>HG993134.1:0-2400000 GCA_905231865.2 Boloria selene
TAACCTAACCTAACCTAACCTAACCTAACCTAACCTAACCTAACCTAACCTAACCTAACCTAACCTAACCTAACCTAACCTAACCTAACCTAACCTAACCTAACCTAACCCAGTCCCGCTCGAGCTGCGGAGGCGAGCGCACGCGTGCAAACAGCGAAAACCGCGCTCCGTTAGCTCTAACGGTTCGAAAGTTACGATAAAAATAAGAAAAGTGGAAAAAGTGACGTGTTAAGACCTGAAAAGTGTTAAATCCGGAGTGAAAAGTGTCGGAAAACATCGTGTGCTACTTTGTTTTTTGGAAATCGCACGATTTAAACCGATTTTGGTTGAAAAACCAAAAATTCGTTTTTGACCAAACAGTTTTCTGCGAACGCTGCCTTCAGATGATCTACGACCCCCAAATTTTAAGTGCGCGTCGTGAAGTGATCAGTGACCTCCATCTGTGACCCAAGTTTCAGATTTTTCTGATAACGCTAAGTGGGCCAAAAAGGCAGAAAAACAAAAGTGACGCAATTGCTCCTTTCTAAGTCGAGCAATTGCGAACGCCGAAAACTGCCCAGGATTGAAGCCCGGACCGAGCAGAGCACGACAAGGTTTCTCCCATTAATATATTCCAATTAGAACCGAAGTTATAGAATATGTAAATTTGTAAATTTTTAGGCCTAAGTTTAAACACTAATATCTAGGAATTATCAGTGACGACCCCCCCTTGAAAAAATATATATGATAGTACAATTCCTTAAGAATTTTTCAGTCCAAGTTTTGTCCAAATCCGTTCAGGGGATCCTGAGATATTGGTGCTCATATTTTTTAAGGAAAAAGTTCATGAACATTTAAGTTTAGATATCTTTTACGTAAGTTTCCATATATACATTATTGATTGTAAAATTGTTTGTACGTTGAAGAATATATTTTTTGATTAAAATTTTCATATTTTCAAAATAAGTCAAAAATTTAGGAAAATAGTATTCGGAACTTTTAGACAATAATTAATTAAAATTATCTTCAAAATTTGTTCAGGTAAAAATCTTTTATTTTTCACACAATTTAAATTCAAAAATATTAAAAATTTCCAAAAATTCTTGAAAATTAAAAATTAAAACACGGTATATAATAGAAAATTGCATTAAATAAAGATAAAAAATTTTTGGCCCAACAAAAGTCGCATCACTTTAGATCTAGTATTAAATTAATAATTCAACGTACAAAAAATGTTCAATTTTAAATTATATTAGTTAGTGGGAGGAGCTTGTTCGCATATAAGATTGCCAAGTGCGAGCGGTATTGTAAATATTATAATATTATTAAATTGTTTCTTCTATTGAATCGAGAAAGTTCCGGAAGATTCCCGAATGTTCTCGAACTTTAAAGTGCCAAGTTAGTTTCGAGATTATAAAATATATTATTAAAATTGACTTTTATTAGACTTTAGACCTTAGAGACATAGATTTTTTAATCTATTAATTTTGTTGGTAAAGTTCGAATCGAATTTGTATATAAATTATTAAACTTAATATTTTCGACCTTATTGACATAGGTTTTTGAACCTAATAAATTTATTAGAAAAATTGGGATTCGGGAATTTTCTCGACTTTGACATATTTTTATAGATTTAGGAAAATTATTTATATTATAGATTTAGGTATAGGTCTGGGACGGGAATCGAACCCGCATACCAAAATTTCGGAAAAATTTCTCTAACTTAATTTATTGCATTTTTGTTTTTTGTGCTTTTGTTCGAGTCCGCACCCCTTCCCCCCCCCCCCCCCCACTTTCCCCCCCAAAATCCCAAATTTGGCGAGTGGACCCCTTACCCCATTCCTAACAACTTAAAATTTTCGACCCCGCCAAACGTCTTCCCACGAAACCCCCCCCCCCCCCCAGAAGATACCCCCCCACCTCGGACAGAAGATAGGATTACTCGGAAACTACTTAACGGATTTGGACGAGCTTGGTGTCGGGTAAAAGGGCATCCAGAGCCGGTTCAGACATACCCCAAATAAAAATTTTATTTCATCCCCTTCAGGGAAAAAACCCTAAAAAACCACTTTTTCTAAAAAACTACTCCTACGATTTTTTGGCAAAAAATTTATATTAAAGAGTACCCCATTTGTACACACTTTCAGAATTAAAATTATTAAATTATTTAAAAACAACCCCTATAGAGACCCCTAAATTAAAAAATAGCATAACTTCGTCAAAATTTGAGTTAGATATATCGTGTTTGGGTTCGTCTGAAAGGGCTTGGGAAGACCTACCCCCCCAGCATAGTTTTAGGTTTCCCAGACTTGTACATAAAAATAAATTTAGATTTAAGTAGGTTAATTAGTTTTTAAGTATATTTTTCTTGTATAGTAAGTCTTTAAGTTGACCTTAAAGGAGACACATAGCAGAGCCCTATACACTCTGCTATAAACTAACTGACACACTTATTATACATTTTATTCATTGACTAAGCCGAACCTCCAATATGTTTCATACACCTAAGACGACGAAACCCTCAACATCAGCAGACACATCACGAGCATCTCTCGATAAGACCCACACAATAACACCACAGAATCCTGTGGACATGTTGGCCGAACTGAAAATAAAATCTGCCGAGGAGATCAGGGCAGCTGCGAAGAAGCATGTCAAAAACATTACCGCCAATTTAAAATTATCGGGAAATCTAAAGCGCTCAATAAAGGATGAAATATCAATTAGCACGAAAGCTCTCGAAGATTTGGTGTATGAAAGTATTAAAACTCAAGCCTCAAACTTTGAAGGACAATGCAACTTATTTTTAAAAGCCCAAGACGCCGACCACGAACTGTTAGAAAGCATAGTTCAACTTTTGGGAATACGTAATAATCAAGATGCTGAAACAAAGGAAGAACTAACAAAAATAAAAGTTACATTAGAGGAAAATCACATAAAAGCCGAAAATAGAATTGTAGAACTAGAACAACTAAACCTAGGAAGACAGAAATACATTTCAGAACTAAATAAAAATTTAGAGAAACTACTAGAGGAAATAAAACTACATAATACAATGTCGGAGAGGGCTCAACAAGAAATTCTTAGCTTGAAGGAGGAAATTAAAGAACTATCGAATCTGAAGGAAGAAATCAAAGAATTAAGGACCAGACCAAATGAAATACTATCTAGCCAACCGCAGGACACAGAAACTAGAAGAACTTATGCTGACATTGCAGCCATCAAACATCCCAAGCCCACCCACTGCCTCCTAGTAGGTACGGTCAACACCATGGATACGAGCGAAGAAGTCTTAACGAAAGTTAAAGACGCGCTCAAGGCCAAGAAAACGGGGCTGCAAATCTCTAAGTTAAGGAAAGTTACCAACCAGCGAGTACTAATAGGTAGTGAAAACAAGGAGCACTTTGAGAGCATAAAAGCCACATTGAAAAAAGAACACTTTAGCTGCGAAGAAAGAGCAAACAAGGATCCATTAATCATTATCAGAAATGTAGATAAAAGCAACTCGGACGACGAAATTATTAATGCAATAAGGATACAAAACAACGATCTTATACAAAGCATCCCGGAATATGAGTACAGAGTGAAGATGAGGCACCGAAGAAAGGCACGGAACCCAAAGGAGAATCACGTGGTCTTGCAGGTCTCCCCGTTGGTATGGAAGAGCCTGACCACGGCGGGCAGGATCTACATTGACGTCCAGCGGGTTCCCGTCTTCGACCTTTCGCCGCTGGTGCAATGCTCTCGGTGCCTGGCATTCGGCCACGGGAAGAAATGGTGCACCGAGAGCATCGACCTCTGCAGTCACTGCGCGGGGCCTCATATGATCCATGAGTGCCCCAGCAAACTGGCAGGAGAGGCACCTCAATGCAGGAACTGCCAGCACGCAAAGCAAGGCTTACCGCACAATCATAACGCCTTTGACACATCATGCCCAACGAGATCTAAATGGGACGCGCTGGCAAGATCAAGCGTGGCGTACTGCTAAGATCACTACAACCAAGCATCAGACTCAATTAGCGAGAAGTATTCTGAGGATACTCGTTATTAAGTATAACTTAATAGACAACGCACAGTCGAAAAAGCTTTAATTAACACCACACTCTTACTCAAACATAACACACCAAACAACATATACATATATCACTATAATCGACTATGAGTAAATATTGCAAATAAGAATGTACTGCAAAAAAAAAAAAAAAAAAAAAAAAAAAAAAAAAAAAAAAAAAAAAAAAAAAAAAAAAAAAAAAAAAAAAAAAAAAAAAAAAAAAAAAAAAAAAAAAAAAAAAAAAAAAAAAAAAAAAAGTACAACAAATATAGTATACATTTTAAGTATAGAATTAAGTATATACATATATATTTTGACAAATATATATAGTATACATAAAACAAGAAAAATTAGCAGTAAGAAAATTACTCTGTTCATTATTATGTCATAACTATAAGCAATAGTGTTAGTATACATTATATATAATACATCCTTATACATTAAGCAGTAGCGTAAATTAGATAAAATAGTATAATATAATTAGTACAATAATATCTACAACCTAGATAAGATAAACGCAATTGTTAGCTCTTCTTAAATTAATGTAAATATAACAAGATAAATTTAAGACTCGAATGAAAGTATAAACACAGATATTAACTCTACTTATAAACTAATGTAAGTCATATAGTAATAAGTATAACATAAAATTAGTACAAATGTAAGTGTCACTACTATACTTGCAAAATCCGTTGGTAAAATAAATGTAATTAACATATAGTTATAAACAACAATGTATAAGCTTAGCATAAACTATAGTGTCTTCACCATAATTGTAATACTCGTTGGCAATGTAAATGTAAATAAGATATAGTATATATAAACCAGTAGAAAATCTTTAGACTCTTCTGGTCCTTATCGAATAGCAAATCGTTTGGAAAGCATAACAAGGTCTCTGACCCATGTCAGAGGATTTCGGCTTTACAAATACAAAAAAAAAAAAAAAAAAAAAAAAAAAAAAAAAAAAAAACCTAACCTAACCTAACCTAACCTAACCTAACCTAACCTAACCTAACCTAACCTAACCTAACCTAACCTAACCTAACCTAACCTAACCTAACCTAACCTAACCTAACCTAACCTAACCTAACCTAACCTAACCTAACCTAACCTAACCTAACCTAACCTAACCTAACCTAACCTAACCTTTTTTTTTTTTTTTTTTTTTTTTTTTTTTTTTTTTTTTTTTTTTTTTTTTTATCGTGTGGAAACCCTTTACGGGTACCCGCCGCCGGGGGAAGCTGACGGGTTATGTGGGACTCCTGCCGCGCAAAGATGGTGA
The DNA here is from genome assembly GCA_905231865.2 of Boloria selene. Taxonomy (NCBI): domain Eukaryota; kingdom Metazoa; phylum Arthropoda; class Insecta; order Lepidoptera; family Nymphalidae; genus Boloria; species Boloria selene. The sequence continues at coordinate 5,313 of HG993134.1, forward strand.
GCGCACGGCAGTTTACCCACTAAAACCACACGAGGTCCACTCTATCGCCTCCGGGCTGGGGTCACAGGTATCCAGATTCATCTGTAGACCCCAGCGGCGAGTGCCTGTTGAGGCTCGTCTCGGTGTCAGGGAGAGAAGATCAACCCTGACGGATTCCTCGAGTGGCGCGCGGTGGACTCCGCGCGCGCCGACTCGGGCCAGGTGACTAGGCGGCAGACTTCCCCAAGTCTACCGCCCTCTGGCCAGTGTTAAGGGGGGAGGTGGCGCTCGTATGCCGCCCTCCGACGCCCGGTCTTTCTGCGGCGGATAGCGAGATCGGAAGTCGCCTCCCTCTCTCTCTCCGCCGCCTCCTTCTGCGACATTACGACCTCGCAGAAGGACAGGACGGCGTCCCAAGACCTTTCGCTGCCAGCCATGGCAAATATCACAGCCGGCAGCGTCAGGTCCGCCCCCACAACACTGATGAGCGCCTGGCGCTCAGTCGCCCAAGCTGGGCACTCCTCCAGCGTATGCTGCGCCGACTCGTCGGGACAGCTGTCGCAGTGGTGGCAACGCGGAGAGGGCTCCCTCCCGGCGACTCGACACAAGTACCCCCCGAAGCATCCATGCCCCGAGAGGATCTGTGTGGTGCGGAAGGTTAGGACGCCATGCCGCCTGTTCAACCACTGAGCAAGAATAGGACGAACCGCCTCGATCGTCCGTCGGCCAGCGCAAGGGTCCTCCAGCCTGGACCCCCATTCCTCAATTGCGGCTACCCGTTCATTCTCAGCGTCCGTCACGAATGGTGCTGCGCTGGAGTCCCCGGATGCTAGTCCTCGACGCCGGCGGTATATCGACGCCAAAGATGTCGCATCCAGGTCCCATGGAATGGTAGAGGCCAGAACACACGCTACCTCCCCCGAAATGGTACGGTACCCTCTGATTACCCTTATCGCCATCGCCCTCTGCGCCCTTCGCAGCAGAGCGATGTTTTCGCGACCGAGGGCATCAGTCCAGACGGGGGCACCGTACATCGCCATTGAACGCACTACACCTGTGTAGAGCTTTCGGGTGACTACACTCGGTCCACCGATGTTCGGGAGAAGCCTGCTTAGTGATGCAGCTTCCTTCATCAATCGTGGCACTAGGGCGTCGAAATGCGCGCGGAAGTTCCATCGGCTGTCGAGCACGAGTCCTAGGTATTTCATCGTGCTCTTCACTCCGATGCGGACCCCCTCAACTGTTATATGCGCATCCGACGGGGGTGCCCTTCGAGAGCCATGGAAGCATAGAGCCTCCGACTTATCTAAAGCTACTTTAAGTCCCAGCCTCCGGATTCTAGCCAGCATGTGAGCAACCGCTGCAGTAGCCAAGATTGCCGCCTCCCTGAAGGTTCCCTGCCGTGCTGTGACTAACGTATCATCTGCATAGCAGGTGATCTCGACCCCTCGTAAAACCGTGCCCCTGAGCACCCAGTCGTATCCGATATTCCACAGGAGTGGTCCAAGTACCGACCCCTGTGGAACACCGCACACGACTTCCCGACTTTCGCAGCCATCTTGCATTGGGAAAATCACTCGCCTCTCCGAAAGGTAGGCCTCTACCACGCGACGGAGGTAGTTCGGTACCCCATGGTAGTTCAGTGCCTCTCTAATGCAGCTCCAAGGCAACGTGTTAAACGCGTTCGCGATATCCAGCGAAACCGCAATTACAACGTTGCCCCGAGAGACTGCTTTCTGCGCTTGAGACTTGACGCGCAGAATGGCATCCACAGTGGAGCGTCCACCGCGGAAGCCAAACTGGGCGTCAGATAAGTTCGGTCCACGTTCCTGTAAATGCAATAGCAACCGTCCAGCAACCACGCGTTCAAAGAGCTTGGCCACTTCATCCAGGAGCACGATAGGACGATACGCGGTCGGAGAATCCGCGGGCCTCCCTTCCTTTTTGAGGAGGACTAGTCTGCCTGTCTTCCACCGCTGTGGAATTATGGCTTGAGCCAGACAGGCAGTAAATAGTCCTCGGACTCGCGGCTCCAAAGAGTCCATGGCCAAGACCCATACTCGTCCAGGAACTCCATCAGGGCCAGGAGCAACAGTTTTTGCGCGAAGACGCGCCACAGCCGTGGCCAACTCTTCCTCGCTTACTGGCGGCGCCTCGCTGTCGTCTTCCCAATCTGAAGGCGATCCCATAGTTGGCGGCTGATGTTCTGCCTGCCCGCCATGGGATGGGAACAATGCTGCGACTACCTCTCGTACTACACTAGGCTGTAGAGACTGCGTAAGTGGGGGAGCCCGAGGACGGAGCTTGTTACGCACCATCCTATAGGGTGTCCCCCAGGGATCGCTATCAAGCTCTTCCAGCATGCGCTTCCTGGCTGCAGTCTGCGACTCAGAAATTGCGACCTGTAAGTTGGTCCTCAGGGCAATGTAGAGAGAGTACAGCCTGTCTTCCTCCGTCTGATGTCGCATTCTATCCGCTTCGTTTAAGCTCCTGAATCGCCTCCTCCGACAGCGCGTGTATTGCCGTCTGGTGGCCACACATTCCTTGCGCAGACGCGCTATCTCCGCTGTCCACCAGTATACTTGGCGCTTTTCTGGGTAGCGCCTTGACCGAGGCATGGAGGCATCGCAGACTTGCGTTATCAGCTCGTTGAGCTGCTCCGCAGAGTCCGTAATAGCCTCGGTATTCTGGGGCAGCCATGAGGCTACTATTGCCGCCTCTTTCAGCGCCTCTACGTCGAGGCGCTTTAGTTGCCACCTCGGACCGTCTCTTACCGAGTTTCGGCTGGGGCCTGGCGGCAACGCCAAATGTGTGGAGATATTGAAAGTGATATAGAGGTGGTCCGAGAGCGTCTCCACATCATCCAGCACTCGCCAGCCCTGGACACGGCGCGCTAAGGCTGGGCTCGCGAACGTAATGTCCACGATGGACCCGCCCTGCCGTCGCACGCACGTGTTAGCCGTACCTCGGTTGAGGACAGTCAGGTTGGTGGCAACTATCCACTCTGCAAGTGCCCTACCCCTCGCGTCCTCCACTACCGAACCCCACATTGAAGACTTGGAGTTTAGGTCTCCAGCAAGAAGAACCTCAGCCGGCTGGAATCTAGCAATTAGCTCCCCCAATCTGTCCAAGAACTCTTCAAACTCGGCCAGAGTTTTGTTGGGGGAGAAATATGCTCCAACTACTACCACCTGACCCAGCAGTGCCGCTACGCATCCCGAACCCTTCACAACACGGGTAAAGGGTGGAGAGCGTGCGGCGACCTGGGTCACGATGGCAAACCTAACCTAACCTAACCTAACCTAACCTAACCTAACCTAACCTAACCTAACCTAACCTAACCTAACCTAACCTAACCAATCATATAAATAAATTTTTAAAAAATGTAAATAATGTCTTCCTTTCGTTTTCTGCTTTGTTTTGATTAGTGTTAGTAGTTGTTGTAGTCTCCCTGCTCGTTCTCGCCATTAAAATCTAAATTCGATCTGAAATAAAAAAAAGTTCATATAATAATTATTTTAAAATTTTAAAATGTGTAAATAATGTCTTCCTTTGGTCTTTTTCTGCTTAGTTTTGATTAGTGTTAGTAGTTTTTGTAGTCTCCCTGCTCGTTCTCGCCATTAAAATCTAAATTCGATCTGAAATAAAAAAGTTCATATAAAAATTATAATTACGTTAAAAATATTTTTTCGTCACTTCAATGTTAAAATTGGTCTTCAATTAATCGTATACTCACCTGCAACACCGCCCCATAGTTTGTTTCCCGTTTTTAAAGCGGGAAATCGAAAAAAAGGCCCTCCCACCCTCTCTTTCTTCATTGACTATATCGATTTTGGTGACCTTGGGAATAATAAACTTTATTGTAGCTGTTTGTAGTAGCTTTTTACGGATTTTTATTGTAGATTCGTTAGTTTAGGGTAGATATAGATTAATTAGGCTAACTTTAGATAGCATATATAGATAATTTATTTGTAAACATGATTCCACGCTCCCCAAGTAAAAAGGGTACAATCCCTAAGAAAAATACCACTTTTTGCATATCGCCGCCAGTAAAGGCCATGCCCTCGACCTCGCCGACAGCCAATGCTCCAACCAAAATTCCAACAGCTTCACCCGGCCCTTCGGCAGCAGCACAGGCTACAGCTCTTATTAGTAAGACGCTAGTAATTGAAAAAACAGCCCAAGGACCAGAAAAACAGGTTTCTCTCATTGCTGCGGCCAAGGTTTTATACACTGAAGCTAACTCCCAGATGGCTATGTCTGGCAATATAAAAACAACCATCAAGAAGAAAGTTCTCGATTGTATCAAAGGCCTTTTCGATCTCGTTAAGAAGAGCGAACAGACGATGGGGAGACTGAGCGACAGCGATGTTATAGAAATAATGCCCACGATCGAAGCGGTGACAGACACAAGTCCAGAACTCCTTAAGGAGATCAAAGACGTTAAGAAAATTTTGAAAGGCATGGAGACTGCCAAATCTGCTTCAACAATTATCGACCAGCCAACCCAAATAGACTTGCCACAAATCATTCGAGACTCTGTTAGAGAGGAAATTGGCAAAGCACTAGAAGAGATGCCACCTTCACATCCTACGCAAATTGACATACCTAAAACAATTCGAGACACCATACGGGAAGAAATGAGTAAAACACCTAAATCGACAACTTCCTCCTCCTCACCTGCTACTCCCCAAAATAATAACACCTATGCTAGTGTGGCAGCAGCGCCACCCAAGAGAAAGCCGAGACCACCCACGGCATCTAAACCGGCCATTATCATCTCAGCCAAGGAACAGGTGAAGAGTAAGGAAGAATTGTACAGCGCATGGAGAAAAAGCATTTCTTTCCGGAATTCCAGCTTTGCCCCATTTCGTACAGTACCCATATCAAACAATAAGCTGAGAGTTGAGTTCGAAGACAACGAACAGCAGAGTCAGGTGCTACAAAAACTCAGCTCTTCTAACATAGTCAGCGCTGAACCTGCTAAGAGACTCCGGCCCATGGTTGTCCTAAAAGGCATCTATATTGACGTAAAGCCGGAAGAACTGGTGGACATCATCCTAAGCCAAAACGAAACTATTCGAGCAATAGTTTCGGCAGCCGACGATCTGGCATTCAGGTTCAAGCGGAACAACAAAAATCCCAAGCTCTACAACGCAGTTTTATGGGCTACCCCACAGGTTTGGCGTAGCATGCTCAATCTTACAGAAATCAATATTGACCATCAAAAAATACATGCATCTGAACACATCCCGCTGCTGCAGTGCTTTAAGTGTTTGATGTTCGGGCACACTTCAAAGCATTGTAACAACACTCAATCCAACTGCTCCCACTGCGCCGCTCCCGACCACCTGTACAACAAATGCCCCCATAAGAACAACCCTACGTCCGTCTTATGTTATAACTGCAAAAATCATAACACCAAATTTAATCTTAAAAATGCAACAAATCACTCATCCACTTCAGCTGCATGTCCGCGTAAGTTAGCGGCTGCTGAAAAAGTAAAATTCAACATAGACTATGGCTGCTAACTCCAACAATCAACACAAAAACAGCTTTAATAACCAACAAATAAGATTTTTGCAAAGTAATCTAGACCGCAGTTACAACTCCACACATGAGTATCTTCAATATTTCACAGCTAATAAATATGACATCGGACTAATCGCCGAGCCTTATACATCGAGCACAGGCTCCATTAAAACCACACCCGGCATAAATACATACCAATTTAACACCACAGGCAGAGTCAAAGCTGCAGTCCTTGTCAGGGCGGACCTCGGCGCCACTGTTGGAATCATCAACTACTCCTCATCCAACCTATCAATAATTTACCTCTCATCGAAAAAATTTAACTTATATATAGTCAGTATTTACATAGAACCCAAAATAGACGCAGATGGCACGCTCAATAAACTCGACTTGTTCCTAAAACACCATCCACACTCCAAGGTAGTAATAGGAGGTGACTTCAACGGATGGCACCGACAATGGGGATCGATCAAAGATAATAAACGCGGAAATGACATCATGCGTCTGATCGCCTCAAATGATCTCGCCCTTAGCAACACCGGAAGCGCTCCAACTTTTGAAACAGTTACCCATAGTACACTCAGAACCTCCATAATAGATCTCACGATAACCACCTCAAACATAGCAGATATAATACATAGTTGGACCGTAAACCCAGATGCCTGCATCACATCCCAGCACAACGCTATTGATTTCATAATTGAACTTAGAAGCAATAAAACAATCAAAAGAAAGAAACAATCCACTTTCAAATATACAACTAAAAATGCCAACTGGGACAAATTTAACACCGAATTGAAGCAACTAATGTCACGTAGCCGAATAGAATCAACATCCATAGACCAGCTAAACGAAACTGATTCAGATAACGTAATTAACGAACTCACCCACATTATTCAAAAAACATGCAATAGAACACTCCAACCAAAACCTAAATACAAAACACGCATTCCGTGGTGGAATGAAGAACTGGACCAACTCAAAAAACACCTCATAAAGCTCCACCACCGGATCTCTGACCTCAAGCGCAGCGGCAAGCCAATTAATAATATACTAAAAGAAAGGGAGGAAGCCAAAGCCTCTTACGTGAAAGCCATTACAACGGAATCCACGAAGAGCTTCAGGGAATTTTGCGAGATGCAGGGCAAGGAGAACGTTTGGTCCCTGACAAACCGCCTCCTCCAATCTGGCCCACCTCCTACTCCCCCAACCACTCTCTGCAAACCAGATGGCACGTACACTAGCAATAGCAAAGAAACAGCAACCATACTCACAAACAAATTTTATCCGGACGACACAACAGACAATATTAACCAATCTATAATCCGAGCAACCGCTAACAACCCTCCAAATACCAGTAATGATAAACACTTCACCCTAGACGAAATCACAGACTGCATCAATAATATGAACCCTAACAAAGCACCAGGCCCCGATCATCTCACATCAGACATATGCAGTAGAGTCATAAAAGCCTACCCTGTTCTCATTAACGCACTCCTAAATCGCTGTCTAGATATTGGTCATTTCCCGACGCCGTGGAAAGTGGCCCACATCATAGCACTACCTAAGCCCGGCAAAGAAAACTACAACAGCATCTCATCCTACAGACCCATAGGGTTAATAAATGTATTCGGAAAGCTCCTGGAAAAGCTAATAGCTCAGCGCCTCACCCATCACATCCACGTAAACAATTTAAACAACCCCCTTCAATTTGGATTCAAACAGCAAACCTCTACAATAGATGCACTCCACTCCGCCATTAGTAAAATCAAAACGGAAAAAAGTTCCAAAAAACATGTAATAGCTGTCTCCTTGGATATTCAGGCCGCATTTGACAATGCATGGTGGCCTATCTTACTGAAGAGGCTCAAAACCATGCGGTGTCCAAGGAATTTATATGTACTAATACAAGATTACCTCAAAAATAGACATATTTCTCTGAATTACGTAGATAGTACTGTGGGGAAAACTATGACCAGAGGGTGCATCCAGGGGTCAGTACTCGGACCGCTCTTTTGGAACGTCATCCTGGACGACCTGTTTGAAGAGTCTCTCCCTGAAGGATGCTACATTCAGGCGTTCGCAGATGATGTCCTACTAATCGCCGCCAATAAGAACATCCAAACCTTAGAGTTAAACACCAACGCAGCACTAAGAAAAATCATAAACTGGGGCAACAGCGTAAAACTGACATTTGGACCAGATAAAACTAAAGTCATCCCATTTACAACTAGAGCCAAACACATTCGAGTGACAATAGAAAATAAACCAGTCGAAATAGTAAATAAAATTAAACTCCTAGGCGTTATCCTCGATAGTAACTTAAAATTCATCCACCATGCCAAATACATCACACAAAAAGCCAATAAAATACACCGGTCCATATGCAAGTTTGTGCGCCCAACCTGGGGTATACAACCTGAAAACCTGAGGATAATTTACGAAAACGTCATCCAGCCTATAGTCACATACGCTGCTGGAATTTGGGGCGGTTCGACCAAATACAAAACGGTCCGAGACTGCCTAACCTCCACGCAGCGTATGTTCGCAATCCGCATACTCAGAGGCTTCCGCACCATCTCAGCCACGGCTTCAATAGCCCTGGCTTCACTCACACCTCTCCACATAAAAGTAAAGGAAATAGAAGAAATAGAAAACATTAAACTCACCGGCATTACCACCATGCTCTCAGAGGGCGCAACGCTCGAAAAACCGACACCCATAGCCCGGCTTGCACACCCAGCTGACAGGCTATCATTAACGTTTGCATCCGCAGTTAATAGAGAGGACATAGTCCAATCAGTACCACCTAGCTTTACAAAAATATACACCGATGGCAGTAAGCACAGCGACGACAGGGTTGGCGCTGCGTTTGTTGCGTATGGTCCCGATGGAGACTGTACAATCAAAAAGTTCAAGCTGCACCCGACATGTACAGTCTTCCAGGCGGAGCTGTGCGCGATACATGAGGCACTGAACTGGTGTCTTACCAATAATATCTCAGACATAGGTATACTATCGGACTCACAATCTGGGCTTACAGCTATACAAAACAGGAATAACACCCACCCCATAGTCACTAACATCCATGACTCCATCCGGAGATTGAGCAGGGACGGCAGCATCGTATTTGTGTGGGTCAAAGCCCATGCGGGCCTAGACGGAAATGAGGCTGCTGATCTCTCTGCTAAATCTGCCGCTGCTTCGCACACATCATTTTCATACTCACAAGTTCCGTTGAGCCACATAAAACAAAAACTGAAAGAAAAATCCAAAATAGAAGCAAACCAAATTTACACCTCAGCTGAAACAGGTGCGCATACAAGAGCAATCCTACCAACCATCGACGCAATAGCCCAATTGAATCAAGCCACCAAGCCCAGCTTCCACCTCACGCAATTACTAACTGGCCATGGGTTCCATTTACAATATTTGCACAGATTTAAAATAAAAGCAACAGACAAGTGCCCCTGCAACAATAACGACATTCAATCAATAGACCATATTTTAAAACAATGCCCGAAATACACGATCCCAAGGCACACCCACGAAAGCATCTGCAGAGCAAATAGCACTGATCCTTATGACCTGGCAAGAGTAATAAAAAACCCAGTGTGCCTCCAATCGTTCCTCAAATTTGCTAAAATTATAGTTACCACGCTTAAAGAATTTAACAAGGACGTCAATTAAGAACAGGACAGCAGTAAGAAATCAACTTCATATACTATAAAATAACATGTATAATAACTTTAACAAACTAATAATGTAAATATGTAACTACTTTCTCAGACATAATAATAGAATAAGGAACTTAGAATAAGAAAGTTAGAATAAGGAATCGTAATTAATACTAAGGCTAAGAAATGTAAATAATTAGAAGTAAGTACCTTGAGTAAAACATTGTTTTGTATGACTAGCTCTGAGGAGAATTAAAAAAAAAAAAAACAATTATAACAATAAGCAATTAACGTGTTAATAATAATTTTAATAATCTGTAAATAAATAAAAAAAAAAAAAAAAAAAAAAAAAAAAAAAAAAAAAAAAAAAAAAATTCTTCTCCCACTTAATCACTTATAAATAAAAAATTATTACAATAATAATACATTAATGTAAATCCAATAAATTATAATATTTTACCACCTGTAAATAAATATAAAATACCGTCGATGAGGCCACACAACATCATGGCCAAATGTTCACATTCGCCCGTATACAATAGCGAGGTTTGTGAAATTATCGACAGGTAATTTTCAAAAAAAAACCTAACCTAACCTAACCTAACCTAACCTAACCTAACCTAACCTAACCTAACCTAACCTAACCTAACCTAACCTAACCTAACCTAACCTAACCTAACCTAACCTAACCTAACCTAACCTAACCTAACCTAACCTAACCTAACCTAACCTAACCTAACCTAACCTAACCTAACCTAACCTAACCTAACCTAACCTAACCTAACCTAACCTAACCTAACCTAACCTAACCTAACCTAACCTAACCTAACCTAACCTAACCTAACCTAACCTAACCTAACCTAACCTAACCTAACCTAACCTAACCTAACCTAACCTAACCTAACCTAACCTAACCTAACCTAACCTAACCTAACCTAACCTAACCTAACCTAACCTAACCTAACCTAACCTAACCTAACCTAACCTAACCTAACCTAACCTAACCTAACCTAACCTAACCTAACCTAACCTAACCTAACCTAACCTAACCTAACCTAACCTAACCTAACCTAACCTAACCTAACCTAACCTAACCTAACCTAACCTAACCTAACCTAACCTAACCTAACCTAACCTAACCTAACCTAACCTAACCTAACCTAACCTAACCTAACCTAACCTAACCTAACCTAACCTAACCTAACCTAACCTAACCTAACCTAACCTAACCTAACCTAACCTAACCTAACCTAACCTAACCTAACCTAACCTAACCTAACCTAACCTAACCTAACCTAACCTAACCTAACCTAACCTAACCTAACCTAACCTAACCTAACCTAACCTAACCTAACCTAACCTAACCTAACCTAACCTAACCTAACCTAACCTAACCTAACCTAACCTAACCTAACCTAACCTAACCTAACCTAACCTAACCTAACCTAACCTAACCTAACCTAACCTAACCTAACCTAACCTAACCTAACCTAACCTTTTTTTTTTTTTTTTTTTTTGTTGTCGCTGGAGGAAACTCATCATGAGGGCCCACCGGCCCGTCAGCCAGTGGGGACTGTGAGACTCCTACTCACTAAAACCTCCAGCGGAACACTTCGCCGCAGTGCAATGGGACGTTACGGGATCGCTTTCGCATTCTACCGTAACGTCCCTGCGGACGGCCCGAACCACGCGGGCCACCTCGCCTGAATCAGGATGCCCTCTGTTCACAGGGCATCCCGACCGCCTCGATGACGTGCAGGGGAGTCGAAGGGTGACCCCCCCGCGGTAGCTCCTCTAGGGTGGCGGGAGAAGGTGCGCATAGCGACGCCTCCTCTCCCCTAGTCGACGGCGACGAAGAGGGTGCAAAGCGTTAGCCTCGCGCTCCCTCTCCGCCGTCTCCTTCAGTGAGATGACGGTCTCACTAAAGGAGACCATCGCCAACCAGGACCCCTCATCACGCAGCATGGCCCTCACCACACTGCCTAACGAGAGGTCTCCACCCACTACCGCCATCAAGGCATGGCGCTGGGGAGACCAGGCGGCGCATACCGCGAGGGTGTGGTGCGAGGTGTCCTCGGGCGCACCACACTCATGGCATACGGGCAACGGTTCCCGACGCGCAACCCGACACAAATACCTACCAAAGCAACCGTGCCCGGTAAGCATCTGCGTCAGTCTGAACGTCAGGACGCCGTGTGGCCTCCTAACCCAGCGAGACAGGTGCGGAAGAATCGCACCCACCGTCGCCAGGCCAGCCGCTGGATCCCCCAGTTGCTCCTCCCATCGCCGGATCAGGGCCGCGTCGCAAAGGCGCCTGATCCGCGCGACTCCCTCCCTCGACGGACGTTCTCCTCTTGCCCGCTCATTCGCCCGAAACTGGTAGACTTCAGCGAGCAACTCCGCCTGGAGATGCCACGGCGGATCGCCCGCCAGAAGTGTGGCCGCCTCATAGGACACCGTACGGTATCCCCTTATCGCCCTCACCGCCAGGACCCGCTGCGCTTTGCGCAATTGGGCCCTGTTAGGTGCGGAGAGGGCGTCGTACCAAACGGGAGCGCCGTACAGCGCCATGGACCTCACAATGCCGGCATATAGCCGCCGGCAAGGAGATCCAGGGCCCCCGACATTCGGCAGAAGTCTGCCGAGGGCCGAGGCGGCGCTGATCAGTCTCGGGGTGAGCTGGGCGAAGTGGACACGGAACGTCCAGCGACTGTCCAGGGTCAGGCCCAGGTATTTCATCTGGGCCCGAACCTCCACCATCCTACCTTGGACACGCAGACATGCGTTGCGTGGGGCACCCTTCCGTGGGCCATGAAAGAGGAGGGCCTCCGTTTTGGAGATGGAGACCCTCAGGCCCAACATTCCTATCCGGTCGACGACAAGGTTAGTGCCGACCGTGGCCAAGCGTGCCGCTTCATCATAAGAACGACCCCGGGCTGTGACGAGGGTGTCATCGGCGTAAGCAATTACACCCAACCCGGGAAGAAGCGGACACCGCAGGAGCCAGTCGTAACCAAGATTCCACAGGACCGGGCCCAAGACAGCCCCCTGTGGAACCCCACACTCGACACGTCGCCGACCGACCGTCCCATCTGCCCCTCTCCACACAACCTGCCTGTCGCGGAGGTACGCGTCCAACACCCGCCGGAGATAGAGAGGCACCCCATGGTATCGAAGCGCCTCTCGTACGGTTTCGAACGGCAGGGTGTTGAAGGCGTTGGCCACATCCACTGAGACGGCTAGCATCACGTCTCCCTCCTCCACTGCGGCCAAGGCCCGTTCCTTCAGGGCGTTCAGGGCGTCCACAGTCGAGCGACCCGCCCTGAACCCGAACTGAGCCTCTGAAAGGCCCGGTCCCACCCCCTCTAGATGCCGAGTGATACGGGCAGCAAGAATGCGTTCGAAGAGCTTGCCCATCTCACTCAGCATCACTATTGGCCTGTAAGCCGAAGGAGAGTCCAGAGGACGGCCCCCCTTGGGCAATAGGCACAACAACCCCTCCTTCCAGATCTTTGGGAACTGCCCAACGCGGAGACATGCATTGAACAGATCCCGAAGATCCCCTCCCAGGTATTCCAGGGCGATGTAAAGAACTCGCCCTGGAATACCGTCCGGACCCGGAGCCGTCCGCCTGGCCCGCAGTTGTTCACAGGCCAGGTTAAATTCCCCCTCAGTAATCGGAGGGATTTCCTCCACTCCCTCGAAGAAAGAGGGAGGAGCCATCACTGGGGGGGCGAACTCGGACGATTCCGGGAACAGCCCACCCACCAGTCGCAGTAGGACATCCGGCGGCGTTGTCTCCGTGACCGGGGCGCCATGCGCCCGGAGCTTGTTCCGCGCGCAGATGTACGGGCGCCCCCACGGATCCCTATCCAGGCTCGCCAGGAACTCCTCGCGAGCTGCCGCCTTGGCCTGGCTGATGGCGAGCTGCAGGGTCTTTTTGGCAGCCCGGTAGGCCTGCCGCAGCTCGCTCTCCAAGTCGGGGTCCATGCCGTGTCTCCTGCGACACCTCACGTAGGCCCTCCTGGACCTACTGGCGGCCGCCCTGAGCTGTGCAATTTCAGGCGACCACCAGTAAACTGCCTTCCGCCGTTGATTCCGGCGCCGTATCCGCGGCATGGCCGCATCGCACACCCTCGTGAGAGCGTCGCGCATGCGGCCAGCCAGCTCCTCGACGTCTGGGCTGTCACCCACTACACTCCCCTGGGAGTTCCACGCCTCCACGGTTGCCGTCTCACGGACCAGCTCAGTATCGAGCTGGCCAAGGGCCCATCTCGGGAATGTTCGAGAGGGCCCCCTAGGGCTGGCCACCGGCACCGGCCGGGTGGATACCTCGAACCGCACATAATTGTGGTCCGAAAGGGTCTCCACCTCCACCTCCACCCTCCAGTTACTCACATTACGCGCGACACCTGGGGAGGCGAACGATAAGTCCACCACGGACCCCCCCTGCTGTCGCACGCAAGTGAAGTCTGTCCCCACATTGAGCAGGGACAAGCCGGAGAGAAGAGCCCACACCTGGACAGCTCGTCCCCTAGCATCCGACGTGGGGTTCCCCCAGGCCTGGGACTTCGCGTTAAAGTCGCCGAGGACGATGATATTCCTCTGCGACTGCCGGCCTACGGCAGCCCTGACGGAGTCGAGAAAGTCCTCGAACTCCGCCAGAGTGCGGTTGGGAGAGAAGTAAACACCAACCACAGTGTACTCCCCCCACCTTGCTACAGCAAGTCCCGGGCCCCTCTCGATTGCCGAGAGACGGGGGCCTGTGCTGCTTCCAGCCACTATGGCCACTGAACCCTCCAGGTCCCCCACCCAGTGAGATTGAGGGGGAATATAGTAGGGCTCACTGGCCACCGCCAGACCTATCTCCCACTCGGCCATGGATTGCAGCATTAGATCCTGCGCACCGGCCGAGTGGTTCAAATTCGCTTGTAGGAAGCGGGTTTGTCTATCCATTAAGAGGACATTTCCGCTTCCTCAGCCTGGTGGCTACCGGCCCTAATGACGGCCCCGGTCCGTTGGGCCATGTTGCCTTTCGTGACGGGCGGCCGGCAATCACGACCACCCATCCAATGCCCAGAGGGGCGTCCGGCATCGGAGCACACAGCGCAGCGAAGAGTCTTCGCTGCACACTCCGCTGAGAAGTGCCCCTCGCCACCACAACGGTTGCAGAGGCGCCCCCTCTCAACCTTAGATGGGCACAGTGGCACGGTGTGGCCAAGGCCCATGCACCTAAAGCAGCGCAAGGGTCGCTGCTCCATTACCCTCACCCTGGCCACCGACCAACCCACCAAGACTTTCTTGGCCTCTGCAACCACTTTAGCCGCCATGACGGGGCACTTCACGACGGCTGAGCCCAAGCCTCCCTTCCCCGTGTAGATCTCACTGACCCGGACCGAAGATATTGGGCAGTTGCCCGCACGTGCAACTGCCTCGACCACCATCTCCTTGGTAGTCGAGTCGTCCAGGTCAGTGAGCCTGAGGTCCGCCGTCTTCTCAGGTCTGGCAACAGTCGCCAGACCATCCAGGACCTGGCGGAGTTTCTCCGCCAACCTTTCCGCCACTTCAGGTGCAGTGGCCGCGGGGAGCTCCAGGATCCTCGCGCCCGTCGCAGCCACCCTGTTGGTGAGCCCCCCATTCACACCCAGCTGCGCCAGGTCCACATTAAGTCTGGCCATCTCAAGAACCTTCCCATAGGTGACCCCCTTGGCTGCCGCCTCTTGCGATAATGTAATCATCACAGCGGCAGTGCGCGGCGGAGAGGCCACTTTCGCCTGCAGAGCTTGGGGAGGTTTTGAGGGACGTGCCTCAGCAGCTCGAGGAGCAGGGGCAGAGGGGACCGTCTTCTTCCCCTTTCCCTTACCTTTCTTGGCCACCGTGGCCCAAGTCTCCTCTTGAGGAGCAGACGCGGGACTGGTCCCGGCCACCGGAGTGGACGGGGCCTGAGCCACTGGTGGCGGTAACGCCATCTGCGGGCGAGCAGTCGCCGCCTTCTTCTTCGTCACCTTACGCTTCGGTGCCTCGACTGTCGAACCATCATCTGCGTCCGACCTCACCGCCGTCTCCCTGCGTCTGTCCGCTGCCAAAGGCGGACGAATCGGTGCTTGAGGAGGCAGCCGTGCCTCAATGCTGGACAGCCTAGCGTCTAACTTGGCGTCCAGCATGTTGCCCATGGTGGCGACCAGAGATGCCTGAATTTCTTCGAGCCAGTCACCACCACCGGCCTGCGATGGTCCCGTCTTAGCCGCTGATATTTCCGCCCGCATGGTGGAGAACTCCCGCCTGTGAGATTTTAACTCCTCCTTCAAGGCCTCAACCTCCCTGCGTAGGCGGGCATTGTCCTTCTCTAGACGGCGCGACTCCTCGGCCACAGTGCGCACCGCGAACGCCTCTACTACGTCCTGTAGTGTGGCAGCCGACTCCTTCAACTGGCGCACCATAGTGCCCTTCAGGTTTATCGACTTCTTGGCGACTTCATAAACCGCTGCCACACTAGCGAAGGCGAGCTCCTTCAATTCTGCCGACGTCTGTTGCATCGGCTCTTTGGGGGGGGCCGGGGTCTCTGTGTCAGAGAGTTCCCGGCCAAAATCGAAGACCGCTTCGCGGCCACGCGTCTTTCTAAAGGCCCGTGCCTCCAGCGCCTTCTCAAATTCGGCCTCCCGGGCCTCACACTCCATCTCGCGAAGTTGCGCACGCGCACGCGTCAGGCAAGTGCCTGAACCACCACCTGTACACCCTCGGCGCGCCTTCTGGTTTCTCGCGCTAACCGTCTGTTCTGTCTCCGTTTCAGAGCCAGAACTCTGCAACGGAGGCACATTCGCCGTCCTCTTACGCCCAACCGAACAATCGGAATCCGCGCCGGCGTCAGAGTCCATAATGACCCCTCAGCCAACTCGAACACCGAACAAACCAAAAACAACCAAAAACTTAACAAAAAACAACAACAAACATATAACAACCAAATCACAAAGAAAAATCAGAAAATCCGTCAAACAAAGCCAAAGTCAAACATTTGAGGAAGCAGACATATCCGGGAAGCAAAAACAAGTCGTTAGAAATCCAGAACAACACCAAAACAATCACCTTACCGCCGCCTTTAATTTGGCGGCTTGCGGCTCTCGCTATGGTATTGCCCCAGTCCACCTTAGCTTTCGCAAAGAACGGCTTGCGGCTCTCGTTTCGGTATTGCTCGCGGTCACCTTATGGCTCAATACAAGTTATCAACCTAACCTCCCAACCTAACCTAACCTAACCTAACCTAACCTAACCTAACCTAACCTAACCTAACCTAACCTAACCTAACCTAACCTAACCTAACCTAACCTAACCTAACCTAACCTAACCTAACCTAACCTAACCTAACCTAACCTAACCTAACCTAACCTAACCTAACCTAACCTAACCTAACCTAACCTAACCTAACCTAACTTTTCCAAACCTAACTTTTTCAAACCTAACTTTTTTCAAACCTAACATTTCGAAACCCAACTTCCTCAAACCTAATTTTTCCAAACCTATTTTGAAACTACCATTACCATTAAACTTACCATTTTAAAATTTACCGTTACGAAACGTAAGATTCACAAACCTAACTTTCTATTTTTTTTTTTGTCCAAACCTAACATTTTGGAACCTAACTTCCTCAAACCTAACTTTTCCAAACCTAACTTTTCCAAACCTAACTTTTTCAAACCTAACTTTTTTCAAACCTAACATTTCGAAACCCAACTTCCTCAAACCTAATTTTTCCAAACCTATTTTGAAACTACCATTACCATTAAACTTACCATTTTAAAATTTACCGTTACGAAACGTAAGATTCACAAACCTAACTTTCTATTTTTTTTTTTGTCCAAACCTAACATTTTGGAACCTAACTACGAAACCTAAAATTCTCAAACCTATCTTTTTTTTTTTTTGAAGTTATACTTCTTTAGGCGCGTTATGAAAAATTGATGAGAAAGAAATTTTACGATGCGCGAGCACAGCGAGACACAAAATTCTCACGGGAGAAGTTAGCTAACAGTCAACAGTTTAGAGGACTTGCAACTATATTCACGATATTTATTTTCAACAATGACATGGGTGTCATTTTCGAGGTTTCTGGAGGTGCTAATTGCGAAAATGAGGTCCATTTTTTTTTAAATCCAAGATGGCGGACATCCGGTTTTTTTTTTTTCGACAATGATATGGGGTCATTTTCGAGGTTTCTCGGGCGCTAATTGCGAAAATGAGGTACATTTTTCAAATCCAAGATGGCGGACATCCGGTTTTTTTTTTTCAAAAATGATGTCTGGGTGTCATTTTCGAGGTTTCTCGGGGTGCTGATTATGAAAATGAGGTTCATTTTCAAATTCAAGATGGCGGAAATCCGTTTTTTTTTTTTTTTTTTTCAACAATTACATGGGTGTCACTTTCGAGTTTTCTCAAGGTGCTAATTGCGAAAATGAGAATGAGTATGTATTATTTAATGTTGCCAAAGAAGTATAACTTCTAACGCGTGTACATAAGTACACATACGTTTCGTAACGGTAAATTTCAAAATGTTAGGTTTGGAAAAATTAGGTTTGAGGAAGTTAGGTTTCGAAATGTTAGGTTTGAAAAAAGTTAGGTTTGAAAAAGTTAGGTTTGGAAAAGTTAGGTTTGAAGAAGTTAGGTTTGGAAAAGTTAGGTTTGAGGAAGTTAGGTTTGGAAAATTTAGGTTTGAGGAAGTTAGGTTTAGAAAATTTAGGTTTGAGGAAGTTAGGTTTGGAGAAGTGAGGTTTGGTTTGGAAAAGTTAGGTTTAGGTAGTGAGGTTTCAAAATGTTAGGTTTGGAAAAGTTAGGTTTGAGGTAGTGAGGTTTCAAAATGTTAGGTTTGAAAAAGTTAGGTTTGGAAAAGTTAGGTTTGGAAAAGTTAGGTTTGAGGAAGTTAGGTTTCGAAATGTTAGGTTTGAAAAAAGTTAGGTTTGAAAAAGTTAGGTTTGGAAAAGTTAGGTTTGAAGAAGTTAGGTTTGGAAAAGTTAGGTTTGAGGAAGTTAGGTTTGAAAAATTTAGGTTTGAGGAAGTTAGGTTTAGAAAATTTAGGTTTGAGGAAGTTAGGTTTGGAGAAGTGAGGTTTGGTTTGGAAAAGTTAGGTTTAGGTAGTGAGGTTTCAAAATGTTAGGTTTGGAAAAGTTAGGTTTGAGGTAGTGAGGTTTCAAAATGTTAGGTTTGGAAAAGTTAGGTTTGAGGTAGTGAGGTTTCAAAATGTTAGGTTTGAAAAAGTTAGGTTTGGAAAAGTTAGGTTTGGAAAAGTTAGGTTTGAGGAAGTTAGGTTTCGAAATGTTAGGTTTGAAAAAAGTTAGGTTTGAAAAAGTTAGGTTTGGAAAAGTTAGGTTTGAAGAAGTTAGGTTTGGAAAAGTTAGGTTTGAGGAAGTTAGGTTTGAAAAATTTAGGTTTGAGGAAGTTAGGTTTAGAAAATTTAGGTTTGAGGAAGTTAGGTTTGGAGAAGTGAGGTTTGGTTTGGAAAAGTTAGGTTTAGGTAGTGAGGTTTCAAAATGTTAGGTTTGGAAAAGTTAGGTTTGAGGTAGTGAGGTTTCAAAATGTTAGGTTTGGAAAAGTTAGGTTTGAGGTAGTGAGGTTTCAAAATGTTAGGTTTGAAAAAGTTAGGTTTGGAAAAGTTAGGTTTGGAAAAGTTAGGTTTGAGGAAGTTAGGTTTCGAAATGTTAGGTTTGAAAAAAGTTAGGTTTGAAAAAGTTAGGTTTGGAAAAGTTAGGTTTGAAGAAGTTAGGTTTGGAAAAGTTAGGTTTGAGGAAGTTAGGTTTGGAAAATTTAGGTTTGAGGAAGTTAGGTTTAGAAAATTTAGGTTTGAGGAAGTTAGGTTTGGAGAAGTGAGGTTTGGTTTGGAAAAGTTAGGTTTAGGTAGTGAGGTTTCAAAATGTTAGGTTTGGAAAAGTTAGGTTTGAGGTAGTGAGGTTTCAAAATGTTAGAGTTTGAAAAGTTAGAGATGTGACATTTGCTTTAGAAAAATTACGTTTTATATTTGATCTTTTATGATGTAACAAGTTGTAAGAAAATAAAAGACAATATTAATTGATACGATACGTTATATTATTTACAGTTGTGATCTCCAAAATTATGGTATGGTAGCCTCTCGAGGCTGCTCGATCTGTGTGGACGGCCTATTCGTGTATGAACGTATTATAATTACAGTTCGCGTCACGTAAAAAGAACGCTGGAAGAAAGTGGTGGGGGGTGTGTTTGCGCATCAGTACATTCGCACACGAAATTACTAAGCATATTCTTTTAGATTTTTAAACTAGCCTTTCGCTCGCGACGAATATTGATTATTGGCAGGTACATTGAAGAATATATTAGATAGAATGTATTAAATAGAATTCTATTAATTAATAAAATTTGTTGGATTCAGTGTAGAATGTATAATCTACTTACAAAAAACTTAATTGATTCATTTAATATATTTTTTAAAATTATTATGAGGCTCTATACTGTTTATAAAACAATATACGTCAAAAATATTTTTTGTCTATTTTTTATATAATATGTATAAAACCATTTCGTAATTAATAACTTTTGTGTGCGCGATGGTATTTTAAACTGACGGACCAATACCGAGCCGGAAAGCATACGGCGCGTGCCTTTACGTCCCACACCACGCGTCTTACCACCAAATTGGCCTGTAAATCGTCTCTGCGCAACTTGACAGCCAGCGTTCTTTTACATGACGCGAATTATACCTTCGTTGTTTCATTTATGTACACACATGTGTTATACATACTGATGTAGACAGAGTGCGTGCGTATATCATTGGGTGGACAACATTTTTAACATCCCTCTAGAACCTATCTCAATAGAGACAATATTCCATAGACTCCAAACTCTATAGACTTATGACAAGACTCGAACTTGACATTTCACGTATCGAATGTGACGTTAGTTGTCACTGCACTGGTAAGATAATTCTAAGTGTAGGTGTGTTCTTGACGAAATAAAAGACAAGCATTTGTAATGTTTATTGTTATAACTTATAAAATATTTGTTTACATGTAAAATCGATACAATTATTAATTTAATTATAAAAACTACAAACTAAACAATATATTGATCATAATATCAAAGTATACTCTATTCACAAAGATCCCTACAAGTTCATTTGAATTATAATTTATAAAATATATAGAAAACAAATGTCAGTAGGTATATCTGTCTGAAGCTACAAGTACTACCGCCCGTTTGGTTTATCCTAAACTAGTAATTTGGTTCGACATAGATTTCACATTACTTTTTTATTATTCATTTAGCATTTAATAACATATTATATAATTTGATACACTTAGTAAATCAATAATTCTGGAAATAATAATTATGTACCATCTATTTTAAAGTTCATAATCATGTACCTACTTGATAACTCAATCTGAAATATTATAACACATAATGAAAATGAACCTTGAATTAACATCTTTCCTTACATTATTCTATTGGAGGAATGATTACTATACACCAATAACCCAACCAGCATTGCATTATTATCTTCACATCTCAGAGTAGTTGAATCAAATTGCATAACTTTAAAAATACAAAAGTCAAACAGAGAGTTCACTATAATATAGCCCTTAGTCCTATATCATAGCCCATAGTTTTTATATTTAACTGTCTTATTTCTATTGAACAGCTGTAGGTGACATTTGCTGTTGTTGCTCAGTGAGGTAACTGAAATACAAAAAAAATATATAATTATTATGATCATTTAAATCGATCCCTACACTCACTTAGTTTTAGATTAATCTTAAATATAGGAAAACTTTAAGAGAAAAACTACTTCATTTTATAAATATAAAAATAAAACTATAACATATTGTAAACATAAATGGACAATAATTATGTAGGCATTTAGTAATGAAGGTATTCAATATTGTGGATTTATTAAAATATAAGTATTACACTGTTATATACCACTGGCCACCTCTGGGCATGGGCAATGTGATAAGAACTTTAGCCATAGTCCTCATCCATAGTTGAATAGTAGATTCTATAAACATGAAAACTGAGTTATAACAAGTGAAAAGGCGAATGAAGTAACAATAATAAGGTGGTACTAATTTACCAGCACAGATGAGTAATGTCATGTGTCTAAGACAGGAAAGTATAGTGCCGCAGTTTACACGATATGCTGTGCAGTCCTGTTCTAGTGAATACGGGTCAACTGTGTATATTACAATACATTTTGCAGACTCTGTCAATATTCTGTCAAGAAATAGTTTTATTAAGTCTCGCGACATGAGAAAATGAGTAAAATTCGGAATATATGAGAGTGAAAATAAATAAACCAAAATTAAAATACCAAATAGTAAATGCTCGGCCTTTGATAATCACTTAAATATTATGTATGTGATAAAATTTAACTAGAATATTTCTTCATTCATTATAAATTGTAGTCTTAAATATTGCGGTGTCTATAATACAGTATGTGGATGCATCTACACAAAACTTCTTAATGGCGTATCTAAAACTTTTAATAAAACATTGTTAACAATATAAATGTCGGTTCTTAATATATATAATTAATACACTTAGAAGCTATAATCTAGTATAGTATTATGTGATCTGTGCTATAATATAATAAAACAAGGATCCACTAAATTTGATTTTCAAATTATGATTATAAAATAAGCCTCTTTTAAACATACAACTTTAAACAATATTAATTTTCTAACTCTTTCTCATAATAAACACTCATTTTAACAAAAATCAACATTCACTTCATAAATTACTTTTGATGTTAAAACGAAATTATTAAAATCACAATAAAACAAAAAAACTAAAACTGAATAACATCTAAAACTGTTATTATCTTATTATGTTTTTTTTATTTTTTATTATATTATTCAATTATTATATTAGGTACTATTAAATATTAATTTATAATGTATCCGCACCATAGATGACTATAAAAAATTCAGCACTTGCAGATTGCAGAATGCAGATTGCAGAGTAATGAGTATAGTATACTCCACAGATTATATATACTAGTCAACTGTCAAAGTGTAAAGTGTAAACTATTATTATTCATCTATGGTTTAAACTGTGGTCAGTGGTGTGGACCATAGATGCATAAAGAATAGATAGAATTATTTAGAAACTAAGATTATCTTAACTTAGTTTAGAAATTAGAACCATAGAGTTGTGTAGCTTAACAAGATAGAAATATCTAAGTAGATAAGGAAATAAGAAGGATATCACCAAGAACTTGGGAAGTAAGACTTATCCCATCTCTGTTGGTTCGTCTAGTAGTTATCGACAGAGATCCCTCGAAAGTCTCGACAGACTTTACTAGTATTTAACCGACTTCAAAAAAGGAGGAGGTTATATGTTTCGTTGTATATATTTTTTTTATGTATGTTCACCGATATCTCCGCCGTCTGTGGGCCGATTTCAAAAATTTTTCTTTTGTTCGGTAGGGTATAGCTCTGAGGGGGTCCCATTGTCACCAAGTCAGGATCTGATGATGGGATCCCAGAGAAATCGAGGGCAACTCTCAAATTTTTCTAAAGATGTTCAAGCATTTGTGTCTGAAAATCATCATCTCATGTGGATGAGCTGATGATGGAAGGTACAATTCCTCAACGGTTCTTTTTATGTTTGTTCATTAATTTCTGCGTCAAATGATGGCCGATTACAATTTTTTTTGTTCGGTAGGGTGTACTTCCAAGATAGTCACATTATCACTATGTCAGGATCTGATGATGGGAAAAAAACTTGAATTCCTAAGCTATTGTTGGAGTCGGTGCCAGCCAAAGCAAAATAATCTTAATACAAGTTATTTAATGTAACAATTTGTAAATACATATAATCAAAATATTATCTGTTTGAAAGTTCATTGCAAACGCAGGATAAAACTTTCCTTCTTGGCTGGCACCGACTCCAACAATAACTAAGTAATTAATTTTTTTTTCTTTTTAGTTTCGATTTGTAACGTTTTGAAGTCGGTTTTCATTTTTGTTAAAAATAATGATATCTAACTTTTGGTCTCGGAATCGAACCCGGAACCGTGAACCGTTTCGAGCAGAACTATTGCCAATAAGGTTAGGTTTAATAAGTAAATAGATTGTAGATATTATGTTGTACATAAGGTACACGGTATTTGAAGCTTCTAGAGAAGTTATTTAAAGCAAATAATATACCAAGTTATTCATATCTAACATTGATGTTTGAGGCTTAGAACTTATCACTTTATTACATTATTCTTTGCTACAAGAGTTTTAGTTAGGATTGTTTTAGAGGAAGGTTTAAGTATATAATTTGTCAAGTTTTTGTTTACATTTACCCGGGTAACCAGCTATCTTCCTACCAAATTTCATCCAAATCTGTTAGTGGTTTTTTCGTGATGCGGTCACAGAAAGACACATACACTGTCTGTCTGTCCGTATACTAAAATTACTAAAAACAATATATTTGGACTCCTGTATCTGATCTCTTTTCCAATAAGATGTTCTGACAAATATTTTATATTATATTATATATTTGACTCCGTTAAAAAAATAGGAATATTATGCAGCTTAGATAAGAAAGGCAGTTTTATTTCTTTTTTTTTACCACTTTCTTCAAACATATTCTTAATTTGAATTTTGAATATTGCCGTTATTTAGTTTGGGTGGTATTGATGAAAAGCAGGGGAGAGGCAGAGGGTGGTAAGTTGGCGTAGCAGGTAAGACGGGGTACCCAGCAAAAATCATATCATATCATATATCATAACTCCAGTCAGGAGCTAGGTTATTGTTATTCATATGTGTACATTGTCAAAATTATCTTAAAAAAAAGTTTTTCTGCGAAATGCTTAAAATAATTCTTCTGGTAATTTGACGTGTTTGTGGCTTGTTAAATAATGCTCGCTAAAGAGTTGTGACTTTTATTGACGCTTAAACTAACTCAAAATAACGTTTGTTCTCCACCCATTGTGCTCTTTTATAATTGATAGCAGGTTTTATTTGTTTTCAATATTACTACAACATATGATGGGGCAAGACGGGGACCTCGTCTTGCCACATTATGAGAATTATAATGATTTCTATTTGTTGGCACGAAATGGGTCCGTGCTTTTTTGCCACAATATGTACAGCAGTAAATAGATTTCATAAGTGTGGAAGATCGGCGTATAATCCGAATAAGTTCTCTGAAATATATTTTGTCCTTTCTTTGACTGCATAAATCCAGATAAATGACATTCAAATCTAATTGAACAATAAACTGAAGAGCATATCAAGGCTTAATTAATGTCATTGCTATCCCAACAATTAGACTTCAACTTACACAGGGGGTTACCACATCTTAACGCCACTCCGGGTCCGGGGTAAGATGAATAATACTTTTTTTCGATTTTGTTTTTATTATTCTAAATATATAACAAATAGCTTCTATTATCACTAAATATTTGAATATTATTAAATAGTTCTCATTTTCATTCATTAAATATAGTTCTTAAAAATAACTCACCCTCAAAATAACTTTCTACCCCTTTTTAACAACGTTAGGCGACGAGCTTTAATAAAATACGAAACATGTCTTCTAACAATTCTGTTAAAGATTGTTTATGCAACATTTGAAGGAGATTGGACCAAGGAATCACGTTGTACCTACCATACAAACTCTGCCCTCATTTTGCATTCCCTTACGGGTAGAATTTTGCAAATCCTTTTTTATCGGATGCCTACGTTAAAAAAATAACACACTCTTCAAGTTTCCGGTGTCTACGATCAGCGGTTTAGCCTCTCCGTTGATCCGTCAATCATTCGGACCATTAGTTTCTGAGATTAGCGCGTTTAACCAAACAAACAAACAAACTTCAGCTTTATAATATTAGTATAAATAGTAGATTACTTTACGTACCGTTTTCTCTATAATTATTTAGTATGACCATTCAGTTACACATAAAATGTCGATTTATCATTTCTATAATGATTCTTATGATACGAGAAACATAGTAACCTACTGCTTACACCCCCATAATATGGATATCAAAATATGAAAGTTATAGTTGTATATTTTGGGTCGCGCGGGTTCTGTGTAACTGGTGTTGCGTGTCAAGCGCGATGTTCCAGTTCAGGGTAAGCTTCACATTAGGTAGAGGTAGAAAAATTTAATAGATATTTATAATAAAAAAAACTTTATTATTAAGTCATTCTAATCAAAGTACACATCTACATATTACAATAGACTTATCCAAGCACGACGTACTACGCACAAAGTGAATGTGAATGACATATACCACCGGCAGATTCCTCACGAACTTACACATATTATAAACAACAATAAAATAGAATACACTTTATATTACTTAGTCAATAAATTATACTAATTATTGTGCTCTAAATATATAAAAAGCTATAGCAATAGCTACTTACTACTATTAAAAATATTTGGGGATAATTTCATTTACACGGTTACACTTACACAGTTTTATTCTATTTGTTCGCAAATCGTAAACGGTTTGGAAAGTGTTTTGCAGTGTATACGTATTTCTTTATTAATGTACATAAATACATGTGACGCATAACGTTACAAAACTCTCGAACCCTCGGATTCGCATTTTTCCGTATTTTCAATTCTTATGTTATTTTATATTCCCCTACCTATGAATAATTCTAAAAATTTCTTGCAAGAAATATTTAGTGCAGGAATGATAATGAGTAGTAATTGGGATCACCTTTGTGCTCTTTCCGCTTCTTTTAATAAATTTATTAAGTTATCGTAAAGTTGCGTCTTCACATCCCCTCCCCATATGAAGTCGAAGTGATTGAAGGACGGCCTCGGGACTGCATACACGCCGGCAGTGTTGCCGAGCCTCTGTGAGAGTAAGAGCACGTCCCTGTAGTCAGCTTGTGCATCATTGACTCCATAGTGGATGTAAGTTGGGACCGTGACCTTCGACAGGTCGTATTCTGGTGGCGTGAAGCTGCCGTATGCGGCCAGGTTGGCGAGGGGGCTGCCGTGGTTGTAGCGGGCGAACCGCTTAAAGCGCTGCACTTGGCTGTAGTGAATGATCTGACGCAGTGCTGCACCCGCAGGGGTATGTCCAATGAACACTGGTAACATTGTCTGAAATGGAAGAATCATGAAGCCATACATAGGTGGGGTATGTGTAAAGTAATTTATACTTTTATCATTTATTAACGTTATTTACTGAGATTGAATTTCTAAGACTTAAACTCCTGATAATATGGCGCCCATGGACGTATCTAATGGACGAGACACATAAGCGGACGTACCTTTACCGGCCTTGACAGTAATCAGGATATTTTAGGCCTGGCCGTTTGATTTTACGTCAGTCTCAAGCACTTACTTGTCAACAAAACATCTCCCAAAAATGACTAAATGTTCTATTAGATGGTGTAAAAACTATAGCAGCGGAAGCAGCACTATTTCTTTTCACTTGTAAGTAATATATTTTATTACATTTAATGTTATTTATCACAAAATTTGAGTAAATGTAAAATAAAATTTCGTATTATTCAACTATGTTAAATATAGTCGATATATCTATGTATTGTTGACATCTGACAACCATCATAAAATGGCTGGATTATACCGTTCAAAACAAATGACAGAACTGTCGAGTAAGTCCATTTGACATCGACTAGTGCTTGACAATGTCGAAAAATATATCGATATTTGACGAAATAACTAAACGAATAATGGATGTTATTTGTACAGTACAATAACATAAAATACTTTTATCGCAGTATCCTACAATCTGATGACAATAAATTTATAATAATATTTTTATAATTAAATAAAAACATTATAAATGCAAAAATTATAATTAGTATGTGTACTTAATTTTTATTTTATTTTAACACATAAATTACACAAAATTTTAGATTTCCTAGGGATCCTTCTCGAAAGAGAAAAAAAATTCTTAACAAAAAATTTGAAGTCTATAATAACTATAATTGAGTAAAAAGTTCATAACAATGTCCTGCTTATTTTAGTATAATTAAAATATAAATACCGGAAGCTTACCCCACCTTTATTCTCCCTTTATTTTCTTTGCCTTACAGCTTATTTATGATACGCCTTTTCTTTCCCATTCGAACGTTCTGGGTTTGATTGTCGGCGAAAAATCAAACAATATTTATTATTAATATTTAAAATGTCATTGATGTATGTATTTTATCGACTACGTTCAAGCACTAGCATTAGAGTGAATTTTGATGTATTGTGTCAATTCTTTGTGTGCGTTATACTTCAAATGGTTGAAAGTGTTTTCATGCATTTGTATTTTATGACTGGTCCATTAGTTAATACGTCCATGATGGCGCCATACTCAACTTTAACTCGATGAAGACAAACGTGTAAATATTTCATGGGTCGCGATATAAACATAGTTGCGTTAGTAGATTGACTTATAGCAATAGCCATTAATTATATTCATGTAAGCCATACAAATATTTAGATCCTTACAGTGTTAAAATTCTCAAGGTCCCCGCGGCCCATAATGGCGGCAACACAGAGCGGTTGGAGAATAGAGTTGTCTCGGCAAAATGTTAACCCAAGGGTGGTGAATAAATCATATGAACCCATCACCTCTCCAAAACCTCGTTCAAAGGCTATTGTCTGAAATAAACGAAGAAAATACTTATTACTTATAAAATTATACACTCAATATTTTTGTCGTTTGTGTCTTCTCACTGTGTCGGTATCACTATTATTAATACATAAATTATTCCTTACCTCGAGAACACGCTCAAATTGTACCATGATGTTTCTCCATTTATTATCATTATGCTCTACGTATGCGGCCGGAGCGAGTGCTTGGAAAGATATGAACCTGTCGTTGAATTCAGGCCGCAAGGAGTTCAACACTAAGAAAGCAGTAGTACCCTGAGAGTATCCAATATAGTGCATTTTCTCTTGGCCAGTCTTTCGTGTTATATAGTTTACAATCGCGGGCAGATCTCGGTTGCCTATTTCATCCCAACTAAACTTCCAGAAATCCAGTCCTTCGCGGTCGTCAGGATCGAGGGAAAGGTGACGTCGGGAGTAATAATTGCCTCGTGCGTTGGCGAGCCACACGTCGTATCCTTGCTCCGCAAGTAGGTATGCTAGAAGAAAGTTAAGTGAACAAAGTTACAGCGAAGTTAACAATTCGAACAAAAGAAAAAAATAATAATGTAAGGTGTTTAAAATTGTAATTACATATTTAACATCTAGATTAATAATTATTATACAAGGTACGGACAATATAATATAAAAGATAGTATTATGAAATGTACACGCACCTCCGATGAAACAGTATAACAACTCAAAAAGTTAAAATGTTCAGGAGAAACTGAAATGTTTAACGTACCTATTTCAGTTATCTTTATCTTCTAAATACTATTTATTCTTAATATTATGCATAGACAATCAATTATAAAGTCATTTTTTATTGCAAACAATCAACATTATTATGAGAACACAAATGAGTATCTCTTATCTAAAATAGGTAATAAACTAAGTAGTTGCATTTTCTGTAAAAATCAAGGATTTGTCTATCACTAATTATGAAATAGGTAGTTTATTGAACAAAAAATATAACGCAAAATGAAACTTAATTATAAACAACATAGCTAAGTTTGTTTGGAAAACTAAATAAAGAATACTGATCGTTAAAAATCAAAAAAGTACTTTACAAAATTATCTTAACACCTTTATTTTATTTACTATGATTTATAAAAATAGCAAATAGTGTTGTTACAACTTTTGGTTAATTTTTTTAGTCTAGCCTAGCCCCCTTTCGCAACGCGCGACAAAACCTGTATACACTCAACAAAAATAATCGTCGCGACTCATCGTCATTCAATGCGAAATAAAAAGACGAAACGACAATAACTGGCTTGCTTTCTATGAAGGGGAGAGAGAGAGAGACAGAGAAACATGCGCACGCCGCACGGCTTACAACTATAGCAAAAAGTGTCGTTACAACTTTTGGTCTTATTTTTTTTCCGTCTAGCCCCCTTTCGCAACGCGCGGTAAGGAATTTCGTTCCAACTAGGTAAAATTTTCCTGTTTTATCGAATAATTATCACAACACTGCTGTTTAATAAGCTGACAAACACTTTGATAAAGTGGCGAATAAAACTGCGGTACGTAATTATTGTTCACCAAATTTAACAGATTGTTTCCTTATCTGAATATGTCTATCATAAGCAGCCTTTAACTTGGGTAATGACTGGGGAGATTAACGCCAAAGTTTAGTATCTAAAAAAATTTCGTCCTCATAAGTTTTTTTGTAATATAGTACATTCCGTGTTTGTTATTGTTACGAATATTTCAAAATTTTTACTTCGTTAATTTTCATACTACCAAATACCAATTGTCATTCGACTTGACAGTCGACTCCACAGTTTTTTAATGACATGAAATCATGAAATGAAAGTTCATTTACCTACTCTTAGTATATTGCTGTTCTGTTTATTTTTATTTTGTCCTGCACAAATATCTGAATAAAATGTTATGTTAAAATTATCATCTTCATTAGCTGAACAAATAGCCTTTTCAATGTATTGGATTAAACAATTACCTAATTCGTCAGATCCGCGTTTGCCCGCACCTTCGTGCCAAAAGTAGCATCCAAATCAAATAAATACTGAAATAGTAACTGACCGAGTGCGTTCCCGGGGCCGAGGACGAGGAAGTCTGCGGAGGAGCACATGAGTCCGTGCACGAGCAGGACGGCGGGGCGCGGGCCGGCGGCGGCGTGCGAGTCGCGCCCGCGCGGGATGCGGTGCGCCGCCAGCACGTAGCCGTCCGCCGTCACCACTCTGTGCACCTCCAGCGGGTAGCCGTACTTGCGGACCAAGCCTGGCTGATGTCGTAACATTTAAAATTACAGGTGGCGTACTCGAATGAAGCTTTACTTTCGTTATTCTCTAATTACAAAATAATTTACGAGACATCGGTTTGAATAAATAAATCACGCTTCAAAGGTTTCAAAAAGAAAATTGATACCGATGCTCCGCTAGTTGCTGGTTTTTTTGACGAACACAAAGCGTTTCAGTAGCAAGACGACATTCGTAGTTATAAGTAGGTTCGTCTTAAGTCCTACGATGTGAACGATTACGCCCAGAGCCTCCGCTCTTGCTCGGCTCGTCTAGTGAAGACGCATCTTTATTAGGTTAAATTGATTGTTTCGCAGTGTCTCACCACGTCGAGCAGCGCGTCCTGCACGATGTTGCTGGAGTAGCGCGCGCCCGCCACGCCGCGCTCCACGAGACGCGCGTTGGGGGACCGCTGCGCCGCCGCGCCCCGCCCGCCCCAGCCGCCCCACCCGCCCAGCGCCAGCGCCAGCGTTGCTAACCAGATAGTGCACCACTTCATATTCCTTAATGTTATGAGCGCTCCGCTAAAATTCTGCCTTTTATAATTGATTGTTTAATCTCTCTTATTGATTATGTTCGTATCTATTGATGTTAAATGTAAAACGCGCGATCGATTATTATTAAGTGATAGAAATCTCTGAACAATATTTCCACGCCGTGACACTAAATACGTACTTATCCGAAGATAATAATGATACGATTTTATTAAACAACGTTTTGTTTGATTCAAATATTTAAGAGATAGACTAGTGATGTTCCATAGCTCGCCCCGGACAGTTACTAACGTGTTTGATTTCACCACATAATCTCACCTAACCCAAACCACTCTATCAGGGTTTCCTATCGAATCAAATCGAATTATACTTTTTTGAATTGTCACTTTTTACATTATGAAAATATAAAATTTAAATTAAATGTCAGTATGTAAGTCTGTGAGGAAGCTACCACCTGCTCGTAAGGCAGTTCTATTGAGCCGGCGAGAAACTCAACAGTTGCTCTTCTATACTAATATTATAAAAAGGAAAGATTAGTATTTTTGTATACATAAACTCAAAAACTACTGTACCGATTTCAAAAATTCATTTGCCATTAGAAACCTACATTAGATCTAGAGTACCTAGACATAGAGACGAACCCGAGCGAAGCGAGGGTGAGTCGCTAGTTTAAAACAAAATTCGATTACAATATTGCAATATCTTTTATTTATCATACGTGAGACAGTCTCACCTATGATACATATGAGATCTTTGGGACTCTACGAGAGCCACTTCGCTATCATGAGACACCTCTCTCTCCGGCGGGTGTTGGGGGCGTACCTCTCGACCACGATCGGACGGGGGTCAATGGAGTGGTCGGTCAGCGGCGGTATTTGGCCCGATCCTGTGGAACCTTGGTTATGACTGGTTTTGGCGGTGTCCGCTTCTTCCCGGGCTGGGTGTCATCAGCATGGGTGGTTCACGCACGCTACACCCTTTGATACAGTCAGCACCAATCTGGTCCTCAACTGGATTGGTGTGCTGCGCCTGAGGTTCTTCATCTTTAAAGCGGAGGCCACCGTTTCCATGTCCCATGTAAGGAATCACCCCCTAAAACGTCTGGCTGCGCAACCAGGGAAAAATGGTAAAGGTTCCGGTTCAAATGCCCTACTTGGGTCTGACCCTGAACGCACGCTTGGCGTTCCGTGTACATTTCTCCCAGTTCACCCACGTACTGATATAAGCTGTCTCGGCTTTCGGCAGTTCGCGGCTTTTGCCGAATGTCCGGGGCTCTGAATCTTTTTGCTGTTTTTGAGATTGTGAGGTTCATGGCACTGTACGGTGCCAGCGTTTGGATCGACACCGGGATCAGGCCATACTCCATCAAGTTCTCCTTCAGCGTAAGACAAGTGGTATAGAAATGATTTGCACATGAAAATACCAGAGGTTTTGTATCCGCATCACTCGATTACCCAAGCAAGCGCGTTACCACTGGGATATCGCAGCCTAAGGATATTTTAAAATAAATAAGAATAATGGAGCAATCATCAGACAAGCATACAGACATCCAAACGATTCTTACGAGTAAAAAAATAAACCCAATATGGCGAAGCTATTGAAAATCACAAACACACACATTGTTTTAGATACACAATAAATCAAATTGTTTGATGACATGAAAAACCCGACATACTTAATGTGATTTTATCATCGTTTCCTTTTCCTTACTAAATATCGATAGCGTATCGTTAATCCTTAATTTATCTTATTCTGCAAGTAAATATTGAGTAATTGCAATAACAAGTGATATAGATACGTCCATTAATTTAAAAATTATATCTAGTAATTATGATGCAAATCACTGTGTGATTATATAACAAGTCGTTGATCATTTTTAGTTACTTATCTATACTAATATTATAAAGAAGTAAAGTTTGTTTATTTGTTAAATTGTAAGGGGTAATCTCGGGATCTACTGAACCGATTTTAAAAATTCTTTCACCAATAGAAAGCCACATTATTGCTGAGTGTCATAGGATATATTATGAAAAACCGAAAAATAAAAATGCTTTTACGTGGTAGTCCGTTTTGCAAAGTGAATCGGAGAAAAAACGGTCGAATGAAAGCTTTTCTTACGAACGCTGCCTTAACTATGAAAGATATATTTTTGAGTTCTAGAGAAAAGATGTGGAGCTTGAAAATGCATACAAAAAAGTCAACGACAACATATGTCTAACTTAAACACTCTGTACTAAAAAAGGATTATTAAAATTATGCCCAACGAAGTGGGCACGGGTCAGCTAGTGTTTAGTAAATATGCCTTAAGAATTTTTAAAGAACATCGTAAATTTTTTTTTTTGGGACATTTACACACAGCACTATCTAGTTCCACGATAAGGTACGAGCCTTGTGTTATGGATACTAGATGGTTGATATACTAGTCACGGTCTTCGTCCACCTGTTGTCAGTGTAGCGTGCCACGTGACCGGCCCACCTCCATTTCAAACCTCGTGCGAAGGATAGGGCATCTATCACGCCAGTCTGTTTTCTTATTGCTCTGTGTCTGACTCTGTCCTTCAATTTTATTTTTAGTGAGCTGCTTTCTAAGGCTCTTTGACATGATGTTAGCTTTCTGTTGGTTGTTGAATCGAATATCCACGTTTGGCAGCCATATGTGAGACAGGGTAAGAGGCATGAAAGTAGTGTATAATTGGGGATTCTGTATCACTCTCGCTTCGCTCGATTGTGATACAGAATCCCCAATTAACTAGTTTATTGGGGATCTTATATCATAAGAGCGACAATTGCAGTATGATCTAAAACGAGTAGCACGACGAAACTGAGACGAGAGGCAATGCGCCTGACATGTACATTGTAAACATTTATATTTTGCACTCGCAGTCTTGACGATCTTATATTATACGAGCGACACTTGCAGTACATTGATGTAATAGCTCGATGAAACTGAGACGAGACTCGAGAGGCAGCGCGCATAACATGTAAATTGTAAACATTTAAAGTTTTCACTCGCAATCAATCGGGTACACAATGTACTCTCTATGATTGTATATTTACGAGTATGACTATTGGTCGTTTACAGAACTAACGCATGTCGACTGTAATGAATTATGATAATTGACAATGCTCATAGTTGATAGGACTATTTAATAGCTCAAGAAAAATAAATTCTCATTACATTTTCGATTGTTTTTCTGCATATGGGACAAATCATTTTACTCAATGATAGAGCACACTTAGTACATGTTACAGCATGTCCACACGGTTTATAACAGACGGCAACTTCTTCGGCTTGACAAATTTTGCATAATACTTTAAATATTTCTTTCATATTTTCAGCAGATATATTTCTTTTTGCGGGTATAGGGTTTAGTACATTGTTGTTTGCAGATTGTTCACAGTCTTGTGATATACCACACACATCTTTGCTAATACTTTGAATGTATTTTTCACCCTTTACAAGTAAAACATAGGGGCAAGAAGGAAACCAGCGGGCATGCGTTGACCAAGGGCGATCTTCGATGTCCCAGTCCTTGAGCCTGCCATCACAAATGTAACAAATAACTTGATCACTTTTCCCTGTATAAAAAAACCCAGCATCCGCCATTTCTTGAGGTTTTTGATTTAAAGCTTGAGGCCAGGTGTCGAAACTTCGCAGCCTTGCGATTTGAGTAGCATAATTAGGATATTTGGGATACAGTAAGTTCATTTCGTAGGTTTACTGATAGTTTCGTAAATAAAATATTTAATATTAAATATTAATATTAATAAATTATTAATGTACTATTAAAGCAGATCTGTACCAAAGTTTGCAACCTTATAAGTTATTATGCGATGGTAGTTCATTCTTTACTAATATTTTAGACACATTTTCCACTATTTAAGTATAATTCGATTGTTATAGAAATACCTAGGTACTCTACCGATCTTTTAAAACAATGCAACAGATGAACACTAAGGTGTGCGAAATCAATTTTAATCAACGGTTCAAATATAATCTATTTAGCAGCCCATAAGTCGGTGAAATTACACTTTCTACATAACGAAATACGGCTGATTTCCAAGTTCATGAACACACATCTTTAAAAATAATATGTATTATTTCTAAGTTTTAATCATTGAACCATAGGGAATATTGCGCATATCTTTCCTTTTAAGGTAAGATCTCAATTTACGATATAAATATAAACAAAATGAGATTCTTGCGAAGATAATCGAACACCTATAGCTGATACATCAATATTTAATTTGTAAAGTAGTCTTCATACGAAAACATTAATTCAATAAATTCGCTTTTGCAAATATAAACTCTATAGCAAATTTCTTTAACATTTAAAATTATATGTACAAACTTTGATTTCTAATCTAATTTAATTTGGATTGTTTAATATGGAAGAGGTTTTAGAATTCAAGTGTATAAATACTCCAGATTCGTCTAATTCATTATTTGTCTTACACGACTTCTGAACAAGGAACACTCAACATCCGAAATAAAGTATGTAAGTACCTAACTATTTTTACTATTACAATATCCATAATATATTAACTAGTATTATTTATTTAAAGTTCTAACATTTACAATTAAAAATAATTTTATTTGTGTTGAAATAGGCTTACGTAGAATACTCTTTAATTTTTCATTAGTTTGTATTTTATAATATTTTTAAATACATTTTTATAATCAATTAAACATTAAAGTTTGTCTATCATGTTAACTAACATTATTTATATTATTTCAGGGCTTCTTCATCATTCAATCCGTTTTGCGAAGACGAGGATTCCGAGGCCTTAGCACCGCCCCCAACTACGTCGAAGTCAAAGAGTGAAAAGAAGAAGCGTGAGGCGAGGCGAGGCGAGAAGAAACCGACCAAGAAAAAAGAATTAGCTCCTGTCCCAAAAAATCTTTTTTCGAGTGGCTCGGACTCAGAAGTCGAGACGCCTCCGACCACACCTACTGTTAAGCGAAGAAAAACTTTTTTAGAATCCGAGGTAAGTTGTCTGTCAACTTCATTTTTTTATTACTTCCGACTCCGCTCCCATTGAGTTAGGTTTTTCACAATCCCTAATAAGTCTTTGTTTTCCTATGTTCCTACGTCACATCAAGGCGCGGCGACGAGCGCGGTATCAAACCGGTTTGGCAACTCCAGCCGCGAGCGCCGCGCCGCACTCCGCCAGAGGGACTCGCTCGCCACCTCTCCTCGAGCACACATGTGTCTATCTTACCAGAGAAATACAGTCTATTTTTACACTAGCTGAGTATTTTTATTAAGCCTAGACCCCCAGAGCCGCTACTGGAGCTAGGCAATCAACATATGGTCCTTCGAGTAAAGAAGATAGCCGTCTTATTGCTGTGCACAACATCCGTGGACTTTGGACCGTCCGTCGACCGCCACGCACTGACCTGCGGAGGACACTTAAAGGACACTTAGAGGACAGTCTACCACGCAGAGGAATATTTTATATTGAGTGAGTCCGTTCCATATCCTTATATTTCCCGTCTTTTCCAGCTTCTTTCCGGGTATTTAGGATAGTGCTATCGTGGATCAGGCATATTGATCTCTTCATATAAGCTAGCATACCTAATCTTTATAGCTATAATATTTTTTCTATATTCTTACAATTTCTTATAAAGCTTAAATAAATATATAAAATCACTTAAATCGTATTCCGCTTAGTCATCTTGTTTACTTCATGCGTGACTCATTTACGCAAAGTTGCATTCATATTTTTTATCGCTGTCATTAGTGAATCTTTTGTGTTGAATGGACGGTTTGCGATAAGCCTTTTGTTATTGCTTCAACTTTTATTCTTACTTTGAACAGCTGATTATGCAGTTATAATTTTCTTTACGCATCTTGCTTCTTTATATCGCCTTTTTTGCGCATAAAAGTCATCTCAATTTCTTAATATGACTGACGTAAAAATGAGAGATCTTGTGAGGAAACGTGGCAGCTTTAAGGCTAAATTAACATCATTTAGCAATTTTCTTAGATTTTTACCAAACATTAATTTAGATACTTTTCAATCGGCAGAACTACAATGCCGCCTCGATCAAATGGAGATATTATATAAGGAATTCGACGTATTACAGACGGAGTTGGAATTGTTGTCGGAGGATGCCGATGCCATGTACGCTGAGCGGGAACAGTTCGAGATGCAGTACTATGCGCAGGTTGGCCGCGCTAGGGTAATGCTTGCTTCAGCGCGTCCTACCTCGCCAGCGCCCGCCTCCGTCATCTCGGATGGCAGTGATCATCACGGATCTGGCTGCAAGCATGACTTCGTTCGGCTACCCAAGATAGACTTGCCTCACTTCAACGGGGACTATCAGCACTGGCTTGAATTCCGAGATACGTATATTTCCTTAATTCACGATAACAAAAGTATACAATCAATTAATAAATTCCATTATTTGCGTGCCGCTTTAACCGGCAGTGCGTC
Source organism: Boloria selene (assembly GCA_905231865.2). Lineage (NCBI taxonomy): Eukaryota > Metazoa > Arthropoda > Insecta > Lepidoptera > Nymphalidae > Boloria > Boloria selene. The sequence continues at coordinate 42,279 of HG993134.1, forward strand.
TTTAGTAATTAAAAGCATTGACTTTAAAGCCGATAACTATACTATAGCTTGGCAGTTACTGTTAGACCGTTACAATAATGAAAGGTTGCTTGTCAACAATCATGTGCAAGCATTATTCAACTTTACTATTATACAAAAAGAATCAAGTCATTCATTGCGAAATATGATAGATATTATTAATAAAAATTTAAGAGCTCTTGATACTCTCGGGCAGCCTACAGACCATTGGGACACGTTAATAATTTACATGATGTCTAAAAAATTAGATACTGTGACCAACCGAGAGTGGGAAGAGTATAAAAACAGTTTAGATAATTTTCCAAATTTAAGAAATTACACAAAATTTTTATCTAACAGAGCTGATTTACTTGAGACCTTGCATGACAATCATAACTTAAAACATAATAATATAAATTCTAAACAAACTTATGAAACTAACAAAAATACAAATTATTTAACTACTACACATTTTAAATCAGAAAAGGTTACATCATGTCCTATGTGTTCTCAAAATCACTTTTTATTCAGCTGTCAATCCTTTAGAAATCTCGATGTTGATTCGAGAATCAAAAAAGTTTCAGAAAGCAATGTATGTATGAACTGTCTTCGTCCCGGTCATACCGACAAACGTTGCAAGCTGTCACATTGCAAGTATTGCAAATTAAAACACAACACCCTCTTACATAGGGAATCTCATCCAGATCTTAAACCAAGTGACAATATCGCATTGTCTACTAATATTCTTACTAATCCAAAAGCAAAAAATAATCAGGCCCTTATAATATTATCCACAGCTATGGCAAAGGTAGCAGATGTTAATGGAAAGCTTCATCCTGCCAGACTCTTGTTAGACAGTGGCAGTACTTCCAATTTCATCACCCAGGAACTCTGTGGAAAACTTAGTCTGGTAAAACGAAGCTCTAGTTCAACTATCTCAGGTATTAACGGTCAAGTTTCACGTAGCACTGAAAGTTGTAATCTTACTATACAATCTTGTTGCGGTGGCTATCAGGTGAGCGTAGACTGTCTTATTTTACCCAAGATAACACATTCACTGCCTAGCACTTACGTTGATAAGAAACATCTCTCTATTCCCGTAAGTCTTCAGCTGGCAGACCCTGCATTTAATGTACCTTCAGCGATTGACATACTCGTCGGCGCTGAAGTCTTTTGGGACGTCTTAGGTTCCGATTCAATCACTTTAGGTAAAAATCAGCCTAGGTTGCAATCATCAAAATTAGGTTGGCTTATTTCTGGTTGTGTATACCAGTCTCGACCTCTTCAAAACTCATCTTTATGTCATTTTTTATCTAGTAAGGAGAGTGAGCAGCTAACTCGCTTTTGGGAACTTGACTCTGTATCAGACCAGAGCTGTTTCTCTTCAGAAGAGGAGGCTTGTGAGAAGCTCTTCCAAGAAACAACATGTCGTAACAAGTTTGGTCAATTCATCGTTACCATCCCATTGAAAGACTCGCCTGAGTGTTTGGGGGACTCTTATGCAATGGCCAAGCGTCGATTTTTGTCCTTAGAGCGCAGGTTTGAACGTGACTCTATTTTCAAAGACAGATATTTACAATTCATTAAAGAATACATAAATCTTAATCACATGACAAAAAATTCAAAATCAAAGCTTTCAACACTTAATTATTTTATGCCTCATCATGGTGTGGTACGTGAGTCTAGTACTACCACAAAACTTCGCGTAGTATTTGACGCTTCAGCCTCTAGCACCTCAGGCAAGTCTTTTAATGATATACAGAGAGTAGGTCCAACTGTGCAAGAGGATTTATTGTCCATTCTCTTAAGGTATAGGCAATATCAATTCGTTGTGACAGGAGATATTGAAAAAATGTACAGAGCTATTTTAGTTAATCCATCGCAACGCCAGTTGCAGCAAATCGTCTTCAGATTTGATTCCTCAGAGCCTTTAAAGATATATACCCTTAACACATTGACGTACGGTACTGCTTCAGCACCGTACTTAGCTACTAAATGCTTGGTGTCTCTTGCAGATCAATGTAAGGATCCTCAGGTTAGTGAGTCTATAAAGAAAGACTTTTACGTTGACGACTACTTAAGTGGTGGTGATTCGATAGAGTCTGTCGTTAAATTATGTAAAGGTGTCATTGATACTCTCGAATCAGCAAAGTTTCACCTTCGTAAGTGGCAATCAAATAGCCCTAAAATCTTAGAAGCAATCACTAGCACAGACACTAATTATTTAGATAAAACATTAAATTTAAATGACTTATCTCCTTCTAAAACTCTTGGACTATATTGGGACTGTAATTTAGACCAATTATTCTTTTCAGTTCAATTAAAATATTCTACAACATATAAAGTCACAAAGCGCTATATTCTTTCATTAATAAGTCAAATTTTTGACCCCCTTGGCCTTGTCGGTCCATGTGTAGTCCAAGCAAAAATTTTGTTACAACAGTTATGGATTCTTAAATGTAACTGGGATGAAGAGGTACCTATAACTATTAAATCTGAATTTCTAGAATTCGTTCAGTCATTTTCAGCTCTTAACTCCCTTCGCATTCCTCGTTGGATATCTTGTTGCAGACCTTTTTTAATCGAACTTCACACCTTTACAGATGCTTCTGAACGCTGTTATGCTGCTTGTTGTTATGTAAGAACAATAACAGCCGATGGGTCAGTTTGCGTTCGCCTTTTAGCTTCTAAAAACAAGTTGGCTCCTATAAAACCCACAACTATACCACGTTTAGAGTTGTGTGGTGCATTACTAGGCACACGACTTTTTAAAAAGGTACGCAATTCACTTACTGTAAATTTCAATTCTTGTTTTTTTTGGTGTGACTCGACGATTGTTCTGGGGTGGCTCTCTACAGAGCCACGACGACTTGAACAATTTGTCCGCAACAGAGTTCTAGAAATACAAGAAGTTACAGCTGGCCAGACGTGGAACTATGTACCTTCTAAAAGCAATCCCGCTGATCTAGCAACTCGAGGGGTGAAGGCTGATTACATCAGCGCGTCCACTCTTTGGTGGTCGGGTCCAGATTTTATTAATCAGTCCGACATCCAATTTCCAAAAATGCCTAATTCACAGTCTCCTTCATTGCCAGACATATCTTTGCATTCAAGTATAGAGGATAACAAAAATAATAACAATCTTATTTTAAATTTAATACATAAATCATCTTCATTTACAAAATTAGTTAGAGTTGTAGCATACATAAAAAGATTTATAAATAATTGTAGAAACAGTAAAAATAAAACACTAACATACCTAACTCTTTCAGAATTACATATATCACAGTTCTTAATATTACAGATTTCTCAGCAGGAAATGTTCCCTGAGGAATATAACCTTCTTATCAAAAATCAGGTCTTACATAAGAAAAATCGATTGATTAGTCTTTCACCTTTTATTAGTTCAGAAAACTTAATACGAGTAGGTGGACGTCTTCAAAATTCTAACTATTGTTATGATGTTAAGCACCCTATCTTATTGTGTAGTAAGCATCATTTAACCAAAATAATATTTGAAAAAGAACATAAATCCCTTTGTCATGCAGGACCTCAATTATTATTAGCACACATTAGGCTTACTTACTGGCCTCTAGCAGGCAAAAACCTAGCAAAGCAAACAGTGCGTAATTGTATTAGGTGTACTCGTTTTAAAGCGCAGCCTATCCAGGTCGTAATGGGTAACCTACCCAGCGATAGGACGAACCTAGAGTTTCCTTTTTTGAATACAGGTCTCGATTACGCCGGGCCAGTGCTGATAGCTGACCGTAAAGGTAGAGGTTGCAAGTTAATTAAATCTTACATTTGCGTTTTTGTGTGCCTTGCAGTCAGAGCTGTGCATCTCGAGCTGGTCTCTGACCTCACGAAAGAGGCATTTCTTGCAGCCTTCAGCCGATTCATCAGCCGTCGTGGTAAACCTCAGCGGGTGTACTCCGACAACGGTACCACATTCGTTGGAGCTTTCAACGAACTTTCACGCTTTCTTCAACTTTCTTCTGTCTCCATAGAGTCAGATGTTGTGAACCAGGGTATAGAATTTAAATTTATTCCTGCCTACACCCCACATTTTGGTGGCATTTGGGAAGCAGCGGTGAAGCAGTGCAAACATTTGCTTCGTAGGGTCATGGGTTTAACTCACCTTACATATGAAGAGCTCTCAACGTGTCTGGTTCAGGTAGAGGCTATCTTAAATTCTAGGCCATTAACACCCCTTTCCACAGATCCTTCAGACTTAACTTACCTTTCCCCTTCTCATTTTCTTATCGGACGAACTCTCACGTCGTTTCCTCGTCCTCAAATCACCAATAGTAACATCGATCGCCTACAGCGCTTCGATCGTATTGAGAAGCTGCGACAACATTTTTGGCAACGCTATTCTCACGAATATGTGTCTTTGCTTCAACAGCGGACTAAGTGGCAGACTTCTCAGCAGGACTTAAAAGCAGGGACTATGGTCTTAGTAAAAGACCCCAATCTGCCACCTCTTTTATGGTTGCTCGGCAGAGTTATTACTGTCAGCACTGGATCGGACGGACACAGCAGAGTTGCGGACATTCTTACAAAGAAGGGAATCATAAAACGAGCATACAATAATATCTGCCCTCTTCCAGTGTCCTGATCAACATCTTGAAGCCTTCAACTCCGTCGCTTCAACCCGGGGAATATGTTCCTACGTCACATCAAGGCGCGGCGACGAGCGCGGTATCAAACCGGTTTGGCAACTCCAGCCGCGAGCGCCGCGCCGCACTCCGCCAGAGGGACTCGCTCGCCACCTCTCCTCGAGCACACATGTGTCTATCTTACCAGAGAAATACAGTCTATTTTTACACTAGCTGAGTATTTTTATTAAGCCTAGACCCCCAGAGCCGCTACTGGAGCTAGGCAATCAACATCCTATGATAAAAAATAGGCTATTATAATCTCCATGTTCAATTATATTTAATCAAAAAATTACGATACGTGGCTCTATTGAGATGTGGTTGAAGGACAACAAAAATTAGTAGAGACTTTATTTTTAATTTAAAGTTTTCAACGAAATTGCTCTTAAAAAGGAGGTTATATTTGGTATTTTTTTTAAATATGTTGGGACATTTACACACAGAACTGTCTAGTTCCACGATAAGGTACGAGCCTTGTGTTATGGATACTAGATGGTTGGTATTTTTTTTAAATATGTTGGGACATTTACACACAGAACTATCTAGTTCCACGATAAGGTACGAGCCTTGTGTTATGGATACTAGATGGATGACTACACACATTACATTTAAATACATACATATTATAAATATAAACATCCATGACTAGAGTACATACATTCATGCTCAACAAATGTTTGCCCCCAACGGAACTCGAACCCGCGACCGTTGGCGCAGCAAGTGGGGTCACTACAAACTGATCCACGCGTGTCGTCAAAATATATAATTAAAGTATAGATATTTTTTATCCAATGTTCAAGCATATACCTACTTGTGATAAAAATTTCATCATGATCTGATAATGAGTTTTGAAGATAAACGTCGGAATTGTACTTTTAATAATAAAAAATTATTAAAATCACAAGCCTAATTAAAGTGCTTTAATGTTGTATGTCGTTGTGTAAAAACTTTTTTCAAATTTAATATTTTTTTTACATGACACTAAATTGAACATTTTACAATTTCAGGAGGAAAGCAAACCCCTGCGCGCTGAGAAATTAAGAAGTTTTATAAGTCAGCGCGTCGCGTCGGGCTATACAACTCAATCCGATCCCTCTAAACGAGGAAATTACTTCCTAGAGCTTCGTGTATATAACGCTGACGAAGTAGAGAAGATTCCTGCAACCGAACGCTGGAAACACGCAATTTGCACCTTAAAACTTGCCACTAATTACCAGTCGGCAGTATGGAAATCACTTACTAAATTAATTAACGATAGTAAGGATGAACTAAAACACATTCAACCTATTTTATACCCAGCTTATGAAAAATAATAATTGTGGCAGAAGTTATGTAGAATTTTAGTCATATACGAGTTGTAACTGCTATACCTTATTATATAATAATAAAATTTATTACAATAAAGGAAATTGCAAGTAAGCTTAACTATTACATATAGTTAAAAAAAAAGCAATAAAATTACTAATTCTCATGTTTTTCTCTGCCGCTATATTACTTTGTTTCCTTACAGCAAAACTTGAACCATAAAAACTAGAACCATAAAACTAGAACCATAAAACTAGAACCTTAAAATAAAACCACACAAATTTAGAACCATACAAATCTAGATACTAGATAATTTGGCACAAAGGTTTGAAGTTGTGATGAGAAACTAGATAATTATATCAATATAATACTAAAAATATATAGAACTAAAACATTGCAAGCCAGATACTAAATATTAAGTAGGTATATCTAGAGGTTGATTCTATCGTAAGATTTCAATAAGCGCCAAAAGTAATGTGCTACTTTTAATCTATAAATAACTTTTTACTTTTTGTCTAAAAATAACTTGATTTCATTATTTCCTTATAACAAAATCTTATATACAAAATATTACAAGAACTGAGAAACTAGATAAATTAACTAGGTAGTGGATTCGCTGAACAACAATATAAAATATTGATAATGTTTTTCTGCAAGGAATGTAATATTTATGTAAAAAAATCTATATCATCGCATAACAGAACAAATACACATAAAAGTAATAGTTTGTTTCAATCTGGGTATGAGAATGTGCAAATTATAAGAACGGCTTTTAGAAACAGAATAATAAGTTACAAAATAAATCCAAACTCTCCAACTTTGGTTCCAGAGCAGTTCTTATCACAAATATTTAAACATATAAGTGAGATCATAAATATTTCACTGAAAAAACATGGTGCTATCAAGATAAATTTTGAACTATTTGTTTCATATATCTTACCTAAAAATTTAGAAAAGTCTATGAAATCATTCAGCACAAAATATGGTACAATTGTTAAAAGTACAGATATTGATTTTTTTTTATTTCAATGTGCTCAAAAGTTAATTTGTAAATGTGCAGACTTCGAACATACTGAATCTGGTTGGTCGATTGATTCTGTGAGCCATTTAGAGATAAATATAAACAAATATAACCCTCTCAGAGCTGGATCATATTTGCCTTTACCATCTTTTGTAAGAAGTACAAAATCGTGTTTAAATATTCGTAATTTAGATGAACATTGCTTTTTATGGTGTATTGCTGCTAAAATGTATCCCTCAAAATTTAATTCCAATAGAGTAACATCATATCCCCATTACTCGTTACTTTTCGATATAAAGAATATGACATTTCCTCCAGGAATTGAAGACATTAAACTTTTTGAGAAGAACAATCCAAATATTAGCATAAATGTTTATGGGTTAGAAACAAATAATACAGTTACAGGCCCCTTGTATGTGACTTTAGCGCGAAAACTTACGCATGTTAATTTATTATATATTACTAAAAATGGTAAGGCTCATTACTGTTTGATTAAAGACTTTGCTCGACTTGTACGTAGGCAGTTAACAAAACACAAGTCTAAAATATATTTATGTGATGAATGTTTTTTATATTTTTTAAATGAAGAAAAATTGAATAATCACGATTGTGCTAAAAGACAAACTCTACTCCCAGAATATGGTAGTAAGTTGTGCTTTTCGAACTATGAGAGAACTCAAAAAATTCCTATTGTGATATATGGTGATTTTGAGAGCTTACTTTGTAAATATTCAAACGAAAATAAGTCTCTTTTTACTGAAAATATACAAACACATGAACCATCTTGTTTCGGTTATTACATTTGTTGTCAATCTAAACCAGAATTAAATAACTTCGTAAGTTATCGCGGGCCAAACTGTGGTAAAAAATTTGTTGAGAGCATTACACAAGATGTTAAAAGACTATATAGTATTTTAAACTCAAGCAAACCAATGCTTCCTCTTACAAGTGAACAGTTAATTCTACATAATGAGGCAAAAGTGTGTTGCATATGTAAAACTTTGTTTAAAAAAAATGATAAAATAGTAAAGGATCATGACCATTTTACAGGTGAGTACAGAGGCCCTGCTCACAACACTTGTAACATAAATGCAAAACAATGCCCATTTATACCAATAATTTTTCATAATTTAAGTGGTTATGATTGTCACTTATTTATAAAAGAATTATCAGATATTATTGGTAAAACGACTCTCATACCAAAATCTAAAGAGAAATATATTTCATTTACAAAATTTATACCTATTGATAAAACAAATGCTGCTCAACTGAAGTTTATAGATTCCTTTAATTTTTTGAGTTCTGGTTTGGATAAACTGGCAAAGAGTCTACATCCAAATGATTTTCAGCATATGCGTACATTTTTTGAAGATGATCGCTTATTTAATTTGGCCTGTAAAAAGGGTGTATACTGTTATGACTATATGGATACATGGGAAAAATATAATGAAGCGAAGTTGCCAGAACATTCGAATTTTTTTAATAAGCTCTCGGGTGAAAATATTTCCATTGAGGATTATGATCACGCTTTGAAAGTATGGAAATCTTTTGGCATTAAAAACATAGGAGAGTATACAGATTTATATCTAAAATGCGACGTCTTATTGCTATGCGACATTTTTGAAAAGTTTAGAAATATGAGCTTGACCTATTATAATTTAGACCCCTGCTATTATGTATCGTCTCCATCTCTAAGCTGGGACGCTATGTTGTTATATACTAAAGTCGAGCTTGATTTAATTTCCGATGTCGATATGTATCAGATGTTAGAAAAAGGTATTCGAGGTGGTCTTGCCCAGTGCTCTTTGAGATATGCAAAAGCGAACAATAAATATTTACCGACCTACAATAAAAATGAGCCTAGCACGTACTTAATTTATTTAGATTGTGTCAACCTTTATGGTTTTGCCATGATGCAAAAAATGCCAATGCGCGACTTCAAATTTTTAAATAAAAATGAAATAGAAAATTTAGATATAAGTCACATTTCTAAAAATAGTCAGCGAGGATATATTCTTGAAGTAGATTTGTGTTATCCAAATAATATTCACGATGCTCATTCAGACCTACCATTTGCTGCGGAAAAATATTCTCCTACTCAAAACAAAAGCAAAAAGTTGATAGCAAATTTGTATAATAAACATCGTTTTGTTATTCATTACATGCACTTGCAAGAGTGCTTAAAGAATGGTTTATTGCTTTTAAAAATTTATAGAGTGTTGTCTTTTTATCAAGACAAATTTTTAGAGCCTTATATTTTCTTAAACACAACTCTTAGACAGAAAGCCAAGTCCGATTTTGAAAAGGACTTTTTTAAAAAACAAAACAATTCTATTTTCGGCAAAACGATAGAAAACAAAAGGAAACAGGTTGATGTTAAACTTGTCAATGTATGGAGAGATAAGACGAATAATACTAATAAATTTAATGGAGCGGAAAAGTATATTAGTGCACCACATTTTCATAGTTTATCAATTTTTTCTGAAAATTTAGTAGCTATTCAATTAAAAAAAACTAAAATTGTCTTAGATCGACCAATATATATTGGATTTACGATTCTTGAACTATCGAAAACGCATTTGTATCACTTTCATTACTCGATCATAAAAAGAATTTATGGAAATAATGTTCAGTTATGTTATACGGATACTGATAGTTTGTTATATTTTATAAAAACTGATGATTTTTATGAAGATATGAAAAATAATATTCAGTATTTTGATACAAGCAATTTCAACGATGATAATTTTAAAATGCCAAAAGCTAACAAGAGTATACCTGGATATTTCAAAGATGAAATGGGAGGTGAAATCATTTCTGAATTTGTTGGTTTACGTGCCAAATTATACTGCTTACGTTCGGAGAAAAAAACTATTAGTAAAGCAAAAGGTATTACGAAACCGGTAACAAAAAAATTAAACTTCGAGAAATATAAGAAAGCCTTATTTTCTCATGAAAATTTAAGAGATAATATGTATGTCATACGATCAAAAAATCATGAGGTTTTTACTCAGAAAATTAATAAGTTAGTTTTAAATAGTGATGATAATAAACGACTAATAATGAAAAATGTTTCTAAAACTTTGCCTTGGGGACATTACAGCACGATTCTCTAGATTAATAAAATATCTATGTTAAAATAATGTTTTTATGTATCTTACTTTTCATGTATCTAATAAATTAAGTGGTAATAAGGATATTTAATAAATTTAATGATATTAAATGACATGACTTGTACAGTAATAGTTAAGTGTATATTTGCTTTGTGTATAAAGTTAAGTTTACTTGTAATTTCCCTTATTGTAAATAAATAGTTATGATATTTACTACAGTATACAGTGTTTTATTTTGAATAAATGAAACTGCAAGTTATTTTATGTTTCTTTTATTAATTTATTAAAATATTACTCCTACATATTATTGTACTTATTAATTGAATGAAATAATTACATATCAAAGACAGATAGGTATTGCTTATTAAAAAAAATATAAAATTAATTAGACCTCATTTATGCTTCGTATAATTACGTTATGAACTTACAATAAAAGAATTAATGTTAAATTATAAATATTCAGGTACGCTTAACTTTTGAATAATTTTATTAATTAAATTTTCTGTAGCATCCATCATACTATCGTAATTTTCACTTACTATATACTGCACACTTAAATCTGTCTTGGCACTGTTTTTCGAGTCTTTACTGTCGATTTCAAGTATTTCAATTTTTATAATATGATGCCCCTTAGTTTTATTTTTTCGGATAACAAAAGATGAATCTGGAGCTAGCGAAATCACTTGATCTAGTTTTGGAAGCTTCTTTTTTAAAGACAATTTACGTTTCGTTTTTAATTTTTTCGAATTGCTGATATTTTGAAGTGCTTCTTTAGTTTTTAGCTCATGTATAGCTTTCAACCTATTCTCCTCTTCTTTTTCTAGAATTGCATTCACATCTTGTGCTTCGTAAAAGGGATTAATTATGCTTGTATCTATTTCGCCATCGGTGAAATAAAAGTCTGACATGATGCTGCAACAAAAAACAACATATTATAAATAACGACAAAATTCTAAACTAGAATACATACAGTCAAAATATTAAAAAAGTATTAATTTCTGACTTACCAATGAAAAGATACGGCTGTATTCCTTGACAGAGATTAGCTGCGAATGAAATAGTTTATAAAACAATCGTGCATACATATTATATGGTGTTCAGATGCATAGCGTCTTGTCGAAACCTGTTTAATTATATTTAGTAATTAGTTGTTACGAATTTCAACTTCAATCTCTTATAACTAGACTTTAATTTAGCTGCACATATTTAATATACAATGATATTCGAATCATCAGCCTCCAATTGTAAGTTAGACAAGTTCGAACATGATTATCTTTTATAGTATATAAATTACTATATAAGCTATCATCAAAATTTCCATCTAACAGCAAAATGAATTGGCTATTTAAAAGAGGTGTTTTAAAATTTGCATCAATCATCAATATGAAGTTGATAAAACAGGCTGAGTCATTAAACATAAATTATATAGATATTGAAATACCATCAGCAGGCTTTTACAGACATAGTAAACTATTACCTAATATAATTCGATGCATAATTTGTGGACCCTCTAACTGTGGGAAAACAAATATTATGATAAACCTTTTATTACATGAAAATGGACTCAAATTCCAAAATGTCTATATTTATTCAAAGTCCACTTTTCAATCTAAATATTGTTTTCTACAAAGTATTTTTCAAAATACCCCGGAGGTTAAACTTATCATGTTTAAAAATGATGAAGAAGTTATTTCACCAAACGAAGCCATGAGAAATTCTATTTTCATTTTTGATGATGTGATTTGTGAAAATCAAGTAAATATTCGAAATTATTTTTCAATGGGTAGACACAAACAAATTGATTGTTTTTACTTGACACAAACATACTCAAAAGTTCCTAAACAATTAATACGCGACAATGTTAACCTTTTAATTATATTTAAACAAGATGATATAAACTTAAAACACATATATAATGAACATGTTAATTCTGATATGAGCTGGCATGAATTTAAACATTTATGTGCAAGCATTTGGAAAGATCCATTTATGTTTTTGTTAATCAACAAAGATAGTGAATTAAATAACGGTCGATACAGAAAAACATTCGACATATTCGCAAAATTCGACTAACAAATTTATTATAAACCACTCACGAGGCAAACTTTGTCAGTTGAATGTAGCATTGCCAAAGATACCTACCTATTTTTAGTTAATATGGAAGAAAATGTAAAGAATCAATTAATTAAGTCAATTGAAACTATTAAAAAGAAAGCAAAAAAAATGAGAGAAAAAGAAGATGATTTAGAAATAAAACGATGCAAACTTTTCAAATCTATAACTGATCCATTAGAATTATTAGTGATGGAGAAAAATACCCATAAAAATAAAAGTCACCATGATTTAACAGATTTATTTTCTCCTTCTTCCACTGATAAAACTGAAAACATTGAAAACGATAATAAAAATTATCTAACGCCAAAATTTAAAATTTCTAAAAATATTAAAGAAATCCGTACTCCCTCACCAATGCCAGTAAGCAAAAATTTAAATATTCCTTTCGGCGTGCGTAATGAAAATAGTACACTGATGATTGGAAATTCCAAAGTTGTGTTATTAGATGCCAAAGATACTCCTAATAATAATATGATGGCAAAAATAGGAAGCAACAGCTATGAAGTGACCCCAGGATTAGCAGAATTATTATTTCAGAGTAAACCAGATTTAACAGTGGTATCTGAGCAAGACAAATTAGTCTATAAGGATATTTTATGTAACACTTGCGCGCACAAAAGAGACTACAACCCTTTAAATCAGATAAAAGGTGATAAAGGACACAAATATACTAAAATCGTGAAACCACTATTTTCTGAAGTTGAATTAAATACTAAGGAATCAAAACAAGGCGGTTTTATGCCAACTCTGAAAAAATACTGTAAAAATACAAATTTTGTATATTGGGATGATCCCAATGAATTGGTAGATAGATTAAAAATTTTAATCGCTTCAAAAGATGCTGGCAACACTAGTCATGACAATGAGATCATATCAATTATCGAAGAGCTAAAGGAAGCTGGCATTATTAAATAAAAGATATAAAACAACTACTTGTTAACTATCAGAACTAGTTCTTTCAACACTGTTGAACATGAATGTCAACAAGTTTGGTCATCATGTACACAAAAAATTAAAAATGGTTAATTTTAACTTAGAAAATATATTTGATGCTCAACATAAAATTATTAAGCATTTGGGTACACCTGTAGACCCAAATGATTGTGCCACTAAGCTGTACGTCGACAAAATCATAGATGAGAAATTCGCAAGATTGAAATCAGTCGAGCAAGCATTGTTACAATTAAATTCAGAAATAAACAGCGTCAAAAAAAGTATAGATTCTATAAGTCGTAAATTAAAAAAATGAGCAAAGACAGTGTTGTTAATGAAATTCATAAAAATGTAAGAAAAAATTTTCCTCGAAGACATGTTATACTTAAAGACATTGATGATGTATGGCAGGCCGATTTAGTTGATATGCAATCATTTTCAAAAGACAATTCGCATTATAAATATATCCTAACAGTCATTGATGCTTTCTCAAAGTATGCTTGGGCATTTCCCTTGAAATATAAAAATAAAGAAACTGTAACTGAGGCTTTTAGCAAGTTACTAAAACGAGGTCGTGTTCCCAAAAATCTTCAAACTGATTTAGGGACCGAATTTTATAATAGTTATTTCAAAAAACTATTGCAAAAATATGGTATAAATCATTACTCAACTTATTCCACCAAGAAGGCATCAATAGTGGAAAGATTTATAAGAACATTGAAAAGTAAAATTTACAAACAATTTAGCTTGCAAGGCAGTTACAAATATAATAGTGGGACCCTTGACTCTATCATGAAAAAATATAACTCCACATGTCATAGAACAATCGGTATAGCTCCAGATGAAGTTAATGAAAATAATAAAAATAAAATACTTGAAAGATACAGATCATTACAATTATCATCGCCAACACAGAAACGATCGAAATTCAAAATTGGAGATTATGTTCGAATAAGCAAATATAAAGGAACTTTTGAAAAAGGATATACTCCCAACTGGTCAACTGAAATTTTTAATATAGCTCAGATTCAAAACACTCGACCTATTACTTACCTTCTTAAAGATGCAAGACACCGACCTATATTAGGATCATTCTATGCTGAAGAATTGCAAAAAACACAACATCCTAACATATATCTTATTGAAAAGGTTCTAAAAAGAAAAGGCAATGAGCTATATGTCAAATGGTTGGGTCTACCGTCTAGTGAAAATAGTTGGATAGACAAAGTGAATGTTTTATAAACACTTATTCTTTTAACAATTTTTAGTCTCTTATTGTCAGCGGTACAGGACAGAGTTATTTTTATTAAAATGGAGAAGCAGAAGTCGACTAAGCATAAAATGAAATTGAGAAATAAATCTTATTCTTCAAAAACGAGTAATTGTGATGCCGGTTTAAAGAAAAGTTTTAAAAAAATTGTGTCCGCCACAAATAAGCATATTAATAAACTTAAACCTAAATGCAAGAAAGCAGCAATGGAATTAGCTATTGCCGCTGCTAAGAAACTCCTTAGTGACTCAACAGTTAATATACCACGTGTAATACCTATACCCAAGACAGGTGGTGTTTTGCCATTAATTCCAATATTTGCAGGATTGTCTGCTGCTGGTAGCTTAGCAGGTGGTGCTGCTAGTATTGTGAAAGCAGTTAATGCTATTAAATTAATGAAAAAAAAATTTCAAGAACTAAAAAGGCATAACGAAAAAATGGAAACATTGTGTATCGGAAAAGGATTATTTATTAAACCCTATGGTGATGGTTTAGGAATATATACAAAGAAGGAAAAAAACTGATTCGGCGGCTACCTAATCGTGCTCTAAGTAACATTGATATTTTAAAGATTTCTAAAAATATTCCTCATTTTAGAGGCGTATTCATGAGAAATGAATTGCCACAACGTCCATTTAATAAAGAGTGTGGTATAATTAACCTAGATAGTTCTCAAAATCCTGGAACGCATTGGGTAGCCTATGCAAAGATAAATAATTACATTGAATATTTTGATAGCTATGGCGATTTAAAACCACCAAAAGAATTCGTTAAGTATGTGGGATCGAAAATTAATTATAATTACAATAATTATCAAGGATTTAACTCTTTTAACTGCGGCCATCTTTGTATCAAATTTCTAATGAAATTCTGGAAGAAAATAGCAAATAAATAGTTAATGCAATAAAATAAAAGATCAGTCATCCATTATGTCTGTAACACTAACTATTGTGGGTAATAAATCTATTATAGAATCAAATTATATCCCTCCTCTTATTTTGGAAGACGAATATGAGTGTGGGTTAGTATATTTTTCTGCATTTAATTCAATTCCAAATGTGGACTATAATAATAATGTTTTTGAATATGGGGAAGATAAAAAAAGAATTCTTATCCCACCGGGCGCTTACGATTTACAAGATTTATATGAATACCTAAAAGAAAGAGTTAATAATTGTGAATTACAAATAAAATCTAATATCAACACATTGACTTGTTCTTTGTACTGTACAGAAACTTTGAACTTTGATTCGGAAAATAGTATCGGACCTATGCTGGGGTTTTTAAGCAAAAAATTAGAAGCAAATAAATGGCATGAATCAACAACATCTGTGAACATTCTACCAGTATCTGTCGTAAGAATCGAATGTGATCTAGTGCAAAGTTCGTACACTAATGGTTCTCCTTCACATATTATTTATGAGTTTGTGCCGAACATTCCACCTAGTCATAGATTTATAGAATCTCCAAATAATGTGATATATTTTCCTGTTAAAAAAAAAATAATTTCATCAATTACAATAAAAATTTTGGATTTGAAAGGCAACTATATAAATTTTAGAGGTGAAACTATTGTCCTGCGTCTTCATTTGAAAAAATCAAAATGATAGTATTTTTCAAAAGTAATAATTATAAAGAGAACAAACCTACAATTAAAAAACCTATTACTAAGGGCACTGTTAAACAAAGTAGACGTGTACGAGTATATAAAAAAATAAAACAGAGTAATAAGCAATTTCTTAAGAGCCTCGGCTTTAAAGTATGAGTCTCCTTCAAATCAACAATTTACCTGAATTCGATAACTCTATCGAGAGTTATGAGATTCATACATATAATCCATACAATAATAGTTTCAATGAAAATGATGAAATTCGGATACCTATTCACCAGCAAGATATTTACGTGTTACCATCAGCTAGTTCCATTTACATCGAAGGAAACATTTCAGTGACTCATAAAGATCAAGCTGGCAAGATTCAGAAAAAAAGTGTTGACTTCAGTAATAACGCAATTGCATTTCTTTTCCAAGACATCCGATATGAAATTAATGGTGTTGAAATCGATCGTATTCGAAATGTTGGAATTACTACAACAATGAAGTCTTTAATTTCAATGAATAGTGGTGAGAGCAAAGCGGCTGCTATGTGGGGTTGGAATTTAGACGGATTCAAAAATCAGAATGGAAATTTTAATGCTTTGATACCCTTGAATAAGATTTTAGGTTTTGCAGAAGATTACAATAAAATAATAATTAACTGTAAACACGAACTCATACTTATTAGAAGCAGCACTAACATAAATAGCGTTGTCATGGGTAACGATGATATTGTAGACATTGATATACAAAGAATTCAGTGGCGAGTGCCTCATATTAAAGTATCAGATCAGCAAAGATTAATACTTCTAAAGAAGTTGGAGAAAGATAATCCAATACAAATAGCATTTAGAAATTGGGATTTATATGAATATCCGTTACTGCCAAAAACTACGAAACATTCATGGGCGTTAAAGACAGCCTCTCAATTAGAAAAACCTCGATATGTTATATTTGGTTTGCAAACTAATAGAAAGAATATCAAAAACAAAGACAGTACAATATTCGATCATTGTACTCTAACAAATGTTACATTATTTTTGAATTCTCACTACTATCCGTATGATGCTTTAAATCTCAAGTTTAATGAAAATAAATATAGTATATTATATGACATGTATGCTAAGTTTCGTCAGTCGTTTTATAACCTCCCTATTGATCCGTTGCTTGATCTGTATACATTTAAAGAAAGAGCACCTTTATTTGTCATAGACTGCTCCAGACAAAGCGAAAATTTAAAAACTGGTTCAGTTGATGTTCGTCTGGAAATTGAAACGTTGCAGGAAATTCAGAGCAATACTAGCGCTTACTGTTTAATCATTAACGATCGTCTTGTAGAGTACAGGCCACTTAGTAATATAGTCCGGAAACTATCATGAAGATTATTGTTGACGTTCAAGGATTTAAAAACGATCAGAATTACTTTCTGCCTAAAGAAATTGCTATGCTGTATAATGATCGAGTTCAAGTTTTGTTAATTAAACCACCATATTCTTATGAATGTCTTACAGACACAGAAAAGAAACAGGTTAATTGGCTTGAAAGGAACAGAAAGATATCATGGCACGAGGGAATCGTACCTTACGAGAACTACAAATATCATCTTAAACATATTCTAAAACATAATGATATTTACTGCAAAGGTCTTGAAAAGCAATTATGGTTAAAAGACATATTAGATAATCCTAATGTTTATAATTTGGAAGATAATGGATGTCCTAGCTTGTTAACATTGTATAAATTGTATAATTCACATTCAGACATATATAGCTGTGTTTATCATCCAACTATCTGCGCACTAAAAAATGTAACTTGCTTAAAAAAATGGTGTGTAAACAATAAAATTATAGATAACTGAATATGATTGTTTAATTTATTCAAATTCCATAGTGCATTAAGAACCTCATTATTTACAGAGTGAGTTAAAAACATTATAGATATGTCGTAAAAATCTCTTTTTAATAAAAAGAAATCCGACTTCTGTCAAAGCTCATTATCAGATTATGATCAAATTTTTATCACAAGTATTTGAAGGGAGTAGTGTAGAATTGGGGAATGCTGTATCACGGCGAGCGAAGCGAGCGAGCGAAGCGAGAGTGATACAGAATCCCCAATTCTACACTACTCATGAATCCATTACTTTCTTTTTCAAATTTAAGTCCATATTAGATTTCATTACTTCTTTATAGCCCCAGAATTTTTTCCATGTTGTTGATATACGCCTGTTTATTTCTTCTATGTTGTTACTTTTGCGAAAAGATACCTGTTTGCCTAAGTAGATACATTCGTCAACGTATTCTATAGTGTGATTATTTATTTCAATTGGGGTTCTGTGGTAGTTAGACATGACCTTCGTTTTTGAGATGTTCATTTCCAAGCCAACGCATGAGGTTGCATTGTCGAGTTCTGATATCATGGATTGGAGCTCTACGGGGCTCTCTGAGAACAACACAATATCGTCTGCGAAGCATAAATGGTGAAGACGCTCATTGCCGATTTTCAAGCCCTTTTTTTCCCAAAATAGTTTTTTCATAGCGCTTTGGAGGACTGATATAAATAATTTAGGTGACAGGGGATTGCCCTGCCTAACTCCTCTGTTAATTTTTATTTTTTGTCCTGAACTTTCTAGTTTGATTTTGCTTGTACTGTTTTCATGAATGTGTTTAATAATTCTGATGTACTTGTTGTTTATATTTTGTTCATAGAGGGCTTTCCAAATGCTTAGGTGGGATAGAGAATCAAATGCCTTCTTATAGTCGATGAAAGCGAGATATAATGGCCTGCGAAATTCATGTGATCAATGGTGCTGAACGATTTTCTAAACCCTGCTTGCTCTCTTGGTTGGTGTTTTTCTATGTCATTGTTAATTCTTTCTAGTAGGCAGCTAGCAAAGAGTTTATACAAGCATGGCATTATACTTATGGGTCTGTAATTACCTACGTCTGTAGGGTCTCCTTTCTTATATAATAGTATTATTTCTGATTCTGTCCATGTCTTTGGAACTTTTTCTTCATCAAGAATTTTGTTAAATAGTATCGTCAGGGGGTGTATGATAACTGGTTTAGCAAATTTTATGGCTTCGTTTGATATTCCATCTGTGCCAGGGCTTTTGTCATCTTTTAATTTATCCAATTTACTTAATATGTCGATTTCTTTAAAGTATGGTGTTTCAATATTTTGATTTGCTGCAATTAGGTTTTCTAAATTTTCTTGGTAAATGAGGTCCTTAGAGGCGCTATATAGGCGTCGGTAGAATTCTGTGGCGGTGTTTATGACATCTACTCGGTTTTGTTGTTTTGAACCGTTTGCGTTCAATGATGGTATCCATTGCTTTGCAGTACTTAGTTCTTTTGTAGCCTTTTTAAGACTTCCGGAAGATTTTAAATGTCTAGTAAAAATTGACTCTTTGTGATCTTTATAGTTCTTTTTAATCTCTTTGTTAATTGTTTTGAATAGGCAGGTAAGTCTAGCTTTTTCATCGTGGCTTAGGTGTTGTTTGTGAAGTAATTGACTTCTTTCTTTCATTAAGTTTAAGGTGTATTCTTTGAGTATTTTTGGTTTTTGACATCGACTATTGTCATTATGTTTCTTTAGGCATGTTTTAATCGTAGTTTCAATCTTTTTGTAGTATGAATTGGAGTCTAGAACTTCGTTTTCTTTTTCAAAGAAGTCATATTTGGCGTTTTTTATGTTGGTGATATATGCTGATTGATCTTCTATTGTTTTTAGTTGGTTTGTTGGGATGGTGAAGTTTCTCCTGCTTAGTTTCGTGGCTTTTAATTTGATTGTACCTCTTAGCAATTTATGATCAGTTGGAAAACCGGTAGATATGATTTCGAAGTTAGTGAACGAACGTGGGGAATTGGATAAAATAAAATCAATTTCATTTTTGGTCTTCTTGTCGGGGGAGAATCATGTCCATTTTTTATTTTTATTTTTCTTAAATAGAGTGTTGATTATTGTTAGCTTGTGCTCGTATGCGTATTGAAGTAGTCTTTCTCCTCGTTTGTTCCTAGTTCCATATCCAAATTTCCCAGTTACTTGTGATTCTTCGCTTTTTGGTTCGCCAATTTTTGCGTTGTAGTCTCCCATGCTTATCACATTTTTTCCTGCTAAATCGTGGGCTAGTTGAACGTCGTGGTAAAATTTTTCGATCTCTTCATCGCTGGCGTTTTCTGTTGGAGCATACACTTGTATAAGAGTAAGATTATAATCATCGAATGTTAATTTTAGTAAGCATACTCTCTCCGATATTCCTGTGTAGCCTTCTATATTGTATTTTAACTTTGTTTTTATTAGGAATCCAACGCCATAAAGACCCGGAGTTTGACCCGTAGTACACAAGATATGATCTTAATCTTCTGTAATTTTTGTTCCTAAACGTCTTACTTCAGATAAACCGATGATATCATATTTTATATTTTTTGTAGTTTCTTTCAGTTCAAGTTTTTCGTTGGTACTTAGGGTTTTGGCATTATATGTGCAGATGTGTAGTGTCTTAAGTGGTAACTTTAGCAATATTTTATTATTGTCTTTGCGATTCTCTGGAGGGTTATAGTCGCTTAGCCCCACGGTGACTAGCCGGCTTGGGGTGTAATTATTTAAGGTTGATTTTATTAAAGAGTTATTATTATCGTTGTTATTTAGGTTCCGGGTGTCGATAGTAGCTAGTTTTTTGAAGGTCCGGATAGAGAGGCTGATCTGGTGCGTTCGACATAGTTTAGTATGCCAGGTTTCACTATTGTATTTGTACTCGCTTTTTCCGGCAGTGTAGGTGCTGGTTTATTTTTTGTGTTCGTTTTCTTCTGCTGTGACATGTTTGGTGATCTGGACTCCTCTCTTTTTCTTTTGTCACGGCTTGTCTCTGAGGATGTTCTTACAACAAGCTTATCATATTTTATGAAAGCAATGTTTCCTTTTTTTCTTTCCTCTTCGACTCGAACTTGTAACTGTCGTCTTTTTTCAAGAACCTCTTTGGGAAAGTCTTCTTTAATATAAATGCCCTGTGGCAAGTTAGTTTTGTTCTTCATGGTTAGGTGTTTTTTCCATATGGAAGATAGGGATACCACTACGGGGCGGTTCTTCTTCCCTGTCCAGCGGCCTATTCTTTGCACGTAGTTGATCTCCTGGCTATCCAGGTGCACTCCTGCATCTACTATCAGTTCTTTAATGTAGTCGACTAGTTCAGTTTCTGTTTTGTCCATCTCTTGTGTTCCAAAAAAGATAAGATTGTTTCTGCGTTTCTCTTTTTATACTATATTTAGTTTTTGTTCCAAGTAGGTTACTTTCTTTTTAAGGTTGTTGTTTTCTTCCACTATATTTGAGAGTTTTTCGTTCAAAGCTTCCATTACGTTTTTTGTTACAGCGGTTGTTATGAGTAATGTTTGTTGATTTAATTTTTCATCCAATTTCGCTAACAATTGTTCCATGTTATGGTCCATTTTTGGGGTAGTTGGATTTATTTAGTCTGGTAACCCTTGTATTTTGGTAATCGGTAAGTGTACATTAACTTTCTTAGACTGGCAACACTGTTTCTTAATGTCAGGTTGAAGTGAACTGTCAAAGTCTATAGTTTATGCTCTGAATGATTAGCACTTGTTTATTTTATAGGTTATATTTACGAGTAAAATTTAGTACTTTCCACTCTCGAAACGATATTTTCAGTGTGTTTCGTATAAACAAAATGATCACCGTTTTTTGTTTATTTAATTTTTGAATTCAATTACTCTGAACAGACACTTTTTTCACCAAAATCGATTAAATTCGCGGACGTCGTCTACGTACGTGTTTACTGTGCAGTAACCGGAACCGGAATCATTATCATTTCGATAATATCTTAAAAAGCACCCCACGCTTTTTTTTAAATAAAATTTTATTTTCTATTTTTTAGTTCGGTTTTCTATAAAAAGCGTGTTTTTAAGTTTTTTTAAACTATTATTTATTTTCTAATTTTTCTAGCAAAAATCATATTTTGCAAATTGAAAAATGGAATAATTTTATCAAATTAGTGTATTGTCATCGGTCCTCAATAAATCTACAAAGTTTGAACGATATCTGGCCGTTTAAAGTGGGTCAAAATCGCGCCCAAAGAAGTCGGTTACAAACAAACATACATACAGGTGAAGCTAATAAAAAGCGTGTAAAAAATTACGGACGTGACTACAGACATACGAATCGCGGGACAAGAGCCTTAATGGTTTTAATATCGACGACACGCGTGGCGCAGTTTGTAGTGAGCCTACTTGCTGCGCCAGCGGTCGCGGGTTCGAGTCCCGCTGGGGGCATACATTTGTTGAGCACGAATGTTTGTACTCCAGTCATGGATGTTTATATTAGTAATATGTATGTATTTAAACTTATATATGTGTAGTATATCAACCATCTAGTATCCATAACACAAGGTTCGTACCTTACCGTGGAACTAGATAGTGCTGTGTGTAAATGTCCCAACATATTTATATTTATTTATTTATTTATATTTTAAGAGGACTTCAAAACATAAATGATAGAGCTATTAATTTTAAACAATCAATATATTAATAAACTAATAACAAGCATCGATCACAATAATTTATATGAATTTGGGGAATGACGGCAACTTTATTTACAGTATCGCTTCAGGAGGCCGTCAGCAGCGCGGCGGCGGCGGCTGGTGCGGCAGGCCCCCCGCGCCCGGGGGCGGGGGCAGGGCGCCCGGGGGCGGGGGCAGGGCGCCCGGGGGCAGCGCCAGGGCGCCCGGGGGCAGCGCCAGGGCGCCCGGGGGCAGCGCGTGGGCGCCGGGGGGCAGCGCGAGGGCGCCGGGGGGCAGCGCGTAGGGGCGGAAGGCGGCGGGCGCGGGCTTGGGGTCGCGCATGAGGTCGTGGTAGAGGTTGAGCGCGTCCACGAGGTCGGCGCTGAGCTGCGTGAGGCGCGCGTGGCGGCGGTCGGCGCGCTGCAGCGCCGCGTCCACGAGCGCGCCCATGCGCAGCACGCGCGCCTCGCCGCGGCCGGGCGCGGCGGCGGGCGCGCCGGGGTCGGCCTCGTGCAGCGCCGCCAGCGCCGCGTCCATGGCGGCCTCGTCGATGGCGAGCGGCTCGTCGTCGGCGCTCGGCGCGCGGCGCTCGCGCTCGGCCTCGCGCGGCGCCTCGGGCTCCGACGTCACGAAGTTGGCGGGAAACAGCCCCTCGCCGCGCTCGTTGTAGCCCTTCCACCAGTTCGGGTCGCTCCAGTCCGTCACGTGCACTGCAACGATAGTGTGATATACCTGATTTAGATTTGGAATACTACTAAGAAGTTTGTAGGTCTACAAAATGGCCGGCATCGCGGACGAAGAGGGCACTGACCGGTCTCCCCTGCGAGGAAGGTGAGCTCGTTGTCCTCCGCGGCCTCGAAGTCGTAGAGCGCGCGCACCTTGCGCGGCGGCGCGGTGGCGGGCGCGGGGGCGGCGGGGGCGGGTGGCGCGGGGCTCGCCGGCGCGTCGTCCACGCGCGGGTACAGCGCGCCCCCCGCACCCCCCGCCGCCGCCGCGCCCCCCGCACCACCCGCGCCGCTCTCGCGCAGCGACAGCGCTATGGCGCGAGCTAACTCTTCTTGCTCTCGCTTCTCCGCTGCACTAACAACCTGCAAGGTTCGTTTAAACGAGATAATATTATGTATTTAAAATTAAGGTATAGTAATATATTCAGGTGTTTATTACGCGTGTTTACGAGTAAATAATAAAAATAATCACAATATGCTGGCAGTGAAATACAGGTGAAAAAAAACAAAAATAATAATGAAAACTTTGAAATATTAGAAGTTTCGCGTACCTGCGCGTCGGCGGCGGGGGCGGGGGCGGGGGCGGGTGCGGTTCGCTCGCCGGCCTCGGCCGCCAGCTTGGCGTGCAGCGAGGGGATGAGGTCGAGCTGCGGGTCGCTGCGGAACTCGCCCTCGGCCCACTTGCGCAGCGCGGCGCGCAGGCGGAGCGCCACGGCCGGCTGCGCGCGCGCCACCAGCCGCCGGAACTCGGCCTCGAACTCGCGCGACGCCACCTCGAGGTGGAAGTGGCGGCCGCAGTTGGCCACGCAGGCGTCCAGCAGCGTGGCGGCGTGCATCTGCACGTGCGGGTCGGCGTGCGCCAGACGGCGCAGCACCGCGCGCAGGCAGTCGCGCGCCGCGCCCGCGCTCGCGCCCGCGCGGTCGCAGATCTCGAGGATCAAGCCCCACTCTTCACTTGTATTGTTTTCGCTGGTGGCCCGTTCTGTTGATTCATTGTTTGTTATAATATCTACAGCATCATTATTACATCACATCACTATAGTAGTCTATCACGTCGTTACAATGGCTGTAAATATTATACAATCAAAATGTTATTCATAAATTCATGTTTATACAACAACTAGGTACCCTCATGGGACTCCTAACGACTGTAATAGCCCAATGTAATCAGAGAAATCCATAAGAATTGCCACCTGGAATATAAATGGGTTATCATCGAATAAAATTGAAGCTGAGCCTTTATTCATTGTAATAAAATAGACATCCTCCTATTAACAGAAACTCACATGACGGACGAAAGAACAGTCAAATTTAAAGGATATAACACATATTATACTAATCACCCAGATGGGACATCACACGCTGGAGCGGCTGTCATAATAAAAGAAAATATTAAACACCATGTGCTTCCCAACTTTAGACATGAGTATCTGCAGGCTTCTATAATATCTGTAGATAGCTGGCAAGGAACCTTAAATGTCGCTGCCGTGTATTGCCCTCCCCGACATAGGATCTCAGAAAACATGTTTATTGAGTTCTTTCTAACACTAGGCACGAAATATATAGCTGGTGGTGATTGGAATGCCAAAAACACCACATGGCGATCAAGATTGACTACTACCAGAGGAAGAGAACTTAAAAAAGCAGTTGACCTAAATCATCTTAGTGTGCTGTCCACTGGAGATCCAACTCACTGGCCAACTGATCAAAACAAAAACCCGGACCTCATTGACTTCTTTATTAGCAAAGGATTGTCAGGGGTATACACAAGAGTCGAATCGTGTCTAGATGGATCATCCGATCACACACCGGTTATATGTACCTTAAGTACTACAGTTATCTTTAAAGAACCACTAGATACCCTATACAATAAAAAGACAGACTGGGAAGCCTTTCGGGACTATATAGAGGGCAAAACGAACTTGCATATGTCTCTCAAAACGGAAGATGAAATTGAAAATGCCGTTAGATATGCAACCAACCTTATTCAAGAGGCAGCATGGCTATCTACTCCACATATGGACTTCGCACCACATATTCGAGACTATACCCTGGCAATCCGCAACAAGATAACTGAAAAGAGAAGTCTTAGAAGAAAGTGGCACACTAGCAGAAACGAGCATGACTAACGACTTCTCAACAAAGCGCAAAAGGAATTAAAAACCATGCTAGACGAAAATGAAAACGCAACTCTACAAGATCGGCTAAAAACACTGTCCCCACACAAAGCAGAAGATTACTCCTTATATAAAATTACTAGGAATCTTAGGAGATCCAAGGAACACGTACCACCACTTAGGAAAATTAACGGCAACTGGACCAGAAACCCTTCAGATAAGGCGGACTTATTTGCCCAATTTCTGCAAGGCGTATTTAAACCTAACGACCCAGATCCTTCGTATCCAGAAGACGAGATAGATACCGTTATTGATAGTGATCTACAAATGTCGCTTCCAATACGACCAGTAACACCAAGAGAAGTTCGCAAATATATCAACAACCTAAAGTTAAAAAAAGCGCCTGGATATGACCTTATAACAGCTGAAGTTTTAAAAAAATTGCCAAGAAAGGGAATTGTGCTGATTACTGTTATTTTGAATGCAATATTACGATTGCAGTACTTTCCCTTGCTTTGGAAAGTGTCTATCATAAACATGGTACCTAAGCCTGGAAAGCCTCCAACTGAAGTATCTTCATACAGACCTATAAGCCTTCTCCCTCTACTTTCTAAACTGTTAGAGAAAATAGTTCTCAATCATCTCCTCCCAGTCCTAGAAACACAGAAAGTAATACCAGACCACCAATTTGGCTTTCGTGCCCATTATGGAACGACTGAACAAATTCACCGAGTTGCACACACAGTCCGACAAGCTCTAGAAAGGAAAGATTATTGCTCAGCTGTATTCTTAGATATTCAGCAGGCCTTTGACCGTGTCTGGCACAAAGGCTTACTCTATAAACTGAAAGTATGCTTACCTAACACCTTGTATATGCTTATCAGGTCCTATCTGTCCCAACGTTTATTCCAAGTCAAATGTGACGAAGGCCTGTCTGCCTTCTGTAATATTGAAGCGGGAGTACCACAGGGATCTGTATTAGGCCCTGTTTTACATACAGTCTACACTGCTGACTTACCAATGTCAGAGGATGTGATCACAGCAACTTACGCCGATGACACTGCCGTACTTGCTTGCAGCAAAGACGCCAACACTGCATCGCTTAAACTACAAGAACATCTAGTCAAAATAAGTTCCTGGCTGAAAAAATGGAGAATAAGAGCTAGTGCAGCGAAATCAAGCCATATAACCTTCACCTTGAAAAAAGGAGATTGTCCACCTGTCAAACTAGATGAGACCATCCTACCCCAGAAAACAACAGTCAAATACCTAGGTATACATCTGGATAGAAGATTGACCTGGAGGGATCACATTAAGGCAAAACGGGATCAGGCCAACTGGAAGTTTCGTGAACTATACTGGCTGATAAGCAGACAATCCTCATTAAGCTTCGAAAATAAAGTTCTCATATACAAAAGCATCATTAAACCGGTGTGGACGTATGGCATTCAGCTCTGGGGTTCAGCAAGCCACTCAAACATTGAGATACTCCAGCGCTTCCAAAACAATGTTTTAAAGGTTTTATGCAACGCACCCTGGTTCACTAAAAACTCAGAAGTGCACGAGTATACAGGAATCCCCACAGTGAAGGAAGAAATAGACAGGTCACTTGTGGCCTATAAACAGAGGCTCGAGTGCCATAAAAATTATTTAGCAGTTCAGCTTACGGATGCTAGTGATTGCATTTTCCGCCTGAAAAGGGCTAGATTGGCTAACATATAGTATAAATTATCAAATATACTTATAATATTAAAGGGCTGTCACATCATTGGATGTGCAAGCCCAAATTGAGAATAGGAACCACAGATCTGTTTATGGTCCAAGGACTGATCGCAGATGGCTAAAAGGGAAATAAAAAAAAAAAAAAATAAATTCATGTGTGTTTTTATAAGCTAACAGATTTCTTGGAGAATGTTACAGAAAGATCACAGTTTACGTATAAGATAATAAACAGAAACCAACTTAAAATAATAACTAACTAAAAGTCATTTACAACCAAGCAGTATGCATTGTAGACCCAAACCAAGTGACAGTTTCAACTTTCACTGATGATACTGCCGTCCTAGCTTGCAATACATGTCCCATACAAGCTTCAGCAATATTACAATCTGCACTGAAATCTTCCAAATATAAGGCTAGACTAAGTAAACTTCCCAATCCGATAGCTTTACAGCTAACTATTCCAGAGAGCATGCAAAGATTAAAAAGGAGGCACATAACTGATGTGTGCACATAATGACCTATAGAGAGTATTCACTAGAAATACTTCTCTCCGTGACATCCTTCCTTCATCTAATCTGCTCATAATCTAGCTACTGATTGCATGATAATTCACAGAAAAAAAGTGTGTTTTTACTTCTTTGTGCTGTAACAGCTTAAGACTCGATTTAGATAGATTCAAATCGAAGATTTTTATTTATAAAAGTGTTAATGAGTGTTACTTAATAATGTAATTTTAAACTGCAAATCTTTTTAATATGTTTTTATATTCAACTGATTCTTTTATACACAATGACATTTAAAATACAAGCATTAGTCTATGCGCCTGCGCACATGAAAAAGCAATTGTTTAATCACAAACACTTGCTAACTCCTTTTTTACATTGTTAAGTCTTTAACAAACTCTAAGTAAGCTTGCTATTAATATGTTTTAAAATTATAACAATTATAATCATTTGCAGACAAATTTAAGTATATCATATTCAGTGAATTATAAACTCATTAAAATTATTATATTTATATTATCAGTAAATGATGTTGCAGGTCGACGGTCGCCGGCAGATGAGAACTCTCTTTTTTAATTTTGTCATTATTTTTTATTTACAGCTTTTTGGTTTTGTTTACTTGGCATTTTCAGTTGAACATCTAATCATAATATAATATATTCATCATAATATATTCCTTTTAAACAAGTTTTATTTACACCTTACTTAATTCAATGCATTCGTTTGAGTTCCTATACTTAGACACAGATTAAAACAATAAATAACATGTTTCATATGTAACAGTTAGAAATGATTTGTGTATAATAATTATAGAAATTAGCACTACACTTGAAAAACAAGACATTTGATAAAGCATTGTATTTTATGAGTCATGTCATATGATTCAAGTTAAGTGTTCTAGGTTTGAGAGAAAATGCATTATAATTAAGAGAATAATAAATTAAGTTAATTATAGTTATTAAAAACATTAAAACATTATTTTGTTACTGGTGTAAACTAAATAAATTAACACAATAGCAATTTTATCTTAAGATATACTTTTATACATTTTTATAACACCTGTAGTAAGTATAACGTTAATATCACCATAATAACACTTATTTCTCTTTAACTCACCTACATCTTGATCGAAGGGTGAAGATGCTCCGAAGATACCCATTGTTTCTTTTAATGAAATACGCTAAGTCACTAATTGTAAATATACAGAAATATTTAAGTTACACATTCGAATATACGCAACATCAATGCTGATTGCTTTCTGCGTTTTCTTTTTAATACTAGGTAAGATTTTGTCACTTTGGTTCACGTATAATCAATGTTCTGTTTTTGTTCTTAATTTGATAAAACTTATAACGATGACAACAAGAGTTTTCCTAGTATATAATTTACTCTTTGACAAGAGTCAAGACCAAAGACTACTATTGTACATTTGTACAACACTGAAAACCATAGATGAATAATATTAAACTGAAAACTCACTTTGCTGTCACCTTTCACTACTGTCAATTGTCAATTGTTAATCAGCTAGGTACAGATTATCGTAGACCGAGTGTAAGTAAACGCGCTATTATTAAAATTATTTGTGGTCCAATTTATTTTTTTTGACTCGTTTAATATACTCGTATTATATTATGATATTATAATACATCCAATCCAATCCAATCCTATTAGTTTTTTTCATAAATAAAAAAACTTTGTAAAATTATAAGTCTCCACAAAAAATACAACTATGATTCAACTAATAGGTATTTTTAAATATTTGTTTTAAGAAGATAATAACTGTTATAGTTCTTGAAGTTGTTAACACAAAATTTATGAAAATACCAAACTTTTAATAATTAAATTTGAATATGGCTGAAATAAAAAAAAAAATATATTTTATTATAGTAAATTTCCACATATGAACTTCCACCATACTAAACATTTGGGCCACAAAAACATCTACCATTATTCCTTTCCTCTACCCTTGCTTCTCATCCCTATTCTCTTTTCCATACCAGTAATTCATGTTTCAACGTATAATTAGTACATAATAAATAAGGTGTTATGTTGGAAACACGATCGAGTAAAACAAGTCAATTTTAGTAGTAAGAGATTTGTATGCTTTGTGTGACAAGTTTCCAAGCTTCGCGTCAACGCCGCTGTACGGCGTTGCTATTGACTGGAGCTGCGCAATACGTACTGCGCACGCCGTTTAAGTGAGAATTAAAATCACAATATTTATGAAATACGAAATAAATTCGAGTAATGTGATGAGGGTTTAGTACGCTTGCATTACGTGGGATAAAAATGAGACAATTATATATCTATATAAATATTCTATATTCTTAGTTGCACAGCACCCCAGTCTATCGTCACGCCAAGGCCGTAAATAGAAACTATTGTCACGATAAGCCGAAATAGCCCCACTACGTTTGATGCTACACCTTCAACGGCGTACAGCGGACACTACGCGGCAGCGTAACCACGCGACGTGGTGATGCGCGGCGTGCATCACCATGTATCATACTATTTCATACAACGAATATATTGCCGTGCTGTGTCGCGTCGCTCCGCTGCAGTGCAGTTACACCTAGTGCGCGCGCACCTTAAGTGTTAAGGCACAGGTTAAAGTCTTTTAAATAGTCAACTAGTATTTTCACACGGCTTCGCACGCGTTCTAAAGACCGGAAACCAAGTTCTTTCTGAGTCGTACGGTATGATATCTCGCAGAACTAACGCCCGCCCTTCCCGTTTTTGTAACATTTTTCTTTGATGCTCCGCTCCTATTAATCGTAGCGTTATATAATAATATAGCCTATAGCCTTCCTCGATAAACGGACTATCTAACATAAAAAGAATTTTTCAAATTGAACCAGTAGTTCCTGAGATTAGCGCGTTCAACCAAACAAACAAACTCTTCAGCTTTATAATATTAGTATACATAAATATCCATATCGATGTGTTCGACTTTTCCAACAATTAAAAGGTTCAAAATAATTAATCAACATTAAGAAAAGTTTGTTTTATTTAAAATGTTACAAATATGTATGTTTAAATTAAAAAATGGATTGCTTGTAACCTAAAGTAAAATATTTTTGGCGCTATGGCTGAAACAAATATAATACAATTCGTATAAAAGTATAATATACATAATACACATAATAATAACCTAACCACGCCGATGTTACGCTCAAGGTGCATTATGATTATCATATTATGACGTTAGTCATTATGACGCATTGTGGAAGCATAATACTCGTATCCACAGAACAATAATACCCTACCTCGTATCTATTCAATCTGAGACTGTTGAGCAGGCGGACGTCCGGTAGTCTCACATAATAACCTAGTCTTTAATTCATGCGAACTCCATTCCATAATTATTTAATTTTCCACATATTTTGAGTAATCTCTAGGCAATTCCTTACGGGTTACTCAAAGGTGGACCTGTGTCAGCACACAGGCTAACCCGTGAATCCCAACGAGGTATAATAATAATAATAATAATATCCTTTATTTTACATTCAGTAAATATAAGATAAAAATAAAATACAAAAAAAATTGGAAAATTTACTTTTGTAGAGTAAATTAGTTTGAGATCTTGTTTCGGACTTTTTAGTGCGTCGCGTCGCGTCGCTTCTGTTGATTGTTGTTGTCTATCTGTTGATTTTTCAATCGGGGTTTTTGTTTCTTTATATTATTCATTTTACTTTAGACACCGTGTGTATTAATGGCATATTCATTAATTTATTTTGATACCCCACTCGATAGGTTTAGTTGAAAACATTTAAGGACGGAAAGAAAGGAATAATAATAATTATTATAATAGTTAATAAAGCAAATTCCGTCATGATACTTTAAAAATTAAAAACACTTATCTAAGAGCACTAGGCCCGTTTGAGACGAATCAAACGATACATTAGTTATCGAAATCTATTTAGCCGTTTGGAACAAACGAGGTAACCTAAGTCCTATTAAATCCTAGGATAGACTGCCTAGGCAGTGTAGGTAAAAATGCCTTATAGAAAAGTCCGCCAAAGTATGTCCACCTATTCGATTCGCGAAAGGCGTCTAGGTGGTTAAAGGTTAAAACTAACTTATTAAGCCAACTAACTATAACTTTGAAGTTCGTTCATGGGAACATATTAACGAAATGATAGATTAGAGATTTAAACTCAGATTTCGTAAGTTTCAGATATAAAGTTGAACGACTATACCGCATCATTACGCATTTAAGCATTCAAACATATTTCTTACATTATTACGATAAGCTTTATTCTATCTTATATTTATATTATTGACGACACGTTTGAGTGACCCTACTTGCTGCGCGAGTCCCGCTGGGGGCATACATTCGTTAAATACAAGAATGTTTGTACTCCAGTCATGGGTGTTTATATTTCTAATATGTATGTATTTAAACTTATATATGTAGTATATCAACTAACTGGTATCCGTAACACAAGCCTGTAGCTTACCACGAAACTAGATGGCGCAGTGTGAAATAATGTCCAACCAATCATATTATACATATTATATATTATCTCAAATCTTGGCGCGTAAACTTGACCGGAGACTCGGGCGGGTGCGGCGTGAGCAGCGCCGGCGAGATGGCCGGCGGCGAGCGCGCCAGGCGGCGGCGCACGGCGCCCGCGCTCGGACGCGCCTGCGGGTCTCGCTGCCAGCATTCCAGCACCAACCTGCTTCTACAACATTATTTATCTTCAAAGATGAGAATCACCGATACTTTACAATATAATATAGTATTTGTAACATTTGTATGATAGTAGAACATAAATAACTAGTACATACAATTTTTTAATACTCTTACTAAATTTAATTAAAGAAACTTACGTGTACGTAGACGTGTCGGGTGGTAGTGGCGGATGTCCACCGGATTTAAGATACCGGACTACCATTTCGACCGACCACTCTCCAAAAGGTCGAGCTCCTAAAGTAGCCAACTCTAAGAACAAAACCCCTAAGGACCATACATCCGATGCGAGTGAGAATACTCCGTTACTGATGCTTTCTGGGGCCATCCAAATAACAGGAAACAACGCCCGGCGTTGTGTTACGTATTGAGGCTCCTCGCTATCTAACTCTCGAGCCATACCAAAGTCAGCAAGCTTCAACGAACGATTTTTGTCGACGAGACAGTTTCCTGCTCGAACATCACGGTGCACTAATCTACACGTAGCGAGATACTCCAATGCGCCAGCCGCTTCTCGCCCAAAACGCGTCAACTCTTCGTCTGATACTTCCATAGCTTGCTCAGCCGTCACCCGGCCGTGTCGGGCTCCCTCCGCGTACTGACGCCGTAATATCAAATATTGTTGGAGATCACTATAAAATGCATGCTCCATAAGAACCATAGGCGGGCCATCTTCAAGGCAAACGCCGACAAGTCGAATGACATTTTCATGACATAAAGGCGCAAGTACACATGCTTCGCGTAGAAAAATATTCTCATCTTCAACAGCAAAACAGTCACGAGGTTCCTTTGCCGCTACAATGACTGCTTCACTGCCGGTTCTGTGTAGCTTAGCAAAACGAACTTGGCCAAAACTACCCAGACCGATTATGTGCAGTAATTGTACCGAATTTCGTTTTACTAGATAGCTTTCTAATACAGATGTGGCACGTTGCCGACTGCTCATCAAATATTCTTCATATTGCTTTTTGTGGAGCTGGATACTCGATTTTCTGTCATGGTATATAATATATAATATAGCAAATATAAAAATTAATATGGCAATACTAATAAATATTACAGTAGAATGACAACGTGGTGCAAATACATCGCCAGATTGAATTAAACATGTAGCCCTGTCTTCGGGTGGCTCTCGTCCCAGGAGTAGTTCACAAGTGCGTATGCTACTTTGGTTCCAGTTAATATCGACTATCTCTTGCGGAGTTATATGCCATACGGCGGCTACATTTCCCTTAATCCCTTTCCATTTGCCAACAATTACAAGCGGATATGCAAATGAATGTGGCTCCGATTGTCTCCTTGTTTTAAGAATTTTTGATAGATTTCTGAAAATAAAATTTTATTATGATAAAGAAAGGTTTTTGATTTTATTTATTTATATTATTAAATACTTACTCAATGCTGATACGATCATGAAGAGAATATACATGAGAGGGATATTTGTGAATAAACGTATTAAATCCGTATCCAAGTTGTAGTATAGCGTCAGCTAGTGATGAAGACTGAATTCTTCCCGGAGTGAACTCAGTACCATCTGCTGTTTCCATAAGTAAATCTTTCATGCCTTTAGTGGAATTACTAACAGCGGGGCCCTTCCGTGACGTTAGTTCCAGTGTATAATGATGTAAAGCTGTATTGTTATTTTTGTCGCATTCAGAAACTTGCCAGCCTTGTGTAATCCATATAAAACTAGCTCCCATCATGCCTTGTTTTAGAGCTGTACACAAAATAATAGTGGTCATATTCGAGTTTGCATTCACTAAAAAGATACGGGCGTCTTCTGAATATAAACTTTTCAAAGCTGAATCTATATTATAAGTTGTTACAATAATTTCTCGATGAATTATTTTTTTATCACTGAACAGAAAATATTTCACGAATTTTTTAGAAAATGCTGATATATCAGATAAAATTGCAATACGGGACCATTTACACAGCTGAAGGAGATGTTTATATGCTCTTATGAGGTCAATGAGTCTGCCATTTGCACTGTCAACTGCTGTTGCTTGATCATTGTAAGACACATCTGGATGGGTGGGTCCTATCAACAAAAGCGGCCTTTCATTATCAACTCTTAATCGCTCGCCCAAAAACCAGCCCCATATTATTGAACCGACGATTGATTGATTTTTTGCTAATGAATCTTCTATATCAAGACAATTAGTGAAGGAATCGTGTATAGTAAGGCTAATGTCTTTTAGAGTTTGTCGAAAAATATCTTCTATATTTTTAATAATTTTCTTATAGTCGTCGATATACTGATCCTCTTCACATAAATATACTTCTATGGTGAAAGCCGTTCGATGAAATCTATTATTGAAATTTGGTGGAATCATTTCTTTAAACTGTTTAAAGTGTTGAAGAGCCCACGTACAAGCAGCTTCTACTATAGTATTATTATCTGTAGATATCTCATTTTCGAGTATATTATAAAGATCTGTAGGATTTGGCTCGAAGTTGTGTACAATACTAAATATGCCAGGTGCATCGTAATACATAATAAAACCATCACCAATACGAAAGCTACAAACGTGAATAGGCGATGTCTCGCCAAATTTATGTGGTTCATTGTAAAGTTGCACGGGAAACACATTTGAAACCTGCGCCCAGATATTATACTCATCCAGAAATAAAAAAGATGTATTTTGTCTTTTTAGCTTATGTATCTCTCTACGGAATTCAGTATCATTAACAAAATAAACTATATTAAACGGCATCTTAGTAGACTCTATTTGTTTTTGAAGTTCTTCGTTAAAAAAATCATCAACAGTCTTTTCTTTCCTTGCTAATATATTGAAAAATGTGCGTTCTTCTCCCCTGTAATTTATATAAAGGTATAACTAAGCTTTAACATAATTATTTTGTTTAAATATAAATGACTCACCCTCGTTCCGCTTGGGTTCGTCCCCGGATATGTTTAAACGGTTAGTGTAGATTTTTCAGAAAAAGTACAGCTGCAGTAAAAAGTATCCTGTATATACCTGGATAGTCCGCATCGTGCTACCAAATTTCATCAAAATCTGTGCAGTGGTTTTTTGTTAGTGGTTGACAGAAAAATTCTAAAAATTATAGATTTCTCCTCTGCAACATTAATAAGTACTACCTATATAGATTATAGATATTACATTTTCAAAGAATATTTAATGTGATCAGATTTGATATAGTTAGAATTTTAGTATATACTACGTATAATGTACTGGTAGATTACTTTTTTTTATTTAATCAAGAATCTACGCTACTTTTACTTGAATGATATTAATTTCTTTATTAATTTGAATTTATTATTTAAATAATATTTATTTATTTAGGCTTTTTTTCTTTAAAAAAATAATAAATCTTACCCGGGTTCTTTTGGTCTGATCGGTACAAATCCACAGGTTTCGAGTAGAGAAATATTGATATTTAGAAATCCATTAGTGACATGTCGAGTTTTACATTCGTTGTGCGGAAGATAGGCCATTAAATGTAAAGATTCATTTAAAACAGCGCTAGAATGTGAAGTAAGAGCGTCAAATCCAACGCTATTTCTACATCCTCCAGGCATCGTCGCCGCCGGGGCCACTACGTTGATTGCCCTGCAAATTAAGATTTAATAAAAAGAAAAAATATTGTATTAATTAAATAAACATACTCGGATTAGAGCTGAAAATTAGTTATTATAACTTACTTTCGATAGTCGAACGATTTACTTGCAAGCTCACAAAGATTAGGGGTATTTAGTTCGAAGTGCGTCGAGTAGCCCAGGCCGTAGCGCAGCGCTACGTAGAGCAGTGCGGCGGCGGCCCGAGCGCCGCCCCCCGCACCCATCACTGTGACGTTGTACTCGTCTTCCCTTATCCTTAAAGGAAAATCTAAAATCAATATTAAATAAAGTATATTAGGGAAGGATATTTTCATTGTTACTGCAGCATTCAGCATATCTACTTGTATGTTTCGATTTGCGTATGAACCGACTGCTATTAAACTATGTATTTTAAACTACTTTCTACCATCTGATTGAGCTGTAATACTTATGAAATTTGGGTGAGAATGCAATATTGTGGTAACAATCGAGCTGATCCGATGATGGAGGGAAGATGTAGGAAGGAACTCTACGTCATGACATATGATGATTGTCACAGGTTATTCTAAATATAGAATGTATCCTAAGTAGGTATATCCCATAAATATTTTAACTTCGACTGTTAAATTAATGGATAATTGTTACTCAATCACGCTAGGAGGCTATGACCGAATCTGGAATCGCTGATTGTCTTAGTTTTTATACCGGAAAAAAACGACGGTTCACCTAGGAAAGATTTCTAAAAATATACCCGACAGAAGCGAGGGTGATTCGCTAGTAAAGATATTAGTTATAGATTATATCTGAAACAAAACCAATTGCCGTTTTATTGAGTATGATGCAGATGCAGTGGAGCATTATTATTTATTGATATAAAAAAAACTAAAAGACATAGACATAGAGTGTCACAGACGTGTATATTTGTTATGGTATCACGAGAAAGCTACTGGGACATATTTTGTAGGCATATATCCTTTCACCTTGGGAACAAACCCGAGCCACCCGAGCGAGGATGACTCACTAATAATAAAACTTTAAGTAACTATGACGATATTTAAGAATTCATACTATTTTATGCATCGAAAGTTATGATTATTACAATGAAAAAAGAAAAACTTGTTAATAAACAAATCAAATCATCTTGAATTTAAACAAATTTAAATGAAAAGCTAATCAACTGTTCAAAGTGTTGGACAATTTTCGGAATAATCGATCTTATTTATATTATACTGCATTTCCCGCGGCTTCGCACGCGTTCAAACGACCGAAAACCAAATTCTTTCTGAGTCGCGCGGTACGGTACCTTGCAGAACTAACACCCGCCTTTCCCGTTTATGCAACATTTTTCATTGATGCTCTGCTCCTACTGGTCGTAGCGTGATATTATAAAGGCCACTCTATTCCACGATAAATCTATCCAACACAAAAATATTTTTTTAATTCAGAGCAGTAGTTCCTGAGATTTATAGCGCGTTCAACCAAACAAACGAACTAAAGCAGAAGTGCTTTATAATATTAGTGTAGACTAGCGGAACCCGCAGCTTCGCTCGCGCTAAATAGCTAGTATATTATAGATATAAAATATTTTGGCAAAATACAATTAACACTTACTAAAACTAAATTATAAAAATATTAATAACGCCATCTATGAGAAATCATTACGTATCATTCGATAATTGAAAGTACGGAAATATGATTTAAGAGTTTAGAACACATTATTCTATTATTCTTTTTTAAAGTATTTTAGGAATTAAATATTCTTTTTTTATGTTGTAAATATATTATATTTTATTTAATTATACTATATATTTTATTTTATATACTTTAGTTACTTTTTTTTTTGTTTTTATTTTATATGAATTACAAATTCAAAAATATTCCTTACAGCATGATTCACGCGCGATGGCTTATTATTAGCGTATTTCATGTAGAACTTTGGTGTTTCTATACCGATTTCTATGATTCTTTTTTATGGAATAGTTAATAATGTTAACTTTTTTAATTAGGGATGACTGAGAATGTTATAAACGTAAGAGTAGACAAATATAATCAGAAAGCTTCGAATTGCTAAGCTATCGGGAGTTACTCGTGTTATTGTGAGTTAACCATAAAAGATAGACATATGCTGTCGTGGGATATTTTTTATATAATTTTAAGGAGAACGTTTCCGTCATACATAATTTCTGTGTAGCTTTAACCATTAAGGTTGCATACGCGACGGAAGCTTAAAAAAATGGAGTAACTTATCCCGTTTTCCCAACATTTCCCTTCACTGCTCTGCTCCTATTGATGTCAGCGTGATGAAAAGTATACTATAACCAGTTCAGGAGTATGAAAAATAATTGTACCAAGTTTCGTCAAAATCCGTTGAGTAGTTTTTGTTTCTATAACGGTTATACAGACAGACAGACAGACAGACAGACAGACAGACAGGCAAAAATTTTACTGATTGCATTTTTGGCATCAGTATCGATCCCTAATCACCCTCTGATAGTTATTTTGGAAATATATTTCATGTACAGAATTGACCTCTCTACAGATTTATTATAAGTATAGAAGATAGATAGAAGATAATATTCAGAATCATGAAGTGGTTCAGGATAAAAAAAATGTTTAAATAACTAAGAGGTATGTAAAGTAAGGGATGTGAGTGGCAAAATTACCATGAAAACTAAGCGCCATGTTGCGCTGCAGCTGCGCGCAGGAGGCGGCCGCCGCCACCGCGTGCACCAGCAGCGCCGCCGCGTCCCACGCTCTCATCTCGACCGTGCGAGGGCGATAACTGCTCATTTGTACCGTATTATATTATTATATATTCTTTTATCATTTTCCTCCTACGATTCCTATCCTTGTTACATATGGTTCCGAAGTGAGGTCGAAAAGTTTGTTATTTTAAATTTAAGGAAGTTATTATTACTATTATATTAGCGGAACCCACGGCCTCACGGCTTTCGCGCTAAAAGTGAGTACCAAAAATTTTAGCAATTTTATTGATTGTGAGAGCGGCATAGGTGAGTGTACCCAATCATAGCACGAAAAATATTAAATTCTAAAAATAAAAAAAAGCGGTTTTGTGTTAAACGATAACGTACAAACAGACAAACATTTTAATAACTATTGTATTGACTTAAATTTATCTATTTTTCGTAGTGACATTTATTTAGAGCTTCATTTCTAAAGTTATAGATATGGAACCTGATCCGACGTTCTCCATTATTGCATCTTCCTGCTTTGTCATTACTTTT
Source organism: Boloria selene (assembly GCA_905231865.2). NCBI lineage: Eukaryota > Metazoa > Arthropoda > Insecta > Lepidoptera > Nymphalidae > Boloria > Boloria selene. Next base: position 81,366 of record HG993134.1, read on the forward strand.
GATGTGACGAGAATCGGTTTAGTAAGAGAAGTTCTAGTGGAATGGTCACTGAAGGAATTTGTGAGACGAGGCCGTAGACGTAAACGAAACTCTTGTTTCACGGAGTCTTACATAATCGGTTCCTACTTTCCGTGGCTAAGTTCTACCCTATCAGTAATGTATTCATATCACTTCACTTCATATTAAAACTTATAAGTAAATCAGTATGCACCAATTACACCTGAAAATCTTGGTATATAGCTGTAGTAAGCTGATGAACAAGCTTATGTAAGTCGGTTTTTGCATTTCTTGACTATGAAACCATGCTGTTGAGGAATGTTGACGTTCTAAGGATAGGAAAAACACAGTCGTATATTGTTTTCTCAAAGACTTTATAGCAACAGTATACCTATTAATTTTGATATAGATAGGTCCATAATTTTTTGATTAAGATTAGTAGCTACTAGTATAATTATGCTATCTACAGTCTGCACTAATTATTAAAAAGTAATAATGTTTTACTAAAACTAAACTTAAAAAACACTAACACCTAAGCAGTTCATAATGTTCATATACAATATTCACACATACATACATATATTTTAGTAAAAATGTTTAATTAAACATTGCCCTATTTGTTTCCTCAGAAAAAATTGTTTTGGAAAATCTTTTCTGATTATTTTTGTTGTAGGCTGACCGACGCGGCGCTATACAATTATTTATTTTAGGATCATGGCACCGTCATCCTGAAGTTATTGAGGAACGAACAATTTACCTCAAATGAAATTGAGCCTTATAATAATACAGGATTTTTTGCGACAGCGTTGTTGCGTACCGGAAGTTATTTTTGCACTGCGGAGGGGACTACAATCATTATATTACAATTAGTTTAATTAGGAGCAATATTCAGGCTCTTTATGTACTTTATGTATTTATTGTTATATATTTATAATTATGTCCTCTCTTAATGTAGGCGCATATACAAATTCTCATACACTCATATTAACACACACAACACACGTAACATTTTGATTGACGCGACTCAACTGCTGCTTATATAGATGAATCTTTGCTTTTTGAAATTCGTTTATGAACTTCGCATAAAATAATAAATAAAATAAGTAAATAAATAAAAAAGCCTTGCAATCTTAATTTTTAGTGTTAGTAATGTTGTATTAAAATGGCTTAACGTTACTAATTTATATAATTGTATTAAGAAAGCTTTCGAAATAAAGAGTATGTTCATCCTATTGTTCTGCAAGAACCCCTCTACAGGTGAGGGCTCCTCCAAAGATATCCAATCTTCTCGAGATTTAGCTTTTTGAACCAAGCTAGGACCTGCCACATTCCTGGTCTCATCTTCCCAACGATTGTATAGTCGTCATTTTCTTCTTTTTCCCAGTGGGTCTTTCCATAGCGTCATTCTTTTAGTCCACCTGTGATCTTCAAGACGCGCTGCCGCTACGTATCCAGCCCATCTCCATTTTAATCTGTAGACCATCGGTTGCCTTGGTGATTTTCTTTATTTTAGTATATGGCGTATTATTTGGATTTTTCTTAGATTTAACATACTTCGCTCTATTCTTCGTTGGCACGTAATGCTCTTATTTTTAACCTTTGTATTAAATTTCCACGTTTGGCATGGTATGTTAAGCATGGTAAGAGACAAGTGTTCCAAATTTTGTTTTTGAAAATTTCGTGATCAGTCAGTGGTGTTTTTCGCATTTATATATATTATAGACTAGGATGAGTCTACAGAGGGCCATCTGAACATGGCCTTTATGATTAGCAGCAATTTTTTATCGGAGCTCGCTAGCGAGGAAAATAACAGTTATTACTTAACTAGAGACTCGCCCTCGCTTCGCTCGGGTTCTTCCCTGGATTGAGTGCGGGCGAAGCCGCGGGTTCCGGTTAAAGTATAAAGTATTGTACTAGGGATTCTTTTGAGCGCTGCCTGTTATTACGAGTACGTAAAAGGCATTGAAATGTAAACGTTTAAATAAAATACGTATGACTTGTTGTACAATAATTTTTAATTGTCAAATGTCTTTCAAACAATATTTTGTAACGTATGAGTAAAACTACTCACGATTAACAGTCAGGTATGCCTAAAAACCAGTACCGTTTTAAAGCTATAACTATATTTATAATAAATAATAGCATAATTAAGTTAAACTTAACTCTAAGTTAAAGATTAATTGACTAGAAAATATCGGAATGATAATATATTTGAGGTGCGGGCGGCGGTCAGCTGTCGGCGTGCAGGAAGCGGTCGGTCTCGCGCGGCGCGTCGCTGAGGTAGGTGGTGTCGGTGGCCTGCGACGCCGGCGCCGCCCACGACAGCCAGCGCGCGGCGGCTCGCTCGCGCGGCGGCCACGGCGGCGCGCCCAGCGGCAGCGCGTCCAGCGGCGCGTCCGGGCACGGCGCCAGCAGCCGCGGCGCGTCCGCCAGCTGCGCCGCCAGCGCGCCCGCCGTCGGCCGCGCGTGCGCCGCGCGCTGCCAGCACGACTGGATCAGCTCCTCCCTGCCAACGAGTTACTCATTGTATCATACACTGACGTTCTCGGTGATTAGCGGCTAGTATGAACAGCTATACATGTACCGAGTTCGAGGTACCGAATCGTTTCATTACCACGCTTCCATTCTTACTCACTTTGTGGAATTGATTATAAATTTTTAATGATATTCTTTAAACCATGCGTAAAAATCAGCATTAAGTTTTTAAGAAAAGTGAATACAATTTTGGCTAAACTTTAGCACTGGGTAGGGGTACCTCTCAATTGGCCGTCGGCGAAAATTAGCGGCTATACAGTAAAAGACCATACATAAACTACTTAATGCCAATTGGTTAATGAGAAAATAAGAAAAGTCTGGCGGGACTGGGATCTTAGGCGATTATGTTTGCTTTGCTTTGTTATATAGTTTAGGTGTTAATGAAAAGTGAAAACTGAAAACAAATAGGTACGACGTGTTTAAATGAAAAATAAAACATGTGTAATGTGTACTGTGTCTTTTACTTACAATTGGGGTTTTAATCCAGGCGGGAGGTCGAGCGTTTGACCGCCCTTCACTCGTGCCAAGACTTCGCTGTTGCTGAGTCCTTGAAATGGTAACGCTCCAAATGTGACTATTTCATAAAGCAAAACTCCAAAGGACCAAACATCAGAGGCGGGCGAGAACACTCCCAGGGTCAGACTCTCGGGGGCCATCCAACGCACCGGAAGCATTCCTTTTCTACTAAATCTGTAGTAATCGTTTTCGAACACCAGTCTCGTCATGCCAAAGTCGGCGATCTTGACGACGCGGCGCGCGCTCACGAGGCAGTTGCGCGCCGCCACGTCGCGGTGCACGTACCGCAGCTGCGCGAGGTACGCCAGCGCGCGCGCCGCGTCCAGCGCCATGCCCGTGAGCCGCCGCGCAGACACCTCCTCCTCCGGGTCCTCGCCCGCCACCGCGCTCGCCAAGTGCCGCCGGTCCAAGAGGTAACTTTTCAGATCTCCGTACAACATAAATTCCATCACGGTACAGACAGGTTCCGTCTTCGTCACCACTCCTAGGAGTCGAATTACATTTTTGTGATCGAAACGTTTCATCGCCTCTGCCTCGGATAGAAAATCAAGCTTTTCCTCTGTGCTCGCACCCGCTTTGAGAGTTTTCACGGCCACAGCGGTCCAACCACGGTCTTCTGCCAGTAGAGCGTGTCCACCATAGACAGTGCCGAATGCCCCCATACCGAGCTTGCGGTTGATGACGACACGTTCCCGCGGTATTTCCCAGTGGTCTGGTCCAATTGATTTTGGTAAAATTGACCGCAATCCTAGAGCTTGCAGGCGATTTCGATATTTACGCTCGACGCGCCTCTTGCAATATATCGCTGTTGCAATAATCGACGCTATTAATAGTGTAAAAAGAAGTGCTCCCAGAATTATAAACGCGGTTCGACAATCGCTATGAAAAAAATCGGCCATCGGCTGCAGCACACATTTTTCACTGCCATCATCAGGCAAGAGGCCGTCTGCCGTACGCCAATGCAACAACTCCTCGTGTAGCTCGAGCTGGTCGTTGTCCCAGCGGCCCACCGCGCGGTGCCGGCGCCCGTCCCACTGCAGCAGCAGCAGCGGCGACACGCGCGCGAAGGTTGTGCCATTGTCTCCACTGCTTCCGGCTGCTTCCCATTTAAATTCTCCTGTGATTCCTTTAAAATTACTCTTTGTTGCATTTGTTACCAGAGCTCTGAAAAAAAATAATCATGATTAACTAAGTAAAATCGATTTAGAATAAGTAATGTAAGCGTGATTATCTATATCTATATCTGGTAATGTATAAAAGAGTGATAGGTTTCATCACAAAAATATTTTTGACATAAATATACCTTAAAAGTGCAGGGTCATGCAAATTGTAGAGCGCCTTAGGTTGTTCTCGGAAGAGTGTGTGCAGCTGTGCGGCCCACAGGCGCAGCGCGTCGTACAGCAGCGCGGCGGTCGCGCCCGGCCGCAGGCACGCGCCGCCGTGGAAGCGGCAGTACTTATACCATCGCGCACGCCACTTACGAACTACAAGATCATCGACACTTGTACTTTTCTCTTCGGTGCTAAGATTTTCATTTGATTCCGTTGTATTCTGCAAATGTATTATATACTTAGAAACGTGTCTATAAAATTTTAATTTAAAATTAAAATTGATTATGACAATAGACAATTATGTGTAGCAGTATTTACATGCATGGCAACCAAGGCGGTGCATCTAGAGCTTGTATCGGACTTGACAAGTACAGCATTTATAGCAGCCTTACGGCGAATGTCGGCTCGCCGTGGGACCCCGCGTCATATTTACAGTGACAATGGGACCAATTTTATCGGAGCAAACAAATTATTACAACAGGAGTATGAAGAGCTAATGAAGATATTTACCCCAGATTTCCATTCAGAAGTTGCCGACATGGGAATCGAATGGCATTTCAATGCCCCTTCCTGGCCATCAGCGAATGGTCTTTGTGAAGCAGCTGTTAAGAGCCTGAAATTCCATCTCAAGAGAGTAGTTGGGGAACAAAAGCTCACATATGAGGAATTCACCACCCTCCTGGCTCAACTAGAAGCATGCTTAAATTCTAGACCATTGTGTCCGCTCACTGAGGACCATGAAGATTTAAATTATTTAACTCCATCGCATTTTTTATCAAGTGGGCCAATACTATCAATTTATGAAACTGAATGGGATTTAAGGACAAGGTGGCATTTCCAACAAAAAATATTCCAGGACATCTGGAAGAGATGGCAGCAAGAGTACCTCACCAACCTATCAGCGCGAAGCAAGTGGCGACAACCGCAAGAAAATATCAAATTAAATGACATCGTTATCATAAATGACGCGAATCTTCCCCCGGGAAAATGGGCGTTAGGCCGAGTACTGGCGTTACATCCCGGAAAGGACGGTCATGTGCGAGTAGTAACATTAAAAACAAAAAATGGACTTATGAAGAGGCCAGTTATAAAACTATCAATTCTGCCCGTACAACAAGAAACACCCGCAGTTGAAGACAAAAAATGTATACGTGAAAGAAATCCGAGATGTATTAAGAAAAAAATCAATATTGCTACAGTCGCTACTTCTATCATATTATTTTTTATGACTTTAATGACAAACGCCTATGGGTTATATAATAACAAGTCTTTACAAAATAATCGCGGTCTGTTCTTTGATAAAATTGCAAACATGCATTTAATTCAAGATGATTGGCGGCTGGTCGTATATTATGATATCAATCCATACTGGGAAGGCACTAAGGCGGCAAATAAATACATACAATATCTACAAACCATATGCACAACGATAAGGAATCGTTCACCTTGCGACGGTGTTATGTATCAATTAAATCACCAGTATTCCGACCTACAACAATACAATAGCAAGTGGCTAGATCAGCAATTTGACGTAAACACGCGTCAGCGCCGGCGACGCCGAGGTCTTATTAACGGTATAGGAAATATAGCAAATTCATTGTTTGGAATATTGGATAGTAATTTTGCAGATAAATACGAACAAGATATTGGTTTAATTAGAGATAATGAGAAACATCTGATTAAGCTATGGAAAAATCAAACGTCGATCATTGAAGCGGAATTTAACTTTATCAAAAGGGCTGAATCTATCATGAACAAGTATCATAAAACAATCAACAAAAAGCTAATGGACCTAAATTCCTCTGTAAATATTCTTAGATCTGAGCTTCAAAATAATTCCTATATAACAGATTTTACTTTATCAGCAATGATCACAAATAATATGCTACATGATCTTAGAAACATTCAAGATTATCTCCTGGACACTATCACCGACGTGTTCCACGGAAAATTTAGTGTACATCTTCTCCATCCCGAGCAGTTACAACAAGAATTGAGTGTCATATCTACAAATCTGCCCAAAGATCTATCCTTACCAACCGACCACGCGGACCTATCAAAATTATACAAAATATTAAAGGTTAAAGCACATCTATCAAAGGAGTTTCTCATATTTGAAATTCGTATTCCCTTAATCACAAGAGATTCCTTCGAAATATATAAAGTTATATCTATTCCAAAGCAGGAAATAAACAACATGATCAGCATTTTACCTTTAAGTGAAATGCTAGCTTTAAACTTAAACAAGGATTTGTTTTTATCTTTAACAGAAAACGATTTAAATTTATGTATTGAACAAGATATTGATACTGTGTTGTGCTCTGTTAAGAAACCGATTTATCATATGAAGAATGACAAAAGTTTGTGTGAGAAAAGAGAGAATTCCAATATATGTAAAACTATTATCAGTCCCTGCAAAAATATTTTCACTCAAACGAACAAACTAAATACATATTTTTATTTCTGTTGTAATAAATGCCACATCCGATTACTATGCAAGAATCAAGTTACCGCTATACAATTAAATAATACTGGACTGCTGACAGTGGATCCGGGCTGTCATATAAAATCAGCTGATTTCTCTTTTTATTCTCAAAATCAATATATTAGTAAAATGAACACAAAACTCGATTTGATATTACCAGAAATTGCACCGATTAACAATTTAATTAATATTTCGGTACCCGATTCGCCTTCCAGTACTAGTTTAGAAACTGTAATCAATCAGAAACAGCTACTTGCAATCCAAGAGCAATTGGATACCATAAAAAGAAGCGAACCAATTATAGAAGGAGTATCATACCATCATATTCATCACTACACCGTGACCTACCTACTTGTGGCGGTAGTCGCCGCGGCCGCAACGGTATATGGATGGCGGCGCGTCAGACGCGCGCGTCGCCGACTAACGCCTCGCGCTCGAGGAGAAGAGCCGGGAGACAGTGAAGTGCACAGTGTAAAGTTACAAGTGTTAAGTGACGTAGGGCAGTGTAAGAGCAATGTAGCAAAAGGTGAAGTGAGTGACAAAGTTATCAGCGAGCGTAGATTCCGTCAAAATAGAGGCACTTCGCCAGTGCTTCAGTCAGTTTTCACTATAACTGACACCTGGGTTTAGTTTTAAAATTTAACTGTTACTTACATTTAATTATCATAAGTATAGAATTAAGTGAAAATGCCCATCATGTTGTTATTAGTTTAAGTGCACCTCATCAACATTCCCATCTTTCGGCCCGGGAGCATGTACGGGCCAATACGTTATATTTGTCGCGTAAGCACTTTACGCCATATATATTTCGATTCGGTAGTAGTCGTGAGCACTCGTAGTAGCACTCGTCGCGGTAGTCGTCGTCGTACGCGCTCACGGGTCGTTCTATCAATCTATCAAACTATCATACTATCATACTATCATTCTATCAATAAGCTTAGTTAATATACAATTAGTTTTAGCCTGGACTATCATTTACCTATCAATAATTCCTATCAATATCAATATCAACCAAAGACTGTAGGGGTTTTCGTCTCAGCCCGTACAAAATCTTTAAACTACTTTTGAGAAATATTTTATTTTAATGAAACCGTCATCTTAACTTTTAAATATGTATGATATAAATATGTAGAACATTTTCCAAAAACAAGTAAGCACATATCAGTAGCAGCACGCTTTTAGGTAAACATTTCGTACAATCTATGCATAGTATAAATAATATTCTAACAACGTCGAATCTCGGTTAACATTTAATATTTATTCGAAAATCTATCCAAAATAAATACTATTTCAGGAAGTAATACAGAGGCGAATCGATAGTTCTCAGAATTTTTATCTGCTTCTTTTTATGGTGAGCGCGAGAAAACCACTTCACAGATTTAGATGAAATTTAGTATGAAGACAGTTCGTTATCCGAGTCAACATATAGGATATTTTTTAATTAGGAGATAACTAACACTCTGTGGTTCCTCGAGCCACGGCACGAACCAGTCGGGCGCCACGCTGAGGTGCCCGTCGAGCATCTCGCGCAGGACCTCGGGCTCGCAGGGCGCGGCTGCCCCCGCCGCGACCGGCAGCGCGGCCGGCAGCAGCCACACGACGCCGGCTTGCGGCCGCAGCCCCGCCGCGTGGCCGGCGCACAGCGCGGCGCGCACCGCCCGCGCGTCCTCCACACACACGTAGATCACGCGCGCGTTCACTTGCGACACGTGCTCTGCCCACTGACACAAACGTCATCGATTACTCATTTAATTCGAAAATATTTGCAAGTATGAGTGTGTGTATATTTGTTTCTCCTTCACGCTGACACGGCTGGATGGTTACTAATTATTCAATTAATCTTAACTATATAAGTTCTACCGTTCCGAACCGGTACGCACTTGAAGAGGAGTCGACGCTAGTGTTCGCAGATAAAATTGGACGGGAAATATATTTTTATCATATTTTGAAAGAAGCGTGACAAAAATCCATTCTGCAGCAGGCTAGTATGTAAATAATTTTATTATTTACATTAAAAAGATTAGAGCCATTAGCATTTAAATAGTAATCCAGATATTAATGTTTATATTTTCTTGCTATGCTTATACTTCTTGTTTTTAGAGAGCTATTAATTAAAAGTTTGTATATTTTCTATGTTTATTTTTGAGTTTTATCTTTCAGTCTTTTTTCATATTCTTCCCAGGAAATCCTTTTATTTAATATCTATGTCATAGGAATACTAATCAAAATGCCATCGTTAAAAAAAATCACTTTCATAATTTTTAATTTTCCACAACATGGTAATATCAAAAATACCTTGGTGAATACACTGTAATCGTAGTCCGGTGCATCGCTGGGCAGCTCGAGGTGCGCGACCAGGTCGGCCCGCAGGCGCGCGGCGGCGAAGGAGGCGCGCGTGGCGGGCTCGGACAGCGCGGCCAGCCGGCGGCGGCGCAGCGCGGCCAGCAGCGCGCCCAGCGCCGCGGCGGGCCGGCGGGCCTCCCCCGCCGCCAGCAGGCCCAGCCCGCCGCCCGGCGCCGCCTGCGCGCTGTACGCCAGCGCCGGCAGCCGCAACTCCAGGCTCTGCCGCGCCACGTCCGAGAACGCGGCGCCGCACGCCGGGCCCGCCAGCGCCGACAGCCCGTCGTACTCGTCGCTCGGCGCCGAGTACAGGTACTGCACGGCGGTGGCGGCGTCGCATCGGTCGTCGTGTGTTTGAACCTGCAACATTTATCAATTGTATTGGATATACCTAAAAACATCATCATCATCATCATCATCAGCCCTTTTGCAACGTCCCACTGTTGGGCACGGGCCTCCCTATACGAGGGGGATCAGGCCATATTCTAACTAGGTATAACTTGCTAGGTTTTTCTAAAACACGCAGGTCTCCTAACGGTGTTTTCTTTTTATCAGAGGTGCGAGACCCGGATTTGAACCTGCATCACTCGGTTATCCGAGCACGTTACCGTTGAGCTACCACTTGACTCGACTACTTAAAAACGCACGAGTTCTTGGATGTTCAATTTACTGACATGTCGCCTTCGAGTTTATATTTTTTTGTTGTTAGTTAACTCCTTTAGTATATCTATGGGTCATACTCAGAAAAAGTGTACATTTGTCATCTTTTCTTGTCCCGCTACTTCATACTTCTATAAATGTCATATTTTACAAATATAATTAAAAAAATGCCTTTGTTGCTATATTTATCTATTAATAAACTGATTTCTTTAGTATTATATCTATAATTTACATTAAAACATACTTTTTTTTTGAGATTAATTTTCTTAAAAATCATCTCTCTATACATTTTTTCAATGTCTCAATGACCGTTTTACTTGTTCAGAGACTGGTTGTTACGAATAATAATAGATTTATCTAACATTGTGTATACCCATATTACATTTGCTAAACTAATCAATTAAATTAGAATAAATTTATTCGTAAATCATAAAAGGAAAAAAATATTTTAATAAAATAATGTATGTCCTAAAATTATGTCATTTTGTTACTCAGGGTGAGTTACGCATAATAAAATTTAGAAAGAATTTATTTAAAAGAGTAGAAATATTTTTTCTGTTTTGGCTGTACTAGTAATAACGTTAAAATTGTTATTGCTGCGGCCTTTGTATTTTCATTGTCATAGTTCACTCATGATTTTTTGTCAAACAAATATTTTTTTTAAAATGTCTCAGGGTAATAAACGACTATTATTTTGGTAAATATTTTATAATTTTCTTTTAATAACTAAATACTTTTGTTATATTTTGTCCGACCATTATAACTATACTCAGTGTTTTTTTGTGTAATACACGGTTTACGTGAAAACCCTCTTTAAAGTTATAATTTCTCAGAATTGATTCTCAGGTTTGTTATATTGCGTGACGTTACGAAACTGAAAAATTTTTAAGCTTAGTTCATAAAAACAAATAAATAATTATTTTATGTAGTATTATAAAATATTTTTTTCAGAGCAAAAATATTAAAATACATGTTGTAGGTAAATGGTGATATGTATGATGGCAGAGATCACAAAGAATATCTAATTTAATAGTTTCTTGAATTTACGCGAATATTTGACTTTATAAATGAAATTTTATTTCAGTAGACACGCCGCGAGACAAAAAATATAGAGAACGTCTGAAACCAACTTTATATATTATTTTTGTTAAAATTCCATTTAACCATTATTACTTTTTTTTTATTAGCGATATCTGCGATCAGTCTCTTTTAGACTATAAGCGGATCTTGTGGGCCTGTGGGATGTGGGCCTATTTCTTGTTAGAGGTGCTTACCAGCGGTAGCTACCTTTTTAAGTGTCTAAGATCTAGCTCTTGGATATCGTATCGCTTCAAGCGTGTGTAGTAGCTGATATACAGCAGCACAGATGCCAGGTAATTTGGTAGATTTTTTAAGGCGGTGTTTATATTTTTGTTTGGCTGTGTTAATCTGGATTACCTCATGTATCTCGGCGTCCTTGTGTAGCTCTTCTTTCATTCAATATGTTTTAATAGTATAATTTATTTAACATCAGTATTGTGGACAAAAGTCGAAGGCGGCCGAACGTAGACGAATTCACTCGACGGCGAGTCGTCAACACGCATTTGTTTTAAGCCACGCCTTTTTTATTAACTCGTTAACGGTTAAACTACTGTGTGTATTTAGAGATAGGAGGATTCCATGTCTCAGCACGAGGAAGATAGTCAGCTGGTCACAGTACACCTGGTGGGGATGGACGGGAAGAGACACAAGAATAGTTAAGAATATGAAGCTCCTCCAACCAGAATACGTCAAGCAGGTAGACAACCTGCTGGAGAAGAAATACGCAGTGTAGTGCGACGGCACAGAACATTCGAGTGATGTCTGCTGATACCTTCAGCAGAGGTGTAAGCCTTTATGACCATCTGCTGGAGGGACCTAATCTGCTAACGTCGCTTATATTGTTCGGCTTTCAAGAAGGGCAGGTGGATACCACGCTGACATACAGGAGATAATCCTTCGGATGAGATTCGACCTGAGGATCAGCCAGCACGATAGTTTGTGTGGTGGGACACCGACTGGATGAATTCACCTCGCCACTGATGACAAAAAAAAACGCATTGTCGCGCCCTCGAGGTTATCACCAGAAGCCATTGCATGACCAACTGTTCCGGGAGCTAGAATTTCTGTAGCGGCCAGAAGAACTATAATCCGCTGAAGGGGCATATCTGATAAATCAAATCAAAACTAAATATTTTATTCAGCATAAAAATTATTGCAATTTCTTACGGAACGATCAGTTCGGAAAAAAGAAACCTCTGAATTGAAAAGAACTTGCGAAAGAAACTCGGCGGAACTAATATTATTACTTTAAGTTCATCTCTCTCTCTTTTTTCAAATGAAATTGCAAATTAACAATAATTCTATATATTGAAATAACCTGGCGGCGATCACATCACTCTCAAGCTATACTGTCTTCTAAAAAATCATTAACAGAAGAGGAAGGTCTGCTGCACATAACTGAGGAGAAAAAGCTGCACGTCACTGAGGAGGACAAGCAGTTCAAGCAAGACGACGAGTGGCTACCGGATCCTGCACGCTTCTCTTCTCGAAATCGGAGACATTGGTGAGAGCAGCTAGAGTATTGACATTTGAGAACAAGTGTCAACGTTGAGCTACAGGATGAAGCATTGTCACATCGAAGAAGCTGAACGCGGTCAGCTTCAAAAAGAAATGTTACGGATTAAAGCATCTCGTCCACCACCTAAGACGAGCAGATTATTTCGACTGGATCCAGTACTAGAGGATGATGTGCTGCGTGTAAAAGGCCGTATAGGATCTGCCACCTCGCCCCTCCAGATGAAATGACCTATTATCCTCGATGAAGGCCAACGCATTAGGATACTCCTTGTACTACGAGAACATTGCGCTGGGGTCACGCCAATCGAGAACGTGTAGTTCGTACTTTCCCAACAACCATTCAATTACTTTGGAATGAACTACTTCGGGCGGATGATAGTGAAGATCGGCAGATATCGAGAGAAGCGGTGGGAAGCGCTGTTCATGTGTCTCAAATCGCGTGCCGTGCATCTGGAGATCGCCCATCACTGTCCACGAGTTAGGCGATCATGGCGCTGAGACGAGTGGCAGCTAGAAGAGGACGGCCGAACACCATTCACTCAGATAACGCCACCAACTTTAGAGGAGGGGACAACGGACTTTTTTTTACGCTCTGAATTAGTGCTTGACTACGTTCCACCTGATGGTAAGCGGTAATGCAGTCGTAGATGGTAAGTCGCACTAGTTCAGTAGCCACCTATTCACTCTTGCCTTAAAGACACCCATATTGTAATCGGACGGAAACTCGGACGCAGGCAGGTTGTTCCAATCCTTAGCCGCACGTATGATATATGACGAAGCGAAACGCTTCGTCCGGACTGGTGGAATGTCCACGACATAAGGATGGAGTCCAGCCGTTCGTCGAGTCGTCCGATGATGGAAAGGGGATGGGGGAATTAAGTCGTGTAATTCCTGCTCACACTCCCCGAAATGCAACCTATAGAATACACAAAGGCTGGCAACCCTACGTCGGTGATCGAGGCTTTGTAAGTTGGCTTTTACCAGGGTAGGGTTACCAATAAGCCTCAGCGCACGCCTCTCAGTCGAGTCTAAGGCTGACAGATGGCATTTTGCAGCACCAGCCCATATGTGACTACAGTATTCTACGCACTACCGGACTTGAGCTTTGTATAGATTAAGAAGCTGTCTCGTTGTGAAATACTGTCGGACCTTTGCGAGGATGCCAACTTTCCTCGCTGCTACATTAGCCTTGGACGCGATGAACCGCCCGTAGTTTATGTTGGGGCTAATGTCCATTCCCAACAACTGCAGACGGTCAGTGTATTCTAGAGGCACATTTCGGAAAGTAGGAGTCAAGATAAAAGGACTCCTTTTTGTGGTGAACAGGCACGCCTGTGTTTTGGTGGCGTTGAAACTCACAAGATTGGTATCGTCCCAAGTGGAGGCTGTCCTGAGTGTGAGATTCAACCGCTCTACCATGGCCTCTCTTTCGGACTGAATTTGATCTCTACTGGCTCGAGGATTTGGCAGGTATCTCTCTACAACTGTGCTGTCGTCTGCGTACCCATGGATACCGGGTGTAAGCAGGTCGTTGATATGAAGCAGGAACAAGGTTGCAGAGAGAACAGACCCCTGAGGAACCCCTGAGTTGGTATTTAAGGGTTGTGGTGAACAACCCTCAACCCTCAGGAAATCTTTAATCCAGTTGATCAGGCCAGGAGATATACCATAGGCTGAAAGCTTGCTTACAAGGCTAGCGTGCCAGACCCTGTCAAAGGCCTTTGAGACGTCGAGGGAGACCGCGATCGCCTCCCCGTTTCGCTCAAGAGCCTCGCCACAGGTGTGATTGGCATACACTAGAAGGTCCCCAGTCGACCGATTCCGGCGAATTCCATATTGTCAATCATTGAGGAGATCATTCTGTTCAAGCTATGCCATTAGTCGATTGTTCAATACACGCTCCATAATCTTGCAGTGTATGGAGGTGATCGAGATCGAACGATAATTGGCAGGGTCAGCACGGCTACCTTTCTTGGGCACTGGTTGCACGTTGGCAAGCTTCCAGGATTTAGGTACTATTCCAGTCCTAAGAGAAAGGCGGTACAGACGTGTCAGTATCGGAGACAACTCGGGAGCACATGTTTTAAGCACTATCGCTGGTATACCATCAGGACCACTTGCTTTATTCACATATAGACGACACAAAACTCTCTTTACCTCTTTTTTTCAGGCATTGAGATCCCGCAGTGAGGTAGATGTGGAAGAATAGCATTGCCAGAGTCTAGACATGAATTTTGGGCAAAAAGGGAGGCAAGTAAGACGCCTTCTCTTTTGTCTTATGAGCCAGGGATCCGTCAGATTTTACCAGCGGTGGCAGTGAGGACCGACAGAAGTTCGTCTCGACCGCTTTGGCAAGCGACCAAAAAGCTCTGCTGCCAGATGGTTGGGCAGAGAGCTTTGTGCCAAAATGTGTAATTCGGTCAAGACGAGCCTTCTTTAATGTCTTTTTGTAGGACTTGGCGGCTCTTGGATTTTTTGTTTTTCGGCCGGAGTTTTGCGGTCTCGAGCATCAACCCAGGCAAGGTAGGCCGAATGCTTACGCTTTTCAGCAAAGGTGTATTCAACATTAAACCATGGGCGAGCTTTGCCACCGACGGGTACATCAGAGAACTCAGAGACTCATCAGAGAATAAAATATTCCATTGCTTGATGCATCATATCAGTTATAGCATCCGCACAACTCGACAGATCGGAAGAAGAGAAGCAGACCTGCCGCCAAGGGAAGGATGCAAAAAAGTGTCGCATCTCATCCCAATCTGCTGACTTGTATTGCCATACGGGCTGTCTACCAAGAATAAAACCAGCGGTGAAGGGGGAAGGACTTCTGCATTGTATGGAGTGGTGCTACATTCCCCGAGGTGCCCCGAATCAGGGAGGCCACTAACCACTTCTTACTGGGGTCATCTGCTAGCCTGCCTACAACCGGGCTGGAAAGACGACGACCGATGCACACACGTGAGGGGAGCCAGCAAGGCGCTTGCTGATCATTTTTGGCGAAGATGGGTGCGAGAGTACCTCCCACTCTCATTCTTATCGGTGGACCAACGAACAAGACAAAGATTCTGCAAGCGGGAGACATCGTGATGATGGTTAACCCCATCTTGTCACGTAACATGTAACTTATGGGCATCGTGAAACGAGCCTACTCGACGGTGACGCACGAGGTGCAGACGTTCGAACGAAGAGCGGCGGCTTCAATCGTCCCGTCACTAAGCGCGTTGTGCTGATCGTGCTGATGAAGAATGAGGCGCGCAGCGCTACGCTATGGGGAGAACGTAGTACTACATCCGCCGGCGAGTCATCGACGACGGCACCCGACCACGAGCGGTAGCAGCCGACCGTTCACGATCGTACCCAAACACATTAGTTTTAAACCATGCCCCTTTTATTAGATTGTTAACAGTTAAACTACTGCGTGTAGTTAGAAATAGGCCACGCCTATTTTATTTACGGTGTTTGTTTGTAATAACTTGTCCACACCTAAGCGTGTGTGAGTCATATAGCACTCCTTTAGAGTCCCCCTAAGCCGTCTCCATACCATTCGATAGTTTCGTAAGCCGTGGTCCGAACCTCGCAGGAGGTGCCATTACGAAACTACACCACTTGAACTTCATAATCCATTTCTAGCCTGTGCGCCTCTACACCCGGTAACGTAGTTAAGGCCATTAGGGCTAACCGCACTCTACATTCAGGAAAAATATGTACGGCATGCATTCACTCCGGATAGCAACATCGAGCTGAGCAGACGTACTACAGAGCGTAGCAGTGGAAAGACAGTATAAGTGAAGTGAGTCTAGCGTTGCCAGAGAAGTGTTAGTGTACATTGTAGTGAACTAAGAGCTTGTAGAGCTCTCAAAGAAATCTAAAGACAAACTCGGACCATCTGTGCCACAACCCGCGTCTATGAAGCATACTCTGCCTTTCGCAACCCACGTGTATTCTGTAAACCCGCTGCCAACAGCGTCCTCTGCTCCTTCAGAGTGTCAGTGCCTTCACCACATCCTGCGCCTTCAGCGCACTATTTGTTACCACTAAGCCGCTAAAAGAGCAGCACTAGAAACATTGACATCGATTTAGACATGACAAGGCGTGGAGTAACCTCACAGCAGCCGTGTTTCCTGCGAACTATAATTTAGCGTACTGTCAAGGCTTGTACACGGGAAGTCTGTGGTTCAGCTGTTCGCGCGGGGCGCTAAATGCACTGCGCGTCCAATATAATAATCTTTTCAGGATGATGTTGAAACTCCCTCGTTTCTGTAGTGCCTCTGGGATGTTTACCCAATCGCTTACAGATGGTTTATATGCTATCATCAGGAAAAATGTAGCTTCGCATGTGATAAGGATTCGGGGGAGCATAAATAGCATCCTGAAAATCGTGGCTTAGGACACGAGAGCTCCTGTGCTGAGGCATCTCAGGCAGAACCATTGTCCGCATGAAATGCCTCGTAAGTACAAACACACTAAATCACTTTTGTTATGTTTTGTTTGTATTTGTTACTAACCCTAGTGTATAAGTTGTATTATCTAAGGTGTATACTAACAAAAAATGATTCCTATATTGTTCCGAATAAAAACAATTACTATTATTTTAATTTGAGTACCTTCAAGACAAGAGTGAATAGGTACCTTCTAGGCAAGCGCACTCCTATTAGGACGGATTCACGCTACAATATCGGCAACAATGTCAAACTCAAATAAACTTGGAATCGAGCGAGACAACAAACGATGGCAGTTATATTGCCATTAGGTCAGAAAATGTTTTGCCCGCCCCCGTTGTGTAAAGTGTCTAGGGGACCACGGGACTTCGGACTGCCCGCGTAGGGAAACCGTACCAGACGCCTCTTTGAGCAGTTCTTTGCGGAGAGCAGGGAACTTACGCGAATTATAGTGGGTGCTCCCGCGCACCATAAGGGCAGGACTCTGGTACGTGCCCTACACAAAGGCCAATGCCAAATGTATACACGCGTACCAGTGCCGACAACTAACGTATGAGCGAACCGCATGGCTACCCAAAGCTGGGGTCTACCCAAGAGGCCTTCATTGCAGACAGATATCACAGTGCCTTCAGGGCAGACACGAGTCACGACACTCACGTTGGATGAAATAGTCTCATCATTTAAGGTGTTATGTTCTATGAGAAAATAGGAGCCATTTTTGCTACATTCACCTCACTAACAAACTAACAAATGGTTTGTTTAGGTAGAATTAAACCCAATTGGTGTCTACAACACCAACTCACACCAACCTCAGTAGAGGAGGTTAAACAATAATCAAGACACTTCAGACTAGAAAGACACCTTAGATAGAATCCCTAATAAAATAATTAAACGAATGGAAAGAACCTATAGTTATAGGTATTCACAAACCAGGGAAGGCTCGCAATCTCCTTTTTAGCTACATACCGATTTCACTACTAAACCGCATAAGTAAAATCAACGAAAGAATAATATAAGCCAAACAAAGGGCCATAGCATAGGCCAAAACTCTCATATTTCCTGAACAATTCGGAATGCACCGCTTAACGCAGCACATACATAGACATTTTAACATTTTTAATTGATCAGTAGGCACAGGTGTGCTCTTTTCTATAGTAAAGGCGTTTGACAAAATCTGGCACAACGGTTTATTATATAAGCTTTACCGAATGGGCGTACCAAATGGTCTCGTTCACATCAAACGAGAATATTTGTCAAATCGTTCCTCCGTTGCAGAGTAGATGGTACATTTCCCATACCACACCCCATAAGGGCAGTAGTACCTCAGGGCTCAAAGCTAAGACACGAGAGATACTTTATACACTCTACATTCCGAGGCATGAGACTACGACCATCGCCCTCAATGCGGATGACACAGCCATTTATGCCCCAGCAATATGCACTAATAGAATAGTTTCAAGACTTCAAAAGGCAGTCATAATCATGGGGCATTGGTTCCGAAAATGGAGTAGTGAGTTGAACCCTGAGAAAAGAGTGGCTGCGTACTTTTAACTAAAACCGATTTATACGCATAGCCACAGGCAGCCTGGTGCACAGTAGACCTACACAAAGAATTACAGCTAGAGATCATTAGGGACTACATAAAAACAACTTTCATTAACTAGGTACTTTGCAATAATATCAATGCACACAGACGAGTTATTAGTAAACGCCGCTAATTACGAACCCGTAGATGACATAACAGATAGGCACAGACGACCAAAAGACGTAATTTAGCCTTTATCTTTAGGAAAACACACCGACACCGTACACACAATCACCGTTCTCGCCGACGCGAAAGAGGTCCCAAATCGTATACGACTCCTTCAAGAGTCCCACTAAGTCCCCCGAATTTCATGCTCCATTTTTAGGCAGGACGTTCTGTCCGCCTCACCACGCTGTAAAGGCCTGTAGAGCCAACAGCACTCTACATTCATCGTCAGACAGCCATCGAAGAGGCGAGAACAAGAAGAATAAACGAACAAGCAAGAAAAGAATTTGAACCTCTTATACAGTCCACGACAATCAGTTTATAATTTTTGTAACTTTAAAATACATTATTTTATTTAATGTAAATAATACATTACAATAATGTAAATAATATTTATTAAACCAAACAATTGTTTCTATACTACGCTTTATGACATCAGTTTTGTTACGAAGATTCTCAGTATCGTTACCTATCAGTTTAGTTACAAATGTCAAATGTACACTTTTTCTGAGTATGACCACTATATTTTTATATTCGTAACGACGTAGGAAGCATTAAAAATATTACATCCTTTTCCCCAACTTCATTATTTACCTTAAATCTGATTCCGGTCCAGTCTTTTTCGAGATCAGCTTCTGCGAGTGCCGCCGCAGCGGCCAGAGATGTTCCGTCGTATGCTTCTCGCGGAGTATTTACTGGTAAGAGAACGGCAACTCGCACTTCACTAATGAGGCTCTTTAATGGGTGACGTTTAACAAATTCTAGAGCTGCAGTTTTAGAATCATGAACTTCGGCTAGCTGTGTGAGTTCATATAAATCATTGCTCGTTATACGGAGTTGCAGTAATGCCAGGAGAGCTGCATGAGAACGAGCGAGGGCTCTGTAATTGACTAGCTTCATAAAGCGACGACTTTCAAAAGGGCATCGGTCGATGTCCAAAGCGGCATCGCAAGGCGGCGGTCCGAGTGTATGAAGAGCTAGAGTGGAACGATTAGCTTCTTGCATATTCCAGTCGCATACTAACGCGCGTGGGCCGAGAGCTGCAGCTGCAGCGAGCAATCCCGACCCCAATGGATAAACGCTAGCATAAAGTTTGTTAGTGCGCACTACCTCCATTAACGCTGCCGCTTCACCTGTATCACTCGTTAATATCGTCGCGCACTTTGTTTCGAAGGCGGTGCACCAGTCCGGTCGTAGCAACTTTTCAGAATATTCCTGATCTTTAATTGTTTTATTTAAAGCCTTCGCGAGGTCAGCAGACGAGACGAAGTAACTGTGAGCGACGTTTTCATTAGAGAGGTCGAGAAGAGAGAGCGCCGGTGGAGACGCAAGGCAGTGGCGGCGCGCGGGGGGCGCCACGTCGCCGAGCTCGTCGAGGCCGAGGTCGTGCAGGTAGTGGGAGTGCGGCGCCGCGGCGGCGGGCACGGTGAGCACCGCCGCGTGCAGCCCGCCGCGGCGCAGCTCGGCCCGCAGCGCGGCGCGGCAGGCGGGCGCGTCCGCGGCGGCGGGCGGGCGGCAGGCGGGCGGCGGGCGGGCGGCCTGCGCGCGCTCGCCCGCCGCCCGCAGCGCCAGCGCCGCCAGCTCCGCCAGCGCGCCCGCCGCGCCCGGCGCGCCCGCGGACACCACCAGCGCGCCGCCCGCCGCGCTAGCCTCCGCGTGGCCTCCGCATCCTGCGGGTCAACAGAAACATGTTAGCTTGTCTGTTTCTCTAAGGAAGATTAACATTAAAATTAAAAAAAAAACCCAACGCAATAACTTATTGATTATAGCCATTTTAATAGTCTATGCACGAAATTTCTACAGTATAAAAGTATATCGTTAATTTAGTATCTTGTAGATTCAGGTGACAATTAACGCATCAGAGTTTCACTCAAATAACGAAATACTAAGTTTCGAATGGAATGTTGCTTTAAATACCCAAGAATAGTCTTGGTCGAGTCTCCTTTCACAACTTTAAAGTCAGTCATATTACATTGCAGGTTACAAATATAAAAGGAAACTTACCCAAATAATTTCCTACGAGGATCAGCAAAATATAGACATTGTGCTCAGTCCTAGAAAGAAATAGAATTATGTTTTAGAATTTAATTGAATACTCTCTATATAAATTAAAAATTAAGTTTATCATAATTAAAGTATTACCTCATAGTATGGCTTGAGGCGGTGACGCTGGCGCCGCCGCGAAACGCCTCTCAGGTGACGCGCTCTCGTTGTTGCCACTGTGCTAGATCCCTAATTAATTAGAAGACATTAGCTGTAGATAAAGATCAAATATCAAATCATTTGGCGCATAAAATCAATGTAAAAGTCCTATTATACTATTTCTCGCGCTATGTGTTACCGTTTAGCTTTGATAGGATATTCAAGAGATTAAAGATTTCAAGAGATTTTGTTTCTGTGACTACTTTAGAATAAATAATAACATTGGTCTTCTTATGCCTAGTATGTAAGGCTGCAGATCCTATCACTCGCTCTGCACTTTTCCACTCTTTGTATCTGTCGTAGTCCACGGTGCCACGATTACTATCTGGACCAGTGAAAGTTAAGGCGCTTTCTAACTCCAGGCCCTTATTGAGCTGTTACTTATTGCTAAACAGAGAAACTTAATTACTTAATTTGGTCCGACCCGAGACTCGAACCCAAAACTCGGACTCCGGATTTGCAGCGGTACATGCTAGCCACTACAGCACCTAGTCAGTTAGAGTGGTTAGGAAATCTGATCTAATTGTTATCAATAATTTTTCAGTGTTAGGAGATATTATTATTAAACAGCTGACTTTTAACAAAACCAAATTTCTTCTTCTAGATAATTTGGTAGAGATGTTGAAATTAATATTATAGTTGAGTCAAATTACGATAGAGGCCCGAACAGATGAAGTGGATCACGTTCGTGCTGACATAGCATCAGAAGAAATTGATAGAGCTCAGAGCAATATCTAGAATCTAGATTAATTGCGCAGTTGTCTTCGGCGACGTGAGGCCGCACGTGCGGCTTGGTTAGCGTGCTTTTAGTTGTGATTATATTTTTACCCGACTACGGCGTAGTCCAAAATAGGGTAATGTGTTTGACTTGTATATATCCTATCCCATGTTCCTCGTATATCACTAAACGGCAGAACTGATATTCATGATGAATATCAGTATAAGTAATTGATGGATAAAATTTCAACCGATCATACGTAGTTAATGGTTTGTAAATGGATAAGTAAAAAAGTACGTATAATTTAATGTGTTATACAGTACTAGCTGCTATTGTACGTTTAATAGTTAGGATGGATTTCTTACAGATGACCAAATTGAATCAGAATCTGTCTAGTACCTACTTAAATTTTATAAGTTAATACATATTAGGTATGAACCATTATACGTTAGCATTTAGAGAAATCCAAACATGTAGAAAATTGTATGCCAAGACAGTAACACATTTTTGTCGATTTTTAGTAGACATAAATCTACTTTCAATAAAATGAAACATCCACACAACGTTAAATAAAACAGCTGTAATATTTATTTTCTTTTTCGATGTACATGTACTTCGCCTGACATTGATTTCTTTGGAATGTTTAGATTACATTGTGTCACATTTTAATAAATTCTCTAGTTGACGTGAAGGTGATATTACCTTTGTTCTTCGCATTAATAAAATGCGGGTAATCGTGAAGAACTAAACATAACACATAATATGTTTGTTTACTAAATAGATCATAAATAATTTATTTCATCTATAAATAAAGCGACGTGGTCGTTGGCATATCAATTTGATTTGTTCGTGATATTCAAAACACGCAGCCAAGTTTTAATTCGTCCACGAGTACGAGAGTAGAGCACGGCGCGAGCGGAAACAACATTTTGTTTTGTTTTGATATTTTCAGGGTCAAAATAATACATATTTTTTACGTCGTAATAATATTTCATTATCTTTAATTTAACTATACTGTACACTAGCGCTCGGTCTTCCATTTTAAATAGATAAAATTAGTTATCGCACATCGTTGCGTTCTTTACGAAATAGGATGCTATTGCGGACAATCTGTAAGGCCTAAAATTTTCTAGTAGGTACATTATTTTGATGTATCGCTAATTGTTTCACCAGCGTTAGCATTAGTATGGGGATTAGATTTTTAATAGTTTTGATAATTGTGTAATAAATCATTGAAGTTTTAAATGTAAGATTCAGAGATGTTTCTGAAGTAAAAGGTATAGTAAATGCTGGTCCCAGCAAAAAGTTTCACAAAATAATGAATTACCACACAACATTTAATTAAAATTCGTTCAGTACTTTTTACTAGAAATGCACATACACATAGTAAAACGCTACTCTACCTATAGACAAACACAAATTTTCAAAGATTCGTCTGTGGTCGATATGATCTATACATAATATTATGTTGTGTGTATCGTATTATGACAAAAATAAAATAAATACTATATTAAAAATGTATCTTATTCCAAAACTTCTTTATACTTGTTAAATGTCTAATTACACAATTACATTTGCATACATGTTTCTCGACGACATTGGGATATTTAAACGTGATTAGACAAAACAACATTAAAATCAAATTCTTGGCATATTGTTAGGATGTATCTATACCGAGAAAAAGGGTCGGAATTTAACATTATTGGTACAGGTTTGACAACCGATACGTAAGATGTGGTTCTCTTACTTTTAAAAATATCTTCGATCAAAATAATTAATCCTATGAGTGTCGCGTGCTGTTCAATTAATTTATTATCGTTCTTAATTTAATGATTTGTTTTCGTCGTATGTTCGTAATCTATATACATGTATACTTGGATGACGTTATTTTATTAGTTTAATTATATTATTATTATTTATGTACCTAAAATTATTGATTTCGTTGATCAATAGAGTAGCAGCTGTGATCATCCCCGCACACGAGCTGAATAAGTTCACTTTCAAAGTCTACATTGTACTTTAGCTTTTATTTGTATCCAAGAGTAAGAGATAACTTTTCCACTGCACTAAATACTTTATTCACCCTTCTTTATATTAACTCTAAACATAAAGATAACTTTTCACAAGTTGCTCTTTGGTCCAGTCTAGTTGCGATTTTACGTAAAATTTTCTGTATTCGAACTTCGTACGTCGCAGCGCGAGCTAGCGGGACGTGCGCTCTACACGGTACTAGCGCGGCGTTCGTTGCACGCGCGGGCGCTCGACCTCGCCCTCCACGCGCCCCTCCACTACTACATCAACTACTATGAATTACTAGTTCTGGTTACTTCATGTTTATAATTATAGGGAATTTGATAGAGTTTACTGCGGCATTAAAGTTTATCGCTTCGGCCCGAAGTGATCACTGTTGGTTGGTTACATAAACTATAAAGCAACAACAAAGTTATTATAAGTAGAAAATAACGAAATACAAAAAATATATAAACAAAACGTTTTCCTTATATTTTTTGCTTATCTTTAACTCATTGTTATTTAACAGATGGCAACGATAGGTGGTGTCGCGTATGTTATACATGATAATACAAACAGTAAAGAAGACGCGATTTGAACTCCTCCATAATATGTATTCAAACGTTTGTTGTGGCAACTTGAATAATGTTATATATTCGATGTAAATGAAATGTTCCTCAAAATATTATTTTTATACTTAACTCTACCTATGTGTCTTATAAAATTATGGGAGTGAGGAGTCTGTATATTGTTACATAGTATGAAGATTAGTAATTATTGAATAACTTTACAATTTATAAAGAAATCAATTAAAGTATGTTTGATTTTATTTATTATTGCTCTAAAGGTTACAAATGCAATAACAACTGATGTACCAATAATAATGAATTACACGGTACGAAGAGGCAGAGTTTTTTTTTATGGTAAAAAGGGGGCAAACGGGCAGGAGGCTCACCTGATGGGAAGTGATCACCTCCGCCCATGGACATCTGCAAGCCAGGCTTGCGGATGCGTTGCCGGCCTTTCAGGAAAGGGAGGGATGGAGGAGGAGGAGGATAGGAGGTCATTTATATTTGAGACGAGATCGCTACTTCTTCTTACAATGAACTGAACCTTTCAATTCCAAGATTCAAGATTCAGCAAATTCAAGTCACAACCAATTTATTATATAATGTTATACTTTTACTTTATTCACATTGATTGAATTGGAAAAAAAACACAACGTTGGATTCTTAGAATTTAGTTCATCATAATTTAAATTTTATTTCTAAAAGGTATCAATAACTTTTAATGGTTATTAAATAAATTAAGAATGTCATTCTTCTTGCTGTATTATAGAGAAGAATTTATTTGCATATGCTGCGTATTACAGATGGCATTTGGTGCGGACAATATTCATTTGTAAGAAGCAGTCCCATGGCTGACCCGCGCGGCCGCCGCGCCCGCGCCGAGCTCGCGACGCATAGAAATGAAAAGGAATAACTTCGTGATTTACGTCACAATTTATTATCAGTAAAGTGCGTCACCAGTGATAGTGCCTTTTCATTACTCACATTTTTGAGAAATTTCACAACAACACTGTTACGAGAGAAAATATTTACTACACGTTTCTTTAATGTGAATTCTAAATCTAAAACCTGTTGGATTTTATATAACCTAACGCTCTCCACTAGAGAGAATAGTTTTATAATTGCTCGTAGTTTGCTAACAACATTCCAAACAAATCGTAGTGTTAATTTTTTTGAAGTTTGTACATCAACACTTTACATATTGACTTACCCATTATAGCTTCTTGAATGGCTGAGGTGATCAAATGACACCAATTTATGTATTTCAATTAGACAGATACAAAGGTATGTAAAGCGTAGAAAATATGTATATAAAAAAGTGCTGATTTTCCCATTCGCTGCTTAAATCCAGCATGTTATGGAATTTCGGATCTGGATGTGAATACGGATATTATACCAGTTTCATATTTTAATGTACCAGATCCGGTTACGGATATGAGAGCGGGTATATCAATTTTCTGATAGTTTCAGATATTTACATTTACTTATAATAAACTGTAAGGAGCATACAGATAAATAGATAATGATTTGGCGTTAATTAATTTCGTATTACAATATAGCTGGCTAAAAAGGCTAAGCATAATAAATAGCATAAACTTTCTAAATGATTAAAAGTAGTAATTATGTTGAAAATGATGCACATGAAAATATAAAAGTACCAGTGCGAGATTCGGGATTTGAACCTGCTTCATTCGGTTTCCGAAGAGTTACCACTGGACTACTATTACCTTATTTGAATATTTAAATTAAAATTATTAATATTCCAATAACATAGAACGTGTGCTACACCCGGAAGTCGAATGCCACATTATTAGCCCCAGCGCTTGGGTGTAAAACTAACTAGGACTAAGACTAAGTACCTACTTCTGATCTAGAAATTCGAACGGACTTTCTGATCGAGTGATCCCGTCCCCTTCCTGCCGTGCCGCTGTGGTAAGGATATTTAGTTTTCATTTGTTGCGAACCACGTAGTGTTGGTTACTGTCACATATAGGCAGCTACCAATTTTCATCTATAAAATTTGTGAATTTAATCAAAATGCATTTCACCCCAAATAATTAAAAGCACTTTGTGGTTTTTTCTTTTAATGCTCTTTAATTAAAAAACGATTAAGGTTGTTTGTTTGTTTTTATCAAGGAGATAGTATTATCTGAAGTAATGACGTTGCACGAAAATAAACGAAGTTCATATTGACGTACATAATATGTCGCGAGCGACACTTTTTAGTAAACAAAAGTGCGAACAATTGTTTTATTTGTTCGAAAACGTATTTTTCCGACACATTTGAGAGATGATAATTGAGAGATAATTATAATCGTGTTGAGTTACTTAAAAGTTATAGCTACGATGAAAACTAGGAATTAATTTAAATAAAAACATGCTTAAACATTTGCCTTTACTATTTTTATGATAATTTCATGGTAATATGATACTAACGAGCTTCGCATTGATGGCCTCCGCGCGATCCCGCGGCGGCCGCAGAAAGCTGCGCCCCGTGAAGTCTGAGCTTTTAAGGCCTTTAGTGCGAGCGAGTATTTGGAGATTTTCTAAGATATTACAAAATTAAACAGCACTTTCTATATTCAAAGTTTACTTTTTAAACCTACCATTATTTTCGTTATTAGTTATTTCGTATTTGCCTACAGATAATAAAAGAAGTTGTTGTGCCATTTAATATACTCTAAGTTTCAAGCTCATGAGCTGTATCTAGCTCATGAGATACAGCTTGCTTAGAAACAGACGCACAAACAGCGGAAGTTAAGTAATAGGATCCTGAAGGCACTCTCCGGGAACGAAACCCCTAACTAACTCTAAGTTCAATAATTATCGTAGATCCGCAGTACGAGTATTATGCACTGATATCTATATAATACTTGTATGTAGATGTAAGTCCATAATTTTGTTTTGAAACATCTAATAGAAGTGATAACTATTGCGCACTATCGTGTTTACGCGATAATAACCGATAACGAAGTTGTTGTGAGCGCTTCGTCCCCCGCCCCCGCGCCACCCGCGCTGCCCGCGCCTCACTACTCTATTGTATAAGTCAACAGGTTGTTAAACTTACACAAGTCGTTAATTTATTATAATTTAAATTTAATTTTCGTTATATTCCCAGACTTAATGAATTAGTCAGACTAAGTGTCACCAAAGTACTAGAGCTAGCTAGAGTGCTAGAACTGACAGTAACAATATCCCACTTTGAATATAATATTATAAAAGACTTGTATATTTACGAAAGATTATCTTTAGTCAAGAGACTTACAGGATTATGATGAGATTTAAATATAAAACACAACTTAAAAACTTGAACTCGTTTCGTTTTTTGTTGTCTATTAAAATATAGCCATTTTGCTTAATAATAATTATAAATGTGAAAGTGTATTTGTTTGCTTGTCCTTCTTTCACGTCGAAACAACATGACGGCGTAATAATATACCTATAAAGTGTAATAATATACCACTGTCTACTAATAAACAAAAATAATTAAATATAGATTTAAACTAATTTAAAAACATGTTTGCGTTAATTAAGGGTTCCGCAGATGATGACGAATTTTAGTTTATTCCTGTGTAGGTTCCACCTAGTTATGAGTATTAAAAAATATGTGCATAAACGTAAAAAGGCTTATAGGTACTACTTCATCATTATCAGTCCTTTTTAACGTCCCGCTGCTGGGCACGGGCCTCCCTCAGTACGAGGGGGATCAGGCCATAGTCCACGGCGCTGGCCTAGTGCGAGTTGGCGGACTTCACATGCCTTTCGAAAACTTGTTTGGTTTCCTCAGACATGCAGGTTTCCTCACGATGTTTTCCTTCACCGTAAGACAAGTGGTAATCATGATATAAATGATTCGCACATGAAAATATCAGAGGTGCGAGAGACGGATTTGAACCGAGTTTGTAATACAAACGCGTTACCACTGGGTACCACGGTCTACTAATAAACAAACAATTAATTTTAGATTTAAACTAATTTAAAAACATGTTTGCGTAAATTAATGGTTCCGCGGATGATGAAGAATTTTAGTTTATTCCCGTGTAGGTTCCACCTAGTTTATGAGTTTAAAAAAATGTGCATAAACGTAAAAAGGGTTCTAGGTACCTACTATATTGATATATATTTAACTTAAATGACATATTGTACACATATAAAAATATATAATATAATAAAGATAAATTATGCGAAAATTCTCAAATAATATGTGTAATAACATAAATAGATTACGGTTATTGGGTTATGGTTCAACTAGTGTGTACTTCAAATAGTGATAATCATACCTATGTTTTCAACATTCACATAGTGACGTATTTTTGAACTTAAAAATACGCCTCCCGATAGCGAGTTGTTTTGTAGCGCTTGAGTCATATCATCGGCTATTTTTACGGATTTTTTTATTGCGGCGCTAAGAAGTTGATTACAGCGCGGCGGCTTGTGATATGTGTTATGTCTATAATACTGTTTTATTATTATGTTTAGATGCAGTGTGAACTGTCTTTCGTCGTTCTTTCTTCTAATTTATTTAATTTAGAAAAAAATCGTTTTACTTTACATATAATTTACTTTTGTAATTCATCATTCAATTAAACTATGAAACAGAAAAGGAATCAATTAAGATTAGGTATCCATATTTTTCGTTTACGGCGAATAAAATTAACCATTTCTGTTACGTTCTAAGAAAAACTAACACGAATATTTCTAATCTTAAATAAAACTATTTGAGTTTTTTATTTTATCTTTTTTATAAGTCAAATCTCGTCTCGAAAGTCACGGGTAATGTCTAGCCACAGTAGTTTGTTGTGAACTTCAACCTCAACTTCGAAGAAAGTTCTTAAAAACTTTTAGATTTGTAGAAAAGAGCTAGAAGTCGATTTTTTCAGACACTATTTTAATTTTATAAAAAGTTAGCAGACAAGAAAGTTTATCCTGTCGAAATATTTAATTATAGGCTTCGTTCGAACTTAGCGCGGAAGCATCATACAGGTACGCGCCGCGTCGCGACTGTCATTATAGTTAACTGTTTGTTCAGGTGTTTTAATTTTCTTGTATTTTCCATTTTTTTTTGTCTTTTATTATTTAATGAACATTTAAAAAACTAATATGCTTATATATTCTAACTAATGCGCATATCAAGAAAAGAAATTTTATTATTTATGATAAGCTTACAATTTGAAAAAAAAAGAATTATTAAATTAGCATTATCTTAAATACGAGGATATAAAAAAAACAAAATAAAATAATCCTTTTAGAGGAAACAAGAGGCACTAATTCTGAACATCCGACTCTACAATAACAGCGATTGCAACATACACACTTAGGTACATATAACGTACATGTTCGATAGAACACGTACGGATACTTGTATTTCCGTTATTTTCTGTGGCAAACCTCGAGAATCTGTTTTCGCTTAGCGCTGTGCCCGGCCGCCGCCGCCCGATAGCGCGATGAGGCGCCGCGCTAATTAATTATTGTTTATCATACATTTAAAATTTAAATAACATCGATTAAACCAGTTTGATTTAGTCAATGACAAACAAACACTACCGCACACAATAGCTACATTACTACGCCCGAAAATACCTCGAGTACTTTAAACAAACACATAAGTAAGGTATGAGCTAACTTTATTAATATTCTTATGTCAAAAATTCGTGTTTTTCAGATTCCACTAATATGTTTTAAACTACTTTTTTTATGGAAAAAAGGGGGCAAACGGGCAGGAGGCTCACCTGATGGAAAGTGATCACCTCCGCCCATGGACATCTGCAAGCCTGCTTGCAAATGCGTTGCCGGTCTTTCAGGAAAGGGAGGGAGGGAGGAGGGAGGGAAGGGGAGGTAAGAGGGAGAGGGAACAAAGACGGAGGATTAAGGAAAGAGAGAGAGGGAGAAGGGAAAGAGAGTGGGCCTCCCGGACTCTCACTCACCGGACGAAACACGAACTTCACGCCGGTAAACCAACTCCACTATCCGCTTGGCAAAACGAGAATTATAGCTTTAAATACAATACTATTTAAAATAATACTAAGTATGTATTTATAATTATAATTGGTATTGCATGTACCTACCTGCTTATTTCCTTCAATGACTTGAAAGTACGTAATTGGGCACAAGACTGGGCGCAAGACTGGGCACAAGACTGGGCGCTGTCCCGCAAGTGCGCCGGCGCTGAATCCTTCACCACAAAGCAGTATTTACTTATATTGAATACTGTCGTCTACGTGCTATATTATGTACTAGCGACTCGCCCTCGCTTCGCTCGGGCTCTTCCCTAGATTTAGCACAGGCAAAGCCGCGGGATCGCCTAGTTATGCATATAAACCTTCCTCTTGAATCACTCTATCTATTGGAAAAAACCGCATCAAAATCCGTTGCGTAGTTTTAAAGATTTAAGCGCACATAGGGATATAGGGATATAGGGACAGAAAAGGCGACTTTGTTTTATACTATGTAGTGATGATTTAAGTTAAATTCTCTATTTAAATATATTCTCGTAATAAATAAGTAGCGTATTCACCTGCGTTCATTGACGCAAATCTCTCCCAGGCGGTACAATAAATTCTTGACGTATTGATATTGTTCGTCAGATTTATGGCCTTACTGTACGTATGCAGTACGACACGCATCATCCATATTACGTTATCGCATCTTACGTCGCATCTGATCAAATCCTACCCGTAAAATAATAAAAAATAATTCTAACATAATAGTGAATTAGTTATTTTTATGTTGTTATTACTATTGCTTGTTCTATATAAATTTTTCGTAAACTTTTCGTAGTATATGAGCTCATAGGTCAATTTTCATTAATCCTTTTCAATTTTTTAACCTCAACCCTTTAAGTACTTAAGTTAAAGTACTTAAGTAAGTGTTCTTAGCGGATAGATAGCAGCTCTACTTAAAGTGAAAGCTCCCGAGACGTCGCAGGAGAATGCGGGAAGCAACTACCAGCATTTGTTAGAATATTTAATAACGCAATAAAAATGATAATAAGTATATGTATTGTACAAAAATTTATATTTACTGTAACAAAGTGAAAGGGAAAAAATACGAAACATATCTACAAATTACGAATTGTTGGTTGGTTAATGGTTAATGGTAAAAGGTTGATAAAAATTCTGAGGATTTCTGTTGAAAATGGAAAAATAAGTAAATAATTCACAGATTTTATATTTTTACAAGCTTTTATCAAACTTGCAAGGTATGTAACAATGTTTGTTCGGGTGGAATCTTGCAATTTAATTTTGAAGTAGATATCTTCTTGCATATAATTAACCAAAACTTCAAAAGTAAACATGGAACGGCAAATTTAAAAGAGCGTGAAATTAATTACTTAATTATAATTAATTCGTAAGAAAACATGCCCTCGGTACAAAAAAGTGTAATATATTATAGCTATTAAAATAATAGCAAAAAATGTATATTTTCCCGCTCGTTTCTACTTACAATCACTTTGCAATTTATAGCCTTACTTACCTTTACTCATTATTCACATTTATCTATTTCCAAATAAATAAATAAATTTGACCTCTGGATCTATAATAATGACTAAGTATTTCGATAAGATTTTACAAAAAGTCAAATTTTATTATATGTATAGATTTATTAAAAAAGACTAAACTGTGTATTTATATAGAAAGAGCGTCAAGTATAATAAAGTTTAACAAGATTGCTCTGAGGCTGAAAGTAGCAAGTAATACACTCAGTAGCCGGGTGTTATCCAAAATAGGTATATCAACGACGGACAGATTTTGGAGAAGGAGTAGGTGAAAAAATATCGTGATCATGTCTGAGTGAACCTAATATGTTATGAGCTTATTACACTATCACAGAATACTGTAACGTAGATTGAGATTTATAAAATATTTCGCGATGGAACCACCGGTTCTTTTCAGCAGCTTTAACTTCCGCAGTGGTCGTACATTACTGAGGGCTTAGCTTGACTATCATATGACATTTAAAAATGTAAAAATTTGGTTCATGACGAAGACGTGAAAAAATGCGTATTGCGTAAGCGATTCTGCGATGTCTTAGTGTATATATATATACCATACTATATAAATAACCACCTGGTGGTATGCGTAAATGCATTTCCCAACGTTAAAAAAGGAGACCTTATTTTATTCCTATTTATATTATGAGTTAAAGAATCAGTTAATATAATCATATTATATGTTCATATACTTCATTCACACACAATATGATGTCATCGTAGCGTGTGACTAATTCATTTTTTTGACTTCCCACGTACCGCTACCAAAATATTTACTAATACGCAATATTTTTTGTTAGAGCCATTTCTAAGAACCTAAGGCCACTCTAGTGTAGCATTAATTAGGTCTTCATCTTTTGCACAAAGGAAGCCATCATGTCAGGCTGTCTCTGTCTTTATCCGTACAAAAGAATCAGATAAATAATATTTTCTTGAATAAAATAGGTATTACTCGGTCAACGTACTTCCGGTCTTTAAATTCTGTGTTTATTCAAGGTGTTATCGCTGTTACAATCTATGAATTCTGGGAGCGGAAATTAATTAAGACGTGACAAGCCATAAAATACCAACTGCGTAAAAAGCGTATTAAAAAGATGAGATTTAAGAACAAGTTGATGAACTGAAATAGTACCATCCACCGCCTATGAGTGTTTATTAAAAGTTATTTAGTGTCCCGCAAGTCAGCTGGGTGCGAAACTAAGCTAAGGTTAGTAGGTTAACGTAAGGTAAGGTTAGTAGGTAGGTAGTAGGCTAACGCTAAGGTAGACAGACAGTGGACTACCACTGTCTGTTGCGGGCGGTGTACGATATGCTTTGCTCCTGGTACTTCTCTAATAACAGAGAAATTTGCTTAATGAACTTAAATTAAACAATCAAAATGGACACGCACGCTGCTCACCAAAGCAGAATTTATTAACCCCTTGTCTGCGTTTGAATTGCTAAAAAAACTGCTCGAAATTTGCGCGCATCATTTGCGTACAAGAGTTGAACGCTCTCACTTCGTATAAATATTTTTTAGGTTAATTGGTTAATTACCACTTTAATTTTAACATTAAAAATATTTAAAACTGCGAGACACTAATACGTTAAGTAGACATTAATGCATCTTGCAAAATTCTAGTTGAAGAAGTGAACTATTAGAATAGAATATTAAGGTTTAGAACTGTTTATACGCTCACTATCTCGTGTACTATCCTGCTTTCTGCGCGGAGAGCGACTTCTTACGCATAAGCATGTTTTCATGGTATTTACGCTATTGTGTAAAAAACATAAGCTTATTAAGTTTCTAATTATAACACAATATTAAGGAGTTTAAAGCTCGTACTGTTTTTTTTGTTTCTACTTTAAAACGCGATCGCGCCTAACATTATACATAATAATATGTGTAACCTTGTTATAATTATTTTGTTTTGATATGAATATTGAAAGTATTATTCTCAATCATACCTAACTAATAGTCAAACATTATTGGTTATTGTTTTAAAATTGTTATTTCGTAATTGTTATTATCTTTTGTCAGAGTAACATAGAGTGAATAGGCCATATACGAGTATAATACGATAATATAATTTCTCGCTCTCTCTATTCAGATTGGTTAAAGAACAACAATAAAATAAATGCATTTGTTATGTGTGACATAATAAAAACCAGGATAATCACGAGTTTCAATCGATTTTCCTGATAGCTGTTCGCAATATATTCACAATGTAATTTGACTCTGTCTTAATTCTACGGCACCTTTGGCTCAGTTTGTAATGACTCTACATGCCGTTTCACGTTTGAGTCCCGCTGGGAGCATTTATTTGTGTAGCTAACCTTGGACCTAGACAGTGCTAGATAGTCCCAATATTTAAAAAGTTATTTTACTGTATGTTATGAAGTATATAATGGATTACATAATAAAGTTACCTTCCATACAGCGAGTGAGTCTGAACAATGATGAATAATTCATCTTAAATACTTTAATATAAAATCATACATTATTTGCAGTTCTCGGTATAATTTTCTAAACAATTTATATCTTGAAATACATTAAAATATAAATAAAAAGGATATTATTTGTAACTCTGATTAGTGACATCTAGACGTAACTGTAGAAACAGTGTCTTAATATTATTATAAAATTGGACAAGTGTTATTATATTTTAGCGCACATTTAGTAGAATATTCTAGACATAGTTCAATAATCAGGGAACAAACCTACGCACTGACACTAGTTTTTTTCACTTATATCTACATATTATTAATCAATACGTTACACCTAGCCTTAACTTAAAT
The DNA here is from genome assembly GCA_905231865.2 of Boloria selene. NCBI lineage: Eukaryota > Metazoa > Arthropoda > Insecta > Lepidoptera > Nymphalidae > Boloria > Boloria selene. Next base: position 115,780 of record HG993134.1, read on the forward strand.
TGAAATAAGAGGGAAAGAACAACTTGTGATTTCCAAGAAGTACCGGCGAGTTTTGCACGAGTGCCTACTAGGAAAGGAAAACATCACGGACCTTGTCTCTATGCGCTTTGGAAAAAACGCAACATAACGGAGTGAGTAATCAGATAAAAAATCATCAAAATTAAATATGTAATTTGTAAATACAATATAAGTAAAAAGAAAAAGATGTATATTGATTATTTCAAATGAAATTATATTACTTTCCAAAAGTATAACATAAAATATGTCGTGTGTCTCGGCCAAAGCTGTTTATTAATATGTGTTATTTATGAAACAAATGGCCAGGATAGAAATAGTATTATAGTAATGAAATAGTTTCGCGAATAAAATATTTTCTTTTGTTATTGAAAATCAAGTTCAAGTGCGCTCACCGGGATAAGTGGTAAGAATGAATATCGTTTGAGAAGAATAATTCTATAAAACAGAGTTTTCATGTAACTTTATAAGTAAACGCGGCGAACCAATTATGTGGGTATGATTTTTTCCGGCAATTGCAACAATCTTCATATTTCAGAAATATAACACAAAATAAATTATACACCTATCCTTAATGCTTGTGAAACACTGCATCTTTTGGTGAAAATCGCATGAAATCAGCACACATGCGGTGGTGGAATATGTTTATAATTTGAAGAACGTAATAGTAGCTAGCAGGGAATCGTAAACCTCAAGGAAGGCTCACGTAGACAAGATCGATCATATAAAATACACACAAACTACTTAAACATACATTCCTTAATATTAATGGTAGATTTGTACTAAAGATAAAATCACTTTGGATGCTCTTAGACATTGACTTTTCCTTTTTGAATGATGGTTAAAAAGTTTCGCAAAGGTTTTTACGTATACTCACTGGACAGTTGTGGCGAGTGTATTGCGATAAGGAACGTGGTTCCGAAAACGCAATTTCATAAGAATCCGTTAAGTTCGTTAGACATAAAGATGTATCTATAATGATTAATTAGACAAAAATGTGAACATCACTTATGTAAGACAAATATTACTGATGAATTATGTCATATTACGCTGATATATCGGTTATTGTTGCGCGAAACTATAAAGTAATAAATATGACTTTAACTTGAAAATAACGTTTAACGTGGAATAGATGACATTTACGTAACCTTTAAGCGAAAGTGAACTAGAATTAGCAGAAACATAAAAACATAAATGCCAAGGTCTCGTTTACTCGTGGTAAAGAACTTGACTTGATCCTGCGCACCTGCTTAGCTTATTTTACACTTGCAAGGTGCATACTTAGATGCTTACTTTACAGCTGGATACCCAACCTGGGTTCCGCGGTACTGTAAAGTTTACAGTGTAAGAAGAACTCTATTATTATTCATTCTGTGATGGGACAGCACGTTAGTGTTTAAGTTAAGACCATATATAAAATAAACTAAAGTCGTTTACCAATTTGTTTACAATAAAGTACAGGTATAAATAAAAAATCTCACTTTAAACAGTGACCTTTATACCTCACAGATTTCACTAATTTTCCAAGATTTAATTTATGCATTGTTTTTTTACTAGCGTGGTATGGTTATATTATAATATTTAAGAATAGTTAATGTACCTATTTGTATATTTTTTTTGGGACATTACTAGGTACACACATCACCACATAGTTCCATAAGAAGCTACGAGGCTCGTGTTACAGATACCGGATAGTTGATCGATTACATATATCATAACTTTAAATACTTACACATTATAAATATAAACGCCCATGACTGAAGTACAAACATTCGTGCTCAACAAATGTATGCCCCCAGCGGGACTCGAACCCGCGACCGCTGGCGCAGCAAGTAGGGTCACTACAAGCTGAGCTAAACGACTCGTCTTATTATTTTATTAATTCCATTAAACAGAAACAGTTTTTCCATGCCACAGTATAATGTTGATCAATAGCTGCTGTAACTTGACCTCGTAATCTATAAAATTACAAAAACAATCTGTGTAAATAAAATAATGAATAAATAGCTTTACTCTTATTATTTATTTCTTTACAATGTTCTGCATTTTGTAGTTTTAAATGTTATGTGTTTCACAGTCACAAATGCACGTAGAGATTATTTTTGAACTTTGTTATTGAACTAATTTAAAGCCCATAAATTGTTCAAGTCAGTCAGGTACATAGTGAAATTTGAAACTTCTTTCATTTGAGCGAATGGATTTGTACTAGAAAGTGTGAAGCTCTAATTAGTATCAAGTATCAAAATATACTAAGATCTAATAATAATAATCCCAGAGATGTGGACTTTTTGTCTGTCTTTATATTTATTTGGTTTTACACATAAGTTATGAATGGATTTTAACAAAGTCTCGTGAAGTGATAACTTATTACTGGGGTTATCCACTGGAAATCACAATAGTCAATAACTCAATAAGACGATTTCACATCATTCAATAATATATTATATTATTTAATACAAAAAATATTAGTATAGACTATAGAGAGTATTTTACAGTTAAGTGCGGTAAAATCTTTTTATTTTCGCAAGAAAAATGCAGAATCTGTCCTAGTTCAGTTTATGTGTAGGTCACAAAAATAGCAATAAATAAGGAAGCACACACACACACACACACACAGACATAAAAATAACATAACACATTAAAAAGAAAAACAACTTATAAACTCTATTTAACAATTACTTCACGGTGTAATACGAAGCGAAGGCACTGACTCGAGACGAACTCTGCGGAGGCCTGAGACGCCTTGCTAATTATTATAAAAGCTATTCAGAAAAAAAACATGTTATTCTAACCATTATATTATTGTTACGCCAATTAGAAAATTATAGAGCGAAGGCTTGTAAAAAATACAGCAAATGTTCGCGCCACCATCGCGTGTGCTCTTTAATTTTTGAATATTGTGTTTTATTTGTGAATATTTTATTGTATTATATAATTATGTATTAGAGATAAGGTATTTTCTAGCACTAAAAAGTATCCTATATGTTAAAACGGATATCCAGCACACACCGAATTTTATCAAAATTCAAAATTTTGTGGTTCTCCCGCGGTCGCAGGCAGACAGGCGAAAATTGAAAAAATCTATTGGGCCTTTGTATCGATTCTATTAATAAATGTATATAAACTATTTCCACAAAAAGTTTAATGCAATGATTTGACTAACTTAGTATTTTATTACATTATATAGATACATCGACTTCATATGGACTCGGAATGAAAAAAATAAATGAATGAGTAATATCAGTTGCGGACAAAGACTAACTCTATCAACATGTAACAAGAGATAGGCACGAGTAGATAACAAACGAAAAAATGCTAATGAAAAAGAATTTGCCGGGATGAAAATAAATATGTTCTCGCTCGTTGGTGCCAAATCGACGTTGTTAGAAAGAATTAAAGTCCGTCGTTGATACTATTTTTAAAATAATGTACTATTGAAAAATTACATCTAAGAAAACTTGGCAGCGAGGCATGCGCCGCGCGGGTCGTGGCTCGGGCGCGCTTCGACGCTCTACTTACACGCAACAAGAGATCCGTTATTATTTCATAATTCATATACTAGCGACTCGCCCTCGCTTCGCTCGGGCTCTTTCCTAGATTTAGCACAGGCAAGGCCGCGGGTTCCGTTAGTTGTGCGTATAAACCTTCCTCTTGAATCACTCTATCTATTAAAAAACCGCATCAAAATCCCTTGCGTAGTTTTAAAGATTTAAGGATACATAGGGATATAGGGACAGAGAAAGCGACTTTGTTTTATACTATGTAGTGATTTAGTACCGTATTATTATTTTTTGAATATTTAATATCTAATATGTTTTTTGTGTGTGTAACATTCACGAAATATTTTCTTCAAATATGAATCAACTTAATTATTTTTCTTCTAGCGTTAGCGCTAAATTTGTTGATTTTTTTTTTTAATTACAAAGTATTTTTATCTTCAAAATTGCATTCTTTAAATATTTATTTATAAACGTTTACCAAAGTCCAAGACAGTAATAGTCCAAGTGTAAGTAAGAAGAATTTCTTAGATATTAACGAGTATTACGAGTGGCTATTTGCACTGTGGTTTACTTCATGTAACTTTAATAATATTTCGATTGAGGGAAAAAATTATAAAGCTTTCCTTATTGCTACAACTAATAACTTTGAAATACTTACATAAAATATTAATTAAAATGTCGAAAGTTACACTGTTGGGGAACACAATGCAATAAAACATAGAAGAAAGATACGTACATTAATTTGTAGATATTAAGATAATGTTGCTATTAATAAATTTTCATATGGGGAAAATTAAAATGCATAACAAAAAACTAAACAATCATTGTATTTAAATCTCGATTTCTTAAGAAATGAAAGTAAGAGAGCTTATAATATAAATATAAATATGTTGGGACATTATTACACACAGCGCCATCTAGTTCCATGGTAAGCTACGAAGGAAGCTTGTGTTACGGATACCAGTTAGTTGATATACTACATATATAAGTTTAAATACATACATATTATAAATATTAACCCATGACTGAAGAACAAACATTCGTGCTCAACAAATGAATGCCCCCAGCGGGACTTGAACCCGCGACTGCTGGCGCAAGAAAGTAGGGTCACTACAAACTGCGCCAAACGTGTCATAATCAGTACATAATTTCAGGATATCGATCTTATCACACAACAACATCCACGTGGACGCAAGGATGGAGATAACAAGTGTCGCGTAAACTGTAAACATTCACTCAGTGCCGGATCTCATGTAAACATATTTTGATTGCGACGTATGAACGTAAATGTTTGGTTCGTGAAGGTCGACCGAAGGAGATCAACGACCTACATACACTCCACGCTCACCTTCCAAACATTATATAAAAGTTTACTTTTATATTAAAAGTATTGACATTGTCATGGAATATTTTTGTTGCTTAAAACTTACGTAGGTATGGCACATATTATTTTCTATACTAATATTATAAAACTGAAGAGTTTGTTTGTTTGGTTGAACGCGCGAATCTCAGTAACTACTGGTCCGAATTATTTTTTTTTGTGTTGGATAGTCCGTTTATCGAAGAATGCTATATAGGCCACATTAGATCACGCTATGACTAGTAGAAGCGGAGCGTCAATGAAAAATGTTGTAAAAACGGAAGAAACATATTTCTTTTGATATTCAGCCTTTACAAAGCGAGCGGAGCCGCGGGAAAAGTTAGTAAATCATAAATAGGTTTCAGGATATTATAGTTACAAAGTCTTACCTACTAAAGAAAAATGTTATGTAACGGATGAAATGTAACGGATAGGAAGGTAGTGTCTGAGGTCCCGAGGCGCTGAGGTCCCGAAAATAATATTGTAAATGTTACTCAACTATTAAAAGTGTTTAGATGTAAAAAAACTTACGATATTCTATAATTGGCACGTTGACAAAAAAACAAATGACTCATTTCAAATGATGTGGGCTATCAAATCTAGATAATAAATACGAAAGGTCATTCACTCATGACGAAATAACGAAAATCGCTTGACGCATGAAGATGAAATTTGGTAGGGAGGTAGTTCATAGTTAGTACACATCTTAGAACGGATTTTGTGACAGGGCCGGATTAAGCAGGTCTAAGGGCTCTCACAAGTTTGTATGAAAGTCCTTCATTTTTTATGCTACAGACTTTATATTTGACAGGGAGTACCTAGGGACGAACCTGAGCAAAGCGAGGGTGACTCGCTAGTCATATATATATAGAATTAAATATTATGTCAATTTGTTTGTAAGTACCTATCTATGACCAAACGTCACATATCTCATATACTTAACTGTGAAGTGGTAATTACTTCTGAGATTTTGTTTAAATACGCGTTAATTAATATCATGCTGACAGATTACAAGTCGTTAAAGTAAAGGCTTCTTAGATAAAAAGAACAATGAAGTTATTAATATTAATAGTTAGTACACATTTACACAACAACACGTTACGCTCCGTATTACTGCGATTTACTCAGGTAATGAACACGTGTAATGTCAATGAGAACGCACGCGGCATTTCTGAGTAATCTAAAATTCGCCTACAAAAGGTAAATAGATCGTTTATGGGGCAAGGTGTACGCATGTATAATAAAATTCCACAGTCCATAATATTGAACTTGCCTTTGAGGCAATTTAAATCAAAAATTAAAAATACGTTAATAGCTTATTACACTATAGCGGAATACCTGGTAGATGTAAATGTGTGGGATTAGTGACTGGTTGTGTCTCACGTAGGATAAATAGAGAAATTATTGTAATACAATATTGTTACCAAATATTTTTTTTGAAAAGAGCAACTGTTGAGTTTCTCGCCGGTTCTTCTCAGCAGAACAGCTTTCCGAGCCGGTGGTAGTTTACTCACAGACTTACAGACTGACTTTTAATTTTAATAATGACGATTCAAAAGAGCTTGTAAAAGTCTATTTGAATAAAGAATATTTTGATTTGATTGAATCCTAGTTTCTCTTCGGCTCATAATAATACATTACAAAAGTTAAATTCCCCACCGCCCTAGTATACCGTCATATTTTCTACAAATATCTTACTAATACCAAAAATAGCCCCTACCACCCAGGAGCTAATCCCGTAAATCTGTTTTAAAGATGAGTGGATACGATTAACTGTACAGTTAAATTGGAATTTGACGTTAGTATCGTGCCTTCATAGGCACTAAATAACATTTTTATACATAGATAGATGTAGGTGACGACTCGTTTTGGCTCAGTTGGTAGTGACCCTGCTTTCTGCGCCAGAGGTCGCGGATTTGAGTCCCGCTGGGGGCATTCATTTGTTAAGCACGAATGTTTGTTCTCCAGTCATGGGCGTTTATATTTATAATATGTATGTATTTAAAAGTTATATATGTAGTATATCAACTATCTGGTATCCGTAACACAAGCATCGTAGCTTACCATGGAACTGGATGGCGCTGTTGTAAGAATGTTCTAACATATTTATTTATTATTGCTAGATGCTATCAGACTGCTACAGGGCTGTTCTCAAACGTCTGTCCACATTATAATCGAACCAGTGTGTAACTAATTTATGCAAAGTCAATAACACAAATATAATTTAGTGAAGTGAACATGTCCGTTACTACTGTAATGTATAATTATGTTTAGTGAAGGAGCTGGAGAACAATAAGACAATCGTATTCCATCAGCGCTGCGACGACGTGCGTCACACTCGCGCCGTCACGAAGAGGCGTAGCGCTCGCGCTGCCAAGAAAATATTTTTTTATTAAGAGGACATATTATTTTGTATACAATTTATTTGTCTATAAATAATAAATTAATGATGTTCTTCAACTAGATAAATGAATGTTTTATTTTTTCGTTATTGTCTGTTGCGAATGAAAAATATATTTGATCAAATTGACATTAGACCGCTTCTAAGAATAAATAAAAATTTTGAAACTTGATAAATAACGTTTACCTATCTAATAAAAGGTTCTTCACTCTCGTCTAGAGCTACAAAATAGGATTTGAAAATGTAAATTCAATTCGATTTTGCTCACTCATAAGCAAACCATTCACTTTCGATGATAATACTGGTAGAGTTCAACTGCCTCGATATATAGTGGCTGGCAAGTACGGCACATCCTAGGTTCGAGTCCCGGGACAGATTAAGTTTATGTATTGAATTTATCTGTTTACTTACTCGTAGTAACAGCCCGGGGAAGGAAACTTGGCGTATTACGGCCATGCCTCTATTGCGCTTTAACGCTCACTTATCGTGTTAAGTAAATGTCCCAACCGAGCCCTCGGTGTAACTTAATTTCTATTCCAAGTAAGATTATAATAATATATTCTGTACCTAATTACTTTAGGTAATAATTTAAATTAACAATAATAATATATTACTTTTATTAATGATTTGTTTTTTTTCTTTATTTTATTCCACACTTCGTTATAATTTATTCTAATATTAACATAGATGTTACACATTAATTGCCGGGCGTCCCGTGGCGGACAACTGTTTTTCTATTTAATGTTAATAATATTTAAATTTTGTTTCATGTAAGTAGTTCATACTATTAAAAGTAAAGAAGAGAGCTGTGCAAGCTGACCGATGGTATCAAATATATGTAAGTATATGAGACTCGCAGTTTGAAGGAGCGTATTAGACTATGTAATATTTACATCATGATTACCACTTGTCTTACGGTGAAGGAAAACATCGTGAGGTAACCTGCATGTCTGAGAAAATCTAACAAGTTTTCGCAAGACATGTGAAGTCCGCCAACACGCACTAGGCCAGCGCGGTGGACTATGGCCTGATCCCCCTCGTACTGAGGGAAGCCCGTGCCCAGCAGTGGGACGTTAAATAGGGCTGATGATGATGATTAGAATATGTATGAAACATACTAAGCAAATGCATAAATTATAATAATAATATTATGACGCGCACAGTGTATTGCGAGTTTTTATGACGTAGAAATAAATCCACTTTACTCCAAGACATGCCGAAGCGTATCAAATACCTAGCGCTTATACTTCAATAAATACCTAAGTACTAAAAATCGATAATAATATAATTACGAGATATTAATTTGTATTCACTTTGTAGGTATTATACGATATTACATTAATATTAAAAAGTATTTAAAGACAAGCTTTTATATAAATTGTACAATCTATGTAATAAATATATTGTTTTTTTTTAATTATATTTAAATTTTTTTTAGCCAATCCTCTCATTTGATACCAATATCGTCGAAATGCATAGAATATTATTCCGCGATCTTTGGTAGTCCGCTATATTAAATTTGGAATGATGTCATTTGGAAGAATGTATTGTAATCCAAACTAAACGTATATATGCATAATTTTAGTTTAATCTGTTCTGCTGATTACTGGTTTAAAAATAGGAACTGCAAGTCTTGACCCGAACCAACTTAGATTCAAGTATGGTAAGTTTGATAAAAGCTTAAAAACTTTAATGATAGAATAGTTCGATGATAAAACAAGTTCAAAAGAAACTTTAATGAATGATCTACTATGAACTAGTATTCGCTGTTATAAATATTATGATTATTTATAATACATTCTGTTATTCTTAATTTATGATTTTTAAATTTTAATTCGACAGTAAAAACCTATTAAAATCTGTGACCGAGCTATTTTATAACTTGAGACGAAGATGCGAGATAAAAACTTCTTAGATTATTAAACTTGGGGAACTAAAGTTATTAGCGAACAGAGATTCTTTATCCTATAAACACGGTTAGTTTTATGATATTATGTATTTTTTTTGCATAAATTGTTTTTTTATAATAGAAACATACGTCGTTAATGTAAGTCTTGTTTGTGTTAGTATTAATGTGTCAGTATCAATATAAGTGTATGAAAAAGGACAATTGGACGTTACACAATTTCATTTCCTAGAAACTCCTCGGAATACATCTGTCTTAAACTTTCCTATCTAAAAATCTCTATCAAACAAAATAATGGCGAATTACGTAACTTCTCGAGTAGTATAAGCACTTTGACATAATGAATTGCGACATGACGAAACCAGTCGAGTACAGTTGTACCAGAGTGCAATGAAAATCAATGATAATGACCTCACGCGCAAACACAGCTATAAATATAGCAGAACACGTGCATTGAAGATTGAAGATGATCGTAATTGAATATACGAAGACTATACGAGTATATTTTTTTATTGTTGGCAATAAAATGTCAAGATATGCAACATTTCCTATACTTGCGACATAAAGTAACATTAGCGCGCAACTAATAAAACTGGTAGTACGAATGCTTGCAATATATTCACTAATAAGTATCTGATATTTACTAAGTTTTGTCTATACGGTTGATATAAATGAATTTGTTGGGACGTTAACACATCAACGTCTAGCATCTAGTGTTTGTGAAAGCGGGCAGCTGTCCTGTCTTTCATTAATATTTTAGGTAATATGGACATTAGCTTTATAATATTAGTATAGACTGTTATTGTAAATCATCGACGTGAATGTATTACTTACTTATACGAATGTATCAGTTAACACAGCTGGTAATTTATTGTAGTCCTTATTTATATCAATTTAAAATAATTATATCGAAACATTTCAAAATTATATGAAACATACATAGGTTCTGACATTTACAATATAAATAACATTCAAAAGTTAAATCATCCTTTCAATAACATATTATGATAATTTGTATTTACAAATTGTAAATATTTATCTAGAAATCCCTGCATTTGCGCAATAAATGTGAAAAGATTAGTTCAATGTCGACCATTATAGTATGGATGTTGGTAATGCGCGAGCGCATCGCTATATCTAGGGCTGTATCATGTATCTTAATAAATAATATTAAGACCCTCAAAGATAATAAGTAGATTACACGGTTAGTATAGTGTGTAGGATAAATTCCAATTAATCGATTATTAATTAAATATATGAAATTCGTACGATTACAAGCATTTACATAAAGTATATTTATTTTTACAAAGCAGAGCTTAACTTATCACTAAAACTTCTGGTTACGCTTAACCAATATAATATTTTAAATAGACACCATTTTACAGTTTATTATTAACTAAATTAACTTTAATCTAAGATGGGATGAGCCGTGGGTTCCACATCACCGGCAAAGCCAATACTATTCTTCTTAAGCTCAACGAAACCTCCCCTGTTTAAACGGGGCGTTGCAGGATCGCTTTACACTCAACTACGACGTACCGACGTCAGGTCTGCCGAAGTAGACTACGGCCACATTCATCTATGTACTAATACGAGCAAGGCGAGGGTAAGTCGCTAGTGTGTAATTTATTATTTTTATTATTGTTTATTGTTGTGTTGTTTAAGAAATGTTCCGTATGAGACGGTCGCCAACCCTGCGACGCAACATGCGCAGTCACTGGAATAATAAACGTCAATCAAACAAACGTGGCTTGAACTATAACTCGTGTAAGAAACAAAATAATTATGTAATTTATTTATATTCCGCACAATTTGGGAAAAACACATTTTGTTATTTAGTATCTTCAGAAACAAAGGAGCATTGATAATGATTATTGAGAAACATACCATCATAAGAATGGAATGGCGAGAAACGAACTTTCAGAGTGAAATAAGTAAATTAAATATTCTCATTAAAAAGTTCATTAAAAGTCTCCCGAGCGAGGCTCGCGTACACATTCAATAATAGTTTGTTATGTTCCCAAATAATGATATGGAACACATATATTTTTATAGTCCCTTTCTTTAAGTGTGTTTAACATACGAGTATATTGAAATAATACTTTCAAATAAATAATCTATTTAGAACCATGACAAACTTTGTTTTAAATCTAACGTGACATGTGATCGAGCGCGACAGCCCTGATCATATATTAACACTCTATCAAGGTCTACATGGTGTAATGTATGTACCCATTGTTTGTTTTTATGGTGAAGGCAAATAAGAAGGAAGAAAAGAATGCGAAGTCTACCGCCCTTGAACTTGGTTCACACTTGGTGGACTAAGACCTGACGTCTCTCTCATAGAAGGCAAGGCTCCCTTTTTTCAAATCAAAAGGGACAATCTAAAAGGCTCAAAACAAGACATTACATATATACATACCTAAACTGGAATAAATTTGTCAACGCGTTTTTATTTCTATTACATATTTTTATACAATGACGCATCGAATTGGAGTCGAAAATATGTAAATATATTATGTTTATGAATTTATGCGCACTTTGTTATCTGACTCGTCTGCTTTATTAGAATAGGTATATTTTTGTATCACGATATTTATAGTTCATAACAAATATTTACGTTTTGTAAGCAACAAAAATATATTTTTGTAAATATCATAAAATCTGTTTGCTTGTGGAGGAACAAGATTCTATGTGATCTCTAATTAATTTATAACTCTTTAGCTATGTATGTATATCCTCGCTTAGAGCCATGACAAGGAAAAGTAAAGTCCTCGTTTTATAGCTTTAATAATTCATACTTTTTCCAAACCATTGTTTACTACTACGTGAAATAATATGTAAGTATAAATGAATTTCTGGAGAGCAATTGCTCGAACGTAAGGATTGTGTGTGGCGTATCTTATCGTGTCATTGTGAAGCTTCAATATTCGGACAGTCTCGTGCCATATATTTATTTGACTACTTTGTGGTAGATCCTAAAATCGAATGACTGATTTGGAACATTTATATGATTTGTAGCATTATGAGTGATAACTACATTCGAAAAGTTAAATAGGATGGTATAACAGCGTTTTCTTTTGTTAACATTCTTTAATGTACAAGAAGGTATCTAATATACAATGCTGCTAGTCATTTAATAGTTTTATGAAATAATATAATACATTTTTAACAATACTTCTACTACTACGGGGGTAGTGACCCATTTTCTACTAAATATTAATAAACAATATAAACAAACATTCCTCTATATTATCATTTGTCCTAAATCCTTTATCCTATATCTATTAGTAAGAAATGATTTAAAATCCATTGCTTGGTTTTGAAGAAGCATTGACATCGAAATGCCGAGTTTATTTTATACTCAATCATAGACTCTACCTTTTAAAGGTCAGTCAGGAACTCGTATAATAAACGGTTCTAAACGGTTGTTTTGGGTTTTCCTTATATTTATACTTGAACCACCTTTTCTTTAATATCGCTGAGGGAACCGATTATGAGTCTTGCCGGGACTGAAACCGCAGTGCAATGAGGAACCAAAAATCCAAATAAATCCTCGACAAAATCCGAAAAGATAGTTTCATTTATAATGTCAAATATTCGCGTAAAACTAAGAAAGTATAATCTAACTATTACAGTTAACTTTTTTAGTTATAACTAACGGCATTGGATTTAATATTATATCGGTATTGTATTGTATACTTGTGTAGATATTTTTCATGAGTAGGTATATGAGTCTTCATACACAAGGGGTATTAGAAAAAAAAATATAATAAAAATATGTTAACTTTTATGTCTGTTTTGTGTAAAAAAACCTTCGATCACTAGTTCTTATATAGTAATCGAAGAATTAATAATTAAAATGTGTGTGTGAAGGACAATTCGGTCAAATGAGTTATTGTTTTCTCGTGTTCTGTTATAATATAATATGTAGTCGAATTTCTATATTCCAAGGCTTTTTAAACAGATGTTCTGTAGCAATTATTCAAATATTTAATATTGTATTATATGTTTTTATACAAACTTCCGTGAATTACATCTATTTGTAACTTATAAAGCATATTATAAAGTTACTAATGAAAATTGAGATTTTTAGAAAGTATGTCAGAGCATATAAAGATGCGCTATAAATATGGAAAAAGCATACTCATAGGAATAGAAGACTTTAACGTATGTAATATAGAAGTAGAGGTATGATGGTCGGGATGGACATACATTATTATAAACAAGTAAACAGTTCGTTTTTCTCCCTGACCTCAATGATCTTTGAAATTACCATATAAAATTTTTATAATTTTCATATATCGGTTTTTGGCATAATTATAAATACTGAGGTTAAATTAAATAATTACTGTAAGTGAAAGTGTGGGAATTATGTATAAGGTATAAAGTATATAGGTGAAGGTAAATAAGTAAAGACTAAAGACTACTACACTTTCACGGCGTCCGCGGTGGCTGAGCCCATTGCGCCATTTACCAGTTTTGTTTAAAAAGCTTTTGTTTCATTGACTTGTATTAAAAAAATAAGAAAGTATGTTTATATAAGTACTTAAAGTTATCGGCGCAGGATGGCCGTATTAGAATTATTTATGGTTCATGCTGTGTAGCGGGCGTGAACTATGTTTTTGAAATAATTTGTACTGTACTAACTCATATACAACGAATAATAAGATATTAAAAAACAAAAAATAATTCTTAATTATTTAGAAATTAGTAATTCTTTACGTCGTCACCTTCGTAACATTTGTTATTTTACATACAGTCCCCTAGTGCACTGTCCAAAATCTATTTATAAACTATGATAGGTACTTATATAATTATAATATCAGCAATGAACAAAATGCGCACAATTAGGTACACATATTTTAATCTTAATTACTTTGTTTTTCTTTGAAAACCATAATTACGTTATGTACATAGGTATAAAATTCTATTGCTGTCATTCCAACAATAGAATCATAGCTTCATCTAATAGAATAATTTTCAGGCATTTGAGCACACGGTCAGGAGAAATGTTTATTCGATTCTAGTAAATCCCTAAAAAATCACCCAATTCGGTTTGTTTTTAACCGACCTCAAAGAAGGAGGAGGTCATATGTTTCACTGTATATATTTTTTTATGTATGCTCACCGATTTCTACGCCATCTGCGGGCCGATTTCAATTTTTTTTATTCGGTTCAGTTACGAGGTGGTCCTATTGTCACCAAGTCAGGATCTGATAATTTGATCCCAGGGAAGCCAAAGCAAAATAATCTTAATACAACTTGATTATTGTATCAGTTTATAAATATAATCGAAATACGCGTTTGCAAAGGCAGGATACAACTGTCCTGCTTGGCTGGCACCGACTCCACAATAACTAAGTAGGCAAATAAAATTATTATTATTTTCTTTTTAGTTTTAATATCGAAAACAAAATATGTTTATGATATACATGTAATTAGCCTATTTTAACGTCCCAGTACTGAGCACGATCCTCCCGTCAATACAAGGGGGATCAGGTAAGCTACCATGTTTTTTTTAAATGTACTCATCCACAGGCGTAAAGCGCCCGTGCCTTTTGTATGTTTATATTTTTTTTAATATTACACATTTAACACAAGCTACCACGGTTGCCTAGTGCGGGATGGCGGAAGACATATTATTATAAAACATATTAAAATGTTTTGAATCTAATTCTAATCATTGTCGTCGGCACTAATGAGCTAATACATCTTAAGGGAAATATTAGAACAAGAATTTTAATCGTAGGTGTAGAAGTTATTTTTATGAACATTATATATAGCGCCTATTAGCTCTGAGATATTATGTTACTGTCAAATTGCTAAATTTTAAATCTTGATAATTATTGTACAATGTAGCTTATAATTGAATTAGAGTTGTTTCAAATAAAAATTAATTATTCGTTTCTATGTTGTTTTTCAGTGTGCATTCAATGAAAGGATCGAAAAAACTGATTTTATTTCTACGATTCGTTGAACCGGTCCTGAATGATTTAAATTTTAAACGTAATATACAAATATTAGAATAGTGTAGGAAAATGAGGAAACCGTACACTATTAATTAATTAGTTCTATTTCAGTTGCTTATCTACAAGTTACAACAGATTAATAATAATAATTTATCAAATAAAGTGGTCGCCTAAATTGGACTGAAAATAATGAGACGTTACTAGTAGCTAGCTCTAGTGCTTTATATACAAAGTGTGAGTATGAAACTTACACTATTTTTACAACTACGGCAAATATGTAACTGCGGTAAATATATATCGTCTTGACCATGGTTTTTTTAGTCCAACTCGTTCGGAGACTCTATAATATTATTATGATAGGATATTAATCCCAAATCATTTGATTTAATACTTTCTTAGGTTTACGCTAATATTTGACATTATAAATGAAACTATCTTTTCGGATTTTGTCGCGGATTTATTTTGACTTTTGGTTCCAGACGTTTCAAATGCCTTACAGCAGTCATGGTCACGGGAAAGAGTCTCTCCCGAAAAGATATTTCATTTATAGTGTCAAATATTCGCTTAAACCTTAGAAAGAAAGCAGCAAATTAAGGTTTCTGATTAAACAAGTGATGATGTAAACGTATTATATAGTGTCCCGCAAGGCGGCGTCCTGGGACCAACTCTATTGATTTAGTTAAATAAAAGTAACAAACGCTAAGCATTATGCATAAAAATTCAGAGGATCGACTCTGAGCATTATTCAAACAAAAAAACTCCACTAACACTTTGCTGCCTTTATCATTAACATAGTCTATAAAACTAATGCCGTTATTATGATTATTATGTTTTCGTCGTTATTTTCAACTATATATGAATGGTTTTTTAGATATCATAGATGATAACACTTTTTACATCTAATTAAAATGTGTTGTAATCAGTAGCCGCTCTGTCGGCGCGATCACTTCGTAGTATTAATTTAATAATTAATTGTAATATGTTGTGTTATAAAACATTTTTATTTTGGAATAACTTTAGCGCATTCAATATAATTTAAAATTTTCTATAATAATAGTTCTTTAACGTTTTCTGTTACTAGATCCGTCCTCTCAATCAATGCGTGTTGAATTGATCCACATCACGCTGACGAAATGCAAGTTTTGAAATATTAAGCTAGCTCCGAAAAACTTAACAGGTTTTTATTACATTAGAAAGAGGTTAAGTAAAAAGTTAGTAAAATGATTAGCAAATAAAAGTCTCGATAGAAATTAATCGAACATTCTAGCGTAGTATACATTGTAACGATCATTAGGTACAAGTAGTACGAAAAAAACAAATCATTAGCAAAACCTAAAAACACAAAAACGACAGACAGACAAGATCTTGAAATAGAACTTAGTAATATAGTAGCTCCACTTAGAACCAGAATATAATAGAAGCTTTTAAATTAACCCTTAAGCCTCTACTTAAAGGGGGAGGTGTTAGACCCCGAATATGTAAGGGATAATGCCGTCTATGCAACCTCTTCCTTTAGTACCGTCAGCAATATGTTTTAGTTATCAACATCATCCCGTCCAGCAGCCAGTCTGCATCTAAAATCTGAACAAAGCGGTTGCCATTAAATCCAAATCCAGTTTAAATAAATATTTCCTTTTTTAAAAAGGCCTTTTCATTTCCCGGCCTAACAGCACGCAGTCTACACGACTGTTGAAAATATGGTTGAGATTAAAAGAATAATAATAATTCTATTTTCAAAATGCAAAGTAACTTAAACAATAACAAATTAGCATAAATATAATATATCATTGTAGATATCACAGCTATCTAGTTGAAAACGAAAAGCTAGTGCGTGTCAGATATTACCATAGGAATAAAAAAAAAACAAAATATTAACAATGACAGGTGCAATAATTTAATAACAATAAATAAGTCACATGCCTTTTACATACTGTAAGATGGTAATCATACATAAAGCTCCGTTTCAATAATAACAATACAAATAAATGAAGTACTCTCTTCAATTACATCAGAAGCGTGAAGCGAGTCCCTCCCCGCGACTGTCCGCGTGCGACATCAGCGCGTCGCCCTTCTGCTGCACGAAGTTGACCGCGGGCGCGGGGGCGGGCGGCGCGAGGGCGGGCGGCGCGAGGGCGGGCGGCGCGAGGGCGGGCGGGGCTAGGGCGGGCGGCGCGGGGGGCGGGCGGGCAGGCTCGGGCGCCAGCGCGCCGCCGGGCAGCACGAGCGCGCGCGCCGCCTCCACCGCGTCGGCCGCGCCGGCGACGCCCGCCAGCGCGGCGGCCGCGGCCTGCGCCAGCGCGGCGCCCGACTCGCCGCCCACCACGTATCTAGTGCCTGTTCAAACGTTATATCATCACATTATGTAATCCAAGCATTTAATAAACTGGACTGCACTGGACCGTATTCCAGGGCAAATCCTGATCATCGCCCTGGAATATCTGGGAGGGAATAAAAGGGAGAAAATCTTCGGGAATTGTTCAACGTGTCTTCGCGCTGGGCAGTTCCCTAAGATCTGGAACGTTATGTTGTGAACTCCACTTCGGCATACAGGCTGATCGTGATGCTGAGTGAAGTGGACGTCGGTGGACACAGCGCATCATACCTTCCATACATGGAATACGTTGCCTGGTATCCCGAACGTGCCCTGATGATGGTAGAGGTTGGAGACCTCTGGTTACGCAGCGTGATAGGGTTATGCTACATGAGCAGAGGTTCTGGTCAGCGATGGTCTTCTTCAGCGAGACCGTCATCTCATTAAAGGACACGTGAGGCTAACACTTCGCATCCCCATCCTCGCCGTTGGGTAAGAGGGGAGGAGGAGTCTTGCTCGCATCATCTCCCACCACCCTGGAGGAGCTACAGCGGGTGGGTCTCTCGTTGCCTCCTCTGTACATCGTCGGAGCGGTCGGGATGCTCTGTTACTCGTGGGCATCCAGGTTTAGGCGTGGTTCGGGCCGTCCAAAGGGACGTTACGGTCGAATGCGTAAGTGAACCCGTAACCTCCCATTGCCCTGCGGCGACGGGTTATGCGGAAGGTTTTAGTAGTAAGAGACTCACAGTCCCCGCCAGTTGAAGGACCGGCGGGACCTCATGAGAGTTTCCTCCAGCGATAAAAAAAATAAAAATAAATAAGAGGCCAGACATGAGGCAATGTGCTAAATACGAAAAGTATTAAGAAAAGTACGTTGGTCTATCAGCAAACGACACGGGATCTTGTGAGTGTTTTGATGGCTGAAAGGAATTCGTTGTTTTTTAAGACTACATGTATGATTAATGCATACCTATGGTTATTGATCTTAATTAGCAAATATAAGAACCTATATCTTAATTATTTAAGTACCTATGTTAAAGTGTTAGGCCTTATTACCACCATAGTATAATAAGGCCTATGGACAGGGTTTTAAGAAATGTTAAATATCTTTTTTATTTTTTGTTTATATTTAATATAAAAGATTCTACATGTTTACTTTACATTAAAATTAGTTGATTTCAATGTATAGTTTTTGCTTTTTTTGCTACTTGCAGAACTGTCTCCAGTAGAAAAATATTATGTTAATTTTTGGAATTTTATGCTATAATGTTATATATATGTTTTGTCATTTTATGCTTATAATTAAGTATTTATATTTAAACGAAAAACAAAAAGATAAACAAAACAGGCAAACGACGATTTAATTTACTGTTAACAAAAATTCTATGGAAAAATATTTTAAATACATTGGAACAATTAAATATAAATAAATTTTTTTTGCTAACACTACCTACTATTTAGCAAAATTGCCACAGGAAAATAGGTTAAGATATGACATTAATAATTTAATGCACACATGTACCTACTTGTAAGTATTTAAATTTCAATATTAAAAAAGTAACAAAATTGATGTTATTGACATAATTTATGGAAATGTAATAATTATATGTTGACATATAGTAGGCTGAGGAGGCAGAGGCTGAAAAAATGAAGAATTTCATACAAAGTTGCGGAAACCCTTAAACCTCCTTAATTCGGTCCTGTCCCAAAATATGTTTTTAGCAAAAGTTTACTAAAAATTAACTACCTCCCTGCCAAGTTTTAAGTTTTAAGCAAAAAGACATTCATACAAACTTGCGAAAGCCCTTAAACCACCTTAATCCGGCCCTATCATTCTTAGTGGAAATCTATTAACTATAAACTTCCTCACTGCAAAATTTTGAGCCTGTAGAACAGAAAAAAGGAATTTAATACAAACTTGCGAGAGCCCTTATACCTTCTTGATCCGGCCCTGTAGTAAAATTCGTTCATAGATAATGTCTACTGTTTATAAACTACCTCCCTGACACTTTTTTTCCTTTTAAGTCTAGCAGTTTTTGAGATTTCGTGATGAGTGAGTGAGTGTTTTTTGCATCTATATATATAAGATGAATAAGATAGAAGATGTACAATTTTTATACTTGAAATTTATTAAGCATGTTGCAATCGATAAGCCTGATTTTAGGGCGAGGTCATATTAATTTATCTGTGGTTTGGGGCACCAAAGATTTGCGGGACACTAGGCACGTGCCCATTGTGCCCAGTGGAGAAGAAGGATCTGATCTAGACATGTATATAATGAAAGGAGTTAGGAATTTTATTTTATGTAGCATTATAGTACAGATATTATATCTGTCCCCCGCGAACAAACTTTTGTGACATTTTAAATAGGTAATTATTTTTTTATATAAAAAGCTTGATTTTTTTATAATCTTTTTTAATGTAATATAAACAACAGCTGCGGCCTACAGATTGTTGGCGAGTGAAAATCGAAGTAGGTGATTAATTAATTTCAAGATCAGACTAATCCAGATTCGACGTCATATTTAAATGTGTTCAAAATAAAGTAGTAGGTGTCGTGTTCACTTGGTATTCTGTTATTTTTAAAAATAGCTATAAAAATCTTATACTGCTCATTATAATCAACGCTAATATACGGTTATGAATAAGACTGTTTGCCAGTATTTTTATTAGCTAATGAGTAACGGATGCATGGATTAAAATGGAATTATGTTTGGAAATACTTATGGAGTTTATATTTTAAAATAACACATATTTTTACTTATCATGCCCAACACATTAACATACTCGTACATGCTTCTGAAATCCTAAATATTCTACGTTGTGATACCTGTTCCTATTCTATTTAATATTTAAAATTTAGAGTTGTCCAAAAATACTGACTTTCCAAATAACTTTTAATGAAGATTATTTCCCTGAATATAGATACATCTAGTTCGAGATCTAGAATATTGGGAAATATTTAGGTTGAGTTGTTCATAACTACATAGTATAAAACAAAGTCGCTTTTTCTGTCTTTATATCCCTTTGCGGATTTTGAAGCGGTTTTTTTAATAGATAAAGTGATTCAAGAGGAAGGTTGATATGCATAACTAGCGGATCCCGCGGCTTTGCCTGTGCTAAGCCTAGGGAAGAGCCCAAGCGAAGCGAGGGCGAGTCGCTAGTGTTATTAATAAAATTAACATTGCAAACACGGCGTTATTTTATTTTGTTTTTTAGTTTTAAAACATTTAAGGATAAAGACTAAACTCGTTGTTTTGTTTAATTATGTACCTTTTATTTATTTTTAATTATTTAACTTTTTGCATTCTGCGTCAATTTACTTGTCAAATTAGATATTAAAGTATGCGTCAGTCTTATTAGCAATTAAAACTTTTAAAAATAAATATATACCACAGATATGTTGATCAGTAATAATAGCTGGAGCTAAGTCAAGCGGCGCGGAGGGCAGGTCGCGGGACCACGCCGCGCCGCCGACCTCCGACCCGAATGGCGTTGATAGACCTCTGGAAATATAAACAAATTATCAATTTATATTAAAAATCGTTTCAAAAGCTAACTTTCGTGGTGTATTTCAATGAATATTCCAAGTATTTTGGAAAGTATACCTGATCTGTATCAATTATATTCATTAATAGATTTGACCATATTTAATTATTCTTTTATAACAATGGAATGTAGTTAAATATATGAGTAAACGGAGTATGCGATAGCAGACGGAGCTTCATAGAAATGGTGTCAAATGCAAGGACGAAACTATTAGTAAGTAGGTAAAAATTTACATGGCAAACAGTATTGAATCCAAAACATTTGCTATTTCTTGGAAAGTAGGAATTATATCCGTTAACTCTAAAGCCGTTTTCAGTCACATAAAAGTGAGTAAGGCAGTCGTGTGCACCTCACTCATCTTTCGCTTTGCACGAGGAGTACGCGCGATATAGACGTTATCGTTAGGTTCTGTACGAATGAGTAAGCTAGGTAATAATAATGTTCTCCAACCGATTCCGACCATGGCGGTCAATCTCATTGAGACTGGCCAACTGCGCAGGAGATTTTATAGTGCACAAGTGTACGCGCAGACACAAGTGCACTCTCTATTCCTATCACTCTCATACTCCGGTGGGACGACTACTCGACACGACCAGTGAGAGCTAAGGCGCAGGACCGACGGCTTTACGTGCTCTCCGAGGCACAGGGGTGACTCACCGCCAACTTCCCAACTCTTGGCTATTACTGAGGCTTACTAAACAGAAAAACTCAATAATTAATCTTCACCCGACCTGGGACTCGAACCCAGGACCTCTCGATGTTTAACCGTACATGCTAGCCAGTACACCACCGAGGCAGTAAGCTAGGTACAGTAGTAATCATTGTAGTAGTATTGTAATACAGTACGTACGTGACGAGTGCGACGTACACGTCGCGCGGGTCGACGACGGCGAGGCCGGCCGCCACGCCGCGCGGCCAGCGCGTGCCCGCCGCCGCCGCCTGCAAGCTCGCCACCGCTCTGCGGATGTCAAATCAAACCAAATCAAAATATTTTATTCAGCATAAAAATTGTTACAATTTCTTACTGAACGTCATGAGTCTACCACCAGTTCGGAAAGAAGTAACCTCTGACCTGAGAAGAGCTGGCGAAAGAATCATCAGAATTCAGATCAGAAGAAGACATTATTTCCAAGGCGTACTGTCTTCTAAAAAATCGATATCGATACATTGGCGTCGAAATCATTATAAAAGTAAAATCATTAGTAAAGTATATTATTGGATAAAGGAAGAGCGGTAAAATCTATTTAAATTAGGCAAAGCTTTCACGTAACATTAAACATAATATTAATCGAATTATGTATTTTTTACATGTAAAATCTTTTTAAAAAGTGTGTTGTAAATATGAACGACTTACTCTCGAACTCCACTCGGATTTGTGTTAATTGTAATGTTTCTCTTATAGATACGAACAACTTACTCGGATTTGTCCCCGAGTGCTTCACTTAGCTTCTTCACTAACTCACGAGGTACAGATGTTTATCTATAGCGTTCTAACTTACCTCTGGGTAGCGTTCTCTGGCGCGACGGTGGGCGCGAGTGCATCCTGCAGCGCGGCGACGGCGAGCGCGCCGCCCGCCCCCGCCGCCCACACGCGCCACGCGCCCGCGCCCGCCCCCGCCCCCGCCGCCGCCCACCGCACGCAGCCCGCGCACGCCCACGCCGAGCACAGCTCTGCAACAGTACGCACGAGACTTCTGTTATTAATGGCGAGCGGTAACGCGCTCGCTTGGATAACCGAGTGATGCGGTTCGAATCCGGGTCTCGCACCTCTGAGATTTTAATGTGCGAATCTTTTCTATCATGATTACCACTTGTCTTACGGTGAAGGAAAACATCGTGAGGAAACCTGCATGTCTGAAACAACCTAGCAAGTTTTCGAAAGACATGTGAAGTCTGCCAACACGCATTAGGACAGCACGGTGGACTATGGCTTGATCCCCCTTGTACTGAGGGAGGCCCGTGCCAAGCAGTAGGACGTTAAAAAGGGCTGATGACGATGATGATGATGATGATCTCTCTTTCTCTCATTCTCTCAGGAGAAGAATATATTAAGTTAACACAACACAGTTTTGACTAATCGATTGAGAACTTTCTGCTTTGGAATTCTTTAGTACAATAAATTACCCGTGCTTGTATAACTCTTTAGAGATTCCAAGTACTCAGCGAGTGCAGGTTCGGTACGCAGCGCGTTGGGAGTGTATCCCGGGAGACCGCGCGCCGCCGCCGCCGCCGACAGACTCGCTGATACTACGTAGCCTTCCCTGGTTAACAAATCTATGCCTAATTAAGTTGTAATTAAATGATAAGATTCATTATTTTATATTTTATATTTACATTAATTTGATAACTTAAATTTCGTTTGTTAGAAGTTTGCTTCATCAGACACTCTTAGCCCAGTCCTTAGTCAGCAATAATAAGGGAGTAAAAAATTAAATTTAGTTAAATATAATAAGGTAGCTCTTACCTAGCGATATCGATAGCAGGTTGCAATACTTGCTTCCAAGGCAGCAATCCTAGTCGCGAGTGTAGAGCCGCCAGAGCCGCGACCAGACGTGGCGGTCGCGTGACCGAACTATTCCCGTCCACGCCCACGCTTGCATCTACTTCTATAACCTCGTCCCCACCAGCACCCCACACCGCAGTGGTAGGCAGCACAGTGCGGGACTGTCTGTACTCCCAGTAGACTAGGGAACCGCTCCTGTAATGGAAATATTGAAAATTTGTAATTTATATCATTTAACAGCCTGTGTGAAGGAAGCAAGATCTATTCACAAGTCTTAGACAATATTAGATAATAGGTATTACCATGGGGTCTCATCGCGAGTAAGAAAAATTAGTTAAATAAGAAAATTGATTCGTTATTAATATTAACAAAAAAAAACAGTATAAGTAGAATATAATTTAAGATGGTATCTTCTTTTATTTTTTTATGAATTTTTATTAAGATTAAAAATTCTTAAAATCAGGTATTATTCGAATGCAGAAAGATTTTTTTTTAATTAATCAATAATGAAAGCGGTGGAGCAATTATGGATTCTGCTGGAGCATTTGAGGAGCTATTTTTTGAGATATAGTTGAAGAAGAAATAATGAATTTTCGCACTTTTTAAGAAAAATAATTTTTTTCAAAAAATGGATTCTAAAAAACTTAATTATTAATTAACCAATAATGATAGTGCTGGAGCAATTACAGTTTCTGCTGGAGCATTTGAGGAGCAATATTTTGACATATAATGAAACAAAAAAATACAAAGTACCGCGCCTACTTCTTTCTGGTCAAAAAGAATTGTACAATTTTAGGTACCGTTATTTAGTTTACAACATATTTGTAAAATAAAAGAGTTTTAGTTATTTGCGAAATTATAATAATGACTATTTCAATAAGGTTTTAAAAAGAAATTTAATGTACAAATTTGATACAGTTAGAATTAGATTAATAGATAGATAAAGGCGAATATAAAACAAATATTCCAAAGTGAATCAATACACGAATAGGACCATATATTGAAAAATCATAGACGGATGAGCAGACGGCGGACTACTGACAAAATTTTTATCAAAAGACGATTAAATGCGGTCACATTTCAGCTCAGTCGGGAGGCAGCGAGTGCGATGAGGATCTGATGACGCGTCCGTCGCCGCTTGATGGCATTGCTCAATGGCGTGTGCCGATTTATGACTGGTTTCGTGCTGTATCGACTGCCCGTAATGTGCATTTTCGATCTGTGCAGGATTTTACTTCAGCGTTTCCATTATCTATACTTCTATACTAATATTATAAAGAGGAAAGGTTTGTATGTAAGTATGTTTGTAACGAATTGGCTCAAAAAGTACTGGACCGATTTTAAAAATTCTATCACCATTTGAATGCTACATTTATCACTGATTAATATAGGCTATTTTATTTGCAAGTAAAAAAATAAGGATCCCTACTAAAATACAATAACAGGAGAGGAGGAGGAGAGCACGCCGCACATAAAATATGTTGGAGTAATTTTGGAGAATTTACAACCCAGCGAGTGATTGAATGAAGTTTAGTCGCGATTAAAAAAAATAAACGCGGGCGAAGCCACGCGTATTGCTAGTCTAATATAAAATTAAGTTCGTCTACTTATTTCAATGAGAACTATCGTTTTGTGGCTCACCAGGTGGCGCTACTGTAGAGTGAGGTCCTAAAGTACGGCTGTTAAAGTTAGTTTTTACGGGCGCCAAAAGAATAATTTACATTTAAATCATATTTAATACCAAAGAACCGTAGAGTAAACGTATTGTCCATGCTACAGTGTAGCGCAGTCCCGTTTTGCTCGGAAAAAAAGCGAACATAAGTTTCCGAAAGCTAAAACTGTCTCAAAGCAGTGGTAAGTAGCCATTCGCAACTTCTATTTGCCATAATTAATGTAACGTATTGCTAAATATTCGTAATAAACCGCGTAGCCAACCGGCAAACAGTGACATTTGACTTTTCGGAGACCTCACGCTACACAAGCGCCCCTAGCGGCAAATTCATACGCGATAGCCCTCATTTTAATACAACGTTTTAACTTTTACTTTATTATCATACCTATTACTTGTGACTACTTCACTTCCAAATATTTGTAACTTAAAAAAAAATCATAATAATTTTAGGAATTTATATGTTCTGTAAATAAAAATTGTTTAAATAAAAAGTGAATTATTTTTTTTACAAACGCCATCTATCGTCAGATTTATGTTTTGATGGTTCTGCATTCCAGACGACTAAACGTGACTTCGTTCACAAATCACAATATGTTTTGCCAGTTCTGATCGTATGCTGCAGATGGCGCTACGTATCATGTTTAATTTACTTGACGTTTTAAATATTGTTATTTATCACATCTATCTAATAATAAAATTCGAACTGATTCAAATGTGTACATTGTATATTTTTTGGAAATTCTTATTGAAATAATCATTATCATAGTATTACTGATACGAGGCCGAATTCATAGTTTTTTTAAATTTTTGTCTGTCTGATCATCAGCGAAAAATGTAAACAGATTTACACGACATATTTAATAGATAAGTCACCGGCTGTGCAATAAAAATATGCTATTTTGACTATCAACTACATAAATATTTATATGATAGGTACATTTAAATTGATATATTTTTATCTCTAATAAATTTGCATCCCTGTATTATTTATATTGGAGTAAATAGGTAGTTTTAGTTATAACATTACAAAATTTGATTAAAAATTAAATTCTATCTTAACGCCTTCATAGTACACTATGTGAATAATATTGTTAAACGTTTTTAATCAATAAATTAATTATTTAAAACATAAATTAAATTTCGTAAAATAAGCCAATAACTTATACAAGTTTCACTTCTTGCGTGAGTATAAATGGTTCAGGCTCTCTTTTATTTAAAAAGCGCCTGTAAGTAATTGAAAAAAGTTAACTTAATTCGTGATACCTTCACGAATGTAGGAAGGCATATATGAGGTAAATATTTTTTAACAATATTCATTTGATATGTTTCCCTGGCTCGTATTTCACTTCCGCAACGTGGCGGCGCTGCGTAACAGTTTCCGATATAAAAATCGTTAGCCGATTATTTTTCCCTCTCGCATTTCAAATGTTTCTCTTCAATAACAATAGTATTATGTATTAGTTCTTATATAGTAGGTATATAAGAACGGTAATGCGCTCGCTTGGATAACCGAGTGATGCGGGTTCAAATGATGAAATGACAGACACACAGGAATGAGACAGACAGAGAAACACGCGCACGCCGCACGGCTTACAACTATAGCAAATAGTGTCGTTACAACTTTTGGTCTTAATTTTTTCCTTCTAGCCCCCTTTCGCAACGCGCGATAAGGAACTTCGTTCCAAAACTTCGTTC
Source organism: Boloria selene (assembly GCA_905231865.2). NCBI lineage: Eukaryota > Metazoa > Arthropoda > Insecta > Lepidoptera > Nymphalidae > Boloria > Boloria selene. Next base: position 142,664 of record HG993134.1, read on the forward strand.
TAATCTATACCAATATTATAAAGCTGAAGAGTTTGTTTGTTTGTTTGTTTGTTTGTTTGGTTGAATGCGCTAATCTCAGGAACTATGGTTGGTTTGGTTTGAAAAAAATTTTTTGTGGTGGTTAGACCGTTTATCGAGATAGGCTATATTACATCACGCTACAACTAATAGGAGCGGAGCATCAATGAAAAATATTGCAAAAACGGGAAGGGCGGTTAGTTCTGCGAGATACCATACCGAACGACAGCAAGAATTTGGTTTCCGGTCTTTAGAACGCGTGCAAACCCGCGGGAAATGCTAGTAATGAATATAGGAACAAGTGGTAGTGCCACGCTTGTTACCTTCGTGTAGCAGCCGAATAGGCCGGCACGCCCCGTATAGTACCTCTCTCTCATAGAAGACCGGCGTGAAGTGGCAGCTATGCTGTCCCGTTTCGTCCGGCGAGTGAGAGTCCGGGAGGCCCCATCCCTCTTCCCTCCCTCCTTTCTCTTCCCTCCCTCTTCCCTCCCTTCCTCCTCCCTCCCTTTCCTAAAAGGCCGGCAACGCATCTGCAAGCCCTGTGTTGCAGATGTCCATGGGTGGAGGTGAGTTCACTTCCCATCAGGTGAGGCTCTTGCCCGTTTGCCTCCTTTGTACCATAAAAAAAATATGTAGCTAAGCTAAACGTACGCGTCTAGCGAGGTGCGGTGGGGCGCGAGTACGGCGAGGCAGAGCGCGGCGGCGGCGGCGGCGTCGGGCGCGGCGCCCCCCGCGCGCAGCAGCGCCGTGCCCGCGCGCGAGCACGCCGCCGCGGACGAAGACACTGACCCGTGCGGCACTACCTACACATACGATATGTTGGCACATTATTACACACAGCGCCATCTAGTTCCGTGGTTAGCAGTTAGCTACGAGGCTTGTGCTACGGATACCAGATGGTTGATATAATATTGATATAAATACACACAGAAGAAATAGAAACACTCATGACTAGAGAACAAACATTCGTGATTAACAAATGAATGCCCCCAGCGGGACTCGAACTTTGGGACATATTTTGGGACATATGTTGGGACATTATTACACACAGCGCCATCTAGTTCCGTAGTAAGCTATGAAGGAAGCTTGTGTTAAGGATACCAGATAGTTGATATACTACATATATAAGTTTAAATACATACATATTATAAATTTAAATACCCATGACTGGAGTACAAACATTGGTGATTAACAAATGAATGCCCCCAGCGGGACTCGAACCCGCGACCGCTGGCGCAAGAAAGTAGGGTCACTACAAACTGGTCAAAATTTCATTCACATTAAAAATATTGTATTCTGTATTCAGATTTCAGCACTAGCAAACCCGGCCCGCTTTTCTGGGCGTTAAAGTTAAAACCAATTCAACAGTTTTTATAATTTTCTAGTATCCAAGTTACTCCTTATAACATTAACAATTTGCGACTGAAAACCGTTTCAGAGTTTAGCCGGACAGACAGACAAAAAAAATTTAATTGATTGTTTTATGTAAGTACCGTAAATATGCTCTTTCATATGTATTTAATGAAAAGCTGTTAATTTGAAACAAAAAATAGACTCTTCAATTTTACATAATATACCTATGTACAGATTAAATTATTACGTTTTTTTACTGAACGTCATGAGTCTCCTACTGCTTCGGAAAGAGAAAGCCTTAGACCTGAGAAGAACTGGCGAAAGAAACTCAGTAGAAGTAATGTTATTATAAACATACAAAGCATAACAAATTTAGTTTTAAAAACAGTTTAACAGTTATTGGATGTGTTTAAAGGTTAGTAGATGTAGTTCTTTAAATTACATTTATCAGAATCTTAAGCAGCTGTTGAATATCATTCTTTCAATTAATATTCTTTGTAAAGATTTTTATTTTAATTTGTGCTGGCGTAAAAATAGGCTACATTGATGTTGGAGTGAGGATTAGTACTTAAGAGTTTGTAATCTTTAATGTTTTTGAAAATATAATCAAGTATTCATTGCGTTTCAAAGAGCGGACAGTTGAGAGCTCTTAAAAGCACCATTTCCCATTCAAAACATTAAAAATTATGATTGTGATAATGTTTAGTGTACTAAAGACCTATAACGGCTAGTGAATTTTGGAGACTGCTTTAAAATTACCTGCAAGCTACAGTTTCGATGGAAGTAATAAACGTGATAATGGACCAGACAATGAGGTCTCCAGCGTCCCATGAATACATGATGTATTTATGCAACGTTCGTTACTCGGAAATAAAGTATAGAAAAATTAATTTATGGCTACCATATAATAAATAAATAGAATGTATCAATAATCACTTTTTATTTTTTTATATTATTATTATTTTTATATTCCATGAACAAAAACCCTTTCTAAACTCTTTTCCACTTACAAGTACCTATAATATAATTAATTATTGTATCTTTTCCAAAATTAAAATTATAAAATTCATCGAAATATTTAAAAACTTATTCCATAATTAAAGCCTAAGCGAGGTTTATTTGTTTGAACAGTAAGTATGTAAAATTCAACAATTAAAGTGATTTTGATAATTTATACATTCGCTTGAATTCTTTGCGAAATAGTGAATGTAATAGAATAGTCCATTAAATTTAGTTTATAAAATTAAATTAATGAAATCTATTAAAAATATGATAATGCACTTAATTTTTATCAGCTGATTTCTGTCTTTGGAAACATCTTTCAAACCTATCAAGTCTAGTGACTGACCTCGTAGTCGCCGTAGTATATCTGTGTGAGGAGTGCGATGGTGATGGCGACTGTCAGCACCGCGAAGGCTCCTATGATGACCCGCGGGCCTCCCCCGCACAGGCGGGACCCAGATAGCGATCTACTGCTCGGCTTTAAGGGGACATCTTCTCGTAGCTCAACCACGCCTAAAACACAAGGTTACTACGTGAAGTCCAACGGCATTTTATTGCACAAGTAAATAAATATAGAACAAAAATACAGAAAAGGTGTGAACATAACATTTTATAATATAATTTTAAAACCTTTACAGCCTTATGTTTGTGTTTATAGCCTTTAGTTTTTTTTCCTCTACACTTTGATGTTAATGATAATTTTAATGTGGTTTTTTTTTATAAATTTCTTGTCTACTCTATGTTTGTTTAAATTAGTGGAAACTTTGCTGGTTTGTGTAATATTTTATTTGTTGTGTGCCTACTTATATTATAATACTATGTGTTTCCCAAATAAAATAAAATAAAATAAAAAATAAAATAATACTAGTTGATACATTTTATTAAAAAAACCAATAAAAACACCAAAAAAAGAAAAACGATTTAAGTTTGCCGATTTAGCTTGAAATTCAAATACACAGTATAAATATTTTCCTTAGCTCTATAATATGTAGAGCTCCAAATATAGATGAAAATGCAATACTCATATAGAATATATTATTATACTTTTTTTTAAAAAGTAGGCAAGGCAATATATTAAAAATATAAAATATTATCAATTTGTATAAAATAAGCAAGCCGGGAGACGGAAGCTGGCGACGCGGAAATGAAAGATGCGCTGTGATAGCGACCGATATGATACTGGATGAAGAAAACCAATGTCTCTATTGAAATTTGCTAAATAGCACATTTCTGAAAGGATAAGTAGTTTTCAATTGCTTAATCCGATTTAAAAAGTAATGTGTATTTTTATTGTACAATTATAAACAGAGTATATGGAAAATATTATTGGTAATTTTTTTTCTGTTTGTATTTGCATATTTCAGAACATAAAAGTCTTCTATGACTATTCAATATTTAAAGCTGGAATCGAACCTCCAGACACTTACGTATAAGAACGCCAGTGCACAAAATGATTAAATCATAAAAAAATTAAGATATCCGCCTAAGTTGAACTTATTCCTAAGAAGTTATTTTTGCTTAATTTAAGCTTTATAATATTAACATTTTTTTTTATTATAAAAAAACAACTTGTTAACCTGGTGGCGGCTGCATGTCAGGACTAGAAGACATATCTATAGCATAGATCTGGATTAGCTGGAAATCTTTTAACTTATTATTTACACTCGCTAATTCTAAACACTGTACACAAAATTAAAATGATTGCAACAGAACATCACATTTTTTCGATGAGTTTTCACTGTCAGCAACTTCAAACTTTCACTTCAGTCACCTTCGAATATAAGCCGTCGTTACTTTACTACGTCTTAATCACAGGTACACCATTTTGCGCTTTTTTTCTATTATTACACTATTAAAACACGTAAAATACACGTAAAAGTGAAGTAATGTAGGTCTGATGTCTTAAAAGACGTCCATGTTTTCTTCTAACTGTACTGTTGTGTAGTCAGCTATTCAGTAGGAGGCGCGTTGCGCGCGAGTCGATGACGTCACCGCCGGCTTCGCTTGCTTACATTCATTCACAACACACTTCACCTAGTTTTTTAAGTAATTTAAACCCTAAATAATAAACCTAATATTTTAATAAGTTAAATATTATAGTAATATATACTGCAGTTTAATTTTATCGATCACTGTGTTACTTATACATTTAATTGCTTCAAATGTCATACTCTATTAGGTACTCTATTACTCTATTATTAAGAAAAGGTATAAAATAATTGCTTATTAATTAAACACCTTCGAATGTTATTCTTCCTAAGTATTAAAACATTATACTAAAGACTTAACCTATTTGTTAATAAGTAAAGACAATAATAAAATATAGTATTAGGTATATTATTACTATATCCATACACACTTAATACACCAAAACTTTATATTATTTATGTATTCGTAAGCTCGAATAATTACAATCTTAACTAGAAAGCTATTTTAACTTTGTTTGTTATATTCTGTTTCGGGTTTGAAGTGAGGAAAGTAAGAGAGAGGTGATCGGTCAATGACCGCTGCGCGTGCGCCGGTGACTCACGCTACTCTCAAGGTCACTGTCGAGGTGTCCTTCGATCTTGTGATAATACTAATTAATTTACGATATATTTCCATCCTAAAGAATTTTTTAACTTTGTAATCATTGTGCAAATGCTGAGTATTGTACCGCTTTGTCAATGTGTCACTTGATCAGATAAATAAAATTGAAATGACAATTTGTCTGTTTGTTCCTGCTAATCTCTGAAAGAGCTAGATGGATTTTAACGGGTATTTCACTGGAAGATAGCTGATGTTATGAAGTGTAACCAATTGTATTTACATTATAGAACATAAATATGGTTCCGCTTAAAAACAACAAAAAAAGTCAAAATTAAATGGATTATGAAGAAAAGTAGGAAGTTACATTTTTGTTAATAATATTCCAGAGTTCTTAAAATGAATAAAATACTATATTAAATATAGTATAAATTTTATATGACTACATGAGCATGACATCTGCAGCTTAGCAAATTCCGATGTAATTAAAACAAAATTATGTATTACGATCTAAAACTAAGGAATAGAGTCGCGATATAACAGTGCACAGTAAAATAAAGTTAATTACGAGTTAATTACATTACTTGGTTGATGGATCGATATTCCCAACGTAACTGATGACTAACGATGTCATTAAACTGATTATAAATAATCATAATTTAATTAACTAGAAATTCACGACAAGCTAATTCTACTACTCGTGACTTCTATAAAACTAAAAAAAAAAAACAAATAGGAGTTTTTTATTTTAATATTTAAGACCTTATATTTATTATGATATATTTTATTTATAATAATTCATCTAATGTATTTAAAACACTTTAAGTAGATCGAAGAAAAGTTAAAAATGTCGCTGAATTTTGTGTTGTGGCTCCAATGAGAGTGGCATGTTCAATTGTTGAACAAACTCTCTTTAAAAATAAAGATTAAAAAAAAGTTAAAAAAAATTAAATTATGAGAAACAATTGACAAAAGGACATTCCTACTCGTATTATACATACGTATATAAAAAAAATACTTGTCCAACACAATTCGTTTTTGTGTTTCGCCGCAGTCGGGGTTAAATACTAAGAAGTATACCTTTGCTTCAATAATACAGTACATCTATAATCTATGGCTAAGCGCAGTTGGGAATTCAGTTAATTTTTAACCACTTTATGTTTCTCTCTAATATTTCTCATTTAATATGAAATGTATCACAGTATATATAAGAAGTATGAAGGTGTGCAAACATTAATAGATGATGTTAGGAGTCGTGGCTTAGAATCCGTACAACGTGTTTATTCCCTTACGGATGAGGTTAGGAGATCGCGTATTTATTTACTTAGTCAATGTATAAATGTTTGAAAACTTGTCATAGTCGTGACTAGTTTGCATTTAAAATAAGATCTAAGGAAGTTTTAGATTACTTTAGAAAATTGGTGCTTACTTAAACTGGTTGCTACTTAGACACACATATAGAAAAGTACATAGAAAAGTTTAATCCAGGCTCATCTAGTTTCCCTGGAACACCTATCTGAATAAGTGATGTTATATACGTTTAAGTAATAGGTTTTCTACAGGAAAGTTATAAGTGGCTAAGAGATTTAGTCGCTTGTAAAAAAATAAAGAAAAAATGCTGCAAAAAAACATTTTCATTTGTGAATAACAGTCGTGGCTACAACTCGTAGCATCTATCTAAAATTCATAGACGTCTCGATATCGCGGTAGTATTGACAATCATAGCGGGCTTCAATTTGTGCTGATATCTCAGAGAATGGGGAACTTGACCGACTTAGGGTTTACGATGAACCGATGACTTTATTTATTCCCGCACCACTTACGGAGTATGCGGTTTTACGATACGTTCGATTGATACGAAATTTTCAATTTACAGTAAAGCGTGTTTTTTATGCATGCGCTCCGCCGCGGCGCGACCTCGGGACCAGTTTATTGCCGCCTTGTACACTTGTCTTGTTAAGTTTATATCAAATTTTATGTATGATTTTACTGCATGTGTTTTTCAGCAAGCAGGTTATATCTTGGTAGAACTAATAAGCAAGTCGAAATATAGCCTTAGTAGGGTTAATATGTTACTTAGTGAAGTAGGATTTTTAGAAACTACTAATTTGAGTCATCAAGTGTACTAAATGATTCACTGCAAATTTTTAATATATGCTCTACTTTATCTTGTGGTTCCGTACCAAATAGCCCGTGTAAATGTAGCTCAGTATGTCGTCGATTACTTTTTGCGTTATGTATTATATGACGTATGAATACTAGCAAGTAGTAAAAAATTAAGAGGATTTCCCGCGCTGGAGACGTGTTTTATAAGGTTTCTTTTATTTTTGCTCTGTCATTGAAATGTAACATATTTACAAGAATGAAATAAATTTTGTTCCTATGTTTAATAAATTTTCACTATTTTTCAGAGCTATTACACTAATTATAATGCTACCTCGCAATCGAACTTTGAATCTCAACTCATGTATTAGATACCACAAAACTAAAAAAAATCATTTAAATCGGTCCAGCTGTTTCTGAGTTTTAGTGGAACTATAAACGAACAATAAGTAATAGATTTTTATATTATATGTAGGATATTTCCTTCCTGTTTTTTTATAATTTATTTTGATCAAAACATACAAACTTCAATAGACAGGACGGCTGGGTAATTCCATAATCTTGGGATCCTATAATTAATATCATGCGATCAAACAACAGTAATTTTGAAAATTTTAAGTTGGCACTGTCTGTAACAAGTACTTACATGATGTAATCTATAAATTCCTCATAAACATAAACCTTATCTTTACCATGACCATGCTGATGTAAAGCATTCGGGAAACATTAGGAATCGAAAATAAAATCCGCGACAAAATCTGATAAGATTGTTTTGTTTTATAGTTACAATGTTTTCAAAAGTTCATATAATACTTTCTTAGGTTTACGCGAATATTTGACATTATAAATGAAACTATCTTTTCGGATTTATTTGGATTTTTGGTTCCCGACGTTTCAAATGCTTTACAGTTTACACCAACCATTGTCATGGGAGAGACCTCTCCAAAATCCAAAAAGTTTCATTTATAAATTTCAAAAGTTGTTTTAGTTCCTGGTGTAAAAAAGCTAAATTCTTTAATATACTGAGTGAATGCATACACATAAACTCGTATAAACATTGGCCGGAGGAACTTTTTAGATATTGATTCTTGAAAAATTACGAATATAAGAACTTAACAGGATTACGTAGTGGAATGTGAATAGTTTAGTGATTCAGTTTTAAGGAGATTTAGATATAATACGTTTTTGACCAACAGTGGAGTCGGCGGCGCGCGTGGGACGCCGCCGCGCTCACGTGTCACTAATGAGACAAACGAGATTACAGGGCTTTGGAAACCTCACACACAAGTAATCCTCTATAAATTTTGATGGAAGTGAAGACTCGCCGCATTCTGCACTTAAGTTTCAACAATTGTGCTAGCTCGAAGTGTTTTCTCCTGATAAAATGGTGTATAATTTTAAAGTGTTTAAAAAGTGTTCTCCCAATGGCAAGCTCACTTTGTACTTGCCGAAGCGGGACTATGTCGACCACATCTCCTACGTGGAGCCCATAGGTCTGCATATCTCTTAAGTGCTTTCAGTATATTGTGTCGATATCGGCTCATTGGATTTTAATTAGTAATACATACAAATTAATATATTTATTATTTTGTCCTTATGGATCGGCAGGAATACGTAAGCAAGAAAGTCATCAGCCATCCGTTACTGTTCTTATTATGTACTAGCTGATACCTGCGACTTTGTCCGCGTTGCTTGAAATATTAATAAAGTGTTCCGCATGCGCGCTACGCCGCTTGCCCCACTACTCCGCGAGAAGGAAACATACATCACTGAACACGCAGTGCATATACAAATCGTTGTTTCTTGAAACTTTTATAACTTTTTATTAAATTAAGATATCGCAATCACTTTTTTTTATAAGGGCCAAGTGTCTAAGAAATAAAACTAAGAAAGTTTCATTAAAATCTATCTAGTAGTTTTTCCGTGATGCGCGCACAACTGCAGACCTCTATCATTTTATTTATATAGATTAAAAATGGCTCGGTGACCTAGTGGCTAGCATGTACGAACGGAGATCCGAAGATCGTGATTTTGCTTCTTGGGCAGTGTTTCAGTCCCTTATTTCGAGAGCTCTAACAGCCGCCGTTCCTACGCCTTAACTCTTATCAGTCGTGTCGAATAGTTATTCCACCAGAGGACGAGAGTGACAGAAATAGTACATACATGTGTACTTAATAGTCCCCCGTAGATAGCTAGTTTCAATGAGATTGCAATGTATGCTTATTGGATGGTCTGGAGTAATGGATTAACACCTTATTTAAATTATGGGCATAAGAATTAAAAAATGAAATTGTACATAAACGTTTCCCCTCTAAAAGCAGACGACGTTACTAATAAGGCGGAGTCGATAGTCGTAAATATAATTTTAAAAGATTTCAAAATGAACAATGTAAATAGTTAAGTGCAGTCAGACGCAACAGCTGGCGTACATCAGCCGCCCCCCAAACCCGCGCTAGATCGGACTTTAATAGCTACTATCAACTTATACCTGCCCCGGTTTACTCAGCACTTTTTACAAATTGCTCCTGAACTGCATTTCGATTCGAATTTTTCACAACAACCGACAACAGATTACTACAAGATAGAAGCTCTTTGTTGTGAGAAATTGCTAATGTAGCGGCGGAGAACTTGTCGGACCGGGCAGTGTGGTTTTATTGCGAAATACTCGAGGCAAAGTGTTTTAAATGTAACACCGCTTAGTCTTTTTATTTATATTCAATCGAGAGAAGATTTAAATAAATAATCGCTTAGTTTTATTGTTCATACTAACTTGTATTTAGTAGCAATGAAATAGTAAATTTATTTAGGGCAACAAACAATTGTAACGGTAAAAACATAAGATCGTACACAAAATAATACAAATAATGCTCGAAAACGTCGCGGTAACAAGTTGTGAATGTTAATTGTTTGTAAAGCGACTTAAATTTTTATATACGTACTTAACACAAGTGAATTGCTTTTGATGACAAAACATCAATTCGTTTCTTGCGTATCAAAGATATATTTTTTCCCCAGATGGTATAGTGGTAGTGGATGAGGAGTATGTGCGGGACCGGCGGGTGTTCGCGCAGGTCGTGTGCACCTTCCGCTACGGCCGGGAGGAGGATGAGGTCATGGGTCTCTCCTTCTACAAGGAACTCTACCTAGCGTCGGAGCAAGTCTACCCGCCGCTCGAGAAGAGATCCTACGACCTGACTCGCACACAGGTAGGCAATCTAGGTTATAAACCGAATTTTATATATTATTATTGTAACTAGTACTAAATTTAGAATTCGTTATTAACAGTTCGCTGTTTCTAGTTTAATTACTGATAACCAAGTTACACAAAGTTGTTATAGACTATTATTAGTTTTAATCCTGACTTAGTTTTGAAGGCAAAACATAAAGTTATATTATATCAATATTGTATTTTTATAAAATACGCCTACTATATTGGCTTATACCTTCAAATTTTAATACAACATAATTTAATACTTTCTTAGGTTTACCCGAATATGAATTAATTTAATAATAATTTATTTACATTATAAATGAAAAATCATAATAAATCCGCGACAAAATCCGACAAGATACTTTTATTTATAACAACATAATTTATTTTACTCGAAGCTCATTCACTCACCTCGGAAACTAGTTAATTTCGTGGTATAACCATATATAGCGGCCGTTGCACAAAGTTGCTTCACAAGAGCTCGAATCATGAAGTTACAGTGAAACCGCCGTCAAAATTTAATAATTAACCCTATTACCGCTTCGTATTAACAAGCTGCGCTAGTAGTAATTAGATCAGTCCCGGGCGAGCGCCGCTGCGGGCAAATCAAATCCTTTCGGGATTAGCACCGTCTCCGCCTCCGCCATCGACCCAGCAATCAGTGGGATGGCCCGTTCGCTTTGCAAATATTAGCTGTAACTTCAGCGTACACTTACAGGCTACAGAACACGTTCCTAAGATTTGAATTAGTGTAAACTTGCTCTGGTAAATTATTTGATGTAGTCGTTATGTTTTGAGATCACTTTTGTATAGCCTTAGTGGATGTGGATGAAGTTAAACACAACATAAATTTAATTTACTTCGAAATTTATTAGTTGTTTAAATAAAATTGTGTTGCAATGTAAAGACATGATTTCTTACATAATGATAGTAGACGATAACAGACAATAGATATTATGGATTTATTTATTAATTTATTTGTATTCAGCCCTTTTTTTTAACGTCTCACTGCTGGGCACAGGCCCTCTCTACGAGGGAGATTAGGCCATAATCTACCACGCTAGCCTAGTGCGGGTAGGCGAACTTCACATGACTCTACTCAATTGTCTCTTGTCAATTGTCAATACTGAGCTTGCCTTTGAAGCAATTTAATTCGAAAATTAAAAATACGCTACTGAATAACGCTTATTACATAATCACGGAATACTTAGTAGATGTAAATGTGTGGGATTAATGTCTGGTTGTGTCTCACGTAGGATAAATAAATAAATATTGTAATGCAACATTGTTATCAAATATTTTTTTGAAAAGATCAACTGTTGAGTTTCTCGCCAGTTCTTCTCAGTAGAACAGCTTTCCGAGCCGGTGGTAGTTTACTCACAAACTTACAGACTGACATTTAATTTTAATAATGTAAAAATGACGATTCAAAAGAGCTTGTAAAAGTCTATTTAAATAAAGAATATTTTGATTTGATTTGATTTCGAAAACTTGCTAGGTTCTCTCAGACATGCAGATTTCCTCACGAAGTTTTCCTTCAAACTGTATTCAGGAACGTCTAGTGAAGAAGCTGGGCACGTGGGCGCTGCCGTTCAGGCTGCAGCTGCCCGCGGGCGCGCCCGGCTCCGTCACGCTGCAGCCCGCGCTCGAGGAGGAGGGCGAGCCGTGCGGCGTGCACTACTACGTCAAGCTGTTCGTTGGCGAGACTGAGATCGATCGGACACATAACAGGTGATACATCTTTTTTTTCTGCTTTTTATCATTGATTAGACAATTAATTTTAATAAATTTATTATTTTAACTGACTCAAAAAGTTCACTACAACATTTGACTAGTTGTACCTCGACTTTTCGAGGAACACCGATTGCTAATACTATAATTGAACTCATTATTAAAATAAAATCTGTTAAAAATTTGTTGTTTTACAAACATTCGCGCTCAACAAATGTATGCCCCCAGCTCGTAGGGAATCGAACCCGCGACCGTTGGCGCAGCAAGTAGGGTCACTATAATCTGAGCCAATCATGTCGTCAAAATAATACTTATGATCAGGAGCACGGTGGCGTTGGGTATCCGGAAAGTGCAGTACGCGCCAGACAAGCCCGGCCCGCAGCCGTGCACCGTCGTGCGCAAGGACTTCGTGCTGTCGCCCGGACAGCTCGAGCTAGAGCTCACCTTGGATAAACAGGCAAGTTGTATGACAAAATATACAGAAAAACATTCATTAGTGAAAATATAATGTGAAGCAATACTTTGGTTTATTTACATATTATTTGTTTATATAATCTACTGCTTTATATTATTTTATAAAAATATAAAGGAAATAATTAAGATACTGTACAGATTTAATGGAAATTGAAGATCAAAATACCCGGTAATTTTCTCTTTGATGTTTAGAACAGATAATTATATTGGAATTGACAAATAAATACAAGTATTTGTAATCCTGTCTTCAAACAAAACATTAATTAAAAGATCTTTCTTCGGTAAATACATTTACGTTACAGAAAACAAAAAAACAATTTGGAACTATGTTGGAATACAAAATAATAATGTTCCAACATATTTATTTATTTATTCAATGTTTTCTACTACTAAAACTTTTTTTTCCCTCCAGCTCTATATACACGGAGAGACAGTGGCAGTAAATATCAGTATACGGAACCACAGCAACAAGGTTGTGAAGAAGATAAAAGCAAGCATCCTGCAGTCCGTCGACATTGTGCTCTTCCAGAACGGACAGTATAGGAACGTTGTCACCGGCGTCGAGACGCAGTGAGTAATTCGTATCCCTTTACCAAATATACTAATGGCTTAATTCGCTTCTACTATAAATTTCGTATGTTAGTCCTTTACACTAAAACGGGATGGATTTAGATGTTTTTAAGTATGTCCTTATATAATGATTTGGAATAATATATAGGCTACTAATATACCTAAATAACCTAAAACCTTATAGAAACCTAAGAACAGTGAGTGTAGGTCGCTAGTTATCTACACTTATCAAGGTATATCGTATTAGTGTACATCAAGCTCGTATTATTGGATTTCAAAAATTTATTTAAGCTTAAACAGTGGTAGCCTAACGCACTCGCTTGAATATCCGAGTGGTGTGGGTTCAAATCCGGATCTTGCACCTCTGATATTTTTATGTGCGAATCTTTTAACATTACTACTACATGTCTGACGGTGAAGGAAAACATCGTGAGGAAACCTGCATGTCTGAGAGAACCTAGCAAGTTTTCGAAAGACCTGTGAAGTTCGCCAACACGCACTAGGCCAGCGTGGTGGACTATGGTCCGATCTCCCTTGTATTGAAGAGAGGTTCTCAGCTGTGGAACGTTATTAGGGCTGATTACATTTAAGCGTACAGTAAAATATTAGAAGATTTAACTTAAACTCCATGTGCTAGGGATGGGTGTCCGCTGCAGCCGGGAGCGAACATGCAGAAGGTAGTGCAGCTGCGACCGTCGCTAGGCGCGCTTCGCGACCGCCGCGGCCTCGCACTCGACGCGCAGCTCAAGCGGCAGGAGACCACCCTCGCCTCCACCACTCTGTAAGATATAATAATAATTAAAAAAAAGTGCGTGTGTACAAAGTACACATGTCAGAAGTAAAACTTCTTTGGCAAACTAATTTTTAAATCTCGTTTATATTTATACTAAATAACTCCGTCTAAGCTCGTTGAGAGAGGGAGATGACGCGAAGGTCACACGCACGAGTTAGACAGAGTTAGAAATATCACTGACTCGCGGTGATCTAACTAAGGCTAACTCTTCCCGTCTCTGAGTGCCTAGTACTATGGACTTATTTTTTCGTTTCATCGAGTTTAAAATCAATGGACAAATTTTGATAGAATTTGGTATAATTGGTAGCTAGGGTTCTGGTATCTGGGCCAACAGGATTCTTTTTCTGTGAAATAATATCGGATATTTGAAAACTCGACTCTTAGATTAAATGTAACCGTTTAAATGTAACTAGAAACGCATAATAATTTAAGTAGGTATTCGCAATGGTAAATCCAAAGATCGCTTTTAATTATTCAAAAAAATCAACAAACTCTTCAGTTTTATTTATTAGTTACTCAATAAAAAATATTTCATAAATTATATATAACGGAGATTATTATGAAAGACATAAATGTGATGAGATGGTTTTCTTTTTTATTTCTTCGTCAAATGACGAACGAGATTTCTGATCCGAATCCTGTTCAAATTATAAAATATATGAGCATAAGTACCAAATATGTTAGTAGATATTTATTTAGCTATATTAAGATAAAATAATATTCGTAGAAAATATGCTTACCTTCTCGACTTAGTTGCGGAGGCGGTTGTAGGCAAAATGTAACATTGAAGTATAATTGAATTAGTACCTAGATCTCAAACACTGTAGACTCGTTTAGCGCAGTTTGTAGTGACCCTGTTTTCTGCCCCAGAGGTCGCGGGTTCGATTCCCGCTGGGGACATTCATTTGTTAAACTCGGATGTTTGTACTCCAGTCATGGGTGTTAATATTTATAATATATAATATGTATTTAAATTTATATATATAGTTTATCAACTATCTGGTATCCGTAACAAGCTTCCTTCGTAGCTTACCACGGAACTAGATTGCGCTGTGTGTGATAATGTCCCAACATATTTATTTATTTATTTTATTAGTGATAATAGCATGTTTACCATAAAACTAGATTGTTGGATCCTGAGCAACGCGACGCGTTCGGCATCGTGGTCAGCTACAGCGTGAAGGTGAAGCTGTACCTGGGCGCGCTAGGCGGCGAGCTTAGCGCCGAGCTGCCCTTCATACTCATGCACCCTAAGGTGATCTTACTTTCAAATCAAATCAAAATATATTATTTAGCATAAAAATTGTTACAATTTCTTACTGAATGTCTACCACCAGTCTACCACCAGTTCGGAAACAAGAAACCTCTGACCTGAGAAGAACTGGCAAACGAAACTCAGCGGGACTAATATTAGAAACTAACAACTAAACTTAGAAACTATGTGTAAAGTAATTAATATGTGTATACACAGGAGGGCCGTCTCAAGCTGATGCAAGCGGACAGCGAGGTGGACGTCGAGATGTTCAGACAGGACACGGTGCTGCATCAGGAGAGCGTCGAAGTTTACTAACACGAGTATTGTAGCGCCCCATTATAGAGAAATGTAGAGATCGTTATACTGGCGTATTCATTATTTTCATATATTGCACTGGTGATGTTTAGAAATTAAGTTACCTTTATTCATAGTTGTTGAATTTTATGTTACGAGTTGCGCGTATAATCAAATGTTTAAGCTTTTAAAATATATAATATTGCAAAAGTATGAAAAACTATAACTTTCCTAGACTTAGTGCATATTAAGCCTATAATATTTTAATTAAATTATTTTTTAGTAGATACAACATTATGTACTCAGTCTCACACGGATTTTTGAATAATAATATTTTTAATATAACTAAGTGTACTCATACAAAAGAGTAAATTATTAAGACTTTTAATATTATGTAAAACGTAAAAAAAATTAGAAATCTAGTTATTTATAATAATATAAAAATATAATAATGCATATAATTTTAATAAATGCTATTTTTATTCTCATTATTTTTGTATTATTTTCAATATGTTGATTAGCGAAATGAAGTTACATACTCGTATATACATTATGCTTTTAAAGTTACATAGACGTATTTCTATCATATATGTATGTGTGTAGCCTCTAGGCTAGCAGCAGTTATCACTAGCCAAGTTCACTGATTATGTCCATTCAGGCATGTAGAGCTTCTCGTAATGTTAGAAATGATTCACATGGGATGAAGAACAAGATACCCCACTATGAACCCACTTCACTCGGTTACCTAAGCGAGCACTTGTAACTGAGCTACCAAAATATTCAATATCTTCCATTCGAAGCGATGCCGCAGAATAAAACGATGGGAAAATCATAGATCTCATAAAAGTCACGTGCTTTTGATAACAATTTTTAAAAGAAGACGTTAAATATGCAAATAAATATTTGTTTTGAACACAGGAATTCAATTATGATGTCTTATATTTTAAATGGTACTGCATCTTTTATTTATATAATATTATTCACTCCCTTGGTATTATCAATAACAATTTTGATATATTATGTATATGTACTGTATACATACATACTCGTAAGGCAACCAAACAAAGCAAACTAATTTGCACTCTGTTTTTTTACACTTTTTTAGTGAGATGTGGTGTCTAGAGGACACCGAGGCACAATTTTTTTGACCGCCATTTTTGCGTAACACCGCCAAAATATCATAAATAAAAGAAGTTTTGAAGGTTTTTTTTCCTGGCTCAAGCTGCCAAGGGCCAAGGTCTCAAGCACCGCGCCTCGCATTTCCGTATGTAAAAGTACTTTTGAAAAGCAGTTTTACCTAGAGCCAAGTTGCCAAGGGCCAAGAGTGGTTTGTGGAACAGTTGCGGACACTGGATACCGATGCTCATTATAGGAGTTGCAAAGTTCAATTGTTCGTTCGCAATAACGAAGGAAATGCGATATTTCCGTCTCCTTGTTGCTACAATAACTGGGCTGTGAGCAATCCGTGACTTCATTATTTTTGCATTTCATAGCTTCCCCAGTTCGTAGCAGCTACAGTTCATTTTTTCGATTATTAATTGTTTTGAGTGAGATTCAGGTTTCCGATTTTCCAAAGCGTTTTGAAAATATATTTTGGAAATAACTAAATATGTTGGGACATTATTACACACGGCGCTAACTAGTTCCGTTATAAGCTACGAGACTTAGGCTTACGGTTGTTGATATACTATGCTTAATACATAATATATAAGTTTAAATAACATACATAACATTATAAAAATAAACACTCATGACAGGAGTACGAATATTCGTGGTCAACAGATGAATACCCAGCGGGACTCGAAACTGCGACCGTTAGCACAGCAAGTAGGGTCACTACAAACTGAGCCAAACGTGTCGTCAAATAGTGTTAAATAATATACATAAAATGAAATAACATGCTATTTGTATATTACATAACCAATAATTGCTCTATGAGGAGCGACAATCATATTATTTTATGGTGTGCTAACTTACTAAATGTTTGACTACTATTTCCATCGATAAGAGGTATCTAGATAATAATTAACACATATTTTAGTACAAAGCGTTCATACTCTATTTCGTAGTGATATGCTTTAGCATTATCATTGATCACGTGTAGGGTGAAGCCTATAATTTAATCCGTTTGCATAATTCGAAGAAATTAATTTAATGGCTGGCATGCAGAGGTGCTGATTTCGATTTCAAGTCGGACCAAGTTTTATATCTGTTTTTTTTCTATATACTTACTACTCAGTAATTGCCTGATGTTGAGGAGTTAGAGGTGTTTAGCCACTGTGCCTCGTAGTTAACTTAACTCTCACCGCTCGTGTTGAAGTAACGTGTCATGTGTTAACGCTGCGACAGGATGGTCTTGCAGTTACACGTTATTATTACACATTAAATAATATATATTTGTCTAATCTTATTACAATTTATCTCACAACAAATATTACCAGCAATACTCTCAGCAGTTATATATTATAAAATCTATACTGTCCGAAGTAACGAATCGATTAGATGGACTCACCGATTAAACAGAACTTATAAAACCTTATCCCACCCATTTTACAGCGCCTTCAGGTAGTCAATACAACTCCCAATAAAGTAAATTGATAAAGAATAAAAATAGTCAATACCAGTCCATATTCATTATCCATTAAATATATAGAAGTTAACACATGGGACTTTGAGACTAAAAGAAATAAAAAGTTTAATTATGTCTGTGCGTACACTTGTACAGTATAATAACTCCTGCGCAGTTGTGAGATTGGCCACAGTGGGGGAAAATAAGTCAGGAGGACATTAATATTATTATAATAATAATTATGCATTGTCACAAATTATGGAATATTAGTAGAATCATCTTTATTAGAATCAATGCGTTTTCAGTTCCCCTATAATTGTAAACTATTCGTTTCGGCGGCTAGAAGACGAATTGTCTTTGATTAATCAAACAGAGGTATAATCAACCAGTCTGATTACATTCTATTAAAATGGACTAATTCTATGTAAAATACGCTGTCTCTATATTGAACCATATTAGTAATTAGTGGTTGAAGGTACAATAGAGTTACTAAGATGTGTATATGTAATACCTACATGTAGATTAATATTAGTTAGTTCTAGAAATATGCCATTAGTTGTTAATTAAACACTTTCCTTGTACAACGGAAGTTGAATGTAGAATGTAATCTAATGTAATATTACTACCACTGGTATCCAATTTATTTCGTCATAGTAGGCTTATTCAGTGCATAGCGCGTTGCTCTGGAACAAACTCCCTAAAAACATTTAATGCAGTATCTCAAATACCCTTAAAAAGAAATTAAGGTGCTGCCTTCTCAAGTTAATCCACAATTATTAATATTTGTTTATTTTTATTCAACTCGTATTTTTTTCTACTACGATTATAAAATTTTTGTAGTAACCTTAGTTAAGCGTCGTCACTTATTTATTTTATGTACCTATTTTATATTTTTGCAATTACGCAAACTGTACTTAAGTCTGCTTTTTACCTACCTCTCTATCTCACTTAGGCTGACTTGAGGAGATATTATTAACTAATTTTACTGTATATCAATTGAGTGCAATAAAGAATAATATCCCACCTATAAAATATATATAATATAAAAGAAAAATCTATTACACACGACAAAAATACTTTTTTCCGTATTTTTTCATATTTCCGGAGCTTCGAGCAGTTCACAACCGCCGGCGCCGCGCGGGAGTATGTAAATGAGCAGAGTGTTAAAGAGTGTGGCTTAAAGTTTCTCCACACAATGCATACATCGGGTCATAATATTAAGGAAGTTGGCATTGTTTTTGGGCGACCATTGTACGTGTGATTACCATAGCGCCAGTCGCGGTAGCGGGGGTGGATCCGGCACATGAGTTACGAGCGCGGCACAATGCGACGTAGCCTTGTTTATTGGAACTAATAAAATATTTTTTATTCTTATTAATGTTTTAAATGAATAATAACGATCTTTTATTTCTTCTTTTACAGCCACACAGCAATATATTGACGAGATTTCTCGCATTTTCAAATCAAACCAAATCAAATCAAAATGTTGTTTAGGGATTCAATTTTACAAGGTTGTATTTAACCTGGCGCCACTAATGTTTCCTAAATTGAAAACTATTTTGATTTTATTTGATTTGATTCCAACTATAATATACCTACTTACTCAAAGTATAAACATTTTTTATTTAAATTAATTATTGAAAAAAAAAATATGGGATTTAGAAAGTTATTCTATATCTTTATATAATTCAAAATACTTAACAGAATCCTCAACATGATTCTGATTCACACTTGATAGATTTTATTCCAAACACCTCAGAGCTGTTTATACGTAAACTATAAGACAAATATTCAAAAATAGCTATTTCGGTACTGTATCCGTAATCTTTGCACAATTCCGTCTGAGACACGACTCCGCTTTCAGGCTGAGCTCGCTCGATGCATTTTAAAGCACGTTGCGAAATAAAACACATAATGTACTTCCAAGACAACCTTTAATCTCGTCCAAAATAAATAAGTCAACAGTAGGTCAAACTCTTTGAGTTGTTTTTAAACTTTATATTAACAAATCACTTACGAAGTAAACACCTAACAATAGTTCCTACTATGTCCATGAAGATCAGTCGGTCGATGATAAAATAAAGCTCGACAGTGATATGCGGTGATATGACGTCACGCGACATGCGACGCGCGACACATGACATCTGACGTGCGACAGACTTACACAGGAGTGCTTTACACGACCCATACATCCTCTGTAGAGAACTCGCATACTGCAGACTTTCCATCAGACGATTTATAACAAGTTTAGTGAGTTATATCTGCATGCTATTATGAAATCAACTAAACATCGGTGGATATAAAGTCTCTAGTCTGCGCTGGCTCTTACAGTAGAGTACTACAATGTGAATGGGGCAGCGACGTGTCCATTATATACAAACTCATATCTACTATTCGATACATCACAAACTTTTTAAAATAAAAATTAAAAACAGCCACAGTAATATTATAAAGTTTTATTCTTAATTGACCGTCATCCATTTGATACATTATTGTTAAAACAATATCCATTGTAATATAAATATTACAATGGATATTTCAAAGAAAATTTATATATCGCGGGTCAATTAGTATTGCGTCGCATTGCATCACTCCAGCTGTAAGGTATATAATCTGTACTACTATTATAAAGCTGAAGAGTTTGAGTGTTAGTTTGTTTGTTTGTTTATTTGTTTTGTTGAACGCGCTTATCTCAGAAACTACTGGTCCGAATTGAAAAATTCTTTTTATGTTGGATAGTCCGTTTATCGAGGAAGGCTATAGGCTATTTAACATAACGCTACAACCAATAGGAACGGAATAATTATATAAAAGAAACTATTTCTATGGCAGTTGGCTAACAATCATCTAGTACAAACAAATGTACATATAGAGTGACGGCAAGTGACACTCGCCGCACCGCTCCTGCATTCAATGTATTTTTTGTTGCACCTACACTGTACAGTACGCGACGAAGCGACCAAACAGTTTTTTTGTACAGTGAATGTTGCAATATTGGCTAGATAGCGCGCTACGTGAAGCCGCGACCGGCGACCGCCTCCGATATATTCAACGCGGTCAGAAGTTACGATTTTTATTTTTTTATTTCAAAGAAAATAAAACACTCTTGAAAATAGAAAATGAAAATGTAACGCAACGTACGTGCTTTACTGTGTCATCGTGCATCGTTCTACATACTGAGTGCTTTGACATTATGATAAAAATCTATAGGTACATATTATACCAAATAACCTTTTGGTAAATCTTATTCAAATAGTCATTACTCATTATTATTAGTAGAGACGGAATCTTTATAACTACATGATTATGGACTATGATAACTAATTTGGCGTCATGATAATCGCTTAGATCTCAAATATTAAGGCGAAAATGTATAAAGGTAATATTAATCAGGAGTTTGAATAACTCCCTTATGCAGTTTGAATCAAGAAAATCGCTTTGAAATAAAATAAACCGATTTATGTTCCAGTTTTTTTATATAATTACAGTTTTCTTAATTTATTAGTATTTTTATTTTATATTAAATAGATTAAAATATCAATAACCGAGCAGAGCTAGAAGCGGGACGCGAGCGAGCGTCGCGTCGTAGCGATGTTTTATTCATGGCCGGTACAGCGGGGTAATGCAATGACTTCGTGTCTATAAGAAATATTTGATAATGTTTCCAAAATTTGGATGTTTACAATTTTACAAGAAATACTTCAAAAAACGGACAAAATGTTATTAAATTCTAGTTCCGAATAATATTTTCTATAATGTTTATAATTCTCTTAAAGCAAAATGGAACAAAATATATCAAGAGGTTAAAATTCTTACTTGTATTTTTTACAAACCTAAAAAAGTAGTAGAAGGTTATGTATCGAAAAGTTACATGTTTTTTATACTCGACATTGCCAGTAAATTCTGTAGATAACTCTTATGTTAGCAAAATGCTATGACGATGAGTGATGGAGATAAAGTGGGATAAAGTGCATGTCCAAGCGATTCTACAGTTCCTTACTAGAGTGAGTATTTAAGTAGGAGTCTCACAATCCGCATACCGTGTCTAGTCATTGTGATACAAAAAACAGGATGAGAGTCTAAAAAAAGAGCAGTAAAAAGTGTTGTGTATGATATGCAAAGCAAGGAGTTACTATCGACTTAAAATGAAACTATTTCGATATGTTTAGAAGATATGTCCTAAAGTATTGAAAATTATGTGAGAAGTGAACAACTTTTACATCAATCTTACGTAGACGATTACTATGTAACAGATAACGTCCAGATATGTCAAAACTTAGTATATACCTAAAAGTCGGGGATCATTTTATCGCCGTCACGAACTCTGTACAATGCTTACAGTAGAATATTCCCTAAACCCGACGTAGGGTGTGAGTCGCAGCGCATACAATAAAAAGGTACCTAATTATTTTACACGATTATTTCTATAAATATCACTATTTCGTATTTTTGAACCCAGAAGAGGGTATACTCAAATGAAAACTAATTTTGCAAAAATTATTGAACTTAATTGATGGAAAAAATAAAATCATAAACTGTGTTCATAGGAAACGGCGCTGCGGTCGAAACGTTCTTGAAACTCAATTCAAAGCAAAATATATTTTAACAAGTTGTTTTATAAAATTGTGGCGAACGTTAAAATTAGTTATTTTTGTTGAACTACTTTGTTAAACAGTATTCCCCGGCGGGTTCGCGCTGCGACTCGCTCCGGGCGTCGGGCGCTCATGAACTAAGCCGACTTGGAAACCTTAACATCGAGGAGTTATAAAGTTATATACAGAGATCTCTTCAGACATCGATGACGTCACTATCGTAGTCGACAAATGAACTATATTCGTAGACATGTAAAAAAGTGGCAAAGACTCAGTCACTTACAACCTACTATTTACATCACAGGATTTATCTAAACGAAATAACAGAATTATAGTCTCCGAATTACACTATACTTAGGAAACGGATAGTCGATTTCAATAACGCTGATGATTCGATAGAAAAAAATTGTCCTAATTAATATAACGATGGATATAATCAAAAATTTCGGCAAACTTTTGATACTTTTCTATATTTTATCTAGATCTATCTATTAAACGAAACGAACCTTACCAAAACCGACTCTCCTAACTAACTAGACGTAGATGGCTTTAGCTACACATTTACAGGATAAAGTTGACGAAACACACGGTCTGTCCGTGAATTCAAAGCGGTACAATGAACTACTCCGCGTCGAGGATCGCGGAGGAGCAGACGTACTTTAATTAGAGGAGCGTGAGAGTCCCGCACCAGCCTCGAGTAGGCGCTACTCGCTTACAAAACAAAACTATGATGTAACCAATTTTAGTCAACGCGTTGAAATCCAGCGGTAGTATTTACAATTTTAGTATCTAAGGACATTATCCTTACTGTATTAAAATATTCCAGGTTAACCTTTATTAAACGACTTGTAAATCGCACATTTGAAGGCTGATGCAGGTTACAATGAAAATCAAGCCAAAATTTCACAATGGGTAAATGAAAAATTCGATAAGACTTAGTAATTAGGTTCAGGAACTACACATCGTGTTTCTTTTACAATGTTTTTACAAAATTAGATACGATAACCGAATGGGAGTTCGGAAACGAAGGAAGGAATAGCTTTCAATGTTCCTATATTTAGAACTAAACGTAAAAAGTAACTAGACACAGGACTCGGGGATCCGGTTGTCCAACAGCTTCTCCTTGATGGCGTCGACGTTGAGGTCTGGCGCGGGCCGCAGCGAGGCGGAAGCGCTGCGACCGAGCGCGGCAGTCGGCGTGGACCCGCGCGCACTCCAGGTCCACGACGCGCCCGGACCGTTGCACGCCTACAATAAAGACTACATTATATATTATTCATCATCATTTGACGACACGTTTGGCTCAGTTGGTAGTGACCCTACTTTCTGCGCCAGCGGTCGCGGGTTCGAGTCCCGCTGGAGACATTCATTTGTTGAGCACGAATGTTTGTACTCCAGTCATGGGTGTTTAATGTTTATATGTATAATATGTATGTACTTAAAATTTATATGTGTAGTACATCAACTATCTGGTATCTGTAATACAAGCCTCGTAGCTTACCACGGAACTAGATGACGCTGTTGTAAAAATGTCCCAACATATTTATTTATTTTATTTATCATCATCAGCCCTTTTTAACGTCCCACTGCTGGGCACGGGCCTCCCTCAGTACGAGGATCAGGCCATAGTCCACCACGCTGGCCTAGTGCGAGTTGGCGGACCTCACATGCCTTTCGAAAACTTGTTAGGTTTTCTCAGACATGCAGGTTTCCTCACACTGTTTCTTCACCGTAAGACAAGTGGTAATCATGATATAAGTGATTCGCACATGAAAATATCGCATCACATCACTCGGTTATCCAAGCGAAGCGTTACCGCTGGGCTACCACTGTCACTGTCACATTATATATTATTGTATTATATTAGTGTCAAATTTTGTGTAATAATTTAATTATTTGTGTTTGGGTGCATAAGCATGTATGTGTGTTTGTGAAAGTTCGATACTCCTTCGTTTACTATTTTAAATATAATGTTAATCAGCTAAATAACCAACTGAGTGAAGCGAGACTACTCTTACTTCTCTCTTCTGCCAATATTATAAGTATTGTTTGTTCCTCAATCAAACAGATTAAGGCAACACTCGAAAAACAGAAAGATAAATGATTTTATGATCACAGTGCTTAATTATAATATTTAAATAACTTATTTCGGTATTATGAAAAATGCTAAATTAAATATGGATAAATTGCAAACATACAAGACATTTTAAACCTAAGCACAAATTAAGTAGAATGAGCTAAGAGATGAAATTTATAACTTAAACAAACGTCTTGAACTAGATGGACCAATTATTAAGCCAACGAATGTTTTCACAACATTTAATTTTATTCATCAGACCTGTACTCGTACGTATATATCGCCTGGACTACTGCTATTATTGGTGGTAGTGTGAAGATAGCATCCATTCAGAGGGAACAATGGGATAATAATAGTACACGTCAAGAGGTGAATAACGTTTTTTTTCATAGTCTTATTTATACTTATATTTAAGTTAAAATACCAAAACATTTTGTAAAGACTGTAACTGTAACTGGCTTTAAACGTAAACAGATTTATTTACTTTGTTTGTACAGTCGTAAGCAATGACATGTATACATTGACAACTTTTCAAATATATGTAAACATCAATCGTTTCAAAAGAAAGTATACAAGCTTTGTGTCAAAATAAAGTATACGTAAGATGTTTCATAATTATGTATACATTTTTATCAATTCATAGTAAATAACATTAAATGAATATTATTGTATACTTTTCGTAATATAAGTAGTTAGCCATTAGTCTGTGCACAAAAAAGTGCACAGGTTTGCGCTCGAAAAGCATAAAATAATATTTTCATATTTGAAACAAAGTTTTCTAATGCATATATAGTGTGTCTCTTCCATTAACATTTTTTAGTTCATATTTTATGACAATATTATGCTATTACTTATAATAATTCAATTCCCATTTAAATTTCCGCCACGCTTTTATGTGGGTGGTCCATAGAACCAGTTATTGTATTATCCATTAAGAGTAATCGATTATCCTGTAGTAAACGGTATCCTAAATATTGACCTTAGTAGGTAATAAGCGTTTAGTAGTCGATTAGCGATAATGGTTGCTGATATATTTTATCTGTTTCATAATAAAACTTCCCAATAAAGTAACTGGCAGATAAATTTATATGTATTTAGCCCGTTTAACTCAAACTCAGACTTGAACCCCCATCACATGGATATCGAAGCAAGCGCGTTACCACAGCGCTACTACAAATTACAATGTGTCAAGATAAATTTATATTAGACCACATGTTATTTGACGGAACGGCAACCGTCGTAAGCGACGCGACGTTGCCGTTTTGCGCATCGATACAAAGACGTTAACTTAAAATCTATTTTGAAAAGTCAAATAATTCACTATCTATCATAAACATATATATAATAAAATAATTGTAACTGAGTCAAATCTGTACATAATTTTTTTTTAAATCTAATTAAAATAGATAAAAATGTAATTAAAATAGATAGACATTATTATCCATACAATCAAATCTATCGTTTTTAAAATTTTTGTCTGTCTGTCTTTCTGTGATTGCATCACGAGAAAACCTCAGGACAGGTTTTGATGATGATTTTGTAAGAAATATCGACTAACCGTTACAAACCGACTATAAAACGTCACACGGTGTGTGAAATCAAAGTATTTTGTTTCCAGTCTTTAGAACGCGGGCGGGGCCGCGGGAAATGCTAGTTTCTTACATTTTTAAAAAGATAATAATAATTAATAATTAAGCCTTTTTATTTCCTTAATAAAAAATACAATGTGTTTTTATAGAGCATGCAATTAATATACTTCCAACAATTTTTATAAACAACTAAATTTCTTTATTTCTCATACAACTAAAATTTACCTAATTTATTTATATATATATTTTTTTTATTATTATTTTTTTATTTATTAAAAGTAAGTTCACCTATAATTATATATTTGTTTTTATTTCTTTTCTTTATTTATTAAGGACCTCTCCATAGAGTAAAGGCCTCCTCCATTTGCCTCCACATACATCTATCACTGGCTTTATCTGTCCACTCTTTTCCTGCTACTCTCAAAATTTAAAAAGATACATTTTTTTAAATATTCTTCTAAATAAAATATGAATTAATCATAGTGTGATAAAAATCATAGATAAGTATACTCAACCAGGTGGGGATTTGCGAATTGACCTGGAGTGCAGACTTGTACTCTTCCTCTCTTACCTCTCTTACACTTACTTATATGACCTCCTGGTCCTGTTACCTGCATCTTACAGGAGCTTATGCAATTATTATGGTGGCCGAGTTTTGGGCTTCTTTTTTTTTATCTTTATTTTTAAGGGGTTTTGGGCTTTCTTACTTTAACTATTGCCATCGACTCGGCAAGAAGAAGAAGTCTCAATGCATAGAAAGTATATACGGTACTTACATCCATACATCAATTGTCTGTCTGTCTGTTAGTTTCGGCTAATCCTCGAAACGGCTACACTGATTTTGACGGGACTTTTGACCTCAGATATCGTAGCTAATGTTTTATGGAGTAACTTATGCTACTTTTAATTATGAATTTAAATGTTTTATTTATTTTATCTTACGCCGAGCGCAGCGGTCCGGGCTCGCTAGTGGTAAATATTAATTATAAAAAAATTAGGTTTACGTTCAAAAATTTGCGTAAATCAATCAAATCAAAATATTTTTTTTTCAAATAGACTTTAACAAGCTCTTTTGAATCGTCATTTTTACATTATCAAAATTAAAAGTCAGTCTGTAAGTCTGTGAGTAAACTACCACCGGCTCGGAAAGCTGTTCTGCTGAGAAGAACCGGCGAGAAGCTCAAACTCGGCTCGTAAAATAGACTCAGATGAACTTACCCTGTAATCACTAGCTATCCAAGGAAAACTCAATACAACCAATTATTATTTTTTCCTGTAAATTAAAATGCTTTTATGTAATGAAAAGTATCCTAAGTCATGGTCCGAGAAATATGTTATAGGTAACTACACAATTTGGTTAAAATCGGCCAAGTACTTTTTGTGTTAAACGAAAACATACAAACAGACAAAAAAATTAAAACATATTTTTTGGGATTTATATTCAATGCACTATACGTTACAGTATTTTTTTATAAAAACAAAAAAAAAATATTTCATGTATAGATTTTTTAACTCACTGTTCTATTATAATTATACGTATTATTGTATATTCTTATAAATTCACAAATGTGGAAAACATATACTCAATGATGATGACGAGCCACGTTCATCACGGCTCACTCCTTGTCCCTAAATCGCCATCCAGTATATAATGCATAAATTAAAAGATACGCACGAAACAAAAATTAAAACAGTTATCCACGCGCGGGATTTGAACGCGCGACAGATTCAGATCAGTGTTATTTTAGAAAAAGAATTAGGGTTAGTACCTACGGGTATGGGTACGGGAGCGAAGCGAGAGAAAGTAGCTAGTGAATTAATTAATAAGTAAATTATCTCTGTGCTACTATTCTCAATTTTAAAAAAATATAAGTCCATCAAATACTTCATTGCTAAGTGAAAGAGGGACAATAAACCAACAAACACTATATCACAATTACCTATTGTTAGTCCCAAAACTTAATACTATATTATTAAGTCGCATTTCTATTGTAGTATTTTGTTTATCTTCAGTTAAATTCAACTGACTAATGTGTTTCCTGTCAGAGCGGAACTTATTAAATATTGCGAAGTTTCTAATGCAGGCACCGCATTAGGGAAGTGGTTAGCGTTTACGTTATGGTTGTAGCATGAGAATAGAAAATTCAAACATAAGGTACCGTATGTGTTTAGTTTAGTTTTAACTCTCGTAATCTTACTGATTTTATAAATTAATATTTATGACTTATATTTTTTCTAATTTTGTAACAACTAAATAACCGTAGGACGGTGATTTTTTTGAGTAAAGAGAATCACATTAAAAAGGTACAATTAGCTCTCACTGGTCGTGTCGAGTAGTCGTCCCACCGGAGTATGAGAGTGATAGGAACAGAGAGTGCACTTGTGTCTACGCGTACACTTGTGCACTATAATATCTCTTGCGCAGTTGCCTAGTCTCAATGAAACACAAGAAAACTACTAGGCAAATAATTGGTAAGAGTTTGATCAAAGCCAGGAACACATCACACATAATAACTCATAAGTATATTTACTCCTATTGCTGCTATTAACCAATGTATGGGAATATGATGAAGTCATCGTCCCTTATTATCACCCACTTCTGACACGAATCTCCCTTTAATACGATGGAGATCAGAATATTGTCATAAATTTTTTTGCAAACTTGCTAGTTTTCTCTCAGAAATACAGGTTTCCTTAGGATATTTTTCTTAATTGTAAGACAAATAGTAATCATATTGAAAAAAATAGACACTAAAAACATCACAGGTCCTGGGATTTGAACCCGCTTTACTCGATTTTACAACCGAGCCTTATATATATGGGCTAATACTGCCTTCGATAATTCGCACAATTATAAAAAATAAAGGTATAATATAACAGATGTTATATACAAAATGTAGCTAGTAGCGAGTGCACGCGCGACATACTCGTAGCAGCATGCAGTGTGTGATATAGTGTCGATTTTAACGTTAAGTGGAAGACTTATGCGCACCGAACACTGAACAGATGCATTTTAGTGGAGCGGCGCGTGATCTGCGCGAAGTATGAGTCGGAGCCGTTAACTTGGATATTGAAAGCACAAATCAAATCGACCTCTTATTTCCAGTGTTAGCGATTTCTTTAAATCGCACGAATAGCGTTATTTACGAGCGTAGATTGTCTGCGAAGTTAACACTTGTAGGGTCGCGAGTTATTACACTGCATTTGAAACATGTGCGCAGCGGAGCTTCTAGATCTTCCGAAATATCGAGGTTCGTGTACAAAATGAGGATGCAATAAGGTTGTAGCGGGACGGTAAGTACACAACGCCCGCGGTGATTCGAGCCAGAGTTAAAGCGATGTCCCGTCAAAAGCCGATTAACGTTTGCAGACCGAGCTTTCGCTGACGAGTTGATATTAAAATTCTACTCGTTTTGCGCTTTATCGGTCCTAAACTTAGTTAGCTGAAGTTCGATGGTTCTGTTTGATGAGGACTTGGCAAAGTAAATTTTGGAAGTAACTCTCGTACAAACGCGATAAAGTTTAATGTGGAGACGATGTCGAAATATTTAATTTGGCAGCGAATTAGTTCGGTGCGGTTTGGTGCCGGCAAATATTATAATTTGAGACGGCCGCAAGCGAACTTCCTGCGCTGCGAGCGGTTTCGCCAAGTGTGGCCCCGCCCGCGCCCCCGCCCGCCCGCCGCACGCTCGCGTTAGATTTATTCCATGTATTACCGCATCAAATTTGCAAAGCCGCTTAAGAAATCAGAAAATAATTTCACGGCTTAAACCTGTTGGGCTTTCCCAGTCGATATTCAACAACGTTTTCAGTAGTTTGAGTAAGGTTGTGCTCAATTAAAATCGAAACTTACAATAAAAAATTTATAGTTCTAAATCGGCGTGCCGATTTTGTCCTTCAGCGTGATATAATGTGTAAAATAAAAGGCGTTTTCGATTCCCACGGGGTCGTATTAGGGTATCTAATATCTGAGAGCAGCCCGAGGCGCGGCGTCTTCGGGGGCAGATACGAAATATTATCGGCCATCGGTGACGACGCATAAAGCCGAGTTATTGACTGACCGCAATAAAGATACCGCGACTGCTCGCTGATCGCAAACATAAAACCACTGACTTCAAGATGAAATCTCCCCAAGACACAATTCCACCGACTCATAGGTTTATACGACATCGGGACGCTTTTATGATCCACTTCTCACTTTAAGCTTTACTGTTGAAATGAAACGTTATAGAGATAAGTTTTATGCAATCTTATTGACTTAGTGAATCTTCTAAGGTCCTCGATATTTTTCATACATTGTCATTTTTTTGACGACTATTTTATTACAAAAAGTGTCTCCATATAATATTAACGTGATTGTAACATTATAAAACTTGGGGTTATTAAAAACGATTTATACAGCAAGATTTAAATTGTTTAACTAGCGATAATCAAACGGAAGTTCAGTCGGTACACAAAAGCTTCAGTTTAGTAGAATTAATATAAGGGAACAAATCGCGCGGACGGAGTAAAAGAATTTAATTAACACCAGAGAAGGCCGGGACTTCCCTCTGAAGGATGCCTCTCTGTTGATTTCGGTGGATTGTAACATTACTATTTACAAGGGAAAATTTCGCAAAGATTTGAATAGCTGTCGTAGTGCAGTGGCTGGTTCAAGATAATATAAAAGCAATGGTAGTTACGGGTTTGATTGTCTCATGGAGTAAGGTTTGTATTGTTTATCTTTTTATTAATTAGTTTCCTAGCAAGCAAGAGTTTTCTTGATAAAAAATTAAAATATTAAATAATAATACTTCTTCAGGACGTGAGTGACAGATATCTTCACTCTACCTTAGTAGAGTGGCGAACGACATAGAGGCAGCCAATGCAAAAGGTGCATTGCCAAGGCGCACTGCACTTAAAATCACAGCAGATTCAAAATGGAGAAAAGTTGTAAATTACAAAGCAAATCATCAAAAATCTAGAAAAAAAAATCTAGTATCTCAGCACAAGAGGAGTTTCATGATAAAAAGGGCTATCCAATCATTCAATACTTCACAGTAGGAATAGTATATACCTAGTAGATAATATATTTAAGTTTGGTTTGACTAAAGTTTTAGTTAAGATGATAATCTCTAAAATAATAATTAAATCCTTTATAAATTCAAACAATGAATAAACCAATTTATTTTTATTTTCATTGTTTCTTTCATTGTAATGTTGTATCAAGCAGAGGCGACCTTGGAGTACAGCGCCATTGCTACATTTTGTTAAAACATATTTTCTTTTTAATTAGACTCTCATTTACATTCATATTTTTTACTTATTGAATAGAATTTCTGGGGCGCTGCGAATGTTATTATTCGAAAGAATAAATTTTGTAATTCAGGTGTTTGAATAATGTGGTGGTATAACGAGTTAATTGGCATTATATGTATATTGTAGATCAGTGATAATTATATTTATTTTATATAAAGAAAAAGTATAAGAAATTTTGACATAGATGATTTGAAAAAAAATCAAATAAACGTTGACATTGATAAGATTGTATTAGGCCGGAGCTGCTTTTGAGATAATTTATCACTTCAGGTTTCCCTTTTATTTTATACCGATCAAAAATTGTAATATGCTGAAATGGTTAATTTTCATAAAGTAAAATTTCTTATGTTCAGGATATTCTGTACTGTGATCCTACGTGATACTGCTTTACTTGTAATATGAATGGCGGTGACTGTTTCTAGTCAATCAGAAAAGCCACATTTAGATCGAGAGATCGTGAACATTAATATCTTTTGAATAAAACAAACTATATAAATTTACTATGAATGAATATATATCTTAAGGAAGGGATAGAAGTTGGCATGAAGCCACTCGCGTGCAAGGAGTAGAGGCTTTTAAGAGATGAGAATGTCGATTGATGGCCGCCGTCGCCGTTAACGACCAATCACCTAAATCTATTGCTGCTTGTTCACTTCGCATCTCTGATCAGGAGGTGAAATGTGTGCCTCTTTTAAGGATACGGCTTATTTTCCATTATTAGGTTATTTATGGCTAAAGTAGTAAAGTTAACAAATCTTATTTCTTACATCTGTCTTACCTTTTGTTTCAGTCTTTACAAAATGATTTTGTTTTACGATTATATATAGTACTTAATACGTGCCGTATTACTTTATTTTATGAGAATCACAACCAAGAGAATTCATCATTGTTGGAGAACTTCCTTTGTCGTATACATACAAGATTCACTGTGTCACTAAATGACAATAACATTTCAGGTCAAATATGACATCACATTACCGGTGTAGAGAGCGGTGCGGGCGCCGCGCGTCCTGGCGAACTCGCCAAACACGGCGCACTCGAAGTTTCGCCTGGAACAAAAGTAGTACGTTTTTATTTACTTAAAAGACAAATTGTTTCGATTCAATAACTTTAAAGAATTAATGGCGGCATTCATTAGCACGTCGCTCGCGGTCACCGGAGCGCAAGTGGGTGCATAAATCTTGAAGCAGCTTACTCGATGCAGCGGGATTTGCTCGCCCTCGCTCGGAGAAAAAACATTGATTAATGAGCGGCCCGAGCGAGAGCGACATAAGCCGGGACCGGACAAATAAGTAATTGGGCATGGACCAGCCACGGCCACCATAAATATCTTGAATTTTGAATTTCGGAAACGTTTGCTAGATACAGTCATCCGTCATTCTGACTCGGGGCAAATTGGGTTTCACCTAATTGCTGATAAAATTCTTTATATTGCAACGTAACGATATCGGTGAAGCATTTCTTGCAGTTAATAAAATAAAATACGAGGAAAAAGAAGTGAAGAGCAAAGATAAATAATTTTTAAATATCCAACGAGTATGATATTCCGCTAGAAAATTGCGATATGAAATCTCGCGAAAGCATCTCGAATCGAAAGTCCAGTTACATCAGCAGCGGAACATGACAAGCTCGTGACAGCCAAGATAAAACTTTGCAGCGCGCTCGAGCAGTACTGCAGTAAATTTTGTATCGCTGACACGACACTTTATAGCGTTCTCCACTTGTTTACATTACTTAATTTATTTTGCAGGACGCTCTTAGTTTTCGCTCTTTATTTGTTCATTTTCACGAACATATTCTGATGTACAACCGGTGCTTTACAAGATATTAATATATGAGCAAGTAAATATAATTTACTTAATTCGGAATAGTAGTTATAATTTTCATTAAAAAATATCAGAAAAAAATAATAGGTCACATATTATGAAAAGCCGACTGTAATGATAAAAAATACTGCTCTGAAGTAATTCTTTACATAATCTGTAAGAGTTCGTACGCCGCGTCGAGTAATTATAAATAAATGTCTTTGTTAGTCACAAGATCTCGTTATTTTCCGCCGACGCAGGTAAGTCTTCCTGGCGACAAGCAATTACTGTTTGAAAGGGAATAGTTTTTCGGAATACTGAAGGAGGGTGATGTGAGGATTTGGACGAGGGAAGGACCTTGATTGGTCCGGGGGACGCGGGACAAATAATTAATTGCGAGGGGGAGTGCAGCGTCACGCGCTCTCATTAGCCCGCCTTCGTATTCATACAATATATAATATATTATACGTACAAATATTAAATCATTAGTGAATGACACTTTCGCAATGCAAAAGAAATACTGAAATGTCATGAGTTATACATTACTTATATGAATGAATAGACGTTGTAATGTATCCTATATTAAATTGTCATCAATTTCCGAAGGAATTCGATGCATAAGTAGTACGGTAACGGAAGTAGTTAGGTCGGAGGAAGCGAAGGGCAGGACATTAGTTAGTGAACAATTGGGGCGTGTGTTATTTGCGGTGGACGCGTTTAGTGCGGTCGCGGCTGCGGGTCGCACTCCGCACATAAATAACCGGTATCGGCGACACCTCGCTACCTCTCTGTATCTGCTCTCTATTTTCAGAGGTAATTTCAGTATTTGGCAACATTTTTTCATGAATACCTTGTTTTGTTCTTGCTATATATTTTAAATTGCTGAATTTTGGTTTAAAAATGTATAATATACATATTTGTCGTATGTTTGTTTTCGGTTTTTATATTTTTAAGTTATGTTTAAAGTTAACTAAGCTTTGTAATATATGCGCTTTGTAGTTATAATTTTATGTTCTTAAATTATGCTAACAGATACATAGTCATTAAATATAAAAATATAAACTTTTGAAAATTTAAAATAAGTATAACATACGATCGTTATCTTACATTAAGTGAAAACTGTGCTTAATGTGCTCTCTAAATATATTATTTCGAAATATTAAATAAAGCTGCAAATTGTATTCTCATATAAATCATAAAGAATATTCATATATTTTAATTTGTAATGATTAAGAGGAGAATAATTTTAGAATCATTCTTAATTACAAACAGTGCTATAGAAATTCATAATAAAACAATTGATTGACTTAAATCAATTAAATTGAAAAGTAAAAGGTATTAAAAATTAAAGCTACACGAAACAAAGCCGCACGCGAAAGTGTGAGCTGCGACAGTGCGAGAAGGATTTTATTGAAAAATATTTAGATATGAGTGCGGCGCGGCGGCATGAATATAGATGGCTTTAAATATTCAGTACTGGCAATCGAAAACGCGAAAGTTTGTCGTATCCGCCGCGCTCGGTAGCTTCATCACGCGCGCGAAGTCGCTCTGTCGCGCGGTTGTATTGGGTGCGACTGCAGATATGTACGTCTTTTTTTCTAGTTGCAATTTTAATATTAAATGAGATTATATAACTTACTAGAGACTCTCGCTAGGTTTGTTCCTAGATACTTTATAAAATAAATAAATAATAAATATGTTGGGACATTATTGCACCCAGCGCCATCTATTTATGGCATCAGGCTTGTGTTACGGATACTACATAATATACAAGTTTAAATACATACATATATATATAAACACCCATGACTGGAGTACAAACATCCGTGTTTAACAAATGCATGCCCCCAGCGGGACTCGAACCCGCGACCGCTTGCGCAGTAAGTAATCGCGCGAAACGTTTCGGTCGCTTTATAAAAGTTAATATATAAGTAAAGATTTATCATGGTTCTAATAAATTCCTGCTGCAAAATGTATCCTTTATTTTGATCCAGATTACTTTTTTTTTCAAATCAAATCAAAATATTTTATTCAGCATAAGAATTGTTACATTTTCTTACTGAACGTCATGAGTCTACGACCAGTTCGGAAAGAAGAAACCTCTGACCTGAGTAGAACTGGCGAAAGAAACTCAGCGGGACTAATATTATTTTTTTACTTCTCTTTTTCAAATTTAATTGCAAATTAACAATAATTGTATATGTTGAAATAGCCTGGCGGCGATCACATCATTCCCAAGACGTACTGTCGAATTCGATACTCGATATCATTATACCACATAGAATCAAAATCTGTCGCGTGATTTTCTCGTGATGCGTTTTCAAGCTAACAGGCAGACATACTAGAAAAACTGTAGATTTGGGCAGTGTAATAGTAACATTATTATAACAACATGATCTAATCTATTTGACCCAGAATTTTATTAGATGTATTGATATTTAGAATAATAGTAGAATAAACAATATTCTATTATAAATTAATTAACGTTCATAATTTTCAGACCCCGGGGTCGTACACGGTAAGGCGCTGTTATCGTATATTTTTAATTCTCTTCAATAAGTAATGAACTTTGTTCTAATTTTACTTCTTGTAAAAGTGAAATTCTTTGTTATTTTTGCTTAACTAAAACAGGAAATGTATTTTTCATATAATTTATACCTAATTTAAGCCGGGATATCTAGCAAAGTTCACTTGGTTTTTAATGCTGTTTTCGCTTAGGGAGATAGCTGAGAGCATTTATTTAGCTTCAGCGGGATGTTTACTGCTAGCTTAGTGCCGCGACCGGACCACATCTACCACCTAACGAGCCACTCCTCCTCCTGAACTCTGCACACAGCTGGGATTAGTTCCACTCATCTAGACTCACTAAACTAAAGCATTTGTAGCGTCGCCGTTAAACGCCTCATTATTGGATGTAGCGGGACGTCGCTTTGTAACACAATAGTTCCTTACTCATTTGTATAAGAATCGTTTTCTATAAATAAAATGGAATAATTTGGACGAAAGCACTCACGTTTATACTCGTATTTATTAAATTTTATATTTTATTTTATTGTGCATATTCGTCGCGCTGTCAACGATGCACGAATATAAAAGGACCATTCATTTGTCAATCTCACGTACAATCACATCACAATATCATAGTTTCACGCGTCGCGGTCGCGTGCCCAGTGAATGAGGATACGCGGAATAATATAATTAAATCAAACTAAAATATATTTTATTCAAGCCATCATTTACAAGAACTTTGAAAATCGAGTTCGTCTTACAAAATTTGTAAGTCTTTCGTAAGGCGAATGTTTCTCTCTAGTAAAGAACGAAGCGGTCTTAAATAATTTGTTAATCTCATTTCAAAACACGGTACGTAATTCGAGTTAATCCATGATTGGGATATTAAAAAGAATATATTTTAACGTTCGACATGCGGACGACAGCGAAAGATTTAATGCGGCCAGGGCCTCAAGTCTGCTATTTTACATACAATTGTCATTGTGAAACAATGCAATTTTAATTCAATTACCATTGGTCCAAAATTTGGTAGTCTACTAAATTTACAATGGTCGATCAATGGTCTTGTCATTGGATTGTAATTGGATTGTAGTTGAATTGTAGTAGAACAGGAATTGGTATTGCCAGTAGCTAAAAAAGCGATCACCGAAATGAGTTTCAGGCTAGTTTCGATTATATATGTTATCAATTTATGTTTTAAAGACTAAACATTATGTAAAATGATCATAAAAAGCCATAAATATAAATTTTAAATGCAATATAAATAATAAATCCTCAAAAATAAATAAGTTTCACCTGTAACTGTCAAATTGACATTAAATATCAATGTCATTTCACATTTGATAGGTCAATTATTTATTCGTGGACGGTCGTGGTATAAATTACCTACTGTACTAGCATACATAATAATGGCGATAGTTATAGTTAATAGTTAACAGTGAGTTAATTCAGTGGTCATTAGAACTGTCAAAATATTAACAAACTACGCAATTCATCCGTTCATTGCCTTGTCATTACGTACGGGACTACCAATTATTTGCAAAGTGTCATTGAAGTGTAAGTGACACACCATCGGAAGACCATTGAATTAGTAGACTACCAAAATTGCAAAAAGTAGCAATTACGATGTCATTGATAGACAATTGTAACACCATTGCAATAGCAGACTTGAGGCCCTGTATGAGTGGCGTGAGTAGTAGGCAGCGTCACAGAGTCACGTCAAATAGCCAGATAATGCTAACTTCCTCAGAAAATAATCCTGAGCTAAATTCAATTTTTACCAATTTCTAATATATATACCTATGTCCTATATATCTGCACTTAACGATCGATAGATATTGGACTTTTTTAAATTGATATATGAATATTGTTACAGGTTTCGGATGATAAAATTGAACAACAATTTTGACATATAAAAGAAAAAGTCGGTTAAAAAGTATAAATTAATAATGCAAATGACTCAAAAATATATGCCATAAAAAACACCACTTGAATAAGTAGATTGTAGTAGAAATTTATGAGAATATTAAAATTAAACGATGCGGTAAAATTATCAGCCCTGTTTCGTAGCAGATGATGGTCCCAGTAAAACTCTACATAATACCTAGCCGTTGAAAAGTTCTGAAAAATTTCACCTAAGTATTCGTATTTAACGCGCCATAATGTTAGCGTAGCAATTTTGAAATTTAACAGCCGATGAAATATAAAGAAAGGTCATCTCATATTCATAGCGGCTGGGCGGCTGGGCGGGCGGGCGGCCGGTCGCTGGGCGGCGCGGGCCGGCGGAACATAAATTGTTCAGTAATGAATGCCGTTTTCGCCTCAATAAAAACTCCCGCATTATATGATAGAGGCGGATTTACGCCGCCGTTACAGTTAGCCTTCCGCAGATGCCACATCGCGAGGCGCAGTGAATGCATTAATTATACCAATTCGCCTCAAATACATTAAACTATTATGCTTTTCGCTAATTTTCATGCGAAATGTTATTTTTATGAAGTGTAACTCAGCCGTGTCGGCTTCGTAATGCATGCTCATCACAATAATAGCGGAGTCAGTGCCAAGCGGAAGCAATTAGAGACCGATGAAAGTAATTATAATAGCTCGCAGTGCGGCGGCCGGCTGCGGTCTCCGACAAACAATACTAATAACTAAGACGCCACCTCGCATCGCAATGCTCGCTTTAAGCTAAGCAATGAACGTTAATTATTCCTAATCAGTAAAAACTTCTATTACAGAGTACATATATATATGTAAATGTATAATATTAAAAATCGTAAAACTTATACGTTCAATTCGTTAGAAAAAGGCAAAATACATTCATTTAGAAAATCGAAACAAGAATGTAAAGTCGACGACACAGCGGCATAGTTATGACAGACGGAGAAGGATATTATTGAAAAATATTTTGATATTGGCGCGGTGCGGCGTTCATGAATATTGATGAGGTATGAATATTCAGAGCAGTAGCAATTGAAAACGCCGCGGACTTTGTTGCGTCGCGTCGTATCCGCACTCGCGTCTCACTCGCCATTAAGTGTCACACTATTGTAAATCCTCTACACGTATTCTGAGTCAAATAAATGTGTTATTGAATATTTTTTTTTAATAAAATAATAAGGTGTTTGGTCACATACTGATGAAAATTCTAAAACCTATCACAAGAAAACGACTGCACAGATTTTCATGAGATTTTGGAACGACGATAGCTGGTTATCCAGGCCGACCTATTGGACATTTTTTACTTTTTTTTTCTACTTTTTTCTACGGAAAAATATCTCATTTTAAAGAATTGCAAACTAAACTAGTATAGTATAATAACATACTAGATGATTGTTCACAATGATGCATTTTTTTACTGTGGACGTCATCCCTACCAAGAATTTATTGTGTATCCGTAACAGATATTACGATGATTTAGTAAATGCAAAAAAACTTGCAATTTTACCCCTAAATAAATAAAGTATGAACATAATTTACAGGGACAGTTAAACAAAGTAGAAAGAAAGAGCTCCTTAAACACAGCAAGCTCTGCGGGAAGTCCGTCACAAAATATTTAACAAAACATGAATTCTATGATTGAAATTCATGGGCCCAGAGGACGCAGAGAGACACTGCGGCGAAACACGAGGCAAAGTAGCGCTATTAATGAAAGCAATTTGAATAAACTTGGGCACATTAGCGTCGCCCGCGAGCCTTGCGCCACCTCTATTAATTATTTCTTGTCCTGACTTGCGTCTTGCGCTCTAGCGATTAGTCTGCGCCGCACCTGCGCTCGAACACTCAGTACTCTTGTACGAGTTCTGTGACATTGTTTGAAGGAAGGAATTGTTGTAAAACATCACATTATTAATGGTATCACATATTGTAAATGCATGAAGCACAGCATATATGTACAGATAAAATGTTCCTAAGATTTTGTTAGTCAGACAAATGATAGGTACTTTTTATATTATT
This sequence comes from Boloria selene, assembly GCA_905231865.2. Classification (NCBI taxonomy): domain Eukaryota; kingdom Metazoa; phylum Arthropoda; class Insecta; order Lepidoptera; family Nymphalidae; genus Boloria; species Boloria selene. The sequence continues at coordinate 182,389 of HG993134.1, forward strand.
AAGTAAATCCCACTAATTTTATCATTATAAATCCGACAGTTTGAGTGGCTGTTTGTTTCTCCATTACGCCAGAAATAAAAAAGAATGATTACAGTCTGGATAGCACATAGATAACTTTTATTCTCGGAAATGATGTGTTCCGTAGGGTAGGTTTCTTTTTATTTTTCATAGAGCAAGGATCTATTTCGTACTAACCGTCACAACGTATCTACGATGGGACTAACCAGAGCCAAGTGACGATGAGTCGCTAGTAATTCGCTTAATTATTTATTGTAATAGACTTATTGTGAACTGTCGCATTTTTTCATCGTATATTTTTTTTTATTCAGAAAATAAAAATATAAAGCCCAGAGCAAGCTTTACTTATACTTAAATACAAAAAAGTTTAATTAGTACATTCGACGTTAACTCCAGAGTGAGACTAAGATTTATTTGCAAATAAAATTAAGTGTTAATAAGAGAAGTTCTCAGGAAGTTAGCGATCGATCCGGCTAGTTGGCAGCGAGTTGAGCGGGATGCTCATTAGCGTTGAATTATCGCGTATCGTTGCTCTATCGCCGCGCCGCCCGCCCTGGCCGTGCCGCCCGCCCTCGTCCGCACCGGTCTGCCGATGTCCACGCGACGCATGAGTTGGAATGCGAAGTTGACATATGAATGTCTTTTATATTCATACTTTGTTAATAGCTTAAGCAATAATTGCGTATTGTAATTTAATAATTGTAAACGTTTCTAAGTAAATATTTATTAAATATTTATTTTCAACTCGTTACTTCATAGAAATCGATTCCTATACAAATTAGTAAGGTACTACAGTGTTACAAAGCGACCGCAGCTCTCATGACAGAGCGTTAGTTAACAGTTGGAGATCCAATAATGAAGCGATTAACGGCGACGCTACAAATGCTTTAGTTTAGTGAGTCTAGATGAGTGGAACTAATCCCAGCTCCGCGCGGAGTTCAGGAGAAGGAGTGGCTCGTTAGGTGGTAGATATGGTCGGGTCGCGGCACTAAGCTGGCAGTAAACATCCCGCTGAAGCTAAATAAATGCTCTCAGCTATCTCCCTAAGCGAATACAACATTAAAAACCAAGTGAATTTTGCTAGATATCCGGGCTTTATGATCTACTTAATTAAAGGCAAGATTCCGTACGCCGTAGTACCTACCTATGTTAATGTAACCAGGAAACATTCAAATACTAACAAATGCTTATACTCCAGTCATGAATATTTAGAGTTTATACTTATAATATGTATCAACTATCTATCCATTACACAAGTTTTGCATGGAATTAGATGGGTTTTAATTTTTTAACACGACTTTTTTTGTATTTATTTATTTGTTTTTGATGACCAAATTAAAAAAAAAACTACATTCTTCGGTTATACGTAGTGTTTGAATCTAACCTTTGCTAACTAGAGAGAACAGTCATTAACAATTAACGCGAGCGCAGTCCCGAGTCATCGCGAGGCATGTGTCAATTTAACTCTTCCGCTCTCGGGTCACTGTGCGTATATAAACTTTATCGGCAGATCAAAGAGAATAGATTCTTTTCATATTGATTTTCGAATAAATAGAAACAACATGGCAAATTTTTTTTAACATCTTAATTTTTTTAACAAAAAATAAAATTTTAACTATTATTTTCTTCATTATATTATATATTTTCTTTTCTCTTGATTCTGTACATTAAATGATTTTTTGTTTACAAAATCTTATTAAAATAGTTATTATTGTCTTTAAGGAGGCTGAATCTATTTTTTATTTGTCCGATGGTCTTTGTATCTGGATGGAAACCACTGGAAGAAAATATCGAGGCAATATACTTTTTGGTGCTGACGAACCCGAGTGAAGTGAAGGTAAGATGCCAGTGATACTATAATATGATGACATTAATAACTTTTCCAGTGTCAAGTATATCATGGAACGAATATATTATCTAAATTATAAATTATTTTATACTTATTAAATATGATAATTAGTACTCTAAATTAGCACATGAATAATAATTAAAGTTAATTAAAAACAAAACACGTAGTAGCATTGCAGCCAGTCGATGCGCAACCGAGAATCCATTTTTCATCTCTTCGACGCTATATTTAAGTCAAGATAAAATTATGTCATAAAATTAATATAGGAAGTATCTTATAAAAGAAAAATTCATAGCTCATTTGTTACAGTACTGGCAGTTTCTACACTCGACGTCATTCATCATGCCCTTTTCGTTAAGTGGACAGCCTACAGCTAAGATTTAAATGATATTAGAGATACTCGTACTTTACTATAAAAATATAAAAGTTATCGTATTAAAAATCAGTAATATCCTAAAAAAACAAATCTAATGAGTGCATTTTTTGAGGTTTCTATTTATAGCCATTGCAAGTAACCTTGCTTCTTACAAGTAGAGAATAGATAATGGATATCTGCTTGGTGGCAATTTATTGTATTTTCATACATATTTTACAAACAAAGTTTTATATCGACGAAAATTAAAAGTTACCAAACTTAATTTCATAGAAAACTTATCTAAAAAAACTTGTATTGTAGAACACTTATAGAAAATGTATCTCTTGGTAATTTATTGTAGCACACTAATATCTTACGAGAGCGACTGAAAGTACCGCAGCGAAGTACCCTACGGCTCTTTCCGGCCTATAAGTTATCCCTATGCAAAAGTATAATAATTCTTATCGGACTACTATTTTTAATGCGAAAGTTTGTGTATATATGTGTGTTCCTCCTTTACGTTAAAACAACTATGACCTGAAATAGCAAATAGAATGCAGCTGTAACGTACCTAGGGACACTCGAGTGGAGCGGGGTTACATCACTAGTACTGAATAAAAATGACTTTGATTTTCATGTAATATACCTCACTCGTAACGTAACGCTCACGTTACTGCAGTATGAAGTGATTAACTATATTCCTTCAGTTAAGGTGTGTTAAATGTTTCAGTGTTACGACAATACAAATAATAGGTATATTTTAATACTAAAAATACCTAGCATCTGCTATTTATATAAAAGCTAGAAAAATGTTACACGACCCGGAGTAAAAATAATTTGCCTTAAGAAATTTAATGAAAAATTAAAAGTTCATTACAGATTCCTGCCGTGAAAGCTTACAAAAAGGCGTGAGACATCGCGAAGACTTGTAGCGATAAAGTTCTCTACATTTTCGATAGCTCAACTCGTTAACAACCCCCGGAGGAGCGGAACTTAAATAGGGGAAATATTATTATCCCAGTTTCTTGTAGCTATCTGGATTATGCTTTAACTTGTTAACTTGAGATATTTGTAACTTATACAATTAAAATTCAATGTTTTAATTAGTGTTGCTAAACTTCATAAGCTTGTAACAAAAATAGGTTTTTTAATATAAAAGCTCTCACTCGTACCTCAAATATAATGACAAGCTGATTCTCACGATACACTGACATTATTATAATGATATGATAAATACCTAACGACGCTTTTTTATATCCATTAAAGTCACCCTAACGAGATAAGAAGCTAGCGAGGTATACTTTACTGGGTGAGATAAAGAATGAGATTATAAATCGCGTTGCTTTTATATACTGCTTGTTTAAAAACGTTCATCTTCATAATAATTCTGCCTTTACAGCCCAAATTTGTTTAGTTTTAAGCGTATTTAAACAAAAAGTGTACAAAATAATATTTTCAAATTAATTACTTATAGCAGGTTATATTAAAACTAATAAGAAAGTAAGTATAGTACAAGGGGTACAGCAGAACAAGTCCTTTGCAAACGACAACGACTAAAATAAACGAAGAGCAAAGACTAAAATAAAGAAGTAAAACACATCGTTCCTTCCCCGCCGTAAATTAGTTTAGTACGGGTTTCAAATAGCTTCATTGGCGAATAAGCCGGCACGTTTGCTTCTGACCGGTTACAAGTCACGACTCGGGACGTCTAACGTGAATTGACGTGCTCTACTCTCGCTAGCGAACGAATGCTATTTTAGTATTGTAAATTATAGTATTTCACACTAATACTACTTGTTATTATTATGTTATTTCTTTCGGTACAGATTAAAAACAATTGAAAAAAAATACAATGACAAGTATAAGCTGAAGTATAATTTTAAATATGCTTGTCAATTATATCTATTGACGTTATTCTAGGAGACTAAGAAATATAATTATAAAACCAAATTAGTTATTATCATAAAAAATACAAAAATCAAGTATAAAGTATCTACTAGAAACCGTAAATTATAGATAAATCTAGTTGTAAATAATATTAATGATGTATTTAGAAATAGAATATCTAATTAAGAAACTCAAAGTTTTTCGATTTAGGCTTAGTCTAACTTTGGCGACCGTTTTCAGTACCTACGTAGTAACTTTAGCACGTGTGTAGCGCTACGCTCTGCCTACGCCCGCCGCGACGTAGCGACTACGTAATCGCTAGATTCGAAAGGTACAGTTCGCGTCATGTAAAAAGAACGCTGGAAGAAAGTGGTGGGGGGTGTGTTTGCGCATCGGTACATTCGCATACGAAATTCCTAAGCCTATTCTTTTATTTTTGAACTAGCCTTTCGCTCACGATGTATATTGATTATTGGTACGTACTTTGAAAAATATATTAGATATAATGTCATTAAATAGAATTCTATTAATTAATAAAATATGTTTGATTCAGTGTAGAATGTTTAATCTACTTACAAAAAATTAAATTATTTCGTTTAATATATTTTTTTTAATTATTAACTGCATTATTATCAGAATCTCTCTTTATAAAACAATATACGTCAAAAATATTTTTTCACTATTTTTTATATAAAATCATTTCGTAATTAATAACTTTTGTGTGCGTGATGGTATTTTAAACTGACAAACCAATAGCGAGCCGGAAAGCATGCGACGCGTGCCTCGCCGTCCCGCGCCCCGCGTCTTACCGCCAAATTGGCCGATAAATCGCCTCTGCGCAACTTGACAGCCAGCGTTCTTTTTACATGACGCGAATTATATCATTACTAATTTTCTTCTTAAAAAAAGATATAATATTGGTTGGTTTATTCGTTCATGTATTGGTTATTAAAAAAATTAAATGGTGTAAATGTACAGAAATGTTTTATTTATTTTAATTTTATTATAATTTTTAAAGCTTTTAGTAAAGTCTATTGATGATCATCTCTCTCGTATAACTAACTTGGCTAGATTCAAATTGGCTACTGTGATTTATTTGAATAATAATTTTATCTGAATAACTCTGGTTTGTACTTTAAATTAAAATAAATATTAAATAATCCAGTAAGAAATATTTTATGGCAAAACGGCAACTACTTCAGATATTCTTCATTTATAATGTTCTATTATTTAAAATGTACTTAGTAAAACATCCTTCGCAATATTTATTACGGGGTGAAAACGCCATTAAAGGTTCATTAGACAAATAAAGCTTTTCAATTTAATTATAATGAAATAACTAACAAAACAAACAAATTTCACTTCAATAATAATTTTAAAACGCACGTAAATGTAAATATAGTGAATAAATTAAAAGCAATGTATCGTGTGCGAGCATTTTGCTCTTGTTTGTAATTGTTTCGGCGTTTTTTGTTTAAATACTATAGTTATTGAAGCCTGAATGTAATATTAAAATTATATTTATGAGTGCAGAAATAATGGATATGACTCGGGCATGTTGAAATAATGCGCATACAATCGAAAATAACCGACAAAGGATTACAATTAAAAAAAATTATTTAATAAATTAAGTAATTAGGTATATCCTTTTTTCAACAATAATGCTTGGTTTTTTTCTACATTTTTTTTATTTAATTAAAACACGAATTTAGTAAAATCAACATTATAATACATCTAAAATCCCTACTAATATTATAAATGTGAATGTAAGTTTGTTTGTTACGCTTTCACGTGAAAACTACTCAACCGATGATCATCAAAAAATTATCTTTTACGAAAAATTAAAAAAATGTTAACAATGGGTTCTGAAATAGCGAGAGTAATTTTGAAGAAACTTTGAGGTAGCAATTAAAAAAATGAACGCGGGCGAAGCCGCGGTTAAAGCTAGTATGATATAAATAAATTAGTTCTTTTGTCTTGCAAGTGCTATCGGACCATTTCAAACGTTTATATAAAGGCACCGTAAATGCCGAATGCCTTTGAGTCAGTGTGAGCAACCGTTCCACGCGACAGAGGCGCTTTGTGCGGTGCGTTTATTCTGCAGACGTGAGATGCGTGAAGCCAGCCGTAGACTGCACGATCCATTGATGGAAATTGTCTTTATTGGGGGCGAGTGAAAATAATACTTATAAATTGAAAGTTGATTTTTTTAAACGAGAGACTTATTTTACATTTTTAAACGATAATATATTCGAACATATCGAATACGCAACGTTAATGAAAATACTATCAAACAACCAGTTTTTTTCATGATTTTGGTGAATTTAGCTCAGTTATAAGAATTAATCACTAAAACAGCCCTTTAGAGAAATCAGTAACGTACAAAAAAAGATTAGTAGGTACGAATAAATAAAATTAAAGTCTGTTTTTAATTACAATTTAACCGCGTTACTCGAAATAACTATAAAAATATATACGGTACTGAGAAAAAAATCTGTATGTCTGTCTGTCTGTTTGTTCCGGCTAATCTCTGAAACTGCTAGACCGATTTTGACGGTACTTTCACTCGTAGATAGCTAATGGTATAAGGAGTAACTAAGGCTACTTTTTTAAAAAATGTAACTGATTAAGTAATTAATTTTGACTTCCGCCCAGCGGGCCGGGTCTGCTAGTAAGCAAATATAAACTAATATCATATGCAGGATACATTTTACTTTGCAGGATCGAGCAGTGGCTAGCATTTTTCCCACGCTGCAGTATTAATATTGAGCGGAGCGCGCACAAACAAGGGATGATACGATTTGAACCCCCGGTTATTCTAGCGAAGGGTTGCCAATATGCCATAGATAATAAACCAAAACTAGGACATCTCGACGATGCAGAATTTTAAGGATAATTTTTGAAATAAAAAGCCTAACTTTTAATTAATATATTACAAAGTATAACGCGAATGTATGAATTTTTTTGTAACTTGACTTCGTCCGGGCGCGGCGTATTCTATTACATTGTTGCCCAAAAATTTTTAAATTGCCAAATTTTATTTTGCTTTGGTTGTTTTTAAACGGAAAATAAACAGAATAAGTCTGTAAATATTTAAACTAAACTACTCCATTTGTTGGATGGAAACAAATAAACTTATACCTAAAATATAAAAAAATATATATAATATATATTATTAGGCTATAAAATTTCCGTTTTTGATTAAAACTTATGACTTATAATTTAGCCGGTTCCACATAAGCCCTAATTATTCATGTATGAAGAAAAAGCTACGATTGGCTGGACTTTTATTTTAAAATAACTCTGCTAATAAGAACGCCAGTAAACATAATTTCGTATTTGTATACGTAAAAAATCAAAGAGCGTGAAGGTGGCTCGTTAGTTACGTGTATTGACCCAAGTAATAAGAACCGGTACACTACGACTGTGACAATATAATTATACATTTACTGTTTATTCCATCATTATTTTTTGTCTTCGCGTAGGTTCTTCTTCTTGCTAGACCGTAGGAAAAATGCGACATCATTGTTTGGCACGACTCAAACACAGCTGTATTTTAGGAATTGAAGTCAAAATCTAATTCGAGGAAGTACAATCATACTTTTCAATCGAAACAAGAGAGATGGCAACCCTGCGCCGCGATGAAAGAGTAATGGGCAAAAGTGGACCGAACATCACTCTACACCAAACGTATGGGACTCAAAATCTGATTAAAAAGCAATGCCGGCCGGGACACTTGTTTGATGTCCTCTGAGGTTTTATTATGCAAAAGGCTTATGTTCATATCAAATCCTATAATAGGATTTCAGTACCTTGCATTATTTACTATCAAAGATGACCATTTTTAATGTTATATTTTTTTACTCTATAATGATGAAACAACTGAGTGCTCAATGGCTTTATATTAGATATTTTTTAAAAGTAGAGAGAGCATTATAATTTATTTATTTAGTAAAGTATCTGAAACTTCGGGAACTAAAAATCAAAATAAACCTACGAAAAAATTTGAAAAGATAGTTTTATTTAAAAATAGGGAGAGGAAGATAAATATTTTTCATTGATGGCACTAAACCTGAAGTTTCTTGAAAAAGCAATACAATACTGCAAAATGAGTAGATAATTTGAAGTAATGCTCTCAGCATCTATGCAGCGGGGTCGAGTGCGACGAGTCAAGATCTAAGTCAAGCTCCAACAATTCTAACTTTTTCCAATGTCATATTTCTTTTTAAGTATAAAAATGTTACTCTTTACAGTCTACCTTTTGGCTTTTATCTTAGTAAATCACGTTTATTAGCAAAGTTATTTTTAATTTAAAAGAACAACATTTTTAGATGCATTTATTGTGGGATAGTGTTACTTTAGGTTTCCTAGTCTAAATTCTTTATCTATCAGGAAGAATCATGTTATTTGTTGATTAAAAGTTTACATAGATTAAGGTGTACAAACAGACAAAATAAAATAGTTGTGTAGATTGTATTTCACATAACCGCATGAGCAATGACCTCGCATCACTATCAGTTGCAAATTAAGAACAGGAAGATAGTTTAATATGATGTATCAGTATAGAATAAATGAGTAAAGTTCCATAACTACGAGCAATCGAGTGAGCCACACACAAAATTAAAGCTTAGTGAGTTTTGTTGGTAAAATGTGCTTGCATTTGAGTAGTGGGTGAAGTAATAAAGTGTACTTATTAGACAGTGGCGGGGCCTGAATAATTGAGGCACTGTTAGAAATAAGCCGCTAGCATTAGAGCTACATTACGCATGCATGGAGCTCGGCCGCATTGTCACCGCGAGTCCTGCTGCACTGCAATCATCACCCTTACTACACACAAAATAAAGATCATATTATAAGTAATAAAGACCGCGCGCAATTTAAACGAGGATATCAGCTAATTTCCATACGGAATATGCTTGCTTTTTAGATGGTCTCAGATTGCTTTATTTGTTACTGTTAATCTTTTCACTTTTTCTCGCAGATAAATTTTATACGTTTTAAATATGTATTGAAATTTTGAATTGCTCGCATGGATCGGCTAGATAATTAGCTACAAATTGTAATTGAAAAGAATATTGGTGTACTAGCTAGTATGATTTATATTTTCGCTTTCATGTTATGTCGTTTAAAATATTCAAAAGGTATAATATTCACCCATCTGACAGTTTTCAATTTGCAATCCGTTATTTTTATAAGAAAACAACCATAACAGTTCTATAAGCTTGAATAAAAAAAAGGATAAACGCTTAAATTTTTTATTTCTTTTTGATTTCTGCGATGTTTGCTGTTACATAATACATAGTTTCCAAGGTCATATACTTTTATATTCCTGACAAGACTTCCCTAGGACAGTTTTTATAATAAATGAAAGCGGGCGAGGGTGAGGGCGATGGCGGGGGTGAGTCTGACACACCTAGGGGTGACATAATACCTATATCTCTAGATTTTATCTCCGTTTTTATGAAAGTCGGTTTATTATAATCTGTCCGCTTGTAACCTAAGAGCCTCCAGGGAACAGCACGGAAAGGTTTTTCATCACGTTAAGATAAATCATAAGAAAAATAAAATATGAATGTGTTCTGTTCTTGTCGGGTTTAGATTTTATATAAGCATCTACTTAAGCAGAATTGTTTCAACCAAAAGTTCTTTGAATAAATAGGCATGAAACATCGTCGCAACAAAATAATTAATAATGTAAGTAAGATCTTAATTTTTAATTAAAAAAACAAACTATACTAAGTTGTAGTTAACTTTAAATAGTTTTGAAGGTAGTCAGTCAATCAAATCTGTTTATAGATATAAGTAACTAGCCGTTTCCGCGGCTCCGCTCGCGTTCTAAAGGCTGGTAATCAAACGAAATATTTTTCTTCCGTTTTTACAACATTTTTCATTGATGCATTGTTCTTATTGGTTGTAGTATAATGTAATATAACCTAAAGCCTTCCTCGATACACGGTCTATCCAACACAAAAAGAATCTTTTAATTCGGACCAGTAGTTTCTGAGATAAGCGCGTTCAGCGAGACAAACAAACAAACAAACTCTGCAGCCTAATAATCTATACTAATATTATAAAGCAGAAGAGTTTGTTTGTTTGTTTGGTTGAACGTGCTAATCTCAGGAACTACTGGCTTGAATAAAAAAATATTTTTGTGTTGGATAGGCTATATTATATCACGCTAGGACTAATAGGAGCGGAGCATCAATAAAAATGTTCCAAAATCGGCAAGGGCGGGCGTTCGGCCTGCGAAGTACCGTATAGCACGACCCAATAAGAATTTGGTTTCCGGTCTTTATAACGCGTACGAAGCCGCGGGAAATGCTATATTAGTTTAGATTATTTACATATTTTCACCAGGAAATAGAATAGTAATGTACTTACAGTAATTATTGGGTATGAGGTCGGGCTCAGCGTCGTCGTGTTCGGCGGTCTTCTCCTGCGGCGCGGGCGGTTTGCGAGGCTTGCGTCTCCGGCGCGCGGCGCGCCAGGCGGCCAGCGCTAGCGCGAGGGCGGCGCCCGCCCCCGCGACCGTAGCGCCCGCCGCCCCAGCCGCCCCCGCGCCTAGCGCGCTGTCAGACGCTACAACAATAAGAAAAGTTGTAACATGGATTTGGTTATCAATAATTGACATCAAAATCAAATCAAAATATTTTATTCAGCATAAAAATTGTTACAATTTCTTACTGAATGTCATGAGTTCCACCAGTTCGGAAAGAAGAAACCTCTGACCTGAGAAGAACTGGCGAAAGAAACTCAGCGGAACTTAATTTTTTTGAATCTTAATCTAACTCTTTTTTAAAATTTTAAATTTAGCAATAGAAGCTTTATGAACGTTTTCTGGGATCCTGTTGTTTAGGCGTATACATTGTCCATAAAAAGAGTTACTGACTCGGCGTAAGCGTGTTACAGGCATTACAAGTTTAGTTAGATAAACTAACACGTATAAATTGAAAGTCATACCTAAATCTTATAGATTATAATGCGTTAACATGGGGCCCGCTATCACTTTATCGAGTCGTGCAAACGACTTATATGCCTGAGGGTATCGGAGTACTTTTCGCCATCCCACACTTAGAAAGCGTGGGTTAATGTGGCCTGATTCCCTTAGTATTTTAGATAGAGTCGTGCTCAGCACTGAGGTTCAGCAGCATTAGAAAGAGCGGAATTGTCATATTTCAAAACGATATTTTACGTAAGCTGGGAAATGTGCATGCATATGTAGATAACAGCGGTACAAGTCCCGTTCAACATTAATCAAGATGAGAACAACAAAAACAATGTTCCACGAACTGAGTGGATTTAAATAATTTAAAGTAAAACGCTTTATATTATCGCGAGGATTGTGTGGCAAAAACAAAACTACGCTTAGATCCACAGCTATTTGCAAATCACCGCGCGTCGCAGCCGCGAGTGTCGAGGCCGCGCCGGATTAGTTCAACATTCGTCACATAGCACTTTCAGCTGTAATTGAAATACCGCACTTGGACGCGGAATTACATCCTTAATGGCTTTAAATTGTGAACACGACCCTTGTTGCTGTCGACTTTGTTTCGTAAATATTTTAAATTGGTGAAAGCAATTTGTTAGAGCGCGGTGTGTCTTTTACATGTGTTCTTTTCGTGTTGTTATTCTACTGCTATAAGGACAGTTTGTAACTATACGCGCAAATTATTTATTATTTCTTCATATTGACGTTTTTTAGGTGATACTTTGATTATAGATTAATTCCGACGTGGAGTAGTGTCTCGTACTAGCACTCAGGGACAAAACAGGAAGAAAAAAAAATAAAAAAGGTTAATTATTCGTTTTTGTTATACTTCATTATTCATCAACAGAAAGGCAGTGGTATCCCAGTGGTAATGCGCTCGATTGGATAACCGAGTGACGCGGGTTCAAACCTGAGTCTCACACCTCTGATATTTTCATGTGAGAATCATTTCTAATTAGATTACCACTTATTTAAGGGTGAAGGAAAATATCGTGAGGAAACCTGCATGTTTGAGAGAAACTAGGGAGATTTCGAAAGACGTGTGAAGTCCGCCAACCTTCACTTAGTCAGCGTGGTGGATTATGGTCCGATTCCCTCGTATTGAAGGAGGCCCATGTTTAGCAGTGGGACGTTAAAAGGGTTTGAATACATTCATCAACTGGAGGTCCTCTATTGTTTTAACATTAAAATTGTAAACAATGAACATACAAGAAAATAATGTCACGCTATCGGCAATTTCACACTAAGATGCGCTAACACTCCTCAAAACGTTAAGTGTTATACAAAATTATAGAATTTGGTAATTCCATTAGTAAATGTAAAAGACATTTAAACAAAACAACTGTTCGGAGTTTCCGCGATATCTCATCGGAAGCGCCATTATGGTGACCTAATTACGAGGGGCTAATTAAAATTAACACAGTCGAAGAAAGCCCTTGCTATCCGAGTGGGTCGAATACGAGTGCTAGTAGCAAGTTGTCCAGCTCTGTTTATTGAGAAGTGACGCCGGCTGCTCGCGCTACGACGGACACCCGCGTTATTAAAGCGACTTGCTCCTTACTACTTCTACAGCGTTGTTATTTTTGTTCGAGTTAAAACTTTTTCTTTCTTCACTATATATTATAAAACGAAGTCCTTCGCCACGTCTGTCTGTTTGTATGTTCTTTTTTAAATCTCCAATAACTTAGTCTCTCCCGTGACCATGATTGCTGTAAAGCATTTGAAACGTCGGGAACTAAAAATCATAATACATCCGCTACAAAATCCGAAAAGATAGTTTCATTTATAGTATAGTTCATTTTTATTTTACGCCGCAAAAAGTTTTTTAATTTGTAAAACAGTATTTTTTTCGGATTCACTTAATTTGTGTCATTTTTAAATTTATCATTCTATGTTAAATCAATACGAAGCCTCAATTGGATATAGTTTATTTTAAAATAAAATTAAATTTAAATAATATGGAATAGATTTAAAGTTAAATACTTGATAGCATTAAATGCACATATTTAAACGAGACGAGCGGTTCTGAGGCCAGCGTACATCTCAAGCTGTGTAAGCCATTGAGCTAATGAGCGTAAACTCATCGCATAAAGAGTATTTGAAATATGAAGTAAATTAATTAACGAGTACTCTCCCTCTGAGCCTGTCTTGTCATATTTTACCATAATTAATACGGAGTATACAAGCTTTTGCAGGCGATTTCATCAAATAAGACTCTAGTACTTGCCGTGTACCATTCGTAAAACAGAGGGCTTTAAGTGAATATTGCTTAATTTATAACATAGAAATCTATTCAATCAATTTTATTTTTAAAAATTATAAATTTGTCCGCTGTTATTTTTATAATGTTTATGGAATACTTCGTTACTGATTCAGTAAAATATATTATCTTAAATAATATGCATGAACATTGCAGAACATACGAGCTCACGATTCCTTTTCAGATATAAAAAATGCATCGTCATAATTAAAATATATGTGTTGTCAAAAATATCTATAATCCCTTTACCCTCAAACTTCCGTGGAACAACAATTCGAAATAACCGGTGGAGATCAACATCAACTACTTAAAAGCACTCGGGTGAAAAACTGCCAACTTCCTTTCTCAAGGTTAACCTTACATTTCAAAAATCCTAAAACTCGAACTAACCGATTTAACAAAACAGTTGTCGTAATATGTAGGTTGACGAAACGTTTGGCGCAGTTTGTAGTGACCCTACTTTCTTGCGCCAGCGGGCGCGGGTTCAAGGCCCGCTGGGGGCATTCATTTGTTAAACTCGGGTGTTTGTATTCCAGTCATTGGTGTTTATATTAATTATAACATGTATGTATTTAAAATATATATAAGTGTAGTATATCAACTATCTGGTATTCGTAACACAAGCTTTCGTAGCTTACCACGGAACTAGATGGCCCTGTGAGTAAAAAATGTTCCAACATAGATATTCCAACTGCATATGTGAAATGTTACAATATGTATTTTGGTGCGATTTTGTATAATAAGAAGAGATATTGAACTTGCCTACGATGACCGTTTAGCCCTTCGCGTCGAGTCCGCCGCGCACTGCATGCATATTAAACCGAGGCCGTTAACAGAATTATCTTATGCAAAATACACATTTTATTTATAGCGGGAAAAGATTTATATATAAGGTAAGTATTTATTAACAGCGCTTCACTATCCCTCATCTAGACTAAGTGCAATTCATTAGAAATATGATATAGATGATTTAATTTTAAACAATTATTTTAATTCAACTAGGGTTCTATGTGTAGTAAACATATTGAACTTTGAAAGCTTACAAAACAAAACGAAAGCTTTTAAGCCCTAAATGGTCCACATAGGAACCTATACAAGAAAAGGCTTTTACACGAATAGATATTCTTTAATTTTACGTAATTTGAGTTCGAGTGAGCACGTTACAACCGCAACTGTGAATGGATTAAAGGAATTGCATCGGTTCGGAGCCGGCGGCCGCGGTCACTCCGACACGCCGCCCGAATATTAAACCTCTATACGATGTCTTTTTGAAAAGCGAGTATGTTCCATGGATATGTATAAAATGAATTTAAAGGGCATGAATGAAATTTGTCGCAGATTTATTTGTATATTTGTTAACGACGTTTCAAATGCTTTACAGCAATCATGGTCACGGAGAGATCAGTCTCACGGAGAGATCAGTCTCTCGAAGAGATAGTTTCGTTTATAATGTCAAATATTCGCATAAACCTAAGAAAGTATTAGAGCATGATATTTTTAAATCTGTAGTAATATTACAAAAATCGAAATAGTTTTGTTGGTTTATCCTGTTTTACCTATGCACCTTATCTACATATTTTTTGTATAAACCTTTATGGCGTTGGGTGAAATGAAATAGAAAAGGGGGACTATCTCTAAAAATACTTTGTGACGCGCTTGAACAAAATTGCCTGAAAAGTCGTTTTATTGTCACGTATTATACGTAAAATTTTAAATAACTATAGAAAGAATTGCATTTCCATAAGATACATGTTTTTATTTTTTGGTGATCTGGGAAGATGAGGTATTTTACCACAAAGTAGCCCTTTTGCGAATAGAGCTTCTCAGAACTTGAGGAACTATTTTCAGCTCAATGAGCTGTCGGTGGCCTGTGTAGACGCCACCTCTGTTTGTTCAATTTTCCACTTTGAAGGGCTAGAGCCCTTAAGATTAGACTACATATAATAATAATAATTATTATTATAGAAATGCTAAAAGTATATTCTATGCCTTAATAAGTTCTATTTAGTAAATAAGTGTGGTACAAAATATTTAAACCTACTATAAATGGCGTAGCAAGTACTTGAGAGTCAAGGAAGGGTTCTCGTAAATAATTCAAATGTCATTAGTTGAAACAGCTCCAAAACGAATATGCGTGAGCCTAATTTTATGTTCAGAAGACCGATACGAGTATCCCATTATCACAGGCATGTACTGTACGGGCTCGCATCGAGTTTACTTCAATAATTAATGAGTATCGGCCAGGTGCGTCCTGGGCTATGCAAATTTCATAGGTTTACGCCTCAGACGGCTGTACGGTACCGATAGTAATATATCTTAGCAAGTGCCCAGATGTTTCTATACGTGACGTCTTAAATAGCTTCGTTTTGACCGGCTTTATATTATTTATGGATAAGAAATTTAATTTTAAGAAATTATTTTAAAACTTTATGTAAATTAAAATAATACTTACCTAAAAACATTAAGGTACTTTGGTGCCATTTTGCATTTTTGTAAATTGTTTGTAGGCACTGTCTGTAACAAGTATATAAACCACTGAGACGTCAAATACCATAGTCTCTCCCATGATTGCTGTGAAGCATTCGAAACGTCGGGAACAAAAAAACGAACATAAATCCGCGATAAAATCCGAAAAAATAGTTTCATTTATAATATCAAACTTAAGAAAGTGTTATAAAAGCATTAAATTTATGCAAGACAAAAGCTGGGAAATGATAGTTAGGTTAGAGTGAGAAATATAAAAATATAGATATAATAAAGACCAGGCACTATCTAGAGAGCGTTAAAAAATGAGGCTAAGACAAAAGATATTATCCAGCGAACTTTCTAACTTTAACTCAATATCAGTTAGTCAGAAGGTTGACTCAGCTAATCGATACTAATTCGATACTCGAGTTTTTTGTGTCAACTTTCTCAGAGCTTTTTTAGAGATAATAAAAGTTGTACGAGTAAGTTGTCAATATTACATGGATTGGATAATTTTTATTGAAAGATTCTATTAGAAGACTGATTTTAGTGATTTTAGAATATCTACTTATTTTGCTACCCATTGTTAATAAGGAGATTTCAATGTTATACCATTAAGACGCGCATTAGTAAAGCGTTTATTTTTTACTAACACTCTTTCATACAAAAGGCATGTCCATCGATTTGCATCTTAAAATCGGATTTCGCAACAAAAAAGTATAATTTCCAAAATATCGTGCACAGTAAACGGATTTTGGGATAAACGTCTAGAAACGCGAGGGTGAGCCTATGAATATAGAGGATGTTTTTCCTATTTATTAGTTGGCTATACATCCGCAGTTTGTAAGTCTATGTGACATAACATTTCGATTTCCTTCATCCATCACGATATGAGCGACGCCGTTATGGCAACAACACTAGAACACTGTTGGGATGCGAGTTAGAAGTTATTTTCATGATCTTTAGATTGACCACATAGACAAAATGTTATTAAGATACAAATCAGACTTAAAAAACTAGTAATCCTTTTTCTTTGTCTCTTTTCTTTTTCTCTCTCTTTTTTCTCCATGTAGTTTTTGAAGAATATTAGAAAACTACTGTAGCCAGAGACTACTATAATAATTGAATATTTATTACACTAACGAGAGCTGTTATAAGTCTGACTTATATGTATTTGGAAGACAAAAACAAAAAATGTATAGGAAATTGAAATAAAATTTGTGACAAGTTCCGTTCTTTTTCGTGTTAGTACCTTACTAGTTAGTTTATTTAGAGGTTTCAGAATGTTTCAGAAATTAATATTTTTTTATATCAAATTGTTAACGTTAAGGAATTAATCGAGAATCACTTGCTAAGTACATATGCATTTCACATATTTGATTTAAGCAAAATTTTTGAGCAAAAATCTGTATGTTTTTATACCCATATCTTTTAATACTCCGCGTGAACCCTTTTCCTTTCCGGATTAAGGTTGAGCCAAAGCGATTCTCATCCAAATTCTTTTCCCGTTAACAAAAGCCACGTTAAAATCGGCTAAATCTTACTGAAGCAAAATAGATGGACAGAAAATAATGGTAGATTAAGCTCTGATTATATATAGCTGTACAATATTACATCAGACAAAGTCGCAGTAAACTAGTAGTCATGAAATGTTCACGTAATGAACAAACAGACACGCGTCTCGATACCACGCGTGTTCATTAACCGCTTTATCTCTTTATATATTTACGTTGATTTGGGTTATCGACTAATTGCGACATCTTCCTCGCAATAACACGTGCGTGTGTTTACATTTTGTGATGAGATGTACCAACTCTCTACAGTCTACATACAGTCTCAGAACGTTTACTTATCGTAACTAGAGTTTGATTTTCCACGTAACTGATGTACCAATAGTTTGTTTATCACTCGACTAGTTTTGAACTGTAGGTACATCCAATATACATGGTGATTCAGATATTGATTAGGAATTAGAAAATTAATAATATAAGATAGGCATTATAGAACCTAGTTTCCCTTAGAATAAAGTAAACAAAAGAAATAGTTGAGTGAATGTGGGATTAGTATTAGAAAATAGTGCAACCAAAATGAGTAAAAATACTGCGAGTGTACGTGATATGCTAAGAAGAACTTAGCTATCTTTAATTTCCTATCCCAAAACCCTAGATCATAACAATAACGTATCTATTTAAAAATATCTACTGCTCTACAATATAGCATAATAAAGCAGCACAAGTCTAAAAGAAATAGTGTTTCTCCATTTGTGTACTTATATCTATGAAACAGTGTTCTATTACATTTAACTGTTCATATTGTATATGATAATCGCTAGAAAGAACTTCTAAAATGAGTATACGCTATACTGAAAATAAGTAGGTCAAGCTAATAGGTAATACAAAGTTTTAATAGACGAGCGTATTCGAAGCGGAGGTCCGGCGCAGGTAATTGCTTCCTTATCAGTACCGACGCAGCTTTTGCAAGAGCCAAGTCCCATTTTGCCAAGCAACGACACTTCTACGATCATTCCACCTAAGTTCCAGGTAAAGTTAGGAACAAAAAAGTCTTGCGCTGAAAGCCAATTTAGAAAATCTTAATGTTAGAGCTGATGCTACAAAGTTTTTATCAGTGATTCTGTCGATTGGTTTGTTGGTTGCAATCGAGGCTCTTTATCTCTTTGAAATATGTAACTGTCTTTTCTTGCTTGGAAAGGGATTTGTTAAATCTTTAAAGATTTCAACGGAATTTAGTTTTAACACTTATTCTTTTAATCGTCAGTTCAGGAGTTTTGCAGCTGAAGTAAAAATTGTCGTTATTATTACGGAATCAGAATACAATTTTAAACGATAAATCTTTTTTTTTTAAATAATCGTTTCGTATCGAGAAATGGTATTTTAGAACGAAGAAAGAAAAAATATAATTTCAAAGCAAAATTTTTATTTTTTAATGATAGTCAGTATGCAGTGAAAGATCGACTCATGGGATCTAAAACCGCTACTCATTCTTAATGCTACATTGTAAAAACTAAAAGTTTTAACTTTACAGTGGTCCGTGTTCCTTAACTCCCTCGCTTCCCGAAGCGATGAAAAATTAGTATCAGAGGATTTTTGAAACGTATCTACTAATTTATTCATTCCTCGTTCCGTGTTGCTAATCACGTGTCATTATTCAGTGGCGCCGGAAGTCGATACGCTTTGCTCGATGTTGGTGATAAATAGATGACGAGCTCCAACTTCCGGTGTTAATTGAAAAAACGAGTCAACTTGCTGACAGTGAGGCTTTCAAGCCTACTTAGTTTGTTTTACCGTCTTTGTTCACCTGTAATATTATCCTTTGTATCATATTTGGATGTTTAACGAACTGTAAAATGACGTGTAACTAGTTATGAATTTCGGGGTAAGTTCTGCTAACTAAGTTGTGACTGAGGCGAAATTTAACTATTATTATAGGGATGGAAAATTTCATTATATTTCAAAATTTATCTGTTTTAAAGTAGATGTTATTAAGTTAAGAGAGAAGTTTCAAATGTTCTTTTAAAGACAAATATCCATCAACTCAAACTTTGCGCATATATTTGAAAACTAATTCGTGACTAAACGACAAAACAATTAGTTTTAAACTATATGCAAATAATATAATTGGCTTTCTATTTCATGGAAATGTGGCTTCACCATATCGGCATTTCGCAACCGATACAATTAAAGTAACGTAGTGTGAACAAACGAGGAAACGCTGCATAAATGTTACAAATTATCCAAATCACTGAGCACTGAGCCCGCTTTGGAGTTAAATTCATAAAACTGCTGCAAACATTTTTAATTAGCTGAGAATATTGTGCTATAGTAGTTAAATCTCGCGGCGCTGCTTGCAAAGTATACCATCATAATGGGATTATGTTATGATTAGGGTCAAATGGAATTCAAAACATTTTGTATTATATAAAAATTCTATTGAAGCAATTTTATAAATTTAAAGTGTATATAAGATAGTTTTCAAACGTAAGTACTACAAATTAGTATTATACTTATTCTTAAGGTGTAATCATTAAGAACATTTTTGTACATATTTTGATAAGGAAATATAAGGTCATACCATCTACCATTGAATATTTTTAATTTTAAGATATAGTTTTTTATTTTCGAAACGGAGGTTATGTTTCACACCTTAAATTTTGTTTTGTTACGTTAATTCGGGTATGTTATAACATTATACGTTACGCAGAAAGCGCAATGTGCGGGACATCACATGCATTAACTATACCCAGTTGGCGAACCATACTCCATAGTTTTGGTCTTCTCTGTCTGACAAGTTACTGAAGAAGTTAAGAGCAGTCGTAAACTTTTGGATTAATTAAATTTACATGAACTTTAGTGATAACATGGAAATAACATATAACTTAGATGTAATAAAGTCCTTTTTTTATTCTCCAAATTAAAAGTTCCAAAAGTTGATATAATTGATTATAAG
This sequence comes from Boloria selene, assembly GCA_905231865.2. NCBI lineage: Eukaryota > Metazoa > Arthropoda > Insecta > Lepidoptera > Nymphalidae > Boloria > Boloria selene. The sequence goes on from HG993134.1 coordinate 202,676, forward strand.
GGACGATCTATCTACTAAACTGTAATAATAAAATGGTTATAATAAAAAAAACATGGCGTTTTTGCTTCCTCAACCTTAAATCCCTTAATGATCTATCCATCAAACTACAATCTTTCATAAACTTGATATGAAACGAGAGAGTAGACGTATTTCGTCGGAAGTAAAAATAGATAAATGTAAGTTATACTATAATATTGTGTCAGTTACATCTAAATAGAGATCGCACTGAACATTTGTCGTTATCACTGGAGTGCGTATTCGCTGAGCGTTAGTCATTTCCCGACGACGGTAATGTATGTGTTATATTACATATTACGTTACTTATATTTTTTTTGTCTAAAAATTCTTGATAGTTCTTAAAGCTCTTTTCTAGTAAAGAAGCTTAGTAAAGTAGAAACTAAAAAGTTTGCACTTATTCTTTTGAAGTACGAGTACTTAAAGTTTCATTTAATCCCATTTTGTTTGGAAAAAAAATACTTTTGTTTACGGTTTTCCTCACAGAGCTAGAATTTTTCACTAATTTAAGACTGGTAGTTATAATGTATGTATATTACATTTTCTGTACTATAAAATATTGTCACCATCTCCTATTTCATGTTATATAATATTCATGTCATATTGCCATATGGCATTGGAACATATTACAAAATATTTTATTCTTGGTTTCATTAACGCTTTATAATCTTCCAAATTCTTACTTATTACGTACCGGGATATAAGATAAGAGTCGCGCGGTATGAGACTTCGCAGAACTAACACCCACCTTTCCCGTTTTTGCAACATTTTTCATTGATGCTCCGCTCCTGTTAGTTGTAGCGTGATGTAATATAGTCTATAGCCTTCCTCGATAAACGGACTCTCCAACACAAAAAGAATTTCCCTATTCAGACCAGTAGTTCCTGAGTAGGAGTGGGTGATATAGCTTTTGCTGAATATCGAATCGAAACTATATATCGATATTCGATATCGGATATTGAAACTATATATTTTTTGAATCTATATATTGTACTGGTATCGCATTGTGAATATGATTTTTGATACGTTTAATTTTGTTAGATATTTAGATATCGAACAATTTGTATGACATTTTTTAGTTCACTTTAATTTAGAAAATTGGTTTTTTGTTGCTAGTATTGTATATAGTTTAATATAATTTAGTGAAAAATTGTTAAAATTAAAAACAATTTTTTTAAATTGAAAACAGACACTCCAATTTTATTTATATGTATATATAGACTAGCGAGTCATCCTCGCTTCGCTCGGGTACGTCCCTAATTTTAGGGCCACGGGAAGCCAAGAATTCCGCTAGTTAAAATTAATAAATTTTTCAAAATCTAACCTCTTCCTTTTTTGAAGTCGGCTAAAAAGTAGCCTAAGTCACGCATTAAACTATTAGCTATCTGCGAGTGAAAGTCCCGTCAAAATCGATCCAGCCATTTCAGAGATTAGCCGGAACAAACAGACAGACAGTCAAAAAATTTAAAAATTGTTTTTTTTTATTTGCTAGTATCGTATATATACTTTCATATGCATTTAGTGTAAAGCTGTTAATTTGAAATTACAAACAGACACTCCGCGTAGTACTCCAGCGGTTACATATTAGTAATTCACTCACCAATGAACAACAACTAATAACGTCTTATTTGCAACTACACTCGAAATCGAAACGGAGCAAAAAAAATCTAGTTGTCACCTCATTAAAACTGACTAAGTGCATGTCGGGCCACTCGTAAGTAGGGTTCCGTAGAGATACATCGCTATAATGCGGACTAAAGACAAGGCTTTTTCTGATTACATACTGATACTCACTACATGATGCAAGATTTATATTTACTACTAGCGACTCACCCTCGCTTCACTCGGGTTTGAGGTTCACCCTAGGTTTAGCGTTTCGCTAGTTAAAATAAATAAATAAATTTCTACCAACTCATTTTTTGAAGTCGGTTAAAAAGTAGCCTTATTACACGACTTATTACATTAGCTAGCTGTGACTGAAAGTCCCGTCAAAATCGGTCTAGCCATTTCAGAGATTACCCGGAACAAACAGACAGACAGACAAACATTTTAAAAATGAGTTTTTGTTGCTAGTATCGTATATACTTTAATATACATTTAGTGAAACACTGTAAATTTTAAATTAAAAAAACAGACACTCCGATCTTATTTATATAATAGATGTATAGACTAGTTTTACACAATTAAAAATTTAATAAGTAAGTATAAGTAATTATTTATATGAATGAAATTTGTAAAAAAATTTTAATAGCTACATATTAAAAATTGGTCGACTATTACTCATGAACTTGTAAATTTTATAGTACTAGCCACTCGCCTTCGCAGCCTCGTTTATCTCGGGGCTAGATTTAGCGCGAGCGGTACCGCGGGTTCCACTAGTAAATATATACATAAACTTGACAAATTACATTTTAATTATATACCTATCTCTCGATTCTATCTATTAAAAAAACCGCATCAAAATCCGTTGCGTAGTTTTAAAGATTTAAGCATATACAGCTGGAAGCGACTTTGTTTTATACTATGTAGTGATTTTAAAGTAAATACAGTTTTCTAAGCTTTGGAAATATGGACAGACATATATTGCGGGCATAGTGAAATCCTTTTTGAACGGATCCTGAAAATAATAAGTTATTTCTCAAGAAGACGTACGAATATTACATAAACTTGAAATCGTTGAACACAAAAATGCACTTGTAACTTGTTAAGATCTTACACCTTTCCCAGGCCAAATTTTTGTTTAATTTTTAACCGACTTCAAAAAAGGAGGAGGTTATATGTTCCGTTGTATGTATTTTTTTTTTTTTTTATGTATGTTCACCGATTACTCCGCCGTCTGTGGGCCGATTTCAAAAATTTTTCTTTTGATTGGTAGGGTATAGTTCCGAGGTGGTCCCATTGTCACCAAGTCAGGATCTGATGATGGGATCCCAGGGAAATCGAAGGCAACTCTCAAAATTTACAGGCACCTATTATGTTTTTGATATATTTTCTAAACCCGATAAAGCTTTTACGTATGAAAATCATCATCTCATGTGGATGAGCTGATGATGGAAGGTAAAATTCCTCAACAGTTGATTTTTATGTGTTTTCACCGATTTCTCCGTGAATTGTGGGCCGATTTTAAAAATTTCTTTTTTGTTCGGTAGGGTATACATTCAAGATGTTCTCGTTGTCACCAAGTCAGCATCTGATGACGGGATCCTAGAGAAATCGAGGGCAACCCTTTAATTTTATCGGCACTGATTACCTTTTTCATATATTTTCTAAAGCTGTTCAAGAATTTGTGATGATGTAAGGTATATATCCTCAACGGTTAGGAGTTGAAAGAAAATTCTTTTAATATTATACGTACTTATGAACTGATAGTCGTATTCCTTCAGGATATTAGGTGGATTGATAATAGAAGGTAAATCTTATTAACGTCTACGAGTTACGCGGAAAAATAGACGTGGACAAATCTCGATTGACTATTGTCGTTCATTTCAAACCTTTGCTGACTTATTGGAGCAGTAGTTTAGTTAGCCTTCCAATATTTTATTTAAACATAATAATTTCCACAAAAAAATTTAAAATAAATTATTTTTTAACAAAAATGAAAACCGACTTCAAAACGCTACAAATCGAAACTAAAAAGAAAAAAAAATAATTTTAATTACTTAGTTATTGTTGGAGTCGGTGCCAGCCAAGAAGGACAGTTTTATCCTGCCTTTTCAATGAACTTTCGAACGGATATTTTGATTATATTTACAAATTGATACATTAATTAAATTGTATTAAGATTATTTTGCTTTGGCTGGCACCGACTCCAACAATAACTAAGTAATTAAAATTATTTTTTTTTCTTTTTAGTTTCGATTTGTAGCGTTTTGAAGTCGGTTTTCATTTTTGTTAAAAAATAATTAGATTATAATATTATTGATATTATGTCATTACAACATACAAATAAAGTCGATTATTGAACTATACAAATATTATAAGTGCACTGGCAGTCTTGCCATACTCTTTAATTATCAATAATATCGTATACCCTATTACAAAATAGTAAAGTTCAGAATTGAATGACACGCATATCACGCGCGCTCTCTCACTCGCGCTCGATTTGTATCATGATTCGTGCGTGAATCGAGTAAATCTGTATCGAGCGCGACAGTATCGGATATTTAGAATATCGTAAATATCGTCTTTTCGTCGCATATCCAAATCGCTTGACGTTATTCGGATTGATTCGAATATAGTGATTTGCTCGATATATAGTTACTGCAGAGACCGATATATAGATACACGATATTGACACAATATATAGTTTCAAAAACTATATACGATTTGTATCACCCACTCCTATTCCTGAGATAAGCGCGTTCAACCAAACAAATACACAAACAAACAAACTCTTCAGCTTTATAATATTAGAATAGATTACCTCAGTGGATATAGACATTATTTCCGTCGGCATTAGACCTTTAGATTGTTACATATAAATTACTTTGAGAGCAAATCATCAGAGCGTGTCGTTTATGATTCACACGTCTCGTAGAGACAATTACGACACTAACTATGCATCACATTCATAGTTCGCGGCGCGGGGACGCTCGCCGAGTAAACTAGGTACCTCTAAATTATACATCAGTTAGCTAGATGTATTGCTTTTGCTTTATTTAGCTGTCTCTAATATTAATTATGTGTAGTCTATACTCCAGGGGCTGTGAACTGATGTTGCTGACGTTGCCGTGCGTGCTAACGACAGTAGACAGTAGTAGGTTACACCTGGTGTGTAGCGTGAACTAAGGCTGTTATTTTAGGAGAATTTATAGTGTTGGGTAATAATTAATAAGTTATAGGTACTAGAATTAAAAAAAAGCCTTTTATATAAAAAATATCTTTGGTTCCTGACGTTTCGAGTGCCTTACAGCAATGCTCACAGGAGAGACTAAAATTTTGGAGGAGGTACAAACTTTGCAAAATATATTTATAAAAATACAAAATGGCATCAGAGTACCTTAAAATAATATTACTATTAATTATAAACACTTTTCATAAATTCTATACGTTTTATACTTCAATATGAAATATTATAAGTTTTATTTTTGAATATGGACTATAATTGGCCAGCGTTGTGAACTGTGCCCTGAACTGTACCCAGCAGTAGGACGCTAAATTAAGAAGTAAATACAGATTCGATAATACAATTTATTATATAATAACTTTTTACTGAAGTATCAAAATCTTCCAATACATTATTACTAGTAGTATCTCTTGTTGTAAAAATTAGCCTTAAACTTGTGGAAATTGTCTTAAAGTAAAACTGCATCGGTTTTAGTATTTATTGCTGTATTTAAATCATTCTGACTAAAAGTGATGTGTTTATTTTTATCAGTCACGTACGAAGTGCACGTCCAGCGGGTACTTATTTAGTGCTAATGCTGTGTCAGTGTGTACTCAGCACATGAGCTTTCTAGGTTGTTATATACTTTCGAACGAAGCTTTTCCAAAGTAGTAAGTAGGAAATAAAAATAAATTAAGTTTCTGTGAAAATGCGTAAGAAGTCAATATATATTAATTGCTGAAATCGTATTGTAATAATAAAGACTTTTAATATTACACTGATCCAAACATATCATAATAAAAATATTAGAGAATAATATTTTATTTATAGATTTCCCATATAGAATTGATCCACCTCTTTAAGCCCTTACGGGGTACTTTTCGGGATTAAAACTATTCTTTTATCCTATACCAAGGGTCGTAATATCATATCTTCATTCCAAATTTTATTCATTTCTGTTCTGCAATATTCTTCATTACAAACAAACTCACAATCTTATTATAATATTATAGTAGGTAGAGAATTATTGCATAAATTTTTTTGAAAGTAGGGGGAAAAACGACATGTTTCTACACGACTAAACAAAAATGGAATTTTGGATTAAACAAAAGTGTGAAAAGTAATCTCGCGACTACACTTTTACTATAGAAGAATAAAGAAACAAAGTTAGCAGCAACACGCGGTGTCACACACACTGGTAGCTCACGTCAAACTTTGAACGAAGCACACATTATATTTTTACACACAAATACGACAAAGTTTTATACAATGAGTGCTATAATTGAATTCTATCTTATATATAAATTAAAATTATTGTTTTTGTGTTTGTTTGTTTTATGTAATGTCTAATCATTGTAATGAAAATTTGCTTTAGAGGTTCGTCTTTTATGTGTGGGATAATGTCTGATTGTGTCTCACGTAGGATAAATAGATAAATATTGTAATAAAATATTGTTACCAAATATTTATTTGAAAATAGCAACTGTTGAGTTTCTCGCCGGTTCCTCTCAGCAGAACAGCTTTCCGAGCTGGCGGTAGTTTACTCACAGATTTACAGACTGATATTTAATTTTAATAATGTAAAAATGACGATTCAAAAGAGCTAATAAAAGTCTATTTGAATAAAGAATATTTTGATTTGATATGCATTCCTATATCCGAGCTCAGCGAGGTTTAGTCAGTATATAATATAATAGTCTCTATATAATATTTGCTTAATAACTTAACTTAATTTACCTTTTAGATTCGGATGAGTAGATTCATAAATTCCTTTCTTAACTCCCTATATAATAAATATTTGACGTTATAAATGATACTATCTATAAATATAACTATTTCGGATTTTGTGGCGGATTTAGTTAGATTTTTGGTTTGCGACGTTTTTAATACTACAACAACTAACAAGGTCACAGGAGAGATTCACTAACTTTAACATTTTTATAATATTAGTGTAATACAAAATCTTATGAAAAATGTATAGTATACCACCAGTATTTAAATTAGTGTTTCCCCCCGCGGGGTACGTGGCAAGTCATCCTCCACTCATTTAGCACTAGCGTTGTGTGCTCAGTACGAGCTAGTCTTCATTAACTGCACTCCAATGAAAATACGACTTATACTAAAATAAAGTACCTGCGGTTTTCATGTTTTATCGTGGCATATAAAGCGTTATTTAAGCTCTCGTCATGAAAGTTTTAAAATGCTATTCTCTATAATAAGATATTATTACTGAATGTATTATGAACTGTAAATAAACAACAATATTCATTTAATTTATCACTTATTCGGAAATAAAAGATTTCAGTTCTCAAAGCAAATGGCAAAAACATTTTTTTTAACATTTTTTTACTTAAGAACCTAATCAGAATAATTCTTAAGCATTGAAATAATATCTTGAAATCATTGAAAATTTCCAAGAAACACTAAATTATGAATTATTTATTTTACTACAATGTTAAATAATAATTGTTTGGTTATTTCTTTGCCGGAAATATTATTATGAGCAGGAATTCATTGAAAGGAAGCATGTCATTAAAACGTCACAGACACAACAACACGTGGAAAATCTGAAATCGCACTTCAGTGAGCGATTGTGTGTTGCGTATATTATTAATGTTTTGTGTAATATTTAGACGACATGACTGGCTCAGTTTGTTGTGTTATTAGGTCGCGGGTTCGAGTCAAGCTGATGCATTAGTTGTTTAATTAGAGTACGAACGTATACCAGTCATGATCGTTTATATTCATTATAATTATATGTAGTGTATGAAATATCTGCACTAACTATACACAAGACTCGTATCTTAAAATTGTTCTGTGTGTTATTATCTTAAAAGAATATAATGCGACGTTGTCCTGATGAATCAAGTCAAAATACTATAATTTATGTCAACATTTCCGATAATATTTTGCATAAAAATGGTATACAGGTGAAGGGCCATACAGTATTTACCTAGATTATCTCGGCATACTCCCCACACTATGAGCCTATGGGGCATCAATATATTGCAAAAAGTAACTAAGCACACTTCTATAGAAGTCATAAATTCATATTTATATTATTCACGTTGCACGCCGCGCCCCATAAAGTACGGGTCACCTTCATTAAGCATTAATATGGTACCTCGAGGAGGAGATGTATTTTCCTATATTAAGTAAACTACAATATTACCGTATACTGTATAGTTTTATATAAATACGAATGCAGAAACTTTGCAGTATTACAAACACAAAGGAGTAAACAAAACCGATGAAAACTTTGTGAAATAATATACGACAAACAAATAAAGCCAATACTTTAAAATAACAGCGTTTTCAAACAAAGGATAATCTGCAGAGTGGCAGCGTGTATGCTTGAGGTCAGTAGTTCGATTTAAAAGGTATACACTATACATACTCGTACTATAAAGATAATCCGAATTATTAAAACGTGGGTTTTTACTCTGATTTAAGTTAAATTGAAGTTTGTTCAGTGCAGCAGGGTAACAAACATACACTTTTCATTCTATCCTTACAACCTTCCGCCTTTATAAAATATTTTAGACTATTATCTATCTCTTTTTCCAAATTCCATCTATATCCGTCCATCCGTTCAGGCGTAATTGAGTAACAAATATCTATCTAAACTCTTATAATATTATAATTATATAATATAATAAGGATGAAAGTAGCCTAATCTTATCTCCATAAATAATAGCTCTATATAAAAATCAGATGCTAATTAATCCATCATTTTCTTGCTTTACTCGTATTGAAAAAATAAAACAACAAATGCTCTTTGTTAATTATATTTTAGCAAGGATTTAATTAACAAAGATAATCATAACAAAAGTGAGCGCAACGCGATATCTTCATTAAGCTGTAATGTCGTCGTAGAGTACGAGGTGTTTATTGCCACGTAACTCGCGACTACATCTCGTCCCCACTACATGCATTATAGACTAGGGACTTAGCGGCCAGAGCCGCGGTCGGGTTAGCAGAGTACGTGCGGGGGAGGAAGGGGGCAGCCTAATGGGTCCTAAGTTCCAATTTCGGGAGGCAATTTCAGCACAAACTTATTGTCCCGTTTAATGCATCTTGAGATTTTGAAAATGTATACGCTGATGTAACCACTAACCACTACCGGTAGCCCAGCGGTAACGCGCTCGCTTGTATAACCGAGTGATGCGGGTTCAAATCCGGATCTCGCACCTCTGATATTATGTGCGAATCACTTCTATCATGATTACCACTTATCTTACGGCGAAGGAAAACAGAGGAAACCTGCATGTCTGAGAGAAACCTAGTAAGTTTTTGAAAGATATGTGAAGTCCGCCAACACGCACTAGGCCAGCGCGGTGGACTATGGCCTGATCCCCCTCGTACTGAGGGAGGCCCGTGTCCAGCAGTGGGACATTAAAAAGTAAGTAACCATTTACGTTCGTATGTAATTTAGCGTTAGCTATTTCACGCGGTTTAACCTATTTACATAATAAATATATTTAGGAGCGTTTACAAATTAACCCACATCTCTACACGTGAAGTGTTTCTCCAGTTCCGTCAGCGAGTGGTGACTTTGCACGAATTACGCCTACGCATAATATATGGAAGACAGAAAGGGTCAACATTTAATTTACAATTTGATGGAGTTGTGATTCTAGACAATTTAGGGGTGAAATTATGATTTAATTAATATTTTTTCTTCGACTAACGTTGTAAATGATATAACATATATCACGTATCCATCCTTGAGACAAATTAAAAATAATATGAATAATGGTATTTTTTTTCAATAGTTAAAGTAAACTAATGAAGTTGAGTAGTTGCCAAAAATACATCCTACAGTCAAACCTACAAACCTAGATTAGCGTAAATTTACTTGAAAAAACTACGAAAATATACTATTTACAATCAAAATCACAGGTAGTATGAATTTCTAATATATTACCGTTAACTTTTTTCAAAACCGTTAAACAAAGTGTTAGTTTTCGATTAAAAGAAAGCGAGTCTCCACGTAACTAATTCAGACCTGCAATCTAGCTCATAAGTAGCACAGCGTTGGAAAACTCATCGCTTAGAACAAGTAAATAAACGTTAAAATAAAATATCGGTACAAAGTGCGGCGCTCCTGAAATCGGTTTCACTTTGCGAAGTAAAAATTCTCATTACGTTCGCGAGCGGGTTCTCTAAACATTCCCGTTTACTAATACCTGCTCGATGTGTTTGTTTTCAATTTCCTTTAAAAATGATTTTCGTCAGTGTGTATACCTCGGCTCTCGAGCAAACATCCTGTCAAAGGGTCTTGTAAGGTTGGATTTGGAAATTTATTATTAACTTTAGTCGATAGCGACGCATTCACGCAAGCAAGTGCGTAACATCTAATCTAATATATAAAAATCTCGTGTCACAGTGTTTGTTAACGAACTCCTTCGAAACGGCTCGACCGATTTTTATGTTTTTTTTTGTGAATGTGAAATTTCGTGATAGAAAAATGGACCCAGAGCCTAGATATTAAAACCTCAAAGGCGAGCGTAGAACAGCAACGCAAAAAGGTAACAACATATTCAAATATATTTTGGAAAAGAGATCAAAATGTGTTAGGGAGGTTAGCTAGATAGGAGTAAATAATGAGAAAAGGTTGTTAGTTTCCCTCTATTTATATTAAGCAACACCAATCTACACATGAAATGTACAGTCGTAAGCAATGACATGTATACATTGACAACTTTTCAAATATATGTAAACATCAATCGTTTCAAAAGAAAGTATACAAGCTTTGTGTCAAAATAAAGTATACGTATGTTGCTTCATATTTAAGTATACATTTTTATCAATTCATAGTAAATAACATAAAACGAATACTATTATATACAAGTTTCGTGTTATAACTATGTAGCCATTAGTCTAAGAACTAAGAATAAAGCATTAAATATTATTTTCGTATTTAACAAAGTTTTCTAATACAAATACTGTGTCTCTTTCATTAAATACGTGAATTCTTTAAAGTGGTCGTTAGAAGTTTAATTTATTTTTATATGTTAAGTGATTGAATCAATTCGACTAATTGCGACCTGATTCTCTAGGACGCGCCTTGGATTCACTTTAGGCAGAGCTCTCCTAAACAGCTTTACCCAGGGTATATGAGATATCTTCTGCAGCCAACAGCACAGACAGGATTTAAAATATTGTAACACCATGATTCGTAAACTTATTAATTAGATAATTAACAGTAAAATATGTTTTAAGATCTTAGGCTTCTTGCATCGGAAAATGAAGCATAATACTTTGCTTTTAAAAATGTATTATTATGTAGGTATTTAAATTTAAATATTATAATACATTTTTAAATCATACGTATAATACAAATATTATCGCGTAATAGAGTGTGCATATGTGTATGTGTAAAAGCGTTTGTAACACATTCACAACATTGGATGACAGTTTTAAACTTTTGACAATTCGAGGACAAGATCAGTTTATTTAAAATTTTAATGTGTAACAAAGCATTGAAAAGAATTCGAAATTATTAGAATTACAACTGACAATTCTCTATTTGTTTAGTTTGCGTTGTTATGAGAAACTTACTTTTTCATGAATTCGCCCAATGATATTAAGTTGTCATAGCTCAATTGGCGTAGTTGTAGTATGCGTATAATACCTATCCTTGCGACGCGAGTTCAAATCCCGCGCGTGGATAACTTTTTTAATTTTTGTTTCGTGCGTATCTTTTAATTTATGCATTATATACTGGATGGTGATTTAGGGACAAGGAGTGAGCCGTGATGAACGTGGCTCGTCATCATCATTGAGTATATGTTGTCCACATTTGTGAATTTATAAGAAAATACAATAATACGTATAATTATAATAGAACAGTGAATTAAAAAATCTATACATGAAATATTTTTTTTTTGTTTTTATAAAAAAATACTGTAACGTATAGTGCATTGAATATAAATCCCAAAAAATATGTTTTAATTTTTTTGTCTGTTTGTATGTTTTCGTTTAACACAAAAAGTACTTGGCCGATTTTAACCAAATTGTGTAGTTACCTATAACATATTTCTCGGACCATGACTTAGGATACTTTTCACTACATAAAAGCATTTTAATTTACAGGAAAAAATAATAATTGGTTGTATTGAGTTTTCCTTGGATAGCAAATGATTACACGGTAAGTTCATCTGTGTCTATTTTACGAGCCGAGTTTGAGCTTCTCGCCGGTTCTTCTCAGCAGAACAGCTTTCCGAGCCGGTGGTAGTTTACTCACAGACTTACAGACTGACTTTTAATTTTGATAATGTAAAAATGACGATTCAAAAGAGCTTGTTAAAGTCTATTTGAATAAAAAATATTTTGATTTGATTTGATTGATTTACGCAAATTTTTGAACGTAAACCTAATTTTTTTATAATTAATATTTACCACTAGCGAGCCCGGACCGCTGCGCTCGGCGTAAGGTAAAATAAATAAAACAGTTTTCATAATTAAAAGTAGCATAAGTTACTCCTTAAAACATTAGCTACGATATCTGAGGTCAAAAGTCCCGTCAAAATCAGTGTAGCCGTTTCGAGGATTAGCCGAAACTAACAGACAGACAGACAATTGATGTATGGATGTAAGTACAGTATATACTTTCTATGCATTGAGTCTTCTTCTTCTTGCCGAGTCGATGGCAATAGTTAAAGTAAGAAAGCCCAAAACCCCTTAAAAATAAAGATTAAAAAAAAATAAAAAAAGAAGCCCAAATCTCGGCCACCATAATAATTGCATAAGCTCCTGTAAAATGTAGGTAACAGGACCAGGAGGTCATATAAGTAAGTGTAAGAGAGGTAAGAGAGGAAGAGTACAAGTCTGCACTCCAGGTCAATTCGCAAATCCCCACCTGGTTGAGTATACTTATGTATGATTTTTATCACACTATGAGTAATTCATATTTTATTTAGAAGAATATTTAAAAAAATGTATCTTTTTAAAAATGTAAGAAACTAGCATTTCCCGCGGCCCCGCCCGCGTTCTAAAGACTGGAAACAAAATACTTAGATTTCACACACCGTGTGACGTTTTATAGTCGGTTTGTAACGGTTAGTCGATATTTCTTACAAAATCATCATCAAAACCTGTCCTGAGGTTTTCTCGTGATGCAGTCACAGAAAGACAGACAAAAATTTTAAAAACGATAGATTTGATTGTATGGATAATAATGTCTATCTATTTTAATTACATTTTTATCTATTTTAATTAGATTTAAAAAAAAATTATGTACAGATTTGACTCAGTTACAATTATTTTATTATATATGTTTATGATAGATAGTGAATTATTTGACTTTTCAAAATAGATTTTAAGTTAACGTCTTTGTATCGATGCGCAAAACGGCAACGTCGCGTCGCTTACGACGGTTGCCGTTCCGTCAAATAACATGTGGCCTAATATAAATTTATCTTGACACATTGTAATTTGTAGTAGCGCTGTGGTAACGCGCTTGCTTCGATATCCATGTGATGGGGGTTCAAGTCTGAGTTTGAGTTAAACGGGCTAAATACATATAAATTTATCTGCCAGTTACTTTATTGGAAAGTTTTATTATGAAACAGATAAAATATATCAGCAACCATTATCGCTAATCGACTACTAAACGCTTATTACCTACTAAGGTCCATATTGAGGATACCGTTTACTACAGGATAATCGTTTATTCTTACTGGATAATACAATAACTGGTTCTATGGACCACCCACATAAAAGCGTGGCGGAAATTTAAATGGGAATTTAATTATTATAAGTAATAGCATAATATTGTCATAAAATATGAACTAAAAAATGTTAATGGAAGAGACACACTATATATGCATTAGAAAACTTTGTTTCAAATACGAAAATATTATTTTATGCTTTTCGAGCGCAAACCTGTGCACTTTTTTGTGCACAGACTAATGGCTAACTACTTATATTACGAAAAGTATACAATAATATTCGTTTTATGTTATTTACTATGAGTTGATAAAAATGTATACATAATTATGAAACATCTTACGTATACTTTATTTTGACACAAAGCTTGTATACTTTCTTTTGCAACGAAGGATGTTTACATATATTTGAAATGTTGTCAACGTATACATGTCATTGCTTACGACTGTACATAGAGCGTTACGAAACATTTTTCGTTAACTATTCGAAATTATTACATGAAAAATTATATGCATAACTTTATTGCTACGTTTTGAAATGAAATTCGTGAGTTATTGTACTTGCATTCTTAATGCTAATATCGTCTTCACAGTAAAGTCCATAACCGAAGGAATCTCCGTTAGAAGTTGAAGTGGCTTGTATTGATGTAGAGTGGTTAAGAGCTTTGTAAGGTATTTGCATAAATGTATTGCGTCGTTGCAGCCGTAGTGTTTGAAGCATAGAATAAAGAACTACATACAGTGTGTACAGTAATCTACAGTATGTGAAGAATATCTCTTGTAAACCTTTATATGGAATGGATTTTTTATTACTTTTATATCCTTATTTACACCGACTTCATAGCCACTTATAAAGTAACTTTTCCGTCGTAATATGTATTATAAAAACAGATTTCTTTAAACAATTTAAAGGTATTCTTGAGGTATAAATACATATACAATACGTCATAAAATCATCAAAATTTGGAAGGTTTAATACAAACCATTTTCCTTGTAAACGCAGGGCAAACCCAATTAATTTTCATATTGATATTTTTTTTTTCGTTTTATTTTTTGTTTTATAATAGAATGAAAAGTAATAGTTTTATGGAAGCAAATATTTAATAAAAAATGAATCTTGCTACGAACTATACTGAGAATTTATCGTCGTTGACGAATCTTGTTATAAAGCTTTTAAAGAATTTCTGTGGCTATAAGTTTAAATTGATAAGTATATTATTAAATAAAATCATGTGTGTTTGATGTGTAAATTGGACTTACCTGCTTAATTTATTATAGAATGAAAATATCTCGACTTAACAAATATACATAAAATTATACACCCTTGTGCTGTGTACTGTGCCTTTTTTGAAATCGGTTAAAAAATATTTACTGCTCCGATCATATTTTCCAAAGTGTAAGTTACTGATATGAGTTCCGCCGCACCGACGCCCACGAGACGGCTAAACGGCTAAACGGCTAAACGAGATCAAACGGCTGATATTAAAAACCTTTTCGTAAGTTGCGGCTCTCTCAGGCGAGAAATTAAAGGTTCGCCCGAAGGTTAGTTTTTCGAGTGATTTCGTCATGTGACTGATGGACCGTTTCTCTTCACATCCGTTTACGAAAATATCGAACGGTCGATTGCTCACTAACGACAAAATGTGAGAAAAGAATTTGGTATTCGACAAGCATTAGTTATATTCCGCGTTATCTCATTCTTGTCGCATCAGAATTAAGCCCACTACTAGAAAAATGGGTCATGATCTTTAAAAAATAAACGCGACCTAGTAACCCTTGTACTTAAGTTATAAATATTTAGCTGGGGCTGTTAGACCCTTAAAACGTGACTTGATTCGCTATGAAATATATTGCTTTATCTCCTATTTTTGTGCTCCGCCTTGATAGGGGTCTATCTTACGTATTTTATTTTAAATGCCATCGATTTCACTTAGCTAAAGTGGCCATATTAACTGGGACAAAAGTTAACTATTAGTTTTACGTGAATAGTTGACAATATAAATGATGATTGTCTTATTGGACTTTGTCGCGGATTTATTTTGATTTTAGGTTCCCGACATATTTATTATACAACAAGCGTACTAGTCAAGCTCTCAATTGTATAGAATGAAGCAAAATGTAATGCACAAGACAATACGACGACGAAGATAAATTTCATAACGACATGGATGGGGACATAATGTATCTAAGTCAAACTTAAGGGCGGATGTAGTTGGGAAGCGAATCTCGACCGAGACATTAAGAGGGGTTCTTGATTAATCTGGCGGATCCTAGCGAGCCTTAATTAAAATGGGATTATCTTAAGGCAGCAGAGGCTTCCCGGTAAGAAGCTATCCGCAGGCTTCCTTGTACCTAATTTTTTCCTATCGCACTCCGCCCGGCTAATGAGTGTTCCGATAAAAAGAACTAGATTTCCGCTTAATTTGCGCCGGCTATTTATGTAGTGGAAAAATATATAATTTTGTTCAGCTTTTAATTCCGCTCGAGAGCAATAATTTCCTTTCTAAATATATATGCTTTACTAGGATTTAGAAGTGGTTGCGGTATCATCCGCAGATAGCGTTCTTACTCATAAATGAATTAATTTTTAGGACTTTTACGTTTAAGTTCAACGAATAAAATAAATAAAATATTAGTAGTATTTTTATGTGAATTGACTAAAGCTGCACTAATTTCTATAATATTATAAAAAATATATTGACAAATTATTATTATTATGTGAGTTTAATATTACAGACCAGGGAAATATTGTAAAAATACGTACTCGTAGGTACAAATGTTTTCATGTTGCAAAATCGACAGCAAACTGCGAAATAACGCCGAAGTGGGATCCGAGAGTACAGAAAGATTATTAGACACTCTATTTTCCGCGACACCAATTGAATCCTTAAGAAGACAAATGTAAGCGTCGTTTATCGAGGTCTCGAGTTGCAAATCCTTTATTGCGGTCACAGCAATCATAACGTCGGCTCGAAGCCGGCGTCAAATCTTGCGAGCGTTTCGCCCACTTTTTCTTACTTTACTTTATCCCGGCCTAATGTTTTCCCCAACAATTCGGCGGATAAGCGCCGCCACTTACTGGGCCGTTGGTTCCCGCGGGACACAGTCTTAAATCGCAAATTGAGTTTCGCTTAGTGACTCGGAGAACGAGCGAGATCGCCCCATATATTTTTATGGTGTGAAATTTTTGCTGTTTCATTAAATTGGTGATGAATGAAGGACGAAGTTTTCTATTGCGAAATCATCAAAATCCTAATATTTAAGTATCAGCCATATTTACATCAAACTCACCATCTTATACCAAGATTTATTAAGCTTAAGCTATATTGTATTAACTTGATAATCATTATGAAGATTTTTTTGTAAATTTGCTCCGGGTTTTTCTACACACACTAAAATTCCTGTAATTTAATTACCGTTAGGTGTTAGAGGAAATCGTAAAATTAAAATGTAAATACCTGTTCTCTTCTCAGGATCAGGAAAGAGCAGGTCGTCGAGCCTGGCGGCTGCCGAGCGACCCTTGCTGTTGACGGCCACGGCCACCAGCCGGAAGCGCACCTCCCACTCAAGCCCGCGCACCGTCCACACTGGCTCGTCTGATGTGAGGTTCACTCTGAACACACATTACCATTATTATAATGATCATTATCATCAGCCCTTTTTAACGTCCCACTGATGGACACGGGCCTCAATACGAAAGGCATGAGGCTATAGTCCACCGCGCTGGCCTAGTGCGAGTTGGCGGACTTCACATGTCTTTCGAAAACTTGCTAGGTTTTCTCAGACATGCATGTTTCCTCACGATTTTTTCCTTCACCGTAAGACAAATGGTCATCATGACAGAAATGATGCGCACATGAAAATATCAGAGGTGCGAGACCCGGATTTGAACCCGCATCACTCGGTTATCCAAGCGAAAACTAAAAATCAATGGTTACCATGTAATATTTTAGATAAACATTAAAAATAGGTTTCGAAATTTATCTTTCTTTCGTGCGAACAGGAAATCGAGGGCGTATTTTTTATTAGAATATTTTATGGAGAGAGATAAGTACTTTATTCGATATATCAAGTACTTTTTTGATATTACTTGCTAAAGAGTATTATATATAGAGTATAATATTCACTAACTTAAAATATAATCGTTTCCTAAATAGGCCGAATTAATTAAATAGATAAATTTAATGTGTACTATAATATTCATTTGAAGAAGATATTAGGCCGACATTACTTTTTTATTCCTTTATTCAATTACGCAAATATTGGGTCATTATAAATGAAACTATCTTTTCGGATTTTGTCGCGGATTAGTTTTGATTTATGGTTCCCGACGTTTCAACTTTCAAATGCTTCATAGCAATTGTGGTCTCTCTCGTGACTATAAAAATAATAGTTACTATTTAACAACACGCCCTTATATAAGTAACCTACAGTGTCATGCCAATAAAGGATGGTGTCACTTGATTAATAAAAATAAATGAATATGTTACACACGTCGTATTTCATATTAATTTAATTAACAACAAAATTCTTCTTCAACACCTGTCGTTACCCAACTTTATGGTGATATGTTCATTTCGTAATTTCCCGACATTGGGGTGCTCTAATGGGGCGAATTACATCGCAAACTTTTGTTTACATCTAACATTTGTAATTTGAGGGGTCGCTTTGTACATTTGGACGGAGTGGCCGAGAGATCTCTCGAGACTCCACCGACGGTAATGTGGGGATAATATACATACTAGCTTTCTCTCGTGTCTTTGCTCATAGCCATTGTCTACTTGGATATTAGTTATCTTTTTTTTGTTTTATTAGAAAAATCTATGTGCATCATAAGGAAATGTGAGATGGCTGTTTAGTGGTTTACTCGTAATGTCGTTCCAGACAGATAGATAGATGTCAGGAAAAAGTTCCAAAAACCAACACAACAACCCTATTAATAATAATGACTATTTCAATAAGATTTTACAAAAAATGTTGAATGTACAAACTAATTTAAAATTATATTATACGTAAGACTCGGATAAATATGTGTCCGTTTATATTTTAGTGTGGTTACTTTCTGAATGTAAATTCGATAGAAAGTCCCAAATATCGTACTATTTCTTTACCTTCAATATTACAGTGATTCACTAACTGCCTTATGTGCTTTAATTACGTAGTTAATTAGATAAAAGTTAGCTTTTCGTACTGCAGTGGTAATTTAAAAAAATAAAAGTATAACTCATTAGCGCTAAACTGCCCCCTTGCGAGCTTTTATTTTATAACACTCCCTCACTTTTCTCTTCCCTTTTTAATTATTAAAATGAAATAATTTAAGTACTAACGTACGTACAGGATGGCCGAGAGAAGCGGGTTCAAATCAAATAAGGTCAAGTCCGTCTGATATTTTCATGTGGCATTTCTATCATGATTACCACTTGTCTTACGGTGAAGGAAAACGTTAACAAGTCTTTTAAAGACATGTGAAGAGCCAACCCGCACTTTTCCAGCTTGGTGGACTATGGCTTGATCACCCTCGTTTGAAGGCCCATGTCCAGCAGTGGGACGTTAAGAAGAGATTATTTTGTACGGAATCACTAACCGTTAAAACGTACTCGAATCTAGAAACTAAGCCGAGGAGTAAGTCGCCAGTTTAAATATAAAATTATCGATTAAAACCTATAAAATTATATTTAACATTTTATTTTAAACTTACTGTTAAAGATAAAAGTGCAAAAACGTAACCAAACATAAACAAACAGCAAACATTCTTTTTCAGGAGTTAGTTGGAAATTTCCATACAATACGAGGTACGGGGCGTTTAAACGATGCTCGTTACAGTTCTTCCGATGGAAGTAAAATACACCCATCATTTATTGTTGCTCTAAACGTTACAGCGCATATAAAACGCTGTTCAATCGCCAATTTCACTGCATTGTTCCTTTACGAGGGTAAATAAAGTGGTATTTACTACAACTCATTATTAGGTCACGTTAGTCTATTGTTCTACAGAATGGAGCTGATATTGAATGAATAATAGTTAGAATCTAGTGCTCCTGTAATTTGTGGCGATTTTTTAATTGATTTTTTCTGCAAATGATTATCTTTATATATGAAGTTCTCGTGTCACGATTTTGGTCCGGGATGAACACTGAAACTACTTATTTGAAAATATTTTTTTTTATTTTTTAATGTGTGTAATTTATTTTAATTTCTTTCGATTTTAGAAAAAAATGTTTTTATTCGAATAACTTTTTATTGCAAAATTAACATTTCATACGTGTGCCACAGCAACGCGAGACCGAACCTGCTAGTCATATTACAAATTAAAAAGAATAACCTTTATATAAAAGAGATTTTTGAATTACAGTTCAATAAACAAACACTTGACGGAGAAAATTAAATTTAAAAAGTTACTAAATTCTTTAATAAAAATCTCACAGTTCACTGACTTTTATATAACAAAGGTGAACTGAGGAAGAAATTCGGAAAGTAACACTAAAGGGACACAAGTTTTTATACAAGTTTGTCATTTTCGAAAATGGAAATATGAAAATTGATTTTAAGCTTATATTTTCAGTACCGATGGGAATTATATCCTATTGACACACTGTTTTATGTATACTAATATTATAAAGCTGAAGAGTTTGTTTGTTTAGTCCAAATTGAAAAATTATTTTTGTGTTGTGTTAAATGATAAATTTTAGAATTTGTAATTTTAGTATGTATAATCTAATGTCTTTGCTTGCTATTTAAAAAGTTTCTGTTTATTGCCGCTTGGGTTATGTTATCTGTGTTTACTCTGCTGTCATTTGTTTTCCCGAGAAGTTGTTACCTTTTATGTTAGTGATTTTTATCAATAAATATCTAAGAAATCTTGCTCAATTAAATTATTTATAACCCAAAATATAATAGGTTATGGGCCCAGGTACGCATAACGCATCGTAATTAATTGAGTAAAGAGCAGAAGCTAAAAGGTAACACGCGTGTTCGAAATTAATAACCTTATTGAAATAAAACAAAATGGAAGTCACAAATTCAATGAGAATTGAGAAGTTTAACGGCAAGGATTTTCGACAATGGAAATTTCAAGTCAATTGTGCCTTAAAAGCGAAAGGTTTAAATATCTACGAAGAAAAACCGACAGTGGGAGATACGAGGCATTGGGACAAAAATGATGGCATGGCCATGTTCCTATTAACTTCGTCTATGGAGCTAAGCCAAATCTCGCTAATTGAAAATTGTGGAACAGCTAAGGAAGTAATGACAAAGTTGGAATCAATTTACGAACAAAAATCGGAGCTGAATAAAATGATGGTGCACGAAAAATTCTATCAATATAAGATGTCATCAACCGATAGTATTGCACAGCATATTTCTAAAGTTGAGAACTTGGCTAAACAATTAAAAGAGAATGGCGAAGAAATAAGTAATACAGCAATTATGACAAAAATATTAAGCACATTACCTTCAAAGTATCGTTCTCTGCGTCAGGCATGGTTGTCATTAGATCCACATTCACAAACCATTCAGAACTTAACAGCAAGATTATTAGATGAAGAAGCGAGCTTAACTAATGAAGAGGAATCTGAGAGTGCATTAGTAGCCACAAAGCAATGTAAGCCACAAAGAAAATTTCAAAATCACAATATACACCAAAGTTCAGCATCTGGCAAAAATAATCAGCATCGATTCATATGTTATAATTGTAACAAGAGAGGGCATTTTGCAAGAGATTGTCGAGTCCCAAAGAAATCTGAGAAGAAACCTCAAGAGCAGAAGATGCTTGCATTTAGTGCCGAGCAATGCTTACAATCTGAAGCTGATATAGATACATGGATCCTTGACAGTGGTGCATCTGCACACATGTCACACAGGCGTGATTATTTCTGTGACTTACTAGACTATGGCCAGAATAGTGGTAGTACAACTGTGAGATTGGGAAATAAGAAGGAACTAGTAGTGCAAGGTCGAGGAAATATATTAATTAATAGGTGTGTGAATGGAAAGTGGGAGCAAAGTATTCTAGAAGATGTACTTTATGTTCCAGAGCTACGTAGAAATTTGTTCTCAGAAGGCATGGCAACAAGAAAAGGCTATGTTATAATTAAGAAATACAATGAAGCCTTAATATTGAAAGATAAAACAGTAGTCATGACTGCAACATTGAAGCAGAATAATTTATATGAAGTAAATATTAAAACCATAGTGCAAATAGATTGTAATTTAGCACAGTCAAGTTTGAAAATCTGGCATGAACGCTTGGGCCACTTAAACTTGAAGGAAGTGCAAAACATGAGCAAGAATGGTGCAATTCCAGTAAAGTTAACAGATGACATCAACTTTGTTTGTGAGGCTTGTCAATATGGCAAACAAAGCCGCCTGCCATTTTATAAATCTTGTAGAGGAAAATGTGAACCTGGTGATTTAACCTACAGTGATGTGTGTGGACCTGTAGAACATACATCTGTATCTGGAGCAAGATATTTTGTCTTATTTAAAGATGGTGCTACCAGCTATAGACATGTGTTTATAATCAAGCACAAAAGTGATGTCATGGATTGCTTTCAGAAATATAATGCAATAGTGAAAAATAAGTTTGGTCATGGCACTCGTATATTGCATACAGACAATGGACGTGAGTATGTTAACAATGAACTTAAATCTTATTTGGATAGTGAAGGAATATTTCATGAGCGCACAGCACCTTACACGCCTGAACAAAACGGCAGAATGGAGAGAGAAATGCGCACAATCATGGAGAGTGCAAGATCTATGTTGTACTCTCGTGATATTTCATTGAACCTGTGGGCTGAAGCAGTAAACTGTGCTGTTTATTTATTGAATCGAAGTTCTTCTACCCAGACTAAGAATGTATCCCCATATGAGCTGTGGAATGGACAGAAGCCAGCCCTTCAACACATAAGAGTATTTGGTTCAGAAGGTTATGTTCATATACCTGATGAAAGAAGAAGAAAACTAGATAAAAAGAGTGTAAAACTAATATTAGTAGGATATGAAAATGAAAATTATAGAATGTTTGATATTAAAACTGGGAAGATAATAATAAGTAGAAATGTTCACTTCAATGAGAATAACATACCAGTACTGAGGAAAAACACCACTTCAATTTCTATCACCGATGAACAAGAACAAAGTAAAGAAAAACAAGATATACCAGTTTCACCAGAAGACAACCAAAATATTTCTGAATCTAGTTTTGAAAGTGTAGAAACAGAGGAAGATATAACATACCAGCCACCTTCACAAATAATTTCTGAATATGAGAAAAGAAATATTACACTAAGACCTAGAAGGAACAGGAATGAAGAAGCAAATTTTGTAGAGTTTGATGTACCTACAACATATGAAGAAGCTATAAATTGTAAAAATAGTCATAAATGGAAGGAAGCTATAAGCGAAGAATTAAAGTCACTAGAAGAAAATGAAACCTGGAAGTTAGTAGATAGAAATAATGAGAAAACAGTGACCTCAAAATGGGTATTTTGTGTAAAAAGAAATTCAGATGGTGATATAGAAAGGTACAAAGCTCGTCTTTGTGCACGTGGGTTTACACAAACTAAGGATGTTGATTACAAAGAAACATTTTCACCAACAACAAGATTTGATTCCATTAGACTAATATTATCTTTTGCAGCTCGAGAGAATTATGAACTCCAACAATTTGATGTCAAAACAGCATTTTTGTACGGTGAGTTATCAGAGGATGTATATATGGAGGTTCCTGAGGGTGTCCATGCTGAGCCAAGGAAAATCTGTAAGTTAATTAAGTCCTTATACGGCCTAAAACAGTCATCACGCTGCTGGAATAGAAAATTTTCTTCTTTCCTAACTACTTATGGTTTTGAAATGTGTCCCTCTGACAACTGTATTTTTGTTGGTAATTTTAATAAGTATAAAGTTATCTTGATCTTGTATGTAGATGATGCTTTATTATTGTCAAAAAGTAAAAGTATATTATTACATATTATAAATGATTTGAAACAAAGTTTTAAGATAAAAGAATTAAATTTAAATATGTTTATTGGCATGGAAATAACTAAAAATGATGGAATAATTACTTTAAGTCAAAAACAGTACATAAAACAAATTATAAATAGATTTAACATGTCAGATGCCAATCCTTGTAGTACCCCTGCTGATAATAATGTAATTTTAAAGAAAAATAATAATGAGAGTAATATTGAATTTCCTTATAGGGAAGCAGTGGGAGCCCTAATGTTTTTATCAACTGTATCTAGGCCTGACATTTCTTATTCTTTGAATGTAGTTAGTAGATATTTAAATAATCCTAGTAAAGAACATGTAAATGCTGTTAAAAGAATTATTCGGTACTTGTTAAAAACAATAGATGTTTGTATTACTTATAATTGTAACAAAGAATTAGTAGGTTTTTCTGATTCTGATTTTGCCTCAGATATTGATTCTAGAAAATCTAATACAGGATATATTTTTATGATGAATGGTGGGCCTGTTACTTGGGCCAGCAGAAAGCAAAATACTGTGGCATTATCAACTACAGAATCAGAATATATGGCTGCAAGTGAGGCTGCCAAAGAAGTTTTATGGCTTCGGCAGTTGTTAATTGATATTGATGAACCACAATTGGTAGTAACTTTATTTATAGACAATCAGAGTGCTATTAAACTCATTCATAATCCTACTTACCATAAAAGAACAAAGCACATAGATGTAAGATATAATTTTATTAGAGAAAAGGTAGAGCAAAATGTCATAAATATCCAATATGTGGAAAGTTCTAATCAACTTGCAGACTTTTTAACTAAAGCTTTACCTTATGGAAAATTTATTAATAATAGAGATAAAGTTCTAAAATATATTAACTGAGTTTGTTAGGTATAATATATAAATATGTATTAGATTTATAAGTTAATATTGTCAGAAAATAATAGGTTGATTTGAAGTTTAATTGTAATAATTCTTAAGTAATTATTAGGTTTCAAGGTTGATATTGTTTAAAAAAAAATGAATAAGTTGGTTAGAAGCTTAATTTTAAGATTTATAAGTTACTATTGTCAGAAAATAATAGGTTGATTTGAAGTTTAATTGTAATAATTCTTAAGTAATTATTAGGTTTCAAGGTTGATATTGTTTAAAAAAAAAATAATAAATAAGTTGGTTAGAAGCTTAATTTTAAGATTTAAAAGTTAATATTGTTAGAAGATAGTAAGTTAGTTTGAAGCTTAATTGAAACTAATGTAATAGTTCTAAAATTTAAGTGGGAGTGTTAAATGATAAATTTTAGAATTTGTAATTTTAGTATGTATAATCTAATGTCTTTGCTTGCTATTTAAAAAGTTTCTGTTTATTGCCGCTTGGGTTATGTTATCTGTGTTTACTCTGCTGTCATTTGTTTTCCCGAGAAGTTGTTACCTTTTATGTTAGTGATTTTTATCAATAAATATCTAAGAAATCTTGCTCAATTAAATTATTTATAACCCAAAATATAATATGTTGGATAGTCCGTTTATCGAGGAAGGCTATAGGCTATATTACATCACGCTACGAACAATAGGAGCGGAGCATCAATCAAACATTTTTTTTTTATGGTAAAAAGGGGGCAAACAGGCAGGAGGCTCACCTGATGGGAAGTGATCACCTCCGCCCATGGACATCTGCTAGCTTGCAGATGCGTTGCCGGCCTTTCAGGAAAGGGAGGGATGGAGGAGGGAGGGATGGAAGAGGGAGGGATGGGGGAGGGAGGGGGGAACGAAGGCGGAGGATGAAGGGAAAAGGGAGGGGGGAACGAAGGCGGAGGATGAAGGGAAGAGGGAGGGGGGAAGGAGAGTGGGCCTCCCGGACCGGGTGTTGCATAAACGGGAGGTATTTGGTTTCCAGCCTTTAGAACACGCGCGAAGCCGCGGGAAAGGCTAGTTAACCAATAATAAATTAATATATTACGACATTATTATACATCACCATCTAGTTCCATGTGACTTGGCTATGATTACCAGATAGTTGATATACTAAACATACGTAACTTTAAATACATACATATTATAAATATAAACCGTATAAAATTCGTGTTCAGCACACAAATGAATGTCCCTCACGGGACTCAAACCCGGGACCGCTAGTACTATAAACTTTATGAGCCAAACGTATTTTTACGTTATTTATACATTCAACTAATACTATTAATACATGCTATTAAAATAAAAGCCACATTAATTAAAACAAGATAAGGCCATTATATAAGTAAATATAATATGAGGACGGTAACAGTCATTTTCCTCCATCCCTCAGTAATATGGTCGTATAATCCGCAACAAATATAAAAAGGATCTTCTTGATCCCGTCCACTAATATTTAAGGAACAGCAGGTACAATAAGTCCTCTTTCGATAGCGAAGAATGAAGATATAGATCTATACTACTAATATACACAAAATCAAAAAGACTGTATTTTTTGTAAGTTTGTTTACAACTACTTACTCGGAGTAAATAGAGTGTGGGTATAGCGTTTCACCCTTGCTCCGCTCGGATTGGTTTTCAAATACCTACGTTTTAATTATATTAGTATAACTTCAGAAATAAGACTGATAAAAACTGAATTAAAATCCATTGCGTAGTTCAAAAGATTTAAGCGTACAGACAGCGGGAAGCGACTTTGTTTTATACTACGTAGAGAAATCGTTTAAATCACGTCATGTAATTGCACTGAAAATGGACAGTATCATTTCATGTAACCGTTAACTTTAACTTTAAATTCTTCGCTAACTTTATAGTTACACGTTAAAAGTACATTTTAGTTTATATCTAATACATCTCATTTAATGGAATATTTAAGTTAAGCGCCAGGCTGTAACTCCGAAGACTGTTCCAACTTCTTAGTTTCAAAGCCTTGTAGTACCTATTCTATGAAAATCGAGCTATTTTCCTACAGCGTTAAGTCAAACAGCACTAGTCGATGTAAATCTTAAAGCGCTATAAGAATCTACTCCGTAAAGAGGATTAAAAATGTATCAAGCAGACAAGGCGGGCTTGACCCCGACAATTTATAGTAGAATTTTTACAAGCGGCAGTTGCGATGTGGGACCTCGTCAGTGGCCATTGTCTTTCTTTTTATAAATATTTAATTAATTATGGTACATTTCAATAACATGGCGAATTTTCAACACACTGCTGTAGTCTCTTTAGAAAAAATGGTTGTATAAATTAAAAAATCTCATCTATTTATGTGGCATCACGTTTGGCTTATTTTGTATTAAACGACTTGATGTGTCAGTGCCTCAGTGGTTGCGGGTTCGAGGTTGGGTTGGACCCCGCTGGTGGCAGTGAGGTAAGCCCAAATGATGATTTCAATTCTATGATTATTATATTTATAGTTCAGTTTAATCTTGATACCTCACTTAGCAACATCATAATTGTCTGAAAAACTTCAAGGGCCTATTTTATATTAAATATTTGTACGAAAAATATTTTTTGCTGTTGGGAAGATTTTATTACCTATTTTAAAGAGGAACGAAATGTTTGTTGAATTTATCACAGGTATTTTATGTAGGTATAGCTTTTGTTTACGTGAGAACCTCGGACTTTGTGAAAATAGAAGCTTTTGTCAGGATAATTAAATTTATTAGGCTTTATATATTGTCTACGTGACGTATAAATTTTATATTATAAAATTGTTAAAAAAAATGAAAATAAATTACCAATTACTTCTCTTGTTTTTAAAACTTTTATTTACTCTTTAATTCAACGAAAAACTCAGTCTACCCAAAAATATATTATATGCAAATAGTAAAGGAAAGTCATATAATACTTTAAGTTACACATACATACATATATTGCTCAGAAACAAAGCCTTCAGAGAGTAGATGTTGATCTTCCAAAGTTAGAATTAAACAGGCTATTCGAAGAGCTTTTGGCAGTTTCTTTGGAATCTGGACTTAAGTCTATTTCACTCCCATTTATAGTACTGTCGCTTCTAAATGTATACATTTGTTATATAAAGATTATAATTACAACCTTTTATACTCAATTTTCGAATTTGCTTTGCCTTCTTTGCACTACACACACTGATAATTTCTACGTTTTTTCAAAAAAGTTTTTACAAGTTAAAACGCTATTGTCAAAACCTTTGTAAAAAAATATAACTCCGATATGTATTTATCCAAGCCAGAATCGAACTTACATATACCAGTGTAATAAAGGTATATCCTCGCCACCTCTACGCAAGATGATCATAAAATATTGTATATTTAGGAATTTTTACAAGAACCCATCGCAAAGAGGATTAAAAATATATCAGGGAGGTCTCGCCCGGGAATTTATAGCTGAATTTTTTCAAGAGATAGGCCCGGGATCAGAAACCTCGTTAGCGTCCATTGTCCGCCGCTATTGTCGCATCCTGAATTAGAAACCCTTTCACGTCATTACTCCCGCTGTATTATACTTGGAAATGCATTTTATAGCGACATTAACGAATTATGTTTCTTATAAAAAATAAGAATTTATAAAAAAACTAATTTTATCGCACTGTATTGAAATTGTAAAGTTGCTAAAGATGACATAGATTTTGGGTATGAGTTGGAATCCTTAAATAACATAAAACAATATTTTTAAATAATGCTAAGATAAAAGATAATTCAAATCATAGGTTATAATTTTATACGTTAAAATGAAGCAGCAGTGGGTTTAATAGTAATTATATTTATCTTGTCGTATAAATGGCAATTGTGTGTATCGGATTTATGTGCATTTTAGAAGCAATATACCTACTGCGTATCTTGTCAATAGTCGCAGTCGTGTTGCTGTCGTATCTTGTAAATAGATGAAACATAATACAGTACTTTAAAACATATACGCGCAATGTACGTATAGTGCGTACATGTCGCATCGTTCCCGTGTCGTGCCCGTTCCGCGGTAATTCGATGCTGTTAATGCGTAATGAGGGCACTTCCGTGTAACGAGCTCGTGCGTTTCGCGTTAATTGTAAAATATAATTCATAAGAATTCATTACTCATTAAAATCTATTTCTTAGCTTTATATTTTTATATCGAAATGCGTTTTTTTGTATTATGTATAAAAAAATAAAAAAATGACCGATGACATTTACAAATCAGAAGAATTATAAATTATTGTTGATAATATTCTGGGGGCATTAGATAAAAAAGAGACCGATGACATTTACATATCAGAAGAATTACAAATTGGTTCATAATATTCTAGGAACAACATTAGATGATATTTTAAATAAATAAATAAATAATTGAATAAGTCGTTTTCCTGTTAATTTCCGACCAGATACGACGCCACTGAGCCACCGTTAACGTTCGTCGTATAACGATGCTCTCAATTAGCTCGGTTTGGATGAGAGCGTGTAATTAAATCCCTCTTTCCGCGGTACATTTTGCTCGAGTTTATGAAAATATATTCGAATTAGAAAAAAATATTTTTACAGTTTTTATTTTATGTGGCTCTTCTGTACGGAATGACTTCTTCTACTATTAGGCTTAAAGTCTCATTTATTATAATTATATTTATTATAAGAAATGTATTACTAAGTAAATATCTTATATCTTATTATTTTAGACAATATTATGTACAAATATATAACACAAATTGTAGTTAATGAAATTAAATATGATAAATACGTTATACGAAACTATGTTTTCAGATTTTGTCGCGGATTTATTTGTATTTTTGGTTCCCGACGTTTCGAATGCTTTACAGCAATCATGGTCACGGGAGAGACTGAAGGAAGTAAGGTCACGGGTGACCAAGATTGCTGTAAAATCCGAAAAGATAGTTTCATTTATAATGTCAAACCTAAGAAAGTATTACGTTGTATGAAATTGTATAAAAATGTAGTAACTTAAAAATAGCAATTTGTTAAGATTTTAGCCGGCTCTGTCCACCGCCGCCGCCGCGCTCTCACGAACGTCACGTAAAAGAAAAACAGACGATTTAAATCACAAAAAAGGCTATTAAAGCTGTAGTTTACGTGTTTTCTAATTAAGGGAAGTTATGAAGAATTTGAAATATTTGTCTGTAACAAAAATTTGATTTTTTGTACCCTGCGTATCATAAAAATCCTCTCAAATATTTTATAAATACACTAGGGTCTGATTCTCGCTCCGTTCCAGTTCGCTTCTAGGTACGTTTTAAACATAGATTTCCAACAAAATTCCGAAAACACAGTGAAGTTTGACATATCGAACTTTTCTGGTCGTGGCTGGCCTATGGCCAGGATGGTTTATGGCGTAATCTCCCCATTGACAATAGCACCTAGCAGTTTGACGTTGAAAAAGGGCACAATATATACAAGGATAGCTTATATTTTATTCTCACCTTGGCTTATCCTCGTCTCCGGAGTAGAGTTCGAGTAGAAACTTCTGCGGCAATCCGCCATCGAAGCCCGCGACACACGACACCTCTACCGAGTCCGCCGTCTGGTTCCAAAGCGAACAGTTTCTAGGCGCGTGCGGCTTCCCTGTTATATTCAATTATTATAATGGGAAGAATGCAGGTTTTTTATATAGCAACATAACATGACAACTTTAATGGGTTAGGATTTAATATAAGATAATAATGTCTTAAGTCGTTCAACCTCGCTAAGACTAGTTAAGTACTTATGTGCGTCGATATATTTATATTATGTCATATAAAATAAACATTCTAAAATCTAAATATTATGGAAGAATTGAGTCGTAAATTTAGATTTTTTTAACTTTAACGACTTTTACTAGTTAATAACTGATGTTATTTCTTACTAGCCTTTCCCGCGGCTCCGCTCGCGTTCTAAAGGCTAATCAAAAGAAATATTTTTCTTCAGTTTTTCCAACATTTTTCATTGATGCTTCTTTTAGTCGTAGCGTGATGTAATACAGCCTATAGCCTTCCTCGATAAACGGACGATCTAACACAAAAAGATGCTTGTTACCTTCGGGTAGCAACCAAATGGGCCGGCACGCCCCGTGTAGTTCATTAGCACCACTCTCTCACAGAAGACCGGCGTGAAGTGGCAGCTATGCTGTCGCGTTTCGACCGGTGAGTGAGAGTCCGGGAGGCCCACGCTCCTTCCCCCCTCCCTCTTCCCATCATCCTCCGCCTTCGTTCCCCCCTCCCTCCCACTTCCCTCCCTCCTCCATCCCTCCCTTTCCTGAAAGGCCGGTAACGCATCTGCAAGCCTGGCTTCCCATGGGCGGAGGTGATCACTTCCCATCAGGTGAGCCTCCTGCCCGTTTGAAAAAAAAAAAAAAATTCGGTACAGTAGTTCCTGAGATTAGCGCGTTCAACCAACCAAACAAACAAACAAACAAACAAACAAACAAACAAACAAACTCTTCAGCTTTATAATATTAGTATATATATTTCCGTCATAAATATATACTTACACTTAAAGTGTCTGGCATTGATCTAATTGAATTATTTGCGGAATGACGAAAATGGTGAATCTCACTTTACTTAAGAGGGGACTGCGGTTAAGTTTTCAAATTTATTCATAGCTGTTAATGCAACGTTTACAAAAGTTTTAATTGTATTAAGAATTAAACTTAAAACAGAAAACAATAAAAAACATAATATTAAAAATTGCTTGTTATCTTTGTTATTTATTAATACAATACACGTTAATACAGATTAACGAAAGATAATATATATGATAATAAAAGAAAGGTCCAAAATACAAAACACGAGAGGTCTTATCGCCACACATTAGTCGTGTTTCATCTAGACACTCACATATAATTATGATTTGAATTAAGTCCCTTCCATTAGTATATAATATGGTTATATGTACAAAACATAAAAGCTACCACTGGCAGCTTTAGCTCAGTGGTTCGAGCCTCGTGCGTGCTTAGGGAACCGAGTGAAGCAGGTTCAAATCCCGGGCCTCTGCTATTTTACGTGCGAATCATTTTCCAACATGATTGCCACTTACGGTGAAGGAAAACATCGTGAAGAATCTGTATGTCTAAGACAACCTAATAATTTTGCGTAAAACGCGTGAAGTCCGCCAACCTGCAGTTAGTCAGTGTAGTGGACTATAGCCTGATTCCCTTTTTATAGATGGACTGAATACATACAAAGAGGCAGAGTTTGTTTAAGCGCGCTAATCGCAAGACCTACTAAACTCATATGAAAACTTATATTTGCAGTAGATATTGCCCGTTTATTATATATACTATATATTCTACTCTTTTATATCATACTGAGTGTTAAAATGTACCTGTTTCTTAGTTTAATATTATTAAGAAAAAGTTATAATAATACATTATTTTTTTAATAAATATAGCAAAACATTTCTATTATTAACTGACTTTAAAAAAGGATGAGGTTATATGTTCCACTGTATATATATTTTTTTTATGTATGTTCACAGATTTCTCCGCCAACCTTGGGACGATTCCAAAAATGTTTCTTTTGTTCGGTAGAGTATAGTTCCGAGGGGATCCCATTGTCACCAAGTCAGGATCTGATGATGGGATCCCAGGGAAATCAAGGGTAACTCTCATAATTTATAGGCACCTATTATGTTTTTGATATATTTTTTAATATTCTATCTAATTAAGTAATTGAATAGACATTCAATCATTTCAATCAACACAGTCCATATTGAACTTGCCTTTGAGTCAATTTAAATCAAAAATTAAAAATACGTTATTGAATAAGGCTTATTACACTATAGCGGAATACCAAGTAGATGTAAATGTGTGGGATTAGTCACTGGTTGTGTCTCACGTAGGATAAATAGATAAATTGTAATACAATATTGTTACCAAATATTTTTTTGAAAAGAGCAACTGTTGAGTTTCTCGCCGGTTCTTCTCAGCAGAACAGCTTTCCGAGCCGGTGGTAGTTTACTCACAGACTTACAGACTGACTTTTAATTTTGATAATGTAAAAATGACGATTCAAAAGAGCTTGTAAAAGTCTATTTCAATAAAGAATATTTTGATTTGATTTGATTTGATTTGAATAAAGTATTTAAAGTCTCACCAGCGGCTACCATCTGGAAGACGCAGGGCACGAGTTGAGTGCCAACGTCGTTGGCGGCCGCGCAGGACAGCGTGCCGTAGTCGAGGTCCGCCACCGGCGTGTATCTGGACACGGAGTCAAAACTAGTTGTTATAATAACATCGAAAAATACATTACATATTAAAGTTTAGGTAAGCTCTAGAATAGCTACAATAGGTATATCTATTGCTTCGCTTGAGTGTTCCGTTTCCTAAATGAAAACCTGTATTGAATTATTTAATTAAATTAGATTTTTAGGCTATAAACAATATGTATATTATGTTAATTAACCACTTTTACTTTATGACGTGAAATTTAATTGTATGAATTTAAGAATATTTCGAACTAGCTAATAAAAAGATTATATAAACAATACCCATTACTGAATAGGGTAAAAGCATTCTAGATTTAGGACGACTGCCCATCGATGGCACGCTAATGGACCGTTACTTGTTCCTTGATATTTTCGAGCCTCTTACAGAAAAAAGCCGTTTAATCACCTTTCGAAATGAAAGCTGCGCTAT
Source organism: Boloria selene (assembly GCA_905231865.2). NCBI lineage: Eukaryota > Metazoa > Arthropoda > Insecta > Lepidoptera > Nymphalidae > Boloria > Boloria selene. The sequence goes on from HG993134.1 coordinate 235,696, forward strand.
AAACTTGATTTACGAAGCAATTTTCTCAATTTTTTAAAGCATAATATACAGTTAAAAATGGGCACAATAAAAGCCAATTGGATTCGAATTTTTGATGAAAATTAGCTTCATTTTTGCATCGCAGGACGTTTTTCCTTTCTGATTGTGTAATTGACAAGCTTGAAATTCAATTCTGAATCAGTGAATAACAAACATTCACGCTGATTAAACTTTTCATTTCGACAAACTTGTTCACTTGCAAAGGATTTACATAAGCAGGCCGGCAACCGATTCAACACACTTTTCTACGATATCTAAGAATTAATTTCATTTAAGCTGTATAAAACATACAACCTGCTCTTAGCAGAATTATATAAAAAATAAGACTTTAAAAGTGCTTAAGCCTGAATAAAATATTTATGAGAAAGTTTAAATATGATATATTTTAATAGTGTTTAACATGAACAATAAACTTTGAGAACGATAGCGATAACGTAATCTAGTCTTTAGTGACGTTAATTATACTTAACGAGGAATTTATTAAAAATTTAGTGTATTATAGTAATATACGATATCTTCGTGAACATTGCTGTAAAGCATTCGAAAGGTCGGGAATAAAAACCAAAATAAATCCGTGAAAGATCTGAAATTATGTTTAAATCAAAATGCCAAATATTTGCGTAAATCTAAGATAGTATTATATTTAAAACAATTTACTTCCTGTAAAGATAAGAGGACTTACAAGCTTCCGTACAGTTACTGAAACCGGAGTTACACTGCTAGTGAAATTATGAAACTACTCGTATTTATGTACATAATCTTATAGTAAAAACTTTTTATTGTAGACCCGAAAACAGAGGAAAATAAACAAAAATCCAAAAAAAATAGGAAAAAGTACAAGAGGCGGCCTTATCGCTAAAAAGCGATTTTTTTCAAGGCAACCTTTAGATGTAGGTAAATTATATAAGAAAGAGGGGGTAAGTTTTAATTCAAATACAAAAAAAAAATAAAAAACATGTCTATATTAACGAATGCAAACCGCACTACTTCGTTGTTTATTAAAATTTAGAATGTAGCAATAAAATTCTAAGTAAACCTAAAATAATAATTTTAAAAGCATTAAGCGATAGGTAAGCATACATTTATATATGGTTATAAAAATAGAATAAAGTCGCTCTCTGCTCCGTTCTGGTTTATTTCTGTGTGTATGTTACACGATATCTTCACCAATTATGAAGAATTTCATTACTCGTTTAATAAATGTGATGAAAATATCCGAAACAACACCTAAATAAAGTAAAATAACACCTCCCTTACACGTGGTATAATGATAACATTTACTGAGCTTTTGCAGATATCGCAAAATTTAAATTAAAAAGTAATTATAACCAACTTCATGAAATACCTTTTAATCTCTCAATTCAACTAGTCTGTTTAATTCGATATCTTCACCAATTATTATGAATAGGTTTTAGAGATTTTAATGCAAAGTATTCATTACACGTTTGGCTCAGTTTGTAGAGCCCTACTTACTGTACCAGAGGTCGCGAGTTCTAGTCCCGCTGGGAGCATTCATTTGTGACCATAAATGTTTGTAGTCCAGTTATGGGAGCTCATATTTATAAGATGTGTGATGTGAGATGAAAAGTTATAGATATAGGTCTAATCTAACAACTATCTGGTATGCATCGCAAGAGCCTCGAAGCTTACGATACAACTAAATGGTGCTGTATGTTATAGGAACATAAGGTGCCACTTCCTTAAGAATAGAATTTACACATACTTTTCAGATTATAACGGCTGGACCGATTTGCCTATTTTTGATCTTGAATTATTTGTGGAAGTCCAACAAAGGTTTAAAAGGTGAATAAATATAAAAATACTAGAAATTAAATAATTACTTAATCACCATATAAAATTATTTTTTAACCTAACCTTAGCGCTTTAGACAAAATAAACTTTTTTAATGTAACCTTATGACATTTGACATAGAATTGACAGAAAGATTTATATGTATAATACACTAACGGAACCCGCGGTTCGCTCGCGCTAGATCTAGGGACGAGCTCGAGCGAAGCGAAGGCGAGTCGTTAGTATAATAATAAAACATACTTAAGGCTAGAAGCGCTGCCGTTGGACGTGTATCTGTCGGCAGCTACGTCTAACGTTTCTCCAGAGTTGTTGAACTTCCACTTGAAGACGGCGGCGGGCGGGTCGGCGTCCACCTCGCACACGATCACCACCGACTCGCCGCGCGCCGCCCCCACCACCGACACCCCACCACTCCGGCATGACGGTGCGTCTGCAAAAAACAACCCATTAATTATCCATACTAATTTTTATAAATGATAAAGTAGTATGTCTGTCAGTCTGTTACTTTTGCACGATTTAGATAACATTTGGTTTGAAGACAGTTTGAGACCCTGGGAAGGACAGGGACTACAAGTTTGGCGCAGTTTGTAGTGACCCTACTTTCTTGCGCCAGCGGTCGCGGGATGGAGTCCCGCATTCATTTGTTAAACTCGGATGTTTGTGCTCCAGTCATGGGTGTTTATATTTGTAGTATGTATATATTTAAGCAATTACAATACATATAATGTATTGTAGTATATCAACTATCTGGTATCCGCAACACAAGCTTTCTTCGTAGCTTACCACGGAACTAGATGGCGCTATGTGTAATAATGTCCCAAAATATTTATTTTATTTATTTATGTTTCATCCCTAAAGACGACGAAAATGGAAGTGGAAATTTGCATGGGAAATCAATAATAATTTATCTAGTATAGATTTGAAACTTATTATACCTATGTCTATGCAGTCCATCTATTCCGAACCTTTATTTTATCCAAATATAATAAATATAAATATAAATATGTTGGGACATTTACACACATCACTATCTAGTTCCACGGTAAGGTACGAGCCTTGTGTTATGGATACTAGATGGTTGATATACTACATATATATAAGTTTAAATACATACATATTATAAATATTAACACCCATGACTGGAGTACAAACATCTGAGTTTAACAAATGAATGCCCCCAGCGGGACTCGAACCCGCGACCGCTTGCGCAGCAAGTAGGGTCACTACAAACTGCTTATTTCAGTGTGAATAAGAAATAAACATATATATACGTACAAACATATATGTGTAAACAGACTATCTCTTAGAATCACAAAGGGAATAAAAAGTATCTTAAACGCAATCGCAATATACGGTCTATCTGTGCGTGACCCAATTTAGTTAAGTAGTTTACCCGTGATTGAGCAACAAACAAAATAAATACAAACTTCTAAACCAACTTTGACATTAATATATTAATTGGATTAAGTACATCCCTGCCATGGTTTGTTATGTTCTTCCTTCAATGCTTACCTTTGTTTCTAGCTGAAGGAATATACTGCTATATAGACATATGTCTCTGAAAATAAGACTTTCTTATGTTTTAGCTGATATCGAAGATTTCTAAATAATCTTGATGGTAAAATTGCCAAGGCTGATAATAACAAAAATTATTCCAAATATCTGGTTACGTGTCAATTGTAATTTGACTCGGAGGGAGAGGGAATGAGGCGCATTATCGTATTCGGATCTCAATTTAACTATCTCAGTAATAGTCACCGCTTCCGCAGATTGAAATGGAGTCTTACGATTGAGGTGAGCCGATAGCGAAACTATCAAGTAAATTGGAGACGAACTCGGCCCAATGGTCACGAATATTACTGTAATAACCTCGCAAGCAGTTTTCAGCGGTTTCTAGTTTGTGCTAAAGACTTTTTTTGCGTGAATTTTTTCGCCGAGTGTGCAAAAGCTGTGTTAAATGGGCGGGACATGCGAGGTATCGAAGTGCATTAGGCGGGACACACGCGACCTTGCGTTTGCGAATGATTACGAAAGTTTAGTTTCTCAATGAAAAAAGTAATCGAATATATGCGAAATAGTACGGAACTATTGTAGATGTTTGTCGCTTTTTATTATGGATGGACTACCTGTCTGGGTCATCAACTCTAAGATCCAATAAAGCTACTTTTGAAAGAATTCAGTCAAATATTTATTTATAGATAAGAGTGAAAAATTAGTACGTGGCATAAAAGGAAAAAAACACAGGTTCTATTTTAACAGGAATCGTGTGAATAAAAATACTAGTGAATAGTGCGAGAGCTGGCTGTTGAAATCTGACTAAGATGTAAAAAATTATATTAGGTTTTACTGAGCGAGAATGGTCTACATTTTATTATAAGTACATGCTTCTACTACTACTATGTCGTCAGCATTCACTTCGTGTAAAGTTGCAAAGAAATAAAAGTTACTTAATAACTGTTTAATTAAAAATTTAATAAAATTATTATGTAGTAGAGATTTTCTATTAATATAATTAATTGTGAACGGATAATGCATTCATAAGTTTTAAGCAAACCAAAAGTGTTTGTTATCGTTGATTGTTTCTTATGAAAGTTAAATTAATACAAACACCAATTTAATAAATATCAAACATAATAATAGAACTGTGAGTAGTTTGTGAAAGTTTTTGTTTAGTCTAATATGTAATTCCTTTGTATTTTTTTCTTAGTAACAGTCAAATTCACCGCTCGATATGATTTTAATATCAGTGGAAACTTTATTGGTCTATGTACCATTTATATAAATTATTGTATAAATATTTCTAAACACTGTTTATTTCCCCAATAAAAATAAAATAAAACTACTTAAAAGTACACGGCTCACTCCTCTACTATAATGGCGTAACAATTCGTTTACCCTAAATTACTTCACATTGATTCCCACATTTTCTTTTGTGATTGCAATCTACTCTAATGCCGAATTCTGCGAAAGTTGGACGAGATGAATTGTTTGACGAGAACCAAGGTCGGGCGTGTTCTGCACAACGGATGAATCACAAAACAGATTGAAATTGAGGTTGTAGTTTCAACAGAAATGCTTATTTGTCAACAACTTAATTAACCTACACTAATATTATAAAGCTTTATGAAGCTTTTGTTTGGTTGAACGCGCTAATCTCAGAAGCTACTGGTCCGAATTGAAAAATTATTTTTGTGTTGGATTGTCCGTTTATCGAGAAAGGCTATATATTACATCACGTTGTGACCACTAGGAGCGGAGCATCAATGAAAAATGTTGTAAAAACGGGAGAAAAATAATTCTTTTCATTTTCAGCCGCAGGAAAGTCTAGTAAAACATATTATGGAACGGATACTTACGTTGTTTTTACTGAACTTGATTTTATAATTTTGCTGCTTATTTTGTTATTCTAAAACGAAAAGCTAGTAAAGTATATTAAAACGTAATCTCTATAAACTCCCTTTAAAATGTGGAACTTAGTTATAGTCCCTGTGACCTTGTCAGAGCAGCGGTGTGTCGGGAGTTACGAGTTAGAATTGGGGCAAGGAGCAATTATGTCGTACGCATTAATAATGAAGCGACGCAATGCAGGGACCGTCGCCGGCTACACGCCACGCACCTTCGCTTTAGTTTTACTGAATGTGGACTGTTAATACGGAACAGTAAATAAATAAATAAATATATTGGGACATTTACACACAGCACTGTCTAGTTCCACGGTAAGGTACGAGCCTTGTGTTATGGATACTAGATGGTTGATATACTACACATATATAAGTTTAAATACATACATATTATAAATATAAACATCTATGACTGGAGTACAAACATTCGTACTCGACAAATGTATGCCCCCAGCGGGACTCGAACCCGCGACCGCTGGCGCAGCAAGTAGGCTCACTACAAACTGCGCCACGCGTGTCGTCAAACAGACTCTGACACTAGTTGAAACGAGTGTAATGTTTATATATACAAAATCTTATTATGTTTACTAAGCAAAAGAGAATCTTTTTCTTAATTAGATCGATTAGTTTATAAATCTCTTAGTTATGTATATTACGATATATATGTAGGAAATTCTTATAAATTTTATCGTATAAAATATTAGGAAAATAAATAAAATTTAATGTTAAAGCAAAGCGGCCTGTTATAATAATCTAGATTGTCTAATAAAATAAGTACTGTGAAAGCTCACTGAACGAGGAGAGGGTGAAGGCGTCGCACCGCGTCATAGAAAAAAGCCCAATTTATGCCTCTTATATTTCATACCTCGCCTAATCATTTCAATCTAGCATCATAATTGCCTATTGTTTAAGATTACGGGAGAATCCTCAAAATTACATTACCCACTAATACACCTGCTCTTTGTTAAGATGGATTTAACAACCGTCGAAGCACAGTTGTTGAAGTAAATTACTGTCATTGTCTTCTACAACTGAGAATGCGGGTTCAAATCCCAAAAGATACCAAAATTAATAATAATAAACTACTGAATATTTTTTAAATATATATTTTTTACTACACTAAAGTTCCAAATGAAAGCAGACAAATAATAAATTATTTTTATTCAAGCATAAAGTACAGATATTAATATTAATAATAATCTATACTAATCTAATATTATAAAGAAGTAAAGTTTGTTTATTTGTTAAATTGTAAGGGGTAATCTCGGGATCTACTGAACCGATTTTAAAAATTCTTTCACCAATAAAAAGCCACATTATTGCTGAGTGTCATAGGTTATATAAAAAACCGAAAAATAAAGGCTTTTACGTGATAGTCCGTTTTGCAAAGTGAATCGGAGAAAAAACGGTCGAATGAAAGCGTTTCTTACGAACGCTGCCTTAACTATGAAAGATATATTTTTGAGTTCTAGAGAAAAAATGTGCCCAACGAATTGGGCATGGGTCAGCTAGTAATAAATATGTTGGGACATTTACACACAGCACTATCTAGTTCCACGATGAGGTACGAGCCTTGTGTTATGGATACTAGATGGTTGATATACTACACATATTATATAAGTTTAAATACATACATATTATAAATATAAACACCCATGACTGGAGTACAAACATTCGTGCTCAACAAATGAATGCCCCCAGCGGGACTCGAACCCGCGACCGCTGGCGCAGAAAGCAGGGTCACTACCCACTGAGCCAAACGTGTCGTCAAGACGTCAATATTATCATGTAGATTTTAGTCCAACCCAAATAAAATGAACTTATTTTTCAGATAAGAGAACAAAAACAGTCCTAATTTTGTATAACTTTTTGTATTATGACTTCTTAATTTGAGCGAGCGATGACGACGGCTACCATTAATTTATCCGAGCCATTGTCCACCTCCGCCTGATTGTTCCCGAGGTTAGGGCCCGACCTTGCTCTATACTTACCAAATTTTCCCAATAACCTCGGCTGTTTTGTAAAAGGAAAGACCGTTTTTACTCATATTATATACAAAAGAGAGAAAATGTATTTGTTAATTTTCTCTATTTTATACTTTACTCAAGTGAACTATCGATGATATTTTAACCGATATTCAAGAAGCTATTTATATTTAGAAAGATTAGATTATTTGCGACGTAAGACCTTAACGCATAGATGTTCAAGTAGTATTATTGTTATTCAAAATGATTGATATACATATATATGAGTAGACCGATTTATGTGAATTTATTTATGGATTTTGTAAGTAACTTCATTACTAGATATTTTTAAGTACAGAAACGTTTCAACAATTTTTATCTTGATATGTTAGGTTGATTACATTAAAAATTGTTATTTCACTTCAGTAATTCAGAGCCGTGTCGAAATAAAGCGAGTACGGGTCACTGCTCTAAATATAATAAAAATTAATAAAAATATAATTAAATTGTAATTATATAATAACAAATTGAGCGAAGAAAATGTTAGTATACAGGAAATGAGTGCATCGGGCAACAAAGGACGCCGCGGGCCGACATTCAGAATTTCCGGGGGAGTTCTAAATAATTATACTTGTGATGTAGCCACGACACGGCCAAGATGCGGCCACGACGCGTCTACGACGCGGCTACGATGCGGCTACGACGCGGCTACGACGCGGTCCGGCGGAAAATTTGGATTGAAATACATTAGCGCATCTCACAAAATGCTTTGTTTATCCATTATATAGAGGATTTCTTAGCTTATACTTTCGAGTATATTATTATGATAAATTATGTACAAGTTAGATAAAAGGCGGGCTGATATAAGTTGCCCTGGAGTGGCTTAAGTGAAATTTTTCCTCATGTCGAGAAAAATAATTTAATGTAAGATGCAAAATATGTTAAGTTTTAAATGAAAAATATATTTTGCATTTATAAGAACTAACATGGAAGGCATAAGTTAATTTATGATATTTCCGATTAACGAGTATTAATGTTGACTCGCACTAGGCCAGCGCGGTGGACTATGGCCTGATCCCCCTTGTACTAAGGGAGGCTCGTGCCCAGCAGTGGGACGTTAAAAAGGGCTGATGATGATGATGAATGTTGATATTGATTACTGAACGAGGACTGAATATGAAAATGATTTTTTCAGTATCAAAATTATATTTTTAGCACAAGATACCTTCCTATTAAGTTATAAATAACTTGCGACAGGAGGCTTTTTAACTTACCAAAACTTTCTAAAGTTTATACCTGCTATAAATGTTTTATATCTATCAATAAAATGTCGCTACTAAATAAATGATTTTCAGTTTTCAATTTCAAGAACTCTATGTAAAAGTCTTGTCTATGCGTATTCAAGTTAAAACAATTCGAAACTATTCCTTACGTCTAGGAAGTGTAAACTAGTTAGCTTAATTGATTTCTCTTAAACGAGTAGGTACTACATAACTTTCTTTAAATTTTTTTGGTATATAAATAGTCAACACGACGTTTTGCTTCATTTTTAGTGACCTTACTTTCTGTGCCAGTCGCGGGTTCGATCCCGCAGGCGCAAATGATGATATTTGTGCGTTGTCATAAGTGTTTGTATTTTGTACTCTAGTAATGGGTGTTTATATTTATAATATTTATCATGTATTTAATCGTAATTGTAGTGTATCAACTATCTATGTAAATGTTCAAACGCATTTATATTTATGCCAGTTTACACCTCAACTAGATGCTATTTTTCTTAACTTGAATACGGCACGAAGAATTATTTATAACTAAAATAACATACAACTTACATTTAACTCGAAAGTGCAGTTCATTTGAGACGGTCTCCCCCTCAGCGTTGAGCGCGGAGCAGGCGTAGCGACCGCTACTGTAGCGAGTCACCTTCTGCAGTACGAGGCTCTGGTTACTGTGGAACACGCGCGCGGTAGCGTTGTGTGCCAGTGGCCGGTCCTACGAACGAAAACAGGACGAAGACATTACAATAAAACAATTAAAACTACTTACCAATAGAAAAAGAAAAAAAATACATAAGTCGTAAACTTAGTACCATAGATTATTTCTTGAAAACTATTCTTCTTAAGAAAGAAATACATAAATCGTAGTGAAGCAAAATTTCGCCATGAGAATGTTCTGTTCCACATCCCAACCAAATTAGGTGAAATAACAACAGATTTTGCAGTCGCAGGAGATTAATAGATCGTGTTTTCTTTGAAAATCAGTATAAAGCAGTGGTATCAAAATACCGGGTCGTTTCATTACTTCACTGGTGCCAGATAAACTAACAAACACACTCTAGTATTTATAATATTAGGGTTCCGCAAGTAAATTTATACAAAAACCACTCTATCAATTGGTGAAAACTGAATGAAAATCGATGCAGTGGTTTTGGAGTTTATCGCGAACAGACATAAAGGCGTGGCCGAGGAATTTGTTTTATAATTAACCGACATCAAAAAAGAAGGAGGTTATATTAATATGTAGTGATTAATAACACCCACCCACACGCATTTTATACAAAATTTAATGATGTTGACTGTAAATTATGGGTGGTATAAATTAAAACTTCTGAGACCTTCTGATAGAACATTTGTATGACATTTGTATTGAATAGAAAATAGACGATATTCCATACCCACTGGTTAAGATAATGAAGAAAGAAACTTAGAGTCACTTTTCCACCACTTCTTAAACATCTGGTCGAGAAACCGCGAGGTTTTTTATTGTTTATTTATATTTTTACACCAGCAGGTGTATTTTACTGTAGCTTTTATTATACTAATAAATTAACGAAGTAAATTGCCGCAATGAATCTCTCTTGCAACTTACTCAAGCAAATACAGGTGGCTAGTGGGGCGCTTCATAATCATAAATCCTTAGGTGTAGACTAGGCAATGCGGAGGAGTTAAAACAGGTTTACAACTACAATTGCGCCAAAACGTGGAATAGAAGTAGAACTTTCTAACAGTGTATTAGGGACTCCATTTTTGATTATACATTTTAAATAGACGTAATAGTACTGAGTTACGAGTAGATCATGGCTGTTTCTCTCGTGTATATTACGTTAGTTATCTCAGATTTGATCATAATTTAAAAGGACCTGAAAACGACTAATTTATGTTATGATCAAAACAAAGAAATATTTAACACTAGTGGAACCCGTGGCGTCGCCCGCGCTAAATCTAGAGACGAAACCGAGCGAAGTAAGTGTGAGTCGCTTGTTTAAGATAAACATTACCATCATACATTACATGTGTGTAACTCTAGCGGTTTTGGCAGCGCACGCCAGAACAGCTCGCAGATGATAGTGTTTTTACTACTTACTTGACACTTATTGTGATATTTTGGACAAGTCACACACAATTTTTATAAATTGTAGCCTATGTGTTATTCTGATATATAAGCTATATTATTGTAAAGTTTAGTTAAAATCCATTTAATAGTTTTTACGTGAAAGAGTAACAAACATCCATCCATCCATTAATTACTTACAAACTTTCGCGTTTATAATATTAGTAGGGAACATTCAAATTAAGTTTATAATAATATACATTATATACCTATTACAGGAGAAACGCAATTTCATAACCCATCACTATAACGGTAGGAATCTATGAGTATTTCTGTACATTGGTTACAACCTTGCTCGAGTTCGCATAGAGTATTAGGCCATCACCACACCTTACAATAAAAGTGAACGACAACATAAACACAGGAGCTTTTAAAAGCATTGTATAACGTAGCAAACGTTTGAGGGCGTTTAGGAGAATATGATTATTTGCACAAAAGGGGGGCCATTACGTTTGTACAAAGGGTATGGACAAAGCCTCGGCGAGGACTGATTATTTCTTGTTTCTAACAAAAGGATTTCTAATTATTAGAGTAGATAAGTGAGTTGGAGATTTTAAGCAGTTCACTGCAGGTAATACTGTTCTGGGTTGGTGAATAACGTAGTATGCATTAACAACGTTAAAATTTCGTCTGGCATTTTTAATATTATAATTAGAAATGGTATAATCATATACGACTACATAAGGACAGTTAGGTAGTGGTAGCACGTATTCAATATTGACGTGTAGCCGGTCAATCTGCACTTGAACTGTCTAATATGGTTTATATCCTCGCATTCTTTAAAAAGAAAAGGATTATTTGAAAGAATGTGTTGATTATACAAATTCATAAACATAATCTATTACTTTATTTAGAAGAAACGAGTTTTATGACTTTATCTCAAGCTGCTTTTATGTGTGTAACAAACAAATTTTTATTTCATTTATTATATTGCATGTTATTTACATAAATTATAATTTTTATATTTTTTTAAAATACGTACTTTGTAAAGTAATAACTATAGTGATATGTGATCTGTGGTAATAGTATCGTATTTAATTGTACTGAGTTTATAATACAATTTTTCTCACGCCCGCTCGATGAAAGAAAGAAGTCTTTTATAGATATAGGTTGTCCTTTGTCTCGCTTGACACGTGATATCTGCCCTTTATATCATTTTTATTGTGATACTTAAAAATATTGTGTGTTTATTTAGATAAATGCATTGATAAAAACGTACGCGTTATAATCTTAATCTCATCGTGTAATCAAAATGTAATGTAGAAATATTTTGCTTCAATTACTCTAACAGACTGTAAAATTTTCAGCATGTCCTAACTAGTAATTTATCCTTTAGCAATTCCAAAATTTAATTCCAGGAATCCAAAATAACAACAGACCCTTCCTGTTTATTTCACGAAACAATGATGTCAAATTAGCATGGATGCGTAATCCGCCCTCCGCCCGCCCCCCGTACGCACGTAACGGCTTCACGGCTATGGGCGAGAAGCGAAATTTCATTTCTCCTAATGAAGTCGGTGAACGCAAACAAAAACCGCCCGCCCAAAGATACCGGCACCGAATTAAAAGAGACATTTTAAAAGCAGGGCTTTGTATGTGGATTGAAATATACAATTCGCCGCGACGGTCGCAGGGTGCCGCCTCACTCGCAGCTATTAATAACGTTATCTTTACTACCTCTCATTGTTTCTTTCCTTACTTTTTTTCTTTATCACTAGCTAGTATTATCAAGAAAAAGGGTTGCTATTTATCATTGATGTACTTTCAAAAACACGCGTAGCTAATGATTACATTTATTATGCAAATGATAATATAAATTATTTCCTCTTCTCGTTAATGATCATAATACCATCGTTTTAATAACTTTTTTAAGGACCGAAACACCTACGCTGGTCAAAAGCAAGGTAGGCCATTTTCATCGATTTTCTCGTACCACATCGGTTTTTATAGAATATCTTTTCCTAATAATGTTTTCATAAGAATTGATGGACACAGGCCTAATAGGTTTCCACCGTAACATGATGATAATAAAAGTACTACTATGCAATACTACGAAGTAAATAGTAATGAAGACTATTCTAATTCGTATTATGAAACACTGATCTGATCAATTTTACTGTAAGAAAAAAATACAAAAATCGGGTGGAGTAAAGAAATAAAATCGCATTATCTTTTGCTGTTGATATAATTTATTTTATTATTGATGAGTGAAAACATAACGTATCCGAAATATTGGAGGAATTTAATTTGATAAACATTACTGTTTGCGCGACTCAGCCTGGTTCGATGTTACAGACGTTCTAATAAGATAAGCTGCCGGTTATTGGCAAACGACGTATCGACATATTATAATCTGACGGATTTGTTATAGAGATGATTTGAAGGAAATTAATTCTGCGATATTATAGGAAATAATATATTTTTGGTGCGCAATACGAAAATTTAGACTGTAAATATATTTATCAAATTATTTTCCTTACAAGAAATAGATCTTACAGTAAAAATATTTAATTTAATAGAATAAGATCCATGTGTGGTGCCTTTGGTATATAAAATATGTTTATTTTCGATCTCAACAAAGCACAATAAAGTTTACACAGTTTAATTAGCAATCAAAGTTTATGAAATAGCTCTTAAAGTTTACAATATAATACACTTTTCCTCTCTGAAAAAAACTATGCGTAAAATCAGCTTCCTCGATCATCCACAGATTTTGACTTGACTTTCAGTGCGAAGATATTAATTTGTTACACAGTGGAATTCTTCTATAATAAGTATCGAGTGAATATAATGTAGATTATTGTGAAACGATTTACAACATTCTATACTTGTATAATTTATTGTTATGAATTCAATGTAATTTTACTATTTTAATTCTAATTCACATATATTACCAAACAGTTTATATTATTGCATGATGTGGTAACCTATAAAAAAAGTCCATTCATCTCTATATTTGTAAATGCAAACAAGGCGAGAATTTAATGTAACTTTTGTTGGTTATCCTTATAAATAAATAAATAAATAAACCGATAAATCAATGGTCATAATTCCCTTTTACCACTAATGAAATGTAAAGGGCCACTACAATCTACATGCACTATACTTTAGCGATAACGATTCAGGATATTCATCTAGAACTCGTTAGCATGCAAATAGAAATAAAACAATTCTAGTAATGTTCAAAAACAAACTACAAAGTGGTTGAAAGTAATGTATATTTGGATGGTAAGTCGAAATACACGTATATTGCGATATTTTAGATACGATCCAATTGTTATAAATAGTTGCAAACTACATTGTGTTTATGCCTTACAGCGCAGTCAGTGAACGTGTCTACTAAACCAATTTATTCCGAGCTGCTTCCTACTCTCATAGTGTAAAATCTATTCGATTTTATTGTTAGTGAAACTTAATTTGACCTGCTTTTTACAATTTTGACATGAATCCAGAGCGTATGATGAGATATCTAATGTATTTTGCTATACTTTCAACTTACTACTTGTGAACACATGTGTTTATTTAATGTCCAAAATATAATATTTCATCTGATCTTATAAAGGAAAAAAAATGAAAATCAGGCAAGTAATAACGGAATTTGCCTCCTACGTCGAAACTCACAAATTTCATCTTATAATACATCGTAGATAACCCACAGCTTGGATGTATGGATGCTTCGCATACTAAAATATATCCCTTGTGTGTCTCGTGAAATTTATTACATTTTCCGGGACAATAAACTAATGCCAGTCTGTAAATTGGAAGCTATCTCTCACCCAAATTTCATCAAGATTTGATCAGCAGTCAGAAGTTTCCTATTACAAATCAACTTATACCAACGGCTTTGCTTCATATTTATTTCTTATTTTAAAAATATATGAAGAACTTTCCAATCGTTGAAGATATTAAATAGAGCAATTTAAATTTCCCTGCTGTGTCCACTTTACGTTATTGAAAGAACCAATTTTCTCACTTGCTCTTCAATTAAAAAGGACTTGGAACAGAAAAACGTTTGCGAATCTTGATAACAAGGAAAGGAGTGTGAGTGATTCAATCAGACCAGCCATTATTATCGAGATGAGTTCTAAGGAGTACAATCTCAGTGATCGCGAGGGACCCCCGCGATCTCAGAAATAACTCCCATTTAACAGATAAAGGGAAAATTTCCCACCTGATAGCACTGTTTGTTGATGATATAACATCTACATGTACTGAGCTATAATACAATAGCTGCTGCGTTGTAACAAATTTTGTTTCATGATTGAATTTATTTGCGATATGTCCATGGAATTAAATTATAATATTCAACTCTCTTTCGCAAAGTCCCATCAAAATTATTATTACTATGTTATGTATATAATTTAGAATATGAGATTCAAAAGTGCTTGTATTAGTCTACTTGTATAAAGTTTATTTTCATTCATTCATTCAATTCACAACAAAACCGTTAAATTTAAATTACTTCAAGAAGGCAAAATGAGCAAAATTTTATGAAATTGTAAATGTCCTGTAAAATACTTTTGAATAGAATATTTACTTTACGATTCATGTTATAACAATTTAGTTAGTTAACTAGCTTATGGTTTATTTAGCCCCGCACTTTATTAATATTACATTTGTAGGCATTTGATTTGTAAAGCATTCCTCGGTTGATTTCAAAATATTGTCATTTCCATTAAACGAAGAGAAATTCTACGGATTTATGTTTCATTACAATTCAGATACGTATAGAGATTTGTAAATATAATTACATCGTTATTCGGACCTATTGTAAACTGTTATCACTAATTAATGGCGGATTTATCAGTAGTGGATTATAATCTCCATTATTGGACAGTAATCTCATCTAAGCCGCAAACATAATATTATGTAACCAAAACAATTTTTTACAACATTCCGTTTCAACTATGTTTCTATATTGGGATAAAAAGTAGCACAATATATAAATCTCCAAAAGTATCTCCATACAAAAAATACGTTAATTTCTGTTAAATGAAAGAACCACAAACAAACAAATCAGTTAAAACTTACATATTTCATTTATTATCTATTAAGTAAAGATAAAAAATCTGAGTTACACTTATTTTGAAAACTATATGAGCTCTTTCACTGAATTTTCTGTAGATAGGAATTACATGATTCAATTCTCCCATCCCCTTTCCATCATCGGACGACGCGACGAACGGCTGGTCTCTATGCTTATGTCGTGGATATTCCGCCAGTCCGGACGAAGCGTTTCACTTCGTCATTTATTATACGTGCGGCTAGGGATTGGAACTGGCCTGCATCAGTGTTTCCGCCCGATTACAATATGGGTGTCTTCAAGGCAAGAGTGAATAGGTGGCTACTGAATTAGTGCGACTTACCATCTATGACTGCGTTACCACTTACCATCAGGTGGAACGTAGTCAAGCACTTATTCAGAATGGATAAAAAAACCTAATAAATATTATGAGTAAGAAACTTAACGTGAGTCTTTAGAAGAGTCTCTCAATCACGGGATTTGAGGAGATTGAGGAAAACAGGTAAAAACTACAGATAAAATGTACTTATTTGCAGCTTGTTACAAGCAGAATTGTTTGGAGCAACGTATAAAGCACACATCCCTCATCCATCTAAGCGTTTTATTTGCTTCGATGGGATCGTGCCGATGTCCGCCCCCACCGGCTTTGAGTCGACTGCGTTTTAAAACAAAACTTTCATATTTGAAAAATGGCTCGAATATTAAGATAAATATTGCTATAGGTATTATCAGAAAATCTACACGCTTCCGTCAGACTTTAACTTGAATGAAAAATCTGACTGTTAGTCTGTTAATTGCTTGCCTTTTATTGACTGACTAGTTAAATTTATTTTATAAATATATCACTACTATAGTACACAAACAAGTATAAATTAATAATTAATTTGTTCACATCAAACAAAAGCAATGTGTCCATTTCGACAGCCACCAAATTAAAGCAATGAACCTGTCTAAATAAATCGAACATTTAATGCTATTTATTGAGCTAACATTTATCTTGACTGTTAGTTTAAAGTTTATCGAATAATCTGAAAGTTAAAACATAACTGTCTAGTTGACATTCGCACTAAGCGCTACTCATCGTCTTTTATAATGCGCACAGCCAAGAAGTAGAATGCCCTGTCTATGTCTGTTTTTCCGAGTGCGTATGACCTGAAGCTCTTTAAGGTGCGTGTTAACAGCCTTCTTCTGGGCAAATTTGCTATATTCTACGATACACGAAGGTCTAAGGTCTACCTTATTTATCTATGCCTTCGAGCTAAGATAAAGGTACAAAGCAAGAACAAGATAAAAGTAGCAAACAAGAGTAAGCCCATCTGTAATTTAAAAAAAGGGGCATAAAATAATAAAAGTAAT
Organism: Boloria selene; assembly: GCA_905231865.2. Lineage (NCBI taxonomy): Eukaryota > Metazoa > Arthropoda > Insecta > Lepidoptera > Nymphalidae > Boloria > Boloria selene. The sequence continues at coordinate 252,681 of HG993134.1, forward strand.
AAGCCAAATTTAATTTAAAAACGTTCAGTCGTAATAATAACGGAAATTTCGCAGGTTACATTTGTATTCGCGATCAACCGCAATCATTTTGCACTTTTTGCCGCTTGAGCTTTAAACGGGCCCATTTGTCGCGTCGACACGCCTCATTGTTTTATATGTGATTGTTTTTGAAAAATGTCCGCTGTACGCGATACGCCCGAATTAAACCCCAAATTTACTGCTCTTTTTGTTTCATTTCGCATTTTGCATAATATAAAACACCGGAAGCTTTGTTCGGGAAATAGACAATATTCTAATATGAAATAACAGGTTCGACTTCCTTCCTTTGTTTGCTTGTACCCATGTATATAATAAACATATTTTATTTTATGAATATGGGAACACAAATTTTTAATTTACATACGTAAAAGGCGTATAAAACACTAAAGAGATTCTTTATGTATATACGTAATATCTTTAAAGATTGTTGGATTCCGCTGCTCTAACACGTTTATCTCTATAACGAATTCAAAATTTAATGTCATTATTACTTATTGAACGTTAATATGTTACAAATTGTTTGTTTCATAATCTCTTTGTTTCTTTAAAATTATTCCTCTCAGTCTTGGCAAAAACAGCTAAGTTTCTACTCGACTAATGATTAAATGATTATGATGAAATACTAAAAATAATTGTATCAACAACAGCGTCGTTGAGATTTTGTTATTTTAATTTCTGTGATCATAGTTTAATCCGTCAAAGGCAAGGTAAGTAAAGCCAAGTAATAATTGCGGAATTTTAATAGTTCTATGCGAAAATGATGTCCATTACTTAATCGTTACGGAAAGAAATACGAGTAAGGAATATTTATTGTTTAAAATAATATTAGTCCCGCTGAGTTTCTTTTGCCAGTTCTTCTCAGGTCAGAGGTTTCTTCTTTCCGAACTGGTGGTAGACTCATGACGTTCAGTAAGAAATTGTAACAATTTTTATGCTGAATAAAATATTTTGATTTGATTTATAATTTTAGTAACAAAATAAAGTTATAAACACTCGAAACCTTTAGAGTTTGCTTGAAATACTACTTAAAATTGAAACTAAACAGTTTCACAAATGCGCTAAACACAGAAGCGATGGAACATGATATTCTCCACAGTGAATAAAGCCTGTGAACATAATATACTTATAACTATATTATATTTTTACAAATATCGTATATTTTCCGTCGTCGCGCACAATTTCATCGCGCTATAACGGCGTAATGGCCGCACGCCGGGATCGGTCATCCCTTAAGAGGGTCACTCAAAAACCCTACTTTCCCCCGGGACCTAAATGTTTCATTATTAATGCTGACATTATCTAACATATTAATATTTCTTACCTGCCAGGAAAGCGCCTCAACTTATCACGTTGGATCCGAAATTTACTTATAAATAATGAATGGCGGGATTTAGAAACATCACTTTAAACTCTGTTTCAACAAAATATTAATATATTTGATCAAAGAAACTAATTATAAACAAAACACTAAACGGCATTGTACATACAATAAATAATAATAATATTAATTCGTTTGTTTGTACAAAGCAGCTTGTGAAAATACTCAATGAGTTGTAGTAGTTTTTTCCCAATGGAAAGCTACATTTTTATTTATATAAAGCTGAGCTACAGAGTAACATAGAACTTTATACCGGTAACCATTTTTTAAAAGTTGGTAAATAATATTAAGGTTAAGTTTTTGTTAATTACTTTTAAAATGTATTTATTTCTTTTCTGCACTAAATAAAAAACTAACATTGTACATAGAAGGGACAAAATCCTATATCCATAAGAATCTCATTTAACCAACCCATGGATGTATTTTACTCTTTTAACAATAAATATTTCTCAAACTTTATTTCTAGTCAATATATTTATAGATAATTTTGTTTAGATCGTAAGTAATACTCCATTAAGCTTCATCTAGGTTCGTTAGAGAGATAGCAATTTTCATTGAAACCACTAACAGCTGCCACGGAACTATACATTCAAATGATATCTAATGGGAGCGCTATACTGCAGTCGATGCTTAGCTTTTATCTAATTACATTACTATGGCATTAGTTTATTTTCATTATTAGTTAAACATATATTCTGTTTTAAACGAACATTGATTCATTTATATTTATTTAAGGACTATCACGTCTAATATTATATGGAACGCGACTATTGTCTATTTTTAAAGCAAACCTACCATTTTTACACCGTTATGACAGTTTTTTTCATCGAATTACTATTACATTAGAAAATTAAAATTTATAGATATTACGATAGCGACATTTTAGGCCCTAACTTTTCATATTTACATGTAATAATCACTTATCTTACGGTTCAAAAAAAATATCGTGAGGAAGCCCGCATGTCTGAGAGTACTCAGCAAGTTTTCATATGACATATATGGACTATAGTACAACACGTCCTTAACCATTTTGAGACTATACATAAAGACACTTTATCTTTTTTATCTATAGACTAGCCTTTCCCGCGTCTTCGCGCGCGTTCTAAAAGCTGGAAACCAAATAACTCCTATAGCCTGTAGCCTTCCTCGATAAACGGACTATCCAACACAAAAATATTTTTTTAATTCGGACCAGTCGTTACAGACATTAGCACGTTCGACCAAACAAACAAACAAACTCTTCAGCTTTATAATATTAATATAGATTAGTATAAAAACCATTGCTCATAACGATTAAAGCTAACAGCATTAAAGCAAGAGGAAGTACAGGTAGCGTGTTTGTTAATTTACATAGTTCAGTGAACCGCGTCGTATTGGCGTTAGCGAACTAGACGCTGGCAATGTCCCACAAAAACATTTAGTTAGAATTAACTGTGTATTTCTATGAACTGCTCTCTTCCGTTACTTCCGGAAAATTTCATTTTTTTTATAAATAAATATATTACACACAGCGCCATCTAGTTCCGTGGTAAGCTCCGAAACTTGTGTTACGGATACCAGATAGTTGATATACTACATATAAGTTTAAATACATACATATTATAAATATAATAAACATTGGTACAGTCATTTGAGGGAACATAGTAATTTATACATTACTATAGTTAAGTTAGCAGTTTATAAGAAGTTCGATATAACCAGAAATATACGAGTATATTGCTATGTATTATATAATATTTTATTGTATGGTATTACCTCAAAGTATAGGATTTTGAAAATATGTAGATAAACAGACAAAGTCCGTCAACATAAATATCAAACTTGTGTGGAAACAGTATCGATATTTGCTGTTAATGATATTATTATTATCGATTTTGTAGTATAGCTCGTTTGGTTTCTTTAAACAATAATCGATATTTTTTACAATTGTCTTAGTTAAGATAATAAACAATTTAAGGAATAAAATAAAAATAATGCAAGTAATACAATTTGTTTAATATTTTTTCTTTAGTATAAAAAAACTTCCGAAAAAAACCGAATCTAAAGCTTTTAAAATTAGTATCTGTCTGACTATGAATGATTATATCATGAGAAAACCACTCGTGTTCATAACACAAATGAATTCCCGAGTTCAAATCCGCCGCACAGTCAGTAGCACTACAAACTGAGCCAAACGTGTCATTACAAAAAAAGATAAACAAAAATACAGCCAAGAAATAATGCGAAGTGGAACATATAACATTTATATCAACATAATTCGTATAAGTCAGTAATTTATTTATAGAATCATCAAGTTGTTTTGCTAACTTGTGGCTGTATTGGCACAAACAGCTCGTTGCGAGTAATGCTGTGATATTACCCTCTTTCGTCTCCAGAGATCGCGTACTTCTGCAAAAGGGATATTACATTATAATGAATTATTTCCAGCCGCGAGTCTGCTTTATTGCTACGTCAAACGTAATGCGTGCTTCCAAATGCGACACATAAATTCTTCGTTTAAGAAGCGAACATCCACGAGACAGTCCAAAGCCTTTACTAAATTCCTGTAGCTTTGACAGTCAAATGTGTTACAGACGGGCAATAATTCATCATATTTATATATATTTTGAAAATTTGAAAATGTATCACTACATAGTATAAAACAAAGTCACTTTCTCTGTCGCTATATCCCTATGTACGCTTAAATCTTTAAAACTACGCAACGGATTTTGATGCGGTTTTTTTTAATAGATAGAGTGATTCAAGAGGAAGGTTTATATGCATAACTAGCTACTTCCTATGTACCTACCTACGTTTTAATGGTTATTATACATTATTGCCAGAGAGTAGCTGCCAGTTTCCCGTAGTAGTAAACTTTATACTCCTATCCTACATTTTTTTATGTGTAAAGTAAATTATTATTTTTATTATCTACGTGTACATTATAATAAAATTGAAATTGAAATGTAGCTGAGAAAAGACGCCTATTATATTATAAATAAGGACAGCAACAATATTAAACAGTGACATTTTTCTTTTTATAAAATAACATTATTATTAAAAAGTTGAATCGTCTTTTCTATTGTAAGAATAATTTCCTCAGTGAATGGGAATAGAGTTGACAATACAAGTATCTACAATCTTTTTGCCTTTGTGGCTGGCTGTACGCTTCCCGTGCGAGTCGGGATGATCGATGCAAACGTGGCTTGTTACAGTAACATTTGATAAACAAAGCTAATACCTATCTATTATATTTATTGAGAATTAGCATAAGGACTAGAAATAAACAAGGCGAGATTTTAAAAGCACTGTTTAACCTTCGATAAAAGAATTATGTGGACGGAGCTCGCTAATAAAAAAACGTCAAAATCCAAAATACTAGCATGATTTTCTTAGTAATTCAGAATTTTGTCATGAAGATAGTTTTTTTTTACTTTTCTTTCCCATTAGAGAGATACTTTTTATTTCTTTATTATAACAAAATGTGGTATCTATTTTTATTCACTATCATATTTAAGCATTCAAATTTTAGTAGGTAATGTACGAATCCAATGCCAAGATTTTAACTAAGAGCCTGTAGCTTGAGAGCCATCAGCCTAGTGAGGGAGGAACTTTCAACTGAGTTAAGAAGGAAATTTCAATGAGAATATTGTATGCGCTCGACGACTAAGTTCTAAGTTAAACCGAACATCCGACCGAATTTGACAAAATGACTCAACTTCAAACAATACAAGTAACATTAGTGAATTAGCTGTACCACAGACTTCCTTCGATCACCATCCTCAAATACATTGCAATAAACACAGTATATTTGGAAAAACATTAAATTTATAAAGATCATAGAGATTTTTGAAAGCCAGTATTAATTTTACCAAAAGAATAAATATGGGTCAGTCGTAATCGAAGTTTGTACGGAATTTTCAAAGTTACACTTATCAAAATTGAAAATAATCTTTTATGTAATAGAAATTTTTTTTGCATCATTCTGAAGATCATAAATTATTAATCGATTTGAAGTTGAGGAGCAAGTAATTATACATATATAAACAGAGCGAGTGGAGTCGTGAGAAAACGTTAGTTTTATTATATGTACAAGGTTTAGTGCTAAATCTAAAGTAATTTAATAAGGATGGATGTAAATGAAGTTAAATATTAATATTCATGTTCCTTGGGTCAATACGACGCCGACTTGCAAATGATACACGTGTTTATCCAGCCTTTACCGAAGGCAGAACGCCTACTGCAAGTGTATTAGCTGGAATTGTAAGCCTAATAGTTTTTTTTTGTTTTTATGCGAAAAATCGACATTTTTATATATCAGTTTAAAATAATTACGTAGTTTCATTTAAAATCATAATTTTTATCACTGTTTCATTAATACTTTCTTACTACACATATTATGCAACTTTAAATTCATACATACTTAAAATAAATACACCCATGAATGTAATACAAAAATTCCTACTCATCACAAAAATGTATGCCTTCAGAGGGAACTTGAACCCGCGACTGCTGTCACTGCAAGTAGGTTCACTAAGAACTGAACCAAACGTATGAAATATGTAATTATATACGTACTGTATGAATGCGAATTTTACTTTATTATAAGAAACGAGTGCGTGATGTAATGTAAACTCTCATATTGAAGCTCTTGACAATCTCCAAACCTTTATTATGAAATATCGGAACAATTGTCCCGTCCCATTACTGCGGACAGGGATAATAATGTACAATAAGTGGATGACGTACGCTTCGTATGAAATAAAGCGGTTTACGCAAAATAGACTGTATAGTAATGAGTTAAGGCTCATTTAGGGTTAAAGTGAATTGGTTCATTAAACACATGTGGTCGTGTGTATAACTACAGGTATAGGAAGGAAATGTGGCGAACGTAATAAAAGCCAAATAACGAATAATTCCGGTTTTATTACTCGTCAAACAATCCTTAGTACTCTGCTATCATATTATTTGTGCGTCATTCATATATCGTTGCTTCAGAGAAACTACTTAGAAACAATTAGTTGTCGTAGTTTCAAAATACTTTCGGATGACTAGGACAATGAATAAAACGATGTTTTGGATTAAAGAACAGAATTCTGAAAATAAGTCCCCTCGAAAGTAAGAAGAATAAGTTTCTATTATCTCAAATATGATATAGAGATTCTCAAATATTCGTAAATATCAAATGATTGAAGAATACAGTAAAACAAACATTACACTAAAGTACAAAAAAAGAAACTTTTTCAACGTGTAATTAAGAAGAAAGTCGAAAAGTCATTATTCAAGAGGAGAAAATGTGGCTGAAAGGACGTGGAATCGAACATTCTCATGATAACTTCTTCTTTTTTAATAGATACGTCAATATCTTTTAATAATAAAGATACGATACTTGAGTAACGGAATTCAGTAAAATATAAATTACGAAGCAATCATTCTTACCTAAGTATTAAAAGATCTTAACAATTTATTGACTAAATAATAACATTTCTATATTTTGACTAAAATCGGCTGAATAAAGCTTCTTATTTATAATAATGAAAATTTATCTTACGTTGTGAAATATTTTTGTTATTACTTCGTAATGTTTTCATTAGGTATATTACTTTTTATGTATAATCCATCAAGTAGATTATTTAATATTAGCAATACGCGCGAATTCGCCCGCGTTCATTTTTTTAATCGCTACTAAACTTCATTCGATCACTCGCTGAGTTGAAAATTCTCCAAAATTCTCCAGCTTTAATATACTCCTGAGCTCCGCACGGCTACCTATTTCATATATTATGTGCGGCGTGCACTCCTCCTCCTCTCCTGTTATTGTAGTTTAAGTAGGGATCCTTATTTTATTCTTGCAATTAAAATAGCCTATATTAATCAGTGATAATGTAGCATTCAAATGGTGAAAGAATTTTTAAAATCTGTCCAGTAATTTTTGAGTCAATTCGTTACAAATATACATACATATTTGCATACATACATGCCTTTCCTCTTTATAATATTAGTATAGATTAGAGTTAGAGAGTAAAAGTAGATATCGCTATAGGTATAATAGACTGAAGCTCGACAGTATTTTGCAGTTAAGTTACATGCAGTTCTATTTTTATAAGTTTGAAGTGTATTTCATATCAATTCGCTTTGAGAATTGGCTGTACTACATAAAATTCTGTGTGGCTTTTGATAGCGGTCCCGGCGGCGTACCTGCGGCTCTGGACGTTGCAAGTTCGATTATACCAAGTTTAGTTAAAAGTAAAACTATCTACTGTATATCCTTACTAAAAAATAATATTATATATTTTTAGATATGAAAGAGTGTACGTTTCTGTGCCCTTCTTACATGTCGAAACTATGTGTTTTTTTCGGTGTGAAGAAAGTTGGAGAGTTGGAGATTATCTCATTCTTAGGAGAAAAAACGTATTTTTAACATTGGGTAATGTATGTATTACGTGTATGTGGGACTCACTGGCTTAAAATAAGCCAGTACTATCCACTAAAACCCAACGGACCTCACTGGTGTTAATGGGGCGTTAATAGAAAGAAAAACGTTTAATACAACTCACAACCACTTATTATGAAGGGACGAACTGGAGCTTTGACTAACCTTCGCTTCGTATGTACAAAATCATGAAATTTTCATATCCAAGTTCGAACTGAGGTAATAGGCGTCTCCTTTAATGTTAAAGCTTTTAAGAAATCAATCCACGGTGGAATATAATTACTATTCAATAAGATTCTCCAAAAACATTGAATTTACAGATTATTCTCAGTTACAATTTTATTTTTAGATTATCATATTGGATTGACACAATTACTTATTATATTTATGTAAAATAGCAGTTTTAAGTTTGCTTAACATCTTATTTCTAATGTAAATACGTCTTTGTGAACATTTCAACGGGTTAAAGCGACACGTCACAGAGAGGGATGAAAAGCAAATACACCTATTTTAGATGTTCTTGTTCTCTTAATAGCTCACATCTGTGAATACAATATTTCCTCTCGACCGTTATTATCCGGTGCTAATTGGGAATCGATGTTGTTGTAGGAACTCAATCAACTACGTATTTTGTAATATTAAGAGTGCTATCGTAATAAGTCGATAGGGAAAGTCTAGTACGACTGCTTTAAATGTGATAACTTCTTTGATACTAACTGATCTGATACTGATAGAATTGATTGATGATGATTATATACTGAGTCTGTAAATAATATAAGTATTTTGAATGTAATTATAATTATTTATGTATGTATGAATTTATGTATATAAGTATAGAAAGACTTTTAAAGAAAAAAAATGAAAAAAATAAAAAAGTTTTATTTTCAAAAGTATTTTATTAATAATCTATAAACTAATTACGTTATATTACCTCTAATCTAATAATAACCTCTGTAAGATTCATAAAGCTTTGAAACTTGAGTACGAAACAATTATTGATTAAAAAAAGCTTACAGTTGCAGTTACTCGCGTCCGTAGGTATTACCAAGATAGGTTTTAACCCTCGTTACCCTACACGTAACCCCCGGGTGGTGCCAAACGAGTAACACAGGTGGTAGGCTTCGGCCGTGGCTAGTGACCACCCATCGAGCAAAGCCGCGCCGCCAAGCGATTCATCTTGTTTCACGATTCGTCGTGTCGCAGGGCGCATCGTGTTCCGGAACGATGCTCGTAATAGCCAATAAAAAGGAGAATGGGTATGTACAGCTGCGCTTCGTTTAGTGAAAGGAACCGTTTTGCGGGGAGGCCGTGCCGGATGTCTCGATCTGGAGAGTAGCGGGATCCGAAGCACGGTGCACCGCTGGCCGACCGCAGGCAGTAGGGGGCCCAATTAGTAGGTTCGCCACCTATGAAAGGCTGCCCCGCCACCTCGCGAAAAATCCAGGGATGGCTTCCATCGTGCCGGTTGGCGACCGGTGAGAGGACCCGATGGCGATTCCCTGGGGGGTTCGGGCGTCCCCGCGGTCTCCGGTCGAGCCATCCAACAGTACGGTCTCCTCGCAAATCGAAAAGTCTAAGAACATAGCGCCTCGTACAACTGCCATTTCTCCTCCTATTCACCCCCCGATAAAAACATGAAACACAAAAATAAGAAAAGAAAGTTTAAACAGCGGTTGCACCTCCTCTCACTTAAAGTGCACCTCGCAAACATACGCGGTCTGCACTCAAATCTCGATGCAGTCCACCACCATCTGGAGACTGAGAAGCCGCACTTGCTGTTCCTCACCGAGACGCAGATCGGAAACCCAGTTGACACCTCATACCTGCAATATCCCGGGTACTCATTTGAGTGCAATTTCAAGCCTCATGCCGGGGTTTGCCTGTATGCACGTAACGATGTCTGCTACCGGCGTCTCCAGAACCTAGAGGTACCCAACTTTTCCGTCTTGTGGTGTCTTCTCGACTCAGGTATTGACCAAACGCTCTATGCCTGTGTCTATCGCTCACATAGTGGTGACAAGGAGGCAACTCAACTCTTTGAGTATCTCAGTGAAACGGCCGATGTTGTCCAACATCGTTATCCTCAAGCTCACCTCGTCTTCGTAGGGGATTTTAACGCCCACCATCAAAACTGGCTATTCCCATTCGAGAAGACTGACCATGCTGGTAGAGAAGTATATAAATTTGCTCTATCTTATAACCTTTCCCAGCTGGTCCAAGAAGCAACAAGGGTTCCCGATATCGATGGACACACTCCCAATTGTCTTGACTTACTTCTGACTACTGACCCAGACCGACACTCAGTCTCTGTAACAGCACCTCTTGGCTCTTCAGATCATTGCCGTGTGAGGTCAGTCACAAATTACAGTCCCCCATCTCCTGGCCCTAGTTCCAAAAGACGAGTGTGGAGATACAAGTCAGCTGATTGGGACGAGATGCGTCACTTCCTTGCATCTTACCCATGGCAGCAAACATGTTTTGGCTCCAACGATCCGTCGAGCTGTGAAATCTCTATATCCGAGGTTATTCATCAAGCAATGGAGTATTATATACCATTTGCCGATGTATCTTTGGACGGCAAAGCTCCAAGATGGTACAACCATGAATGCGCCCAAGCTGAGGCTCGTAAACAATCAGCATTCGCTGCTTGGGTTGATGCTCGAAGTCGTAAAGCCCCGGACTTGAAGTTAAAAAAGACGGAGTTTAATGTCGCTGCCAAGTCATACAAGAGGGTACTGAGGCAAGCTCAATTTAACCGAACGAAACGCATTGGGAACAAGGTGGCTTCTTGCCCTAGTGGTAGCAAAGCCTTTTGGTCCCTTGCCAAATCGGTTGAATCTAACTTTTGCCGGCCTTCACTGCCGCCTTTGCTCAAACCTGATGGATCGCTTGCTTTCACCGCATCTGAGAAGGCAAATCTTCTAGCCTCCCAGTTCGCAGAATATTCTGCTCTTAATGCTGGAGATGCCCGCCCTCCTGTAATCCCCATTTGTGACTCAGTAATGCCTGTGCCACGAATTCATCAAAAGGCGGTTCTCAAAACACTCCGGTCTCTCGATATAAATAAAGCCAGCGGTCCAGATGGAATCCCAGCAATAGTCCTACGGAATTGTGCTCCTGAACTATCCCCTGTTTTGACCCGCCTGTTTCGTCTCTCTCTCAGTGAAGCACGAGTTCCTAAATCCTGGAAGCTGGCAAACGTACAACCTATACCTAAAAAAGGTACGCGTGCTGATCCGGCTAATTATCGACCCATCGCTATCACCTCCTTACTTTGTAAGACTATGGAGCGCATACTGAATACCAAGCTTCTGGCATACCTGGAGTCTAACGACCTCCTCTCAGACCGTCAATATGGTTTCCGTCAAAAACGGTCTGCTGGAGATCTGCTTGTGTATGCCACACATATTTGGGGTGAAGCTGTAGAGAAACACGGAGAGGCTCTCGCTGTCTCTCTTGATATATCTAAAGCTTTTGACCGTGTCTGGCATGCCAGCCTTCTCAGTAAACTGCCGGCTTACGGTCTTCCATCAAGTTTATGTGACTGGATATCTGACTTCTTGAGTGAGCGATCCTTCCGAGTAGTCATCGATGGCTGCTCTTCCGATCTAATGACCATCAACGCCGGAGTTCCTCAAGGGTCTGTTCTCTCAGCTACACTCTTTTTGCTTCACATAAATGACCTGTTGATACCCGGTATCCTGGGATATGCAGATGACAGCACTGTAACTGAGAGATATATGTCCAGTCCGCGCACAAACAGTAGTGAGATCAGCGAACTTAGAGAGGCAATGGTAGAACGCATGAACTCCACCCTCAAAGAAGTCTCTAATTGGGGTATCGCCAACTTGGTGGAGTTTAACACTAAAAAAACACAGGCATGTCTGCTATCCGCCAAACGGAGCCCTTTTATCTTGGCTCCCTCCTTTCGAAATGTATCCATATCGATCACCGACCACATTGACCTCCTAGGTCTCGACATCTCGGGTACTATAAACTTTGGAAGAGCCATTGAAGCCAAGGCCAAGACTGCCGCCAAAAAATTAGGCATCCTTAATAAGGTCAAGCGGTACTTCACGCCTCAACAATTGCTTACACTATACCAAGCTCAGATCAGGTCATGCATGGAGTACTGCAGTCACCTCTTCGATGGCTCCGCCAAGTACCAACTTGCGGCTCTAGATGCTGTAGAACGTCGAGCAAGGAATCTCATTGGTAAAGATTCTCCATTCTTAGCCAAACTCCAGAGCCTCGATCACCGTCGAAAAGTTGCTTGCCTATCGGTGTTTTATAGGATTTATTTTGGGGAGTGTGCTCAGGAGCTTTTCGACCTTGTCCCCCCTTCACCCTTTTACCACCGCACTGCAAGACATCGGGAGGGCTTCCATCCCTATATCGTTGATATACCACCCACGCGCACGAAGAGGTTCAAGTCTTCTTTCCTGATTCGCACGGCTAGGGACTGGAATGCTCTTCCGAGATCTGTGTTTCCTGACACGTACAATTTGGGTAGCTTTAAAGCTAAAGTGAATAGGCACCTTCTAGGCATGCGCGTCCCACCTTAGACCGCATCATCACCTTCCATCAGGTGAGATAGTGGTCAAGCGTGTGCCTATAATACAAAAAAAAAAAAAAAAAAAAAAAAAAAAAAGCTAAATAATAAAGGATAATAATATTATAATGAATGTTTTAAAACAACTTTGGTTTTATAATTCTTAAAGATACGATACATTACGTAAATTATGGTCCATTTTACATTCTAATAAGCAAGTCTTTGTAAGATCGATCTTTTTAAATGTATTCTTAAAACCTGAAATCATGTTTCACGATAGTATTAGAAGTCCAGATATTCAAATCAGACAACAGGGAATATCAAACTTTAAATGAGAATGTGAAAAAAATGATTTTATTTTATATGTGATACCATATTATGTAAAGTCAGCTACGGAAATCCTGAGGATTCTCGTCAATCAAGAAATTATTAAATTTAAGAAAAAATTGCGCGAATGTGCTCTTCCGGACACTTTATTAAGATTCTTTGCGTCTCCCGGGAAATATTAGTGGATCCGAGGTGAAGTGAACTCACGTCCCACTCAGAAATACGTTTATATATAAGATATATGTATTTGCCAGCGTTCTTATACTTATTGTTACAGACGCAAAAACTCTAAAAATAATGTTTGTCATCATCAAAACAACGAGTCGGATTTAACAATTCAGAGAGCTCCATATTTTAGACCAAAAACCGTAATTTTAACTCCTTTGTTGTGAAGCAATCTCAAACGTAAATTACATCCATCAATTAGACTGGAAGCAAACAGCGCGGGTCCCTCGTCGAATAGTGACTACCCAGAAATGAGACGTCAAAATCATAAGACGCCACATAAATTACGCGCTCCCAACGTTATTTCGGATGAAAATTCACAGTAATCCGCGCAATTACTCAATGGCTTTCGTTTAGCTGCAGTGTCATATTTTTCGGTTTGAATGTGAGCGCTAAAATGAAGTACTAATTATTGAATGAAGTACTAATGGCAGAAACTAGTGGAACTACAACTGGAAGTTGGCTCGTTCCGCACTCGGAATGACGGCATCGTGGGACAAAGCTCGAAGCCGGATTTTCGCGAGGATTTGCGGAGAAACTTGGCCGATCGACGCGACGCCTCTAATATCCTTAAACCCTATCTATTCCGATCCACTGGAATTATGCTTGCGCCAACTTCCCGCATTCATTGAGCACTGCAGTAGTCGTGATTGGAAATAAATTATACGTCTATCAGCTCTGCAGCGCTAATTCATTTAATCAATAGACTCGGCACAACATTACATGTACAAACTTATATATTACATATTATGTATATAATATTATACATTATATACTGTTTCCTCTATATGTGTTACATAACGTTTGTGCAATCGATATTGTTGCTTTGTGTAGTGGATCCATATTATATTCGTAGATCTTCTAAGAAATATGTAACTAGTAATTAATTCACGTTCAACTCGGATATTGTCATAATTTATATGATGTAGTACCAAATCCTTTCCAAAATACACGAACAGACATACGAATGTAAAAATATTTCGATTTTAAAAATTGTGTGACCGTAATAACAACTTTTTTAAATCTTTGTGAGTAGGATTAGTTAGGATATCACAGAAGCCAAATAGAATTTGCAATTATATCTGTCTATCTGCTTAAATTCGCAACGAGAAGGTCCCACGGATTCAATCGGACTTTGCTTACCAAGTCAAAAGTTACAACTTCGAATTTATTGACTGTACTCATTCCAGAGATTTTAAATATTTTTCTCTTCAAACTTAAAATATTAATATCTGAACAGAGCCTTGACATAAGTTAGCAATTTAGAAATCAAATATACCAATTTATGGGATACAATAAATGAAAGTTTCTATATCAGGAAAGCGAGAATAGTCTAAATTTAGTATGCTTAAAACAGACGAAGTCAAACTTACTTCTATCGTCCTCACGTTCAAAAAACCGAGTTTAAAACGGGAATCCATTTCAAAACAAGTGTAGAGCAGGTGCTAGTATCTATTTCGTGTCTCACTCACACGCGACTCTCGTAAACGACATGAGCTTTATTGTTGTTAGCGCTTAAAAGTTAGGGTTCCACTGCCGAAATCCTCATTTATATTAAAAATATAAAAGGGTGGATGGTTATTTACTCCTTACTCTTTCAATCCAAATCTATTTTCTATATGATCATCTGTTACTGACGATTTGGAAAGGCGACTTCAAAATAAATTGTGCCTCAGCCGATAATAAATTTAGCAGATCTTAATAAAAAATATGACTAAGTTTTTTTAATCACTCGAATTGTTACATAGTCGTATTAAATAAACTGACATCGCTGTAAAAAATTTACTCTTAAATCTGTCTAGAAAGTTCAGAATATTTTAGTATTTAGAAGAATAAACTGGTAGGTCACGATTTTTGGCAATACTATTTCAAAAAAATCTTCCTAAATATTATCATTTAAATAAAAAACAATATCCTGATCTCTGTGTCTAAATTAATTTGCATAGTGCAAGTATTAAATAGCGTATTAAACTAAAATAATATTTAATATTCACTCTTCGGAGACACCACATATAAAATAACACGAAAGTAGGTATGTTAGTACAATTACAAAAACCATAATCTGTGACAGAATATTCATCACACGCTCGCGAATAAAAATTAATAATAATGTATTCCAAAAGCTACTAAAAGCGGGCAAGTCAATATTTCCCAATAAAAAACCACATTTTAAATAATTTCATTGAATTCAATTAAATTAATCAGCGCGTCCGCGGCGGAAATGTATTTACTTTTTGCGGAATTTTCCTCGAAACAATTCAAAACTGATTATTACTGGAATAATTGTTTATTTTTTATATGAAGATTTTATTTGTATTGATTACTAATGACTTGCTACGACTTGGCTCAATTGCGAATGTACACACTGCTTACACAATACTTATGTACATTGTTCATACATACAAACAAACATAACTTATAAAATAGATAAATGTACTGATCTAAAACTAGAAATTGACCCTCGTTTCGCTTGATTCGTCCCTAGATTTCTATATGGAATAAGGACTTAGGGCTTAGAGCCTTCCTTAAATAATCGAAACGACGGAACGGTACGGAATGGACGAAATAAGTAGCCCCCTTTTAAGTTGGGTTGCGGAGAAAAACTTGTAAATATAGTAGTTATATACCATTTTAATTGAATTGTTTTGAAGAATCTCTAACATATCTGTTTTATAAAATTAACATTATGATGACAATAGTAAAGATATTAAAAGATACATGACTTAGAAAATGAGTTCAGGAAAACGCTGAAGCTTCACATGACGTGTGATTACATTCTCTCTGCGAAACAATGCAATTATACCTCGCTATGATTAAAGCTAGTGTTGCTAAAATAATAATTCCTTTTACGACTTGTTGTTATAACAGAATTGTCTGGTATTAGAGACACATGGTAGGTTTTGTTCAACATGTGGAAAAGTGTGGGTTCGATGCACGGGTAAAATAAACTTATGGTAAGGTGATAGTATATCCATAGAGGTTTCTGAAGCTACTGGTACTGTAAATGTATATACATAATTAGTATAGTACAAACATCCATACTTTTAATTTTAAGAATCTCACAGAATTTCTAAATAAATTCGTTTTAATTTTCTAAACTACATCTAACCTAAATCAGTGGGCATTGTTCAGCATAATTTCGTTTAAGACAAAAATCTTCACTACATCTATAACTGAACTGGTAAGTACAAAAACGTTTAAGAAGAAACTGTTTCCATTAAATTAATAACGAAATTTTCTACAAGAAAACCCCCATCATCTGAATATGGGCCATTTCATCTCAAATGTGAGCAAACACTTAAATATATATATTGTGGGAAGGCAAATTCGGCTCGCTGGCACAGCCCTATCTCGATGTAAATAAAATGTTCTGGGCGTCGTATTGACAAACACTACCGTCACTTCCAGCTCGAATAAATCGAAATGGTTTTGTTGTGCCATACTTTTTATATTCTCGTGGTATTTTTCATATTTATATAAGTGAAATTGAAAATAATTCATTGTACGTAGATAACCCGATGAAAACAAACAACAGGAAACGGGTACACCATTTTTAAAGAGCTTCGCATTAGATATTATCATCAACAAATTACTTTAAACGTTATAAATGAAACTATATTTTCGGATTTTGTCGCGGATTTATTATGATTTTTGGTTCCCGACGTCGTCCCGAGTCTCTCCCGTGACCATGATTGCTGTAAAGCATTCGAAACGTCGGGAACCAAAAATCATAATAAATCCGCGACAAAATCCGAAAAGATAGTTTCATTTATAATGTCAAACATTCGCGTAAACCTAAGAAAGTATTACTTTAAACGTGATCACCATTATTATAGACTACATACACTATCATAATATCAATATTACTTTCTTGACAATTTATGTAAAAACCAATTACTACGTTTTAACAGCAAGGTGTGATAAAGAAATAAATATATATGTAAATATTATACATAATATAAATACCTATCTAATAAAAATACCAATCTTTCCATAAAATTTATATACATATGTATTTGTATATACCATTAATGTAATTACAAATTCGACGCGCACTGAATGACTGCTTGTTTCAGACCGCATTTATGAAATGGAAATAATAAATTAAGTAAATCAAAACAATGATGTTTGCAAATCCATTTAAATAGACAGCTTCGTAACGCGGGGTCATTGAGCACTGAGCTTAATTACCTCCCGCCCGTGAGCTTCCACTCTTAGTGAGCTTGTTTGATACAAATGAACAAAAGTGTTCAATAAGCTTTTTTTTTTTATGGTAAAAAGGGGGCAAACGGGCAGGAGGCTCACCTGATGGGAAGTGATTACCTCCGCCCATGGAAATCTGCAAGCCAGGCTTGCAGATGCGTTGCCGGCCTTTCAGGAAAGGGAGGGATGGAGGAGGGGGGGAAGTGGGAGGGAGGGGGGAACAAAGGCGGAGGATGAAGGGAAGAGGGAGGGGGGAAGGAGAGTGGGCCTCCCGGACTCTCACTCACCGGACAAAACGCGACAGCATAGCTGCCACTTCACGCCGGTCTTCTGTGAGAGAGTGGTACTAATGAACTAAACGGGGCGTGCCGGCCCATTCGGTTGCTACCCGAAGGTAACAAGCATGGCACTACCACTTTTTGATAGTAAAAGTCAAAAGTTTTAGTCAGTTTTGTGTGATTGAAACAAAAAGTCAATAAAGATATTTACCGAAGATCGAATTCATCACCATTGTAGTTTCTTACTTCACTAGCAGCTTTCGATTTTTCATACTTGTGTCTAGTAATAAACTATTATTAAGAAAAATCCCATGTGTTTATTATTTCATTGCTTTGTATTTATAAATTAGCTTAATTTTTAAGTTAAAACGTAATATATATATATATACGAACTTATGTGTCCTATATTTTACGTAGATTGGTATTTAAATAATTTAAAATTAATTGATGTACTTAGTTAATGATTTAAAAAAATTTTTTTATTGGTACAAAGTGCATAATATCTACGAGTATGTGTGCACTGCAAAGAAAATGTATGACGCGATCACGCGTAGCAAGTAAAAGAAAAATTATAGAATATAATTAACGACTATCGCGAGCTCAACGAGTTTTGTTTTTTGCACAATATACATATGGCTATCACGACTTACGGGCCCCATACGGGCTTGTCCTTTCTTAAATTTTTATTCATTTATTTATTTATGATTTTAGTTTTGTTAACGTTAAGTATAGATTAAAAATATATCATATATAACAGATTATATGTCAGGAATATGTTTATTTGTTCCTTCAAAAAAGCTTATTTTTATTCAGATATTTATTTATATTATTTTGGAAAAAATTATAACCAGTTACCATCATACCAAATTTAGTTAAAATCTACCATTTGGTGATCGTCATGCGATCCCATACAGACAGACATATAGACGAGAATTTTTAAAACTATAGAGACGGCTTCTAATAAAATTGATCGAATTCTAAGCCGTAGTTAACTTGCTAGTACATAATATACTAAAATAATAAGTATTTTATAAATTTAATCCAGGTATCTTTATAATTTCTATGCCTGTACGAAACGAAGGCGTATCGCCGTTTAATTATATACTTTCCCACCTCAATCCGTTATTTTAGTCGCATTCATCAAATGGGAATAATAAATGGAGTAATTTAACCAAAACAATGACGTTAGCGCAAATCCATTGAAACAGGCGGCTTCGTAATCCGAGATCATTGAGCCGCTCTTAATTACCGCTTGAGATATGAATGCGTCGGTACCGCGAACAGCCCGCAGACGTTAGAATGCGACGTATTTTATTTACTCGGGATTTAGTTAACTTACTTTGAAAAGGGAGTAAATGTTGTATTTTTTTGTTTAAATGTTTGATGGCACGTTTGAATCTACTTGTTTTACAGCTATCGTGGGTTCATATACATAAAGCAAGTAATTACTGATTTTGGAAATAAAAAGTACGCTGTGTTAAAATATTCCAGTAGAAGCTTTGTTAATGAACTAAAAACAATCCTCAAGCTCGAACTCAAAGCTCGACAAATGCTTTACACATTATTTTTAATAATTATTGTTGGAAGAATATTAAGAAAACGTCATCGTGGAAGGGATATCACGTAGTGGTGGTAACGGCGAGCTTATATAAGCCTGTACGCGATTCATTCGAGGCGAATTTCATGTACTGTAAACTAGTGTAAGGGGAAACCTTGTCCGTTTGGAAAGTCAACCTGCCTATTTTGTAATTTAAAAGTTAGAGTTTGCTTAAATTGTTATGTAATGTATATGTGAACAAATAGTCGTGATTGTCTTTTTATTTATTTACGAAATTTCACTTCTGGTTCCTAAAATTATATAATTATACATATGATCGTAAAGGTTATGTGTCATGGATTTATTTCTCGTAAATTCCTTCAAAATAGCTTATTTTTAATTAGATAGTTATTTTTTTATTAGGAAAAAATGCATAATATTATTAGGTTAATTGGATAATTACTAAGTTCATTAAGTTTAAACACCTGTATAAAATGTAACGTTAATGTTACGATAATATGAGTTAGTATTATGCTTTAATAGCTATTCACGTTTCATGTGTTATTTGCATATTGTAATTATTGTGAATAGTCATATTATATTTAATAATATTCTCACGGTTGCTTCATTTAATTCTATTACGGTAAGATGGCGGTGAATCATTTCTAACGCGATCACTACTTGTCTTACAGTAAAGGATAACATCGTGAGGAAACCTGCATGTCTGAGAGAACCTAGCAACTTTTCGAAAGACATGTGAAGTCCGCCAAGTGGCACTAGGCCAGCGTGGTGGACTAATATGGCCTGACACCCTCGTATTGAAGGGAGCTGTGGGACTTTTTAAAAAGGACAAAGGGTAATTAATCATGTTTGAAAATAAATATAAATATGTTGGGACATTTTTTACAACAGCGCCATCTAGTTCCGTGGTAAGCTACGAGGCTTGTATTACGGATATCAGATAGTTTATATACTACACATATAAATTTTAAATACATACATAAATATTAACACCCATGACTAGAGAACATGCATTCGTGCTCAACAAATGAATGCCCCATGCGGAACCCGACCCCGCGACCACTGGTATGGTAGCCACTGCCAACTGAGCCAAACGTGTCGTCATTCGCACACGTAAATATCAGAGGTGGGATTTTCACTGTTTCCTAACCCAACACATTACCACTTGCTATCTTGCCTCTTAAAAAATTAACTAGGTCAAATATCAAGTTAGAATTCATTTATTATAATAATTAAAAAATAATAACAGAATTCAAGAACCATAATTATAAAAAAAGATAGAGACGTTTTGAAATAAAAAATATAATTATGCACTTACTTCCAATACTAACATACTTCATGATAGAAAAATGAAATGCTTAAAAGCAACGACAATATTGAAGCACACTATAGAGCATCACAAAGAAGTAGAAGTGAATGAGCACATACTACAGACTAACGTTAGAAGTATAATATTCTATGAATATAATAAAATAACAACTAATTAGTAAATCTAACAAAAGTTTTAATTATATTTTTAATAAATATCTAGAATATTATAATATTATGATATCGGTGCATTTCAAGTTAGTTAATTTACTTACTTGTGATAATATGTCTGTCTAATGTATGATTATTATCGAAAATAACATTTGTTACTCTTAATGTAGATAATAACAACTTATTTTTAACTAAGACTGTTATATTAGACGGTATAGTAGATGTGTTAAAGTTTGTATTGTAAGCCGCTTGTAATGTCCCACAACTGGGCTCAGGCTTTTTATAGAGAGGGATCAGGCCTTAACCCACCACGCTGGCTAAGTACGGGTTGGTTGAATTCACTTGTCTTCCTAGAACTTGGCTGGTATTTTCAGTCATGCATCCTTTCGATATTTGCAGACACCGTTAGACAAAGCCAGGATTTGAATACGCTTCACTTGTTTTCCCAAGCGAGTGCGTTGCATGTAGTATGAATTATATAATTAACAAATGTATGGCATACACTATTGCTGGTTAACGCACAGTCATTGCGTAATCGACGCGCATGTGGCAAAATAAAGTGCTGATTATCAAGTTGCGTCGCGATTATAGAACGTGGTGTATATTTGCCATAATAACTACATAATGTGGAGCTGGCTGTTGTACGATTTCAACACATACCTTATTTGTTAGTACGTTGTTTACTAGCGCTTATAGGAATATTTACCATCTACACACGCAATTAGCGCGAAGTTACTATTAATAAATTAATTATATAAACTGTATACTTCAGTCTAGACTGTGGTCTCTACACCAAAATATCAAGAGTTGAAAGTTAAATAGAATAGAAATTTAAATAAGTATTCATATTTTTCAACCGGCGCGTTCTCTCGACTGGACGACGATTACAACACAAGCTGGCGTTGTAATTCTGCCTTATAACCTGTAAAAGTGCTAACTTGTGCTTCGTTACGCTAAAAATGTTCTCAAATCTTCTCACTTCAAGGGACACGTTTTACAAAAATTAAAACGTGTAATTCCGGGGAATTGCAACGAAATATTCGCTTCATCATTAGCAAAGTTGCTGACAATTTTGAGCTCCCGAAGTGGGATGCAAACGTGGAAACAATACAGCGGAAAAAATAAACAGGGGTGGAGGCGCGGCGACGCGTGTCCCTATCCGTGTAACGGCGGCCGGCTGATTGCCCCTGAAAGGGTGAAACGAAACAAAAATAAAATGATGATTAAAAGCTAGCAATACAAAGCGATTATCGGACCGTGCTCCTATTACTCTATTCCCTCGCATTGTTCGCGCCGATGTCGGATTACTTACTTTGACATAGTAAATCTTTTGTCGACGACGCAATCCGCGAAGTGAAAGACTTTATCAATACCGCATACAAAGCCTAGACGTTGTAGAATTACGAATTTTCAGTACAATTCCTTTTGAGCCCGTAATTACTTAGCTCCAATGAGATTGAAAGCTCACTAACTTCTATGAGCAATTCGGAAGAAATACGGAATGATGAAAATGTTAAGGATCCTTATCCAGATTATATCTACCGGTACACTTGCGTCTTATTGTCAACCTTAGCATTCAATATGTCTTTTTGCCTTTATTTATGTTACATAATATAAATTTCATATAACTTAATAGTATATAGATATTGTATATAATGATAGTTGGAAATATCATGTAGTATGAATATATCGGAGGTTTTAGTTTCCATTTCTGCCATATTCACTGCTCAAAGGCTACTTTTGTTACTAAGAGTGAGGGCGAGCTAAACTTGATTTGATCATCATTAAATGATAAATCTAAGAAAATAATTTTTTTTCTGCCTATTTAAATATTTACTGTCCATCTTTAGGAAGCCAAAATTTTACCATAAAAATATTTTAGGAGTAT
This sequence comes from Boloria selene, assembly GCA_905231865.2. Taxonomy (NCBI): domain Eukaryota; kingdom Metazoa; phylum Arthropoda; class Insecta; order Lepidoptera; family Nymphalidae; genus Boloria; species Boloria selene. The sequence continues at coordinate 275,020 of HG993134.1, forward strand.
ATCCCGAAGTAAAGTGGTGGAAATCTATTTATTTCTAAGTACTCACGTCATGTAGCCACGACAGTTTCCTGGCGGGGGGGTTTGCTCGCACGTGGCACTCGAAGTATACATCGTCGCCCTCTTTGATGTCGCCCGCCGCGAGCGAGCTGCCTAGTCGCAGTTTCACTACAGGTGGATCTGTAACAATAAATAAATGTTGGGACATTTTTTTACAACAACACCATCTACCTCCATGGTCAGCTACGAGGCTTGTGTTACGGATACCAGATAGTTGATATACTACACATATAAATTTTAAATACATACATAATATAATAATAATTAACCCATGACTGGAGAACAAACATTTGTGCTCAAAAAATGAGTGCCCCCAGCGGGACTCGAACCCACGACCGCTGACGCAGAAAGTAGGGTCACTGCTAACTGAGCCAAACGTGTCGTCAAACAATATAATGTGTTATAAGAAAATTATACGACTATTTACAATAGTATTTCCATTTGCTTTTCTTCTCTTGTATCTCGAATAGCTGCAAAGTAATCAAGGGTTTTTCATTCTTCTATAATGGCTGCAGATCTGGATATATTGGATTCGGGTTCCGGGTTATCCCTACTTATCACATAAAGCTGTTCTGCACTTTAACCCTTTCCGGTTGTGTTAAAGTATAGTTCCATAGAACTTTGAAAGTAAAAGAGAATAGTCTGAGTGAGATTGGCCAAAGAAGTTCAGGAGGATATTATTATGTACTTACAAACGACGCTAATAGTCCACGACGTTTCAATGAATAAAGAAGTAACGTTGGGGTTTTCAGCGCGGCAGGTGATGGACTTGCCATCGTCGTCCAGCGTCGGCACGAAGCTCATCACGCTCACCGTGAGGTTGTCGCGAAGGTCCTCCTAGAACAAGCACAAGTTTAACCTGATTAGTAATCATACACATATACAATGCGCAATATACAAACACACACCACAAAAAAATAACATTAATACTTAGTAGCAGAGTTAAAATAAGTTAGTTTGCTAAATCATTTATTATAACGGGTACCTTCAAAATTGAGTTAAGGCAAGTCGTTCAGAATCTATTCCAAGGAAATAAATGAAACAAATTCCAAAAGGAAATAAATGAAGAATTTTTGCGCATAAAATTTACAAACATTTTACATAATATTAAATAATAGTACATAATAACCAAATTATAAGTGTTAAAAAACAGTTTCTTAAGTACGCTTTTGGTAGCCATTTTTTTATGTAATACATAGGTATTCAGTAATGCTTCCGAGTGAAGTAATGGTAAGTCGCCTAGTTATGCAAAAAAAAAACTATATCAAGCTCATTACTCGTAAGAAATAATTGTATTGAAAACCCAGAAATACCACTTTTATTGAGAAATATAACGTACTCAATTCACTACAGTAATTTATTTAATGACTACAATATTTTTCTTTTCAGAGGAAATATTTTTACGTACAATTTACCCTAATATAAGTATTTTATAAATACATTGGCATTTTCGATTACATTTTCCGCGTCTCTCACGTAAAGTACCGTTAAATGACTTTAACGCTTATTCCGTCCGTTTGTCCCGCTGTCCATAAAAATGAAGAGGCCACTCGCGGGAAGGCGCAGATATTGGGGGAAAGAAACGACGTAACAAGCGAAAAAATATTCACAAAACAAAACAACTTCCCGTTCTTATATTTAACTAAGCTGTTTAGACAACTCGGTGTAATTCATAGGAAAATCTTAAGTCTTTTTTAATTAAATAGTTGTTGTGAAAGTTATCAATAATTAAAGTAACTTTGTACTATCATCCCCTACAATTCTATTCTAGAAAAAGTATTAGTACAATAACTTGTTAACTTATTACTTATTCAATAACCCATTAAACCGAATAATAATTAGAGATAAGATAAGAGTTTGAGACTCAGAAGAAACCAAGGGGGTGAAAAAGGGAAACGAAAGCTTGTAAAGATTATTCATTTTTTCTCAAGTAAGTCGTACTAATATCCGTAGCTTCTGTATTGACTATTCCATACTAATTGTAGAAACGTACATAGGAACATACCCTAAAGAACCGAGGGTGAGTGAATGATTTAAAAAAATGTGTATTATATTATAAAGACTTAAGTGGGTTATTTCTCTTGTTCATGCAATAGCAAAGGCTGACATCGATCACGACACCAAAAAGTTACAGAGAGTGACATCTAACGCAACTAAATTAGTATAAAGTAATAAGAGCCCTTTTGATAGTATCATTTAGGAAACCGTGACGAAAAAGTCTACCTGAAGTTCTACGGCAAGAGAGTCCATGGAGTCCACAGTTGACCTCTTTTCCACACAGGCACCTTTGCTGTGTGCACAGCGGTGTTCCCAGCCGGAGACCTAGAGCGATACGAAAACTATCGTTATCTAAAAGTGTACCGAGATTGGTTGAGGGTAGAGCGTGGAGCCAGTGCCCCAAATATTTGGACTTAGACGCTGAAAGTCTTGCGCGGTGAACGTCAAAGTAAGATTTTGTGCCAAATTTTGGAGTGTAGAATGAACCAATGGTGCATCCCAAAGTTTTTGATTAGAAACTTCCTTTGGGATATCAACACTGGGACATTTCGACTTCCAGTGTTCTACAGCTTCTACAGCATGAACAATATTTTCATTTGAATTTAAAATTTGAGAACAGAGTTCTCGAACACTGTGCTCAGAAGCGAGAAAAGCTGGAAGAACTATACTTGAAATTTGCCTCACGCTGATGCCACCGTTTCTGGTGCTTGGGATGCTTGGGTCCATGAAAATTCACCAAAAGTTAAATTTAGATTTTTTTCTAAACATTGTGTAAAGGTTTTTGTTATTCAAAGGTGACATCAATGTCGGTTAGGCTAGGAAATTTCACAATTGGGCTTGACCGAAGAATATATGTTAATTTTGGAACGAAAAGGCAATATTTAAGGATAGTAAAGGCAATGTGAGAATGAAGGTAGCCCAATTTGTGAGAATTGCCTATAAAGATTTTAATTTTTTTTCTCTAATACCAATGGAATACTTTCGTCAAGTAATGGAGTACCAAGTAGGCAAAGGGAATTCTTATCGACTATTTTAATGTAAGTTATGCAATTTTTTGGAAATTTTAATTTTAAAAATTTAATATAATGACAAGAGACCTGATGGTCTGTCGTTGGTGACTTGGGAAAGAGGACGGGCTTTATTGTGGGACGCTACATGCGTTACCTTTTGCTGTAGAAACCCTTGGGTCATGGAGTCAAAATGCTAAGCACTTTTTAAAAGACATCATCTCGTCTTATCGCCTCTACTGGTGACAGGAGAGCTGGCGCATTTTGCCACTATTCCACGCGGACACGACTTGTACAATAATAATTAAGTGTACATTTGCTTTGTATATATAGTTAAGTGTACTTTTAATTTCCTTTATTGTAAATAAATATATTTATTCAAAAAGTTTGCTGTATAAAATAAAAGAACGACGTTCACATTAATTTAAACAAACAAGAAAACTAAACGTCTAAATAAATAAAACTAATGAAAGTGCTCTACAATACATACATATTATTATTATGATGCTTATAATTCACGCTTTTGCATATATTTAGTTAGCATACTGAGGTTAGCATACTGAGGTCAGCATACTGAGCTCGCAAGCGCGCTGTACCAATATAAATAGTTCATTTTGCAAAATAACCTAGTAGTGTAATGATTTCTGGCCCATTTGAACAGCTTGGCTTTAGAAATCATTCATCAGATCTGTGTTGCTCCGATTTCATAACCTACATATCAATCATATCTAACTTTAAATGGTACAGAAGTAAATTAATAAATGTTTTGTATTGAAAAGAATATAAAGATTCTTCGCTTGTAGATGAGGTTTTTTGTTAATATTTTTATGGAAAATCTTAATGAAATAGCTATTATTATATATGAAACTATCTGTAAAGCATTCGAAACGTCGGGAACCAAAAATTAAAATTATTCAAAACGACAAAATCCGAAGAGTTTCATTTATAACGTCAAATATTCATAAACCTAAAAAATATTATACTTCATCATTATTATTAATACCGAGGCACTTTATTGGAATCAATTATATATTTAGAATTTTTGTCCGTCTGTCAGTCTGTCTGGGACTGTACCACAAGAAATCCACTCCATATCCACAAGACAGATATTGGTATTTGTTTCGATTATTGCTGGTTACCCAAGATTTATTTCATTTCTGAACAATCTATAATAATCGATAAAACGTATATATGGTCAAACGAGTCAGTTCAATAGAACGGTCGAGCGTAGCGAGTTCGATTCGCTAGTTAGCTAGTTACTTAATAGTATTCAACAAACAAACCAACTTAATGCCTTACCAAGAGTCGACGTCGCGCCTAGTCATACATATTATAGTATATGTACGTATGAAGCTAACGAAGCGTTGATTGGCGACAACCATTCATTCGATATCGGTGGCCAGTGATTTAATATCGCATGAATCACGAGCATTTGCAATAAACAACGCGGCGGCGGATTTGGTATTTGTTGGAATTACGTCACTTGGCTCAATGATATTTTATGATTGAGCCGTTCATGAGCGTGGCATGTTTGTTGTTTATGCGCCTGTATATTGCAATAAAATATTGTTTTACTGTCACTCGATGTTAATCGTAAATCTGTAAAGTCCGAATATAATGTGGCCGTATTTTAATGTTATTGGCTTTGTTTATTTTGGATGATGGAGGTATGTCTATTATTATAACTGTATTACGTGTATCATGCTTAAGTTATCAACATTCTCACTTTTGAAAGAGAGACAAGTGAGTTCAAACCCCGACGTCTACAAACCTTCCTCTCTGAGATAGTTGTATAGTTATAAAAGAAAAAAAATGCAAGGTTTAAAAGCAAGTTTGCTAAGTTGTAAATTATTCTTTTAAATCCTTTCAATAGTTCCACGGTTTAACCACTACGTACAAACAGACAGATAAATTATACAGACCATTATGGAATGGGGTATTACTCCATAATCAATGTTTTAGTTAACTAAAGTTATAAGAACTCCTATTAGTAACATAACGTATTGAAATATCTAAGCCATTGATATCAAATATTGAGACAACACTTGTAAATTTGCTAACATTGTTGTGTATTTGCTCGTAACTCCGTATTTATAGGATTAGGTTAGAAAGTTCGACTAAACACGTTACAAATTAGTTAACCCAGAAGACTTTGTGCCCAACTACATACTACGTACATGGTAACGTTAGTAGCCGCATTGACAAAATTTAATAAACAGTGGTAACACGCTTGCTTGGATAACCGACTGATGCGGGTTCAAATCCGGGTCTCGCACCTCTGATATTTTCATGTGCGAATCATTCCTATCATGATTACCACTTGTCTTATGGTGAAGGAAAACATCGTGAGGAAACCTGCATATTTGAAACCTAGCAAGTTTTCGAAAGACATGTGAAGTCCGGCAACACGCACTAGGCCAGCGTGTTGGACTATGGCCTGTTCCCCCTTCCTACTGAGGGAAGCCGTGTGGGACGTTAAAAAGGGCTGATGAGGATCAAGGTATATAAGTAATATTTAAATATATTTTTTTGATTGTATCGGTTAATGGGACACTTTACTTAAAGTTGTGTGATATATAGACTGCGATACTGCTACTTAGTAACATTACGTAAATCGACGTAAAATGTGAGAAAAATGAGTGATTCCTCTACATTTTTTACAACGGATTTTTATATTGAAACACTATAATGTAATAATAGTTTTTGTAGTGGCATTGCTTATGTAGTTTATTATTACATGGCTGTTAAGAACTTGCCACAAAAATAGTACATACGGTGATAATCAAAAATTATCGTGAACGGACCGGTAATTTTAAAGATTGGCAATTCCAAAAATCTCTAGTTTTAAAAATATTATTAATACAGCTGATCACTTATATAAGAGTAAAAGGAGGTAAAGATTGGTATTATAAATGTGAAAATTTAATAGAATCAGTTGTTAAAAATTCACATGTATAAAGCTTCACCTACCTATAAAACCTAAGAAAAGTCGTCGACGAGAGCTAGTACAATATATAATTGAATACTGAAGCACGATGCAAAGCTCGACTACATAAGTACAGGTTCTAGTGTTCCCGTTCCTACCAACAGATCATAATAACAACCCCACCGCTATTCACGGCTGAAGTATTTCTGCTATTCTTACGAGATAAGTCGCACAAGTGGGGGGTTGGAGCGCTCAGTCAACACTATCGATGGATTGCGCTCTTAGCCCGCTTCAGCCATGCCTTCCGTTATAACTAAGCTTTTTCTTTTATTGGCCTGATTAAACGATGTGTTGTTATTGCTACATAATTGCTTCACGCTGAGGGTAGAGGGTTCGAATCTCACTTATACTAGTAACCCCTTTTCGCTAGGGTGTAACCCTAGGTGATATTTTAGGCTGAAAATGTATGATCACTGAAAATATGACGTTTCTTTTTGGTAATGTAGCATTATAATGGTGAATAAGTTATAAAAATCGATCCTGTGTTCTCAGTAAATAAATAAACAAACTATTGTTTAAAAATTAAGAATGATGAAGATTATGAAAAACAACTTAACTATATTAAAAATACTAATATATATTATAGCGTCCCAATAGACATTACGCTGAAATTTAGTTTACGAATTATAATAACACGACAATTAATGAAATTAATCTGATTTTAGGGATACTGGCTTTGTATATGCATATGCTCTGAAAAAAAAATTTACATACTGTGTAGTATTGCACTAAATATGCCTATTATTAGGTGTTCTCTTTCGTAATAATCATGTTGTTAATTATATTTATACACAATTCAGACAAATGTCAGTTATGTAAAAGCATTTAGTTCATGTACAAGACAACGCTTGCTGAAAGCTAGTCAACTGCGTGATTTGATTTTGATTAGCGTATATTTTTACCGAATTTAAACTTACATTTTGGCATCAAAAATATTAATCGCTGATAATTGTGAAAGAAAATTAATATCAAGCAGTACTCAGTATAATTTATATCACAAAAATCTTGTCTCTTGTTTTTCACTGACACTCAAATATAGGCACTTCGCCTGATGCTGAGTTTAATTAAACAGAGTTTCAAAGCGTTGTAAAAGATCTTTCATACATAAAAACGGATGCAAATATTATAAATTCAAAAGATTTATCTGCAAAATTTGAAATGAAATGTTCGGAACCGAAAACGGGCTTAACCTAGTTTTCGGGCATTATATTAAAATGATAGTCATATCGTAAAGTATTGGTATTGTTCTCACGTCCACTGCACTTTTTTGGGCAGAATTTGTTGGTAATCAATAATGCAACAATTATAGCGCGATATTCGCGTATTTCAGCCTTTTTCATCGCCACAACGATCACGTACGTGCAATAAATCCTAAGTACGAGTGTGCATCCCCCTCCCCCGCCGCGCCGCGCCCCACCCCGCCGCACCCCGTCGACCCCCATCGACGATTGTCACGTAGACGCCTCAATGGATGTTATAATGCTACGAATTATTCTGTATTCCTTTTTCCGTTTGTTACATACGAAATTTGGTTTTGAATTCGCTTCGTTTCCCGCATTGTTTGCGACGTGGGCGTTGCTCAATGATTGATATAATAAAATTAATATAAAAAACAATATTTATTATATATTTAATAGATATATTTGATGAATATTGATTATTTTTATCATCATATTATATATTTTTATAATGACATTGTCGTGTTTTGAGTGACCTAAGACAATAATATTAAAAATAGTTCAATGTCATTAGTAGGTCTCAAACGCGAATGAATAAAACTTCTTTCTTATGATAAAAGTAATTCTTCAATATAGTGTGAACTTATAGCGATACTCCGCACTACAATATATAAAGTTCGGAAAAAGACAAGTTGCGCCACACTTGTTTATACTCATACCTTATTTTTCTAAGTTTATTCTAAAATTACTTTGGAAACAACACATGAGAATATACAAGTAGGTTTAAGATCCAATCGGCTAAGTGAAAATAGAACAATGGATCGCACCAGACATTACATAGATTACTGCTAAGTGTACCATTTCCATACTAGTGTACGAGTATTGCTTGTAGCGGAGCATATTCATAAACCGGGGGTATTACGTTCTGCATAACGCAGTCAAACGTCTGCGGCACAAAGGCAAAATAGCGACCCCTGTGCTAGGTTACATAACGATTTTGATTACATCTTATGAAGTTCGAAGAGAATCTGATTGACGAACTCATAAGATGGCTTTTAGACAAGCTTATAAAGTTTTAATTTGGTTTCATCTACGTTATTTTACGCGGAATTTGGAAGGTATGAAAAATATTGTGGACATTACCAATTTTGATTTTATTCGGTGATAAAGATTTGTGATGATAATATACATAATTATTAAAGTAGAGAAATCGAACTCACGATCTGTACTGCAGCATTCGCTATAACCCGATACTACTACGGCACATGACTAGAATAATTTTCTTACAATCATTTTCAAAGTTATTTACACACTTTCTACCCAAGTAGGTAATTACTCGACAAAATTTATGTAAAAAGATAGAAAATTTTACAAGGAATATAAAATTTCGCAAAGATGTCGTTTTATGAAACTTTTACAAATTCATAATGTTTAAGTTCCGTAGTGGGGCAACTTTTATGAGATATACTAACGTAAGCTAAGCTCGTGTTCCCAAAGTCTCTAGGTAAATATGTGGAGTGCGCGTAGCTTATTAGTCGGCTGGCGGGGGGCCAGGGCCGCCGAGTTATGACGGCTGACTCGGCTGATTATCCTTATCCTTTTTGCTGATATGATTAAAATAACACTAACTATCCTTGCTAATTGAGTTTTTACGACTTCTTTTTCCATTTGAGCGCAAAAGGCCTCTGATTTCTTGATTACAGAGCAAACACGAATCGCCAGGCGTCAGAGGCTCGAAGGTAGGACATTACGAATAAAAACGGGCTTGGAGGGACGCTATTAACGAATATCTCCGTTTAATTAGCGACAATTTGGCATGTTAATTGCATTTTAAATTGTCGAACGTCGCCGTGACGGCTGCCCTCGGTCCGCAGCAAACTTTAATCAGCCGCGAACCAAATAACTTACCAACCAGGGATTCTACTCACACCTTTTAACTTAATAAGATAAATGATTGTTGCTATTTTCAATCCGTATCCATAAATAATTAAAATGATTATTGAAAGCGATTACAAAATGATTTCGATGGGTTAATAAATTAATATGTTGGGAATTGAAGATCGTTGAAGCGTGTTTAAGCTTTTGTGGATATAGTGATTTGTATTATTTTAAAATATGTTTATTTTTATTTACTAAATCTCTTACCTCACTTTAATAGTTCAATAGTAGTTAGTAGCGTTGTTGTAGGAGCCATATAGAATGAACTTTCAGAATCTGATAAAATATAATAATTCAAAAATTCAATAATACGCGGTATACTTAATGTACCTATAGGTATTCTGGTTTAAATCTTAAAAAATATAATTAAATTAAAATGTCTGTTTGGAACATCAACACAGTAATAATATATGGTGCTAATAAGAAAAAATACAATTTTTAACATTTTTGCGTGTCTGTCTGTCCGGTTAATCTCTGAAACGGCTGGACAGTTATGATGGGACTTTTACTGGCAGATAGCTCTGGTGTTTTAAGAACTAATCTACTATTAACATACTACTATTATGTCACTTTTTCACTACATAGTATAAACAAAGTCGCTTCCCGCTGCCTGTCTGTTTCTATGTATGCTTAGATCTTTAAAACTACGCAACGGATTTTGATGCGGTTTTTTAATAGATAGAATGATTAAAGAATAAGGTTTATATTATATATGTATAGCGCTAAATCTAGGGATGAAACCGAGCGAAGCGAAGGTGAGTAGTTAGTATTAATATAAGAAAGCATTGATTAAATATAACAGTCTATTACCTCAGCTACAATACTATGAATCGTTTTAATTTTCCATCTCCTTCCCCAATACAAATGGCTGTACGAGAGCAAAAGGTTATTTGTTTTTCGAAAACAATTTTCTCGTCGATATTCCGAGATGTTTGAGGAGACTCGCGAAGGAAAACAAGACCGAATTGAAGGAGAACTCGTTTTTCATACGAATGGCCCGCTGTTATCTACACTCTTACTTCGAAATGTCAAACTCGGTAAACAATTGAAATTGCGAAATTTTTGTTTGCACCGAGTAACGAGATTTCGTCGCTATAGGCAATAATAATTTTGAAGCTTAAATCTTTAATTTTATTTATTTTGTAATTTGGAAATTATTCGGTAATTCCAAAATTTTCAAAGTTTTCTGAGTACCGATAGTATTTATTCGACTGGAATTACTTAGAAGCTTTATTGTCAGAGCTTTTCTAGATAGATTTTACTTCAATAACCTAGTGTTATTAATTCAGTTAAATTAATGTAAGATCTGAAGTGGTTTAAATTCAGTGAGAAGCTCAAAGTTCAGCAAATTCAATGCTCGTGGTATCTGCCAGGCTTAGATTAAAGTTATACAATATTGCAAGCCTTGCTTTGTTGCTGTTTTATGCAACACCCTATTTGTTTTTGTTTCATAAAAAATAACTTGACCTACCATACTAGTTTCAACTATATATACCCAATTAGGTAAATAAACTTTAAAATATATATAAAAAAATCGAGTTCGAGTACGCGAGTGTGCTTGTATGCATATAATATTACATTAATCAATACTAATATCATATTATGGTATATTGGTTTATTTATTTGAACGCGCTAAAATCAGGAACTACTACACGATTTAAGAAAACTTTTTTGAATTAGATAGATCGTTTATTGAGGAAGGCTATATATCACGATTCAAGGGAGTGGAGCAGTAATTATATGTCAACCAATCGGGATTACTTTTAAAGAAAAAATAATTTCTGTTTTTCACTTAGAACTAAAAAGCGAGGCTGAGCTAGTATTGTGTTTACACATATGTCGAAAACTACTGGACTAACTTTGATGAAACAGTACAGTAATATAGTTTATATTAAGTCAGAGAACACAAAGGTAAAGATTTAAAATAAATATATAGCTATACATAATTAAACTACGCGGGCGAAGCTGCAGAAAAACAGACTTTTTAAATAATTTAAACAATCTTAAAAATATAAGAACTTTAAGTAGTACAAACAAAGTAACTCGCAAAATTTTTCATCGCTCCCTTCCTTTCATTTTAAGATAAAGAAAGGATAAAATGAAGAAACGCGAGGGGCAGTCGTGAATAAAACAGTTTTGCTCCAGCCTCATTAAGGGCAGTAAAACGGAACTACAACAAGTAGTTAGTCGTATACTCCGGAAGTAGCCGTCAGACGGAGGAAATCAAAAAATAATACAGTTTCCGTTATATCTTATTTAAAACAAAATGGAGACCAGATGGCCAGCGCTAATAAAATACAGTAAATAAGTAGCGCTCGCTAGAAGAGTGGAATGCAAATTTTAATAAGGAGAAAGTTATTTCCAGAGTCGCAGGTATTTTAATTACGTTTGTATTATTTAAAGGTCTTTCGGGTCCACTGAACGGAATAAACTAATCTCGTGAAAAATTAATGGCGTCAGCAGGATTTATGCGTTTTTGATTTTTAAGAAAATGGCGAATAACTTTCTTTTGTATAGAAATTATCCACATATATTGTACAACATTTGTTTTATTCACTGACTGACTATATACGATATCATGAAAATGACTTACTGATGCTTTACAGGTTTAGTTTGTAGGTGAGAGACTTCAACTAAGACTAACGAGTTTTGTCATATAGCTGAATTAGCTGGGTTGAGAAACCACCGTGAGTTTATTTTAAAAATATTTTTGAGCTATTAGTATACAAACGAGTTATAACAATACTAAAAGTTTGCTTTGAACATTGTAACTTTATTTTTTTACAGATCGTACGATACGGTTAAGAGCTTTTACTATATTTAATTAAATTATGAACATAGAATATACAGATAATCTTACGATCCTGATATAGTTAAGTGCCTAATTGATTTCTTTAAATTCAGTTTTTAATTGATATATTTAAATTTTGATCAATATTTACCATTAAGGGTTTTATATATAATATTAATTAGTTATCGACGCCGAGGCTCGCGTGGTGAAGCTGTATATTGACACTGCAATGATCGTCTCGAGACTGTTTGTGCGGTCGCTTCAAGTGCAAACACTGTAATTGCTAGATGTAACACCTGAGTATCGCCGGTAATTTGTTTGCATTTGCCTCTATACTATAAGAGCAAATATAATTTGTGGGATGATGTCCTTTGATGTCGGTTACATCGGTTGTGTAATTAATATTCATTGGTTTTATTTACACAGTCGTTTATATTGTTTATAGGAAACATCAATAAAGTTAGATGGTATACTGTTTATGCATAACTAGCGACTCAACCTCGCTTCGCTCGAATATCTTATTTATTTATAGCTTTAAAAATAACGTAATTTTCATAAAAACTTTCATCCCCTATTTCAACCCCTTACAGTCCTTTTTTAGCCTTGAAAAGTATCCTATGTCCTTTCTTAGGCTTTAGACTATATGTGTATCAAATTTTATTTAAATCGGTTTATATTATATTCAGTTATATTAAGTTTTGGCGTGAAAGCGCCACAGTCAGATAGACAGACAGAGTTACTTTCGCATTTATAATATTAGAAAGGATAAGTTTTTAAAGTACTTTTCAGTAAAAATAAAAATATTTTGTTTGGTAGGCCATATAGCTACCTAGTACAATAGTTGAATTGAAGAAAGGTAGACAGTTAATAAGAGAGGATTTTTTATTATACTGCCTTGATTGGGAGTAGTTTGTGTAGAAGGTATATTGGTAAAAGGATAAAGGAGAAGAGTAGTAATAGTGTCTGTACAGGATATTATAAGCTATTAGAAAACCAGATTTCATAAACGTACAGTACTACGAAATAATAGTGAAAATGTTCTTAATCATTCTATCCAAAAAAAATGCAATAAAATAATAACGTAAGTAATTAAAATTATAAACATATATATACCTCTTATACAATCACACAACCAAAGCAATGAAATATATATAAGAGTACATAAAATACTAATTTTATACCAGTTTCAGAAGAAACTAGGTATCAAAAGTTAATACTACATTGAAGAAAGTTGATCCAAAGCTTAAAGCTTTAGGCCCCGAAAGCTCACACGGAAGTTGCTACTTGCCACTATGTCAATGTGCCCTGATTGCGACGAGTTAAAACTCGATTGCTTCCATTTGGTCGCTCTACCACTTCACTGAATGACTTAAATACATCAAAGAAAACATAGTGTGTACGTTTTTTCATTTAATATTATGGTTCTTATAACTTTCACATGAACTTTTTTAGGACTCTCAAATAATTTCAACAGTATATCTTAATATGTTAAAGCGAAAGTTCACTCACTCATCACTATTTACGAGGTTTGTATGAAAGTCCTTCATTTTTTGTGCTATAAACTTATAATTTGGCAGGGGTACCTAGGGACAAACGAAGCGACGGTGAGTCGTTCGTATTATAGTTTTCCCATTAAGTAATTTAATCTTAACGAAACTTTGAACTTTGAGATTTGGATTTGATTTGATATGATTTTGATTTAAATCGCAAAAAGATGTTCAAATATAAAATACTGTAGAGTAGTTATTAAAAGCTAAACTCATTAAAAAGTAATAATCATTAGTAAAGACATTGGTAGCCCAGCGGTAACGCGTCGCTTGGATTACCGAGTGATGCGAGTTCAGATCCGGGTCTCGCACCTCTGATACTTTCGTGTCCGAATAATTTATATCATGATTACCACTTGTCTTACGGTGAAGGAAAACATCGTGAGGAAACCTGCATGTCTGGGAAAACCTAACAAGTTTTCGAAAGACATGTGAAGTCCGCCAACTCGCACTAGGCCAGCGCCGTGGACTATGGCCTGATCCCCCTCGTACTGAGGGAGGCCCGTGCCCAGCAGTGGGACGTTAAAAAGGGCTGATGATGATGATGAATCATTAGTAGTTGAATATTTATAATATTAAAATTTTTACAACTAAGTCGTTTTTAACATTAATTGTGTTACATACAAAGTAATTATTAATATGGGTTCAAATCCGATACGCGACGAAGCCGACCGAGTGCGCATTTCACTGTCTAATTAACAGTGTTTCATAAAGATTTATCATCGTTTAAATTATTTCTCTTACTTCATTTTGTCTTGAAAGGACCAAAGCTGCTTTCATTATGCGAAGCTTTCGTAATAATTATAATTTGAGTTCCTTTAGTTATGCTTTTTATAATATAAGCTACAAGATTTTAATATTCGGCAAGTTTCTTATAATTAAGTCTTAAGGCTGGTATTTCAAGCGTCTTGTATTATTCTATTTTTACATTAAATTTACAAAAAATAATAGTGTAGTTTATTAATATTTCATGTTTTACACATTTGCATAATCACGCAGTGGTGTATCACGTAGTGATAGGTAATGCGCTCACTTAGGAAACCTAGAGAAGCGGGTTCAAATCCTGAGTATCGTACCTCTGATAATTTTATATGCGAATTATTTCTAACATTACCACTAAATATCTTACGTTGAAGGAATACATCATGAGGAAAACTGCAAGTTTAAGAGAATAGCCGATTTTTGCCACCGCGATGGACTATGACCTGATCCCCTCGTATGCATGGGGGCTTGTGCCCAGCAATGGGATATAAGAAGGGCTGAATATAAGAATACATAATCGTGTCAAAATTAAGTTAATGGATTATTTTAATCTGCTGATCGAAAAGTCGTCTCTACGTCTTTTATGTTCTAAATTGAATTCCTTTGTTTCTGGATAATTTAGTTTCATTCAAATGACATTTTAATATCTGTTGGTTTGCTAAAAAATGTTCCTTAGATCTCAATAAAATAGTTCATTATGATTTATGACGGAGTTGTATAATTTTACTCATTGATTAAGCTTTTATGGATTTTTTACGTTTATTCACAAGTCTTCATTAAATAAAATGTATATTGTAATTGTAATAAATATTTATACCAAATAATATTTAATATAATAGTCATATTAAATTAAAGTTCATAAGAAACAAAACGCAACACAACGTAAAAGAAACCGATAAGCCTTTAACATTATGAAATTTTTTTTTCGTGGTGACGATGGTGTTTGTATTTTGCAATTTGAAAAATGGGCGAGAAATTACTGAAATTAAAAAAAATCCAATCAAATATTACTATATATAAATATTAAAAAAATCACATAATATTATCTTTTCAAAAACTCTACCAGGGATCCGAAACAACTGTTTCAATCTTAACCACCAAAATACTCCTAAGTTCAACAAACTTAAAGAAAGGTAACACTAGAAAATATGTTTTGGTTGTCGAGTAGATTTCTTTTAACTTACTGTATAAATAACATTACTATAATTTAAATATAACTATCGAATTCTAAAAAATTACTCCCAGATTTTCAATTTGTGCAATAAATAATAATATGTTGGGACGTTATTACACACAGCGCCCTCTAGTTCCGTGGTAAACTACGAAGCTTGTGTTACAGATACCAGATAGTTGATATACTACACATATAAGTTTAAATACATACATATTATAAATAATAACACCCATGACTGGAGTACAAACATTCGAGTTTAACAAATGAATGCCCCCAGCGGGACTCGAACCCGCGACCACTATGCAAGAAAGTACACTACAAACTGCGCCAAACGTAATAATAATAATTCTAAGAAACTATTATTATTTAGATTTAAAATTTACAAAAATTAAACCTATTTACGGTATACCTAATCCTATCTCTCACATTTACATCCTGTCCCGACTTCGGTCAGTTATAGATGGTTTATTACTAGTTGAAAAAGCCGGTTGTTCGGGGCGCCGGCACGTTGCGGCGATACATCACGCACGTCACACGTGCAAACATACATTGTAAAATATCGAACATCGCTGTGCTGTAGCAAAATTGTTTATTTCTTAATGAGCGATGGAAAAATGGGGGCAAATATTTTAAATATATCAAAAAAGTTTATTTAGCTTAATAGGTAATGTATGCAAATTAAACCATAATTTCTTATACATACTTACGTTGTTTGCTAACGAGGCACTTTGATAGATTTTTATTAACAGTAGTTTGACTGACGTTTAGCAGCGTAGCTATGGGTTCCGCTCGCTAAATTAATAAAAATTGTACCTCCTCCTTTTTTGGAGTTGGTTAAAAAGTATCCTAAGTTATGCCTTATAACATTAGATATCTGTTAGTGAAAATCCCGTCAAAATCGGTCCAGCCGCTTCTGAGATTACCCGGAACAAACAGACAGACAGACAAACAAAAATTATAAAAAACTGTTTTTTTGTTGCTAGTATCGTATATACTTCCATATGCATTTAGTGAAAAGCTGTTAATTTGAAATTGCAAACAGACACCTTTATTTTATTTATTTTCTTATACATTTCCTGTATACTTTAATCTGTTCATTTTTACATTCACTACCGTCGATTATTTTGTTGAAATTCACACGACAGTATATACTTAATACAGTTAATTCAATTATAGCCAAAAACATAGCCTGAACTACTAGGCATTTAAAATTTAGATACCCTAAAGCCAATCTTAGTCTAAGTTTAGAAATGTTGCCATAAACTGGTACGAGATGTCCAAATTACTTATGCATACATCTGCATCGTTCGCGTCTGTAGTCGCTACCTGCCGCATCATAAACCCTCGGCTTCATCGACTCTTACACCTTGGACACGTGTATTCGAATACAAGCATACGGTATTAAGTTCTTAACTTGTTAACATTTTCATAAAGTTTGCGAGAATGCAAATTGCCATGTAAATTTGTGATCTCGATGAATTATAACGTATGCTTTAACCGCGGTGGCTTGTTTTATGTAAAGTTTTACTGTAGGAACGAGATATGAATTTTTAATCTTGTTAGATTCCTAAATATTTTAACTTCTATCTTTTTTTTATTTCTTCTTCTTCTTTTCTTTCTTTTATTCTTTTAACATTATTTACCTATATCTAAAAACCTTATAATATAAATTAAAACATCTACATTTTAACGAAAAAACAAAATATTTTTAATATGCTACATAAAGTAAATCGTCATAAAAACAGCTCAAATTTGTGAAAATTTTCAATTTCTTTTGATAATTCCGAGTTTCGGTGCAAATAATTGCTTCAGTTTTTAATTAATTCGTAATCGCTGCACGTATTCGTTTATAAAGGCACCTTTTCAAATAAATCACAGTCTATTTTCGTATCGAGAAATATTCAGAATTTATTTTAATAAAACTAACGCAAAAGTAATCATCTTAATATTTTACTGATTTAGGCAGAGTTTTAGTACTTTAATTAGTTAAATGGTCATATTTGACAGAAATAATATTGTATTAGACCACGCATATTTGTATGTACACGAAGTTATTGGAAACTTATCAGCTATAGGGTAAGTTGAAAGCCACATCATTATAAGTGAAGCTACATCTGAAACGGACGCAAAATTATAATACCGATTCACCAGTATACTCCATCAGCTATGGGTACCTTCTAATACATTGTGAAAACTAGAACTGGAAATTTTTTTACAACAGCGCCATCTAGTTCCATGGTAAGCTACGAGGCTTGTAATACGGATACCAGATAGTTGATATATTACACATATAAATTTTAAATAAATACATGATTGGTGAACAAACATTCGTGCTCGCCAAATGAATGCCCCCGGCGGGACTAGAACTTGCGACCGCTGGCGCTGAAAGTAGGATTTCTGAGAATTGAGCCAAATGTGTCGTCTAAATTCTTTTGAAATATTTTTAAAGCATTTTATTTTGTGACAAAAGTTGTATTTGTTTCTGTAAATCGAATAGCTAACAAGATGTGTCCGTGCAGTGCGCTCCGCTGCCTCGACCCGGGCCTCTCGAGTCTCGTGTTTCTTTCTTTCCTACAATGCTATTCTTATGTCATTATAATGGACTAGTGACTCACCCTCGTTTCTCTCGTTCACGTCCCTACTTGAGTATAAATTTCGTTCATTTAATTAAAAATTAAAGATTTAGTCACCGGACTGATAATAATGACAATATCAATAAGGTTTTCTAAAAAGATAGTTCGATTCGACTGAATATATACAGTCAAATCGAACTATAGAGTATCTACTCTCAGAGATACGTTGAAATCATGGACGTATTAACTAACGGACCAGGCATAAAATACAAATGCATGAAAACACTTTCAACCATTTGAAGTATAACGCACACAAATAATTGACACAATACATCAAAATTCACTCTAATGCTAGTGCTTGAACGTAGTCGATAAAATACATACATCAATGACATTTTAAATATTAATAATAAATATTGTTTGATTTTTCGCCGACAATCAAACCCAGAACGTTCGAATGGGAAAGAAAAGGCGTATCATAAATAAGCTGTAAGGCAAAGAAAATAAAGGGAGAATAAAGGTGGGGTAAGCTTCCGGTATTTATATTTTAATTATACTAAAATAAGCAGGACATTGTTATGAACTTTTTACTCAATTATAGTTATTATAGACTTCAAATTTTTTGTTAAGAATTTTTTTTCTCTTTCGAGAAGGATCCCTAGGAAATCTAAAATTTTGTGTAATTTATGTGTTAAAATAAAATAAAAATTAAGTACACATACTAATTATATTTTTTGCATTTATAATGTTTTTATTTAATTATAAAAATATTATTATAAATTTATTGTCATCAGATTGTAGGATACTGCGATAAAAGTATTTTATGTTATTGTACTGTACAAATAACATCCATTATTCGCTTAGTTATTTCGTCAAATATCGATATATTTTTCGACATTGTCAAGCACTAGTCGATGTCAAATGGACTTACTCGACGGTTCTGTCATTTGTTTTGAACGGTATAATCCAGCCATTTTATGATGGTTGTCAGATGTCAACAATACATAGATATATCGACTATATTTGACATAGTTGAATAATACGAAATTTTATTTTACATTTACTTAAATTTTGTGATAAATAACATTAAATGTAATAAAATATATTACTTACAAGTGAAAAGAAATAGTGCTGCTTCCGCTGCTATAGTTTTTACACCATCTAATAGAACATTTAGTCATTTTTGGGAGATGTTTTGTTGACAAGTAAGTGCTTGAGACTGACGTAAAATCAAACGGCCAGGCCTAAAATATCCTGATTACTGTCAAGGCCGGTAAAGGTACGTCCGCTTATGTGTCTCGTCCATTAGTTAATACGTCCATGGTTGAAATAATATATTTAATAAACTCGCTTCAGAGCTGTCAAGGCCAATAGCAATTAATTTGAAAACTAAAAGTTCTATTCATACATGTTCAATAATTGTAAGTATTAAAATTTCATTATTTTAAAGTTTTCATATAAGTTATTAAAACCTCAAGCTTTTATTAACAAGGCAATCTAAACTTATTTATATGATGCAGATATCATAATGAGTTCTGTTTAGTAGGTCAGATACACGTGCGAGCGAACTACGGTTAAGTTAAGTGCAAAATTGTGTGTAGGCGAGAGTACCTAAAAAAATTGTTTTATGTTTAGCCCCTTTTAATATCCCAAAGGTGGTCATCGAACTCCTTTCAATACGAGAGGAATCAGGCCATAGTCCACCACGCTGGCTAAATACCGGTTGAGTGAACTGCACACGTCTTTTGAACACATTATGTTTTCTCAGACACACAGGTTTACGTACGTAGTTTTCCAACTCTATAAGACAAGACGTGCGAGACCTAGGCTTAAGCCTTTTTGCTTATTTAATGCGAGCGTGTTACTTGTGAGCTACCACTACCTATTTTATATATTTCATTACCAGACCAGATTTGATTTGATTTGATTTAGACCCAGCCTTGCGTTGCAATAACACATAATACTTTTAGCTTGAATGTAGAATTTGTAGCTTATGGTTGTCGTTTCTCTGTCAAGATATAAAAATCGTTAATTTTATCACTAAGAAGAAATAACCAGGATAAAACAAATTTATCATTTAAGTTGTATATATTAAGATATTTTAAATGCTTTGAATTCCTATTAATGTACTATTGGTTTTCGTTCGCATATCACACTCTAATTTTTAACGAAAAGTTAACACTATCCTCTTTTACAGTTAAAAGTTAACTGCTTCTAGTACATTAAGTTCCTGAGCTACTCGCACCAGCTGCACGTGCAAACATTTCGTCCCTGTCGAGTGTTGCGCATAAAAGTCGTTCACCGTGGACGTGACACCTGCCCTAATTTAAAATGAACCAAATGAAATACTGACAGCTTCGCGTACATTTGGCGAGTACGTGGCTATGTGCTTAGAAATGTAAAGCAAACTTATTTTGATCTAAACTTATTCTAAAGTGGAGTGGAGTTTGGGTGTCGAGAGTAGCTTACTATCATTGTACGACTTAATTTATAATAGATGTATGCAGTGCAATGCCCCCAAAGAAAATATTTAAAATATTTAAAAAATGCTATAAAAAAAACAACAAACTGAACGAAACTAAAAAATTACGTAGATCAATTTTGTAAATTTTACAAATAAAAAGATTATTTCCTCAGTCTACAAATAGATATGAATTTACTATTTTCGAGGATTATCATGCCCCCAAAAAAAGAAGTGACAAAAAAGGGCTGGATGTACGTATATAAAATCAAATGCTAATAATAGTCCTAGTGTAGTTGTTTTTTCGTTTCTCAATTTATATTCTAAATTGTATCAATAGTATGTTCTATGAATTTTATTCCCTTTAATAGTCAATAAAGTAATCATATATGTTCGCTAACCACTTACCCTCACTCCACTCAGTTCTCCACTAGCATTTCGCAGAGATGAAATATTTTCCTAACAACACGCATGCTATATCTTGACATGAATAACCAGCTATCATCGAATCAAACAACAAAAGTTCAGTTCAGTAAGTTCAGTGATCTCAACATGAACTGTACTTAACAGATAGATAGACAAGCAAAAGGTATGGATTCGGCCTTTGTTTTAACACTAATGAGAATTTTAATAAGTTTTTTATAGAAATATTTAAATTTATAGATTCGAACTATTTGAAATTTTAGCTAATTAATGTTTAAACTTAGAAAAACTAGATTAAGGTTCAGGTATCTGATATTTGGCGAAGTGAAGAACTTACGTCTATTTAAATTCATGATTTTATCCTTACAAATATCAGCCGAAAAACTTATTTGGATGTTAGTTATAGAAAAAATCAATTTTGTATGAAACATAAAATATTTTATGTATTTTATTACTGTACTAACAAGTGTTAGAACGCATTCACCTCTCGCAGACAGACGACAATACACTCGAGTTAATTGTATTAAATTCTTTCAGAACATCTATTAATTGTCTAAGACTTGCTGGAACTTCAATAGTGTTAGTGCAGCGGAATGCTCGGCTCTAACGTTGTTAGTGGTCAGTGTGCGTCCATTGTAGTTGTTTATGGCAGGTCTACAGTGTGAGGATTTATATAGTACGCGTGACCCCCGTCCGCGTTTCGCTGGTCACCCCGATTAATGACCCGAGTGGACAATTTGTTATATTGTACAAACATCTTTCTCTCCATTTGTAACACTTCATTTCTTGTCTGAGAAAACATTTTAAAGAAACCATTGAGATATATCGCACTGAGTGGATTAAATTCTAAGCTGAGTGAGAGAAACGAAGTTAATTTATACTTGAGTTTATTTAATATTGATTTGAACAGTAATACTTTCTTAAGTTTACGCGAATACTTGACATTATAAATGAAACTATGCTTTACAGCAATGATGGGATGAGGAGAGTTCTCCTGTGACCATCATTGCCATGATTGCTGTAAAGCTTTCGAAACGTCGGGAACCAAAAATCATAATAAATCCGCGACAAAATCCGAAAATATAGTTTCATTTATAATGATATGAATAGTTTTAGGCGTTTAATAGACATCGATTCAATATTTATTATAATCTCATACAAAAGCTGTCTCATAAAAGTTTCAATTTACTTTCGAAAGCGTCAATACACAACGAAAAATATACGTATGTTGTTAACATATTCCAAGCTCGTGAAAATATTCTTTCAGTAATTTCTTTAGTATTTTATAAGTGATTGTAAATTGTCGTATTATATAAGAACGATAACTTTCTCAATACATTAGCTATATTTGAAATAATATGCTTCTTATAATAATATTCAAAAGCATATCTATTAGAAGTTATAATCCGAAAGAAACACCGAAAAAGTAAACGCCAGAGAGCACAGTTTTTCAATTCTCTTATCATCATTTATTATATTTATGATAATATATATCGGAGATGAAAGACATCTCAAAGACGTAAAGTCTTAAATAGTTTCGTATAGTATATAGATTCAATTTTTTTAATGACCTATTACTGAGTAGATGTCTCCTTTTAATACGAGGAGGATCAAATCAAATCAAATCAAATCAAAATATTCTTTATTCAAATAGACTTTTACAAGCTCTTTTGAATCGTCATTTTTACATTATCAAAATTAAAAGTCAGTCTGTAAGTCTGTGAGTAAGCTACCACCGGCTCGGAAAGCTGTTCTGCTGAGAAGAACCGGCGAGAAACTCAACAGTTGCTCTTTTCAAAAAAATATTTGGTAACAATATTGTATTACAATTTATCTATTTATCCTACGTGAGACACAACAAGTCACTAATCCCACACATTTACATCTACCAGGTATTCCACTATAGTGTAATAAGCTTTATTCAATAACGTATTTTTAATATTAGATCAGCCTAGTGCAGGTTGGCGGACTCCACATGTCTTTTGAAAACTTACTAGGACTTCTTAGACATGGCTTCCTCACTATGTTCTTATTTACTGTAAGACCAGTGGTAATGATGGTGTAAATGATTCACACAAATAGTATTAGAGGTGCGAGGCCCGGGGTTTGAACCCTCTTACTCGGTTTCCTAAGCGTCATATCCGCATTTTGAGATTTTCCTCTATAAACAAACAAATCGACACCAGCAATTTATACTAAGCTAACTCATAAAAGTGAACTTTACAGTAGAGGCATATAAAGGGAAAAACGTGATAACTTTTATATTAATTAAGATACTTTTTTGAAATTTGGCATCCATAATAGTTAATTTATTCATTATAATTTCCCATATAAACTTTTTCTAAATTATTTATATTTTTTGATTTAGCGCGAGTTAGCCGTGTGTGCACGTAATTCCTTACTAAGATTTAACATATTATACACGTCTAACTAATGTTAGCGTAGTTTATTACGGGACATCATAGTGATAAAAAACTATTATATTCTTTGTGTTGTAATAATAATTTTAAAATATGTTTTGCATTTATTATAACCTTAGGGTTTTATATATAATCACAAGATATATTATTAAAAATTCTTATGCTAAATAACAAGTTATTAAAGTTAGCTTTATTTAACCGGTACATGCGCCACTGGCGGATATCGGATTAAAAGCCGTCAAATCATACATAGCGGACTATACATCGACCTGTGCGATAAGTTAGCGTATCATTTAACTTTCCATTGAGCTATAATACATGTTTATTTTTTATATTTTTTGATAAAATTCTGTGGATAATATTATTTTTTTAAGTATAAATGTATCATTAAACAAAAATAGTATAGCAATCGATTATTTATTAAAATTTCGTGTAGTAGGTACCTATTAACGATAAAAGGTCAGATCAATCACAGTACGCCTTTGATTTTTATATTTAAATCTAGATTACACATAATATTGTATTCTTAATAAAAACACAAACTTCTAATTGTTAATATAAATTACATAATTTAAATAATACCTAATACCTAGGTTGTAATCATTAGGTACTTATGAACATTTAAACTACATCATCACTTAAGTGCTTCTTATCATGTTAAGTAGTAAATAAGTTCATATTTTTATCACAATAATATTTTAAATCTTCAATTTTACAACATTAATAAAAATTTTAACGTTTTGTATGTTTTTTCGGGAAAGAGTTCCAAGTGGGATAATCTAGTAGATTTCTTATAAAACACTATATTGCTGATTATATATATGATTGCTTACGTTATCACTTAAACTATACTTGTATTCCCGACACTTTATATACCCGACAAATTATCAGGAGAAACTTCAATTTTTTAACTTTATTCCATATGATTTTATCCTTCACGCTTTTATTACCATGTGGTGAGCTTAAAACTCTCTGAAAATTAATTACAATACAAGCTACTTTGTTACTAGAGACAACTTGCTGTTTACATTCTTTTTTAACTTACGGAAAATTTCCTTTTCTGTTTAATGTTTAGTGAAGTTTTCTTTTAATTCATCTGTAGGCCTAGAGTAGCCTAGGTATTACAGACAGGGCCTACCCACAATAACAAGTATATAACCCCCTGAGACGTCAAATACCTTAGTCTCTCCCGTAACCATAATTGCTGTAAAGCATTCGAAACGTCGGGAACCAAAAATCAAAATAAATCCGCGACCAAATCCGAAAAGATAGTTTTATTTATAATGTCAAATATTCGCGTAAACCTAAGAAAGTATTACAACTGACTTTATTTATTCTTGCTACTTTAGTTTTTCACTTTGATGTAGTATACTCCAATGCTTTGTGTAACACAAACGGTTTCTCTTTCTACCTATGCACTCATCTTCAAGTTTAAAACATTTGAGACCCACATCAGTCCCTTTTTTAGATCTACGTTTATTATTTTTCGATACTGCAGAATAGTCACTATCATAGAACGTTGAAGTTCGACACTTGGTGGAATTAATGTCAATGGAGAAGGTTTTTGGATTTAATTCAATACATTTGGTGAATTAAATGTTAAGTGGAGTATTGGGAGCCCCCAAGTGATTTAAATATATATATCTTATAATAGTAAATCATTTTCGTTATTGACTATATCTCGGCTTGCAGAACTTAATGAGGCTCAGCTAACATGACGTGGTCATACAAAGCCACGAATTCAAGACTATCAACGTTTGCAGGTAATGATTCTATAACCATAGGTATAATATATTAAAACTATAAAATTAATTTTATAAACAATATCTACATTAAGAATATTGTCAAGGTAATATCAATAAATTAATTAAAATACCTTATAACAAAGTATTTACAATAGTAAAGTCGCTAAGTAGTGCATTTTACAAACGAACAAGTATACACGAACGCCCTAAACTACGCTAACTAAATGTTAGCGTAGTTTTACACGGACTTTAAGCTATGTGGCTCAAATTTTCAAAAAAACGTGGTGTATTGTAGTATAGAACGTAATTATATACTTTAACCTACACTATAATGTTTAATAATACATTAAATTTACCTCACTCGAACGTATGAAGCGGCATCTCACCATTTTTATCAAAACTCCTTAATTAATATTTCTCCTTTTTGGCTAATTCCACTTAATATTTAGATCGATTTCGTGAAAATTTTATAATAATAACATAACACTAACAATATTTTAAATAAACTTGTAATAATGACGCTATCGATTATGATTTACTGATAAAGGTTTTAAAAGTAAGCGGTTTGTCTTTTTCCCGTGTACACTCCGCTAATAATAGTTAGCGTAATTTAAAACGAGTAATTTCGAAAAGTACCTTTACTTAGCGTTGTATCAAATTTGTAACTTCGTTATTTTTGTGTATTTCTTCACGATTTTTTTATTACATATAAAAAACCATATTCTAAGCAATTTGGCATAAAAAAACGATTTTACCTAAAACTCGAGTTAGCGTAGTATAAATTGTTGGTGTCGAAATACGGTTATAACTTATAATAATATAACAGGTATAAAACCATTCTATTCAACTTCGAAATACTGAAGTGTATTCAAGATATTATCCAAGATATCCATAATTTGATATTATTTTATATTCTGTTGTTATATTAAGCAAAAGAATACATGTATCTAATCAGTAGAATAGTTGACGAATAGAAATCTAAGAATCATACGATATATTATTATACTAAAAAGAATATGATATTGATACTTTCATAACAATATAAATGAAACTATCTTTTCGGATTTTGTCATTTGTTTCTAGTTCCCGACGTTTTTAATGCTTTTCTTGCTTTCGCAATCATGGTCATAGGAGACTAAATTTTTAAACGCCTCAAAGGCGTTATAGCTACACCTAGTTGTTACAGACTACCTACGCCCATAATTACAAAATAACGAAAACATCAAATAATTTCTGAATGTTCATTCCAATATAAAAATGTTGGTCATTTCAATACAGTTTGTATAAAAAAAACAAAACGTAAACTATTATTGTAGAATGGAATGGCACAATGGCAAAATTATGTAAAAGTTTGGGCTTCATTTACACCAGATGCATAAACCCTTTAAAAATGATAAAAAGTATTTATTTATATAAAACCGAAAAGATAGTTTTATTTATAATGCCAAATATTCGCGTAAACCTAAGAAAGTATTAAGTGTTAGCTTATAAAATATGAATATAAGATGTACACTTAATTATATACAGTAAATTATTATATTACAATTATTTCATATAAGTAAATAATTATTGCAAACATATCTCTTAAAAGAGTTAATTAAATGTTTCGTTGACTGTTTGTGAATGATCTTGGTCAATTGTGTTGGTTATAAAATATGAATATAAGATGTGCACTTAATTATATTATAATATAAATTATTATATTATAACTATTTTATGTAATTAAATAATTATTGCAAACTTGCTTTTATAAATATCTAAATTATTAAGTTGTAAGATTTGTTGGCTGTATATTATAAGATCTAAGTCAATTGAGTGTCTCGACGAGATTATAAAATAGGTGACACTGTATTACGGCAGTTCAGTGGTAATTCAAATTTTGAAGAGTAAAGTTTAAAGGATAAATACTGTGAAAAAGTGTTGTATTGTTAATAAATGTATAGAAGTGCAAGTAAAGGTGTTTTTATTATTGCCAAATCGTCAAGGAGGTTAACATTTCAGAAGTGGGATCAGGTGAGTCGTAACCGTTTTTTTCTTTCTACCTGCCACCCCTACAGATATTTCAAAGTAACGACGTATAAGATTTAATTAAATTTAAATTGATTAGTAACTATAATATATTATTTCGGTGAAGTTATCTATTGTGTTTTGTCGTATTTTTTTTCCACTGACTTTCGTACTTCTATCTGTTGCTTTCGTCTTGTAAAATGTTTATACGTAGTACAATGCATTATGTTATAATGTTGTCAATTAAACAATCGTTTTCAAATTGTTTTGAACAAATGATGTGTCGAAAACTATTTTAACAGGAAAATGGGAAACGATATTGATAGGATGATAGTCCCAAGGCACCGTGGATCGGCGATCGCCAAGTGGATTAAAATCCGCAAGGAGTCAGCATCGTGGTTATAGCAGTCGCAGTGTGCGATGTCGCCGTAACCAGACCCGCAGCCACCGGTCGCGCAGCCGCCGGTCGCGCAGCCTCCGGTCGCGCAGCCTCCGGTCGCGCAGCCTCCGGTCGCGCAGCCTCCGGTCGCGCAGCCTGCGGTCGCGCATGCGCGTGTGTGCGGCCGCGTAGTAACGCCAACCATCAGAGGCACAGCCGTGTCGCCAACCGAACGGGCAATCGCAGCAGCCATCGATCAACTAGTCCTGGCGGTCATCGTTCACGCAGCCTGGCCAGACCTGAGCGCAGCAGGCCCGTGCAGCGTGGGCGTACTGAATCCAGTCGGATGCAACAGCGTTACCAACGAAGATCTTCCCGACAAATTTTGACGCCAGATAGGTCAGTGCCAGACACGTTATCGAATAGTAGAAATGCTACTCCTTAACAGTTATTTACAAGCTTTGTAGAAAAGCAATAGTAATGATAGATTACCGACACTAAATACGCTTCTAGAATTTGACCCCTCTCGAAACGAACGATCTATTAACATGTGGCTGCATAAACTTAATGAATGTGCGGTTTATACGACTGAACTGACAGACAGACAACTTATTATGTAATTCCAAAATTGAAATACACTGCTCAAAAGTGGTATGAAGGTCTTAATACCGTCATGGATAGAATGGCAGGATAAGCTGCGCCTAGCTTTCCTAACAATGATAATTATGGAAGATTACTCTCAGCAATGTTAGCTAAGCGTGCTAGGTTTAATGAATCCCTTGAGGATTATTGTTATGACAAAGTAGTTTCATTAAATCGTTGTGGCATTGAAGGGAAGAAAGCGGTAGATTGCATTGTATTTGGAATTGACGATCGTACTGTAAGGTTAGGAGCAGAATCGGCTCGATTTGAAACACCGGAACAACTACTTCCATTTCTTATAAGTACTAGGGGTACAAAATATAATGTTAATGATAGAACACTCGTTCAAGCTTCCGAATCAAATGTAACAAAGGATAACGATCGCGCAATAATATGCTTTAATTGCTCCCAAAGGGGTCATTATAAGTCTCAGTGTCCTAACCCAGTAATAAAATGTAAACTCTATACTCTTAGACTCATTCAATGACGTATTTAAAGAGCGCACTGTAATTAAGAACCCCAAAATGAAATTTAGCGACTGGGCGACAGTCGGCATATACCGTAGTAAAGATAAATTGTATGAAGCAGTGAAATCATGACCCAACATACTATACTCGGGTAAGAGCTCATTCTAAAATTTTAAAAAAAGTTTGTCAGCAGGCTAGGCCTATATACATTAGAAATAAAATTTTAAATTCTGATAATGAAACTGAAGCCACTTGGAACGTGGTTACTCGTACGACTGGCAGATCAAAGCCCGCTAGTGAACCTATCCAATTGTTAATTAATAATGCTCCAGTGAGTTCCAATGAAGATGTTGCAAATTCGTTTGTATTCGTTTGTATTTTTCGAAAATAACTGAAAAGGTCACATCATTCTTTAAAATTCCCTACTACAGATGCAATAATTTCTTTGAAAAGTCATACTCGTCACTGTGATCACCAATTTAAATTTTCATATGTAGATGCGAATGAAATAATTAAAATATTTAAAACTATCAATTTAAAAAAAACTGGTGATTTATGGGGCATGTTTGTTAAATTACTAATTACAATAATACCAAACATTGCACCACAATTGTCTCTTATATTCAATAAATGCACAGATACTGGAATATTCCCTGATTTAATGAAAATAAGTAAAATAATACCTCTTTTAAAAGATGATGAAAAAATGACCCTGGCAATTATAGACCCATTTCTATATTGCCATGTATGAGTAAAATCTTTGAGAAACTTATTTTAAGTCAACTTCTGACTCATTTTAACACAAATAATATTTTCCATAGTGAATAGTATGGTTTTACTAAAGGCAGATCTACAGCCGATGCGGGGATTGCGCTTCTAAGACATATTTATGACGCTTGGGGAAAATCACAGAATGCAATTGGAGTTTTCTGTGATTTGTCTAAAGCTTTTGTGAAACATGAAACTCTTTTGCTTTAATTTGCTCATTACGGTGTTCGTGGTATTACTCTCGATCTACTTGCTTCTTATCTGACTGATAGAGTTCAGAAGGTTGCGGTAATTAACGTCAATTCTTCTTTTTCTCCTCTGAGAATAGGTGTTCCGCAAGGATCTATCTTAGGTCCATTTTTGTTTTAGTTTATGTTAATGATCTCCCGTTTTATGCCGATAAATTGTGTGATATTGTACTCTTTGCGTATGATACCTCCTTAATTTTTAAAGTTGATAGAAAGTCAAAAAGAAATTATGACTAAGTAAATAGTGCATTGTCGCATATACTTCACTGGTTTAACATTAATACTCGTAATCTGGCTTTGAATGCCAAGAAGACAAAATATATTCAGTTTTTATTACCTAATGAAAAAGACAGAATTTGAATTTGTATCGCAATTACGACATATTATATACGGTAGATTCCACGGTCTTCTTATGATTGACATTAGATTCGGGTCTGCAATGAGGTCCCCATCTCTCGTCTCTTGCGAGTAGACTGAGCTCAACTGTTTTCGCTGTTAGAAAAGTCGAGCAGCTAACGGACATTGATACTGCCAGACTTGTTTACTTCAGTTATTTCCATAGCATTTTATCTTATGGTATTTTGTTGTGGGGTAATGCAGCGGACATTAAATCGATATTTATTCTACCAAAAAGGGCCATTCGGGCTATTTATAACATAAGCGCTCGTGATACTCTCCGCGGACTTTTTAAAGAAATAGGAATACTTACGGTTGTTTCGCAATATATATATATCTATATTGTAACATTAGTGTTGTTCGTCAAAATATTAATTGCTGTTTAAGGCACAGCGACAAATATGGTATTAATACAAGAAATGAGGATAAACTTGTAACACCCAGTTTCCGCCTACAAAAGGTAAATAGTTCGTTTATCGGGCAAGGTGTACGCATGTATAATAAAATTCCACAGTCCATATTGAACTTGCCTTTGAGGCAATTAAAATCAAAAAAATTAAAAATACGTTATTAAATAAGGCTTATTAGATGTAAATGTGTGGGATTAGTGACTTGTTGTCTCACGTAGGATAAATAGATAAATTGTAATACAATATTGTAACCGAATATTTTTTTTGAAAAGAGCAACTGTTGAGTTTCTCGCCGGTTCTTCTCAGCAGAACAGCTTTCCGAGCCGGTGGTAGCTTACTCACAGACTTACAGACTGACTTTTAATTTTGATAATGTAAAAATGTCGATTCAAAAGAGCTTGTAAAAGTCTATTTGAATAAAGAATATTTTGATTTGATTTGAATAAATGTTTACGCTTTGGACATACTTCAGATAAATGTGTGAACGGTAGTAAGATATTTTAAAACATAATATTTCATTGATTTTGGTAGCACAGTAATTATCATCATTTGAATGTTAGACGTATAGAGTTATAATGTGGAATGGATACTGGATATTCATATTGTTGATGTATTTATTTATTTAGTAATCATTGCTTAATAGTAAATCACTTACTGGACAACCTTGTATAATAGTTGAAAAGAATAGTTAATGTTGAAAAAAATTCAAATGAGATGGTACCAACAAATGTAAAGTAAAAACCCCGCTGCACTAAAAACACTATAATTGACAGACTGACCATAGTTGAATTTAGCACAGACTCTTTATGTACGGGCGATGCTTTCTATATTGAGGGCGGTATTTAACTTTAACTTAAAACTGAGGAAAACATTGTTTGGTGAAGAGGTGTTATTATAGATTCTAATGGTCTAGGTAAAGCGTTTGTGACGAAGACTAGTTCGCGAACATCTATTATTAAACGAGGTATAGCGACATTAAATATTTCTACATACCAAAAGAGAAGTTAAGAACGGTACAATAAAAATTCAGTTAAACATTTTTTTAAAGTTAGATATTTGGTTAGCATCGCGTGTGAAATAAGAGAGTTAGTGCAGAGCCGACATAAGATTAGACACTGTTGATTAACCTCTTATATGTGACCATGTTATTGAAGATTCATATGGCGATTCCTAAATCCAGTTTGTGTCTTTCATTGCTATTAGTTTTAAATTGTTTGCAAGTTGAAATTATTTTATTAGAGAGTAAATAAAAATATATACATTTGTAATTGAATATATATCTATAGTTTTGTAAGAATATAATACAGTTATTCGTCGTCGATACGTAGATTATAGATTAAAAAAAAATTAAACAGAATTAAAATTTATTCAATTTATTTTTTTATATTTAAATTAATATAATAAAGATAGAGTAATCACTAAGGGTAGAAGCGACCGACACTGTTCAGTTTTAGTATTCAGTGCAGAAGCGGCCTGATGCTATAGGTTTAAGATAGGTTAGTCAGAAAGGGTAGAAGCGACCCTGCTAACTGTCAGTCTTCAGTGCAGAAGCGGCCTGATGCTGTAGGTTTAAGATAGGTTAGTCAGAAAGGGTAGAAGCGACCCTGCTAACTGTCAGTGTTCAGTGCAGAAGCGGCCTGGCACTGTTCAGGTTTAGTATTCAGTGCAGAAGCGGCCTGATGCTATAGGTTTAAGATCATTAAGATAGGTTAATCACAAAGGGTAGAAGCGACCCTGATATTTGATAGAAGCAGCCTAATGACTTGTGAATGTGCTGTTGTTATGATTGTCAGTTTTGAATATGCTGTTGTAATAATTGTCAGTTTTTCTTATTTGTTTTTCGTTATCGGTAAAATTTTTAAAGTGTTGTAGATATTGTTCCTATGCTTAAAAATCACTTGTATTATTGTGATAACAGTTGTTTCTGGCAGAAGTAGCCTATGTAATTTTTATTATATTGTAATACTGTGAGTTACATGAGTTACGTTATTACAGTGATAGTTGGAATAATGTTAATTATAGTATAAAACAATATTATGTGGCCTACACGAGGACGTGTAGGGTTAGTCGGATGGCCGAATGTTAGCTTATAAAATATGAATATAAGATGTACACTTAATTATATACAGTAAATTATTATATTACAATTATTTCATATAAGTAAATAATTATTGCAAACATATCTCTTAAAAGAGTTAATTAAATGTTTCGTTGACTGTTTGTGAATGATCTTGGTCAATTGTGTTGGTTATAAAATATGAATATAAGATGTGCACTTAATTATATTATAATATAAATTATTATATTATAACTATTTTATGTAATTAAATAATTATTGCAAACTTGCTTTTATAAATATCTAAATTATTAAGTTGTAAGATTTGTTGGCTGTATATTATAAGATCTAAGTCAATTGAGTGTCTCGACGAGATTATAAAATAGGTGACACTGTATTACGGCAGTTCAGTGGTAATTCAAATTTTGAAGAGTAAAGTTTAAAGGATAAATACTGTGAAAAAGTGTTGTATTGTTAATAAATGTATAGAAGTGCAAGTAAAGGTGTTTTTATTATTGCCAAATCGTCAAGGAGGTTAACATAAGTATTTATTAAACTTCCTCGAGAAGTCTCCGCCGTCTCCGCCAGATCACAGAGGCTAGTGATAATTACGCTCTTTATAACTGCCTCATATTTCCTGAGCACGACTTGTTCTCGCATTCTTCCTCGTAGAGTTCTGAATTACAGGTAATTAACAGTTCACTAATTGACATGATTTACGCGAATAAATAAAGAATCTTATTCTGCCTTATTCTAGACATATATACTTAAAGCACTGTTGCCATGCTAAAAATAGCCATGAGCACTTTCAGATAGGCAAGTAATTATAGGCATATTTGTTTATAAATTATATTTAATAAAAAATATGTCTCATCTGGTTATCAGGTCGGTGAAGGTCGATCTTCCACCGGCTCTTAGACCATAAGATAATACCTATTTAAAGTTGACCTCTCTCAGTCTCCCATATTGAAAATGAATCAGCACAGTTCATTCAGGAATTGAACTCACTTTTCTCTGCGTATTACCACTGAACCTTATTTCGTTGATCAGAATGGAAAAACCAGAAGAAGAAATCGTTTTTATTCAATATTTTGTATAAAGGAAAAACTTTCACGCTTCATTCTTACGTTCCCTTTCAAATAATCAAAGAGAGCAAAATTACGTACTATGTGAAATGTTATTTTTCATTCTACGAGTAGTGTATTATTAGTCGTGTAAATATGAAGTTACATGAATAGCTATCATAATGAAATATGCTGTTGATATTAACGTTTTAATAGCTCTTGTTTATATTAGCTTGCTTTAGTTTCCTATTTTAATTGAAAATTTTGAAAAGAAATGTAATTTACGGTTCCGTTTGGACATTCTTAGGGGATAAAGTAGAGGTTATTAATTACTAAACTTAGCTATAATATATAAATATGAATGGAAACTTCTATGTGTTCTATAGTCTCTATCGAATTTTATCAAAGAAGCTTTTTTACACAATTTAATATTTGTTAAAATATAATTTATATACACTGAACAGTTTCAATTTGAAGTAACAGACTCTTTTGAAGATATCACAATAACAAAACATTTCCCTTCCTTGCACTTGGAATATTAGATAACTTCAACCCCAATCTCATAAATCTCATAACAATGGAGGGCGCATTTTAAACTCATCTCAGAATTGAAGTGTGTTTTCTGAAAGAAAACATGATATTGAAGTTAATCTCAGTAGAAGTCGTGAGTGGACAAACAGAATCGGGCAAATACGCCTGGCTTAGAGATAAATATAACCTCGACTCGAGCAAATATTAACCTTATTACGTGAAGATAAGATTTAGTATTACATAAGGACGTATCTTACGTAAGGACGTATGTCACTCGTTATACCCTAAACCAAGTGTTTGTCATAAAATACCTTCATTTTGTTTTTAGTGTCAGTCATGTTTTGTGGATTACTTAGTGTAGAATCTAGATATTTCTGAAATATCTGAACACCGACTTCAATAAATTGAATAAATATTCCACTAACTAATAGTACTTACTTTTTAATAGAATTGTTTCTTTATTTTGTAGGTTGGTTAACATTTTGCTTTTAATTTTTTTTTCCTTCTAGTATATTTGTATTTGTAGCGAACGTGGAATAAACAAACAGCAAGGAATATTCTTTAAATATGGAGAATGAGGTATTAAAACACTATATAGTATAGTGCTTAGACAGCTTCTGCCATGAGAAATCGTTTTGAATTAATACCGACAGTAATACCTCAACGTGAGAGATTTATATATAGGTTTCTACAGAGAAAGCTTAAGAATATTTTTAGAAGTTGTATTGTATGTAATGTTAACATTGAACAAGGATTATTTGCATTAAACTTTATTAAAATGTAAACATTCGTGGTTATTTTGGACGACATGTTAGGCTCAGTTTATAGCTACTCTACTTACTCTGCCAGCGGTCGTGGGTTCGAGTCCCGCTGTATTTATATTTTTAATACGTATATATTTAATGTTATGTATAGTAATACACTATAACTATCTAGTTCGATCTTGTATAACTTACACAAGCCTCGTAGCTTACCATGGAAATAGATGGTACTAAGTTATAACGTCCCAATATATTTATTATATTTATATTTTATGAAACAAAGTATTTATCTACCAGAATCTTATAATAGATAAGAATTTCTTTACAGATGCTCAAATTCCATCATAATTCCTTAAGAGGAATTTCATGAAATTCGTACTTTTAAGTGCCAAGAAAAATGAGGAGGGCAGCTCAAGTTTACAATAGGTACAAAAATACTTCAAACAATTTTTATCTATACATAATAACATTCTAACTGATACAAACCGATATTATTGAAATAGTCTAATAATGAAGGCTAACATAATTATTTAGATTTTTTTATTTCTTCTTGATATTTATATTATATATTATATATTCATCATCTTGTATTTGCCTAACTTATCACGGGAAAAGTACTTGACAGATTTTAATGCGATTTAGTGTGATGATAGCTAGTTATTTGAGTTACCTTTTAATAATCTATACTAAGTTAAAGGTATCAAAGACGAATCCTAACTTCCTCACGTCTGACTACACTGACTCTTTAAACTGAGTTTACGGTTCAAAAGTGTTTGTATCAAATCAAATCAAAATATTTTATCCAGCATAAAAATTGTTACAATTTCTTACTGAACGTCATGAGTCTACCACCAGTTCGGAAAGAAGAAACCTCTGACCTGAGAAGAACTGGCGAAAGAAACTCAGCGGGACTAACATTATTTTTTTATATCTGTTTTTTCAAATTTAATTGCAAATTAACAATAATTCTAAATGTTGAAATAGCCTAACGGCGATCGTTAATCGAATAATTAACATAATATACTCGTATTTTGGATATGTTTTTTGAGTAAAGCATAATTTTATTCCTTAAATTCCTCATGCGATTTATTAGTACACAATATTTTTACACACTTCGCGCAATAGCTTTTTTTTATTTTATTTACCAAAGTGATGTACGTGATAAAATAAGTGGTGGTGATCACCCATAGACGTGCAACGTAAGTTGTGTGCGCGTTTAAGTGGCCTGTAAACTTGCCTCTTAAAGGACCCCATAATACAGCGCTCATGAAAACCCATAGAAGGAAGATCGCCCTACAATTTGTACGTGCGAGGTCAAAGTAGACCCTACTTTATTATATGATAGAGATAAAAATCGTATATTAGTACTGATTAGAAAATATATGAAAAAGGTAATAAAATTTGAGAGTTGCCCCTGAGTTTCCTGGGATCCCATTATCAGATCCTGACTTGGTGACCATGGGACCCCATCGGAACTATACCCTACCGACCAAAAGAAAATTTTTGAAATCGGCCCACAGTTCGCAGAGTAATCGACAAATTATAAAAAAATATCGACCGAATTGATAACCTCCTCCTCCTTGCGGAAGTCGGTTAAAAAGGACTCTATGCGTACATAAAAAGTAGTGGACAATAGATATATTGCAATCGAGGCACGAATCCTTAGATCAGGTACAGTAAGTGTCTCGTCCGGCTTATTTAGCCGCATCTTAAGCACACTCGAGCGACTGCGCTCTCGCCGCTCTCGTTAGAGGCTAATGCGATGCGCAACTCCTTTTATACCCGAAGTGGATGCGGTACTTTTAACTATCCTGCACGTTCTTATCACGTTCAAATTCTGCGGACTGATCAGTTAGCGGGTACAAGCTGCGATTTTATTTGTTCTAGTATAGTAGGTTTATAAGATTTAAGTATTTAATTGAACTCGATTATCTCCGAAAGCATTTAATAGTGCTTTCTGAAGTAAACAAACTTTTTGGATTTCGAGGAATGTTTTGGGTTATATACATATATGTGAAGATTTATTAATAATCATGTGGGCGGGTTAATGTAAGTTAAAATATAGGTATTACAAAATAATAATATAGTTACGTCAAGATTACATTAGACAAGACACTATTTTGCTCGAAGAAATAAATAAAAAAGTAAGATTGTTGTTTTTTTTAACTTTGAAGAAGATTTTTTTGATGTATAACAACAGATAATTGAATAAAAGATACATTAACGTAAAGGTTATCTTCGTTAAGTTAATTAGCAAATACAAAAACGTACTTAAATTACATCATTCACTGATGTAGAGAGCAAGTGGCGTGGGCGGTGAGGTCCGGCGTGACGCAGCCTCAACAAAGCGGGGGTGGCTCGTTAGTATAATAAAAAGGTTAAATATTTAAGTAATTAAGATAAAAGTCAATCAAGTCATATGTACTGTAGTCTGTACATTTAAAATCTATCTTTCAACAAAAAAATTACCAACTTATGAGTGAAAAAATGTATTTGACGTACCTACCTACGTTTCCTTTTTCATTACGATAATTGTAAATAGTAATAATATTATAAGTAAGAAAGTATAACGAAAAAACTTCATATCTTCTAACCTTCTTTTTTTCGCTTTCCCATTGCTTCGACTGCATTTGAAGCTTGATGTAATTAGAAGCACTCGTGATAATACCATGAACAACATAGGACTTCCATATAAACTTCAGGAAAACCTTTAGAACCCTTAATTTTACCCTGAGGCGAAATCGGAAAACAAACTCGTACCTGCCTTTCACCGTCATCATTCGAGTAGTTTCCGAGACTTCATGATAGACAGTGAGTGACATTCGCTTTTATATAAAGAAAAACATCCCATAATTCCTTTTGAAGTCAATAATTTTAATTAGTGTCTTATAAAAATATATTTATTTTTTATCTATACTAATATTATAAAGCTGAAGAGTTTGTTTGTTCGTTTGGTTGAACGTGATAATCACAGGAACTGGTCCGAATTGAAAAATTCTTTTTGTGTTGGATAGTCCATTTATCGAAGAAGGTTATAGGTTACATTACATCATGCTTCGACCAATAGGAGCGGAGCATCAATGAAAAATGTGGCAAAAACGGGAAAAAAAATCTTTTGATTTTCAGCCTTTCAAACGCGGGCGGAACCGCGGGAAAGGCTAGTACATGTATATGAAAAATCCCAATAAACAGTTAACAAGATAAGCCATGACTTCGTGAAATATCAGATAAAATTTCATCTGAATCAAAGTACAAAGTTATGGGAACATTCTGCTTCAAGAAACATCAGTGCGAATTTATATTCAAATACAAGAGCAACACAAACAAAGTTTAAACTGAGTGAATACGGTAATTACTTCAGAAAATAAATTACTTGTTGATAAAGTATCGGCGGATTCAAGTACCTACTTCGTTATCGAGTATTATTTTTCCAATGAAAATATTGACACCGTTTTGATTGAAATCGAATCTAACTTCGCAACATATTATGGACTTGCGAAATATTCAGAGTAGACGTTAAAGGTTTTTATGTATATTATGACTTATTTCAATAAACGTAGTTTAATAATTAATATATTTGTTTTATTGGAGTTTGTTTTAAAGAATGAGCTTTATCAAATCCGCTGTAACAACTTCATACTACATATTAAATATATTATAACAGTGTTACTGTTATAATATATACTGTTATAATATGTTTATCCCACTTTATCCCACTGCTGGGCTGTTTTTCAGGGGTTAAAAGATATCATTGTAAATCTAGTTGTTGATTTGTACCTTATAAAGTACATAATAGAATATAAATTGATATAGCTTTGAGTTAAATTCAATTAGAGTCGCCAAAACATTATGTCCCAGTCACAATCACTGACAGGCGCCATGTCTATTCTACAGCAAGTCCATGAATAGGCCGTAACGACCTCATCTCTGGATGTCAATTCTAGACTTTGCCAGCATTAAAAAGGTCAGCGAGTCTCAAAGCTCGTTCAAATTGCAATACCGAAGCGACATCAAAATAAAGTAAGACCCCATCCTAATTAAACGCGACTGCGGTGACGAAAGAGTTAAAAGGAATAATGAAAACTTTAAAAATAGTAGCGAGGGGGAAACGTTTAAAATAAATATCAGAGGCTTTAATTCGCACAAAGAATGGGGCCTTAATAGGATGGGTGGCTTTGAGATGCGACACGGGCCCCCCGCGGACCGCTACGTGCACGCGGTAACAGCCTACTTCGCAAGACCCACTTAGAGTTAAGTTTTTTAATTGGTACAATTAATTCCATCATCGGGTAACTCTGCCGCAGAATATTCTGCGCCAATCAGCTAATAATACAAAACCAGTTTCAATTGAAAAATTCTCTGCCTATAAAAATTCTGAATCTAACACAAAGCAAGCAAAAGATGAAAGCAAACGATGTATGAAGTTTTCTTATGTCCACAAAGGCTTATTCGAAGTTCAGGTCTATGTAGTGCAGCCCAATGACCCATGCGAGGCTATCGGAAGGGGAGGTTCGAGGGGATGGGGAAGGGGTGGGGGTGGCAAAGTGTTTAGTTTGCGAAATTAACTTTATTGTCGGCCGTAGAATACGGGTCTCGTAGTAATGCGCTTGAAATATCGTTCCACATTGAAACGATCGAACGTATCGCTGAAGACGTCGAACACATCTCTTTTTGAATTGGTTTCGTGAATTTACCCTTTTTACTTCTAAAATGGATTTTAGAACTAAGTAGGACCAATTGGATTGATTAAATATTTAAAGTCTACATTATGAAAATTTGAACAAAATATTGCTTTTTGAAGTTTAAATTGAATCCGTGGAGAGAGATATATCTAGTATGCTCGGGTTTTCTAGTCATTAGACTTGTTACGATACTTAACGCGGCTTGGTGGGGGCGGATTGCTCCAACGCAACTAACACTGCTTAAGTGGCCACATCGGAGCGTAAATCTTTTTATGTGATCGTAAGAGTCGCTTTAGTTTTACGACGTTTTCATTATTATCCTTAAAGAAACTTATTTAACGTTTCGTACAAAACGTTCCTTATATACGGAACAAAAGTACGTTAGGAACTTATGTTGTCTTTTAGGGGCGTCGTTATCTTCAGATATTGCTTTACGAAATATGGATGTTCAGTTCAATTTTAATCTATTATGACATAATTTTTTTTTTATTTGTTATAAAGATAATCTCTGAATCAACACTTTACTAATATATTAATCTAGATAGCACGTACAAAGTTTAAAACCTATATAATATCCTAAATATCATTTAAATTTATTCGAAGAATAAGGTTAAATTCGACAACAAAGAATTAATAACATAATTTTTACAAGGCAAGCCAATATAACCGTGAATAAAAGATCAGTATGAAATAAACTGTGATGTTCGATAAGAAAAACTTTCTATTTAATTTACAATCACTAAATATTACAAATAATATGACTTCAAATTATTAACAAATCGATGAAATAAATAATTGTATTGAAATTAGTTTCACGAGCGTCGCAGCGACGGCGACAAAACGAAACCTAATAAATGTTCAATAGATATTCTTTTATAAGATTCCCTTTGAAACTGGTACAGAAGAAGAAGTATCAGCAATTTACGTAAATTGCGAATTGTAAAATTGCCATTTTGTTGCTTAATTGTTGTCTGAAATGGGCATTTGTAATAGACAATTCGTTTATCTAAACGTAGGTACATCTATCTATACTAATATTATAAAGCTGAAGAGTTTGTTTGTTTGTTTGTTTGTTTGTTTGGTAGAACGCACTAATCTCAGGAACTACTGGTTCGAATTGAAAAATTCTTTTTGTGTTGGATAGTCCGTTTATCGAGGAAGGCTATATGACATACTACATCACGCTACGACCAATAGAAATGAAAAATGTTGCGAAAGCAGGAGAAAAATATTTCTTTTGATTTTCAGCCCTTAAGCGAGCGGAGCCGCAGGAAAAGCTAGTAATATTATTAAATTACCGTTAGTGTCCGAACTTACAATTTTTAGAAATACTGTATTTTGACAGTTTTTCTAATACAATATATAGTCACAAATTATAATTGCTTTCACAATTATACAACATGCACGAGCTTTTACTTAAAAAATCTAGTAAAAGAATTGATACTGTAATTAGATTGACAAAGGAAGTACCAGAACGGTCGAGCCCGAACTAAATATTTGATGGCGTCTCTGCGCCGGGAGCGGGGACTGCAGTTCATTAGGTGTTTGTTAGTTTTTAGAGCTTTTAGTTATAATATCTAAGCTGGGAATACTACTACTGCGTATTTAATATGAAATAACAATAGCGTTATAACTTGAGTGGTTTAAAACTACTGTTAGTTTAAATTTTCTAATCCAAATCGTAGATACTTGACATTACATTTTCAGTTTATTTTGAAACTTGTCTGGCTCAATTAGTAGTGACTTCCTGCGTAATGTGCCAACATTTATTTAAATAAAAAAAATCTTTAAAACTTTTTAGTTACTGCATTATTTTGATTAATAGTTAATAAGAATTTAAACTTTAAATAAACTTTCTTTTTTTATTTATAATAATGAATAATTGGCTGATAATAAAGTATGTTCAATGTACATAAGTATACATAGTATTATGTATACAGGTTATTTTGGTTTTTATTTCTCGACAAATGCTTCAATTCCTCCATTATTCAGTTGCTATTACTATCTGAATGAGCAATCTCAAGAAAATAAATGTCTTACAAAAGATATTTTTAGACGTCTTATTTTTATGAACAGGAAATAAAGTTTGTTGGAAGCAATATAAAATGTTTAATTATGTCAAAGCAACTGTTTCCGTTCGACGAAGACATTGATTCAATTAACTTTATTACATCCGTTCTCGCCTGCGTCTGGCGCCCGACTGCACTCTAAAAGCTCTCTCATTGTAAAGCTGTGTTTTAGTTTTAAGCTTCTTTAGAACTAAACTTCTTACAATTGATTCTGAATAGCTAAAATATTTGAATTGTGAAGTGCGAAAATCGAAATTTCATGAAAAATCGGCTTTCGCAGTTATCTTTTAGTGTAGTTACTTTAAATATTTCTCAATAAATACTTAAGTTTCAACTACGAGCAAGTGGAGAGGCTTTGTCACTATTAAAAAAAAAATGTATGGCAAGTTGATACGTAGTGAAGCTGCCGAGCGAGATGCGTAAATTGCTAGTACAGATACAGTTTACCTTCACTTGGTTTGAAGTGAAAACATGTCTAGTTTGAAGTCGGTTTTGAAACCTCTTAACACTGTGCTTTCGTCTTCGCTCTCAAAGTAGTCAATATCAGAGGTTAACTTAGAGGACTTTTTTAAAAGAAAGCTCGATTTAAAGGAATATATAACTTTAACTTATTATTTACAAAACTAAAAACATTAAAAATTAAAATAAATGTGTTATAAATATGTGAAAATGATAAACTTTTACTACAAGTTATTAAATGTGATATTAAGAGACTATTCCACTTCACGTACCACGATTTCGTGTTTCAGATTGGATAAAGTTTTAAGCCACCTAATACTGCGGCACAAACTCAGTAAATCACAAAATATAATTGCTATATTAAGATAATCTCTTATTTATATATTTATTAATAGTACTGATACATAATAATTATTATTAATGAAATGAGTAACATTAAATATAAATAATAAATAATATGTTGAGACATTATTACACACAGCGCTATCTAGTTCCGTATGAAGCTACCAGGCTTGTGTTACGGATACCAGATAGTTGATATACTACACATATAACTTTAAATAAATACATAGTATAAATATAAACACCCATGACTGGAGTACAAACGTTCGTGCTCAACAAATGTATGCCCCCAGCGGGACTCGAACCCGCGACCGCTGAAGCAGCAAGTAGGGTCACTACAAACTGAAATTATATAAAAGTCTACGTTAGCATAAAAATGCATAATTTTATTGCAATAAATTGAATATGTGAACATTCTGTCCCATAAAAACTGCTATTTTGGAGAAAATTTTTACTGACAACAAATAGACCCCACAAAATTTATTTTTATACATATTTAATACTACAAATGAAGTTATATTGTAAAATACCTTTTTTTCTTTCAAGACATAAAATATTAAAGCTTTTATTACCAAATACTAAAAATTTTAAATGTCCTTTACGATTCCATGAAAATAGCGGAGTATTAGGTGCTTATTACCTTAATCTGAAAAATAAATGAACGAGCACAAAAATATTCTAACAAAACTGCAATGTCGACATTTTTAATGGTTTTATCGTTAACTAAAAAAGCGAGTTTCGTCGCTAATGTGCTCGAATGCACCGCCAGTGCTTAGAGATGAACTAGAGTAGAAATTCCCGAGGACTTGTAGGACTGGCTTCAAACCGCAAAATGTTTCTGAATTTCTGAATATCATATGACTTTACTGTATTAAACTATAAAGTTTCATGTACACTAATTGAATTAAGCGGTCTCAAATATAGAGGTATTTGTGCGATACTAGACATTTTATATATAAAATGTTTGAGTCATTTGATGCTTTTAGGGTTCCGTACCTCAAAAGGTAAAAACGGAACCCTTATAGGATCACTTTGTT
Source organism: Boloria selene (assembly GCA_905231865.2). Classification (NCBI taxonomy): domain Eukaryota; kingdom Metazoa; phylum Arthropoda; class Insecta; order Lepidoptera; family Nymphalidae; genus Boloria; species Boloria selene. The sequence goes on from HG993134.1 coordinate 318,398, forward strand.
GTCCGTCTGTCTGCCTGTCTGTCAAGACCTTTTTTCTCAGGAACGCGTGGAGGTATCAAGCTGAAATTCATATCAAATACTCAAGTCTATGGTCTCTTGGAGCTGTGAAAAAATCAAACTTCTAAGTCAACGCGATCAAAAGATACTCCCGTTTATGCCGCAAATTTTCGACACTCGCAAGGGAATCAAAACCTACAGGGTACTTCCCGTGAACTCAGAATCTTGAAATTTGGTACGAAGCAACGTCTTATAACACAGATAAAGGAAAAATTGCGAAAAGCATAAATTTTTAGTTACATCATATAATAAAAATATTTTTAATAATTTTAAACTTATTACCCCTTTACTCATACACTGTTCCGTACAGGTTTGTACGGAACCCTCGGTGCGCGAGTTTGACTCGCACTTGTCCGAATTTTAGTAATTTTAATGCTCATTGTGCTCTGGACATAATTCTTTCCAATTTATCAGATAGTATTAAAAATATTACTAGAAAACAGAAAAGGTGCTTAAAGTTTTATTTTTCTACAAAACATTAAAAACAGTATAGAATTAAAAAAAAGCATTCTTATACATTATCATTATGTTATAACATAATATAATGATAATATGATTATTAAAAAGAAAATCAGTTGAAATATAGATAAAAAAAGTACTAAAATTTTTAATATCTTACAGTACCAATACCTCTCTTAAACCCAAAGACACCTTAGCTCTGAAGGAATTAATTTTATAATATTAAAAGCAAGATTCTCGTTTACCAGATTTTGTCTTCTATTATTCTTCGTCTACCTGAATTGCTTGCACGAATTTATTAGGTCACGGCCACTCGAATACTACTACTTCTAACAAAATATCTCACAGTATTAAAACAAGAGCTATTTTATTAAGTAAGTAGTTAATTTCAATACATTAATATTAATATGGTAATATGTTGAAACATAATACCCCCAGCGGGATTCGTACTCCCGACAGTTGGCACAGTGAGTTGAGTCACTACAAATGTAGACGTAGGTACGCCGTGTAATAACTAAAACCCATTTTTTTATAGAAATAATATTTAATATACATTTCTAAAAAAATTCATTTCGTCTAAATTATTAAATATTTGTAGAATATTTAATAATTTAGACTTCAAAGTCAATCGAGATAGACTTGCATAGTATATATTATGTACTTATGTACGAGTATGTATTCAGCCCTTTTTTTTGGATAAGACATCTACTACGCTGGCCTAGAGCAAGTTGTCAGAACTTCTAGTCTATATATATAAAAATCAATGCCACTTTTCGTGGTAATTTTATAACTCAAGAACGGTCTCACCTATGTATACCCATGTAACCAAATGTTTAGGCTTTGTTCGGATTATTTAGTAAATGGTTTATGTGAAGTTTGCACAAAATCGGTCGAGCGGTTCTTTATTTATCACATTTTTTGTAACAAATGAATTCATTAAATGGCGGATCATTTTGTTAATGTGGATTTTTCTCTCAGTACAAGCATGTTTTTATGTAATATAAGTAAGACATTCAAGACAGTGGTAGCCCAGCGGCAACGCGGTCACTTGGATATCCGAGTGATGCGGGTTCGAATCCGGGTCTCGCACCTCTGATATTTTCATGTGCGAATCATTTATATCATGATTACCACTTGTCTTACGGTGAAGGAAAACATCGCGAGGAAACCTGCATGTCTGAGAAAACCTAACAAGTTTTCGAAAGACATGTGAAGTCCGCCAACTCGCACTACGCCAGCGCGGTGGACTATGGCCTGATCCCCTCGTACTGAGGGAGGCCCGTGCCCAGCAGTGGAACGTTAATAAGGGCTGATGATGAAGTAAGACATTCAAAGTTTGTAAAAATTTTATGCCAAAGTGGGTACCTAGAGACGAACCCGAGCGAAGCGAGGGTGAGTCGCTAGTAGTACATTATAAATGAATCAACCTTTTCGGAGATACTAAGTCTCTCCCGTGACCATGATTGCTGTAAAGCATTCGAAACAAAATCCGAAAAGATACTTTCATTTATAATTCTAGCAATAATTTCCTTTAGCATTATACAAGTAGTAATCATGTTGGAAATGTTTACAGGTGCGTGGATTTGAACCAGCTTCTCTCAGTTCCCAAGCGATTGCGTTACTTAGATAAGATTTATATAATATGTATAATGAATATATTACGCAAACAAAAAATAATTACTGATGGTGAATAATTTAGATAGTTCGGTTTTGAAATTGCCAGAATCGTGGAATACAATTTACATACCATCTTGTCCTTTGTATATAAAGGGAGGAATGTTATTAATAAAACATAGTCTGATCCGAGAGGGTGACTGTGTTATGTACGGGTATATCCGCTTCTGTTTATCCAAAACCACTGATCGTTAACCTATTAACCTATTTTTTTAGTCTAGATTTGAGTACTATACTAAAGGTATAAAAACCGCGTTTTTTTTTCTTATTTTGTATTGAAAAATACAGTAGGGTTGTGTATTGAAATAACACATCATGCAAATGGCTTTCTTGGAATTGTTGGGGAATATTGAAATATTTCATAATTTCGACAATGGTTCCAAAGTAAAATTTAAGTTTAAAATTTTAAATAATCCATTCATTTCATTCGTTATTGAGATACGAACATAACATATATGTAAATAAACAAGCTATGAATAATTATATAATAATTAATTTCTTCAAAACCTATTCTTTAAAAAACTTTTAAAATAAACACAATCACTCGAGTACCTTCTTTTTTCTGTAGTCAGTCTATAAGTTATTTTAGTGTACTTGTATTACAGTGACTTGAATAAAATCTAAGGCGACAGTAAGTCTTTACCTAGATCTTGTTTGGGATTGATGAAGGGCGGCGCCCCGCGCCTGGTTCGGCGCCAGCCCGCATTTACTACTGTAACTTCCTGAATTCACTAATATCCTAATCCTAATCCTAAGGTTTGCTTCGTAAATGAACCAAATTTTAAAAAAATGTGAAGGAACGTTTGTGTACTAAAGGTTTAACGATTTTATAGAAGACAGTACGCCTTGGGAATGATGTGATCGCAGCCAGGCTATTTCAACATATACAATTATTGTTAATTCGCAATTTAATTTGAAAAAGAGAGAAAAAAATAGTCCCGCTGAGTTTCTTTCGCCGGTTCTTCTCAGGGCAGAGGTTTCTTCTTTTCGAACTGGTGGTAGACTCATGACGTTCAGTAAGAAATTGTAAAAATTTTTATGCTGAATAAAATATTTTGATTTGATTTGATTTGTGCCAGCATCTAATATATAAACATACGTTTACATAAGAATAATCACTAGAATAATGTCATTTTTGAATGTATATTCTTCGCGCTGTTATTTCATCTCAAAGAATATAAGTTAATAGAAGATATGTATTAGATAATGCCGATGTAAAGAAGCCTGCTTGGCTTAGTGAGATATTAAAAGAAAACTCAAACTGGTAATGCCTTTGACTTCTTTACACAGAGTCAGTAATTCCTTTTATAGACAATGTATATTGTATACGCCTTTACAACGGGGACTAAGAAAACGTTCAAAAAGGTTCTATCGCTATAGTCAAAAGAGAACGTTTAAGAGAACGTTTGTGTGCTAAATGCACAATTAATGATTTTATTGAAAACCGCGCGCCTTGGGAATGAAGTGATCGCCTCTAGGATACTTTAATAAACTTAATATAAATTGAAATTTATTTAAACAAAAAGTAAACATAATATTAATAGTCCCTTTGAGTTTCTTTCGACAGCTTTTCTCAAGTCTGAGGCTTTTTCTTTCAGAACTGTTGGTAGACTCATGACGATCAGTAGAAAATTGTAATAATGAAATGTTACGAGCTAACTAAATTAAAATAATAACTCTTTTAAGCAACATAGAGTTCAGGAATTTAATAATATGAAAACTTTTTCCTGAAAAATATTCTTTTGTTTTTTCATTTAATAACTAAACTAACAATACTAAGACTCTTAGGAAAAATGGATAATAGAATAGATTTTTTTTATATTATACTCATTCAATCTCGTGACCAGTACACCGATTTACATCTAAAGCGTACACATGTGCGGCCGTAACGCGTACTAGAGGTTTATGATGCATTCTGTTTCAGACTAGCTGAGCTAATTTAAACCTTAACTACCTCTCATAAGATTAGTTTTTGCATACATAAACGCCAAGTGGTACACCTACAACGTGGTACATGAATAAAGTTATCTCTCCCTTTGCGAAGGCTTTATAATATTGTTCTACCAAATTGTATGCGGCTTAATGTAGCTTTAGAAAAATATGGACTTAGATAATCTAAAATTTGGTAGAGAGAATCATCAAAGTCTAATAGATATTTAGATGTAAAATTTTCGTTTTTTTCATTCCCTTGAAACTATCCCTGTTACTGTAATACTTATAAGAACCAAAAATATGCCTATTGCCATTACTTTCAGTTCACATTTAATTTCATACTTAACTAAACTTAATATAATCTATACCTTAGATGGTGCTTATACGAAAACTTAAATGTCCGATGATTTTTATCTTATAAGTTATAAAAATTTATTTTTTTAAATTAATACTTTCTTTTTTACCTAACTTGTTGTTTTTTATTGAAACATTTTTATATAATTTACATAAACATCGATATCACATTCATACATGCATCTTAATATAACTATGTATTCCCAACAATAAAATTGTATCAAACTCATAAATTCAAATCTTGCCAAAATACAACAGCCGCGTATCTCCACTCTACAATGTATGATCTTCTTAGTTTTTCCATGAATACTAGATTTAATGTATGTTTAAGTCACTTTAAGAATCACGACGCAGATGGTAATATTATAATGTATTTATATAGGAAAAAAAACTGAAAAGTGTCTCGCTCAGTGGTGGTTCCGTAGCATTAATAAAATAAATAGATGTAATGTTCTAACATACTAATTTACAAAGTTAAATGTAAAAGTTAACAATAATTATTACATTTGGCTTACAAATTTGCATATATTTTGCATTTGCTTTGCATATATTTGCAATGTTGATTAATGTTCAAATGGCCTAGCGGTGTCAATAGTACGTGGTTACGTCGGAAGTCGTGAGTTCAAATCCAACTTGGGTCCGAGAAAAATATTTTTCATATTAATTATTTAAATAACTACAAAATGCTAAATGAGTGTTACATTTGTAAATCTGCTGTATTAGTTACACAAAAAAGAATAAAATGTATAAAATGCCAAACTCAATGCCACTTAGAATGTTCAAATCAAAGTTCTAATAACAAATCGGTAGGTACTCGTGGAAAGTGGGTTTGCCCGCCTTGCACATCTACAGTAAATAAAGGAGGAACTAATATTCGAACGCCAAGCAGTGCCGAGACAATAAATAAAGACGAAAATAACACTTTGATACTGTCAACTCCAAGTACCTCCACCGAAGAACCACAAAACTTCAATAAAAATTCTAGTTTACTACTGGCAATAAGGAACGAAGTTAAAGAAGCTGTTTCTAGGACAATTGGAGGTGAACTTTCTAAGATTCGTGAAGAGCTGTGCGGCTTACAAAACATAAAAGTGTCATTAGATTATCTGTCAAGTCTGTTCGATAGCGTAAAACAAGAACTAGACGAAGCTAAAACAGAAATAGTTAATCTTAAAAAAGAGAACTGCAGCCTCAAAGAAATTATTGCTAGTAATAATAATACCATTAATTATTTAGAGAAAGAATCAAGATCAACTAATATTGAACTCCACTGTGTACCAGAGTTTAGAAGTGAAAATCTAGTTAAAGTAGTTGAACAAATTGGTAACGTAATAAAGGTTCCAATCTTAGAGGGACATTTATCTAAGTGCACAAGAATAGCCAAATTTAATAAAAATTCTTCTCGTCCTAGATCGGTCCTTGTCAAATTTGGCAATCAGTTACTGAGAGATCGTTTCTTAGCGGGTGTTATTAACTTTAATAAGTCAAACCCAGACAACAAATTAAATTCGTCACATATTGGAGTATCAGGAAATAAAACACCTATATATATCTCAGAAAACCTGACAGCATCAACCAAAGAAATTCACGGCGCAACGCGTATTTTTGCTAAAGAAAAAGGATATCGTTTTGTGTGGACGCGAAACGGCAAAGTTTTTTTGCGAAAATCCATATCTAGTGACATAATAGTAGTTAAGACCAAGGAGCAATTAAAATCACTAGAATAATTTTAAATAATTAATTTTACACTTTTTAAATACATAGAATAATCTACACATTATTTATATTATACTTTAGTTTAATTAGTTTTAATTTCTGTTTTATACTTTTAATAAATTATACATTTTTTTATGTCAAATACTCTAAGTTTATTATATCAGAACGTGAGAGGTATAAGAACGAAGACAGTTGAAGTTTATCAATCTATACTAAATTTAAACTACGACGTACTAGTATTTACGGAAACATGGCTAAATAATAATATAATTAGTAATGAATTTATAGATGGTAGATATAACGTGTTTCGCAGAGATCGTGAAACCACTAACTCCTCTCGCTCGGATGGCGGAGGAGTTCTGATAGCGGTTTCCAAGCAATATCAATGTTACAGAACAAGCTCCTGGGAAACGAGTAACGAAGACTTATGGGTTAATATAATTTTAGGTACAAAAACTATATCTATATGTGGTGTATATATACCACCACCATTAAACTATGAGAGAATAGAGGATTTCGTACAAAATGTAGAAAAGATTGTGAGTAGCCAGACCCTAACGTTGATAGTTGGAGATTTTAATTTACCATCAATTAAATGGATCCCTGAGAATGAAAGTAAAAATAATTTGATTCCTGACAATTTTAATACAATTAGTACAATAGTAAGCGATTTTATGTCAGTATCCGGCTTAAAACAGTACAATATTATTAGTAATATTCTTGGTAAGACATTGGACTTAGTTTTTAGTAATGAAAGTAATATTAAAGTCGAGCTCAGCGATCTTTCAGTATGTAAGATCGACAAGTATCATCCACCGCTTTCTGTGGAGATGACTTACGAGTATAAGATTCAGCTATTGTTAACACCAGAGAACACAACACGATACAATTTTATGAAAGCAGATTATAATGTCATTGAGGAGAAACTTAAGAACATAACATGGGCCGAATTGTTTCAAACTTGTGATAATGTGAACCAAATGTTGGATATATTTTACATAGAATTGCACAAGGTTATTGAGGAATTTATACCAAAAATTAAATCAAAAAACAAAAACAAATATCCAGTCTGGTATTCAAAAAATCTGATTAAAAGATTAGCAGAAAAAAACAAATATAGAATTTTGTATAAAAAATATAAAAACCCACTTGACAAAATAGAATTTGACATACTTAGAACAAGATGTCAACTTATTATAAAATTAGAATATAATAATTATTTACAAACAGTAGAAGATAATATTAAAATAAATCCAAAATATTTTCACTCATACCTAAAAAAAATGCGAAATAATAAATGCGACTATCCCGCAATAATGAAATTGAACGATTCTGAATTTACTAATGGGAAAGATATTTGTAATAAGTTTGCTTTACATTTCTCCAGGACATATATGACATACAACATTAATTCATCTTTAAATTCATATAGTAATGTTCAATCTAAATTTGATTTACAACTTGCTAAGGTATTCATAGATAAACAAGAAATCATAGATCAATTAAAGAAACTTGATATACATAAAGGTGCAGGCCCTGACGATATTTCGCCTATTTTTGCAAAAAAATGCGCTGAGGCATTAGCTAATCCTTTAATAATATTATTTCAAACATCCCTAGAAGAAGGTACATTCCCCAGTGTGTGGAAAAGGGCTAGGGTTATACCTATATTTAAAAATGGGGATAAAAGTGACATAACTAAATATAGACCAATTTGTATACTTCCCGTGTTCTCAAAGATTTTTGAACTTATTATATGTAGATCACTCAGCTGGTACATAAAACCTGTTATGACAGAACATCAACATGGATTTTTAAAGAATAGATCCACAATATCTAACTTAGCCTCATTTGTTACGGATATATCAGAAGAGGTAGACAGTAACGGGCAAGTAGACTGTATCTACACAGACTTAGCCAAAGCTTTTGACGTAGTTGACCACAACATTCTACTACGTAAGTTAATGAATTATGGTATTTGTGGAAAACTTATCGATTGGATTGCATCATATTTATATAATCGAGAAATGAGTGTTGTAGTTGCTGGAAATCATTCTGATACTTTTATTGCTACATCTGGAGTACCGCAAGGATCACATCTTGGTCCTGTACTATTTGGAATTTTTATAAATGATATAATAACCTGTTTTAATTACTGTAATACATATTTATATGCGGATGATTTAAAAATGTCTAAAAAAATATCAACAATAGAAGATTCTATTAAAATGCAAGAGGATTTAGATAAACTTGTATCATGGTGTGAAACAAATCATTTAAAACTAAATCACAAAAAATGCTTTAAAATTACATTCAGTCGAAAATATCGAAATATAAAATATGATTACAACATAGAAGGTAATAATTTAACATGCGTCAACGAGATATATGACTTAGGAATATTAATAGATTCAAAATTAAGTTTTATCCCACATATAGAAGATATTACTAAGAAATCTTTTAGAATTTTGGGACTTATTTTAAGAAACACAAAAGAATTCAAAAAATCAGATACAAAAATAGCACTTTTTAATTCATATGTCAGGAGCAAGCTGGAATATTGTTCAGTTGTATGGAATCCTTATTACCAAGTTCATAAAAATAGACTAGAAAAAGTACAAAAAAAACTAATACGTGCATTATGTTATAAAGATAACCTTAAGTATACTAATTACAATAATCTTTTGAAACACTATCAAACCTTTTCACTGTCCACACGAAGAGACATTTTGGATCTCTGTTTCATAAATAAAATTATAAATGGTGATATTGATTGCTCTGATTTAGTACAAAAAATAAGGCTAGCAATCCCTAGAAACTCTAGTAGGACTAGCTCTAATAGGCAAACATTTGTGGGAAAAATTGCTCGAACCAATTTAGGGCTTAATACCCCGTTAAATAGAAGTATACAACTGTATAATTCGATTTCGAAAGAAATAGCAGACGTAGATATTTTTAAATATTCGGGAAAAGCATTTAAAAGAAAGGTTAAAATGCATTTTTTAAGTATTAACTCAAATTGTTAGGTACCACATTTTTATATAATTCATAATAATTAAGCAATTTTCTCCACTTTATATACAAATATAATTGTTTACGTATACCTAAATAATTTTAATATTAGAATATAGTACAAAGTGTTTTGCTGATTTTAAATATTTTACTATACCAGTTGTAGTCTTAGATTATATAGTTATTTACATATATATTTTATTTGTAACTTTTACATTTTTGTTATTTTTTGTGTTTTTATGCATGGCTTCTTGTTTTTACTTTGTTTTTTGGTTTTTACGCATTTATTAAGTATAAGTAGTAGTTGATTTTCATCTAGTTGATACTTAGTATAATTTTCGGAACTTTTCTGTTTATATTGCATGTTAAGTTAGCCTTTAAGTGTGGTGTATAGTGTAGTAAGATACGTTACACATATAAATGTTAATGCATATAAGATAAAGCACTGTATACTATGTTGGCTTCCTATAAAATAAATAAATAAATAAACAGAAGAGTCAACTACGGACTGTAACATAATTTCGTAATAAATAGAGTCAGTAATTCGTTTAATACTCGGAAACTGGTGGATCTGAAAACTACATATTATGTCAACAAGTAAGTTACAGCTAGCCGAGCCTTTAAATAGCCAGTTCAATAGTATCCTTTCAAAAATCTAATCAAAATAAAAGTAAAAATGTCAATTAAGAGAAAAATTCTAAGTCCCTACGAGATTGTAACGAGACTTCATTAAAAGCACAGAAATGAAAGTACCAACATATATATGTATGTGTACAGAAACTCAGACAACGTACCTTCAGGAGCTTTCAAATATATATATAGCTTTTTTGAAAAAGCAACTGTTGAGTTTCTCGCCGGTTCTTCTCAGCAGAACAGCTTTCCGAGCCGGTTGTAGTTTACTCACAGACTTATAAATTGACATTTAATTTTAATAATGTAAAAATGACGATTCAAAGGAGCTTGTAAAAGTTTATTTGAATAAAATAATATTTCGATTTAAGTAATTTGATTTTAATACATCAATGGTATACCATCACTTGTACGAATGACGAATTCAATGAATCGTATTATAAATAGATCGAATAGAAGTCCTATTTAATAGTATTCAGTTAAATACAGTCGCATTGACTTTCAGCTGATTTAGTGTCAAAGAGATTGCATACGACGCCGGCTGCGTTAAAGGATAGTCGAGGAGCAGATCCGTTTGTGAAGTAAACAGTTTGCCAATCCCTTCTAAAGAAACACCGACAAACAGAATGGGTTAATTCCGATACATTTAAGAGCTTCGAGATCGGGCTCTCTTGCAGATTGATAGGGCTGATTTACGTAAGTGCTGAGAATGAGCCAAGGAATTTAGTTACTTTTATGTATCTCACTACTTGTAGTAGACTTAGTGAAAGCTTTTATGGTTTTCTATTAAGTTTTAAGGATTGAAAATTAATTGAAAATAAATGAATGAAATTAAGATTATGAAATATCTTATATCTAATGTAGGTATATTTTGACAAACAACAACTAAATTTATTGGTAAGTTTTTCCTAATTATTCAATCTTCTGCGCAATTTTCTTAATTTTTCTTTCCGTAAGAATCTTTTACAAAGTGTAACAAAACTTGTACTAAATAAAGATGAAGAGGAAATCGGTAAGCTCGCCTTAAGTAAAAGCGTGACAAAAATAAACAAGCATTCATTTTATATATATTTAGAAAAAATGTCGATTCTTTGTTAATTCTTACAATTAAAAAACGATTAATAATTAATCATTTACTAAAAGTAATAATTTATCCCATTCACGAATCAAATAAACTATTAATTTGCATTTAAATGACATAATAATTCCGTAAACTTAACTGAATTTATTTTGCCATCAAGGTAAGTCAATTATACATCGGGTATATAAATAGAACCCCCATCTCGTGGGAGCGCTTTTTCTAGCGTGAAGCATGTCGCACTGCACGTTGAAACTCCTAGTGTGAATTATCAGGCTACTCTCATCTCCCTCGACGCTAAAGACAAATAAATCGCTTTTCATACCTTGTTTTATTATGAGCGTTAAATTTTTCACATCTTTTACTTATTTTGTACTAGCGACTCAGCTCTCGCGTCGCTCGGGCTCTTCCCTAGATTTAGTACAGGCAAAGCCGCGGGTTCCGCTAGTTATGCATATAAACCTTCCTCTTGAATCACTCTATCTATTAAAAAAAACCGCATCAAAATCCGTTGCGTAGTTTTAAAGATTTAAGCATACATATTACATATACGCTTTATCTGTCCCTATATATATAGGATATAGGGACAGATAAAGCGATTTTTTTTATACTATGTAGTGATGTTAGTTAAATCATGGGGCATAAAATATGATGCATTTTTTGCGCCATTTTATTCTATTGTAGCGCTTAACATTGAAATTGCCTTTGTCCGAGTCTTAGATAAAAGACAGATCAAAAGAGAATCTGCCTCACAAACAATAGTCCGAAGAACTTTTGTTTTAAAATATCTATGTACTCGTATTTATTGTCGAATAAAAAAGTGAAAAACATAAAGTTTTTCAATTCGAACCCGACCGTGTGAAAGCCAGAAGTAGGGTAATGTGTTTGTATGTATATTCGATCCTGTTCGAAGATTAGTTCAATAGTAAGGCATTTCACAATTTGACAATCTAACGGTATTTACAATTTTACGGTGACGTAGATATTTTACATTCAGTGAGATATGTATAGATAATGTCAACAATTTGATTCATTTTCAAATATAAAATAAAATATTTAATAGTAAAATATGCCGAGTGTGTTAAGCATAAGCAAATATGCGAGTCGTTTAACCACAGTATATTTGTGTTAGGTATTTACTAATAAAATCAGACTTTATGTATGATAGAAATAAAGTATAGTTCAATTTTATTATTTTATATTTTATTTTAGCTCTTATCCATATATATAACATAACAAAATATGAATGAACCTTAAAATTTTAAAAGTTGTTATTATTCGAAGACGTCTCAGTTTGCAGTAATCGAATGATTCGAGCACCATTTTGGAAATTAATTTATGTGATGAGCATGAATGTTTGTACTCCAGTCAAGAGGTACTACCTATATGCACGGATACTTATCTATTTAAAATTATATAATATGTGTAGTATAACAATTATCTAGTATCAATAACACAAGTCTCGTACCTTATCCTTTATTGCACAATAAAGGATAAGGAAAATAAATTACATTAGAAAAATAAATTGAGAGTGACGTGGACAATGGTCGACTTATCTCTATAAGAGATCTCTTCCAGTCAACCTATGTGCGTGGGAGATAGTGTTAAATAGCGGGACAGAAGAAAGTGCAAAGAAGAAATATAAAGTATATAGATAAGTAAATTTACTCAAAATTAAATATATACATATATATATCCTTATCATGGAACTAGAGTGTTAATGTCCAAAAATTATTTTTTGTCAGAATGTATAATAAATCATACTCTGCAAAATTTCACTACTTATATATGGTTCAAAGAATAGAACCCTTGAAAGATAAGACTGACGGAAGGAAGCGGACGGAAGGACACACTCGGTAATGGGGTCCCGACCTCTCCCTCTTGGCACTTATCCCAAAAAAATATTTGGAATATTAAAACATTTCTTATTGTATAAAATTAAGGTGTGTGCCACAAAATTTAAGCGTGCTAATGTAAACGTCATCTGTAAACAACAACAAAATCAATCTGAAGTGAACGCTAACTGTATGTGATAAAGCAACTTTTCCCGTGCTACATTGGAGCGTGCTTGGCTCGTCAAAGTGCCAGATTAGATCCGGAGAGCTAACATGAGGACATTATACCTAACTTTGAAGCTTAGGATGCACATATTTTTTGTGAGAATTACTTTGACTTGGCAGTGAAACTTGGCAAGTCAAGTTGAGATAGCAGCTTTAATGAATGTATCCTTGTATACAGACTCGGGAGCTTTTATATAGAAGGGTATTTTGCGCCCTTTTAGTTATCATAGTAAAGTAGGTATATTAATTTTCATAACTTAATAATATGATTAATGTGAAAGTGTGTTTGAGATTTATCGATTTGTTGGCTCACCGCGAAGCGAGGGCGGCCTTGTAATTAAGCATTTACAAGGTAAATGTTAGATAAATCTACTGTAGTTGTATATTAGTGATATTATGTTTCCTTAATGTTACTTAATAATGTAAAATATAGCTTACGGCTTGTTTCGTTACTGATAAGTTTATTATATAAAATAACTACTTACTAATACATAATATTATATAGTAAGATATCCTTGGCACGTCTTTCTGTCTGCCGGAACGCAATATTCTCAGGAACTAAACTATAATACGATTTTACCATAAAAATTAAGTGCGTAATTCATTACCTCTCTGTGCAAATGGCCAAAATAATTGTCGAAGATGTTGTTAAAAATTATGCTAACTGGGAATTCAATTTTCAAAGGTTAATATATTGAACATTAGCAACTCAAAATGTACGCATCGAATTGATAACTATACTTACTTTTAAAGTATTTTTTTGCGTAAAGAATAAGTAACTAAAGCCACGTTGAAGGCATTTTGTCTGTAGGTATTATCACTAATACTTAGAACTTCTAATAAGGAAGTAATATGCGCTAAATTAAAAAAGCAAATATAGTCTGTTCTTATAAAAGCTCTAAATGCAGTTTTTCTGAGAATAGCAAGCACTCTGAGAGATCAACAGTTCATTCTTTATTCATACATATTCTAGTAACATTATTTTCTATACAACGTACTACGTAGCTGTGTATTTCACTTATTATGAGTCAATTTATTCTAACTCCATACAATTTCATGTTCAAGAAGCTCTTCAACAGAGTAATATGCTCTACTTTGTATAACATTTTAATATTAGCTTGGAAATGGCGAAAAGGTAAATCTAAGACAGTTTGTGGAATTTTATAATACTAGTTTACACAGGGCTGTAAAAGGTAAGTATTTTTATCCGACCGCGGCGAAGCCAAAAGGTGGGTTATCTGTTTTACCTGTATGTTAGTATGATCAGATCATTATGCACCACGCTAGCCTTTCGGAAACTTGTTAGTTGCTCTTAGACATCCCCTATTTCCTCACGATATTATTTTCCTTCACCGTATGTACGTATTTCTGATAGTATTTCCGTCATAATTATTAAACGGCTTCATTGATTCAGGAGGAGTTATCGAATAGACTGAAATACTAGTAGACAGATAGGAAAAGCAATATTGTTTCATTATGTATAGGGATAGGCTACTTCGAGGCACCTAGCAATAAGTACTCTTTTTACGGTAGAAATCGAATTCGTTTCACATCCTTAGAAGTAAACACGCTTCCACTGTACCATCAGATATACCATGCATGAATATTTATTGTAATTAGTTCTAAAAGCTCCAATGAACAAAACAAAATCAATGTTGCCAATGATATTGGATGGAGTGGAGTAAAAAGTATTCTCATTAAGTAATTAAATACGGTTGCGGCAATCGTTAGACCGATGCTGAGAGCCATCTCACTAATGGATTAGAGGGAACTCTAGATCATTCTTCAACTTTTGAATTGAGCTAAGTGGGTTCTTTATAAGTTCAAGTGCTATGGGTTATGTAGTGAAATGAAAGTTTAACAAAAATCTGTACACTAATAATAATATTTGAAAAATCTTATTAAAATTGTTATTTTTATCGATCCGAAGGCGTCTGTGCGAAGTGCGTCTGTCAAGTTGATTGACGAAATTCCTCCTACAATGACCAATTGAATGATTGACCCTTAAAATTATTAATTTTTAAAGTATCTCTTTAACAATTAACAACAAGAGCTTTTCGTTTTTTAAATACTTTATCTATTTTGTCTTTATTATAAGCTTTCAAAGTGAGAAAAACAGTTATAGTATTATAAAAGAGGACGAGAGTTTATGGTTATCAATAAAAAAACGAAAGTTTAGTTTTTTAGCCTAAGTTAGCTTTTTTTCTATAATAAACATAGAACCCAAACGACGTTGAAATATTTTAATATATTATCATTTTTATCAAAGAAACCATGAACATACAAAATTTTCCATTGATAAAATGATAGTAGTAAGTATATAATTAATTTACTAAGCAAGAAATCTATACTTATTCGAAATATTCCCATTGGCTTTTATTCCTTAAAATAAAAGTTAGTTAATTATTTCATTCCCTTCTACAAATAACACTCAATACTCTTTATAGCTGACAAGATAATGATGATATTTTACTTCACAAAATTATTCTGAACTAATTAGTACGAACCTAATTAAGTCCCTTTATAATATGTCTTGGATTTAGAAAAAAGTTCGATTGAACTTTGTTGACTAATTAGTTAATTAATATAAAAGCTTTGTGTTCTACCTTTGTTGGTTGTGACCACGCGACAGACTACATTTATTTGGTTATACGCTAAGTATGAGATTCTCTTATTAAGGACATATACCTTTTTAAAACTAAGATTTATTTTTACCATAACCAAAAAATAAAAATAAAAAATAACTTTTTCCCTACAAGGCTACATTCAAGCAAGAATGTGTACGACTACGGTATGTAAAATCTATTTGGTTTCCGATCTTAAGAACGCGGGCGGAGCCGCGGGAAATACTAGTTTATTAATGAATCTTTTATATTTTTGTATTTTCATGACAAGTTTGGCTTAGATTGTAGCAACCTTTCTTTCTGTGCCAGCGGTCTGGTTTCGAATCTGACTGGGAACATTTATTTGTCTGATTAGAGTGAATGCCAGTACAAGCATTGGTGTTATATTCATAATACAAGAATGTGTAGTATATCGACTATCTGGTATCCGTAACACAAGCCTCGTAATTTATTTATTTTTAATTTGATTCAAACGCTTTCACTAAAATAGCTCTAATAAATGAAGTAGGGAAGCATGAAACTGAAGATTTTGAAAGCCATCTTAAAGTCTCATCCATGAAACATAATATATTTGTTGATACACAATATTCGCTACGTTTTGTAAGGAGATGCCTGAAGATAATAGCCACTGTTAGCGATATAAGTGTCGAACTGTACAGTTCAAACATAACGTATATTATGAACTTTGAAGAAACCCGATAACAAAGGAGCGTAACATATGAGAGTGTATGGTTTGAACAAGGCATTCATGATTTCTCGATATTTAAAGCCTTGAAAGGTTCTACTCGTCGTCCATATCAATATAATACTATTATTATATATCTGCTGAAACATTTTAGATGAAATTTAGTATCGAAATAGGTAAAGCCCCTGGGAAGAACATAGTTTTTCATCATCCCTTAAAGGGAAAGAGGGGCGGATTGGCGTTAGTTTGTATAGGGTATCGATCATTTTTTAAGTTATAGATGTTTTTTTTAATTTATTTCATACTAACAATTAAACTGTATCTAGGGGCGAACCGCAGTGAAGCGCTAAAGGAAAATAATAAGACCTATATAAGAGAAATTGTGTAACTAATTCGAGTCAAAATAAGGTCAAAATTCACACTAAATATTTTTTGATTTTTAATATCTTAAAAATGTTTAAAACACACTATTATTTTTATTCTTATCAATTAAAATATTAGTTCACAAAATGCAATATAATCAATTGTATAGACCAGGTTGTAGATATCTAGGATAATGGGAATGTTTTGGACGGTGAAATAGACCGGCTTGGGACATCAATGGTGCTCCGGGGAAATCTGACGCCAGTCCAACTTGTCAAGACGACAGATGCGCCCGCTTCAACACTTTCTATACAAGGACTTCGCCTTGCATTGTCCCGGTTTAAAGTGGTCTTAGAAATAATTATATCTCAAATGGATGCACAAATATTTATGGTATTTATTTGCATATATTGTGAGGTAGTACTAAATATTTTAATTTATTTCTGATTAAGTTTTATGGACACTTACGAAAGAGATGAAGATTTTAATTATATTTTCTCAATTTAAAAATATCTAAAGAACTGACAAAAAATATTTTCTTACATTTGCGTGAATATTTGACTATTTAAATAAAACTCTAAATGATATGACTTTCGCGATGTCTAAAACCTAAGTCTCTTCCGTTACCATGCTTTGCTATAAAGCATATGCAATGTCGGAAACCAAAATTCCAAATAATCGCGTAAATCCGAAAACATAACTTCATCAGAAATCATTCATAAAAGTAGTTGCAGTAAGTAGTAACGTGACGCACCGTACGAAAGTTAATTGAAAGATAACCGGCGACGCTCGCACATCGTAAGCTCTTTAGTCTTAACTTGTCAGATGCCGAGACGAAGCCAGCATTTCTTATACTGAAATTTAAACTTGGTTCATTTCAGATGACACTTTAAATGAAGCAAAAAGTGCTTGAATAATGCAAAGTGTCTGGTTTAGCGAAACTTTGAATTTGGCTGTGAATAAACTTACTTAGTGTCTTGAAATCGTATTATTTAAACATCATATGCACATAACATAGTCGACTATTGTCGCGCTCAGCTTCTCTTTATACATACTGGGCAAGATTTTGTGATTTCATTTATGCTAGAGGTACTCTCCCAAAGACTTGTTGGAGTCTTACATCGCTAGAATATTTTTTTCTTAAAGAATCAATAAGGTTTTTTATAAGATATCGGAGACATACTATTACCTTTACTATAATTGATAAAATAACAATGAATACAAGTATTTCTATGTTTTCTATCACGAGAACGCGGATATATATTTGCAAAACGATTCTCGTTTTTGGAGTTTTCCTTGATTTTCTACAGTTTTCCTCTCATGTCATTTATTTTTGCGACATCGTTCGAGGAGCTTTTTCATGATAAAGCTGTTCTTTCGGCAACAAGTCTTGTTTACAAAGGAGAGGGCGCTTTTTATATCTTATAAATATTAGAATAAAATCAATTTGGATCTACATGAGTTGGCTTTTATGAGGAACAATATATTTTGTTTACTTTAGCTTTTATATATAGTAAATGTGTTTACTAATATCACATTATGTTTCACTGCCTAGTAACAGAGGTCTAATGCACGGCCCAGCATCCACTATCAATGTCCTAGGAGATTACAATTTACGACTTTTTAAATTGTTTCAATTATATATATTATTTTAATTTTAATTAATGAAAAAAATATTACATCATGATATAATTTTATATAATATAAAAAATGTAATTGTAATTTTTATAAGTCTATACATTTTCGTTCCAAAATATCGTAATTCACATCTTCATGACGTTTTACTATAATCATTAGGACAGAATTTTTCTTTTATAATATTTATTGAATTTTTATTTTTCATATGGGCTTCAGAAGTTTTAGAACTTAATACCTAAAGCTACATCTCTGAAGATATATATTTAATTGAACACGATTTATTGTTAAGGTTATTTGTGCATATTTTTAATGGCCAACAATATAGAAGCCATTCATTCACTTTGAAATTAATTAAAACTTCAATTACTAGTTTTATAACTATTTAAGTGGTTGAACATAAACTCTTCGTGAACACTAACACTAACTCTGACTATGTACAGACGGCACTTACTTACACTATGGACTATGGTATAATAACCGTTATGCACTTACGTTGTGAAATATGGTTTTAATAAATTTTTATGTTTAAGACTGGCAACTCACTCTGTCTGTCCCTCAACATTCTTCTCAGACTAGCAATAAAATCACCCAAAAACAACTATAAAGTTATTTTTCTCCACACAAAAAGGAACATTTTTCGTTTACATATAAAAATTGTTCTGTAATTTCCTTCCAAATCCTCTATTTATCGGTGAAAAATCCTTAATATACAGCGGTATCAGAGACTTTAAGATTTTAATATAATGTACCTTTACCATTTAATAACTTTACGATAATTTAAAGCCATTTTTTTACTTTTAAATTATACTGTTAGCGCTTATTCCTTATTTCTTGTAAAAGTGGAATTTGAAAGACTTTTAAATAAAAGAAATACAAGAAAGTACACACAGTTTTGAGTTTTTTACAAAGTCCTTTTTATTCTTATCTCATTTCTTAGTTAACTATATTACGTTTGTTCTGTTATCTGGAAAGAAATCTTTACTACCTAATATACATATGAAAGTGTGTTTGTTGGATTGTCTGTTTTATGTACAAAAACGTTTGGACTTATCGCCAGTAAGTCCATCTAAAAATCGACCAAATTCAATTTAACTTTTATAATATTTATGATTTTACTATCAAAACCAATATTAGGTGTAAGTAAATACGCAGAAACAAATTCTAAAGCTATAATTTAAAATATAAAGTTTATCAAGCACGATTAAAATATCTATTAATATCAGTAGATGCAAAAATCGATATGTACAGATTAAAGCGATGTTCCTCTTCCAATCAGACTACCCACTACTATCGCCTACTACAGTAGAATCATAAAATATTACATAAAAAATGAAGATAGCATAAAAATATACTCAAGCGAAATATAAAGTAACGAGCAAATCGTACTGAACTCTTTGAAAACTGATTTCCGCAGCAAATGAATAATTCAATTCGCACTCAAGTATTACTAGGTCTTGTGAGTGAACACAAAGACCAAGGTAGTGTCTATCACAATGGGACTGTTTTATTATATGAACTAGCGAGTCGCCCTCGCTTCGTTCGGGCTCGACCCTTTTTAGATTTTTTTTTATTTTAGATTTTGCGCGAGCGAAGCCGCGGATCCCGCTAGTTATACTAGGCCTTCCTCTTGAATTACTCTATCTATTTAGACAGACAGCGGGAAGCGACTTTGTTTTATACTATGTAGTGATGACTAGTTTTTTGGTTTAAAATATACCGTATTCTAGAGTGAATTAAGAATGAGTATATTAGTACAAACGGATATACATACACATTGCACATAGATATTTTTAACAGATCTTGATATATAAATCTAAATTATTTGACTATATTACGATGAAATATCAAACATTCGATGACTGGTAACTAATGTATACTCTATTTATCAGAACTATTTGAATGGAATAGGTTATTAATTCTTAATGTTTTCTTCATAATGTACCTACTTGCTTGCTTCTCGTTAAATGTGAACCTTTATACAAGATCCACATCGTTCATACAAAAATCATTTTTTACAAAACAACAAAATATGTTTTCTATGGCTTAGTAAATTTTAATAATAGAACTTACAAGGCAGAAATATATCGTCATCCAATAAGCAAAATAAATTTTACGATCTAATACATTTTATATATATACGTAGTTTTCTATTATTAATTTCTATCGTAAGTGGTTGAATAGCTCTTGACCGCAATCGAATAGTATTTTAGATGGGTAAGATCAAACGTCTCGTCTTCACCGTCTCACCATGCAAGTCCTTGAAATCTTTCCCAAGATATCGCTATCTCAGAATGCCTCAACTACTACGAAATTGTTTGTGACAGCCCACGATGGGACGCGACGGTTATACGAATTTATCTAGATCATTTCAGATCTACGGATTATTTACAATTGACTTTTATAGCTGAAGATAAATATCGCATATAAATATTCATGCAAAAAACAGACTTCAAAACGCTACAAATCGAAACTAAAATGAAAAAAAAAATAATTTTAATTACTTAGTTATTGTTGGAGTCGGTGCCAGCCAAGAAGGACAGTTTTATCCTGCCTTTGCAATGAACTTTCGAACGGATATTTTGATTATATTTACAAATTGATACATTAATTAAATTGTATTAAGATTATTTTGCTTTGGCTGGAGTCGGTGACTCCAACAATAACTAAGTAATTAAAATAATTTTTTTTCTTTTTAGTTTCGATTTGTAGCGTTTTGAAGTCGGTTTTCATTTTTGTTAAAAAATAATTTATTTTAATTTTTTTTTGTGGAAATTATTATGTTTAAATAAAATATTGGAAGGCTAACTAAACTACTGTTCCAATAAGTCAGCGAAGTTTTGAAATGAACGACAATAGTCAATCGAGATTTGTCCACGTCTAGTTTTCCACGTAACTCGTAGACGTTAATAAGATTTACCTTCTATTATCAATCCACCTAATATCCTGAAGGAATACGACTATCAGTTCATAAGTACGTATAATATTAAAAGAATTTTCTTTCAACTCCTAACCGTTGAGTATATATTTTACATCATCACAAATTCTTGAACAGCTTTAGAAAATATATGAAAAAGGTAATCAGTGCCGATAAAATTTAAGGGTTGCCCTCGATTTCTCTAGGATCCCATCATCAGATACTGACTTGGTGACAATGAAAACATCTTGAATGTATACCCTACCGAACAAAAAAAAATTTTTAAGATACATAAAACTGCAGTTAATTTTGTATAGACAGAAAAGTTCGATAAATTACTATGATTTATATTGTAACCAATCGATCCTCTTAATTTTAGTTTCTCCGAGTATTTTGTATTCTGATATCGGCAAAGTGAGTTAACAAAATCATATAATAGCACTAAAAAGATTGGTATTAAAAATACTAGCAGCTAAAGTAGTACTTCAAGAAGTAAAAGCTAACTGTCCTTTCAAACTATAACTCTTACTATTAACGTTATACATAAAAAGTTCTTTATAAATAAAGTAGTGGCTGCGTTTGTAAATTAACTGGAAACTTTCGGCTTAAACTTATTTCAAAAATACATTTTCGAAATTGAAACTTTATGAAAGTAGTGTAAGTTTTTATTTAAAGTTCTTCGTGAAAGGGGATATAACAGAGAAATGTGAACACGAGTTTTGTTTTAGCTTCCTTCATCTCGGATAACTAGATGCTTCCCTAAAACAGCCGAATTTACTTTGTGCACTTCTCGCTTTCAGGATTGTTTTGGAAGTTTAAGTGCAATATGCTAAAATGAATATTTATATAAATTATTTTCTGGCTATGTGATAAAATAACTTTGAACTACTTAAAGAACTTTTAATTAAAATATAGGACTCGATTTTGTTAGGGCAAGTGTGGACAAGTCACGCGGGGATGTTGGAATCGAACTGTATTATAATTAACATTAAACAATTATTAACTATCAAAAGTGTTGACCAAGGAAAAGGAATAGGGCTACCAGGCACTATTATATACATTACAAGTATATATCAGATCGCACAACTTACTTCCAGGAAGTTATGTTAGTAGATTTGTCTGCCTTCTTATTACGTGACTCGGTAAACTATCCTTTAAGCTATTTATCTAGTCTGTAGTGGATAGAGTAGTAGTCCAGTGCCAACAGTGTAGCGAATACATGTCCCGGGTCTCGCATTCTAACATGATTAATAATAATATGTAATTTTCCCCAACCGATTCTGGCCTTGCCGAGCCTTGGCAACTTGCAGCTTATTACAGCGCACAAGTGTACGTGTAGACATAAGTGAGCTCTCTATTCCTGTCACTCTCATACTCTGGTGGACGACTACTCGACATGACCAGTGAAAGCTAAGGCGCAGAACTGACGGCATTACGGGCTCGAACCCAGTACCTTCAAATGTGCAGCCTTACAAGCTAACTACTACGCCACCAAGACAGTTAAACTGCTTAAACTATTGACTTAGTTACTATAGCTCCTCCCAAAGACTTATGTCCTTTTCCAACGTATCTCACAACTTTCACATTAAATGGGATTTGCTAGATACACATTACGAAAACTATATATTTTCTTTCTAATAATTGCCAACTTCTTATGTAATCACATGCTTCACTTAACTCCTATTCATTCCTCATCATTTTCTCAAGTTTCCCGCATGTTAGTAATGAGAAAAGTTGGTACAATAATGATTATGTCAAATCGCCTTAAATTCTTCCGAGTGGGGCTTTTTTCGTATCTCATAAAAGATTTTGCGACTGCGTAATTCCCCTCGTAATATCATTCACACGAAGCATGGAAATGATCCATAATTTCTTTAATATTATATTTTCATAGAATACCATATTTTTATTATTTTATTTTATCATTTTGTCGGAGTATTCTTTACTAAATTTATTTTATTTGTCTAAACTTTAGTATACACACATTTATAAATTACTTTTCCTGGTTGATTTATATTAATGAGATATAGTAAGCTAAGATTTGGAGATATTCTTTCTTCTTTAGTTTCAAAGTTAGATTCTAATAAAGTATTTTCTGCAATTCAATTCGTAAAATTGTGAAAAGAAGGCAATATTCGTATGGGAATCAATATTTTGGGTGTCAAATTAAAAAGGCAGCTGAAGAGCTTTCATAAACAGAATGGAACGTTGTAACTCAATACTACGATACTATTATGTACTGGGCTTTTCACCAGCTACAAACTTTTAGTTGACCTAGATTATACTAAAAGTGGCCTAACTAGAGCAAACGAATAAGTTTGATAACAAGTTTCAATTTTAAGTTTTAAAACCTTTAGATTTTTAAACCAGAATGGTCATTTATGAATGAAATAGAATAAGGCCAATGAAAAAAGGCAAAAGTTTTAAATACTTCTGATAACTTTTATTTTTAGATTATTTAAATACTTTTTTGGCTTGAGATTTTCTTCCCTTATTTCCTATATTTATAATATTATATATATATATATATATAAATCGAGTTTGTTTATTAATCCGGCTTATAAGCAGTAAAAAAAACATAAGATTGACATTTTTTATACATAGAGATTATTTTTAAAGTGAATTTGGTTATTTTTTCTTTAAATATATTATCGTCAAGCAAAAAAATAATAGTCTCAAAAAATGTAATGTTAAATTAACTTTAAACTTTTCTGTTTGCTACTATTATAGTAAGTTATCAATTAAATAATTAAACAACTCATGTTTTATCACGTTGAATAAAACTAATTATTATTGTCTTCTTTCTTTCTAAATCATTCATTGACAGACATGAGCTTTGGTTCTACAAGGACGTTTTCTAATAATCCAAGTCTATATAATTAAGAACCGTGTTCAAAAGAATCGTGACTTGTAATAAATTAACTTTTGTAATAATTAACCATTCCTTAATATGACAGCTATTTCAAAATTAATTCAAATCGTTTGTCCTTCTCTACCATTTTTTTCTTTGTTTAAATTGTTCTTGCCCTAGAAAAACTTATTTTAAAAGTCAGTATAAAAATTCGTTTATAACCTGGTAATATTTAATTTAAAATACTATATAAAATAACTGGTAATCCCTTTGTTTTTAAGTCGGTCAAAAATTATAGTTTAAGAATCGAGTGTAGCACTTTGCCTAAGTCCCCAGAGTCCGATAGCATCTTATCTCGGGCCCACTCACTTAGGTCGGTGATTTAGTCCGTCACTAGAAGTTGAAAATTCCCCTTTCGCTTACGACTTACTTAGTGTTTCGTATAACATACGAGTAAGTGCGTAAATTATAACTAAACAGCCTATTTATGAGTTATAGTTATGTTTATTAAGCTGATTATTTTCAAGCTTACCTATAAGTAATTAATCTTTCAAAGTATGTACAAGAATATACTGTAAATAAGGTATCTATACTAATATTATAAAGAGGAAAGATTTGTATGTAAGTATGTTTGTAACGAATTGGCTCAAAAAGTACTGGACCGATTTTAAAAATTCTTTCGCCGTTTGAATGCTTCATTATCACGGAATAATATAGGCTATTTTAATTGCAAGAAAAAAATAAGGATTCCTATAAAATAAAAAAAATGCCTATAAAATATCTTTCATCGCATGCGCTGCAAAAACTTTTGATGATAGAACAAAAAAATGTTCCACAATATTAAAGAACATAAATCAATATCGATTTTGACGGAACTTTCTGAGTAACTTAGGCTACTTTTATTTTATTACTAGCGACTCGCCCTCGCTTCGCTTGGGCTTTTTCCTAGATTTAGCACAGGCAAAGCCGCGGGATCCGCTAGTTATGCATATAAACCTTCCTCTTGAATGACTCTATCTATTAAAAAAACCGCATCAAAATCCGTTGCGTAGTTTTAAAGATTTAAGCGTACAAAGGGATATAGGGACAGAGAAAGCGACTTTGTTTTATACTATGTAGTGATAAAACTTAATTTATTTTAATTTACGCCCAGCGAAGCGGGTCAGGTTTTCTAGTTTTTTATAAAAACTTATTTGTCGACCGTGATAACTAGCTATCATTGTACCAAACATCGTAAACTAATTAGTGGTGTATACCACCGGTGATACCGGTGACCGTTATCCTTTCCCAGAGAGAAAGACTGCAAGACAACAAAAAATTCAAACTATAGATGATTTTGAAGCAACGACTCAAATACGGTTCCTTCATCAATGTACCCCAAATTTTAATGTATCCCAAGTCATGTTGATCCCGTACAAATCTTCAATATAAATATTGAACTCTTTTAGATTTTTAGTATAGAACGATCCTACGACTTCCAGCCTCTTACCTACTACACTACCAAAAAACTTTATGGCGATCTAAAAAAAACTAATATTCAAAATACATTACATTATCCGCCCAAATAGCTCCAGTGACCAGTGGACCATGTCATCAATTGCTTCACACGGCGTGTAAACCTGTACATACACTCTACACTGATTTTATTGAACGATTTGCTAGCTAATATTTACGCTGAAAAAAATTATGTCTGAATCCATATATATGTAAAAATATTTAGATAAGTCAACATAAGTTTAACCAATGACAAAAAATATGTATATAAATAAAAAAATATTTGCCGAATGTATGTAAGTGTAAAACTCGCGTTTGGACCGATTACGCTGATTTCTTTTTCGTCGTATTTGTAGTTATTAGGACAATGATTGTACGACGGATTTTTTCGGAAAGTAAAAAATTTCGATGGTAATTTTGGAGGAATATCTCGGTACTAATTCCTTATGTTCAATTTGATAATACCGCATGCCACATGTTTTCATAACAAAAACTATAATAATAACTATATAGGTTTTTGTCTATCTGTATGTCTATTTATGTATTTGCTTTTCACACGAAAAGTATTAAATTATTTTTAACTCACCATAGTGACGCACTCGAGCGAAGCGAGAGTATGTCGTTAGTACGAGTATATTTTTTATTTGTTGGGACATTATTACACACAGCGCCATCTAGTTCCGTGGTAAGCGACGAGGCTCGTGTTACGGATACCAGATAGTTGATATACTACACATATATAAATTTTAAATGCATGTAAATAAATATATTTCTTTATTAAAAAGTTTATTAAAAGTTTTATTATAAAAGATTGTTATATAAAAATGTCAAGAATTGTAATTTTCTGTTGAAGGAATATTTAAGTTATGAATTTCTTAATAATTTCGAGGAAATAAAGACTTTAAATGTTGTTTTCTTTTGCTATAAAGAAACGCAATAATTAGGTCTTTGTTTTATTGCTCCCCTTTTAATAAAGAGTATCATACGTGCATACATATTATAAATATAACCCATGACTGGAGTACAAACTTCGTGTTTAATAAATGACTGCCCCCAGCGGGACTCGAACCCGCGATCGCTGGCGCAGCCAGTAGGCTACCAACCTAACCTACCAACTGCGCCAAACGTGTCGTCATACGTGTAGTATATATGTACATATATAGAGTTGATAGAGTCAATATATTCGTATTCATTATTAAGTATACTCTATAATTTCCTAAAGTTGTCGTGAACATAATTACTAATAATTACAAGATCGAAAGTCCATTTTGTTCCAGTCGTTTATTTCAAAAGTAAATTTCGATTTTAAATCCGGTAAACAGAATTTAATGATGCTAGGTATCATTTTAAAATTAATATTATTAAGGAAAAGTTATCTTTTATGTGTCAAGGATAATTAAGAATATACAAAATATTATTAGTCTATTATCAGTAATACAATTACCTACTGTTATAAAAAAAATATAAGTAGGTAATGTCATAAAAAAACATAAATAAAATATTAATTCAATTCAATTAATGTTAATAGCTGTTAAAGTGTGCCATTTGAACATATACTATTTCGCCATTGAACACATGGGAAAATAAAAAAAAAATTGTCGGTTCGTGATCAAGACTTACTGCATAAACAGCGCCAGGTAAGTACTTAATTGCGATAATTGCAATACTTGCTTAATATTTTCTATTATAAATATTTAAAGTAAACAATAAAAGATAATTACTTATTTTATGCGCTTTTTCTAATTGCATTTAATTAGGTTCAATGAGGGAAAGTATCAAAAAGCCTTAAAACTTTACGATATAAGTATTCTATAGTGATTATTCTTTGTTTAATTTATAGGTTTATCTTGATTAAATTACATTATTATTAGTGTAATGGAACTTTTTTTAATTTGATACTTCGAAGCTTCAAGAGAGACAAGTTGAAATATTTTATTTTATGTACAGTTTTTAAAAAATGTTATAATAAATTAAGTCCAGAGAGTAAAAACCATTCATTGTTTTCTTATAACACATGTAAATCTTATTTCGATATCCAAAATCCTATTAAACCTTCATATGGGTACGTCGTAGTCACCGAAGCGTCTAAACCTAAGCACGATTGATCGTTCGCTACCGTTCAAGCGCGAAATCCGTAATTTTAATATCGGTCCTGTTTACAGAACAGATACTATTATTTTTGAATATTGAGGCTACGGGGAGTAAATATTTGCTATATTATCATACAAATTACTGTAATGTAGACGCGCGAAAGCAAACATGGGGTGCTTGCCCTCTTTGTGTACCTTCGACCGTGACTTAATGATGTGAGGAAAATAATGAATAAAGTCGATTTTTATTATGTTTTATCATTAATAAAACGAAACGCTCGGTTAATTCACTTCATGTTGTAAATAGCAGCTGCTTAGGAGTTTTGATAGTATGTATCATTTTATTTTTATACTAGCATTTCCCGCGGCTTTACACGCGTTTTAAAGACCGAGTATCTGATATCTCATCTGTGATACTTTCAAAACAGAATAAGGGTTCCGCTCAAAACATAAAATCGTACGTTTTACGTAGCTCATGCAACTAAACGATATTAATGTGTTAAAATAAAGTTTGGGTGCGTTAACACAATTGGAATGTAGATGTACTTTTTAAAAATAAAGACTACTTAATTCGAATTCTTGACTAACCTTCCGTAGGACCAGTGGTAATTATGTTTTAATTGATTCGTACATGAAAACATCAGTTGTAAGTCGCGGGATTTCAACATACTTCATTTTGTTTCCTACCACTGCCTACAAGTTGATTTTAATTGAAATTTAAAGATAATATCATAATACTTTATCTGTATGGCATACCGCCAGCTTCATTCTTCCCACGACTGACCAATTCTACTCTGTACGAATCAGAGATGATATCATAGTAGAGCAAAGTACTTGTGGATTGCTTCTCGAAGAAATATTTATTATTATAAGGGGAGTAACGATTTCAGTGAAGGTATATTGTAATGTTTTATCTTCGTCTCAAAGTTAAAAGCAAACTGCTTTTATAAAGAGCAATGTTTTAATAACATTTTATTGTAATTATATGTAAAATTTCATAAATTGCTAATTATGTATATAAATACAAGATGCGCGCGAAAAATATAACCTTTCTTGACAGTCGTTTAAAAATGGCAGCCTTATAATCCCAAGTATAAAACCCTATAGTCTCTATATTCCCTGACAAGTTGTTATTTCCTACACCTGAAGATTATTTAGAAGAGATCGCAGTTTTAGGAATAAGGTGGCATAAACATTATTTTCCGTATTGACTTACTTTTTATAAAGAGTTTTATCACTATTATCATTAGCTCTAAGAAAATCTGGTACATTTAGTGCCTTAGCACTGCTGAATCCGTTCTGGATCAACGCGCGTCACGGATCACGGCTGGTGCGAGCAGGTAACGAGCCGCCCCGGGAGTACTTATCAAATTACCCTAGATCCCATTCAGAATGATTTGCTTAGCCAAGTAAAGGGATTAATTGATTTATAATATGCTATTATATATTAGATTATATCTATTTTAATTTAATAAGTAGAAAAAAAATATTTTGTATGATTTTAATAGGTTCAATCCGCCTTAAAAAGGAGATAAAAGTACGGGCAATCAATAGTTACTCAAGTAAAGGTTTTAATATCAATCATACATAATATTATCTGAACACTAATATATGATAGTATCTAAATACTAAAACTAAAATGAAACAAACAACAAATTAAAATGAAAATAAATCCGCGAAAGAATCCGAACAAGATACGTTTCTTTTTACAATGACAAATATAAGCGTAAACCTAACAATTTTGTTATTAGCATATTGCTTATTTGGAAGATAAACGTAACAAGTTCCAATACACCAAAAACAGCACTCAATCAAGTGTCGCGGACGCCAGCATTTAATATCTTGAACTTACAACAAAAAGAGCAGAAAGTGGAACGAAGTAATAAAATGGCACAAAGGCCTTTGAATTCTTGTTTAGTGTTAAATATTCTGATTTTAAAAACAAAGGCAAGGTAGAAAGCAGGTATTCTTATTGTTCCTACTCGAAGTTATTGCGGTCGGCAAGTTTTCAATGAAAAGGATAATTGGACGCCGCGCTAACTGCGCTTTGATGTGAAATGTGTCACGCCTTTACCGCCTTTCCCGCAATCATTTTTGCACGTTAACCGCACTTTGATTAGTTTTAAACCGACAAAAACGAAAGGGATCGATTTCGATTAGCCTCTATATTTGTGGTCGATCCGAATTTGGTCCTGGAAATTGAACATTCAATTGGTAATTCAAAATTTGAATTTCACATTGTTCACCACTACATATTATAAATAAAATTTAATTTCAAATAAACAGCTTTTCACCAAATGAATAGGAAAGTATTTATATAAAAAATAAATAATTTTTTAAATTTTTGTATGTCTGTCTGTTTGTTCCAGCTAATCTCTGAAACGACTGGGCCGATTTTGATGGGACTTTCACTCGGAGATAGCTAATGTTATAAGATGTAACATAGGCTACTTGTATTTTATTAGAAAATTATAAAAATTAATTTATATAGCTAGTTTGATATTCATTCAAAACTTCTGCATATTTTTCACCAAATACATACTAGTTTTACACCTTCATTCTCCTTATTAAATCCCGATTCACTTCACACACTGGTCACTTCGCTTTACGTTTCAAAATATTGAATGTAGTATAAAAAATACGCCTAAAAACAGCAGAGCCACGCGAACGTCATATCGCATCAATCATCAAGGGAGGCCCTTTTCAGAATCAATCACGCACAAAATGTACACAGCCAGCGGCGTTCCAGGCGGGATCGGGATACAAGGAATGGGAAAATAAGTGAGGAAAGTTAAAGAGAAAGTCTGTGTACATTGAATTGTAATAAGAGGGACCTTCATAGAATTAGGGATTTATTCGTAAATGTGAGTCGCGTTCCGGACGATTTTTTTATTACTGTTTTTTATCAAAGTACGTCACAAAAATGTAGTTTCTATGACTCTTTTTAACAAAGTATTTCTAAGTAAAGAATATCTCGTTCCTTTGAATAAAGTACAAGTTATAGTTACTATTATTGACGACACGAGTAACCCTGCTTTCTGCGGCAGCGGTCGCGGGTTGGAGTCCCGCTGGGGGCATTCATTTGTTGAGCACGAATGTTTGTAGTGCAGGCATAGGTGTTTATATTTATAATATGTATGTTTTAAAAATTTATATGTGTGCGTACTGCACATCTGTATCATGCACATCAATCATCTGGTATCCGTAACACAAGCCTCGTAGCTTACCACGGAGCTTATGGCGCTGTTGTAATAATGTACCAACATATAGATATATTTAGTGTCCCAACTATATAATATATTAAGTTCATATATTATAGCTTTCAGTTATGATATAAGTAAGGATTAAATGAAACTCGGTATAACTATTTAAGTATTCAGCGAATACAGGGAACTATCGATACTACAACAGACTACAAACTTCCTAGGAATTACGATAGACTCCAAATTGCAGGTCCCCATATTGATGGGCTGGCCAATAGAGAACTTTGCGAGAACTTACTCGGAATAGGTCAAAAATTTGAATAACCCCGGATGTAGACACGAATTAGATTGATTATTTAAGTGTTATATTCTATGGTACTTTAAAACGATTCTTATTTTAAAGTAAATAACTATTACAATTACTACAATTGAATTACAATTAATCCTAAGAGATATCTTATGAGTTATGAATTGAAGGTTCAAAATTTTAAATAAACAAAAAGAGCGTAATGTCTTCATATATTTACGATATTGTTAAGAATGTATGTATGTTTTAACGTAATTTTATAAAAAACATTTGGAATACGTTTGTATATTACATAATATAAAAAGTTATTTAGTACTGTTAGAAATTTTGTTTAATTTCTTTGCGCATCTCTATCTTTTACCATTAAAATATCATTAATTAATAAACACTATAAAAATATGCTTAACTTCTTAACTTCACTACGCTAAATCCATAAAGATCCAAACAATTAAAACAGGTAAGCGCTATTTATACTTTTCTTTTAACAAAAAATCAATTTCCCTGTTAAACTCTACAAAGAAAGTGTTTCTTAGTTCGTTATTACAAACCGTTGCGGCGAGGGCGAGTTTCAATGCGAGACACGGTAATTGGCTTCAACCTGTAACGCTAACTGCATGATCGTCTGAAGAGCGTTTACGTACAATCATTTTTTGATTAGAAACGCTAGTTATAATTAATTTAACTTTTCAATGGGTTAAGGATGTCGGTTGGTTTAACTGGTAGAGTTCTTATTAAACAATAAGTAGAATTGTTGCTGAAAGAATGAAAGCCATGCTTGTTACCTTCGGGTAGCAACCGAATGGGCCGGCACGCCCCGTATAGTTCATTAGTACCACTCTCTCACAGAAGACCGGCGTTAAGTGGCAGCTATGCTGTCGCGTTTCGTCCGGTGAGTGAGAGTCCGGGAGGCCCACTCTCCTTCCCTCCTCCCTCTTCCCTTCATCCTCCGCCTTCGTTCCCCCCCTCCCTCCCATTTCCCTCCCTCCTCCATCCCTCCCTTCCCGGCCTTCAAGGCCGGCAACGCATCTGCAAACCAGGCTTGCAGATGTCCATGGGCGGAGGTGATCACTTCCCATCAGGTGAGCCTCCTGCCCGTTTGCCCCCTTTTTACCATAAAAAAAAATATTGAATAAAGAATTAAACTTTATGGATTACTAGTGGAACCCGCGGCTTCGCTTGCGCTAAATCTAGTCACGAACCCGAGTGAAGTAAGGGTGAGTCGCTTGTTTAAGATAAACATTTCCATCATACATTACATATGTGTAACTCTAGCGGTTTTGGCAGCGCACGCCAGAATAGCTCGCAGATGGTAGATTTTTTACCACTTACTTTTTATTAATTATTTATCGTCATATTTTAGACAATTCACACAATATCTTTATAAATTATAGCCTTTGTGTTATTCTGATATATAAGCTATATGATTGTAGAGTTTCATTAAAATCCATTCAGTAGTTATTACGTGAAAGAGTAACAAACATTCATCCATCCATCCTTACTTACAAGTTTAGTAGGATCATTCTGTTCGATGTGATTAGATGTAACTGGAATAATATAATTATAAATGCTAAATTTTTGTACGTGTATGTATATAATATTTGGTACTTCCGAAACTTATGTGTGAATGGCTGAATAGATTTTAATGAAATTTAGTACCTTTAGCAACACTTAAGCTACTGCTAGGCCCTTAGAAAATATACACACGAAGTCAAGGGCAAGTCTCTAGTATGGAAGAATTAGTTTTTTTAAATATTAAACTATAATTTCGTTTCTCATTTTATTACATACGAGATAGCACTATTGATACGTATCTATACTTATATTATAATTCAAGTTAAAGGCGGAAATCTATAAAGAATCTAAAAAAATATCACTTTAATCGGGTTCATCCCTAGATACGACTTACAAAATTTCATCTAAATCTGTCCAACGGGTGTCTCTTGATGGCCGAGAGAGACAGGACAGGTATCGATAATATTGACTATTTAAATAAGATTTAAAAAAAAAATATGTACAGATACGCCTCAAATATAATTGTATTGAATATAAATAAATATAAAGTCAAACGTAATAATACTATTATGATCAAAATTCCAAAACTCAATGATTAATATTGTTATTCGAAAACACGTTTGGCGCAGTTTGTAGTGACCCTACTTTCTTGCGTCAGCGGTCCCGGGTTCGTTTCCCGTTGGGGGCATTCGGTTGATAAACTCGGATGTTTGTACTCCAGTCATGGGTGTTTATATTTATAATATGTATGTTTTAAAACTTATATATGTAGTATATCAACTATCTGGTATCCGTAACACAAGCTTCCTTCGTAGTTTACCACGGAAATAGATGGCGCTGTGTGTAATGATGTCCCAACATATTTATTTTAATATCAAAAATCGCGTCGCATTGGTTAGCTAATAATTAATTCTGCGCAACGTTTTGCGAGTCGACGAGAATGTCGTTGCCGTCACTCAGATGAGTTCGCGGAGTTCCATACAACTTCTATGTAGAACTTTTGAAGTGTACTGAGAGGAATAGCACTTTACTAACTATATTATTTTTAGGAAAATTATAATCGCTATAATATGGGATGATACAGCATGTTACATAAGATTTTTTACAAAAAATATACATAATAGTATTCATTCCCGCAGATCCGCTTGCGTTCTAAAGGCTGAAAATCAAAAGAAATATTTTTCTCCCGTTTTTGCAACATTTTTCATTGATGCTTCGCTCCTATTTGTCGTAGCGTTATGTAATATAGTGTTACGAATACACGAGTAAAGGAAATTGCTTGCGCCATCTAGTGTGGAGCGAAGGAACCACTTTGTGTGCTGTACAGAACGTGAAACCTCCACTCAATACTAGATGGCGCTAGAGGAGCTATATAGAGGAATAAACTCGAAAATCGAGTACACGCGCGAATGTTCCAGAATGGTCTGGGACTAGACTCGGCCGGTATAAATAGGCCGCGGGTGGCCGAGCGAGTAGAGTTCAGTTTGAGCGATCGACGAAGCGACTTCGCAGTGAAGACTAGTGATCAAAAGTGATACCAGTGGAAACCTACGACATTGGCTACGACCTCGGACATCGTTAGTGCTTAGTGAGTGTACCTAGTTGCTTAGTGAGTGTACCTAGTTGTTTAGTGTTTGTACCTAGTACCTAGTGTTTGTACCCAGTGTTTGAACCTAGTGCTTTGTGTCGGACCTAGTGCTAGTGAATAAAGTCTCTGAAAGAGTCAGCAGGTCTTTCTCTCCAAATCGTTGAACCCTAACACGCAACAACTGGTGTCAGAAGTGGGATTTGGAGATGCCATTGACTCCGAGAGAGAACCCCAAGGAGGGGGTCAGGACGAGGACACAACGAGCTGCGGCTGCCACTGGGGGCCAAGCACCGCCCACTGGCCACGCCTACCAGGCCCCGCCCACTGGCCACGCCCCTCAGGCCCCGCCTACTGGCACCGCCTACCAGGCCCCGCCCACTGACCACGCCCCTCAGGCCCCTCCCACTTTGGCTCAGGCTCCGCCCACTTTGGCTCAGGCTCCGCCCACTTTGACTCAGGCCCCGCCCACTTGCTCCACCCACCTTGCCACGCCCACCGGACAGGCCACGCCCATCAACGGCACCGTAGCTTCTACAGACCCTCAAGTGGCACTTCAATTAGGAAGTATATTTGAATTAATGAAGGCAATGAAAGAATCACAAGAGGTAATGAAAGAATCACAAAAGGCTTTGCAAGAATCACAAGAGCAACAAAAAGACCTCCAACAAAAAGCGCTTTTGGCTATACAAGAGGTTAGTGACACGGTGGGTAAGCTTCGAAAAGATGTCGACGAAGTGGAAGAACGAGTTACCGGGTTAGGATTGGATGTCGAAAATGTGAAAACCGGTCTCGCTGAACTACAAAAGAAAGTAGTGCGCCTTGAAACCACGGGAGTTGCGATGTCTAGTGGAACTACCGGAGGGGCGCAAGGACCAAGAGTGAAAGTGCCGCCATACGACGGCACTACTTCGTGGAACGCTTATCGTCAGCAATTCCAGACTGTTGCCACTGCCAATGGATGGACGGAAGAACAATGTCTGACCGCTCTCACTGTGGCGCTCAGAGGGCAAGCCTTGTCTGTCTTGGAAGCACTGCCACATACAGGAAATGGGTTCCAAGACCTGATGGAGGCACTTGAATCCAGATACGGGGAGCGACATCTGGAACACGTGTTCCGTGCCCAACTGCGTGACAGAGTCCAACACTCAGGAGAAGGACTTCAACAATGGGCGCTGGAAATTGAAAAACTCGTCAGGAAGGCACACCCAGGAGCCGACACCAAGATGGTAGACACGAACATTGTTCAAGCATTTGTCGACGGAATCAAAGACCTGGAGGTCAGAGCTGCAGTGAGGCTTCGTCACCATACCTCGCTAAAGGAAGCATTGGCACATGCTTTGGAGGTCGAGGCTGTTCGCCATGACGTACGGCAGACCCATAAGGTCCGTGAGGTCTCTGAGGAAGCCAAGCAGGTTAAGGCTCCTACGAAGAGAAGTTATAGAGTCATGTGCTACAAGTGCGGCGAGAGGGGGCATCTTCAGCTCAACTGCCCGCAGAAGGAGACCCATCTGGCAAGGATGAAAAGGATCGAGGATCAAATAGAGGAGCTGAAGAAACAAGGGGCTTCGTCCCCTGCCCGGGATCAGGGAAACGAATAAAAGCCAGGACTATGGGGCGAGTACTGGCTGACGCGGAGGAAGCCCCGATAACTGTTATCTCCCAGGCATGCAGCGGGAATAGTCTTGCGATTCAGGGGACTATTAACGGGACGGATTGCAAAATGACTCTAGACACAGGAGCCTCTAGAACAATAGTGAACCCAAATCTGGTAAAAGCAGCAAGGCTACACAAGAGGAGGATTAACTGTCGGCTTCTTACGGCCTCCGGTCAGCCAATACCCGTCCTGGGAGAAATGTCAGTTACGATGGATGTAGGGGGGTCCTCATACTCCCATGACGTTATTGTAGCTGAGATTATGGATGATTGCATCTTGGGTTTGGATTTTATGAAGAAACACAACTGCAGAATTAACGTCGCTGACGGAGTTTTCAGGTGTGGTGAAGAAGAAATCTTCATTCTCGGAGGTGCCTGCGGGAAATTCGCATGTATAAAGAAAGTCATTATACCTGGACGAGCGGAAGCTCAGGTGCTGGTGAAACTGCCGCCAGCTGGAAAGCAAAAGTCAAACAGATGCATGTTGATAGAAGACACACCTACCAAGACATCGGCACAAAAACTGATGACGGCGAGAACCCTTGTTAGTGGAAGCAGTAACGCTGTGGTTAAGGTTGTTAATCTTGGTGATCGCGAGATCTGCTTGAACAAAGGTGACGTCATTGGAAAGTGCGAGGAAGTTGTCTGGATGAAAAAGTGTAGTTCGAAAACAGGCACAGACTCAGTAAACAGCAACAACTACGGAATAGTGACTGAGCTGCTCGATGACTGCAAGAGGAACCTAACGTATTCGCAGGGCATGAAAGCTAAGAAGTTTTTACAGCGCTACGCGAATATCTTCTCCAGTCACGATGGGGACCTTGGAAGAACGTCGGTGGTTCAGCACAGGATAGACACCGGAAGCGAGAGACCAATTCGTCAACGAGCAAGACAGATACCAATTGCTAAGGAAAAAGAAGTTGAAGGCCTTTTGGAGGACATGAGAAGGAATAAGATTATTGAACCGTCTGCAAGTCCGTGGTGCTCACCTGTTGTATTAGTGAAAAAGAAAGATGGTAGCACGAGATTTTGTGTGGACTATAGGCGTCTCAATGATGTCTCTAAGAAGGACAGTTATCCGTTACCTCGAATCGACGACACTTTGGATACCTTGAGTGGCATGAAATGGTTTTCGACCCTAGACCTGAAATCTGGATACTGGCAGGTGGAAATTCATCCAGAGGACAAGGAGAAGACAGCTTTCTCGACCGGTAAAGGTTTATGGCAATTTAACGTCATGCCCTTCGGATTGTGCAACGCACCTGCCACATTCGAGCGACTCATGGAGTGTGTACTAGCAGGCTTAGTTGGAGAGGCTTGCTTAGTCTACTTAGATGACGTCATCATTATCGGCCGTGACTTCGAGGACCATTTGCAAAACTTGGAGCGAGTTTTCGCAAAAATAGAGGGAGCTAAATTAAAGTTGAACCCGAAAAAGTGTCATTTATTCAGGAACAAGGTCAATTATCTCGGCCACGTTATCTCCAGTGATGGAATCCAGACAGACCCGGAGAAACTGGAAGCAGTTCAAAAATGGCCTACCCCTAAGGACAAAACCGAAGTGCGGGCATTTCTCGGCCTATGCTCATACTACAGGCGTTTTGTTAAGGGATTCTCAGAGATAGCCAAGCCGTTACATCGGCTGACCGAAGATAAACGACAATTTTGTTGGGATGGGACTTGTGAAGATTCTTTTCAGAAACTGAAGAAACATCTGTGTGAAACACCAATCCTGGGCTATCCACAAACTGAAGGTCAGTTTATAGTCGGCACGGATGCAAG
The DNA here is from genome assembly GCA_905231865.2 of Boloria selene. NCBI lineage: Eukaryota > Metazoa > Arthropoda > Insecta > Lepidoptera > Nymphalidae > Boloria > Boloria selene. Next base: position 356,074 of record HG993134.1, read on the forward strand.
CAACACGGCCATTGGAGGGGTGTTATCTCAAAAACAGGGTGAAAGAGAAGTTGTTATTGCATATTTCAGCAAATCTTTATCCAAGCCAGAGAGAAACTATTGTGTAACAAGGAGAGAACTCTTGGCTGTTGTAAAGACGCTACAACATTTCAACAAATATCTCATTGGCAGACAGTTTTTACTGCGAACTGATCACGCAGCCTTGAAGTGGTTACTGCAATTCAAGAACCCAGAAGGTCAAGTAGCTCGCTGGATTGAACAGCTTCAGGAGTATGACTTCAAGACGGAACACCGCAGCGGAAAGATGCATGGGAACGCTGATGCACTCTCACGAAGACCGTGTTCGGAAGACTGCAAACATTGTGTTAAGCAGGAATCTAATGAAGTAACATTAAAGCTAACGAGAACAAGTCCTTTGGGTCTCTGGGAGAACGATGCTATGAGGGAGGCTCAAGAAACAGATGACGACCTTCGGCACATCATCACATGGAAGAAACGGGGTGAAGTAAAACCAATCTGGAGTGAGGTTGCACCCACTGGCGCTGTCACTAAGTCGTACTGGGCGCAATGGGACAGTCTGATACTTCAAAACGGAATACTCTACCGGAAATGGGAGAAGACTAACGGCAGAGAGTACCACCTTCAGATAATTGTCCCAAGATCGAGAGTACCAGATGTTCTCCGTGAAGTACATGATGGCGTATCAGGAGGTCATCTAGGTGTCAAGAGGACGTTAACAAAAGTGCGAGAACGATTCTACTGGTTGCATTGTCGAGATGATGTACAGGATTGGTGTCGCAAATGTACTACTTGCGCTGCTGTAAAAGGACCACAGACCAGGAGCCGTGGGAAGCTGCAGCTGTATAACGTCGGTGCACCATGGGAACGAATTGCAGTTGACGTAGCCGGGCCATTTCCTGTAACGGAATCAGGAAACAAGTATTTTATGGTCGTCATTGACTACTTCACCAAATGGCCCGAAGTGTTCGCCATACCAAACCAAGAAGCTACAACAGTCGCTTCTAAGCTAGTCGAAGAAGTGATATGTCGCTTTGGTGTGCCTCTAGAAATCCATTCTGATCAGGGCAGGAACTTCGAATCGCAAGTGTTCCAGGAAGTGTGCAGAATTTTGGGCATGCATAAGACGAGGACCACCGCGTACCACCCACAGTCCGATGGAATGGTTGAGAGATTTAACCAGACTCTTGAGAGGCATTTGGCGAAATTGGTAGACGACAAACAAAAGGATTGGGACAAGTATATACCACTCTTCCTTCTGTCGTATCGAACCGCCGAGCATGAGAGCATAAAAGCTACCCCGGCGTATGTCAATTACGGTAGAGAACTACGAATACCAGTAGACCTATTGACAGGAGGGTCACCGGAGGGAACAGAGACCGTACAAGACTATGTCAGCAATTTAAGGGAGAAAATGCGCTATATACACGCGTTGGTTCGGGAAAATGGGTTACAGTCAAGTGAGAACATGAAAACCAGATACGACCGGAAATCGAACACGAGAGGATTCGAGGAAGGGTCACTGGTGTGGCTGCATAACCCAATCCGCCGGAAAGGGAAATCTCCAAAGTTGCAGACCAAGTGGGACGGTCCATACAAAGTGGTTACCCGAATGAATGATGTGACTTATAGGATTCAAAAGCAACCAAGAGGGACATTCAAAGTGGTACACATAGACCGTCTGGCGCGTTACCATGGCAGTAACAACGATGCTCGGGACGAGCATCTCTAAGAGGGGAGTAGTGTTACGAATACACGAGTAAAGGAAATTGCTTGCGCCATCTAGTGTGGAGCGAAGGAACCACTTTGTGTGCTGTACAGAACGTGAAACCTCCACTCAATACTAGATGGCGCTAGAGGAGCTATATAGAGGAATAAACTCGAAAATCGAGTACACGCGCGAATGTTCCAGAATGGTCTGGGACTAGACTCGGCCGGTATAAATAGGCCGCGGGTGGCCGAGCGAGTAGAGTTCAGTTTGAGCGATCGACGAAGCGACTTCGCAGTGAAGACTAGTGATCAAAAGTGATACCAGTGGAAACCTACGACATTGGCTACGACCTCGGACATCGTTAGTGCTTAGTGAGGGTACCTAGTTGCTTAGTGAGTGTACCTAGTTGTTTAGTGTTTGTACCTAGTACCTAGTGTTTGTACCCAGTGTTTGAACCTAGTGCTTTGTGTCGGACCTAGTGCTAGTGAATAAAGTCTCTGAAAGAGTCAGCAGGTCTTTCTCTCCAAATCGTTGAACCCTAACACGCAACAATAGCTTATAGCCTTCCTCGATACACGGAATATCCAACGCAAAAAGATTTTTTGAATTCGGACCAGTTCTTCCTGAGATTAGCGCGTTCAACCAAAAAAACAAACAAACTCCTCAGCTTTATAATATTAAGTATAGATTAGCGACTCATTCCGTTTGAAACGAACGAACGAACGTTCTCAGAAATGAGATATTTTCCTGCAAAACTTGCTACCATCATACTAAACACCAAATATAAACCACGCTAGTGTGACGTATTGAAAGTTTTGTCTATGAATAGTAAGTTTTTGCGCTCATTTTATTTGTTTTTTGACATTTTCACTTGTAAACGAGCAGGCATATTATGACTTTATTATTTTTTATTGATATAATATAAGCCATTTTATTAATACATATATTTTGCAGATAAAGTTTAGATTTCGAAAAGATTTTCGAGCTCATGTTACTTAGGGCAAAAGGTGAATGAGTTGGGTCAGCATGTGAAGAAAGAACCGCATTTTCTTTTTCACGGCCATATATTTATTATTTGAAGTATACATCAAGGATTATTTTATTATTCTTTGATTTTTTAAGTAAACCGTAAACATAACCTACTGTACTTATATAAATTAAAGCCCTGGTAGAATATATTTTGGAACCAATTAATTAACGCTGTCCAACGATATGCAAATCGGAAAGTCGACGAAGTCAGCGTCGCTGAGTTTGTTGAGTCTTTATGAAATCCTGTTTTGTGCGATACGGTGGTGGCGGAGATAAATAATTATTTTATGAATTTTGTGTTGATACTTATTGCTTGGTCATCTGTTTATTGTTTTCTTTATTAAAATTGACTAGCGATAATACTTTCTTATATATTCGCAAATATTTGACATCACTACATAGTATAAAACAAAGTCGCTTTCTCTGTCCCTATATCCCTATGTATGCTTAAATCTTTTAAACTACGCAACGGATTTTGATGCGGTTTTTTTTAATAGATAGAGTGTTTTAAGAGGAAGGTTTATATGCATAACTAGCAGATCCCGCGGCTTTGCCTGTGCTAAATCTAGGGAAGAGCCCAAGCGAAGCGAGGGCGAGTCGCTATTTATGAATAAATATTTTTTTGGTTCCCGATGTTCCGAATGCTTTACAGAAATAATGGTCACGGGAGGAACTCTCTGCGAAAAGATAGTCTAATTTATAAATTTAACTGGCGACTTACTATCGCTCCGTTTGGGCGCTGTTTACGCGATTTTTTTGTTTTTTCACACAGAATCCTGTCCCGTCAAACAAGTCCAGCTATTTCAAAGATTAGCCCAAAATACAGACAAGCATAAAAATATTTTTTTATTAGTTTCGTGTATTTAGTAAAAGGCTGATGCTTATAAAATTACAAAAAGAGTTATTTTTTTTTATCTTATTACAGAAATGGAGTGTTTGCTAAGCGATTATAACTTATATTAGAAACTTAGGTGACTTTTTATTCATGTGCGTATCAAATCATTACTCACTAACTTAACTTAGGGTCAGTAGCGTCACATAAAACTTTATTACTGTCCTATTTTAGGTAGATTCAATTAAACGTTAGTTACTAATCCTATGAACCACTTCAGTCACACAACTTAATAGAAGCATAGCAGAGAATAAACTGATGATTTATCAGGTTTAATTTTCTCTCTAAATCTCCTCAGAAGGATTTTTCTTTCCGAGCCGTTGGTACGAGTAGCTTTCTAACGGACTGACTACACTGACACTATTTGAATTATTATATGTATCGCCGATTTAAGAATGCTTGTACTAATTAGTCTAATTAAATAAAGTTTATTTTATTTCATCTTTTTAGGATGAACCTAAAGAATAAAAAAAACTCTTAAATTCAATAACAAGCTGAAAGTTTTACTATATTTGTTTACATATGAACATTGAACAACTAACAAGTATATCAGTACACCATTTTTCATGAATCAGTTCATTCAGGTATGAGTGTATCCGACTTGAAATTAACTTCCGATTTCAGAATTTAATGGTCCGCTGAAAAGATCGATTGCATTGATATGAAATATTGGACGTGCCTCGCCTCTGGCCGAACGCCAGTTATCCTCTATTATCGGCTATAATTACTGCCTAAGTGCCCACTACTGGGTTACATAATACGCTATATATTGCGTGGTTGTCATCTGCGTGCTTGGGCAGTGCTGGTACAAGCTGTTCAATGTATCGTGATGAGCCAAGTTACACGATGGATGACATACACTGAGTCAGAAGTTAGTTACTAAACTGTCTTGCCTGTTTTGATATACGATTTTGATAGGCCTTATATAATATATAGATAGATTTTAGGTATATCCGCTCGGACTTGTCTTTACGTACGTTTTCAACGGTTAGTATAGAATTCTCGAGGTGTCTTATATGTTGACCCAGAACTATCACCATAACAAATATTTCAATAGGATTTTCCAAATTATATATGTGTATAATATTGACAGTGGTAGCCCAGCGGTAACGCGCTCGCTTGGATAATCGAGTGATGCAGGTTCAAATCCGGGTCTCGCACCTCTGATATTTTCATGTGCGAATCATTTTTATCATGGTTACCACTTGTCTTACGGTGAAGGAAAACATCGTGAGGAAGCCTGCAAGTCTGAGAAAACCTAGCAAATTTTCGAAAGACCTGTGAAGTCCGCCAACACGCACTAGTCCAGCGCGGTGGACTATGGCCTGATCCCCCTCGTACTGCGGGAGGCTCGTGCCCAGCAGTAGGACGTTAAATAGGGCTGATGATGATGATGATGATGATGATATAGATTCCACAGGTAGAATTTAAATAATAATCATAATATGTATAGAAAATTGTTTTAGCTTTAGATAAACTAACGCGCTGAAGTATTTTATTTACATAAGAGTTAGGTTTAAACTAAGTTCGAACAAAGCCCAAATAATCTTTATTAGTTTTACAAACAGAGGGCGTATCTAAATGTAAAGCAAATGGATTTGCCACTTTGAGAAGAGCTTCGAGCGTGTGCTAATAATTTGCTTACACAATGGAGTCCCGTTATAATGATAACGGGATGCAAGCTATTGATTTGAACGTTGTCAATGCTAGAATGGTTTCTATGCGAATCAGTACATTGGATGTGAATAAATAAATAAATGTTGGTACATTATGATACTCAGAGCTATCTAGTTCCGTGGTAAGCTACGAAGGAAGCTTGTGTTACGGATAGCAGATAGTTGTTATACTACATAATATATAGGTTTAAATACATACATATTATAAATATAAACACCCATGACTGGAGTACAAACATTCGAGTTTAACAAATGAATGCCCCCAGCGGGCCTTGAACCCGCGACAGCTGGTGCAAGAATCTAGTGTCACTACAAACTGCGCCAACAATTTTGACAAATTAACATCCCACCCTTGCTGGACTTAGTCATTTAGCGAAAGTATTTATAAGATTACAATAGGGGTTGTCTGCATAAAATTTCATGTGAGTCGAATTTCATCAATCTTAATCGTGATATATGTACATTTTACAACAAACCAAAAAATATCAATAAGCAAAAATAACTAACTTTACAATAAATGACTTTATCATAGTCAAAAGAGCTTGTAAAAGCCTATTTGAATAAAGAATATTTTGATTTTGATTTGAATTATATTATCACCACCAAAACAGAAGTCTCCTGAATTGAACTAAAAATGAAACACCCCAATATGGGCATATCAAATACCACTCGATGATATCGGGCAGGTGCTATTCCCTCGATTAGAGTTTATTCAAATTGGTTCAAATAAAAGTGTAATTCCATCGATTTCCCATTTCCCATGGCCTGTTGTAGTGCTTGCGAACAGACACGCTGGCTTCGAGCCAATTTCTTTCTTATTACTTTAATCACGCATCACATTATCCACGGCCATTATGCCGGCATAACGCTATTATTTCTTTTGTATGGATTTAAATGTATTTAATATTATTTAGCAAGTGTTTGCCCGCAGTTCTGGTGGCATAAGAATACATAAAAAACCTTGAAGAACTAACACGCTCAATGCTTATTCGAATATAAAATTAGTCTGATTAATATTGCTGATGTTATGCCTCAGCTCAATTTGCCTAAATGTATAAAATAAACACGTACAAATACACTTGAAAAACATACTTTCGCTATGCAAAAGTTGGGTAAAATTAACTCTATAACGATTTAATATCAAATATTCATTCATCAAATATTTTTATTATATTCATATAGTGTTAGAATATAAGACATAACGTTTAACACTTCACACAGCACTCGAGATGTGTAACAGCTTTAATCTCCAAACTTGATGTAAATAGTTTCAAACAAAAAAGTTTTAACATGTTTTATTCAGAAGTTCCGATGGGCGTTTAAAGCTCTATCAAAAGTTCATCATTTATTTGTAAATTGCATTTACTTTTACAAAAAATGAACCACATCATGCTAACGCATTTTAATCACGTTATGTGTCAAATCTATAAATCACCTTATAATGGCAACTATGAATAAAGTTACTTTTTTTACTATCTAAAAATCTAAAGTTCTTGTATAGTTCTAAGATATACTCGTATCTTTAATGACCATCCCACGTGAACTGTATATTTTTTGGAATATCAGGTAATCTAGGTTAGGTATTATAATTATATTATATAAATCACAAATCTTACGACAAACTCAACCCAGATTCGATCAGTAAATTGGCGCATATATAGTAAATAGTCTGTTATGAGTATTAAAAAACCTCAGTTTTTTCTTTGCACACTTCTTCCGAAAAAACATTCCAAATTTCCGATACTATAGTAAATAGTCTGTCATGAATCGTATAAGACTTCAGTCTTTTTCTTTTGCTTTTTCTTTTGCGCACTTCCTTTTGAATATCATTCCCAATTTTCGAAATAATAATTGAAGCAAATCGGCAAAAACCTATAGGTAGTAAATTTTTTTTAAAACATCGAGACAACAAATTAAAAGTATGTTAAAATCGACACACAATTATATTTCATTATATAGTTATAAGTAAAGGTACTATAAGAGCATTTTAAATTTACTCACCGTTATTCTTTTAAGTAGCCGCTTCCCTTTGTACCACATGATTGCCGCCGGGGGCCTGCTGCCCGCTGACTCGCAGGAGAATTCGTACCGTCTCTCCGCCGTTAAAATACCTGCTTCACCCACTTGTGGCGGTTTCTTGATATCCACTGTGAGTGGTCGTACTACAAAAAAGTGATTAATATATAAATATAGCTTAAGCTCAAATTAATGTTAATCTTATATGCATATTTCCGATTTAAATGTCTAAACCTGATTTGAGCTTCATATTTTTTATAAAAATTAAGACTACGTCAAAAATCATCTTATAATTTTCACTTATGTAGGTAACATTACGACGACACGTTTGGTTAAGTTTGTAGTGATACTACTTGCTGCGCCAGCGGTCGCGGGTTCGAGTCCCGCTGGGGGCATTCATTTGTTGAGCACGAATGTTTGTACTCCATTTATACTATGTATTTATCTAAAGTTATATAGTATATGAACTATCTGGTATCCGTAACACAAGCCTTGTAGCTTAACGCGGAACTAGATAGCGCTGTGTGTAATAATATCCCATCTTATTTATGTTTATTTATTTTTTCATAAAAACCCAAGTGAAGGAGGTTTAAATCCTGGGTGTCGCACCTTATATTCGAATGATTTCCACCATAATTACTACTTGTAATATAAGCTATAATATTACCACTGAGTGCTTTAAGTTATTTTTATTCCAATAAAATATGTTTACTATTAGATATATGAGAAAGCATACATAAGAAATTTAATTGCACCCGACAGAACCTAGCGTAAGTTGCTAGGTAGAATAGTAATGTCACATAAAAAGCATATTTACACTATCAGTTTTTATTACTTAGGACAAGAAATAATTTCCTCGTAATTTGTTACCGTATTAATGTTATAAAATTAAAAACAAAAATTCCGATTATTCAGGACCGTTTTACCTTCGTTTGAAGTTATGCAATGACAAGACAAGATATTTCAACTGGCACGCTTTGAAGCCGTTAACAAGAAAATTGAATTCAATTCATAAAGTTTGAAGTGTGCTGACTTAGATTCGAAATATAAAGAATTTCCAAAGAAATGAAACAGAAATTTATTATTGGCTTATATATTCATATTGTTATTGAGATCCATTTTTTATTCCGATATGTCAAGTGGATCCTTCAGTATATTACAATACAAGAAAAGCTAATAAAATATGCTGAATTAACGTATTTCATAAAAGCAAGATTATATGTAAAAGAGCTATAATAAAATATGGAAATCGTACTAATACTTTCTTGTAGCAATTTTTTGACGGCGCGGACGTTAATAATTTTAGCCTTTCAGCCACTATGTCTTCTAAAATAGTCGAAACATTGAAAACCTTAAAGTGAGACATTAGCGAAATAAATAGTGCCTAATAGCCTAGAGTCGAGACATGACAATGGAAATTAATTAAATTATAAGTACAAAAAGAAAATAAATTTGTTTACTTAGTCACAATGCTGTAGTCTCCTATAATTAAAGGAGCATACATATTTTGTTTTATAATAACTTTTGTATTTTTTTAAACTAACGTGTGTATTCTTTGTTGGAGACTCTTATAAAAAAAAATAATAAATTTTATTAACGCTATATACTAAATAATATCAAGATAAATATGACCAAGTTTAATTTTTCGGTAATCTAACTCATCATGTCTTGCCCATTATATAACATATCTAATACTTACAGAACATATCTAGGACTAAAGACACTTCTTTAGGCGGAACTAAATGAGAATTCGCCGCTTGGCATGTGAAGACTGCCGCGTAGTCAACGCGTCGTATCGCAGGCCACAGTAATCTATTTTCTATCACATCTCCTGTGTTATGTTCATATTCTTCATCTACAAGCACACCGTTGACAAGCCACCGTACAGATGGCTCTGGTCGACCTGCGTAAAAATTTACAACATTATTTTTTTGTAAATCCCAAAACGCTAATATAATAATAAATAATAATGCTTATTATGATGCTGGCTTAACACTTCGGCTTTGCCCAAACTAATGTTAATTAAACAAAAGTCATATGGGACGTAGGGACATTATTTAACACAGCACCATCTGGTTCCGTGGTAAGCTACGAAGGAAGCTTGTGTTACGGATAGGTATAATTTTAAATCCATACATACATATACACATTATAAATATAAACACTCATGAGTTTAACAAATGAATGCCCCCAGTGGGACTCGAACTCGTGACCGCTGGCGCAATAAAGTAGGGTCACTACAAACTGCGCCAAACGTGTCGTCAAAAGCTTTACTAACACGCAATAATTTTATGTAATGCTGACACATTATTCGAGTCTTCACTTATAACTCAAGAGACAAAATCAAACTGCCTAAACCTAACTAGTAACCTAGCTGTATTATTTGTCTTTGCAACATTTAATATTATTACTAAAAAAATATATTTTTCTCAACAAAAAAATATAAAAAAAAAGAGATAAGGCCAATGTAAATGCCGGTTAAAACAGTTTCACTTCCAGATTAATTGCGAATCTACAAGAGTATAAGTCAACTAAACGCGGTTTTTAAAATTCAGAAGGAGGTCGAGTATAGTTCTAATTAATTAAATTTGTAATGAACTATGCCTTTTTATTTATTCTACGCTCATTTTCCACTTCACTCGTATAATCGGCAAGAGCACGTACTAAACTTCACCCGCATTCATAATATTCATGTTCATTCAAAATATCGAGATTTGATGTTTTTCATGATATGGATGAATTTACTGGTAAATACATTTAGAAATTTCAGTTTTCTTTGGTTTCGCAGTTTTGTATACATAGATAATAGTAATTATTGTATATATAATAATGTGTTAAAATCTAAAAGTCGGAAGTCACTACAATGGCAGAGGTTAAAAATTCGAATCCAGATTGAGACTCATTTTTCCATTAAAAACATATACGTAATAATTCAATCAAATTCCTAACTTAGTGACCATAATATTATGTTATATTTGATAGTCTCTAAAACATGTATTGTAAAATGTACATATATTTTAAATTATTACGATAAAAAATATAAAAGATATTTATATCTTCCATGAGTTATACCCGACCGTGTTACGCTTATTTGGACTCAAACGGCTGTTGGGGAAAAACCGCAATAACAATTTTACACGCTCGCGCTTCAGGCTACGATAATCTTTATGGCTTTATAACCAGATTTTATCATTTATAATAATAGCTAGAAGCAACACAAACCCACACTATACATGCTTCGAATGATCTTAACTTCGGCAATATATATACTTATCTTCCTCCTTAATAATAATATTATTATGTGAAAGCTTAGATGTTAGGAGGATGATTTAATGAAGCTAGACCGGCTGAAAGACAATTGATTATATTTGGTACAGAGATAGGTTAAGGTCTAAAATAGCATAAGCATTAAGCAACTCGAAATTATTTACCCGGAAAATGTCTGGTTCCGCTGGGCAAGATTAGTTTTAAAGATTTCTTCTATTTAAAATAAACAAAAATAACAAAATATTAAACAGTTTTGAGATTAATCTTTAAACGTTTCTCATCTAATCAGAATACGGTATATGTTGAATGTACATAATATAACATTTGAAGTGCTACTAAGCTTCTTATATTAAGCTACTATGGGAATTTGGACGATATCTGATCGAAACAATCGATAACTAAGCGTTGTACTTTCGGTTTCGGTTACGGATTAAAAAAAATAACTGAAAATGTAAGAGTTCATTCTTTTTTAATGTGACGACAAAAGCTTATCGAGGAGTTGTAAAGCAATAATAATCTAATCCTCTTATATATTATTTATGATAACTAAATTAATATATTCTATTATAAAGTCCTCTGAAATTCGCAATATATTTGTGGATTGGAAGACACGAACCATCTCAGCAAGCTATTTCATTAGCAAAATCTAAGACAAGTCGGATTTTCGCAGTGAAGCAACCCCTAGCTCAGACATAGCATCTATCTATCCGTCTGTACACCCCTTTGCCTAAATCGGTTTATCTTATGCCATCGAACGAAACACTTTGTTCAAATTAAATTACTAGCAATGTACCAAGTGTGTCCAATCTAATTCTGAGTGTCAATGGATTCAATTTGGATTTGCGAACGTCTAGTTTGTGGTATGCATCTATTCATGAAGCACGCAGTGCCGCTGGCTTACGACCGGTCTTCGGCGTGTAAGTGGTTTGTTTACGTGAATATAATTATAGTAATTGCAGTTCATGACTTCTTCTCGATCCTATGGTTCGCTAAGATGGCGTATTGCCCAAAATGTTAGATTATTTCATGATGAAAGTCTATTGGTTTTTAAAAAAAATAGCAATATTTTTGACGACACGTTTGGCGCAGTTTGTAGTGGCCCTATTTTACTGCGCCAGCGTTCGCGGGTTCGAGTCCCGCTGGGGGCATTCATTTGTTAAGCTCGGATGTTTGTACTCCAGTCATAAACTTATATATGTAGTATATCAACTATCTGGTATCCGTAACACAAGCTTCCTTTATAGCTTCGGAACTACATGGCGCTGTGTGTAATAATGTCCCAACATATTTATTATTTATTTATTTATTATGTATCATTTTGCATACGGCACTTTGTTTACTGCGATAGTTTATAGTCTATGGGTTTATAGATATACATAAATGGCACGTCTATTCTTGAATGCAATTAACAGCGCCAACGTACGAGATTTCTCGTTACGAGCTATCTCGTGCGTAGATATCAGTAATAACATTCGTTAATTTAGAGATCATCATTGCCTATCAAACAGTTTTGTATTAAACCATTGCTATTTTAATAAGTTAACTGATCTTTATAGTACGCGTCTGCGTAGTAATGTACGTATATAAATAAGATACACGTCTATGCATCTTACTTCACCAATGAGATAATTATTGGTTAAAGTGGAAAAGTCGTTACACTGATAAAAAGAACATTAAAACGAATATTATAGTTAAAGTTTTTATTTAATGTTTACGTTCCTTTTATCCTTATTTAGGGCAAAATTTAAAACCAAGCCAAAATCATTTAAAAAACATCATACATATCATTTGATATACCATCTGACGTTATTATAGTATAACATAATTACAAAAAAAATATTCAATCAAATTGACTTAATTCTATTCTAGTCGTCGATTTAACTTAACAGTTACAAATGGTCGAATCGAAATTAACAAAAAGATTGAATTTCTAGCGCTTCTTAAGTCCGAGCCAGGGTTAATAATTTTAATGAGTTTGTAGGGCGTCTCCAATCTATTGTAATTACGTTTCGAAGACGTTTGTAGGCAACGTTGAAGCAATTATAAGTGTAATTACAAGAATTTTATACATTCTTGTGATAGCAAGAATTTTAATAAAATGTATAAAGAGTTAAGACAATTTTCACTGGATCCAGCGGTAACGCGTCGCTCGGATAACCGAGTGATGCGGATTCAAATCCGGGTCTCGCACCTCTGATATTTTTATGTGCGAATCATTTCTATCATGATTACCACTTGTCTTAAGATGAAGGAAAACATCGTGAGGAAACCTGCATGTCTGAGAAAACCTAGCAAGTTTTCGAAAGACATGTGAAGTCCGCCAACACGCACTAGGCCAGCGCGGTGGACTATGGCCTGATCCCCCTCGTACTGAGGGAGGCCCGTGCCCAGCAGTGGTACGTTTAAAAGGGATGATGATATTTTGACTGTATTCTCTTAAGCTAAATTTATACTTATAATACAATTAGTGTTAGTTAATATTCGTTCTTAAATATAGGTAAGTATTTTGATTATATCTATTTTAGTCTTGGGCATGGATTATATTTAATCGGTAGAGTTTTGTTCTTGATATTTATATAATATCATAATTAAATTAAAATGTATGAAATCTATTAATAATATAATGATAAAAATAAGATAGGAAGTCAGAGGAGAAGATAATTACATATTTAATATAAATATTGACTTAATTGGTGGTCTATGACGTGAGATAATATCTGTTTGGAATAAAACAAGTATTTTCAGCAGGAAAGTGTATTGAAATTCAAAGTAATTTGCAGGAAATTAAACTGAAAAAGTACGATACGCGAAGACCTCGGAAGAAATATTTTTTATTGTACTGACCACCCCAAAAATAGAACCGGCATTTACCTACCTAAGAGGGTAGTATAACATAAGCCACTATCTACTAACTATATTATTATACTATAGGTACTAACTGACCCAGCGAACTCTGTTCCGCTAGAATACAAATTACTAATTATTACTGATCAATGATTTCTGACAAAACTTATAATTACTTATAGACAAAATTATTATAATTATTTATAGACAACATTACGTTTAGCTGTCATTTGCGTTTTGTTATTTCATGTCAGATGCGTTTTTGTTATACCACGTTTTATAGTGACTTGAATTCTATTTGACGTTTTATGTCACGTCACACGGGATCGCGGTCGAATGGAATAAAAAGTATCCTATGTCCGTCTCCTGGTTCTAAGCTACCTCCTCACAAATTTTCAGCCAAATCCGTTCAGCCGTTCTTGAGTTATAAATAGTGTAACTAACACGACTTTCTTTTACATAATATAGATAATTAAGAACAATACTAAACTGTCTACTAAGCGGCGGTCTATTTCTAGTAGAGCAGCAAGGTTATTCATACTTAATTACTATGTACCTGACTACGTCTGCGGTTCTCTGAACTATTTAGGTCTGCCTAAATTAAGACTTGGTTAGTTGAAATTCATTGTATAGTTTAGTATATTTTTATGTATTTTTTTCATTTACTTGTAAAGTTTTAAATAAGCTTGAATGTGTAAGAATAAGGACGATTAATAACAATATATTCAAATTATAAATATTTTACAAAGCTTTAAAAATTGAGTAGTCTGGAGTCGATCACATCGTTCCCAAGATGTATCATATTAACCATACTTCGCAGAACTAACGCGCACCCTTCCTATTTTCGCAACATTTTTATTGATGCTCCGCTTCTATTAGTCGTATCGTGATGTAATATAGCCTATAGCCTTCCTCCATAAACGGACTATCCAACACAAAAGGATTTTTCAATTCAGATCAGTAGTTCCTGAAATTAGCGCGTTCAACCAAACAAACAAACAAACAAACAAACTCTTCAGCTTTATAATATTATTAGTATTAGTATAGATTATTGTCCAATACCGTTTAACACACAATCGTCCGTTAAGTTTTTGATTTTGGTGACCATAAAAATAATAACTGACTGTAGTAGGTGAATAACTAGCAGTAGGTGAATAGTAAATTAATATTTTAAAACATTACTAGGCATATAATTGAATTCTAGTAGTTTAAAAGTTTTAATACATTAACAAATCGATTTGCAAAAAACGGTCTAGTTTTAGCGTTTTCATAATTGCGAATAAAGCAGGTCACTAGCGTTCTCCGACTCCGGCCTAATTTTACTCTCGAGACATTTACGGGAAATTTACTCTTATTTCCTTATAAATAAATGTTATTTTCGAAGCAATCACTCTTTTCCAGCCTGATAAACAACAACAGTGCTTATTTAAATTAGATTTCGGTGTTAGCGCAAATACGGGGCTGGAATAATGAAATCGTCGTTGATATTTTATTCAATCAGGTGTTCTGTTGGAAAACTAAATAATAGTTGACAGCTCTCGTACCGGCAAATAACTTTCCAAATCAACAATATTCTTCTACTCTTTTTTTTGTTTTTAATTTGATATATTATACGACATGTTTGGCGCAGTTTTTAGTGACCCTACTTTCTTGCGCCAGCAGTCGCGGGTTCGAGTCCCGCTGGGGGCATTCATTTGTTGAGCACGAATATTTGTATTCCAGTCATTGGTGTTTATATTTATAATATGTATATATTTAATATATATATGGGTCAACTATTTGGTATCCGTAACACAAGCCTCGTAGCTTACCACGGAACTAGATGGCGCTCTTGTAACGAGCGTCTTAGAACAATTGTCTTAGAACTGTATAATGATTATTTTGTATTTGTTAAACAATAAATAAATAAATAAACTAGCATATTGCAGTGTTGCTAAATATCATTTTATTGAAGACTCTCAACAACATGATTTATGAGAGTAGATAATGTGTGATCATCTACAGATATTATCATAATAGTTCATCTCCCGAAAGGGTCTACGAAATTACAACATGAATATTCTGTTGGACAGGTTTCGATGAGAGCAACAGGCGACCCCCTAACGAGTGTCCTAAAAACGGGCCATAGTAAGCCCCCATCATTACAAAAGCATCTGCCCCACTGTCATTGAATCTTTTTTCTTGGTGTTTTAGAAAATACGCTTCAATCAATTTCTCGATTATGCAAATGCTTTCATCTTCTCGAATTTCGTTCGTTCGCTGCGATCAGATAAAGTCACTTCTGATTTGATTTTCCCAATTTAGGTGGCGTGATTTTAACAAACTTTGGAGTAAAATCATTTTTTAAAACTTTCTTCCTAGATTTTTACCATTACTACCTTTATTTTTTAAGTACCTATATATTGATACTTACATAATATTGTTATCTATGCTAATATTATAAGGCAGAAGAGTTTGTTTGTTTGTTTGAACGCGCTAATCTCAGGAACTATTGGTCTGAATTAAAAAATCTTTTTGTGTTGGATAGTCCGTTTATCGAGAAAGGCTATATTTCATCACGCTACGACCAATAGGAGCGGAGTATCGATGAAAAATGTTGCAAAAACGGAAACGGCAGGCGTTAGTTCTGCGAGGTACGTACCGCGCGACTCAAAAAGAATTTGGTTTCCGGTCTTTAGAACGCGTGCGAAGCCGCGGGAAATGCTAGTTTTTTTATAACCAAGTATTGAAGACTGTGATCGGGATAGAACAAAGTATATTCAACAGTAAATATCTACTCCATGTTGTTTTATCTGTTAAAAGCGTTCCAGTGTCTCTGGCGAGTGCCCTGAAGGCTTTCTAAAGAAAAATTCACAAGTTTCAATTTGAACCGTGATTCTAAAATTTT
Organism: Boloria selene; assembly: GCA_905231865.2. Lineage (NCBI taxonomy): Eukaryota > Metazoa > Arthropoda > Insecta > Lepidoptera > Nymphalidae > Boloria > Boloria selene. The sequence goes on from HG993134.1 coordinate 372,414, forward strand.
ATTTCATACATTTGCTAAATTTTAACATTCAATTACAGCTTATATTCATTTTAGCACACGATATTTTGATACCTCTAATAATTTAGAGGATGGAGGAATCGATATAATAATTGATATGGATAAGTCTTTTGTCTTTTACGAGCAAAATGTTACTTTGATGAATTAAATTATTCCATTTGTATTTAATTTAGTATTCTCTCATGTTTTCTAATATTACAACCATTGGGAAATTGTGTCACCACTACACAACACATCTACTCTCCTGTGTATAATGTAATGGTTATTAACGAAAATAAATAAAGCCGGTCTCACACAGGGGTTGTGATTTTAGCTCATTTCAGTCTAACTGATAGAAATAGAGTAACAATTATTTTAATAATATTATAAATGTGACGTATTTAGATATTTGGATGATTGCATGGATGTTTGTTACTCAATCAGACCAGAACGGATATTTATGTTTGGAACAAAGTACTTTACTATTCATATTACAATATATTGTAGAATAATTATTTAGTGCGGGTTTGGTGCCTGCCCTAACTAATTCGACCATTTCTTATCCTTTGTAGGTCCAAATCAAATAAAATATTTTATTCAGCATAAAACTTGTTACAATTTCTTACTGAACGTCATGAGTCTACCACCAGTTCGGAAAGAAGAAACCTCTGACCTGAGAAGAACTGGCGAAAGAAACTCAGCGGGATTAATATATTTTTTTATCTTAATCTCACTTTTTTTAAATTAAATTGTAAATTAACAATAATTCTATATAATACCTACATCATTCCCAAGGCGTTCTGTCTTCTAAAAAATCGTTAAAATAGAAATAAACATTTTAAAAAATATATTTAATTGAAGAAGAATTAATGGAATTTCAATTATAATATTATTTCTCTAATAACAATTGGAAACTTCTCAACTTCATTGTTTATTCCGAAATAAAATTTTATTTACCGGCTTATGATATCGCATCGCTCGTCCACAGCCCCGCGGCAGCTATCACGGGCCGTTTGTACTGAAGCCAATCTCATGAATAATTCAAACCTCTCTAACGAAACAGAAATGTTAATTCATCACTTGATTATACTACACTAAACATGTTGATTCGTCCCGCTTTGCTGCAACATACGGCTTCATTTTTGCACTGCTATTGCGACTCCATTTTAATATGTCATACTAAGTCTTTAACATAAAGTTTAAAAAATCATTTCTATCATGATTACCACTTGTCTTACGGTGAAGGAAAACATCGTGAGAAAACCTGCATGTCTGAGAAAACCTAGCAAGTTTTTTGAAAGACATGTGAAGTCCGCCAACACGCACCTAGGCCAGTGCGGTGGACTATAGCCTGATCCCCCTCGTACTGAGGGAGGCCCGTGCCCAGCAGTGGGACGTTAAAAAGGGCTGAAGATAAAAATGTCGTAGAAGCTGTTAATTTGTCTACTACAAATTCACATTTCCATTTATCCATATAGATTTCATTCGTATTATGAGAGATCAATATTTACCTTCCGAGATGAATATAAAAATGATTATTTTTAGACTTAAACTAATCTGAATGCATAGTTATATAATAAATGAGCGATGGTATTACAATCACGAGGTTTATACTTGATCTAGAATTTACTTACATTAAAAGTACGAGTAAACACGAGCTAAAGTACTGGATGATATAAAAATAAGTTTAATTCTTTAAACTGACATGGCCACTGGCAATATTGTTGTGGCGTAAACGCTCAATAATTACAACAAGTGGTTAACATGGTAAGTATACATTTTTAGTTTCAAACTAAAACTGTATGTTAATATTTCCCAACCTTTAGAGGACCTCTTTAAAAATTCTCGACTTGTTTTTTTACCTCTGAGTTTCAACTATTATTAGAAGGTAAAGGAAAACAAAATAAAGAAAGATTATTGTCTGAAATAACCAAGCTTTCAAATAGTGATGGTACGCCATCCTGTACTTTATAGTCTTTAAAGGCTTTATGAAATTTATTACTGGTCCGTTCCGTTTTGATGAACCATTAGGTGGGACATCAAAAGGATTATAAGTATGATTCTGATTAACATTATAATTATTATCTATAAGTATAATATAAGCTAAATTTATTTTCACTTTAATTTTGATTTTATAAAACATAAATTATAACTTAAGTATTACATTATATTGTTCTCTAATCACTACATAGTATAAAACAAAGTCGCTTTCTCTGTCCCTATATCCCTATGTATGCTTAAATCTTTAAAACTACGCAACGGATTTTGATGCGGTTTTTTTAATACATAGAGTGATTCAAGAGGAAGGTTTATATGCATAACTAGCAGATCCCGCGGCTTTGCCTGTGCTAAATCTAGGGAAGAGCCTGAGCGAAGCGAGGGCGAGTCGCTAGTTTAATGTATAAAAAAGAAAATATTTATATTAATGTTAAATAATTCTATTTCTTTTTAATTATTAATATCAATTTTCTAATAATATATTGTATATAATGAAATTCAATTTTTAAATCTTTTTATTCCTCAATGTTTAATATAATAATGCATTTTATAATAATTATACTTATAATTTATTATGTAAATTATTATCATGGCAATTATTGTAATTTCTGTTGGTAATCCAAATAAATAAATAAATAAATAAAGATAAACGTGCAAATCATAGCTCATTTATCAGGTAAATCTTAACAATAAAAGATTTTTACACACAATATTACCTCCTAGTACTCGACATGTGAGGAGAACGTCGTCACCTTCTTCATGAGGACCCAGGGTAGTGGAGTTAATCACACGACCCCATCTGTCTACCACCACTGGTTTCTCCGGTGGAACTAGAACAAATATTTATAATGAAATGATGCAGAACAATGTAATATTATTTTATTAAATACATCAATAGAAGTAAGAGTAATGTAAATATAGTTTAAGTTTGGAAGGAATTCTCTTCTTCTGTGGAGAAAGTCGGTAAAGAACAAACAATTATATGTTTTTCTAATTGCTTAATATTTAGCTATAGATAGTAAAACAAACAAAAAATACTCAATTTTAATAACTAATAATAATATTCTTGAACCTACTTATTTTGTATTATCCTTTAAAATAATTGAAATACTCTAAAATTATCAATTTGCAGCCAAATTTTCCGAACGAACAAAGATAAAAGAGCCCAAATTTTATTCAGAAAAATAAATCACAAGATGACGAGGTGCGAATCTCGTTCAACATAAATATTTAGTTTTGTTTGTTTCTTGCCACAACTTTGGAGGAAACTAAAGTGGAAGCAGGAACGCGAATGTGGCTTAAACTTGCCGTAGTCTTCACTACTTTTTCTTCAGATTCTTTCCTTTCGTTTCGAGATTTCATCGACCTACTACGTGTTATAAAAGTTAGGGATTGTTTTTGTTGTGAAAACATCAAGTAAAGCGAATAATATGTTTATGTTATTTTTTATGGAGGTTGAATGATAGTTGGTATTCGCTACATTGCTATTCTAGATAATAGCTTTTGCAATAATATAAACCCACTTAGACTTTCAAGGGGATATCTCTTGACCGATTTTGATGAAATTTTATATGATAATAACTGCTTATTCAGAAAATATATAGTAGTTAGTTACTATAATGCTCGTCGTTTTAAACAAGAAAATGACTAAAAAACCATTTCGTAATTCATATTTATCTTTGTACTAGTCGAAAAATAATGTTAGTAGTTCATATTTTACTGTTATATAAATATTAACTCTAGTTGCTTTACTAGAGATACAGTATGAGACATAAATAATATTATGTATAAATAACTCATAAATAATTAAAAGTATAAAGAGCACAAACACACGGCGGTATGCAAATGATGCGCCACATAAAGCCGCGAGCAAATTAACTGTTATTCCAAACATAACTAACTCCGGAATCAATCGCACTAATCCCGACTTGATTGTGTTACATTAAAACGGATACGATAAACAATAATATGGGAAGATCCCTGAATGCAATTAATCAGCCCGATACTGTGCAGGTGATTGCTAACAGCTTCGTTCGATTACCATTAATCTGTTCCCACACTGCTGCCAAAATACCACTCGCGAAGCAGTTCTCTTTAACACAGTGGTAGTAGGTTCACATTTGCTTGGCGCAAGTCCATCTCAGTGTGGACTTTGCGCCGCACCGTGTACGGTTATTTCGGTGGGCCCCGTTTAAAGCATGAAAGCCCAATTGGGTTTTACATTCGACACAGCGGGCTCGTCCAATCTAACTTTACTCTCTAATTCCGACTCGAGCCATTGACTGCGAGCAAAAATAGTGCGAATTCATCCGTTAGCTCAAAGATAAATAAATGCGTTAAGTCAAACAATACACGAACAATAAGTTCCTTTGGTGTTTCAATCCTAATCTCGAAATCTCTTTTTGTAATAGTTTTTACGCTTTGATGGATTTTCAGTATCTGAAAAACTTATTTTTCGACTTTACAAAGGCCCAGACTGTTCATGGCACAGTGAGTACGCATTTGTAACGCGATTACAAAGTATATCCTAATTTGAGAGAGAATTCTCAGTTTATTCATGAAATCCAAAAGCTACTGTGTGTTAGTCTTGACTTATGAATTAAATTATACGATTTCAAATAATATCATATGGCTAAGCTTTTAAACATTTCAGTGATATAATAAAATATTTATAACTATAAAAAGTTTATGACCAAAGTGCTTTGCTGTTTTAAAACGAATTCTGTGTTTGTAAAAATCCAATATGAACATATTCATATGCGCGTGGAATTATTGAAAGTCTTTAATTACGAGTATAAAATTTATTAATATTATTAAGTTAATTCAAATTGGATAACTGTTTAATCACCTTATAATCCAAAAGAGCTTTACTTTAAATTTAAGAAGAGGCTTGGTTAGAACATTCTTAATAGAAAGACAACAAACTGGTAATCAGATTGTGAGCCGCTACCGGCGTCCTCACACCCTTTGAAAGTAATCTTAAGTTTCCAACTCGTTTCAATCAATCAACTTTGACGCGGTTTGCATTCGACGTTAGTTAACTACCTAGGGAGCTCAATAAGTTATTCAACAATTTGTGTAATGTAGTCAATTGTTAAGTTTAATTTAATTTCAAGTTTATATTATTCTTTTAAGGAATACTATTAATTTTAAAAGAAACTATCTTTTTAGATTTTGTAGCGGATTAATTTTAAAAATCCAAAGGAAACCAAAAATCCAAATAAATCCGCGACAAAATCCGAAATGATAGTTTCATTTATGATATCAAGTATTCGCGTAAACCTAAGAAAGTATTACTATAAATTTATTTTATTTTTTAAGTTAATTATTTCTATTCTTCTCAATCCCAAACCCTTAAATTTGATACCAAACACGGAGGTGATGAAAAAACATACACTACTATCTTTTGAATCACCTTATTGAAATTAAAATGCAGTGACTTAGCTAATCATGCGTTGTTATCTATTCTAAACGTCAATGCAATTCAGCTAATTGAATGTTGAAAATAACTTGCAGAATTTAACGTGATATAGTAGCTAATTAAAACCATGAAATAGTAATAATTAAGATACTCGTAACAGAAATAATGAAGACAAAACGAGTGACGAATTTAAATTTGAATTGGCAATGAGAGGCGAAGTGATTGTGTTTCAATATAGGACGTGAATTTGGTTTTGTTTCAAAGGCCGATCCAATTAATGTAGGCGACGTCCAGGGCGTAATTACACGCGGCCCTAGGGAGCTCGGCCAGATACTCATTAATACTACAAATGTAATGACATCCTACAAATTTATGGACGCAATAAAAACGCTAAAAATCAAGCGAAATTAAAACCAATTTCAGTGATGAATTTTGATATTGATCGTTAATTTATTCAGTGTTGATCATCATATTCATGTGGATTAATGAATTGCTCTTTTAATTTATTTGGGATGACGCAAAGAGTTATTTTTAATTTCGGTAAATGGACGGTTTTTGTCTGTTTGGCATTAATTTTATTTATATTATATTAAATTGTTCTGTCAGAGATGGGATTTCTCTGCTGCCTAATTACAGAAAAGGCATAGGATTGGAATCAGTCTACTATTTACTATCCAAAGTATAATGATGATACAAACCCCTTTACTGCTGTTTTTAAAGAAATATGCTAATATCAAAAATCGAATCATTTTTAGTATTGGGGCCTGTATACATGCATACTGTAAACATGCGGTATGCAGGGCTCACTGGTTTAAGAAAAGCCAGTACCACCCATTCAAACCAAACAAAACCTTCCTCATATTCAGGATCGCTTACTAGACCACTCAAAGAAGAGAAGTTATCAGAGCAGTACCTGGTGCAAACAAACGACTTCGAATTTATTTAACTGTTTCAATTTTTACTCTTTAAAATATCATTCTCAGTGTTATATTTAAAATTAAACACGAAACATAAATACTGTAGTTTCTCCAACAAACCCGCCTTATTCAGCTCGAAGTGCGTCATTTTTCATTTTAACGAATATTTTTGCTTTAATATCATATTTTTCATTGTGAAAAAAGTCACGGTCAGGAGTGAAGTTGCATTAAGTAATCACAAGAATAAAAGCCATTTCTTTGTAGCTTTCGGAACATTACGGTGTATTGTGTAAAATTTCGCCCGCGCGATGCGCAAAGTACGGCAATATTCTAATGCGTTCCACCACTTTACTTAAGTGATTAGTTTTTGCTACAGGTATTCTGGATTTCTGTTTTGAAAATGTATATTATAAGTTTTAATATTATGTTGATGACCGTCGCCGTTTATTAGCCAAGCCGTAGGTTCTTAAATTTCTACTGCTACGCAGGGACAAACTTTATATTGTAGCTTTTAAGTTGGAGTTTGAGTGAGAACTATTTTTATTAAACCCAAATATATAACAGTAATAAAGTAAAGTAAGTGAATTGTTCAGGGGAATAATTTGTTTAAAATCACATTTATAAAAATAAAACTCTATGTACCTAACTATAAATAAAAAATTAATTTGTAACGTAGATTTAATAGAAGCTAGTTTAATTATTAAAACCACAGATACAATGCCTAAGATAAAGAGAACTTGTTTTAAGACTTAATGATAAAATTGAAAATTTAGGGCTTCGTAGGAAGTTTTAGATACTTACCCCAAGAAACCTAAGATTTGAGGTCTGTTTTAGTTTAAGATATTGCTTTAGTACTTAAATCCCAACTGAAGTGTTTGATTCATGTTAATGAATAGCTTCACCTATGGTTGATATTAGGCGTTATAATAAATTATAGTTTTAACTACTTCACGCCTAAATTTATGTTAATTTTAGACAAACGACGTGAAACGCGTAACCATGCTTTTAAGAGTTTAAATACCTATAAAATAAATAATATAAATATATTGTTAAGACACACAATACCATCTAGTTACATGCTAAGCTAAGAGGCTTTTTTTGTGTATACCAGATAGTTGGCACACTACAAATGTTATATAATATTAAATACATACATATAACAAATATAAACACTCAGGACTAGTGTACAAACATTCGTGATATTCTCACATATGAATGCCCAAGCGGGACTCGAACGCGCGACCGCTAGCACAATTGCAGTTTTTATCTCATTAGAAGCCAATAAATCAATTTCTCTTCGGCCATTCTAGTAAATGGGAAAGATGTGTTCAAAACTCCATCTCGTGTGCGCGTTCATTCAAAATAGTGTTAATTGCTGTGGACCAAACAAGTGTTGAACTTTGAAAACCACTAACTGTAGTAATATTTAGCCGATTCGAACCTATAACCTTTTGCAAGTTGGACTAGTTTGAGCTATTTCACAACTCACTGAAAAGCGTAGCTAAAAAGCTTTATATAAAATAAAACTGAAAATACATATAGTAGTTTATTTTATGAACTTTAACAAGTTTTGAATAAGTTTAATTGAATGAAATATTTTAAATCTGAGTCGTAAATTTTTTATTACCAGTTATACGAGTATTTTGAATTAGTTAATGTCCCCAGGCATTTCGTATTTCTTACTAATTCTTAAATTTCTTGCACTAGTAGTATGTTAAGCGTTTTGCTTGAGTATGCAAGTGAAGTGGGTTCAAAACTGGAACTACGTAGCACCTGTGATATTTTCATGGATGAATCATTTTTAACACAATTCTTACTGGAAGTAAACAAAAATGTAAGGAAAAGGACAAGGTCAATAAAGAATTTTTCAAGATTTCGTAGGATATAATTAAGCCCAGAAACTTGGCCAGCGTAGTAAAATTTGGCCTCATCTCACTCAAACGACAGGTAGCCCAGTGTGCCCAGCAGTGAGACGTTTAAAAGAAAATAATATTATCCACACTTTCTCAAAGTAATTGTTAAACTTTCATCCTCGTACCAAGCATATAAAACCACGGGCGAGAGTAGTTTTGTTGTATTGTATTCAGCCATACTTAACGTCCCATTGCTGGGCACGGGCATCCCTTTTAGTATGAGGAAGAAAGAAAGTTAAAATGTGTATTTTTCTTAACTGCCCATAAATTATAACATAATGCACTCCAACCGATTCCGGCCATGGCGGCCAATCTCATTGAGACTGCAACTGCACAGAAGATATTATAGTGCACAAGTGTACGCGCAGACACAAGTGCACTCTCTATTCATTACTCTCATACTCCGGTGGGACGACTACTCGACACGACCAATAAGAGCTAAGGCGTAGGAACAACGGCTTTACGTGCTCTCCGAGGCTTACTAAACAGAAAGACTCAATAATTAAACTTGGCCCGACCTGGGACTCGAACCCAGGACCTCTCGATATATGACCATACATGCTAGCCACTACACCACCGAGGCAGTACATTATAACATAAAATGAATACATCGATAACATTGCAAAGTATCTAACGTTAATTTAAAAGAGTATTCTGTGACCTTATGAAATGCCATACAAATGCTAATAGCTGCTCCTCGCACCTAAAGTGATAAGTGCAGATAAATGTCAGCCTGGAAATAGCGTTATACGTAAAAATCACCTATAAGTATTATAATAATACTTTAATGAGGTCACATTCATGCCTTGAATGTTTTAGGGGATGAATTATTACAATTCCGTCTAGAAATATTTTATACTAGCAATACGCGCGGCTTCGCCCGCGTTCTTTTTTTTAATCGCTACTAAACTTCATTCAATCACTCGCTGCATTAGTATTTTGTTGTCAAATTGACATTTCGAGTCTATCTAACCATTACATAAGTTAAATTATTGTTTAGATTTAAAAAAAAAAAAAATGTCATAAAAATTGGTTCAGCCGTTCTTGAGTTATAAATGGTGTAACTAACACGACAACCACAACCATTTTATCTTATACTAGCGACTCGCCCTCGCTTCGCTTGGGCTTTTTCCTAGATTTAGCACAGGCAAAGCCGCGGGATCCGCTAGTTATGCATATAAACCTTCCTCTTCAATCACTCTATCTATTAAAAAAACCGCATCAAAATCCGTTGCGTAGTTTTAAAGAATTAAGCGTACAAAGGGATATAGGGACAGAGAAAGCGACTTTGTTTTATATTATGTAGTGATGCGAATAGGATGAAATAGTTCTACTTGATAATTACGCAGATTAAGAATAATACCGCTTGGATTAAGTGACGCGATAGAGGTCCTCAGTTCGAATCCCGGGTCATGTCAAAATAGTTAATAAGTGTTTGTGTAAAAAAAGTGGAACAGGAAAACTTCATTGGTATGGAAATATTAAGTCATAAATATAACTATTATATTACAGGTATATATAGTATTATTATATTGTAATAAAAATACTTATGTAATAAAAAGTTCTTGCAAGCAGTTTCCAGCAAAACTTTCGAGACGGAGTTTCCTTATTGACTTACAATATTGGTATAAAATTAATTCTAAAAACAGATTTAAAGTTTTACAAAATCTTTGTTGTTGAATTTTTTGAAGTAGCAATTTTCTTTTTACATTGAGGGGACTTCTTGCGAGACTAGCACGCCAACTATTGTACATTGATGGAGCAATATAAGGAACCTTCGTTTTGAAGTAGAAACTTCATAATTTCTTCGCAATCGGCTTAATGCCAATAATAAAATTAGAATATTTTTAATATATTACCATAATATTATATTATGTATATTATACTAATAACAATTACAGTTACAAGCTTATTCTTCCTTTCTTTTTCTTAGTGCAAAGTGAGTGAAATACAAAAAAGTACACTCAAATAGCAGTAACTAGAAGTTAATACAATTATTTACACCAAACATGTATCAAACCCACGATCTCCGATTATTAGTTAAGTTTAAACTTCAACTAGCTAGTTAGTTGCTTAGAGAATGCTTATACGAATATCGAAATGTAATTAAATTAGGCATTAAAACAGCTAAACTAATACTAAATGAGCAACGTTTGCAAATGAACGTAAGCGTATTAACTAAATTAATTAAAAGGTTATAGAAATTTAAAATATATAATTTGCAGTTTGCAAATAAAAATATTTTGTCATTTATTCATTATTTTATACAAGATAATTCTTACTGAATCGAAAATATTTTTTTATATAAATATATTGAAATAGTAATAATTGTTATAGGTATAGAAGTTGAATTTTAAGATTTTTGAATTTTGGCTGTCTGTCTGTAATCGAACTATTGAACAGATTTTGATAAAGTTTAGTATGGTGATAGATAGTTATCCAGGTCTACATAATATAGGATACTTTTTTCTCAGCATTTCAGAAAAATTGATACTAAGAGTAACGTACCTAGGGCCCTAGGGTAAAGAATTGTGTCGATCGAGTGGCATAGAACTAAACATGAAGTCAAAAATAATGTCGATAATGAGGATTTACTGTAAGCTAGCAGGCGTTGATAACATTTTGTAACAAATATTAGGAATTTATATTATTTTTTAAAATACTTGTTGGCTCTTGTTGTCCTTTTAGGACAACGATTTTAAAACTTTTTAATACTAATAACAAAAAAAAACTATTGAAGAATTTGTTCAAGTCAGTCATTAAGGCTAATAACTTAAGACTTTTGAATCAAACTAACTAGATCGGCTGTAAATATCAATAACATTGATATTTTAACTAATTCTGATTCATATATTTGTATAAATTAAAGTAATACTTTCTTAGGTTCATACGAATATTTGACGTATGCTTAAATCTTTAAAACTACGCAACGGATTTTGATACAGTTTTTTTAATAGATAGAGTGATTCAAGAGGAAGGTTTATATGCATAACTAGCAGATCCCGCGGCTTTGCCTGTGCTAAATCTATAATAAATTAAAGTATATTTAAAATAAAATGTATTTGAGCATAATAAATGCGTTATTTAACTAGCATTACTGACGGTTATAAATAGTTTGTCTTAACTTAATAGTTTATGTTTAACAACCAAATTACATTAAACGAAGTTTAACTTACCAACAACAGTTAGATTATATCTAAAGCTAGTAGTTTGCGTGTTTCTGAAGTCCACACGACATCTGTACACGCCTTCGTCCCGCCTCTTAACATCCTTCACGAGAAGCGACGCGGGCGGCGGCGACGTTGAGAAATGGGCTCGAGGACCGAACACCTCTGGTGCAGACCAGTGTCGTGCCTCCGATAGGTGCTTGCCGCGAACGTCGAAACTGTAACAAAAGTTATAAATATAAGCTTCACTACATATTAAAAAAAGTGCGTGTGTACAAAGTACACATGTCAGAAGTAAAACTTCTTTAGTAAACTAATTTTTAAATCTCGTTTATATTTATACTAAATAACCTCGTCTAAGCTCGTTGAGAGAGGGAGATGGCGCGAAGGTCACACCCACGAGTTAGACAGAGTTAGAAATGTCACTGACTCGCGGTGGGCGAGATCTAACTAAGGCTAACTCTTCCCCGTGTCTGAGCGCCAGGTACTATGGACTTATTTTTTCGTTTCATCGAGTTTGAAATCACGACGATTCTAAGGAAGTTTCACTTCAAAAAGACAAATTTTCAAGTTATAAATATAAGCTTCACTACATATTATAAAAGACAAAAATTTTCCGTCTGTCAGTTCCTGATAAACTCAAAAACTATTCCACCTATTGTCATGTTGTTTTCATCAACGGATAGAGTGGTTCTTGAGGAAGGTTTTAGTGTATAACTAGCGGAACTCACGGCTTCGCTCGCGCTAAATGCAGGGACCAACCTGAGAGGGCAGCGAGGGAAAGCGAGGACGAGTCGCTAGTTCACTAATAAAATATATTATAAGCTGAAATACTATATTGTAAGAAGGAGTTTCAAATTTTTATACAAATGAGGGTGTTTTTATTTATTGTTTAAAGAAAAACACAACATAAAATATAGGTTAATTTAGGAATTAATAATAATATAAATACTAGTTACGTATATGACATTCAAAAGCTTGATAATACCATGTATGTAAAGAATAGAACGTATTGTAAAATCATTTATATATTCACAATAACGTTTAATCCATTTTGATTAGTAAGTTGCAAATTAAAGTTCGATTTTATTTTTAAAGCTAGCTTTTTCCGCGTAATATAGCTCCGCTTTAATATGAGAGGCCGTCGACTGGTACTCAATCAATTATGATTTAACCGAGTTACAATAGTCGATTAAGTTCAAAATTACTGTTGTTTGAATTTTTTCTCCACATTAATTTTATCTTTGACGTAATATAGACTCACGCATTTATTTATAGAACAAGTCCACTCTACAGAAAAATAAAATTTAAGAATATTAGACATCCATTTTAAGTTTATAGTTTAGGAATATAAATTTAGTATAATATATAAAGATATTATTTTATTATTTATTTACATACTACTGTTTTATAGTACCAATATTTAGTATACAAAACACTAAACTGAAATACTCAAAACATATGTTTTTCAAAAACAAAACCAAAACATAACTTTCTTTCCACTCTCCTTCCCCCCTCCCTCTTCCTTTCATCCTCCGCCTTCGTTCCCCCCTCCCTCTTCCTTTCATCCTCCGCCTTCGTTCCCCCCTCCCCCCCACTTCCCTTCATCCTCCGCCTTCGTTCCCCCTCCCTCCCACTTCCCTTCCTCCTCCATCCCTCCCTTTCCTGAAGGGCGGCAACGCATCTACAAGCCTGGCTTGCAGATGTCCATGGGCGGAGGTGATCACTTCCCATCAGGTGAGCCTCCTGCCCGTTTGCCCCCTTTTTAACATAAAAAAAAAAATATATTTTATAGTCGTGATGAAATATTATACGAGCTATAGTCTTCAAAACAAGACAAGTTTCAAGATATCAAATAATAATTGACAGCAAATTATCATATAAAAATAAAAATAAATTGAAAATGGAAAATATTCTAGGTTGCGCTTATATTACAGCTGTCAAAAATGCATACGTTCGAGATGCAGAATATTTCGAGACGAGTATATTTCCGGTGAATATCGATAGCTCGTCAGTCCACATGACATGATCGAAAATCTGGAACTCCCTATTTTTATCTACTATATACATAAGCTATGACTTTATCTTGGCTTTGTCTGTGTTTATCTTTTAATAGTTACAATATGTGTATAAAGAGATTATTTAATAGTAAACGTAAATTAAAGCAGTTAGCGTGCGTGACTTCCAGTATTTAGTATATTTACTTGAATGCAATAATGCAAACAATTTTTTTCGTCCATAGTAAGCTTTAAAATTATTCATAATATTTAATTGATATAAATAAGAAGATTTTTAATTCGTATCTACATATATGTTTAGTCCTTTTTTAACAACCCACTGCTGGGCACCGACCGCCCTTCAATGTGAGTGGGACCATAGTCCAACTAGTCGCCGGCCGACCGCTGGCCTAGTGCGGGTTGGTGGACTTCACGTGTCTTCCGAAAACTTGGTAGGTTCTCTCAGACATGCAGGTTTCCTCACGATATTTTCCTTCACCGTAAGACAGTGTAATCGTGTTAGAAATGATTAGCACATGAAAATATCGGAGGTGCGAGACACTTCTATATATTATATGTAGTGTCTAGTAGTATGATATTTTAACATAATAAGCATTTATAGTGTTTTTACTAAATTATTTTTATAAGTAGGCAATATATGTTTAATGGTTTATATCCTGATATTTCACTTGATCAAAATTAATTTAGTATTGAACATAACGATAGTTTTATTTTTTTAACATTTTTTTTAACAAAATTATTTAGCGTTGATGGTAAAATTTTCATAATTATTTCATACCAAATTAAATTAAGTTCTCTGAAACAATCTAATATTAATTCATATTTACCGATCTAAAATCACTTTTTAAAATTCTTATATCTTAAGACTTAGTAACTTACGCATAATTTAAAATCGGTGTTCAAATTACGAAGGCCACGAAGCAAGAAAAATAACGATAATCCTCATTAGAAGCAGCTATTTTGCTTCGGTTTCTTAAATATTCAAAAATCTGTTTTTTTTCGTTTTTAATTACTCAATCTTTAATGTTTTACAATAATTTTATGTAATCGGATATATTACAGCAGCCAAATTAGTGACCTAACTGATTATTATCTTTTGGTTAAACTTATATTTTCGTATTTCAAGAAAATTCGTAGGATCTCCCAATTTTTGGGTATAATCATAATATAATACAAATACAATTTTTAAAATGTTTGTAAATATTAAAATAAGATTGTAGGCTAACAATGTGAATAATATACTGTACTAGCCTTTCCCGCGGCTCCGCTCGCGTTCTATAGCTGAAAATAAAAAATATATTTTTCTCCCGTTTTTGCAACATTCTTCATTGATGCTCCGCTCCTACTGGTCGTAGCGTGATGTCATATTAATAGCCTATAGCCTTCCTCGATAAACGGACTATCAAACACAATTTTTTTAATCTGGACCAGTAGTTCCTGAGATTAGCGCGTTCAACTAAACAAACAAACAAACAACCAAACTCTTCAGCTTTATAATATTAGTATAGATAATAACAAAACCGATGATTCGTGTGGCAACACTATAGCTTACATGTCATAATATTATTCTCCCAATTAATTAATTTATTTTTAATAAATTTTGTATATATTATAGCTAGTTAAGCTTAGTTTAAATAAGTGCTAATTTATTTTAAAGCATCAAAGTTATTGTGATATACGTTCCTAAAAGGATTATTCAAAAAATTAAGTTGTGTTCGTCGGCTGTCAACGTACAGGTAACGAACTCAAGTTTTAAATTGAATCTTTGTCGTTGTAATTTCTTTCCTTACTATTATCATAGATTGTTAAGTAAATTAATATAGTTATATTACATTGTTCACACCTCCTGTACACACGTTAGAAATTCTCAATATTATATTTGTTCAATTTTGTTTTTAATAAATAAACATGATGACCCGTGGATCCAAGGCGCGCCAGGCGGAGGAGCAACTCCAGCTAACGCTCCAGGAGCTAAAGACATACAGGATTCAGTGTGAACAATTGCTTAAGGAAAGGGATGACAATGAGAAGGAGTTAGAGAAGATTTTCAAAAAAAATACTGATTTAAAAAATGAAATGTCAAAAATTCATACTGAATACACTAATGTAATGTATGAAAATGAAAATCTTCTCAAAATAGTCAATGGGTTTGACCAGTGCAGAGATGAGTATGAGGAAGCCCTCAAACTCAACAGTGATTTGAAACACCAACTGCATGAGGCAAATAAACAAATTAATAATCTTAAAAATGTTAACTATAGTCTAACAGCCTCACAAACCCAATGTCTATACAATGAATTGGTTGAGAATGCACCAAACTTAGTATCCTCTGTCTCAAACTTGAAAAATAATATTAGTGTGATAGATTTGACCAGTGATGACTCGAGCACTACCATCTCTATGCCGAGTAAAAATAAATTAAAAAAATATATTAAAATTAATAAACAAATAAAAAAGTATCACCAACTTATAAAAACAAAAAATATATATAAAAAGTATAACAATATTTGTAGAGAGAAAATAGCACTCAAAACAAAAATGATATCATATTGTCAAGAAATTAATATTTTAAAAAATGACTATGAGACTGATGTTAGCTCGCTGCAGTCTGAGATTGTAAATTTAAAACAAAGTTTGGAAACATTAACTTCTAAATACAATACTGCTCAGAAAGAAATTGCTGAACACATATCTGCCATGGACGACCTGGTAAAACTTAGTAATAATAACCTTGAACGTTTTGATTCATTTATTAAAAATCATAATTGTGAATGCCATCTTTCAGCTTCAGGTCCAACAGGGCAGATAGATACTAGCTTAACTAGTGAATCCCTTTCTCAGCCTGCGGTGACTCACACTGACCTCAAATATTATAATGTACAAAAACCTGTACAGTCCATACCTATTCCTAAGGAAACAAAATATTTAAAAATTTACAGTGATGAGCTAGGAAAAGGTATGGGTGTATTATTGAATGATTTTTGTGTGGGACAGAGAGTAATCAATCATTGCATGCCCGGAGCCACTTATAATCATATAGTTAATAGCATTTTGAGTGAGACTCACTGTCCCAACACAACTATTATATTATTAATTGGGAGAAGGGGTACTGTAAACAAACATTCAATGGAAAATATTCTAAATAAATTGGAACAATTAAATATAAATAAAATTTTATTGTTTACACTACCTTATTTAGCTAAATTGCCACAGGAAAATAGGTTAAGATATGACATTAATAATTTAATGCACACATTAAGTACTTGTAAGTACTTAAATTTAAATATTGAAAAAAGTAACAAAATTGATGTTATTGACATAAATAATTTATGGAAAAATAATAATTATATGTTGACATATAGTAGGCTGAGCCTACCATATTATTTTAAACGACAGATAGCATCTGTGCTATCTTATTATATACAAATTGACATAGCCAATAATCTGGTTACGTTGACATCTGCTCCTATTGAGCAAAAATGTAATATGACATTTTATGATGTGGAATCTATTCCAAATAAGCATTTAAATTAATTATTAAGACAACAGAGGATACCTCTAGCATATTAAAAAGTTATGACACTAAATCAAATAAATGTCATAATAACTTAGTAAGAAATGCCCCCACTTGTAAAAATTTAAAAACTGTAAACCTGGTGCACCAAAATATACAGGGCATGTTAGGCAAGGATCTTGAACTGGAGTTATTTATGAATGGCGATAATATTCATATTTTATGTTTAACTGAACACTGGCTTTGTAGTTCCCAGTCCATATTTAACTTCAGCGGTCACCAGGTTGCTAGTATGTTTAACAGAGAGAAAGCTATACGCGGCGGCTCTTTAATAATTATAAGTAAACTTTTTAAACATAAAGAACGTAAAGATATTGTGAGCCTCTCTGTTGAGCAAACTATTGAACTAGCCTGCGTAGAGCTTGAGCACTTCATTGTTGTATGCGTATACAGACCTCCTAGTGGGTTATATGAGTACTTTGAGAAAGTACTGGAAGAAGTTTTGTTAAAATTAAATATTACTAATAAGGTTATTATTCTATGTGGGGACTTTAATATTAATTTATTAGATAATTCTAATACAAGTCTTAGATTTAAATCTATGCTTCTATCATATAACCTACATAACTTATTTACTGAGCCAACTAGGATCACTGCTACCAGTGCTACATGTATAGATAACATATTTACAAACTGTAAACCATATTCTAAAGCAATTATTAATAAGTTAAGCTCCGACCATTGTGGCCAGTTTGCTTCCTTTTCTTATTCTTTAAATACCAACAAAAATAACTTAAAAAAGACTTTTGTACCTGTAAATACTACACGTATGGAGAAGTTCAGAGGTAATATTGTGGCAAAACTTCCCTATTTATTCTACATTAATGACCCCAACTACTTATATAACTCTTTATTTAAATTAGTAAAAACAGAATTTTCCACAATATTTACTTCTAAAACAGTCAATTCAGGGGGTCTCTTGACATTCGGTGAATGGGCAACTCCTGGCATATACAAGAGCAGGCGAAGGCTATATGAATTGTACAATGAAAGAACCTATAATCATAGTATAGCTTTCGCTTCTTTTGTAACTGCCTACTCCAAATTGTTTAGAAGAGTATGTTCCATGGCAAAATCCTTGTATATTAAAGATAAAATAAGAAATGCGCATGATAAAATCAAAATGACATGGAACATAATTGCTTGTGAAAGTGGAAGAGTCGCAGATCGCAGCTTCGATTTTAAGTTAAATATTAATGAAAATTTTATTACTTCAGACCGAGAAGTTGCATCTGAGTTTGAAAAATTTTTCACTGACATTCCAATTTCAACAACGCAATCACTTAATTCGTCTCCCGACATTGCCAAACTTTTGCTAAAGAAAAACGTCAAAGAATGTAATGTTATATTTAAATTTAAACAAGTAAACCCCAAAGACATAATGGTAGCCTTCAGAAGTCTGGACCTCAAGAAAACAGCTGATCTATGGGGTATATCTGTAAAAGTTGTTAATTCGGTAATTGATGTTGTTGCGCCTTATCTTGCTACTATATTTAATGGCTGTATAGAACATGGTGTTTTTCCTGATCTAATGAAATACAGTAAAGTCATTCCTATTTTTAAATCAGGTAGTACCTTAGACCCCAATAATTTTAGACCAATTTCAGTACTCCCAACATTTAGTAAAATTTTTGAAAAAATCATACTCGGGCAAATGTTATTGCATTTCAATGCACACAATCTACTTCATAAGAAACAATTCGGTTTTACGAAAGGTCGCTCCACAGCAGATGCTAGTGTTGAGCTAGTAAAAAATATTTTTGAGGCTTGGGAGAGGTCACAGGATGCTCTTGGGATATTCTGTGACTTATCCAAGGCCTTTGATTGTGTGCATCACGAGACGTTGATCAGGAAACTGCATCATTATGGGATTAGATATAAGGCACTCAACCTCCTGAATTCCTATCTCAGTAATAGAATTCAGAGGGTTGATGTAAATGGTAAGAGATCTCCTGGAGCTCCGTTTGCTATGGGGGTTCCACAAGGTTCTATTCTTGGTCCATTTCTCTTCCTAATTTACATAAATGATTTGCCATTCTTTGTACAGGACAAACATGAGATAGTATTGTTCGCAGATGACACATCACTTATTTTTAAGGTAAAACGTAATTTACTTATGTACGACGATGTAAACGATGCTCTCTCAAAGGTTGTCTATTGGTTCGATTCGAATAATTTATTATTAAATAACAAAAAAACAAAATTAATAAAATTTACAACACCTAATGTTAAAATTGCTGATAATGGTGTAGTATTGGGTGGAGAGATGTTAAGGCCGATAGAATCAACTAAATTCCTAGGTATCATCATAGATTCGAAATTACAATGGAATCTCCATATTGAGGGGCTAGCGAAAAGACTCAGCTCTGCAGCGTTTGCGGTAAAAAAAATTAGACTTATTACAGACGTAGATACAGCTCGCGTAGTATATTTTAGTTATTTTCATAGTATTATGTCGTATGGAATCCTATTATGGGGTAATGCAGCTACCGTTAATACCATTTTTGTCCTGCAGAAAAGAGCTATTCGTGCCATATATAGTTTAGGACCTAGAGTATCATTAAGAGAAAAGTTTAAAGAAATAAAAATATTGACTGTTGCTTCCCAATACGTGTACGAAAATGTTATGTATGTTCATAAAAATATACACGAATTTCCCAAGAATTGCGACATGCATAGCATTAATACTAGGAGCAAACAAAAACTTGTAATGCCTGTGACTCGCTTACGCCGAGTCAGTAACTCTTTTTATGGACAATGTACACGTCTATACAACAGGATCCCAGAAAACGTTCAAAAAGCTTCTATTGCCAAATTTAAAAAAATTGTGAAGGAACGTTTGTGTACTAAAGGCTATTATTCGATTAACGACTTTTTAGAAGACAGTACGCCTTGGGAATGATGTGATCGCCGCCAGGCTATTTCAACATATAGAATTATTGTTAATCTACAATTTAATTTAAAAAAAAAAGAGTGAGAATACGATAAAAAAAAAAAATTAGTCCCGCTGAGTTTCTTTCGCCAGTTCTTCTCAGGTCAGAGGTTTCTTCTTTCCGAACTGGTGGTAGACTCATGACGTTCAGTAAGAAATTGTAACAATTTTTATGCTGAATAAAATATTTTGATTTGATTTGATTTGATTACACAAAGAGTTTAGTGAACAAATCGCAGCATATTGCTGGTGAGATAGCAACGGTATTCATACAGAATTTTTCCACGGAAGCATAGCACATGCTTTATCAGGTAAAATGTAACGTCCCGTTAAAACAAACAAAAAGTTGGTCCCTCCCATAAATCAGGGCTCGCACGACCCATAATTCTACAATAGCGTAGAGAATTCAAAAGGCAAGAGGCACAAAAAGAAACGAGTGTGTAATCATAAAACGGATTACAAGGATGAAATATACCGAATTACGGTTCAACTCATCGCAGGGCTTTTATTTTCATGTAGATTGTTTGAGCCACTTACAAAAGTGACGGGTGAAACACTTGTTTTTGTACAAGTTGGGCTCTCATAAGTGCCTAATGTATGTTTAAAGCCTTTGTGCTCATGCAAATATTAAAAATGTGTTGTGGTGTGCGGGTTGATGAAGACAATTATGGTGTCTGCCAACATTATGATTAATTACATCACAGTGATGTATTTAGTTAAGAACATTATACCGAGTAGAGGAAGTGAAATGTAATACTCGTGACTCCATAATGCTCTGATTTTCGTAGAATTCTAAGCTACATTTCGTATTAGAGGGAATTAGATATCGATGTATGATATACATGATCAATATAACATCGTATTCCAGTCACGGGTGTTTATATTTACGATATGTATTTACTTAAAGTTGTATATGAACTACTTGGTCTATATAACACAAGCCTCGTAGCTTGCTACGGAACTAGATGGCGCTGTGTATTAATGTCCCAACATATTTATTTTATTTATAATAATAACAAAAGTAAGCAATTTTTATAAAACATGACAGAAGTTAATCTATATTAATATTATAAAGCTGAAGAGTTTGTTTGTTTGGTTGTTTGGTTGAACGCGCTAATCTCAAGAACTAGTAACTGGTTCGATTTGAAAAATTCTTTTTGTGTTGAATATTTCGTTTATCGAGGAAGGCTATAGGCTATATTACATCACGCTGTGACCAACAGGAGCGGAGTATCAATGAAAAATGATACAAAAACGGGGAGAGCGGGCATTAGTTCTGCGAGGTACCATTCCGTGCGACTCAGAAAGAATTTCTGAATGTGTGCGAAGTCGCGGGAAATGCTAGTAATTTATATAAGAACAAAGTTCTAAACATATATACTAGTATACATATAAAGTTAACTAGTAAATAAATGTATATGATGTCACTCAGTTCCTTAATCTAAATCGCTTAACACAGTCATCTGCCGGCTATATCCATTATCCAAACGCACTCTCGTCATAACTTTCGCCATTTGTTAGCTCGGATAAATCAAACGTGAGTGACATGACGAGTACATCGATATATCGCACATCCGCCGGAATCACTTGAGAAACTAACATTCGATTTAGGAAAATCTATATATATATTATGTCATTTGTCATTTTACGTGACATTTTTCAGATATTATTCAATAGATTTCTCGTGACAAGTTTCCAGGCAGACAGACAGACAGACAAAAAATAAACAATACAAAACAAAAAAACTATAGATTCGGCCTCTAAAGATTAGACCTATGGCAGTGGTAGCCCATCGGTAACAAGCTCGCTTGGATAATAGAGTGATGCGGGTTAAAATCCGGGCCTCGCACCTCTGATATTTTCATGTGCGAAACATTTCTAGCATGATTACCATTTGTCTTTCAGTGAAGGAAGAAAATCTGCATGTCTGAGTGTGAAGTCCACCAACACGCAATGAGGATGACATATTCACTTTGTGAAAAAACCCTCTATAAAAAATAAAGAGAAAAAAAACCAACACGCACTAAGCCAGCGCGATGGAATACGCCATGATGCAACTCGTACTGCGGGAGGCTTTTACCCAGCAATGGGACGTTAAAAAGGGCTGAAGACATATTAGACTATTTAAACAAGATTTTCGAAAAATATATTTAATGAACAGATTCGACTACCTCAGTATTTTATAAGTTTAATGAAATGTTATCTATCACCTTACAGTGTAACATAAATAACTTTCGATAGTTTTATTATAGATAATTAAAAGCTCTGTTGTTGTTATCACACGTCTTATCTCTGGCGTAAACACAAGTAAGTTATTAATTCCAGCCGAAAATATCTCTCCAATATCCGCCATATGTCCTCAATTCTACGTGACGCGAACAAAATTGCGTTTAATATTTAAAGGGTACAAATACAAATACAATAGGAATTGTTCCGTTTTTTATGAAACTAAGAAAGCTTTTGCTTAGAGCTTTTGCAATCATAAGAGATGAGTTATTTATCATATTATATAAAATCTGATTAAAAGTTTTGTTAAAGTTAAGTAGCTTAAGAAGTCAAGTCATAACTTTAGGTAAATTTTAGGAAGCTTTTTATAACTAGTTATAAAAAGTTCATTTATCTTGGTATCAAAAAATAGCAAAGATTTACTTTTGAAATTAAACACTTCTTAAAATAATCCAAACAAACAAACCAACAATCATCGTTTCAGTGCTATTTTCCAAATGACCAATTACAGAAAAAGTTTTTAATGTAGAGTTTTTGACATTTTGAATAATAATACAATTGCTATTAAAACACATTTGACTGTAATCAAATTGAAAAAAATATGTTTTTTTCTCTATACATCTTGGAAACAAAGCTTTATTTAAAAAAACACAAATAGGAATATCTCTACTGTAAAGTACAACAATTATTAGTTTGCAAAAGCACTAATACACGAAATGTAAGCTCAATTAGTGTAAAAGCTCGGCACTGATTCCCTTATTTGTATCACATTCTAACGATATTTTATATCTATAAATAAAAACAACAATTGCTCTGAAATAGCTAAGTTGAGTGAAGTTCTTCAGAGTATTGTTAACAACTCGTTAGGTCTCACATCCTGGTGCGAGCGTGATCGATCGCTCCAAGTTTACCGGAATGTTCCATCAACGTCTATTTCATCTCGTATTTATCATGGATGCTTATTCATTTAATTAGCATACTCTGTCACAGTTCCCTCTATTATTACTTTACAGGGCGCCGCCCAAACATACGAATACCGCCCTAATGAAATGTGTGCTAGAACTACATTGAATACATTAGTGTTAGGTTATATTTTATCTATTTCTCATATTATCGCTATAAAATGGGAGATTAGCGTGATATTTTAAACTTTAAACGGTACTTTATCGTATAAATTAATCAATCTCTGTATGAAATATTTTCATGTAACAGTTATGTTATTATAAGGAAGAATAATTAATGTTGTCTTACTTTTACTTCTCTCTTACTTTTTATTTTTTGAACTTTATTTTGAGACCAAGGAAAAAATGAAAGAAAGAAAAAAAAGTAATAGACATAGCAGCTTTATCAGACAGCAATAATATATTCTTCAAAAGTGATTATTATCGTACAGAATACAATTCGTGTAATTATTTCAAGAAATCCTCTCTTGAAACTACGTAACTTTCATAGCGATCCTTCCTGAATAGATTAATATGAATCTAAAGAGTACTTTCCAAAACGGAGTACATAATTGTTTAAAATGGAGCTACAAAGCTAAAATTTTAATGAATAATTTAAATTTATAATATTCTAGAAATATTCAAATAAGCTGTATTAGATTCAAATAAATAATGAAAGTTAACTGCTTTTGTTAGTTTTCCTTATATTTTAGCACTTTTAACGTAAGTCTGCTGGACAACGTTCTCCCTCTAATACGAGGGAGAGCTCGTTTGTTTACATAAAGTTCATTAGGGGTCTGTCCTGGATTCACCCCAATCTTTTTTTTTCATACTTTGACTTACAATTCAACACCTAAAAAATTAGTCCATACAAGTTATATGCCTTCTTTTTCATCCCTGTGATTAAGAACATAGAAACAGATTGTGAATATTTTTGATCCCTGTATCTAACGTTAGTCTGACATGGAATCATCCAGAATAGACAATGATATATTTATGAAGAAAATAATCCCTGAGTCTACTGTATCTATATTGATGTATAATACGTTTAATTTAAAAAGTACCTACACTGAAGTTACTTTTTCATGCTGTTGTTATAATAATATCAAATATTAAGTAACTTATTCATAATACGAACATAAATGAACTTATCGATTGTTGTAAATCATTCGAAAGGTCGAAATCCGCGACGAAATCCGAAAAGATAGTTTCATTTATAACGTGAAATATTCGCGTAAACCTAAGAAAGTATTATAATACGAACATAATTGGTAATACAAAAGGTAATATTCTTTAATTTTAACGTTTATCAGAGACGTGAGAGGCAGTCGCGTGTGGGTTGTGACACAACATTAGCGCTGATAAAGCTCCCACGCGTGACTTTTTCAGATGTTCTGTTAAACGTTGTTTAAGCAAACTATTTTTTTGTATTTGACTAAACTTAAGAAACTTATAAGAAAAAATGATTAAAGTGATATTCAAAGAGCTTTTCTAGTATTTTAAAGTTAGTCAAAGCATCAGCAGTCTAAAAATTAAGAGCTCTTTTTAAATGCTTAAAGATTTTTGAAATTATCTAGCTATTTAACATTTATTTTCTACGATTCTAATGAAACTAATATTTATATTGAGCTAACGATGTTTTTATAAATTATTTTTTACTTTATTATTTCCACTTTATATACATTTTTATATAAATTTTCTAACAAGCCCGTCATTTATTATAATATTACTTTTAAACTTACATTATTATTACGTCTACTTCTATGAACTCGTATAATCATCAGTCAGTCTATTCTTAATCTTGTTTAGACGACTCTACGAGTATATCAATAAAGATACACTTATCAAAGTTACATTAAACATTTATAATATATTATTTATAATATTTTTAAACGATTATAATTATTATGTTTGTACTATATTTGAAATTTGAACAAAAATTGTATAGTACGAATTTTTTATTTAGGAGAATATTTCTCTCCACATGTATTAATGTATGCCTTTTGATACTCCCACTCCCACTGCTGGGTACGGGCTTCTTTTTAATATGACGGAAATTAGACCTCAGTCTATCACGATGTACAAATGTGGGTTACCCAGCATGGTGTACTATGGGTTGATTCCCCTCATATTTAAAGGTATACCTAAGAATACCCTCAGGTATACCTAAGAGACCGGCTTTCTAGCAATGCTATCACCGAATGACCGCCACGCCTGTTGGAATTGATTCAATGATTCGCAAATGAAAATAAAATATCAAAATCCGGGATTGAAACTAGCTTCACCCGATTTCCCAAACGAGTTCATTACCACTAAGCTCTACATATTACTAAATATTTCAAATAAAGATGAAAGCTAAAAATCGTCAAGTGTCAAACACATAGAATCCGTTGTTTCCTATATTTTTTTCAAGTTTTTTTATCTCATCGTGTATTCTAAACAGCTCACTTGCCTTCAGTCGCAAAACGATGAGCCCTGCCCTTTGTCAATTTGCTACATCCCTTTAGTAGGAGCCTTTAGCGCGTCGACGTGACGACGCTACCGAAAACAAACGATCTCCTTGACTTCTCCTTACGTTTAAACAATTGTTTCATATTAAATTTCTGATTGGGGATTCTCTTTCTTCGATCTGATACGTAACATAGGGCATTGGCATGCTTTGATATACTCGAAACGCTATTTGAAACGTTTATTGCGATGTTTACATTTACATTCAAAATAAATCAAATCAAATCAAAATATTCTTTATTCAAATAGACTTTTAAACAAGCTCTTTTGAATCTTCATTTTTACATTATTAAACAATTTATGAAAGGAGCTTGAGTATTATAAATATAAATAAAAATTCAATTATATTATATTCATAATACAAGATCTAAGCATGAAAAGTACAACAGCAATAAAGAAAATTCAAAAGTACTAGAGCAAAGAAATAATAGGCTTAACTAAAACCCAAACAATATTGTACACGGGTGAAAATTCTAAAGCAAAACTCGCGCATTCACTCAAAACAATACGTGTATTTGACGCGGAGGGCATAAAAATAGAATGTTCGCTATAAATCGACGGATGGACTTGTTTGCTGTTTTATCCGTCAACGCATCTGACGGCTATTTGGTAAAGGGGTTTAGGGACCAGGTATTAATGTTTTGGACGTTTTGTCGAATTATATTATTGAAAGCGAACTCCCTGTGATCTCGTTTCTCATAACGATAGCTGATCTGGGAAAACAATGTTTAATCGAGTCTACAATCATTTTAGTTTAAAGCACAATAATTTATTTTGGATAGTATTGGAGAAAGTGTGCAGTAATAACTTATTTAAAGTTTAAAGAAAAACTCTGAAATAAGTAATATATAAGTAATAATAAGTTGCAATTCTCGTTTTGTAATTTTGATAAGATTAATAATTCAGTAAACGTCTTAACTGACTACTAAAACAGACTTGACTCCAAACCACTTAATTTGCCTTTTCGAACAAACAAACCAAAGTGTTATTTAACAATTTGATGTACAAATATAACATCAATTTCATAAAAGACAAGTATCAATTAAAATTAGATCAGAATATGCCAAAAGATATCCGGAAAAGCTCTTAATATTCTTCTATTTATTACTTTTTTGGATTTTTGTGTTATTTTTTTATGTATTTTTTAGTTAATTGTTAATAATTAATTTACTTCTCGAAGATTGAAACTATGCTTTAGATAGGGAATGGAATAAATAAATAGAATTTCTTGCAGGCAGGACAGAAATAGGCCATTCAATCCTACGCTTCTATTATTCAGGGTTCTCGCTTTTCGTGTGTCGTATTTTATATTTGTTTATAAAATATGAGCAACGCACTTAGGGGTTACCGAATTGCAAATTTAAACATGACACCTCGCTGTTCCCTCGACGCTCTTTGACCTTTTATGAGAACATGTCTTCTTTCTTGTGGATTACGTATTAATATTAAGCTTTGATGACATGATTTACGTAAACAATTTAGTGACAAATTCGGGTTTGGTATTCCTAAAATAAATCTTTAATATATAAAGGACTTTTTTACCTTAACAAAATACAGGAAATTTCATTATTATGCCTAAAAAGTCCTCACTAATCTAAGATGTCACTGTCGTCAAAAATAACTTACGACTTCTAGGGAGAAAAACCGAATCTGTTTATTACTTTTAAAAACCCTGATTTCGACAGAGAACAGTTTTAACATTACCATACGATATATAAGAAAGAGATAAAAACCTTAATTATTCTAATAATTGTTGATCAATCAACTAATTTATTTCTTCTGTAAAATAAACTGTTTATAATAAAAGGTGATTTTCATTAATAGATGTCGCGGTTCCGTTCCATATAAATGTACCTTAAGGTTGACGGAAATATCTAAGGAAGTACATACATACATTCATACAATATATAGGATATTCATTCACAGCAGTTATCCATAACAGTGACAGTGTCACGTCTGTCACGAGCAATAACAATCGAGCACTAGCGAATATTACAATATTCTTTTGAATAATTTAATATTTGACGTACGCTTTGATCGCTGAAGGCTTTGATTCATTATTTGTGGAGGAAAATGTAACGACATGCAAACGACAGCTGGATGCCGATAATTGACAATAATATGAGAATCTAACGGAACCAAATAGACTGTTTTTGTTCATTTTTAGAGTTTATTGTGGGTAAAACTAGGATGGAACTTTTGTATTGAAATAATTTTATTTTTCCTTAGTCCGTATGCCATGTGCTAATATTAATAGGTATAAAATATCCAAATTGTAATTATATTATAGTATTATACCCAGGTACTTAAAAAGTCACCTCCAATCACTTTTTTACACTCTTAGAGGATTTTGAATTTTTGATTTTAATTTCAAATTCTCCTTATAAAAATACTGTCTACTAGTTTATTTTATATATATTTTCTGAGATTTCGTTGTAATTTTGTGAAAGTTGCGCCTTTAGGTAATATTTATTCAGTAGTTAGTTTATGTCAAAATAAATTGACATTTAACAATGCATTTTAAGTAAAAATGATTCATATCATGTAATTCTACAGGACACGACTTTATAAATGAACCTCTTAGTGAGACATTTACGAGGATTTAGATACAAATTTAACACATTATCGCTTACGGATGAACGGCGTTGTAATCACTGCTTCTACCTAACCATCTTTTGTATCTTCTATTCTATGATATTCTCAATATAAATTTTTGGCAGAGTATAAATAAAACCTTGTTATACTTTCTTGAAAAAAATGAAATTAAAGATATTGTTGGCTACTCGGGGATGATTAATCCACGTTTTCTTAATGCTTATCTTATGATATAGTCAATATTAAACTTTACACAAAATTGATCCCGCTATTTACACCAATTATAAGGGTTATGCAGAGAAAATGGACAAGAAACTTTAATATTTTGCTTTTAATTTTTTTTATAAATGCTGAATAAAAACAATTGATAAGGGTTTAAACGAATTAAAAAAAAATTAAGTGAACACTGTTAATAAAGTTTATTTAGACAAAAATTAAAAGTTGGCTAATCAACATTTCGGCTATTACTACTACAACGTACATGGGTTCGAACTTCTTCAGGTCGCTGGTAACTATAAAAGTAGAAAAATAATATATTGTAAAGGACATAAAAATATTCCTCACATAAAGCAAACACCCTGTTGAAATGGTATTTATTTTATTTTTTTATGGCGTTCTCTCGCTGTTAAGTGTACCGTCCAAAATAAACTGTCTTCCTGTCTTTCTATTCTATTTAAAGAGCTAACTCCGCCCGCCTTATGCAAACTATTTAAGTACGCTTTACTCCATACTTCCTCCCTCGCCCCGACGCAGACGTAGTGATATAAAACATACCTCACCTGTTTTCCACTTACGAGTACCATTGAAGTATCAAAGGCAAGTGGAAAAATGACATTGGACATGAACTTTGAAAATATCAATAATGTTGATGGATATATATTGAGAGATATATATTAGTTTTTCACTTAATATGTTTTATAAAATATATTATTTCTTTTTGAAGACACGTTTGGCGCAGTTTGTAGTGACCCTTTCTTACTTTCTTGCGCCAGCGGTCGCGGGTTTGAGTCTGTAGTCTGTAGTCTGAAGTCATTGACTTGATAGTTGTTCTTTGTTATCAAAATCAGAGCAATATTTTGAATTGATCCGTTACGATCAACGGCGTCGACAGTTAGAACAGATCTATCAGATGTTTAAATTATTATGGTAAATGTCTTCGAGCTCCCAACTAGACATGGCTTAGGACCCAATAATAGACATGCTAGAAATGAACTCATAGCACTCAACCTACTTGCCAAGTGCCCTTGAAGCTCCCTATGATTCATGCCGTCAGCTTCCGCGGCGAGATTTACTGCCTTCGAAACATTTGCACGCCTTCACTCCGCAGGAATTGCTTGATACTCGTAATAAATGTGTGCTTTACTTTATTTATGGCGTTTCACACTGATAGCCGTGTTTGTTTGAGAATTTTAGCTGCCGTCCACGTTTTGTTGCTATATTATTTTCATTTTTTTTAAATGAAACTATCTTTTCGGATTTTGTCGTGAATTTTTATGATTTTTGGTTTCCGACGTTTCGAATGCTTTACAGCAATCATTGTCACGACAAAATCCGAAAAGATAGTTTCATTTATAATGTCAAGTATTCGCTTAAGTCTAAGAAAGTATTATTAATTTTTTAATTTATTAAAATGTTTTATTTCGTTCTATCTCTAAAATAATAAAAAATTTTACAACATAGAATTATACATTGAAGCCAGTTTTACCTTAAATATACGTATGAATTGCAATTCAACTTGAATTTTAGCTTAAATTTGACAGTTCACCATAAAACTTCCATAACTTCCTCATATAGGCATATGAGAACTAAGATTAATAGAGTGAATGATAAATAAGTTACATCTCGCAGTAGAACTGTCTGATAAATGCTTTAGTCTATATTACGAGCACGTAAAGTGGAAACAATTCGGACACACGCGCGTCACGTAAAGGTATTTTGTCACTCTGCTCATCCCAAAAAACTGGCATTAAAATGTATAAGGCGTTTTGGATGCGTGCTAACTTTTATTACTAAGCAACAAGCCTGGCGTTTATTTTTTATTTTCATTGTGACTTCGTTGAATTCTGAATGGAAAGTTTGACCTCGATTAAATATTCTTACGTTATGGACAAGTTTACTGATATTTTGTTTTAGTTCGCTTCATTGATAGATAACTGTTGATTTCAAGAGGCGCAAGAAATGTCGTATTGTATATATAGACCGTGGTAGCCCAGCGGTGACGCGTACGCTTGAATAACCGAGTGATGCGGGTTCGAATACGGGTCTCGCACCTCTGATATTTTCATGTGCGAATCATTTCTATCATGATTACCACTTGTCTTACGGTGAAGGAAAAACATCGTGAGAAAACCTGCATGATTGAAAAAACCTAGCAAATTGTCGAAAGATGATGTATTGAAGTATGTGAAGTCCGCCAACATGCACTAGGCCAGCGCGGTGGACTATGGCCTGATCCCCCTCGTACTGAAGGAGGCCCGTGCCCAGCAGTGGGACGTTGAAGGGCTGATGGTGATGATATATAGACATGGGTCTTCGCTCAATGTTCAAGAACATAGCCCACTACGCTGGGATGTTTTTGGGATAGTGGAGATTTGCGGATTTACATGTCTTTTGAGAACATGTCTTTTGATCTTCCCTCGGACATGAGAATATAAGAAGTACAAGATGCAAGGTATGTCAACCAGCTTCACTTTGTTTTCCAAACTGCCTACTAACTAAACTAAACGTAACTTTTGTACGTTCTCATAATGAACGCATATTGTATAAAAAGTGTCTCCTTCTACAATGAGATATAATTTTAATTAATTTAGGTAACTGTAAAAATCTTAAACTTAGGTTTAAAGGTTGTTCTTTTGCCTGTGCTAATATAATAACCTTTTAAAATTAGACTAAGTAAAAATAATTTATTCATGAAAATGTCGTAATACCTTAACTTTCTTAAGCTTAAAAAGACCTAACGGCGCCGGCTTCGGATTCTGTAACAATGCTGGATCTCGAGAATAATTTATAAGCAAGGGACCTGTATTGACAATTTCTTTAGAGAATTTAATATTTTTACTCTTCAGAATTAAAAGATAAAGTTTAAATTGAAATATCACCATTTATATGGCAAAAATATTTTATGTATTTTTAAGCACGTTACAGATTATAGCCGTTTATTGCTGAAAATTCTGTATGACCAAAAAGCTTACGGACGCATTGATATTTTCACCCATGGTAAAAAAAAAATCCTCGGATAAATCTGAAATGATAAAAGTGAAATACCATTATAAATTTTAGTAAATAGTCGGAAGTGTGATAGCTGTATATGATACGTACATACGACATGCTTGTTTCAATTGGTTAGCAATTCTGTCTGAAAACTCGAGATAGTCAACATACTGGGAGTGGGATGGAGAGCAGGTAACATTGTAATGGTATACATCGATAAATCAAAAATTAAATGTTGAATGCTGTGTCTTTTCAAAATAGTATTGCTTCAGTAATAATTATTAAATACTTTTCTACTGCATTTTAATTGTAAAGATTATAAATCATTTAGACGTATGAGATACGTATAATAATTTATTCGTGAGTATCGTTTGGCACTTCTCCTGATGAATGCTAGTTACAAAGATAATATTTAAGTTGGATAAAAAACATTGCAACTTCATCGAAGATTTGAATCGATTATATACATATAAAGTTGTTATTCAACGATTTACTGCGTACCAAGTAGTGTACCAAGTTCATAGGTGCATGGAATGAAAAACGAATGCCAAGCATTCTCCATTATATCATATAATTGCTATTGCAGGTCGCGACTGAAGGTTTAACAGTGTGATCTACACAGCCGCTTATCAATAGCATCTACGAGAAGCAGGCATTGTACTGTGTGCGAAGTGAGACTCGAGTGAAGCGCGGTCGATTGTCATACTTATTTTTATTATGATAGTGATAAATTGCCATAAAAAGGCACTAAAGTGCTTGAAATGCAACTCCTTTCAGTATTCAAATTAATATTGTTAAAGACCCTTGTTTTTAAAAGAAATTCCATTAAAATAAACATGTCTATTTAATGCTTATACTGTATCAAGTTTGGGCAACGCAAGATTAGTCTGAATCGTATAGACCTATAATTTAGGTAAATCATGCAGTGAAAGCCGCGTTTCAAAACAGTTATGTTTAAACGTGAATTTGTACGTAATATTATACAGCGATTTTACACGCTATCCATGCGTCCTGAGGTAATAACTGGGCTAATAACAGTTCATACCAAGCTAGCCACTCCAATAAAATTAACCCAATTTATACGCTAAAGCGTAAAGAATAAATCAGTAATAATAATGATATTTAGACATATAAAGTTGAAGTTATAGACTAATAACATTTTTTTTCTCTTCATTTAAAGAGCTTAGTCAAAAGTTGACTATGTCGCTCTGTAAGTTAAACAAAAAATATTTTCTTAAATCTATACATATCTTTGCTAATGTATACAATAATAAAGCATTATCACTAGTAGCGAATGATAAGAAGGATGTACAATAAGTAATATTTAAGGTAATGTTTAAACTAATTTGAAGATATTGTCTGAAGTATTCATTTCGGACACATTCCATTAAGACATGACATACATCCTCAATTGTACCAGAATCTGTACAATGTAGAGTATTCACTATTTTCATAATAAATTTAAACTTATTCAATGGAATATGTCCTGAGTGAATTCTTAACGCTATAATTAAATCACTACGACTAAAAGGAGTAATTACACGATAATCACGTTACATTACATAAACACATTAGTATCTTTCTTCCACACAGAATCGAGATTTAATGGCGATTTTAAACATAATAAAAATGATTTTTTTTAAATTAATCACTATTGAAATTTAATCTGAAAGCCATATTAGTAATAAAGAGCTATAATGGTATCCGCCCTAAGACTTTAACTTAGAAAATCTAGCTTCAACATTAACATTAGGTAAATTATATAATATGAAATAATGACTCATTCGATTCAGTCATTTACTATCTATCTACAAATTACTATTATACATCATTATATTTAATATGATTCTATTTCCTGTTCTATATGCGTATTTATCATACATCTACATACAGTGTGGTAGTTTTTCGAAGTATGATAGGTCATTTTCATAAAATTCCGTAGCTAAAAGGCATTGGTTTCAAGGTTACTTCTATGTATTATATACGCTATCTGGTTCCGTGGTAAGCTTTGTGTTACGGATACCAGATAGTTGATACACTACACATATTATATAACGTTAAATAGATAATACATATTATAAATATAAACACCCATGACGAGTATAAACATTCGTGCTCAACGAATGAATGCTATCAGCGAGACTCGAATCCGCGACCACTGCCACAACAAGCTGAGCCAAACATATCGTCAAATTATATTTTATTATAATATTATGTGTAGTCCTTTATTTTACAAGGCAAACGCTAGCCAAGCCTTATGAGATCACAGTAATGTACTGAAAAATTGAAGATCTTTACAAGACCAACTGAAAAATCTGTAACATAAGTCTTTCACTTAAATACATCATAATCATCATAACTACTCACATTTATTCAAAATTTGCCTTGGAAAGCAATCGAGTGAAGTGCGGTGAAGGCACAACTATATAGTAGAAAGAATAATATTTATAGAACACGCGTAGGATGTTGACTGCTGATGTAAAGCGAGAAGGGTTCGCTAGTTATTTATAAGTTGACATTAGAAGCACTCTACACTCGATTATGGATCAGCCAATTATTGTAGATATTTACTATAAAAAATAGTAAAATTTGTTATTTTCGTGCGTATTTTAGTGCGACATGCATTAAAATAGGTTGATTTCAAAATTAAAACTATAAGCATTAAGCACTGCTACGCGATTACGTGAGATGCTACTCGTAACAGCGGCCAAATACTTCTATTCTATCGCTCTTGAAATTAATCGCGGTTGAAATAAAAAAAATGAAAAAATGTACGTAACCCAAATAGATGGATTAAGATTAAGAACAATCTAGAAGTGCCAGATTCAGGATCGCTACGATTTCTCTTTCAGTCAGCGAAGTTTTGGTTGAACGCGCTAATCTCAGGAACTACTGGTCCGAATTGAAAATAAAATTGTGTTGAATAGTCGGTTTATCGAGGAAGGCTATAGGCTATATTACATCACGCTACGACAAATAGGAGCGGAGCATCAGTGAAAAATGTTGCAAAAATAATTGAGAAAAATATTTCTTTTGAGAGCTTCCGTCGCGTACGTTAAAGTTATGCAAAAATCATGTATGACGGAAACGTTCTCCTTAAAAAGTTCGAAAAAAAGTCTGCAATAGCATATGTGTATCTTTTAAGGTTGAATCGCTGAACGCGAGCGAAGCCACGGGATAGGCTAGTAAATGATAAATATGAAAACTCTATTATAATAAATGGAGCTAAGGTCTTGCTTACACATTTTTGTTTTTTGGAGAAATCAAAAGAAGTATAAATTAGGCGAGTATATTTGTTTTCTTCATATGGAAACTACTGGACGGGTTTTGAATTTTAATGAATTTAAGTGAACAGATAGATTGAGATCTAAAGTAGTAGTAGAGCAGTTGCGTTTTTCAATGTACATACAAAACTGGCATTGTGTTATATATACATGCGAGTAAGCCTTGCATTTTCATGAATTGAATCGATATACAAATCTCCAGCAAACGTATTATGGTACAAGGGGATTTAGCAAATCCCTAGCTTAGAAGACAAAATTCCGCTCGGCTGATTCTAGCGATCAGAAGCTGTCACAATGCTTCATATTTACCGTATATTCTGTTGGAAGCAAGAATCGTTTGCTCTTTATAGGAAATACTACTAATATCAAAAAAGTACATCGACTTTGAAGTCATTAAAAGTTAATTTCGCCCTTAGACAACAAATATTTTTCATGAATCAGGATCAAGTTTAAGATATAACTAAATTATCAATAACAGAATTTTGTACGTCAATTAGCAAAAATATCTTATTGGTTAGGAGAATATAAAAAATGCAAGTCCGAGTCGATATTGCGCGAAGTATTATTTCGAGAAGGTATACCATAAGTTATTTTTAAAACTATTGTTGTTAAATCCATTAGACTCAATGTGAACTTTTATTATTAAGTTTCATAGAGCGTATTATGAGAAAAATAGAGTTTTATAATTACATATTACAGATAATATTATGATAAATATCACACGTGATTTATATCAAATGCACTTTTTCGCCGAAAAATCAGCGAACTAAGAAAAGTACAATGAAAATTAGTGCCTTAAATAAGTTTATAAGCCCTTAAATTACTATTTTAAACATTTTAATAATATTCTATTTTAAATTAGACAGAGATCAATTACACACTATATAGGTACTTGTAATTTGTAAGATATAATAGTAAAATCTTGCGAGTCATCATACCTTAAGCTAATAAAAGCGCAACGTGACGTCACTTCAAGCACAATGCTACTTTTGTTAGGGCTAGCAAAAATATTAGGGATACCTAAATATATATTTTTATGGAAATTTGCTATTACTTATTATTAATAAAGATCGTTAATATTACTTATATTGATAAACAAATAAAAAAACCGTTGATACAAAAAAAACTTAAATATGTTACAATTTCTGAGAAAAACTGACTAAGAAACAAAGTTTAAAACATTGTAATAGTTTATTCTGTACTTTTACTCATATCATAGAAGTCACACGATGTAGATTCATACAAAATACAAAAGCTATATCATCATCATCATCAGCCCTTTTCGACGTCCCACTGCTGGGCACGGGCGTCCGTACGAGGGGGATCAGGCCATAGTCCACCGCGCTGGCCTAGTGCAAGTTGGCGGACTTCACATGCCTTTCGAAAACTTGCTAGATTTTCTCAGACATGCAGGTTTCCTCGCGATGTTTTCCTTCACGAAAACGTAAGAAAAGTGGTAATCATGATAGAAATGATTCGCACATGAAAATATCAGAGGTGCGAGACCCGGATTTGAACTCATATCACTCGGTTATCCAAGCGAGCGCGTTTCTGCTGGGCTACCACTGTCTTTTAAAAGCTTAATCGTATATATAATAGTAAATTAGGATTTTGGACTACATAATTGTATTCAGGAAAATCAAAGTCGTTTTACATGTAGCTGCTAGCCCTAATGTATGCTTTAGGAGATTATGTATCATAATACATCACTCACTGGCACTTATATTAGAGTGGGTCATTGTGAGGGCATCCTGTTCACTGTAATGTGATTACTCTTAACTAACTTGGAGTGCTTTCCATACTTATATATACGTTACTTAAAATTAAATACTAAAACATATTGTATTATAATAATCAATTTTTATTACTGAGCCAAAAGAGTCGTCAATTCAAAGTCGTATATTTTTATTTTATTATTATTTTTGAAAGAATATTAGTATTGTTACAAATAAACTCTAATTATACATATAACATAGAAAGTGTGTCATTTGTTGGTTTGTAACTTCAATTATCACAAAGCTCGGCATCGGCATCTCATAAAAATTAACGGCCATGACCGATTTTGGTCATCAGAAATATTTATTACATGTATAGGTAATCAATAATATATTAGATAATTCGTATAAATCCTGTCAGCGTAAGATAACAGCGAAGTCGTATTGTGATTAAAATCAACACAAAAGCAGTGGATTATCCCTTCGTCACAGCGAGGCAATCAACAACCCTTCCGATCCCTCATAAGTTGCTTATATTATCAGCTTGTTAATGGCACATAGCGTTCTCGTCATTAGGTACCCACTGAATGCTTAGAGATTAGCGAAAAATACTACAAATTCTACGTACAGCTCTCATATTACATTTAATACTGTTTATATTTTATATAATTACTTATCCTGACTTCGCTTGTGTAAATTAATAAGCTTAAATGGTTGAGGATAACATCACTCACATTTTTTTATTAGTGTTAGTAACGTAGCAGCTATAAACAGAAGTTTCATCACAATCGGATCAGGAACGGATAAAGGACTAATATAATATGTAAATATACTTTTATTTATAAAGAGAAAGATATCTTAAATAATTGAGTATAATGAATAGTTACCCAACTGGTCTAAAATAAGCTCTAAAGTATAGAATTAACATTATTAAGTACATTTTCCAAATTCCAATATACGAACAAAGTCGTTACCACCAGACCGTAAGAATGCTCGTATGCCCGTACTCACGTTACGTTTAAAATCCCATAAACATTATTGCTATATAAATAAAATTTTAGTACCAATTAAAGTGCGCGATTAAGTCATTACATTGCAATCCTTTTCATCTATACTAATATTATAAAGTTGAAGAGTTTGTTTGTTTGTTTCGTTGAACGCGCAGGAACTACTGGTCCGAATTGAAAAAATATTTTTGTGTTGGATAGTCCGTTTATCGAGGAAGCTATATTATAAGCCTACATTTTATTACGCTACGACCAATAGGAGCACAGTATCAATGAAAAAGTTGCAAAAACGGATTTTGATTTTGTTTTGTACGACAAGTATTTTACTCACACAATGTAAATAATATAATATGTTTCTAAGTTTCTTTAAAGTTAATGTACGTTTGTAGGTAAAAATAATTTGTAAACATTTTCTAATAACTATTTAGATAAAAAAGCCTAGTATCATCATGATTGATTACTTCTCCTACACTGTAATTACTTAAAGTTTTAACAATAAAAGCGAAGGCCGTTTTTTCTATACATTACGCTAATGTACCTACATATGACCAAAAGAATTATTCAGCTTTTATACGCTGACTCAATACATTATGGATGGTCTTCCATTAGATGCGTGTTTAGTTGTAATGGCTTCAATTGTTATAAGTAGAATGAATTGAAAAGCGATGGACAGAGCTTTTGTTGCAAATAAAGAAAAGCCATTTGTTATAATACATATCTATTAATTAATATGACACGTGTTGCGTATAAGGGGTCGATATGTTCTAAATATGTTTAATACCAATAGGGCTGGTAGAAGTAAGGATTATCATTTAAGTAGACTGTATGTTTAAGTTAAAAGGATGCAGTTTGCTTGAGCTTTGTATGAGCTTTTAAGCTTCAACGATGAATCATGCATACGGTGATGATACACATCACAACGCGCTCTAATGTTCCATACAAATTATAGCGTGCGTGGGTTTCCGTCTCGAGACTTAAACATATCACACCACTTGTTTTAATGTGAACAGACAGACAAACACAGAGTCGAGTTGTCGTTGAGTCTCTAAAAATAACCATTGGTATTAATTTTCACATAATATATGTAATAGTAGTCCAACTTTTGATTCGAACTCATTTGATGAATTATAATAATAGCAATAATGACATATTAGGCCTTTACTTTATTTTCTTTACTCTTTGTAATATAATTTTGAAGATAACTCGATGTCACAACTCAGCCTAATTACCGAAATATTATCAGATCAAGCGTGT
Organism: Boloria selene; assembly: GCA_905231865.2. NCBI lineage: Eukaryota > Metazoa > Arthropoda > Insecta > Lepidoptera > Nymphalidae > Boloria > Boloria selene. Next base: position 411,091 of record HG993134.1, read on the forward strand.
GTTTTCTTGAACAAAGAACAAAATTCAATATTAATAACCATTAACTTGGTCTAAGCTTAAGTCCAACTTATAAATAAATAATTTCAAATGTTTGTCAGTAATATATATCGAAAGTTTAGATGGATGGATGATTGTCACTCAATCACGCTAGAATGGATCTGGACGTAATTTAACACTGATGTAAATAATAATTATAGACTGAAAATACACATTGGTTACTATTTTATCCTTTAATAATGATCAGATCCGGTGGAATGGAACAGTTTTTGTTGTTTAATGGAAGCAAACCAAAGCAAAGCGGGAGTGAGTAATTAAAGAGATAATTATGCAAAAGTTATTCTAGGCATAAATGTGTATATAAACTTGTACACTTGAAATCAAGTACTTTTGGTCCAATAAGGCGGTCCGATACCATTAAGATAGATTAGCAGTCCCCCATACACTTCAGAGAATGAGCGAGTTTTATCTTTTTAATTTTGCAACTCAAAACTGTTATTGATAATTCGTTAATGAAGAACTGTAATAGGCTTTTAGGTCTAACATTGAAGACCTAGATAGTTCTACCGTATTAGTTATAGCTATTTTGTTTATATCTTCATAATATCATGAATTCACAAATAATTATATTACGTTGAATTTAATACAAAATCAATAGCATTCTATATTTGGATAATAAATGTAGATAACTTTAATAATGTACGATGGCTTAATTTTCAGCACAACCAGCAGTATGCCGGTGGGAAACAAATCTGCGATCATTTTCATACTTATTTATGGCTTGTAAATTATATAACTGAAATCACCTATTACCTAACACAATTTGCAACATTATTTTTTTATTTATCTATACACAGTACAAACTCATGGTATATAATAAAAATATATGAAGAATCACCTTAAGAAATTGTTACATTTCTTCATTGCTAGGCGATTATTCGATATAAATGATTTTTCAAAATGAATACAAGTATTTTTTAAAGTCTTGTTAAGGCGTGATTTATGGAGAAAGCAATACATTGGATAAATATTATACAAATTAGTTACTTATTATTTTATTGTATTTGTTGATATTCTGTTTTAATTTTATTGTGGTATCTTTCACAACGCAAAAGAAGTTTGACTTCAATCACGCGTTTATCTTTCTTTTTCTTTTTTTTATATTATAACAAATTTATCTTTTAATGAATTAAGTTGATTAAAATTAAAGAAAAGTAAACAATTTTATTTACTTTCTCTCTAATTATATAAACAGTCCGAGCTAAAACTCGCTCGTGCTTTTGAATAATTAATACTATTAAATTGGCTTAATCAACGAAAACGATGAAATGCCTATTGTTAAATTAGTAGCTGGTAAAGAGCTTTGTACAAACACGCAGCCTCCAGTGACTTCTCCTTCAATATATTTTCTATAGATATTTTTTATATTCTAATTCTCAATATACGTTCAAACGGTTATTATTTATGGTATAGCGTTACGTGTTAAATATAGTAGTAGCCCAATGGTAAAGGAAAACAAGTAAAGGTTTAAGTTCCGATTCTGGCACTTTTGATATTTTCATGTGTACCATTTATGAACCGCTGAAGGAGACATTTTCTTTATATATGTAATATCTTTAAACCATAACTTGGCCAGCGTGCTTATGGATTTACTACTTACAATGAACAACGTTTTAGTTACTTTTAAAAAAGGCAGTTAAATTCTTCTACCCAAGGATTATAAGAAATCCTACTAAGGCGCAATTTCACCAATGATGTCGTTATCCAAGAATAACTATGCCAGGTATAAAATTATTCGCTGCATTTACTCTCAGAATAACTCGTAGTACGTTTCACCGCTTTGTAAAGACAAAATGTTAATCCTAGTATAACTATTCTTAGATTAATGTTTTTTTTTACCTGTGGCACATTGAATGAGAATTGAATGTAAATGCAGTCAAATTAAATAGACTTGTCATTATCTCAGTACAGTATAGCATAACAGGACATTTTTAATTTAGTCGTCACTTTGAACTTATGTCAATGTGTCAGTGCTATTTTTCAAGTTAATTTCGTTTAGTTTGCTGTGTTTTTTTAAAAATTATAATAAATTAAATAATAATAAATTTAATTAATAATTAATTTAATTTAATAGTAAATTGTATGCTGCTGCTTTAGATAAACGAAATCTAATCATGAAATCCTTTTCATAGTAGTTGCAAAAATGCTCATTTCTCTCTTTAAACCACCTTGGACGACTCAAAATAAAATAGTTATCTTCACTATCGCTTTCACTGTCCGATAAAATTCTTCTCAAACGCTGCATTTTAATAATATTTTCTCCTAATTACAATTCAATGTGCAAAAATATGAATCAAAAGTTTACTGACATAATTGACACCATTTTGATTTTATCTGAGGAATAAGCCGCTTATTCTTTCAAAATTGGCGGTATAAGAGTTACTCTCGTATAGCTTTGTTATACTCAGGATAAGTAGTTGGTGAAATGAAAGCATGGTTATCTTAGAGTAAATAACAGCTTTATCCTAGGAATAAAAGTTATTCTACTTTGGTGAAATCGGGCCTAAGTACTAAATCTTACTTAGAAGGACTATAAGAATCTCTTTTCTATAAACATTGTAAAAAACAGGACATAAAATGATACTATTTTATGCCCTGTTACTTGTTTTTAAACATCTGGATTGATTTATGTAAAAAGTGCTAAGTCTTAGAACTAGAAACTTTTATCTTATTCCGAAGATATTTTATTACTTTGAAATAACTCGCACATTAAAATAATTTAAAGTAATAAACCAAGCCATTGATTCCTGAAAATCGACACGTCTCACTAGTTAAGCGCCTGATGTCGGCTCTATTAACTGGCGTCGTAAAACAACTTGTACGACGGCGAAGCAAACTTCCTGATTTATAGTCCCAAGTACCGAACATGGTATCAGATCATTTTGTAATTAGTAATTTCATTGTCATTAAATCATCTTATCGTTCGTCGCTTCTTAAACGCAGCATCGGAGTGACAAGTTGTTGAGATTTATTACATAAAGTAAGTTTATAAGGAAAGTCATATGGAAGTTACGTTTATCGACTTAAGTAGTAAATAAACATAAATGAACTTGCATCACCAACTAATCTCATAGTAAGCTACGAGGCTTGTGTTATGGACACCATAATGTTGATACGTTATATATATTATATAATATGTATAAAAACATTCATTTTATCAATATAATTATCTATGATTGGAGTATAAATAAATGTTCTAACAACACATATAAGTGTTTAAAGCGGGAACTTTGCAAGTCGGGTAGGGTCACTACAAAGTACAAACAGAACCAAACGTGTTGCTATAATGGTATTCATTAAATATAAGAATTTGGAAATAGGTACCTATATTTAAACACAAAGTTTAATTAAAGGTATCGAATAATATCAATTTTTGTTTTTATCCTTTCGAGTAAAACGTGCCAATGTTGAAAAAGGTGCAAAAGATTTTGGAATTTTCGTAAAAACGAGCTTTGTCACTTTTATCCTGAAATATTTAGAATTTTTGAGCGCAAAATTAAATACATTTACAAACATGATTAAAATATTTACATTTATTATAAATATGTACAAAACCTATTAAAAGTATTTTGGCTTGCTGTGTCAGCGGTCGCTGGTTCGAGTCCTGCTGGGTGCATTCATTTGTTGAGCACGAATATTTGTACTCCAGTCATGGGAGTTTATATTTATAATATGTATACGTACGTATTTAGAGTCATATGTATAGTATATCAACTATCTGGTATCCGTAACACAAGCTTCGTAGCTTACCTTCGTAGCTAGATGGCGCTGTATGTACTCGTAATAAAATGTCCCGATATATTTATTATATTTTTTTATAAAGCAGCGTGACTTTTGCCACAAAGTTTTTATTCACAAACGAATGTGTCAATAAAACGTTTAGTACATACTTATAAATAAAATCAAATCATTTAATGTGGTTTTCAAATCACGTACGCATACGACGTGTGGTACAACGATTTGCATATCTCTTTATCCAATGTTCCTTTACCGATTCTCCTTTAAGCAAACATAATAATTTAAATATTTATTTTTCTTTTACATTTTGACTATAATTAGATATTTTAATTCATTCGCGGCCTTTATATATGTTGAAAGTGAAATTGGATCTTTCATGTACACAAAAATCACTACATAGTATAAAACAAAGTCGCTTTCTCTGTCCCTATATCCCTATGTATGCTTAAATCATTAAAATTACGTAACGGATTTTGATGCGGTTTTTTTAATAGATAGAGTAAATCAAGAGGAAGGTTTATATGCATAACTAGCGGAGCCCGCGGCTTGGAAACGAGGGTGAGTCGCTAGTATTACATAATGCACTGGTTTTGGGAGTAATTCAAAATTATTTCTAGAAGCTTGCTCTAGTTTTACTACAATTCATACTTGGATGCCAAGCAGCCTCTATTACTACAGGTCCATCTGAATACTCATCAAAACCTGTCTAATATAATACTTATCAGATTTTATAATAGTAATATTATTTTACTGAAAAATATGATAATAAATAAGTATATTCTCCATACTTTTTTTACATCCCATTAATTCTTATAAGGAGAATAAATTTAAAAGTTTGGATGGATTTTTGTTACTGAATTCTGAATAACGCCAGAACGGAAATCAGAAATATACTGATCCCGTGAGATAGCTTCACTATCACTACTACATACTTGTACATAGTATAAAACAAAGTCGCTTCCCGTTATCTGTCTGCCCCTATGCTTAGATCTTTAAAACTACGCAACGGATTTTGATGCGATTTTTTTTAAAAGATAGAGTGATTCAATAGGAAGGTTTATATGTATAACTAGCGGAAACCGCGGCTTCGCTCGCGCTACATCGAGGGACGAGCCAATTAAAAAAGCCAGAGGGAGTCGCTAATTATTTATAAACCTAGCTACTATTTATATAATTAGTAATTCCATTTAAAGACTAGACCTTGAACAGAAACAGAAAGTACATTCGCACTCAAAAACTCCATTACACAAATTAATGAACACCGCACCAGTTTTCTGTAATCCGTAGCAGAGACACCATTAGGTTATGAAATTTCGTCGGTAACTTGCAAACAGCCTTTAATATACTAATTGCTCACATAATACTCAAACTTTCTGCGGCGTACATATTTGACAGCCGCCAGCCCTGTTTTGATATTCCTACACGACTTGTGGTATTTGCGGATAGAGTTGGACAGTTTTGTATTGTTGGCGTTTTTTTGAGTTTAGAAAATTACAAATTACTTTTGGTTTTGTCTATTTAAAGGTCGGGGATTCCAAATTGGAAGAAAATCAATACAACTATAGTACCTAGTGACTGTTACCGTTTTAATTAAACGGAACCCAAATTCTTTTTCCGAAATGATAGTAGCCTAAGTTACTCTTTAACATCAGCTATCTTCTAATGAAAGTCTTAACAAAATGTGTTCCTTATAAGTGCGTATATAAATACAAATTATGAATTTATTAAAAACTTGTCTTTATTATTAATGAAACTATCTTTTCGGATTTTTTGATTGCTGTAAAACATTCGAAACGTCGGGAACTAAAAATCCAAATAAATTCGCGATAAAATCCGAAAAGATAGTTTCATTTATAATGTCAAATATTCGCGTAAACCTAAGAAAGAACTCTGTTTTATTGTAACAAACAGACACTTTATTTTACTTATCACAGAAAGAATCAAGATTAGTAGAATACAACAAAACTAAAATAACTTAAAGTATACGTTAGCTACATGTATAACGTATGTAGACTTTATACCTTCAGCTATAATAATATTTTCCATCCTTACAATAAATGAAATTTGGCGTTTTAACGAAACCTCTGTACGAATATTTATCATACTTTATGAACTTAGAGGTCGAAATAAAATTATACCAGTCAAGTGGTATATTGTTGCAATATCCTATTGTAATTTCATTTCTAGGATTTCATCTGAATGTAGAATCATTTATAAACAATAAATATTATATAACTATACATTTATAATATTTATATTTATAATACGTATGTATTTAAGTCATATATATTATGTAGTAAATCAACTATCTGGTATCCATAACACAAGCCTCGTAGCTTAACACGGAGCTAGATGGCGCTGTGTGTAATACTGTCTCAACATATTTACACAGGTATTGTTCCATTCTTCTCAATTTGCGTCAACTTGTCCTGGTAAGCCCCTTATTAACTAAATCCAGCTGGATTCGAAGTCAAGACATATATCTGGAGGTAGTCTACTTCTGTGGGCGGTGAGCAATATTATTTGCTCCGAATAATGCGCTGGTAAAATAATGGACTACTGAAGCAACCCTATACATGTTATGATGTTAGGATCTGATTCGGCATACTGTCGTGTCGTTGTAGTTGATGGGGAAAGAACTGTTGAGTTTTCGAAGGTTTTGCCGGTGAATCCCACATTCGACAAAACCTGAATATATATACAAAATAAAGAAATATTAATATTTGTATGTGTAAGTGAACATTCGTGCGAGAAATACCGTCCTACCGTCAAACAGCTAAACTAGTACGGAGGGCAGTGTTACTTAAACATTGTTAGCTTGATTCTAAATACTTGTTTGTTTTAAGTGCTGTATATTGTGACCAAGCTTTTCTATATACTTATATAAATAAATAAATAAATATTCAGATGCTACCTTCTTTAATGTTGAAAAGAAAGACCGACCGTTTAAATAGGCATAATGTTATCTCAATCGAAAATAGTCTAGACTGTACGTTCTTGTCCTTCTTATACGAATAATGTTGAAAAGTGAATAAAATGTATGAAACGATTGAGCTTTAGATGCAAAGTGGGGCGAACTTGTGAAATAAATCCAAGCAGAACTTTTTGTAAACGCTTTTAAGCAAGGCTTTCGGTTGCAGAGTTAGGCTTTACACCTCTGTATCACTTTGTTATTGCATTGTGCGATGTGCATACAATAGAAAACTCCAAAGTTTCAAATAGCTTATAAGATTATAAACTACCTAATTATTTTATTTGTATATAAATAGTAACTATAAAAGTATCATCTGGCATACTAAAAATATGGTATAAGTTAAAGGTATTTAGTAAATTATTACTGAAAATTAAAATGATCCGGACCTTTGAACGATTCTTATAAAAAATAGACGATAAAGATTCTATTTATTAATAGGGATTGTTCCTTGCAAATAGTCAAATACGTTACGTCAATGAAAATATATAGTTATATATTTTTATTATATTAAGTACTAGCCTTTCCCGCGGCTCCGCTCGCGTTGTAAAGGCTGAAAATAGAAAATAAAAATTATACCGTTTTTGCAACATTTTTCATTGATGCTCCGCTCCAATTGGTCGTAGCGTGATGTAATGTAGTCTATAGCCTTCCTCGATACCCGGACTATCCAACACAAAAAGAATTTTTCGATTCGGACCAGTAGTTCCTGAGATTAGCGCGTTCAACCAAAAAAACAAACTCTTCAGCTTTATAATATTAGTATAGATTCATTATGACCTCATTGTTCTTTTTACTTTTAAGACGAGTGTAACTTTTAATCCATCAATACATTCTTGCTCTGTTGATACAGAACCTTTTAATTATTAGATACAGCTGATTTTTTATCTAGTTAAATGTTTATTTCTTCCTATCAGCTCTTTTTAACGTCCCACTGCTGGGTAAGGGCCTCCCTTCCATACAGACCATAGTCCACCGCACTGGCCTAGTGCGTGTTGGCGCAATTCACATGTCTTTCGTTAAATTGCTAGGTTCTCTCAGACATGCAGGTTTCCTCATTATGTTTTCCTTCAGTGTAAAACAAGTGGTAATCATGTTAGTAAAGATTCGCACATGAAAATATAAGAAGTGCGAGACCCGAATTTGAACCCGCATCACTCCGATATCCCAGTGAGCGTGTCACCACTGTACTCTCTGAATCTATATTTCTAACCTGGATCTTAATAATACCTTAGGATCGACTATTTATAATTAGTACTCATCAAGTTCAATCTATGGATATTTTGCTTCACCAAAAGTTTGTATAAAGCATGAAACCAAGTTAAGGTCTAAGTGAAACACGGATGGATCGCAAGTACAATATAAATTATTAATTTTCTACTTCGCTAACTATACAAAGGAAAGTTTCGGATACAATAAACACCAATTATTATAATTACAAAGTTTTGCAATATCCCAAGTTCGATATATTTTAGACTTCCCATAATTGCAATTACGAAGATATTTCGTAATTTTACATCGGCAAAATTAGCTTAGAGTAGACAAGCGACTCACCCTTGCTTCGCTTCAGGTTCATCCCTAGTAAAAAGAACAAAAAACAAAACATATGACGAACTGTACATTTTTCCGGAAAAAAAACCATTTTATACTGAAAAATTTCAAGCAAATCTGTTCCTTGGATCCTCACAAACTATCACATTAAATATATTAGTAGGAAGTGTTATTTAGTTCCAAATACTATAAATACTTTAATTAGGATAACTTTAAGTAGGATAATCTAACTGAACAAGCTTTGCTTTTTGTGAAGACTTATTTTGTCGAAAAATATTTTGCATATTTTCATATATTACAAATAACCTTTCTGTAATCTATACTAATATTATAAAGCTGAAAAGTTTGTTTGTTTGGTTGAACGCGCTAATCTCAGGAACTTCTAGTTCGATTTGAATAATTCTTTTTGTGTTGGATAGTCCGTTTATCGAGGAAGGTCACAGGCTACATACATCATACATATTACATCACGCTACGACTAAGAGGAACGGAGCATCAATGAAAAATGATGCAAATGTTGTTGTTAGTTCTGCGAGGTATCATAACGCGCGACTCAGAAAGAAATTGGTTTCCGGTCTTTAGAACGCGTGCGAAGCTGCGTGAAATGTTAGTATAATATACACACAAACTTTAAAAGGAACGCTTTGAATAAATAAGTGTTGTCCAAATCGTTTGAGCCATTTCCGCAATATACGAAATTTTATATACACAAAGACTGCGCATTTAATGACTGCGACCACGCGTTTGGCGCAGTTTATAGTGCCCCTACTTTCTTGCGCCAGCGGTCGCGGGTTCGAGACCCGCTGGGGGCATTCATTTGTTAAACTCGAATATTTGTACTCCAGTCATGGGTGTTCATATTTATAATATGCATATATTTAAACTTATATATGTAGTATATCAAATATCTGGTATCCGTAACACAAGCTTTCTTCGTAGCTTACCACGGAACTATATGGCGCTGTGTGTAATAATGTCCCAACATATTTATTTATTTATAATTTATTTAATATCACAAGGTAAGATAACATTTAATAAGTTCATGCGTGATATGTCATAATATCTCTAAAGAAATACTATAAATGACTTTGAAATGGAGACATTGCCTCAAAAATGTTATTAATTACGAGTATATTTGTCTTACAATTTACTTGTAAAACTAGAAAACATGAAAATTAGTACAAATTAATTTCAAATACTCATTTGAATAACAGACGAGTCTAACTTAGTTTGAGCAGTGAACATCTTTTGCCTTTGCAGTTTGTTTACTTTTAGACTTTGATGTTCGACTGAAGATAATAGAGAGATATTATGTTGGGATAAAAGCCTTAGGCAAATCAACTACAACACAATCATCTATACAGAATTATATTAAAAAAGAATAAATTAAAGGGTCCGTTTGTAACATCTACATAACAGATTTTTACTAAATCTATATTCGGTTCGTACAAGATTAAAAAAGAATTAGGATTCCATTCAAAAAAATCAAAACGCACCTAAGGTTGAATCTGAGCATAATGAGTTTAATTATAATATTACAAGTGCAATTTTTTTGTTATTCTGCAAAGTGTAGTAAATAAAGTATTATTTTATTGCATTGCATAAAAAACAAATTATAACAAACACATTAAGTTTCTATTAAAAATGCAATGGAAGGGTACTTATAAAACTAAAAAAAATTGAGTATATTTCTATCCATTTTCTGTCTGTCTACTTTTTTAATTACACTAATGTATTACACTTATCCCTAAAATGACTGGAAATATTTAGCTATTTTCATTAGCAGATATTCGATGTTAAAAAATCCGTTATGAAAAGTTAGATAAACGGATGAACTGAATCAAAGCGTGGGTCTAGGCGCTAGTCATCCAATATAGAAAAAATTGTAGTTCTTACAAATAACACTTCTATATATAATTATCTCGACTGTATCTCTAACTTGTACAGATTTTATCTTGAAACACAAGTAAAGTAAATTAAGTAAAAATTATTAATTATTATAGAATAACTGAAAGTCGAAGACATAGTGTAATATATACATAAAAATGTCCAAATTAAATAAAATTCCTTTATTTCAAATCGGAAAAAATGCATCACTGATATTTGAATGATGTACAAAACCACGAAACTGGTGTATGTATAATATTTATTTTGTCTCTAACTACATACACCCTTTGTGTACTTCATAACGTTAAGCAAAATGATAATATAATTACTTGATGGATAAGGATAGACCCCATATTGATCCCTAATCTATAAGCCATTTATACGAGACAACAATATTATTATGATGTACGATGGAATATTTACAGTGCATATCCCATGGTTTTCAGTTCCTTATTTTTTATGGTTTCAAATGCCATGGTCACGGCCTTACGTTGGAGTAAGCCATGGCGTTTGTAACAGTCAGCTCGTTTAATAGTAAGGGGTTTGGTAAATACCCCAATGTGCATTATAATAATATATGTCATGAAAGCTTAAAGATTTTTTTAACATTCTATTAAAGCATTATAGTAAGTAAAACAAACGAGTCAGAAATATTAGAAAGGTATTACTAAAAGTAGATATTAAACATCTATATAGGGATAACCAAAATATACAAGTACAATTTAGAGTTTGGAAGAAACTGCTCCGGAAATGTGAAATCCGCGTCGCGAAGTAAACACGGACGAAATTAAGTGTCAACGGCAGCACATAAATCTTATCAAAGGAATACGCTAAGATTTTAAACAATCAAGATGTAGATGCCCAAGTGCAGGTGGCGAGGGGAGGTTGGTTGTTGCTTTTAATCTTGATCTACGAAATTTACGCTTTAAACCGTATTTTTGGGGTTCCTGAGACAAATAAATAAATAAATAAATATGTTGGGACATTTTTACAACAGCGCCATCTAGTTCCGCGGTAAGCTACGAGGCTTGCATTACGGATACCAGATAGTTGATATACTACACATATAAATTTTAAATACATACATAATATAAATATTAACACCCATGACTGGAGAACAAACATTCAACAAATGAATGTCCCCAGCGGGACTCGAACCCGCGACCGCTGGCGCAGAAAGTAGGGTCACTGCAAACTGAGCCAAAAGTGTCGTCATAATATAAATAGTAAATCGAAATATTTAGTTTTGTTATAGGATATAAAGGTTAATTTGATAACTCGTTTAGCATAGTTGGTAGTGGCCCTACTTTCTTGCGCCAGTGGTCGCGGGTTCGAGTCCCGCTTAAGGCATTCATTTGTTAAACTCGGATGTTTGTACTCCAGTCATGGGTGTTAATATTTATGATATGTATGTATTTAAACTTATATATTACGTAGTATAACAACTATTTGGTATCCGTAACACAAGCTTCCTTCGTAGCTTACAACGGAAACTAGATGGCGCTGTGTATAATAATGTACAACATATTTTACTACTTTTTAGAGCGTATGAAGTTCTTGTTTTACAGATAAGCACATAACATAAGCATGTAATTATATATACCTAATTCACTGTAACATTCGTTTCTTATGTAAGGTTAAGTATATATTTATCCTTTTTTACTGTTGAAAAGAGCGTTTATTCTTATATGAGTGACCGACAAGAAAAGCGAGTATTAGCCAATGACTCTAGCTTCAATTAGGCACTCAACCATCACGTTCTAAAGCCTGCACAAAATTACTGCCTACGAAAAAAAAATTATACAATGATTTCCAAAGTTACAAAAATGGCATCAAACCTTTCAATATTTGTAAATTTTCATTTTAACATTTTTTTAATCAAACAGTAAAAAAGCTAATAACTGAAATCATTATAGTAGTAGATAAAGTAAATTCCATCCATACCAAGCGTTAGAGCGTTTAAATAAACCTAATTTTCAATTCATGCAAGTTAAAGAATAAAAAGTGTTAAGACCATTACTCACCGCGTACAAAAACCCCGAACAGGAGTCACTCTAAGAAAATATTTCCATCCTGACATTTAATCAATAATACGAATATCTAACGACATGTTTACTGTCACACGGACAATACATCACGTGAAAATGACATTTTCGCAATTTATAATATAAAAATAGTATATACTAGCATTTCTCTCGGCTTCGCACGCGTTCTAAAGACCGGAAACCAAATTCTCTCAGAACTAACGCCTTTCCCGTTTTTGCAACATTTTTCATTGATGGTCCGCTCTTATTGATCGTACCATGATGAAATATAGCCTATAGCCTTCCTCGATAAATGGACTATCCAACACAAAAATAATTTTTCAAGTCGGATCAGTAGTTTCTAAGATTAGCGCGTTCAACCAAACAAACAAACAAATAAACAAACTCTTCAGCTTTATAATATTAGTATAGATTAAATATTACTCTTGTTATGGAAAACCGATATGTGTAGTGGAATCTAATACTGGAAGGCCCGGATTCGATTTCCAGATGGGTGTGTAGTTTATACGATACGAATATACCAATAAGTAGCGATTTATTATTAATCTATTGTCTAAATTCCTACTATAATAATATAATATTAATTTTCGTAACAAATCTCATTACACGTGGCACAATTTGCAAATTATATCTAAGTAGATGGCAACAAGTGAAATATTTCGACCATTTTAAACCGATAATACTTTCTTAGGTTTACGCGAATGTTTGACATTATAAATGAAACTATCTTTTCGGATTTTGTCGCGGATTTATTATGATTTTTGGTTCCCGACATTTCGAATGCTTTACATCTCCCGTGACCATGATTGCTGTAAAGCATTCGAAACGTCGGGAACCAAAAATCATAATAAATCCGCGACAAAATCCGAAAAGATAGTTTCATCATTTTTAACCGATTTAAAAAAAGAAGGATTGAATTATTACTAAGAGCATCTCATGTGACATCATCATACATTCTAGGTGATAAGTGTTAAGAAATGTATATTATAAGATATTGGTGTGCAGAATGTAGGTTTTTCCGAAGAGTTTCAATATTAATTAAGAATTGAAATCGACGATACGTTTGGCTCAGTTGGCCTACTTTCTGCACCAGCGGTCACGGGTTCGAGCCCTGCTGGGGGTGTTCATTTGTTGAGCACGAATGTTTGTTCTCCAGTCATAGGTGTTAATATTTATATTATGTATGTATTTAAAATGTATATGTGTAATATAACAACTGTCTGGTATCCGTAACACAAGCCTCGTAGCTTACCACGGAACTAGATGGCGCTGTTGTAAAAAATGTCCCTACAGAGGTATTATAAAAAGAAAAAAATGCTAATGTATATTATATTCTAGTACTAGTGTCAATTTTTATGACCTAATTTATTGGCTAAGGGAGACAGCAAAAGGAACTTCGCTCCTACCGAGTGTCCCTCGACACTGAGAATGGATGTGACATACAGATAGATGGACATGAATAAAATTTAAAGGGTTTCGTTTATGCCACTACCATGTATGAGTATTTGGTTCATAAAACGCCGCTCTTTATAGAGAGAATAAGCCGTTCTTTATGACTGGTACTAAATCGACTTTATTCTTAACACAATTTATGTTATACTAGCTAAAGCGCGCGGCATGGTATGGCGATAGTATAAATTTAAGTAAGAAAGTTTGTTCGTTTTAATTGTGGTCTCAAAACGATTATTTATAATTGATTTGAGTGAAGTTACATTATTAACGTCCATATCCACATAAAATTTTTAAAATCCAGATTTTATAATCTCGCTTTTCACACAAGCAAAACTATGAGTAAAACTAGTACATACTCTATGCAACTCCCAAGAATCAAAGAAATTTATTTCTAGGTTGAAGGCAAAAAAAAGAAAGTAAACAAACCGACAGGCGTTATTTAATAAATTGGTACACTCAATTTCTCTTTTCAACAAAACCTAAACATTAAAACGAAATATCAACTAACGCACCATTATGGTTTAAGAAATAATAGCTTTCAAATAATAAAGTTTACTTCTATAACTTAAATTGACTTTTGATGTTTTAACTAACTGACGAACCGTGTTGGGTTTGAGTATGTAATTGAAGTTATAAGTCTTGAAAACGTAGCATTTTGATTGACTTATTAATATAGGTCCCTTATAATTTAATTTTAAAAAACCTTTAAAATCATACAAATAAAAATTAATTTTTCAAATATTTTAAAATACTTAAAAAAACTTATGTATGGTATTATATTAAGCCCTTTTTAACGTCCCACTGCTGGGCACGGGCCTCCTTTCAATATAAGGGGGATCAGGCCACAGTCCGCCACGCTGGCTTAGTGCGGGTTGGCGGACTTCACTGTCTTTCGAAAACTTTTTAGGTTTTTTTCAGACATGCAGTGTTCTTCCTGATGTTTTTCTTCATCGTAAGACAAGCTTTAGTCATGTTAGAAATGATTCGCACATGAAAGAATGAGAGTTGCGAGACCCGGAATTGAACCCGCATCATAGATATCCAAGCAAGATACTGAGCTACCACTGTCACTAAAAGACTTATATTTCCCACATTTTCATTACAGTTGTGCAATATTTAGCTCTTCCTAAGCCTTGAAGCAGGTTGACAAGGTATATGTTCAAAAATTTCCCCAGAGACCGATATTGAAGTCACATTTCTTGATGCAGGGCAAATGATGATCTTATTTAGTGATTGCGAATGTTTTTTTGTTTGTTAGTTCGTCCTTTCTCGGCCTTACAAGAATTATAATATTATGTATCTTACACTTTGAACTTGATAGATATATAAAAAAAATTAAGACAAAATAATGAGCTCTATATCTAATTTAAACTACTCAAATTTTATGTAATTGTGTATGTTATATATATAATCAAATCAATTTTATAATAAACAAATTTAGTAGTCGAGCACCATTAGTTCTCTAACAAACGAAACCGCAGATTAGAGTTAGTTGTTAATCATCATCATCATCAGCCTTTTTTTTAACGTCCCACTGCTGGGCACGGGCCTCCCTCAGTACGAGGGGGATCACCGTGCTGGCCTCCTGTGTGTTAGCGGACTTCACATGTCTTTCGAAAAACTTGCTAATTTTTCTAAGACACGCAGGTTTCCTCACGATGTTTTTCTTCACCGTTAGACAAGTGGTAATCATGATAGGAAATGATTCACACATGAAAATATCAGAGGTGCGAGACCCGGATTTGAACCCGCATCACTCGGTTATTCAAGCAAGCGCGTTACCGCTGGGTAACGCTGGCCTCGTTGTTAATATCGCATATAATATCATAGACATTTAATCGACATTTCAAGAAACGTTCGATCATCTCATCTTCTCCACAAATTACAATTCAATAGCAAACAAATGCTTATAGAATTCCTCATCCATTTGTTCCTGTCACTGAAGCTATCGATCATAAAACAATAAAGTTGAGAGCGGTATTGCAGTTGTAAATTGACTTAATAATTAAGTGCTAGCAAATTGAAAATTGTTTTACTTTTTGCATATTTTACTTTGTAGATAAATTAATATTAGGGAAGTGGAATCATTTCATTTTCATAAAGTATAAAATAATAGATAATTTCAACGTTTATTACATTTTTTGTTCACAAAAATATAATATTTTCGAATGTATTGGATCTCAAGTTGATATAACATAAATAAGAAATTGAGAATAATAGCAAAAATCGAGTTATTAGTATCATATAAGTTGTAAAATATATATTATGTATTTTTTTTTATTTTTGCCCGTAGATCCGCTTCGCGAGTTTATTTTTTTACTAAAGTATACAGAGCCTCGCATCTCATTAAATCATATTAATGAATTTAATAAGTATTCAGTAGATACTATGCACTTTATGATACTATGTACTAAGAATTTATACGACACATAGATATTGTTTTCATGTTTGTGGCATATTCTAACAATTTTAATATAATTTTTTTAAGTATCTATTTCGAATATTTAACCATTTTATATAACGTATTTTATATATATTTATATAAATAGTACATGATACACTACAGTGTCTGACCTATATTCTAACTTTCAACCAACAACAACCAAAAAACGACCTTTTTTTTGAAAGTAAAAACTTAATAAAAAAATAAATCAAAATAAGCAAAACTTCCACCTACACGTTCATTACTAAAATCCCTTCTCCATATAATCGCAGGCCTTATTAGAATCATCCCGTCGCGATATCCTCCGGCGACGTATAATACAGGCTTGTTCTAATGAAATTATAATTGAGAGCTACATGAGTGCCTCAGTTTATTTATCAAAAGATAATATTTGGTTACGCTGTAACATATTTCATTACGCTCGGTTGTTTTTAGTATTTTGGGATTTGTTTAGCTTTGTTCGTTCTGCAGAAGTTAGAGGTATTAGTTATTCATTTCTAAATTTTTTAGATGTTGATGTTTCCAGCCTCTGGAACGACAAATGTCTCGATTAGCCTACTTTACCTTATTTTTTTATTTTCTCTGAATTTTATGTCATCATCATCATCAGCCTTTTTTAACGTCCCACTGCTGGGCACGGGCCTCCCTTAGCACGAAGGGGATCAAGCCGTAGTCCACTTTTTATGTATTTTATGTATTTTGTTAAAATTAATTATTATATTTCATTTATATTATTTGTATAATTGTATCAAATTAATACACTTTTTTTCTTGTTAACAGTGTTTTAAATACCTGTGATTGGTGTACAATGTGGTTACACCAGTTTTGCAATAATATATTCATATGATTTTTTCATTGTTTACTGTTGGTGTTTCATTTAATACATAAATGAATTTTATAAGTGCCTCGAAGGCACTGTACCTTTTGTATGCTATTTAGAGCAACAGAATGTATATATTTCGTTCTTGTGGCGGATAATCGTTAAATTGATAAGAGCGTGATTATAATTGTAAATCTTTATTAATCTTTTACAAACACGGCTTTATATTTTCATCATCGGTCACAATCTTCTATATGATATCTAACTACATTCTTTATAATTTAAAAGTAAAAAGAGGTTTACTATGTCTAAAATAAAAATAAACTTAATAATTATTATTCATATTCCCACATATGAGTATTGAAGTGAAACTTCTACAGAATCGTTGTTATTTGAAACTCGATGAAATGAAAATGCGTCACAAAGAAAGAAAAGAAATAAAAGAAAAATAGGGCGGGCCTGTATCTATGCTTTTACGGTTCCCTTACGTCATGCTTCGCATGGTAGTGTAGGCGCAGGCCTACCCTACTGTCTCCTTCAGAGACGGTAGGGTGGCGTTGGTCTTGGGGGAGAGTGACACTTTTGTTGCAAAGATCCCCAAGGCAAGTTCGGTGTACTATCCTTCTCGAGGTTGCCAGCCCTGTTTTTGGTCTAGTTCACTAGGAAATAGACGCAACAGAAAACACCGAGCGCTTTTGCTTTTGCTATAACCCATTTATTTATTTATTTACTTATTTACCTATTCACTTCTTACTCACTCATTATCATTTAATATGTACATTCTAAGTAGTTTATCACAATGTATGAATATATTGTATGCATATTTACATATATATGTATGTATTTGTTAATGTATTATTTGTGTATGTATGTGTATTGTGTATATATAAATATATGTATAGATATGTGTATGTATAACAATTATATCATGTGTATATTTTTAAAAAAACCCAATCCAAGGTGTCATTCGTACCGTGCCGAGGGATGCGTGGCTGGGGGGGAGCTCAGTCGCTAACGGTGGCTATCCGACACCTGGACGAATCGGATAGTAGTTTTGTCCTCCCGTCGACATGCGGGGCTCTGTCGGCGGGTATCTTTATTTCCCTAGCTACTCGTGGGACCAAAATGGAAATGGACCTTAAAACAAAAAACTCAAATGACGTTACCACGTCACAATCCCTGGACGAACTGTGCCAGGACCTTATGCCGCTGACAATGGGTGCGGAGGAAACCGCCCAAATGTCAGCACAACCAATGGAGGTGACTGCAGGTACCGAAATGGCGATAGGGGCTCCTACGAACCCCGAATCACCTACTGGTAACCCTGCTACCACTTCCACGAATGCTGCCCGACGCAAACGTAAAAGATTGAGTGGGGCAGCTCAAGTCCGCTTTAAGGTTCTTAGGGAACAGGGAGTTGAGGCTGCAAAAGCCTACGAACTGTCCGCTAAAACTTTTGCGGAACTCAAGGGTATGGGGTATCGATTTGATGCTTCGAAATCCGAATCCGAGCGCCCTATCAAAAGGACTCGCTCGGAGGAGGAATCACCACAGGGACAGCCTGTAAGGAAGTCCCAAAGGTCGAGCGAAGCACCGTCGGCCCCTCCACCCCCAGCTGCCTATAGTGCGGCCTTATCCTCCTTCAAGGTTGGTGTGAGGGACTCCACTCCCATGACTGACGCACAGCTGCAGTCTCTATACAACGCCATTGTAGCCCAAATCACCGCCTCGGAGAAGGGTAAGGGACCCGCCTTTGGTGGACTATCATTCAAGCCAGGCTGGCTGCTTATCACCTGTGTCAACCAGCATGCCAGAGAATGGCTTGAGCAATGTATACCCTCCCTTCAGCCTTGGCCAGGAGCTAAGCTCAATCTCATTAATGAGACGGACTTGCCCAAACCCAAGGTTGGAGTAGTATACATTCCTGATCCGGAGGCCAAAGACATTGACAAGGCGCTCTCCTGTCTCCGGATACAAAATGATGGCCTTAATACGGAGCTGTGGAAGATTCTCAACAGAAAGGTCGAAAAGGGCGGGATCACACTCACCCTCTCCATCGACGACCAATCTGTTGAGAGCCTTCAAAAAACCGACCTGAAGGCCTACTTGGCGTTCAAGTCGGTCCAGTTCCGGATTAAGGGCATCAACCAGCCCACAACAAATCCTGGGATCCAAAACTCTGAACCTGTGCCGTCTACCTCTCGTTCTGTGGCCGCGGCTCCTGGAGCCGGTGCCAGTGTGACAGCGCCTCCACCATCTAGTGCGGCTGCAACTGGTGCGGCTCCCGTGGCTGGGACCAGTGGAACGACTGGTACTCTGCACAGGTTTCCCCACAGAGGGGGGCATACCAGGGGTGGACAAACCCCCAGAGGCAATAGCCAGCGCCCCCGCAAACAAAAGGGACTCAGACCCAGTAAGGGACGTGAGAAGCGCAACGGGGCTCGTCCCCAATAGCGCCTCACACCTAAATGGCGACACCGATGTCCCCACAAAGATACTCCAAGCCAACCTACACCACGCTATCGCTGCCACAGCCGTGGCAGAAAATACTTTTAAGGCACTTGGCATGGATATAGCGCTGGTCCAGGAACCATGGCTTAACGCCAAGTCCAAGATTTTGGGCTTAAATGGAGTAGGTAAGATCCTAGCAAATGAAAATGGCACCAAACCTAGGGCCTGTATCGTTTTTAAGAAAGGAATTAACTTCTTGCCTGTTACAGAACTTTGCAGTGATGACACTATCGCTGCAATCACCGTTCTCAGAGGGCGTGGTCAAACTAGAGCACTCGTGTGCTCGGCCTACCTGCCCGGAGAGAAAGCCAACCCTACCGAAGAACTGTCTAAAGTCGTCGACTACGCTCGAAGACACAAGACAGAATTAATTGTCGGCTGCGATGCAAACGCCCATCACACAATATGGGGCAGTACTGATACCAACAAAAGAGGTGAGTTACTTTTCGATTTCCTACTAGCTAATGACCTACAAATACTTAATAAAGGCTGTTGTCCAACCTTCGTCACTAAAGCTAGGCAGGAAGTTATTGATATTACTTTCGCTACTGAACAGATTGCTAAACACATAACTAAATGGCATGTCAGTAATGAGAACTCTATGTCTGATCACAAACATATTCTCTTTAGCATACAAGGCTCTATAACTACTGAACCTATAAGGCTAAGAAATCCCAAAGCTACCTCGTGGGTGGACTTCAAAAACCTACTCGCTGAGGCAGCTAAGGATTTCCCAAAATCAATTAAGACACCCGATTCTCTTAACATTTTAAACAACTTACTAACGGAAGGCATCTTAAATGCCTATGAAAATAGTTGTCCTGTTAAGGAACTAAAGGTTAACACCAATACTCCGTGGTGGAACAAAAAGCTAGAACGACTTAAAGTTACCACCCGTCGCTTATTTAATCAGGCCACTACACCGAAGAGGTGGAAACGGTATAGGAAGGCTCTGACTAAATACCATAAACAGATCAGAAAAGCTAAAAGGGCGTCTTGGAAACGATTTTGTGAGAATATCGCCCAAACACATAAAGGTGCGAGAATCCACAAAATCCTCGCCAAGACACCAAATATCTTTCTCGGCTTTTTAAAAAAGCCAGACAACTCTTTTACGACCACTGAGATGGAAACGCTGGAACTTTTAAGAGCAACCCATTTCCCAGGATCGTACCCTGTCTCTGACAGTGAATTAATCCCAAAGGACTACAGTTTCCACAGGGCCAATAGTAATGACTGGAATATGGCCAACACTATTTTTAGGCCTAACCAGATTAAGTGGGCTCTGAATAAATTCAAACCATTTAAATCAGCAGGTGAGGATGGCATCTTTCCAGCCCTTCTCCAACAAGGCATGGATCTCCTCATTCCACATCTGGTAAAACTATTTAGAGCAAGCTTTGCTTGGGGCATTATACCAGAACAATGGACTAAGGTCAAGGTTACCTTTATACCGAAGATCGGTAAAAGTGACTATTCTCAGCCCAAATCCTTCAGACCTATTAGTCTTACTTCGTTCCTACTAAAAACAATGGAAAAAGTAATCGATCAGCACATTAGAACAAGGTATCTTGTGGCTAGACCACTCTCCAATAACCAACATGCTTACCAAAAGGGTAAATCCACAGAATCTGTCTTAGTAGCTCTGATCGATAAGGCAGAAAGGTCCCTAGAGGATAAACAGACCGCTCTATGTGCATTTTTAGACATTGAGGGAGCCTTTGATAACACACCTACAGCAACCATTCTTAAAGGGCTGAGTGCAAAAGGTGTTGATGACACAACCACCAGATGGGTGAAATATATGCTCTCCAACCGACGTGCAAATGTTACGCTCAACGAACACTCGCACAACTTCTATACTACCAGAGGTTGTCCACAAGGAGGAGTACTTTCACCCCTATTATGGACACTAGCAGTAGACCTGCTGCTTGTAATCATGGCGGATCTCGACTACGACACACAGGGCTATGCAGATGACCTTGTTGTAATAGTAAGAGGTCCCTGCCTGAACACAATTTCCACCAGGTTACAAGGAGCTCTTAACACCATAACTAAGTGGTGCAGTGAAAATGAATTATCAATAAACGCTGATAAAACGGTTATTGTACCCTTCACCAGGAAAAGGAAGCTTGAAAGGCTGACCGAGCTCAGACTAAATGGAAAAACCCTTAACCTATCCAATGAGGTAAAGTACCTTGGAGTCACTATTGATCAAAAGTTGACTTGGAACTCTCACCTCAACAACATTATACAAAAAGCCAAAATGGCTCTATGCATATGTTGTCGAATGGCTGGAGCCAAGTGGGGCCTAAAACCCAAAATGGCTCTCTGGATGTACACCGCTGTGGTAAGGCCGATCATAACATACGCCTCAGTAGTATGGTGTAACAAAACCAAACAAAAGACAACAATGAGTAAACTAGACAGTGTACAACGGATGGCATGTCTAATCATTACAGGAGCCTTCCATTCGGCACCAGGAGACGCTCTAAATGCATTATTGAACATAGCTCCGCTATACCTGCACGTGCAAAAAGAAGCGAAATCTTGCCTCTACAGGCTCTGTACACAATCGAATGTAAAGTTGCAATCGCAATATATGAACAAACTCATAGAGTTGACATTCGAACACAATACTCTAAAAATGCCAGCAGATGGCATGAACACAGAGTTTAACTTTACAAAACAATACATAATAGATCTTCCCAACCGGGACATGTGGCTGAACGGCCAGGAATCTCACAAAAAGGGAAGTCATGTATGGTTTACGGACGGATCCAAGAAAGGATCTGATGTAGGGTGCGGAATCTATGGCCTTAAGCCTAGATTTAACATGAGTGTCAATCTAGGTAAGGAGGCCACCATCTTTCAGGCAGAAGTCTTCGCCATCAATAAATGTGCTGAAGTCATTCTGGAGAGAAAGCTTAGAAACCAAAACATCTACATCAACTCAGATAGCCAAGCAGCACTATTGGCTATAAATTCTCTTGAGACCAACTCCAAGTTGGTTAAGAGCTGCATAGACAACCTGAACGTCCTGGGTGCATCCAACAGAGTTATCCTCAGATGGGTCCCGGGTCACTCAGGTATAGATGGGAATGAAAAGGCAGATGTATTGGCAAAAATGGGCGCTGAAACCCCACAATGTGGCCCTGAGCCATTTTGTGGCATTGCCAAACAACATGCCTATTCAATTCTCAAACATGACTGCAATCTCAAAGCACTTAAAGAGTGGCAATCCGCCTCTGGACAAACTCACTCCATAGCGCTAATTAAGGGATATCGCAAAACCTTTACAAAAGAGTTGCTCCAACTCAACAAGTATAAAACTAGTGCGGTAACCAGAATACTTACTGGCCACTGCAAACTCAATAAACATTTGTTTACCCTCGGTCTCAGTCAGTCCGCAATGTGCAGACTATGCCATGAGTCAGAGGAAACTGCTATGCACATCCTCTGCTCGTGCGGACCACTCATGCACCGCAGAAGTATCTTTCTAGGGCAGCATATCATGCAACCGGAAGAGATACAGAAGCTCTCCGCTCAGAAAATCTGGAAGTTCCTGGAAGCAACAGGACTAAGCGGAGAACTCTAAACTCATTTTAAGGGAGCTACAATGGACCAACACTGGTCGACGTAGCAAGGGCCGACCCCGGCACCAATCCCAAAATATAAATAATAATAATAATAAGAAAAGAAATATATAAATGTATAGGATTAAGTCGGCGAGAGAATGAGATAGAGTACATACCCATGTTCCCATAGTTACGGTTGTTTTTGTCTGACAAGTACATAATATTATATTCTTTTCATATATTATGATATTCTATAAATAGTGACTGTAATACGCCTTATTAACTTTAATTGCGCTTTCCCTATACAATTAACTGATTACTTTTTTAGTAGCTACTCTTACCATGTATTATAGTTGCAGATTCTGACGCATAGTTTCGAGTTCAAACAAATGTACTTGTAAAATAGATTTGTTTCAACTGGAAGCTATGTTGTGTGTTTTTTCAGAATTTTAAGTAGAGGCTTGAAATTAGAAGCTTAGCATAAGCCTAAGGGTGTAAATTAATTTATTAAAAGCTCTTAAAAGTCAGTAGAATTTTAAGTTAAATATTAATAACTTAGAAATCCAATGGCGTATACGTAAAGTAAAATAAATCTGGATTTAAGTGATCAATGACGATGGCGCGTGCGGTCGACTGCTATTCTTGGTTCGGTTATCGACACGTCCGATTGATGAACGATCCTGGAGCAATCGCAAAAACTATTTATTCTTACTTATCGCCTTTGTGCGTCAATCACGAGAAATAATAAACGAGATTTTGCAGATGATAGGTGGTCAAGCGAGCGTGAGACGTTTATTTGAGTTTCACTGTTATTTAAAGCTATTAAATGAAAAATATTTTGCTATGCTATATTTTGCTGTTTGGGTTCGATTCTTGAGCATGACAGATTTTGAACTGTTTTACTATAAAAATTGCCTAATTTTATTTAAAACAAATAGTCTTAGAGCTGAACTAAGTAAATTTAAGATCTTCCTTGTAAAATTTCATGATTTAAGGCAAATTTGCGTATTGTCTGATGTCAATTAATTTCAATGACCAGAAAAAGTTAAGAGGTTGCTTAAACAGTAAATATTTTTAGAGGTTATCGAAAATATATCTAACTAACAAGTCATGTATCTAGATATCATGTATGTTCCATAAATAAAAATATGTCTCTGACCGGATCCTAACATGCGACTGCTATCACAAAACCAGATACTCAGATCACTACGAGATAAATAAATATAAATATGTTGGGACATTTTTTACAACAGTTCCATGGTAAGCTACAAGGCTTGTGTTACGGAGCGCCATCTAGTACCGTGGTAAGCTACGAGGCTTGAGGCTTACCAGATAGTTGATATACTAGACATATAAATTTTAAATACATACATAATATGAATATTAACACCCATGACTGTAGGACAAACATTCGTGCTCAACAATTGAACGCCTCCAGCGGGACTCGAACCCGCGACCGCTGGCGCAGAAAGTAGAGTCACTGCCAACTGAGCCAAACGTGTCGTCAAAGATAATGTTAAAATATAAAGAATTTTAAAGTGGTTTAAGTTGAAACGCTTCATTTTATCCTTTTCTTACCGAGTACACCGCATTATTCTCACGAGAGTGGTCAGTAGTATTTTCGTATATACTCTGGTCATCACTTCGTCCGCTTATCGTTTGCCGACAATGATTAACGGTGTCCTAGACAAAGGCGTTCATGAACAATGGCAGAAAAATATATTACACGTTCACTTGTCTCTGAAATTGTGCTTTGTGCCTTTTGTTAACTTTATCAGGTTATAACGTCATACTAAAATATTATGGGTTTAACACGCGTCTTAGTAAAATATTTTATTTGGGTAAACTTTAATTTTCATACTTAGCTTACTAGTTATTTTCTTAAATCAAATCAAATCTAAATATTTTATTCAGCTTAAAAATAGTTACAGTTTCTTACTGAACGTCATGAGTCTACCACCAGTTCGGAAAGAAAAAACCTCTAACCTGAGAAGAACTGGCGAAAGAAACTCAGCGGGACTAATATTATATTTTTATCATAACCTCTTTTTTTCAAATTAAATTGCATATTAACAATAATTGTATATGTTGAAATAGCCTGGCGGCGATCACATCATTCCCAAGGCGTACTGTCTTCTAAAAAAATCGTGTATCGAATAATTTCCTTTAGTACAAACTTAAAAGTGGTATCTCACGGTAAGCTTACCGACGAGTAGACCTAGGGCCGACTACAGCAGCACATGCAATAACGACAATAATAATATCAACGGTAACTTATAGATATAAGGAACAAACTTTATTTCCATTATAATACTAGACGATTAAGTTCTCTCGGAAACCAAAAGCGTGTTTCATTTAAATTTTTAACGCTGTATTTTCTACATTCATTCGAATCCTATCAATTGTCAATTTATTTTGTAGCGTATACCTAGTACCTACTTTTCTTTATAAACATAATATAATATATGTTTAATTTAACATTCTAACCATATTCACGATTGCTTTAGCTCTAAATTGATTAATGAAACAGCTAAATATTTCGCTAGCTGCCTGCTTCGATACAAATCTAATAATATCATTAACATAATACTATGAATAATCACCATATATATAAGTCCATGTAATATTATAATATTTAACCTAAATACCTAATACATAATATAAATACATCTAAATTATCTAATATAAATATTTCTATAATATCGTAATTACTTTGCGGTTATCATCAATATGTGGTATTTCATATTAAAACAATACCATTGTATTATTTCAACACTTCTATTCAGTTTCAGAATAAATATTTGATATATTCAATGTGGGCACAAATATTGACATAAAACAAACTATTATGATTGATAATAATATTTAAATCGAAATTGAGTGTTTGAAGTATACCACTGCGGTATATCAGGCAGGGCTCATTATGTGGGATATCTTGGGTTCGATGCCACACGAAATATTTACCGGTAGTAAAGTTACGGAACCCTTATCTTGCAAATATGCTGACGTACCAAATCGTCGAAAGCTTCCCAGGGACCACCGTAAGAGTTTCCCGTATTGGCAGAGTTCCTCGGCTACGGCTAAGGTTATTAAGGTTAAGGCTATTGGTATTAGCCTTACAATGCCCCATTGTTTTAATTAGAACCAATTTTATTAATTATAACATTATTTAAATCACTCAATCTAATCAAAATTAATACTCTCAATCTAATAAAAAATAAATCAAATCAAAATTTTATTCACACTTCGAGTAAAACAGTCGTTAGTTTTAAGATAATTTTTGTTTTAATATAAAATTAATTAATTATTAATAATTATTCGGTTTTCTTAAACCTGCTGCACAAACGTAATTACCCCTAATATCTATATAAATAAAATGATAGAGGTCTGCAGTTGTGCGCGCATCACGGAAAAACTACTGGAAAGATTTCAATGAAACTTTCTAAGTTTTATTTCTTAGACACTTGGCCCTTATCAAAAAAAAATGATTGCAATATCTTAATTTAATAAAAAGTTATTAAAGTTTCAAGAAACAACGATTTGTATATGCACTGCGTGTTCAGTGATGTATGTTTCCTTCTCGCGGAGTAGTGGGGCAAGCGGCGTAGCGTATATTTTTGCTTGCGATCTTTTTGATGTTTTTTCCTTCGTACATAAGAAAACTTTGTTAATATTTCAAGCAACGCGGATGAAGTCGCGGGTATCAGCTAGTTAGATAAATAAACATATTGGAAATAGAACGTTACAAAAGTTTATCTAATATTATATTATTATTTTGTAGTGATCCTAATTGCTGAGCAGACACTCAGTTGTTGAGCACGAACAGACAGCACTCTAGTCATTGGTGTTTATATTTACAATATACATGTACTTTAAAGTTATATATTACGTGTAGTGTATCAACTATTCGTAACACAAGACTCGTAGCTTACTTCTAAAGCTATGTGTAATCATTTCATAACATTTTAAATAATAAATAAACTTTCTAATACAAAAATAATGTTTAAAATTATAGTAGTACGAGTTTTATAATTCCAATAATAATAAGAAAATAAATGTTTTAAAAACCTTCGTTTTATGATATATTCTAACAAAATCCAAACATAATATTACACGGTCATAAATTAATTCTCACTGAATCCCCCGAAGTGCCAATCCTGGCGAGTTGGGCTCAAATCTTTCTGCAATAACTCAAATACCGGGTAAATTCCCTCTCATAATCCACGGGTACTAATTTATTGAGAGGCTCGACCGCGTGACCTCGGGATTTGTGGGTACTTACAATATAAAGTATATCTTGCAAGAGTCCTTGTCTCCGCAATGTACGAAAAAGTTTTTGCAAAGTTATTTTTTTAAATATAAAAACGTCAAAGCTTAACAATCTTTACGTCTTATTTATGAAATTGGAATTAATAACTCATGTATTTACCTTTATTAATGTTGTAATGTACTGTACAGGCCTCTTTGATTGATAATAAATAAATAAATATGTTGGGACATTATTACATACAGCGCCATCTAGTTCCGCGGTAAGCTACGAGGCTTGTGTAACGGATACCAGATAGTTGATATACTACATATATAAGTTTAAATACATACATATTATAAATATAAACACCCATGACTGGAGTACAAACATTAGAGTTTCAACAAATAAATGCCCTCAGCGGGACTCGAACCCGCAACCGCCGGCGCAAGAAAGTAAGGTCACTACAAACTTCGCCAAACGAAAACTAAACTAATCACGAAAATAATGCGTACATGAAACTAGGTGAAACTAACATAGGTGCGAGACCAGGGATTTGAAAGCACTTCACGTACTACCACTATGCGAGTTTGCCTACATTTACTTCTACATATTAAATTATTTCTATACAATAATTGTCGTATTCTAATCATCACTAAATAGTATAAAACAAAGTCGCTTTCTTTGTCCCTATATCCCTTTGTACGCTTAAATCTTTAAAACTACGCAACGGATTTTGATGCGGTTTTTTTTAATAGATAGAGTGATTCAAGAGGAAGGTTTATATGCATAACTAGCGGATCTCGCGGCTTTGCCTGTGCTAAATCTAGGAAAAAGCCCAAGCGAAGCGAGGGCGAGTCGCTAGTAATTAATATGTAAAAAGATTAGTGATGAAGATATTATGATTCTACAATACTGGTTGTATAATGTTATTTCAAAGAATATAATAAGCCTTTTTGCACCCATACCTTAGATTTCTTGAGATACCATTTTGAGTTCAGGCCATGAAAGCAAAAGTACTTTGATAAGTCTCAACGCAGCTTTACCCTAAACTTTTATTAGCCTCAATAAAGCCGAGTTTCACAACTCAAAAGAATCTCCAATTCATTATTCATATCTGGGATTGTGGAGATCTTAATTATACATTTCATAGTGTTACAAGTTCCATTCGCTTTCTGTTTCAAAACTTTATAGATTTCATTTGATATTGTAATTAAGAAAATTACCCTCAATGTAGGCTCAGCTGTTCATTTGTTAACAATTGTATATATTGTCATTGGTTTTGTATATAAGTGGTATTGAGTGCTTTAACAAAAGACGAATTAGTGTATAAATAATTGTTATTTAGAAGATCCTACTTAACTGATCTTGTTGTTCCTTTTCCTTTTCTGACCAATTTCTCTCTAATATATATTTATAATTATCATATTAATTTTTGATAATATTAAAAAAAAATGACTGCATCAATGGCATTTATATCGGCACTATAATGTTGCAAATGTAATATTTTACGTCCTCCTTTTGATTTTGTCTAATGGGACTAAAATTCGACATGACTGGTGCCAGAAAGACCACTAATGTTCTTGGGACTCTGCTTGACTCGGCACGCGAACCCAGGATCTACAGCCGTGCTACTAGCCATTAGACTATCGCGACAGTTATTGAATTTGCCTAGCAATAAATTATGATAATTTATGTAATTATAATATAATATGATAATGTATTTTAAATTCATATTATCAAAAAGAATAAATAACAAAATACTGTTAGAAAATGTACCTAGAATTTTCAGTTAGTTGTTAACTAGAGAACAAATTCAAGACCCTTGTTGATAACAACATATGAGTCTTATCTCTACCTCCCAGAATACTATTGTTACAAGAGACATTTTAAAAATTATTAGAAAAATATTTTGAAACATGTACAAAGTAAGATCAAAGATATATGAAGTTGTTATCCATTGTTTTAACCTACACTAATAGTAAAAGCCTTTGAACTTTGGAAAACAATATCTTGATAGTGATAGAGGACTGTGAGCTGTGAACTCTACCAAGTCTCTACAAGGCAATGTTTCAGACTCTATAGCAATTCTTCGTAAATTACTTTGTTTAAAAATAATCTATTTTCTTTTACTTCGATTAACACAGAAAAATGAATTTATGAAATGCTTTTTTCCAAACAGCACAGAGATCTAAGAAATTTCAATATTTTTCTAATCCATTGACGTACATATTTTCATAAAAATACCAAAAATTGCAAGTGCGAGCTTAAAAAATAAACAAAAAATATTTGTCCTGATATTAGATTTGTGTCATGGATGTACACGAATAAAATAAAGCATATACTTTTAATCAAAATACTATTGATGCAAAATTTTATATTTGTGTGTGTGTTTTGTTTCTTACTCTTCGAAGCTAAAACGGCTGAACCAATTTGGATAATATTTTGACTATTGTTAAGTTTAGCAAAGTTAAGTAACATATTCAGTTTCTAAGTTTCCGGCTCTATATAAATTACGAGCTAACGAAATATAATTTTGTTTCTCTGTGCTCCTAAAATAGCAAGTCTATTAGTAAATATACTACGTGCATTATCTATTTAAGATGATATTAGTTGAGATCCAACACTTACCAGTCGATTCCATTGCCAAATGAATATAGAAGACTCTACAACACTACTACTACAATTTTATGATATTCAGGTTTATAATCATTTCAATGACTCTAATGTACCTGTTTTCTTAACAAATTGCTACATCTTATTACGCATTACCTAGTTATATCTACATTTACCATAAAAATTTATATAACTAGCAACAAAACCTTGCTTTTTTTGAGTTCCTCCTACATACGTTAGAGTACATTTCTTAAACGTGAGATATTTTAGTTTCACAGTAAAAAAGTAACTATATTACCAGCTATCATCATACTAAGCATTAAAATTTCAATCAATTATTTTAAAGGTCTTCTCGTAATCCATAAATAGACAAAGAGACAGACAGAAAAAACATATAAACTACTCGTATAAATTCAATAATAATAACTATTTCAATAAAATTTTCCAAACAATATTGACTGACCAGATTTAAGTCAGTTAGTATTTTGCTCTATATTAGGAATATGATAAAAAAGATAACTGAAAATTGCAAAACTTTCATTTCTAAATCAAGTCCATTTGGGGAAAGTTCTAACTACTTAGGAAGGGCTCGTAAACTATGCGATAGTCGGACATCGATAGTACGATTTATGAAGCATTTATAGCGGTTATATGGACTTTTTCCTCAACTACCGATTTGTAAACGTTGCCAGTGGAAAAAGTAATGGACAAAAATTGTATCTGTTTTATGTTTTTAGAGCTTTTACTATAACTCTATATTAAAAGTTACTATTACGATATCCATAACTTAGATTTTTTGCTATTTGTTTACAAACT
This sequence comes from Boloria selene, assembly GCA_905231865.2. Taxonomy (NCBI): domain Eukaryota; kingdom Metazoa; phylum Arthropoda; class Insecta; order Lepidoptera; family Nymphalidae; genus Boloria; species Boloria selene. Next base: position 441,822 of record HG993134.1, read on the forward strand.
AATGACTTCACAATTTTTAAGTAATAACTAAAAGCTATAGATACATGATAGACATTTAAATATATAAATAATATATACAATACACAAAGCTATTTAAAACCCTTTTCTAACTAAATTATAAAATTTTGATGAACTATTCAGAAAATTTTAAGAGCTTTACATTTTGATTGACACGTTTGGCTCATTTTGTAATCCTTTGCTAGCGATCGTGGGTTCGATTCCCGCTGGGGACATTCATTCGTTAAGCACAAATGTTTGTACTCCATTTGTGGGTGTTTATATTGATGATACATAATATGTAAAGTAATATATGTGTAGTGAATCAACTATCTGGTTTCTGTAACACAAGCCTCGTAGCATACCACGGAACTAGATGGCGCTGTGTATAATAATGTCCCGACATATTTATTGTTTATATTTATTTTTGTAAAAGTCAAACATATAGCTGATAGTACAATATTTTATTTACTTAACTGTTATGATATTTCTTTTTATATCTCGTACGTGGAAATAGGCTGACATACTCCTTATCGGAACCGTAAAGATGATAGTCTCATATTTATTTGTATGGCAAATAACTGTCTGCTTGAGAATACTTTACATGCGTTTTCATGTTACAATTCTATTTGCATATATAATTTTGGCATGATTGAGCACACCTGTGACGAAAGCGCAGCGTGAAGGGTCACGTTTTATGATGGTACGGTACTAGCAAGTGTTTTCAGCCTTCTGTAACGTCCCACTGCTGGGCACGGGTCTCCTTTCAATACCAAGGGTAGGACATAGTCCACCATACCTATATATACTACAATAGCAACCAAAAATTGTATTTTTCCGTATTTTCTGAATCGATAAATTCAGTCCGGCAGAATAAAATGAAAGGTTCTTGCATAGTTTGCAAATTACAGCACTAAACATATCCCACTGCTGGGCACGCCCTAATTACGAGGGTTGGGCAGGGAGAAATATAAGCGAGGGTGTAAGCGAAGGGGTAGGGAGGCGAGTTGGCGAACTTCATACGGCTTTCAACAACTAGTAAAGTTCTTTCAGACACGTCAGCTTCCTCACTATGATTTACTTCATCGGAGTAGAAAATAGTGGTCATGTCGGAAATACTATCTACACATCCACTTAGAAATACAAGTATAAGTGAAATCACAATACAGATATTCATAAAATTAAACTTTGTTAAAAAACAAGCGAGTTCCGGTTTGACCATAAGTACATTTTTTGAGCGGAACCCTAATACATTTTGAAGAATAAAGTTACTAATTATAACAGCTCCATCAAAATCTGTCTAGTCATTTAAGAGATTAGTGGGACCAAACAGACAAATGTATTAAAAATTGACGTTTTTTGTAAGTATTTTAAACACGCATATAGTATGATGTTATAAACAGAATCTTCAAGTTTATTAACTGTATAAACATAGTGTAAAACATCCTAAAATTATATTGAAAGTTTCAATTTAGTTTGTCATATAAATAATTAAAATACCATTGAATGTACACATGTATCAAAGGGTTAACCTTTTCTGTTAACGCCTACTTCATTACCTCTGGGACAAATACGATTCGCAAATTTAATATATTGTATCTATTTTTACTTCATCATCAACGAAGCTTCGAAAAGATGTGATTTTTAGACTACTGATAGAATGCTAACTTTTTACGATTTTACATACGTTTAAAATAGGGTATATTTTATATCTAAGTGAACTTAAAGGCTACTAGTATTTACATAGTACATTATCGAAGGGCGGATAAAATTAAGAACAGTGATAAGTTGTTTTGAACTCAACTTATATATTATATTATAACATTAGCTATCTGCGAGTGAAAGTCACGTCAAAATCTGCACATCCGTTTCAGAAATTACCCGGAACAAACAGACAGACAGACAAAAAAAATTTTTAAAATTGGTTTTTTGTTGCTATTATCGAATATACTTTTCGCATATGCATTTAGTGAGAAGCTGTTAATTTGAAATGAAGAATAGACACTCCAACTTTATTTTAATGTATACATTAATAGATAGGACAATGTAAGAATGAAATATTTTTAATATTGCTGTAATTCAATTCATAAGTTGAAAGTTGTCAACGTCGATTTAAAGTGCCTGTGTGTAGGTACGTATAGAATACCTACTGATCTAACTAATATTACACTATGGTACGGCTAGAAAAGGTTAAATAAATATTATATTGGGTAAAGTCTATCCAAGAAGGATTAAGAAATATTGTAAAAGCCATTAATTGTCATAATTTGATTTGTTATACTTTAAATTATTTAAAGGTTATAGTTTTTGATATTATAACGAGAGTTAATTCGCTAATGTAAAGTTTTGAACTAAACTTATCTTTTTGAAAGTAAACCAGATTAGGAAACACCCATTTTCGTAAATCTACTGGTTAAGTTAACAATAGAGTGTACTACGAACTACCCGAAACTACAGACTATTAAAGTTTAGAGTCCCGAATAGCCAAGTCTATTTCAACATTTGGACGAACTCCGTTGACACTGTCAAGTGAAACATCAGCGTGAAACTCGGGGTTCTTAATGTAGTGACAGGTTTACATCACCAACAAAAAACTTATACATAATAGTGAATCATAAGGATAATTTTACTTAGTTTAAATCGTTATATTTATTCAGCCTTTCTTAATATCCCACTGTTGGGCACGGATCTCCCTTTCTTACGAGGGATCAGGTTAAGGCGGAGTCACATGTCTTTCGAAAAGTTCTTGCGAGGTTTTCTCAAACATGCTGGTTTCAATCACCGTAATCGTAGTTTATTTGCGTATAATTTGTAAGGGTCGCCGCGTGATGTAGCTTCACAAAACTTCTATTTGCACTATATTATTACTTAGAAACTTTATCAAATTATTATTTTGCGGAAGTTAGGTGATGCTTATCTATAATCATATAACTTTTACATACATTAAATTCATAATAACGAAGATTTTGTTTTTTGATTAAACGTAATAGTAACTTGAAGGTTAAATAAGTGGAGTGAAATTAACAGATTAAGAAATAATATATTGAATAATATATTATAGATAGTATCATAGAACAAAACATAAAGCCAAACAACAATGCTATAAAATAGCATACAAAAATTAAAAGTATTATAACTACTGTGATATATAAATAAATAATGTTAATAAATAAATAAAATTGATAATAGCTTTCATTATGACAAAAATAAGCTACAATTTTGATATCTATCTTTTAGAGTAAAATCTTAAAATATACAAAAATATATTTAAAGAAAGCAAACAATCTCTATGATCTCAATAGAAATCGAGAAAATAACAAACATATTAAAACAAGCTACTATTTTTTCTTTATATTATTTCGGCGGGTTCCGTCTATAAAGCATTTTAGAGAGATTTATATGAAGTAAATATAAGATTTCAATACAAATAGAATATAACAAAATATTTCACGTAAACTGTCATCTACAGACACTAGTAAAGGATTCTCGATTCGAAGTGCTATAAACGGAGGAATCTGCCAATACAAGTCGAATCAGAAATATTTCGATTCTATTTTTTGCCATTTTCCATCAGATTTTATTGTTGATGTATGCATGAAGTTCCTGCCTGATCTAAAATTTTAGAGAGGGCGTTATTCTTACAAATGTTTTGTTTATTCTTGGAAATGCTTTTAAGCTTTAGTGTTATATATAATGTATGTATGTTCGACGACACGTTTGGCTGAGTTTGTAGTAATAATCGCTGTGACAGCGGTCGCTGGTTCAATTCCCATTAATTTTTTTGATTAGCACGAATGTTTGTACTATTGTCAAAGGTATTATGCATGTATTTAAAGTTATATACGTTTAGTGTATCAACTATATTATGATATCCATAACACAGCTTCTATTCAGCAAAAATAAAACTCTGACAGTCCCTTCAGGCTATCTCAATAATCTTCATAAAAAGCACTAAAAAGTTACAAAGTTTGAAATAAAACCAGAAAGTATCGATTAATAAAAACGTAACAACTTGTACAAGTACCATCAAAACCAAGTCCAATTAACGCCAAGGTAATTAAGCTGACGACGCATAAACGATCCTTATCTCATCATGTTATTAGGCTTCCTTTACAGAAATATTAGCTCTCGTTGAATTTTACGAGTATCAAAGAACTGACGTGGTGGAGTTTTGCCGTTACATTTTAGAGGAAGTTTCAAGGACTGAACATTTTTATATTATTTTAAATAACACTTTTTAATTTAAATTTAACACTTCTATAGTGAGTTTTTAGACTTTTTTATTTATTTATTTTTAACACCAACAAGATATACATTATTAAGTACGCAGTGATGAATCATGTCTACAATTAATAGTCTAAATGTAATCTTAATTATAGGTGTTCAACACTTGGCAAAGATATTCATACTTATAACAGATAAACAATACTTAAATAAATTAACTTAAAATAAAAATTAACAATTAATTAAACAACCAAAATAATTAATCATAAAAATTACAATTGTGTTTAAAATAAAAATTACGTAAATAAAATCTGAATTTATAAATGGTATCAGAAAAAAATATCAATTTCATGTTTTGAGTTGATTTGCTTACTATCAATATTCTTACAGATAAGTTTATGAAGTGGCATTTGTTGTATCCCATATCTGGGCATGGGACATCTTCATAAAGCAAATCAGAATTATTATAAACCACCATACAAGCCATGTCTGCCTTCTCGTCCTTCACATATCTTTCAAACAAGTTAGGTTCTCTAAGATTCTTCATTATTTTTTTCACTGTAAACTTAGTGAAAACCATAATATTGTAAATAATCGCACTTGAAAATTTCAGAAGTGCAACATCCGGACGTGAATCCGCTTCATTCAGTTTTCTAACTAAGACTATTTCCACTGATTTACTCTTGAATAGTAGTTCTTTAATATAAATTATTACAAACATAATATAAAAATAACATCAAATAAATCCCACAGTTGTAGAAAATTATTCTGAGAATGTAAAATATCATTACACCCCTTCACTTCGCACGTCCGCGCGTCAATATTATAGGGTAACGTACTACTCGATGTTTCAGGAAGAAGATCCCATATAACGCTCCGCCCATAAACCGTCTCTATCAAAAATAAAATCACATCGAATCGCATTGTTGCTCTGTGAAAGGACGTTTTTTACAATAACGTATACTCTCTTACATTTACAATTTTATTATGTAACAAAATCGTGGGGTTTCCCGTTGGCACATTTACGCCAATATTTACGTTTAAAATGTCGGAATTCCATACAAATTTTCATCCCTCCATTTAATCAAAAATTAATTTTTTTATTAAAAAAGTTTAATTAAAAAATATTATTTAAACTTGTTTGGTAGTGTTGGCTTGTAGGTTTGTTATTTTAAAGAACTTTTAAGATGTTTGTGTTTTAAACCCATTTGTTATATTCGTGTATTATAACATGTTAAATAGTATACTAAGTAGCATAATATTTCATAATATCATAAAGTAAAAATCTTATTCTCGAGATTGAACCCATGATCTGTGTAACCAAACGCAAGAATACATCTACGACTGTCCGCAACAAAAGTAACTTTCATAAAAACTTTTTATTATAGAAGTGCCCAGACAAGAATTTATAATGTAAATTCACGAAATTACACACTGCAGTGCCGTAGTCGTATTCGAAATCGTCCTCCGTTTTATAAATGCTATTCGAAAATTTCCGACTTGCGATTTAAAATATTTTACTGAGATAAAAATATGTTTCTTTTACATATAATAATTTTCTATACAAATTTTAGATAGAAATTGTAGGCACATTTTAGGGAAAGTAATAAATGATTTCTGTAAATGCTCTACTTTGCTTTCAACGGTATTTTGTGATTAAAACCTCAACAAAAAGCAGTTTAAATAATAAAGCATAATGTACAATAATAATTTGATGTTATACTGCGGCTAAGTCGTACAATCTGCGTACTTTTTTCCATTTTGATAGATATTGCCTTCATTTAGAAGATCTTATTTTATTTGCCTTTGATTTTGATGCAAAAGTCTTTAAAATTTATTTTTGACGACACGTTTGGCTCAGTTTGTAATGATAGCTTCATTGTAGATGCCAGCGGTCGCAGGTTCGAGCCGGGGACATTCATTAGTGTAATGAGCAAGAATGTTTGTACTTCAGCCATGAGTGTTTATATTTATAATATTTAAAGTTATATATGTGCAGAGTATAATTTGTCTGATATGAATAAAACAAGTCTCGTAGTTTATCTAGAACTAGAGGGTGCTGTGTTTTAATTTCCTAATATATTTATTATTATTTATTTATATTATTCACTAACAATTTGAGCGAATTGAGGACTTACAAAAGCTTAGAATTTATTTAATAAGCTGTATTAATTATTTCGTTTAGTTTAAATAAGAGCTGCTTTCCGTTTGCAGGCGCATTAATACTGAGATTGCGTTCACTTCACACGTGTATTAATTTATTTCTTTATATGTACATACACATGAGCATGCATGTAACAAGTAAATTAGCTGAAGCTGAAAAGTTTGTTTGTTTGGTTTAACGCACTAATCTCAGGAACTACTGGTTCAAATTAAAAAAATCTTTTTGCGATGGATAGTCCGTTTATAGAAAAAGGGCTATAGGCTATATTACATCACGCTACGAGCAATGAGAGCGAAGCATCAATGAAAAGTGTTGCAAAAACGGAAAGGGCGGGTGTTAGCTCTGCGAGGTACTATACCGCGCGACTCAGAAAGAATTTGGTTTCCGGTCTTTAGAACGCGTGCGAAGCGGCGGGAAATGCTAATATCAAATAAAAACACTTATCTCTAAGTGTTTTTATTTTTTGTTTTGGTTTTAGCACTTTTCATAAATTTATTTTTAGATACTTTTTGTGTAAAAAAAACCATTTAAATGTTTTACAAGTAAAATTGTACAAAAATATAAGTAATATTTTCTAAATATAAACTCAAGTTCGTTAAGAATATCATTAAAATATCAAATTAAAAGAAGCTTTCATGTAACACAATCGTAGAGGGCTTTTTGAAGCATGGAAAAACTAATTTGGTTCGACACAATTTATACAATGCAACGAAAAAGACGAAATATAAATATATTATTCATAAAGAAAATGTTCATTTTGTATACAAAAGTGAAGACGTTCATACACTTTGATCCTAAATGTTATTGTATCGTACACCCACGTTGATAAATTGCTATGGTATAATTACGTTCTCATAATGGAAATGTCTGCTTTATACTTTTTTGTATAAGCAAATTACTGTAAAAAAGCCATGGAGTTTATATCCTTGAAGCAAAATACTGTAAGTTAAGTATGAAGATATTAGAGTTTGGAGTTATTATAGTTTGAAGTTATGGGTACCCATAGATTCAAGTTCATCATAAAAGGAGTTGCAAATGGAGGAGAAATAAAAAAATTGGTCTAAGAGCTGGTGGAAGATCGACCTTCACCGACCTGATAACCAGATGAGACATATTTTTTATTAAATATAATTTATAAACAAATATGCCTATAATTACTTGCCTATCTGAAAGTGCTCATGGCTCTTTTTAATTAAATTATCTTTAATCGATTTTTTTTTCATCACTTTAATTCTTTTGATAACCAAATGAATTTTATTTCACTGTTAGTTTTTAACACACAGAATATGCCTCAGTAGGCTTGCCTACTCATTTTGTGTATAGCTGGCAAGCCGATGTGAACAGGTAAGTCAATATAGGTGACTCCATCGTTCTGCTAACTTATCGAAAGTTATATCAAATTTTAGATCATTTTATTACAAAATCAGTCATATAGACTTGACTGCAAAAAATCATACTTAAAGCACTGTTGCCCAGCTAAAAATAGCCATGAGCACTTTCAGATAGGCAAGTAATTATAGGCATATTTTTTTATAAATTATATTCGATAAAAAATATGTCTCATCTGGTTATCAGATCGGTGAAGGTCGATCTTCCACGGTCTCCTCTACTATATTCAAAAGCTAGACTTCAAGATTGTTACGAAGCATTGCCCTACAAACCTTGCGCGGTAACAACGAGACGAGGTCAAGCGTACGCGTAATGTAGTACGTAACGTAGCGAGCGCAGCAACTACCTTAATTCAAAAATGTCAATCACTAACTTCCTAGAATAAATGCCGGATATATAGCCGGTGGTACGGTAGCTTCCCCACATACTAACAGATTATGTTTTGGTTGCAGTGGTTAGTGGTCTTGACCTAAGTGACCATCTTATATACCTACCTAAAAGTATAAATAGTTTAAGTACCTACGTATTAAGAGTATCTGCGACAGTTACTATTGTTAAAGGTAATAATGAAATACTTGAAGCAAAATGTGTATAAAATATATAAAAGATAACAATTATTTACTCCTTTTTTTGAATTTTGAATGCTCATTTGGACACATAAAATATTGATGAAAATTTTACCTTTATGTGGGTAGAGAAGCTTTTAATTACCTGTAACAAAAAGCATTAATTATTACTTATTTAACGCAAGTTAAAACCCTGTCTTCTTTAATGAGTCAATTAAAATAAAATTCGGCCAAGTGTGAGTAGTAATAGAACAATAAGATATTTTAATGCTATATTTAGTAATAAAATAGTATTTTAGAAAAATAATTGATTTAATAAAATTCAACTCAGACTAAGTCATTTTTACGTCCTGACTGAAAGACACCTTTACATTAGAGGGAAAAGTTTTAAAACGATAATTATGCTATAGAAAAGCTATCACAGAACTATGAAAATTGAAAACGTGGGGTCTAATTGACCTATTTTCAATTACAGTACGAGCACGAAAACCCAGGCCATAATACGGTATAATTCAACAATAACTTAGCGTGTCGTGTCGGAGCCGGTGCCTGTAATGGCACTGACCTATCATTATTGCCATCGATTACATTATACTAGTATTTTGTTTAATACGGCGTTTTTACATTGCTTTGTATGCGGGATACTGAAATGCTTTCAAATTAGCTTTTTAACCTCGACTAGTAATTTGAGATTATTTCCTTTTAATAATTTTTTTGGGTAATTTTTGAATTGTTTCTTAGTTACTATGTTTATCTAAGCAAATATAGCGGACTTTAGTCTTTTTTTTAAGTTGGAAAATGCATTAGAAATGCTATAGAAAACAGGTGGTTATGTGGGACTCACTGGTCTAAAACTACCCTCTACAAACCAATTGTCCTCTCCAAAGCCGTCTTAATGAGGCATAATTGCTTGCGCATGCAACTGCGATACCTCAACGGCCCGACAGGTCTGTCAAAGCAGACCACACAGCCAAGAGGGTTGCTCCACAGTTTTATCCAGAGAAGTACAAGAAGTAACCGTTATGACACATCGCTCACCGAAGTGAGCTCTTCCAGCGCGTTTCTTTTCGCTAAGCATTACCAAATTAATTGGGTACCAAAAATCATAATAAGTCCGCGACAAAATCCCAAAAAATAGTTTCATTTGTGATGTCAAATATTCGCGTAAACCTAAGAAAGTATTAAGCATCAGCTATTTCCCGTAAGTTCTGATAGCAATCGAAATTTTTTATTAACAAAAAAGGCTGATGCTAGTCGTCTGCTAGTTGGACGAGTAAAATAATTTAGTCGTCCAACAATTGTTGGATGACTAAATTATTTTAAAGGCTGTTGCTAGTCATCCGATAATCGTATTAATAAAAAATATATTATTCGTCCGACTATTGTCGGTTTGTACGAATATCTATCACTTCTTTGATTTCTAATATAAAATAAGCGATTTTTATGTGCAGGATATACCTATGCCAAAAATAAAAAAAAAATAACCCTAACCTACCGAGCTGATAATTTATTATTTAGATCCCACCCACTTTTAATAAGTCCAAGAATTTTTATATGTAAAAGAGCTGGCTCTATAGAGTCGTCCTATGAAATTTACGTTACTAACACTCCCTGAGAGTATGTACCTACATCAAAACAATGTACAAGAAAATGGTATTTTGTAAAAAGTACTACAGAAACGTCCGCAATTGCATTCACGAGTATGTTAAAACTTAAAAAACAAATTGATTTCTCTTTGAGCCATTTAAGAAGCAAAAAAGTCTCAGTCGCGATATATCAAACACCAATTGTCGGACGAATAATATTTAAATTATTCGTCCGCTTATCGGATGAATAGACACTTCGAACAAAAAACAGTGCCAAGAATACCAAGTAAAGTGACTTAGATTGATTTTCAGCTTAACGTTTTCTTCTCGTAAATTTACTTACAAAAAAGAACATACCATAAGTACATTTAGTTTCCTATAATTAGTAGTTATTCGACAACACTGCTACAACATAAGTCTAAAAGTCATGAATACCGTGTAGCTACGTCGGGGACACGCGGCGGCGGTGCGGCCACAACTTTGTGGCGAGATGAATGAACGACAAAATAGATTAATATCGGGACTTAAAATTACTATTACTTGCTAACAAGCTTTTATTTAACGAGAGCTTTCATTTTCGAGAAAAGTCCTGTTACTAAATTAGAAGTAGATGTTCTTAACCGATTTAGCTTAAATTTTCCGTAAACGTTTAGTTTGGTGAACTCCTAAAGATGGCGGACTCTATTTTTACTTGCGGGTGCATGGTGTATGGATACCAAATAAAAGAGGTCTAATAAAACAGACATGACTAATAATATTTCATATCTATCAACATGAAGTTAGCTCGACCCAGAGATAAAGATTCAAAAGGTACGGAACACCAAAAATGAACAATTAATTTAGATATAAATAAAAGTAATTTATTTAAAATATTATACATAATTTTTAAACAAACTTATACTTATAAGCCATCACTATTTAAGCATTGATTAGGCTTTTAAAGTGGGTGAGAGTATCAATAACAGTCAATTCTTATATTGTAGAGACCTTGAACATTGAAGTCATTTTTTTAATAATCTATCAATTTATGGCTCAAATTACAAATAAAAAGATTATGAAATAAAGTTTTCTTAAAATCAAACCACAAAAAAATATTTAAGTTAAATCAGAACCATTCCAACATATCTTACTGAACAAATATAATTAAAGCTTTACAGATTCCAGCGATGCATCGAGACGCTAACAAGCGCTCTAACGAACCGCCTGCGTCGCGTTACGTGTAATTTACGGATAACTAAACATAACTGGGTCTTAGCTTGGAAATATGAAGACATCAACTTTGAAAGTTTACAAATTCAATACAAAAACTGTCTCGTTAGCAGAAATACTTTGAAAGTGTCGCGTTATCTTTTCGGTTTGGGGCCTGAAAGTGCGGATTTTACGCTGTACAGATAATTGAGATATTAAAATTTATTTTCTATACTAAACTTTTCACTTATCCCTCGTCAGAGTTAAAAAAGGTAGAAACCTTTCATTTATAACCCAATTATCTTAAGTAAATATAGCATTACTAGCGATTCTTCCTCGCTTCGCTCGGGCTTATCCCTGGGTTTAGTGCGAGCGAAACCTTGGGTTCCGCTAGTTATACATATTATAGACCTAATAATCTTAAAAAAACTGCATCAAAATCTATTGCGTAGTTTTAAAGATCTAAGTACACATAAGGACAGACAGACAGCGGGATGACTTTTTATTATACTATGTAGTGATAACGAGTATTAAAAAATTACTCTAACACACTTAAAATATCCTTATTCCTTATTTTTAATATTTTCCTTTTACTTTTATTCGGTATCAAGTAAAGAGACCATTGTATCCGATGCTCGATGAGATATTAATTAGTGTCTTTGACAAATTCTCCAAAACGTTAATTATGCTAAAACAAACGATTTATTAATTGCCACTCAACCTTTTTTGGGCAGGAAAGAAAGATAAAAATGTCAAAGTGCCTTTTCAATAGAAGACTTCCAAGTGATCTTTCATTAGCTGAATGATATCAGGTAATTGTCATATTGTAGACTCTACAGTTGTCTCTTGGGCTTGTTAGACTTTTTTGTTGACATTTCGCCATTTTAACATCCAAATAATAAAAACGGGACGATATTATAATTTTAAATACCTACTGACTTATCTATACTAATAATATAAAGCTGAAGAATTTGTTTGTTTGTTTGTTTGTTTGTTTGAACTGTTATTGAGAAAGTCTATTGGCTATATAACCCGATTTTACGAAATGGTATGCAAATTCTATAATAATTATGGTGTGGAGCCGCAGGAAATGGTAGTAAAAAGTAATATTAGAAACATGAAAAAATATTTTCTGGTTCATAAAAATGAATACATCATTAATTTTTTTACATGGTATTCTACCATTCAGCAATATAACTTTATCAACATAGTTTTGTACAAGAAGGACAGATATATATTTTGATAAAAGAAAAAATAACGAAAAATACATAATTTTTGTACTAATACTAAGTAGGTACTAAGTCTAAACAGTAGTTGAATTTAGCATTTTATATTATAGAACTAAATCTTTATAATATGATTATTACCATGAAAACAACAAAATACTAATCACGGGGTATCAATCTCAGTTAACTGTCTAACCTTTCTAACCGTAAGAAGCAGCTGAGTCGCTCTGAGAATGACAAATGAGGGTTCTACTTCATTTTGAAATATAAGGAAATTTAAAAAAATACTGTAGAATTAATAAACAAGATAAAAATGTTTTATTTACGAAGAGATCATTTTAATTAAGTCAATTCCATTTTCTTAATTATACAAATTAAAACTCGTAATGTAGATGAGAGAAAATATAAATATTTACTTTCTACATGATAAAATTGGATGAGAGGACTCGCACAGCGATGAACGACGGTTCCGTAGATACAAACATAATTAAGTTATATTAATTTAATCGTGTTTCTTACCGTAAATTAAAGCCAAAACTTATCTTAATAAAAAGTTCAGCTGTACCGATTTGGATTTAAATTACAAAAGCCGTTTCTCGACAGCTAGTAACATTTGCTGTGTCAGCGGTCGTAGGTTCTAGTCCCGCTGAGGGCATTCATGTGTAAGGAGTACGAATGTTTACATTCTTGTCATTGATATTTGTATTATGAATTCATTTTAAGTTATTCATATGTAGAGTAGTATTCATAACACAAGCCTCGTATGCTATGGAACTAGATGATGCTGAGTATAAATGTCCCAACATATTACTTCTCTACTAATATTATAAAGAGGAAAGATTTGTATGTAAGTATGTTTGTAACGAATTGGCTCAAAAAGTACTGGACCGATTTTAAAAAATCTTTCACCATTTGAATGCTACATTATTACTGATTAATATAGGCTATTTTAATTGCAAGAAAAAAATAAGCATTCTTACTAAAGCTACAATAACAGGAGAGGAGGAGGACTGAGGAGTGCACGCCGCACATAATAATATATGAAATAGGTAGCCGCGCGGCTCGGGAGTACATTAAAGCTGGAGTAATTTTTGAGAATTTTCAACCCAGCGCGTGATCGAATGAAGTTTAGTAGCGATTAAAAAAATGAACGCGAGTGAAGCCGCGCGTATTGCTAGTTATTTATAATTGTCTATTTACTTTATAAGAAATTTAACATACGAGAATTGCAGCTTTACTATTATATAATATAATTGTGATTTGATACAATAGGTAAAGCATAGTATTAATAATAACACAAAACCCTTAAGCTACAATTTTACCGGCTCTATTATTTTGCAACATGTGCTTTGCGAAGCATTTTTCTTCAACTTAGTCTATAATGTATACACTTAGGTAGAAAGCGATCCGATAGAAAAATTGTTCCGCTTTATATTTTCTAAGAAGCTCGGCCATTCACGATATTCAATTACGGTATGCGATCACGCCACCTGCACTCCTAGTACCCCCACCCCGCACCCCTCCATTGTAGTCAACAAAACTCAATTTATTACATTGAAAGTGGTAGCCCAGCGGTAACGCGCTCGCTCGGATAACCGAGCGATGCGGGTTCAAATCCGGGTCTCGCACCTCTGATATTTTCATGTGCGAATCATTTCTGTCATGATTACCACTTGTCTTACGGTGAAGGAAAACATCGTGAGAAAACCTGCATGTCTGAGAAAACCTAGCAAGTTTTCGAAAGACATGTGAAGTCCGCCAACACGCACTAGGCCAGAGCGGTGGACTATGGCCCTTCGTACTGAAGGATGCCCGTGCCCAGTAGTGGGACGTTAAAAATGGCTGATGATGATGATGATGATGATGACATTGTAAGCACATTTTTATCTTATCTGTACGTCTAATATTAACAAGGTAACTAGATTAGCTTGAAATTTTTGTTAATAAGTTGTAGTCTACATAAATATAATCAAGAAGTAAAGCTAGAAAAGGGGCGATTTCTCTGAAACTACTGATCAGATTCTGCGTTTTTATTTATTTTAATGGGAAGCTGGAAGCTGCGAGTTCGTTAGGTTACCATTTATTAAGATGAAAATCTATACATACTTATATTATAAAGCTGAAGAGTTTATTTGTTTATTTGTTTGGTTGGTTGAACGCGCTAATCTCAGGAACTACTGGTCCAAATTGAAAAGTTCTTTTTGTGTTGGATAGTCCGTTCATCGAGGAAGGCTATATTACATACATCACGCTATGACAAATAGGAGGGGAGCATCAATAAAAATGTTGCAAAAATGGGAGTTATTTGGTTTCCAGCTTTTAGAACGCGCGTGAAGCCGCGGGAAAAGCTAGTGTTTTATATAATTACAAAAAAGTCTCGACCGTGACCATGATTGCTGTAAAGCATTCGAAACGTCGGGAACCAAATAAATCCGCGACAAAATCCGAAAAAGTAGTTTCATTTATAATGTCAAGTATTCGCGTAAACCTAAGAAAGTATTATGTGAAAGTTTAATAATTTTAATTAGTTGGTATAAAGCGGCCAATGAAATGTCTTATCGATGTAAACTGACTGAATGGTTTAACAAAAACAAAATATATGGCAAAAACACCTAGAGGACTCGAGTGAATATGCTATTGTAAATTAAATCTAATACATTAGAGTTTCAGGATAAAATTAGTTTTGAAATATAAACAAATGTTACAAAATAAATACAATAATGTCTAGTGCAAGATGTAACATTTCCTTTACGTCGCGACATTAAGCGATTCTTATATCACGCTCCGTTCCCAATTTCCTGGAGTTAAAGGTTTCTCTTTTGTTTTCTGCTTTTAAAATATTTGTGTCGCACTAACTCTACCTGTGGCTCGACATTTGCTCTTACAATTGTGTACGGTACAATATTAATTTCATTATAATACGAACAAATGCTTTGTTCTCGTTGCTTTCAAAACAATTCCTCAGATCCGTTAATATAATTGTCTTTTTCTTACTAATTAAATAAAAAAATAAATAAAAATATGTTGGGACATTATTACACACAACGCTATCTAGTTCCGTGGTAAGCTATGACGGAAGCTTGTGTTACGGATACCAAATAGTTGATATACTACATATATAAGTTTAAATAAATACATAATATGAATATTCTTTAATACTTTGCTAAGTTTTTACTTATTTTCAGTATTCTTTTTATAAGGTTGGATGACATAGTAAATAAAACTAACACCACGTGCCAGGTAAGGTCCGTAGATTTAATGTGACGGGTCTATCAGACCCATTGGCTCACCAAGGATTGATTATTTGAATCACATAATATAATATTATAGTGTGTGTGGCCTAATCTTAACAAAAAAATCCTTTAATAAACAAAATAATGACGTTTCGTAAATTAATTGCTACCCACTTTTTGCCAATTTTAGTTATTTTTATTAAATAATGTTAGATAATAATTATATTTAACCTAACTATATACTAGTAAAAGTAGGTACTGGTTTTGGTTCTGTAACTCACTTTTCAAATTAAGAAATAAGAAAACTTAGCATATAGTGCTTACCTTTAAATGATTTTAAATACCCCGTGCATGTAATATAAATACTTTTTGTTATACTAAGTAACTTATGTAAAATCGCTGGCAGACCTAATGAAAAAAAAAACATTTATTGTTAAGGGTAGTTCCGCTTTCAACTTTAAATAAATCACATTGTTTCACCTCCCTACAAGCATTTGACTTGATTCGTAACCAAAATTACATTGGCTATCCCGTCACGGGCGGGACGTGGTAGGGCGGATGTCAGACAGTCCCGAGTTCCGGCACTAAATAATGAAATTTTGAAACGGAACATTGACAAGTATGAGTGCTGAAGCCCGTCCGACTCTAACGTCCCGTCGCCTGAAGCGAGCTTCGAGTACAGTGACTAGTGTTGATGAGAATCGACTTTCAAAGTTCATATTCTAGAGAAAGCATCTCTGTGTAATATAAAATAACAAGCTTTTACTAAATCTATATGAAATTATACAGGATACTTCTAAGAAATACACGATTTTAAAATTTTTGTATGTCTGTCTGTTTCTGCTTATCATATCGAATAGCTTTGACTGATTTGATATATCTTTCACTTGCATGAATTTCTAGTGATATAATTTTAGAGTTAGTTCAGTGACAGATCTTTTTAAATGAAATCAGCGATTTAAAACTTGCGAGAGGATGATTTGATGAAAACATTTTGTGTTATTTCGTTGGTAAAAGAGTACACTCTTTTTCATTTTAATAAAGAGATGCAAATACGAAACTCAAGCATATCCCACAAACTGTAAACATAATTTGTATGTTATATATAAAACAACAATAAAACCGACCAATTACGAGTCGTATATAAAGAATCTTATACTATCATAAAAGTCATAACATTATGTACTATTATTTTTTTATGTACATGGCGGCCATTTTGCAATTCACTATATTAGGTTTATACCTGCTATGGTTCACAGGAAACAACCTGACAGACAAGTGGACAGACATTGAAGGCTTAGCACGTATCAGTAGAGGGTTCCATGGGCTTTCTTCGAGTACGGAATCCTAAACATCTGCTAAAAATAGTTCAAAAGTAACTCTTACATTTAACTAATTTGTAAAACTATACCGCCTCATAACCAGATTTTACGATTGTGGGCGCGTCTTTTCATTTACTTCGTTCTCGTGACATCTAGCAGTAACCCGCCATAAGCAATTAACAAGTTAGGGACACTCCACCATAACATGGCCGGTACATCCATGGTATATAGCCCCGTTAATGGGTCTCATAGGTGTGGTACCTTCATACGCTATCAATAGTCACGTGACAACCGGTAATATTACCGTGTCTAATTGTTTAAAGGGCCACTTTATGCACGTTCCGGACGTTTTAGTATTGACGCCCTCATTATCAGCATTATCTTGATTATTTTACTCGCTATCGCTTGGAAATAACTGACAACTTATTTTTTGAGTTAGTATCTGACAAATTATTAAATTTGATACGAAAAAGGGGAAAAAAGAGAGCTGGATAAGGTAGGGATTTATTAAGATAAGTAACTCTCATAATTAACTCTCATTAAATACGTCTGCAGTACAAATTATAATTGATAAATAGTTAACTAGTGCATCTATTACATACTTTTTCTTTGAATAAAGGGTAAGCCAACGTTATTTTCATAAGAATAACTACCCGTATGAAAGTCTCATAACAATCGGTGCAGCCGTTAGAGCCGTAGTCTCTTTAGTTGTTTAGTTAAATCTCTTTTATTAACTAAAATATTAATATGAATATCTAATTTGCGTCAAACCAAAAGTTACTTAAATTACTTCAATACAATTTAAGAATATTTTTTAAAAAATTGTATGTCTCATTAAGAAAGTACATACTGTAACATGTTATTTACCAGACAAATAATAATAAAAGGAAGGAAAAAAGCTATGAATAATATTTTTTACTTTTCTAACATGCATTATGTTATGATGTATAAAACATTCATACCTCGTAGCGTCGTAAAGTCGTAGCGAGTACGTAGCGGCAGTGCGATGTATAAAAATGTTATATAATATCAATTATTATTATCGTTGAGTAGCTCCTTTGTTTAGGAAAACAAATGAAGCGGGTTCAAATCACAGAAAGAAATTGTGAGGAAACCTACATGCAATATAATACAGAATGATAAAAAGTGTTAAAACACTCTATATTAAAATTTTTAAATATGTATATATCAGTCAGTCAGTAAGTGATGTTGAGTTTTGAGTTGACGTAGATTATAAAAATATTATAATAAAGTTATTAATCATTCGTCTTTCATTAAATATTTATAAAACAAAAGCAATTAAAAAGAGTGCAAACGTATTATATTATAAGAAAGTTTTTATATAATTGTTTTAGTTACATCTATTAAAAACATTGCTAAGATTTCTTTCTATTCTTCAAGAAGAAGTTAAGTTTTTCTTTTTTTGAGCAAAGTTTTCCTACAACTTGGAAGAAGCTTTAGACTAATTTATAAGCATAAATATCTATAATACACAATTTCTACACCGATTTTGACCATTGCGAGTAATCTCACTGGGATTTTCCATGAACTTAATAGATATATTATATGCAAGTATATATGTAAGGAATTTGGAAAATATGATACTAATAATTTCTTGAAAGAATTGGGACTTAATTTATTTTTATATAGTTCTGCATTAGCGCTTGACTACGTTCCACCTGATGGTAAGTTGTAACGCAGTCGGAGGTAAGTCGCACTAATTCAGTAGCCACCTATTCAATCTTGCCTTGAAGACACCCATTATTGTAATCGGACGGAAACACTGACGTAGGCAGGTTGTTCCCTCCTCCTAATATATTATAAAGTTGTTATTCCGGGAATCATCTAAATAAAACACAGTTTCTACTTATGTCAGTTATGTGCTTTTAAATCTCCAATGTGTCCAAAACTGAAAGTTTCATCAAGAAGTTTAATTCGAAAGGCAGCAATGTGAATGTGGTTATATACCACTAAAACGATTTTCGTTGATACTTTTTACTGAGAGAAAGTATCTTACCACTTAGAAATATAACATATTTAAAATATACCTAAAAACTTTACAACGGAAGTCACTCCGACAATTAGTATGTCAAAAACATTTTATATCTCAATGAAACTTAATAGAACCAGTGATTGGAACTCTCGACTTGAGAGAAAGTCGATTATTTGTTAAACGAATTATGAATTCAATATTCTTTTAGAAAAGCTACATTTTCAGTATTTTTTAATTGTATATTTTTAGAACCCCCGCAAACTACCGACATTTAAGGTCTGCCGATAATTCGGTTGTTTGCTTAATCAGTAAGAAGATGTATGTAAGTGCGCACGTTATAACGATTCGGTTCGGTTTCGTGGTTGTCTTTGGAAAGATATGGATAGACTTAAAGAATTGAGAAATTAAAAAAGTCTTAGTATTCCGCTCCAAAGCTACATGATCTTTACAAAAGTAAAACGAGAAAAGCGAAAAAATATACTCATATCATTAAAGATTTCTTAAAAAGGGTACCAAAAATTCTAAACATATTTTTCGGAGGAAATTGTATCTAGCCGCAAACGACATTAGCCAGTTATTTCGCACGACACGCACAGTCCTCAAATTTGTCACGTACTACGATCGCGCAAAAAGTTTACCACTTGCCTTTGATTACGTCCCTTTTGTATCGTTTATACGTACTAGTTGTCTTTGAATTTCACTTGGCTCATTAAACAAAATCTTTTCATTTAATAAGACACTTTACAATGTATATTTATGTACATGTAATAATAAGACACTTTTATATTTAATACTAGTCTGTATCTTTGGCCCTATCGGCGTAATTTACTTAAATAAGCTTTAAAAATTATATACTAATACTAATGATCCAACGCTTGGGTTCGTCCCTAACCGATTTGATATTTTCATTCAAACTCTCGAACGATCTTTTAACTATTAGTATTTAATTATTAGAAATTAGATATTTCTCGGCTATTTTCTACTATAATTTACATGTATTATTCATAATGTACGCGCAGACACAAGTGCACTCTCTATTCCTACTCCGGTGGGACGACTACTCGGTACGACCAGTGAGAACTAAGACGCAGGATCGACGGCTTTACGTGCTCTCCGAGAAACGGGGGTACCGCTAACTTTCCAACTCCGGGCTGTTACTGAGACTTACTTAACAGAAACACTCAATAACTTAATTTGGCCCGGCTCGGGACTCGAACCCAGGACCTTTCGATGTGTCCACTACACCACCGAGGCAGTTATGTATGTATTTATTATCCATATTAAACCTTCTTCTTCAATCACTTGGTCCGGCTGCCACCACTGTCTTTTCAATATTAACTTAAAATTAATTTTCAAGCTATTAAAACAAACGAAACTCGAACTATTACTACTTTCGAGGCGGAAAATCTAAGCAACACCAATATATATATAATACTTTCAACGAAAAACATCAAACTTCACTGACTATACTATAAATATGAAACCGTATTTCGCGAGCAGGTCGAGCCCCATACATCGATTTCAAATTTGTCACGTACGTAACTGTACAAAAAGATTGGCGTTCGTCTTTGATTGCTTCCTTTCCACTTTATCGTATAGATATTGAGGAAAGATAATGTATGAACTGATTCTATTTAGAGATGTTTTGTTTTCAACAAAGTCCTTTGCCACAACTATGTTCGTGATATACTCTAAAACTACTAAACGGGTTTTCATGCGGTTTTCAAAATTAGATGGAACGATTTTTGAGAAAGGCTTAATATAATTTCTTGCCTAGTTAAGTTATATGAAAAGAATGTATAACAGGATTATTTCTCTTAAATATTCTTACTAAGCTGTAATAACGCCTACCTACGTCCCCGGAATATACCCGAGCAAAGCAAGACTAAATCACTAGTATTCAATAAAACGAAAATCGGTTAACGAATGGTGTAGATATCGCGTTTCACACTCAGGAAAAATACACCCGAACTGTATGAAACCTTCTTTTTTGTCTTTCTTTAACGCAATAAAAGTGAATTGATGTGATTTTTCATTGGCATAAGTCATGGGCGGGGAGAGACTTTTTATCTTATCAACTAGTTTCCGAAGGTTTATTGATATAGAAGTCTAAATTAGAAGCCGTATTATTTTAATCTTTATACAATCTCCATTGAATACTTTCATAGATGCGAAAATATTTGTCACTTTTAATCCTAATTTTTCGTGGATTTATTAATGACGTCTTGATTTACAGTATCCGGTCATGATAATTACTATGGTTTTAAACAGCTTAAGAGTTCTTGTATTGTTGTAAATGACAGTACTTGCACACAATATTAAAAAGTTATTTCAACAATACAAAAATTAAATCCATATAATAAACTAACCAACAAGTTAAGCTTTAAAAGAATTCATGAGCTCTATTTATTTCACATTCTTCATACCATTAAGTAAAAACAAAACCGGCTATTGTTAGAAAAAATCAATTTCGTAATTAAAAACTAAACGTTAAAGCATTCTATAGGGACTTTGTTTAACCTTTCAAATAAAATTTAAAATAAGCGAGCTGAATGGAGCTTTCATTTGTAATTATTAAAAGGATACAATTAAAAATATTGAAACTATAGCTTTTCTAGAAGAATTATTGTATTTATAATAACTCGTTAAATGAATAATTCCATTAACAAATAATCGGCTTTCTCTCAGCTCGAGAGTTCCAATCACTGATTCTATCAAGTTTCATTGAAATATACCGCTATGTAATAATAAATTGACATACTATTTGAAGCAGTGACTTCCTTTGTAAAGTTTTTGAGGAATATTTTAACTATTTAATAGTTTAGACGACGACGACGATTCGACGACACGTTTGGAGCAGTTTGTAGTGACCCTACTTTCTTGCGCCAGCGGTCACGAGTTCGAGTCCCGCTGGGGGCATTCATTTGTTAAGCTCAGATGTTTGTACTCCAGTCATGGGTGTTTACATTTATAATATGTATGTATTTAAAGTTATATATTATGTAGTATATCAAACTATCTAATATCCGTAACGCAAGCCTCGTAGCTAACCACAGAACTAGATGGCGCTATGTGTAATAATCTCCAAATATATTTATTTATAGATTTTTGAGAGACTAGTGACTCACCCTCACTCTTCTCGTGTTCATTTCTAGGTAAGTTTAAATATTTATTTAAAGGTTAATATTTATTTCTCAGACGTATTGACGAAGAAGAATAAGAAAGAAGAAGAAAACACTAAAGTATTTATTTAACAATTTTAATTTTTAATTTCGGTTCGAAAAGTTACTTAACAAATTATTGAGTAAAAATTTAATAGAAGTGGTTCAATTTTCATAAACTTAAATAATGATAATTTTAATACAATATAATAAATATAACCCTTCTCTTCGTAAATTCTTTTGTTCATAACGGCAGCTTTGTTGGGGTTCGTTCATTCCGCAATGGAATACTAAAATAACTTTACAATAATGTATGGAAATCTGTCCGATTTGTTGACACATTTGATTACTGATCCGCTCCCTTGGGCGATACTCGCAGCGTTATGCCTTCCTTAATAAACAGGCTATTTATTGTATAAATATATTTTTTTATTCAGATCATTAGTTCCTGAGATAAGTGTATTAAAATTAGTATCTTAGATAGTATCGATAGTCGATATCACATACAACTATTCACCAAGTGGTCGAAATTTCACAATAATATTTTTAATGACACTGTAGTCAATAGCTTCTAAAAAAATCGGTGGACGAACAGACATGAAAAAAGTGCTTAACTATCTTCAATATAAGTGCATTTTTATTTAACTAATATTGTAAAAAGCCAACAGGTCAGTCCTAATCAAGTTTTATAAGATTCACTTGGGAAGCCGAGCAAAACGAATTCGAATCCTGGGTCACGCACCTTTGATGTTGATGTGCGAATCATTTCTAACATGGTAACATTTGCCTAACGATGTAAATAGATATTGTAAGCAACATTTTAGCAAGTTATAGAAAGACAGTTGTAGGCCATGGTTACTATGGCCTATACCTCTTCGTATTGAAAGGAGTGCCTCTACTCTAATATACATATATAATAATGATTAATGAAGCAGTTCAAATTCAAAGGAGAGAAAATCATATGTATTCTAATGTCTACACTTCTCTGATAGATATGTTTGTCCCTCATAGTAATCCTTTCGAGACTATTAAAGTGTAATTAGAACTAATTAAAAGATTTAAAACAAAGTCTAATATTTGAAATATCCTTTCCAGTTAAAACTATCGCTGGTCCCAACCAGACCCACATAATTTGTAACATACGGCGGTCAAGTTGCCAAGAGATTAAGGTCCGAAGTTACGAATTAATCTGAAAGCCTATTAATTAAACCTAGGGGGCCGAATACACCATTTAGTAGTTAACTCAGATTTATTGAAGTGTAGCAATGGTTTTTTAACTCGTTTACAGTTAATGGATATTTAACTGTAACAATATTGTGAATTAACCAATAATTGATGAGTTAACATCGATCGCGCATACTTGGTACATCCTGATATACTAAAAATGTTAACGTTCATTTTTATGAATGTGAACTTAAATGTTTTTTGATTGTTTTAGATCTAGCAACTGACCCTTTTCACAGTGTAGTGGCTAGCATGCACGGTCATACATCGAGAGGTCCTGGGTCCGAGTCCCGGGTCGGGCCAAGTTTAATAATCGAGTTTTTCTGTTTAGTAAGCCTCAGTAACAGCCCGGAGTTGGGAAGTTGGCGGTGTGTCACCCTCTTGCATCGGAGAGCACGTAAAGCAGTCGGTCCTGCGCCTTAGCTCTCACTGGTCGTGTCGAGTAGTCGGAGCATGAGAGTGATAGGAATAAAGAGAGTGCACTTGTGTCTGCGCGTACACTAGTATAATATCTCTTGCGCAGTTGGTCAGTTTCATTGAGATTGGCCGGCATGGCCGGAATCGGTCGGGGAACATTATTTTATGAAAAAAATTTACAATAAGAAAATTAAGTGCTACTTATTAATAAACAATGTAATAATAAATAATACTAATAAAACATACATTTCAGTTTATGATCTCCAAATTTTGAGAAATCAAATAAGTATAGAAATACAAAGCTATTTAAATAAAACTAAACTACCAACCAAATGAAATTAAAATTTAAGACGATTTTAAGTGTTGCTTTCTATTTTGTATTTACAATACAAGTTTTTAAATTGTTAGTTTATTTCATAAGCATACATATAATACTTTCTTGTAGAAAGTAAACAGTAATAAGTTACGAAAAAATATAACCCTATATTCTTGGGTCTTCAGTAGGGTGAATAGTACCGAAAATTGAAAGTGCGGGGTGAATGTCGATGTATTTGTGTAATGCCAGCAAGTGACAGCTTACGTAACTGACGCTTATGAGGCAAGTTTGTCAATGTTCCGACAAAATTGAAACCGTGGTGTGAAACTTTCATCATACTTATCGATTGGCAAGGACTGGCAATAATTTAGATTTACTATTGGTTTTGTTAAAATTGTAATGAAAAATAAAAAAGCTCTCCGTTTTATCAAGTTAAAGATTGCAATATATTATACTAGTGATTCACCCTCGCTTTGCTCGGGTTCCGCTAGTTATAAAGTAAAACTTTCCTCGAAAACCAATCTATCCATTGGTGAAAACAGCATGAAAATCTGTGAGCTTATCAAGAACAGACAGACAGACGCATTGAAGAGCTTTGTTTTATAATATGTAGCGATAATACTTTCTTAGATTTACGCGAATGATTGCTGTTAAGCATTCAAAATGTCGGGAACCAAAAATCCAAGTAAATGTATGACAAATTCCGAAAAGATAGTTTCATTTATAATGTCAAATATTCGCGACAAAATCCGAAAAGGTAGTTTCATTTATAATGTAGCGATAAGTTCAATAGCTATACTAATATAATAAAGCTGAAGAATTTGTTAGAGAACTACTGGTTCGAACTAAGAAAGCTTGTAGTGTTAGATATCCCATTTATCGAGGAAGGCTATTGACATCACATGTAACAACTGAAAATTTCGTTTCCAGTCTTTGTCTACGAGAACTGAGCCACGGAAAATGTTGGTTGGTATGGAAAGCGTTACTAAACTGAATATTTTTTTCTTGGTTTACACTATTGTAGCAAAAAAGAAAAACAGAATATAAAAAAGCTTAAAGCAAAGACTAAAACTTTATATTTGTAGTTTAATAAATTCGCTTGTTCCGTTATATTAGACAAAGTATTTAAGCGGTTCCGCGTCGCGCGTCACAGCAATTTAGTTTCACAGATCTTTGTTCGCAATAAAGCGAAATATCCACGAAGGCGTGAATTCGAATATATTTTCTAAGAAAAAAGGCGAATAAATTCGCTTATTCGAGGCGTTTTCTTCACATGCAAATTATTATTATTGTGCCAGCTTCGGTTTTAACGGGGTTTTATTGCGAAGACCTTTTTCCCTCTAACACTCCGCGTTTTTGTCCTCACGGAATCTATCGGTTGTCGCCTTATAATCATTTGATATTTGTCGAGATTCACTTGTCAGAGTGGATTTATTTGATGGCCGGTCGGGCTCTATCTGTGTAATGCAAGATTAGCTTTTTGTGAGATACGTCAGTTTTAGTGACTCGCTTGGAAATGTATTGTCTCTTGCTACTAATATACTGTTTTATAAAATCACTAATATTATAGTTATGTGGTAAAGTCAAGCAAGTGTCTTAAATAATTAGTATTCTATGAAACTAACCTACTTTTCTAGTGAAAAAATAATTAACTTTGTCTCTAAAGCTCAGTGAGAACCCAGAAAAAACTTCTAAGGATTATAGAAGACTAGCTACTCAACCTAGCTTCGATCAGATTTATTCCTAGTGAAAAGTAAAAAATAATCTCTCCCACGAGAACCGGTCATTTTTCTTTTTTTTGGTACTAAATCCGGAATATCTTTATGATTTTTCTTAGAGCCAAATTTAATTCCGATCCATTCAGATGTGATTTAGTAACAAACATCACCTAAACATCTACACTTTATATTGAAAATATTAGTAAGAAGTAAAAAAGATTATAAGCTTAATTCGCCTTACACAGAATACGTTACATATTCATGACCTTCTCAATGACATAGTGACCTTCCCATAAATTGATAAAACAAATTTAATCTTTCTTTTAAAGAAGTATTCTTTTGGATACAATAATGTGTTTAGATCTCAGAAGAAACTTGGAACTTTCAGATTGTTGTACATCTCGTACAACTTTTTATAAAGCTTTAACTAGTTTTACGAATGACCTTTTTTCCATACAATTTAATTTTTGAGTCTGGATTTTCGATGCTTTACATTAATTAATAATGGCACGCTTTGAAGCCATTAACAAGAGAATTGAATTGAATTAATTTATAACCAAAAATCGAAATATATTAGCAAACAAAAACAAAACCTCTGAAAACATAGTTTTAATTACATGGTCAAATATAAGAAGAGAGAGAATCTAAGAGAGTATATTTTCCTAACCGCTGTCTAAAGCTTGTTGTTGAAAAGTAAAGTAGATAAGCGTGTATATTTTGCTTGTAGTGAAGCAATCTGAGTCTAACTAAATCCAGCGCACACAATTAGTGCACGTCCCGCGTCACTGCGGTGTTTATGTTCAATGTTCATACTTGTACTTCGTACTTCGTGTTATTTCTCATGCATTAACGTGTGGCATACAGCTCGATACGATGATGTAGAATAACTAAAATGTCTCGAAAATTTCGAAAATTAAGTACAGTGAGTTCAAATCTTGAGTTAAGCACCTATTATAATATAATGACTTACGAAAAATAACGAATAACTTACAAATAAAAAAAATATATATACGTGATTTCTTATTTTCTGAATCTCTCAAAGCTCAAAAAGTTTGTTTTATTTAATTAATTATTAAGCCTATCATCATCACAACAAGTTCAGCATAAATATTTTTAAACGTTATTATTGTCATCTAAAAAATGGCTGGAAATCATAATCATCTTCTTTTCATATATTTTTAAGAATAAATTCCTTAAAAACTACTTTTAAGTGAAAGAAATCTGACATATATTACCGCCTTTTAAAATCATATCTACATAAATAAAAATGTTGCTAAGCGCAAAACTCGATAATGGCTCGACCAATTCTGGTAATTTTTTGTAAGTTCTTAAAGGCACAAAAAGATTTTAATAATAATAAAAAAAAATCTTAGTTTTTAAAAACTAATACTAAAGGGGATACCTAATTTACGCTAGTTATACATAAAAATCCTTTAGGCTTCGCTGCAGTTGAATAATAATTATGGACTCGTTAATATAATTTGGGTCTCTATATAACTACGGATATGCCAACATACACACAGACATACTACTAGACATTATATAGAATGGCAGTTATATACACATTTCCCGTAACATACAACGCCAGTCGAGTGCTATATTTTAATTACCCAGCATTGTCAGTGCAAGTGCTTTGTTCGGTACGTATTTCTAAGACAATGCGAGATCGTCATTACTCACTACGCTTTGACGCCTTTATTTTGCGCAAAATAAACTTGTTTTAGATTACACCACCCATTAATCAAACTTTTAACAAACAATTACCTAATTTGACGCTGTCTTTTTAGAAATTTTATATAGACTTGTTGGAATTATGACATCACAAAAATTATGATATCACAAAACTTATTATCTACTAACGATCCATGCTGGCTTTTAAATTAGTTGAAATTAAACTACAATATTATTTTTAAAAAAACTTCAATATTGATTTGATTTGATTGATTTATAATATTATTTAGTGTGTGAACTAGAAGACCTACAGCTATTCCTACGAGTACCTTACAAGACTCTGCGCAAGGTAACGTACTTATCTAAAATAACACCAACGGTAGTCGGGTAGGTTCGCCTGTGTATGTCTATAAAGTTTCCTGGCGCAAAAATAAAGATATTTAGACCTTTTTATAGGTGCCTAAGTTTTTAACCTTTCAAGCCATAAGAAACCCGAGAAAAGCGTCGGTAAGTTGCAATTATTGAACATAAATAAAGGCATGGTCAAGAAAATTAAATGTTATCACCAAAAGCTCACAAATCTTAACTATAGAATAATGAGTAATAGACGAGTGACCACGCCTCGCTTCGTCTGCCATTTGCCATTGTGCCAAAATACCAGTCGAAGTTATTATGAAAATTAGTCCGAACATAAATCATTATTAGAAATGTCAAAAACAGCGGACTTGAGATAGTGAGATTCTGCTAAGCTCCCCCACTTTGTCTAACTGCACTGAGATGGTTTTCACGATGAAAGCTTAGTTTTAAGCTTAGAGCTTATATTTCTAGGTAAAATCTACCAGTTTAGTAAAATTTTTGTTTTTTTAAAGAACTGTGTATTTGACGTACAACGGCATTATTTATTTTTTTAACTTAATAAGCGAAAAAGGTATTTTTTAATTATTGTAAACTTTTTTTAATATTTGTCATACCTAATTTTTTCATAAACATTTTAAAATAACCTATACTATAAAACTAAATACAAAATGGGCTTAAGTTATAAGCTTCTAAACTAACTTAAGAACTTTTTTTTAATTCAGTCAACTTTTAACCATAGAGCTTTAATATAAATATTTTCCATACACACATTACACATCTGAAACAAATACGCAGTTAGCGTACATGAATAATTCATATATAAAGCTATTCGATGAAGTGCGGGTCACCTGTCGTAACAAACATTTATTCTGTACAAAATACAATAGGAAATATTCTTTGCTCAGTTTTGAATTGTAAAGTTTTAAAATCTAATAATAATAATGTAGTTGCAGAAAATTTATGTATGCGTATATACTGACGACACGTTTGGCTCAGTTAGTAGTGACTTGTGAGAACGCTCTAGGCCAGCGGTCGTAGGTTCGAGTCGCGCTGGGGGCATTCATTTGTTGAGCACGAATGTTTGTACTCCAGTCATGGGTGTTAAAATTTATAATATTATGTATGTATTTAAAATTTATATGTGTAGTATATCAACTATCTAGTATCCGTAATAGAAGCCTCGTAGCTTACTACGGAACAAGATGGCGCTGTTGTAAAAATGTCCCAACATATTTATATATATTTATACTTTTGACGCTAAAATGCCTGAACATACATACATACATAGGTGCTTGTTAGATGCACCTAGTCACTAGGTAGTACAAATCTGACTTACGCAAGAAGAGAACCTAGAACCTATTTATTAAAATCAAATAAACTACTACATCAAACGTCCATCTATATTAGAAGCTATATAAATAACATGTAGTATGACCGCTGTTTGACGCTGAGTAATTAATTATTTAGTTAATTATAGGCAATTTTAGCGTTAACTGGTGTGATAAATTGGCTTGCTCTTTAATGTATGGATGGTGAAACACAAATTTATTTTGTAAAAATTAAAAGTTAATTTATATACATACAAATTTCATATTATAATAATGATTTAATGTAAAGCTCAATGATTTAACTGACTAGTATAGAAAAAGTATGCTTGAGATATTTTTTTTTAATTTGATATGGTGTTTTCACAAGTTAGTGAAAAGTAGAACATAAAATGTATGCTAAAATGTTAAATAGAGTTTAAAAAAGAAATCACATTTAGTTAGGGACTTCTTTTCAATATTCCCTACTAACGATATACTCTTGTTTCGCTCGAAAGCATCTCTAGGTCCATTTTACTTTCTGTAAACAGAACCCTGATTCGTACCTTGCATTATAACTAGCCTAAGAACTCTTTATAGCATCAGCTATCAGTAATAGTCTTGTTGAAATCAATCTAGTCGTTTCAGATATTAGCTGAAACAAACAGACTTACAGAAAGACAAAAAAAAAATTAAAATTAGTTTGTCTTAGTAAAAAGCTGTTATTTTGACATTAGAAAAAGAGACTTAAACTTTTTTTTTTCATCTCTAACACCCAGCCCGATTTTCTTATAAAATACATTAGCTGAGAGTGAAAGTCTTGTCAAAATCGGTTCAGCCGTTTCAGAGATAAGCCGGAGCAAACAGACATTTTTTTATGTAAGTACCGTATATACTTATTAATATTAAAATTATTATGTAAACATTGATAAACTTCTAAGCTGTTTTTAATGTGAGATATATTAAACTTTATAAGTAGATTAGTTGATACATGTGACCTCATTTAAAGGGTACCAAATCCTAACATAAACTAGTGGAGAGCGCTCATCTGACTCCTTTAGGCTACATCGTGTAATCCAAATGAAATATTGCCCTAGACTCGTTGGTAATAACAAATAATATGAGATTAGATTTTACAAGGCTTTGTTTAAATACAATTTAATCCAGATTATCTGAACATTTAGTATTTGTTTAGTTCCATTTATTACTTATATTATATTTTAATTTCAACTTACATATTTAAGTTATTGTTTCGATATTTATAATTTCAAGTTAGGTATATTTCGAACATAACTAGCTATCAATTACGTTAGTCATACGGTGCATTGCCATTAGAATTATTAATATAAAAACATAAGGCTAACACATTATATCTATCAGTTATATGGGAAAAATGTGTCAAAAATGTGCACTACAGCAACATTTAAATCCACAGTGGAAATTAAAATTGTAATAATAATATAATGTCTAAAATGTATTCCTCACGATAGTGTAAATTAAAAATCTACACAAAATTTTAAATAGACACGTTTGGCGCAGTTTGTAGTGATCCTACTTTCTTGCGCCAGCGGTCGCGGGTTCGAGTCCCGCTGGGGGCATTCATTTGTTAAACTCGAACCTTTGTGCTCCAGTCATGGGTGTTTATATTTATAATATGTATGTATTTAAACTTATATATGTAGTATATCAACTATCTGGAATCCGTAACACAAGCTTCGTAGCTTACCATGGATCTAGATGGCACTGTGTGTAATCATGTCCCAACATATTTATTTTATTTTATTTTTTAGACTTAAAATATATCTTTATTTTTTTAACAGTTTGTAAAATATATTTGGTATAAAAATGAAAACTTTCAAGACAAAAGTGCGAATAGTCGAGGATTTCTATTTAACAGTGAGTTTAATACCTGAACGGCGGTCTTTGTGCTAAGACAATGCAGGTGGATTATTGCACTCAATGGTACGGAGGAGAGAAGTGGGTCGAAAACTTTATCATGCCTTTACTTGGGTTGATTCTGCGTGTATATTATGATAGGTTTTGTATTAATAACTAGTGATTTTCTCTGTCTTCACTTGGATGTGTCCCTAGTTACGCTTTATTTTTTGGAGCGGAATTCTATTTTTTTTAAGTATGTAGTATAAACCATACTTATTCATCTATGTAGACTGGTAATATCAAAATAACATCTTTTTACTGAATGCATCTAAAAGTATAAGATATTATTGTACATAATATAAGATTTTTTTTTTTCATTTATATGCCTGTAGGTCTTCCTGTTTTTCTGAATGTTTGTTCCAGCTGATTTTCGAAATGGCTGAACTGATTTTGACAGGTTTTTAACTGACAGTTGTTATTATCCTGTGTAAGAAGTCAGTTAGCTTATACATAAGTTACTGTAACGCTTCTAAGGAGTCACTCAAGACAAGCATGCGTAAGTCGCTAGTTATTAAAAATAAAGCATGTGATACTTTGAAATACAGTCTACATCTGAAAAATCTCAACGCATTGGGGAATTATTTATTAATAATTTTTCAATAGCAATCAGAAAGTTTGCTTTACATATTTCGTGCAATCCGATTTTAATATGAAGCAGGCGCCGGTGATATACCTAATTAAGTTTTTGTGCAAGAAAGCTTTTTGATTTTTAAAAATCATAACTTCACTTGTAGTAGTTAGTGTAATATACAAATTTTATTATACCTATATTTAGTTTATAATAGCGACACACTTTCCCTTTGCTAAGGATCGTCCGTTGTATGTTTTGTTTTTGGGTGGAGTTTTAATTCTTTTACTGAAATAAAAGTTGTCATAGTTACTTCTTATAGTATCAGCTATCTGCCAGCGAAACTCCCGTCAAAATCTGCTCAACCGTTTCAGAGATTAAGCGAAATAAACAGAGAGATAGACTGTTATGTTCATGTTACAAATATTCAAAAGTTACTTATTTGATATAGATGAATATTCCAACGAAGCATATTGAACCTATTTTTGAAATCTTGTACTTTATCTATAAAAATGCAAGAGACATTACAAGATTATGCTTGTTTCTTTATCCAAGAAGAGTATTAATAATTTCCTTAAATTATAGTTTTTAATGAATAAATCTTATAAAATAAAGTATTTCGAAATTCTCTCTCGTTTAAGCCGTTTTCTCTTTTATCTTTTACCTATTAATTCAAATTTTTTCTAATAATATCAATTCAATATGTGTCTACATATCCAGCACGGTAGACTATAGCCTGATCTCTCTCGTACTCGTAGGAAGTTTGTGTCCCAGCAGTGGGACGCTAAAAAGGGCTGAAGACTGCATGTGTTTTCGTACGTCTTTATTCGCATAATAGGTAAAACTTATATCTCTAGCGTCCTTCAAATGATATAATTAAGTTCCCGGCATTACATAGATAAGTTAATATAAAGTTGGATAAACCACAATTCCTCAAAGGTATATAAGAGCGCTAACTTCAATACGCCGGGTAAAACAAATAAATTAAATATCAAAAGGAAGTGTGTTTTGGTATAAAGTTTCATTCGTTAATTACATTTGTGTAGCGCATTCGGAGGACGTGCTCCAAAATTTGCGTATACGAACTACTGACAAAAGAAGAATTTTTGTTTTTAAGAATATTTGACGACACGTTTGGCTCAGTTGGTAGTGACCCTACCTTCTGCGCCAGCGGTCGCGGGTTCGAGTCCCGCTGGGGGCATACATTTGTTGAGCACGAATATTTGTTCCCCAGTCATGGGTGTTAATATTTATATTATGTATGTATTTAAATATATATATATATATATGTAGTATATCAACTATCTGGTATCCGTAACACAAGCCTTGTAGCTTACCACGGAACCAGATGGCGCTGTTGTAAAAATGTCCCAACATATTTATTTATTTATTTAAAATATAATTATATATTACTAATAACTTGCCCTTGCTCCGCTCGGGTACTTTCCCTAAGTACGTTTTAAAAATTAGTGTAGATTTCTTAGAAATGTGATGTTTTTGCACAGTAAAAACTATATGTTGACTCGAATAACTCGCTATCATTATACCGACTTTCATCAAAATCTGTACCGATAATAATGATTAATAAAAATAATATTAAAAAATACCTATGTAATGTACAGATTGGACTCAATTGTAGTTTAATTACATGTAAGCTCTAGTAGCGGGTTCAAATCCATGATACGTATCATTTGTTTGATTAAGTATTACATTATATTGTTCTCTAATTTAATGTATAAAAATGAAAATATTTAAACTAATGTTGAATAATTCTATTTTATTTAAGTTATTAATATCAACTTTCTAATATTATTTAATTAAATTCAATTTTTAAATCTTTTTATCCCTCAATTTATAAAATAGTAATGCATGCTGTGATTACCTATAAAAAGAAATAGAATTACACTTATAATTTATTATGTAAATTATTATCATTAAAATTATTGTAATTTCTGTTGGTAATCCAAATAAATAAATTTGTAACTTGATTAGCACTTGCCAATATGTTGAAGATCATCTTGAGAAAACCTATTTATGTCTAAATTACTTATTTTTTTACAACTCAGTTACATCAATATAAATCGAATGGGCTTCGAGAAAATTACTTTTGCAAAGAGTTTTGGGTATAGAACTAAATATAAGCAGTAAAAGATTAGTTTCTGTTATAAATTTTGTTCTTCACGTTATAATGATTTTTCTACTTGTATGAATCCAGCCAGGAGGCTATCTATCATTTTTATATTATTTATAATAAAAAGCCACTAAAACTAAACAATCGTTAAAAGCTTATTCCACATATTTAAATCACAGTATAATATAAATATTTTGTATATTTTATAGTATCAACTCGGTTCGGGTTACAACTAGTCGATCGGCTTACTTCGCGAAATTCGATTGTGAATAAAAGCTAGCTATCCATATAAAACGGTTCAATGAAAGCACATCCAGTCAATCCACCGGATAGATTGAATATTGCTGGTAAATATGATATATTTACTAATCAAATCAAAATATTTTATTCAGCATAAAAATTGTTACAATTTCTTACTGAACGTCATGAGTCTACCACCAGTTCGGAAAGAAGAAACCTCTGACCTGAGAAGAACTCGCGAAAGAAAGTTATATAATAATCAGCCCTTTATGACATCACACTTCTAGGCACGAGCTTCCCTTAAATACGAGGGAGATCAATCTATAGTACACCACCCTGAAACCCTCCAAAAGTAAGATATAAAAATATCTACCTCAAGCCAGAATCGAACCCACATCATTATATATTAACCTACATATATACATAATAAATGGTATACAATTCACGCAAACCGTATAATAGCTTACAATAGCGGCAATAACTCTATTACCACTAATGCGTATCTGACATTCACCGGTCATTGTGCGGGCGGATGTGCCGAGCTTAGTCTCGCTTCCGGCATTAGGCGTTGTAAGACGCGGATGCGGATATAAATTAAGTAAACTATATAACTCATACTTTAATATTATAAATGCGTAAGTAACACTGTTGGTCTGTTTGTTACCCTTTTCGCACTTATTTTGCTGAACCAATTTAGGTGAAATCTGGTAAAGAGATAGATTAAAATCCTGGGAAGGACCTAGAACAGATTTTAACTAGCGATTAATTTTATATGGAGATCAAAGGCACAAGTCTGTATGTAATGTAATGTAAGGATTCAATCAATCCTTATGTATTTTAAACCTCATACTGACAAAACGTACGAGGTCGTAGGGTCTAATCCGGGCGAAGTGAAGTTTTATTGTATCATATTTTATGCGTGTGAAACATAAAATAAAGAAAAAAAATATTAATAAGAGCAACAATGCTTAATGATTAGTAAGAAATTACAGATTATAAAAAAATTCGAAAATTTATATGACTACTTTCAGATTGCATAAACATGGTTGCAATTACAAAAACTTATTTACGTATAAATAAACATTGAAATATAAGAAAATAGTATGATAAGCTGTTATTTTTAAGTCGTCAACGTTTTACCCCAATTAAAAATGTATCCGACCCCCGCCCTCCGTGTGTTCAGCATTAAGTCTCTTCCGGCGTAAGCTTCACGAATATATCGTTTATATTTTTGACAAAAGCCCAAACCACCTTGTTACGTTACAAAATTAAACACCCATGTTTATTTTACAAAAAAGGATTCATGCTTCAAGGTACGATGAAATAAATTATATCATTGAATGTGGCAAATGTATTAAATTTCACTGTTATAATGAATAGTAACGTTAGGCTGGACGTACTTTGTTAGGAATTTCATAGTGAACAAATTCTTATACATGTCTTTTTTTGAAACCAGTGAAAAATATACTGTTACTTTACTTATTATTTATTTATTAGTGTTATAATTGACGACAGGTTTGGCTCAATTTGTTGTGACCATTCTTACTGTGCCAGCGGTTGTTGGTTTGAGTCCCCTTCGGGGCATTATTTTGTTTAGCTAATGTTTGTATTCCAATCACGGGTGTTTATATTAATTATATGTAGGTATATATTTAAATTTATATATGTGTAGTGTATCAACTATCTGGTATCTGTAACACAAGCCTCGTAGTTTACCACGGAACTAGATGGTGCTGTGTGTAATAATGTCCCAAAATATTTATTTATATATTTATATACCTACGTCCATTTAAATAAAAATTTGATAAATTGGCAAATAACTGTAGTTATTTTTTATGGAAAACACAAATCTTTTTTCTTATATTTTTATTACTATCGATATAGGCAAGCGTTGCTAGCATCAACGACTCGTACCGTTAACGTTGCAAATTATCGTAAACTACTGACCCAATGCCATGTTCACTCCGTAAGTACCATTTTAAAAACCTATAGCTTTACTAAAACTCTGGTTTTAATTGGTTATACAACACTATACAACATTTTCAGGCCGCTAAATTAACTTAAAAAAGTAAATAATTTAGTAACTAAATGTTACTGTTCTAATTATTAGGAAAACATAAAAAAAACATAAATAACAAAATTAAAATAGGTTGATCCCTGTTTTGAAATGCAACATAACATATTACATTTCTATTTTTAATTAATAAATGGCCTTCTCATTAATAAAGCGCCTTCCCTCATGTTTTATATTATAATAATAATGTTCTCCGAACGATTCCGGCCACGGCGGCCAATCTCATTGAGACTGACCAACTGCGCAGGAGATATTATAGTGCACAAGTGTACGCGCAGACACAAGTGCACTCTCTTTTTCTATCACTCTCATACTCCAGTGAGACGACACTCGACACGACCCATGGGCGCTAAGGCGTTGGACCAACTGCTTTACGTGCTCTGCCTCGGCACGGGGGTGACCGCCAATTTCCCAACTCCGGGATGTTACTGATTTTTACTAAACAGAAAGACTCAATAACTAAACTTGGCCAAACCTAACTATGAATTAAAACTTAAGAAAATCAAATTATTACGTTAACATTTACATCTTTAACGTATTGAAATTGAAAATATTGAAATTTAAATAAAATAAAAAATCTAATGGCGTATCCGCTATACACCTGTCCTTAACAGTAAGCTCCGCAAACACCATAAACTTGACCCTATCAAACGAAACGGAAGCAATAATAGACCAGACTTTATTGGAATGAAATAAAGTTGAAAACAGTTAAAAGAGGTCTATTTTTCAAGCTTATTGAGTTTATTATTAGAATCGGCTACTACTGAATTTACTCGACGCTGAAAAAGTGTACGAGTATATTAGTTCAGTAAATAAAGCCGTTTTTTTTTGTCAACCTCCCACTATATTTATTGAACATGCATTTTATTGATTAATCCAATATTTTGAGAGTTATCTACCGAGACAGAAAAACCGGTGCATTAAATGGGCCATAAATCGCATACGGTAATTTTTACAAAAAAGATTACAATAAATAAAAGATGCGAAATTTTAATTTCTACAATAATGGTTTCAATAAGTTTTGCTCTAAAGTGCACAGTTTCTGAGATATCGGCCAAAAACTTTTCTTCAAGATCAAGCGAAGCTCCACCTGGAT
Organism: Boloria selene; assembly: GCA_905231865.2. Taxonomy (NCBI): domain Eukaryota; kingdom Metazoa; phylum Arthropoda; class Insecta; order Lepidoptera; family Nymphalidae; genus Boloria; species Boloria selene. The sequence goes on from HG993134.1 coordinate 478,925, forward strand.
CTGTCAGCATTTTGTGTTTTATGGTCAGTAAGAGACCCTTAACCTAAAAAAAAATAAAATTGGATCGGAAATTTAGTGTGAGGTTAAATGCTTTATTTATTGGCCTATATACTTTATTGCTTGATTATAATTGGGAAATATTCTAGTCCACTTGTATTTTAAAGTAACACAATACAATAATTATTATAAGTACAAATGCATTGTTATCAATCTGTTCATGGTAAGTTACAGTTACATCATAATATGTAATTGAAACGGTACCAAATTATTCATTGTATAACTTGAAGCAAAAAGGAATAATACAGTAACCAAAATAAAGCCCAGTAGCACACCTAAACACAATTAAAATACAGTTAACTTAGTCAACATCGTAATGTATGTTTAATATAATAATTCAGTTTCTGTGTCACTGCAAAAACCTATCAGCCATTTGTTATTTCATAAAACCGATTTAAATATTTTACGCATTCCAATAAACGATGCCAAAGCTCCAAATAAAAAGCTTCACGTTATATAATTTGCTAATATATATTTTATGAAAGCTATGCGCTGTCAGTTCATGCAAAAAATATTATAATAGAATGCATTGGAATGTAGATTTTTTAGATATTTTGTTTTTCTTTTTGTTATTTTTATTTATAACTTGCATTTCCAAATTCTTTCTGTGTCGCGCGGTATGGTACCTCGCAGAACTAACGCCCGACCTTCCCGTTTTCGCAACATTTTTCATTGATGCTCCGCTCCTATTGATCGTAGTGTGATGTAATAAAACCTATAGCCTTCCTCGATAAACGGACTATCCAACACAAAAAAAAATTCAATTCGGACCAGTACTTCCTGAGATTAGCGCGTTCAACCAAACAAACAAACAAACAAAGAAGCAAAGAAACAAACTCTTCAGCTTTATAATATTAGTATAGATTAATATATTATCACTATGTAAGTAAATAGGCAAAGAACGACGATTGAAATTCTTTGCCGGTAGAGCCGCCGGGTGTACGGAAAATATAATAAAATTTTATAGAGGTCGCGTCTGTTCATAGAATATTCATACAACACTAAGCTTTACTTCACACACTTTACAGCTTTAGAATGTTGTATACGTTTTAAAAATATAAACAACAGTCTTAGACTAGTGACTCACCGTCACTTCGTTCATGTTCGTCGTTACATAGACATTTTCCCGCAGTAAAACAAGGTATTTATATAATTCATACCAATTACGTAAAGATCTTAATTTTATTAACAAAAGTGGTGAAAAATCCTTTAAATACGAAAGAAAATATAAATTTTATTTATGGCTTCTATTCAATGATTAATATTATAATTAGGTAGAATGTATACTAACTTCTTGTTACGAGACTAAAACACTAAACGAGTCATGTTATTAATGAATTAATATTAATAAAACCGTCATACGTTTTAAAAAAAATATAATAAGCAGGCACAGTTTCTTTTTTTGTTTTTTGAACTTTCTTATCTCAGGAACTGGTAATTTTTTTTATAATTTATTTTGGTTTTAGGCAGCCCATTTATATGTATGTATTTATCCATACATAATCGTTCCACTACTAGGCAAAGACCTTTTAATACGAATGGGTCAGAACATAGCCCACTACGTTGAACAAGTGCAAGCAGACTTCACATGTCTTTTGGAATACTTGCTAGGTTCTCACAGACATGCATGTTTCCTTAGGATGTTTTTCTTCACCGATAGGCATCATACATAATAATATCATGATAATACATAATATAACATATAGAATATATGTTTATTTATTACATATTTAACGTTTAAATGATTAAGTCAATGAATTACTCATATTGTCTCAGCAGAACAGCTTTCCGAGCCGGTGGTAGTTTACTCACAGACTTACAGACTGACTTTTAATTTTGATAATGTAAAAATGACGATTCTAAAGAGCTTGTAAAAGACTATTTGAGTAAAGAATATTTTGATTTGATTTGATTTAAGTTACTTTGATATCGTTCCATCATCTACGCTGAAAACTAAACCCTGTACTATATAAAACGAAACTAACAAAAACCGTAACAAATGTATATTTATATTGTAGATACATGTCACACATGAATTGTTATTTGCAATCGTGATTGAAATGGAATAGAATCATCGTTGGTTCGAGGTTATTCAATTCTGGTTTTCTAATTTATATTTTATTTTACTATGAATTTATTTTGCAACGATTTATTTGACACGATGGCTCAGTTTGTTGTGACCCTACTTGTTCAAAAAATAAAATAAATAAAATATGTATTTATGGATAACCGAGTGATGCGAGTTCAAATCTGGGTCTCGCACCTCTAATATTTTCATGTGCGAATCATTTATATCGTCGTAATCATCGTGAGGAAACCTGCATGTCTGAGAAAACCAAGCAAGTTTACGAAAGACATGTGAAGTCCGCCAACACGCACTAGGCCAGCGCGGTGGACTATGTCCTGATCCCCCTCGTACTGAGGGAGGCCCGTGCCCAGCAGTGGGACGTTAAAAAGGGCTGATGATGATAATGATGATATAATATGTAGTATATCAATTATTTGGTATCCGTAACACAAGCTTCGTAGCTTACCACTGAACTAGAAAGCGCCGTGTGTAATAATGTCCCAACATATTTATTTATTTATTATTATGCACTATTTGATATTTTCCTGTAGAATAAAATTTAACAATTCAATTAGCCTGATTGCGTTCTTTATTAAACTTGTATTGTAATAAAAATATTCACTATGGAAATGAAAAAAATACCTAAAATGTATATTTAAATGTAGCGAATTTCAAAGGAACAGTACAATCGACTAGTTCCGATAGCGTAAATAAGTTTTTGGTATTTGTTTTACAATACATTTAAATTGTTGGGTTAGAATCGACGCAGTGGTAACAAGCTCGCTTGGAAAACCGAGTGAAGCAGGTTCAAATCTGGGCCTCGCACATCTATTCATATGCAAATAACTTCTAACATGATTACCACTTGTATTACGATGAATGAAAAAATCGTGAGAAAGCTGCATGTCAGAGAGAAATAGCAAGCAGCGTGGTGAACTATAGTTTTATTCCCTTCCTATTGAAAGAAGTCTGTGCACAGCGTATCTTCTATAATTATATTTAAAAAAATGATTTTAATAAAATTCACTTATCTATATAAAAAGTAACTTTTATAAACATTAAATGAACTTGAAAATATGTTGACAAACAAAGATTATAAACTTCTTTATCTTTGCTTTGATGTTTTGAAACAAGACTTGCACTAATTGATTAAATTAGACCAAAACTTTGTATAAGACAAATACATAACCTTCTTTTCAAAGGCGGATAAGACATCAAAATGTATCAGAGTCCTACATAAGATATATTATGTTATGAAGCACTCATAATGTACGTCACACGCTAAAATTTACTTTGTTTATATAGCAGTGTAAACTTTTCCAGGAAACCCAGCAAAAGTTTCTATTGCGGGAAGTTTTACACAGAGTTATGTTAAATGCGAAATTGCATTTTATTTCTAAACCACTTTATTTAATAACGAAAAACTTTCTTTATTATTATATATACCCGTATGTATGAGGTATTTTCGTCGTACTATCTTTTGAGAACTATAATTTTACACCCGTTAAAATGTGTATACAACTTAGAACTAAGTAGGTTAAACAAGTATAAACTTTTAACTCCATTGACTACTCTATATTTTATAGATCTACAAGCGATTAAAGTTTTAAGTAAAACTTTATTAAATAAGGGCGCTTTTTAACTTTAAGCCTTTCCATCGTACATCTAGTTGTAAGCGTTAGCAATTAGCATACCATATTAAGAAGATATGGCGAGACTAGTGGAAAATGAGAAGAGAAAAACCTCAAAAATTAAAAGGTCTGGCCTAAATAAGAAGTATATCTACAGGAGACCATCAGTTTAATATATCTATTTCCTTCATAACACTGATCGTAGAATGTACACCGCTCTTCACTACATAGTATAAAACAAAGTCGCTTTCTCTGTCCCTATATCCCTATGTATGTTAAAATCTTTAAAACTACGCAACGAATTTTGATGCGGTTTTTTTTAATAGACAGAGTGATTCAAGAGGAAGGTTTATATGTATAACTAGCAGATCCCGCGGCTTTCATAAGAAATAGTTAAGTATATAATATTACTTATAATATTATGCCCGATTAGAGTCTATCTAAATTCTAAATTACATCCAAATCTATCCTGCCACTTTATCGTTAAGGAGGGATAAACATACACACAAACAATCTTTCATATCACAAATGAATTGTGATTATTATATAGATATAATATCATACGCTGTTTTGGATCTCAAAGTCTTTTGTATATGAAGTAATTAAATATTTAACACTTCATAAGAGATAATTAAATTAACACAACATCACGTTTCAAGAACAATATTAATTACGATATAGATGTTAAGTAGGTACACAGTATTGATATACAATTACATTCATACCTACGAGTTTATAATAATATATATACAATATATATAATACTAGCCATTCCTATGGCTCCACTCGCGTTCTAAGGGCTGAAAATCATATCATATTTTTCTCACGTTTTTGCAACATTTTTAATTGATGCATCGTCGTAGTGTGATGTAATATAGCTTATAGCCTTCCTCGATAAACGGACTATCCAACACGAAAAGAATTTTTCAATTCGGACCAGTAGTTCCCGAGATTAGCGTGTTCAACCAACCAAACAAAAAAACAAACAAACAAACTCTTCAGCTTTATAATATTAGTATAGGTAATCTGTTGAAACATAAATATATAACACACAGCGTCATCTAGTTCAGTAGTAAGCTACCCAATATATTATTATATATTTTAAGTACATACATGCTGTCAATATAAACAACTATGACTGGAGAACAAATATTCATGCTCAAAAAATGAATGCCCCCAACGGGATTTGAACCTGCGACCGCTAGTGCAGCAAGTAGAGTCGCTAAATATTGAACCAAACGTGTCGTTAAATTAACCTTCAATACATAATGTAATACTCGTAGTTCGAGCCTACATAGATTAAACTTAGACTCGCTCCCTTTTTTTATTAACGTTTGAGAGATTTTTGAATATTTATGTGTTTACATTCTATTTCCATCACTCGACTACTAGATCTTAAAAACCAATTCACCATGCAGTGAATCTGACACAAAATGTCACACTGATCTACTTCACATATTGAGTTTTCCATAATATTCTATTAAGCTACTTAACTTTTATAAATTTGTAAACACATAATAATTCAGTCCGTTCAACTGAGAGAGTAGGCTCTAGGCTACTTAGACTAAAAATATTGATAAATATGTGATTATCATAGAAATGCAGACTTTTAACAGCTTTTATGAAATCCAGGAGATGAAAGTCCCGGGTTTGAATCCGTTTTACCTTACTTTAAAATTGCACACACAATCCCTTCAACAAGTGATACAATACATAAGGGTATATAAGGAAAGTTTTCGTAGGTAAAAGCTACGCAAGTCACGAAGTTTTATATCAAATCCACTTTGCAGTACTTAAACCGGTTTTGGGCAGAGAATGGTGAAATTATGAGTTGAAAAAACTCTAAAACGACGAAAGTAATTTGTCTTAAGTGGCTAAAACAGTGAAATATACGGAAACTTCGCGGACGTATTTAAGTTTGGGCTTTCTGTGCATCAGTTAGAAGCTTTGGCGTTCTACACCTGCTTTTTAATGAATACTAAATGGTAGCATTGAACAGCCTGATCGAACTTTTTTAAACTTACGACGAACAAATGACGTTTTAAATAAAGTATTTTATTCTATTTTCTCGGACATTTTGGTAGATACTGCCAGTAACAATCTAGATCCTGAAATCAAAAATTAAAACAAGCCCTGAAAGAATCTAAAAAATTTTTTATCTTAACTTTATACTCAACTGGGAGAAGACTAAAAGGAGGATTATGTGTTTAACCTATGAGTTTTTTTTAAATACTTCCTAACTACTAAGCCCTGATCTGATATTATAAATGAAACTATCTTTTCGGATTTTGTCGCGGATTTATTTTGTGTTTTTGGTTCCCGACGTTTCGAATGCTTTAAATCAATCATAGTTACGGGAGAGACGTAGTAAGGTATTAGACGTCTCAGAGGTTTATATACTTGTTACAGACAGTGCCTACCCACAATTTACAAAAATTCAAAATGGCATCAAAGTACATTATAAAATAATACGTTTTAATTCTAAACATTTAAAATTTGAATTAAATTATAAATATATGGAAATATTTATAAATAATATATTTTTTTTCTAAATATTAAAGCATAATAATTTTCACAGTATTTACGGTGTTATAGTTATAGGTCTTCACCGATTATACAACATCAGTTTGTAGACCTTAGATTTTTTCATTTATTAAATAGTACCTGGTATATTATTATCAGAATCATCTTAAAAAATATAACAATATAAGTAATGATAACTAAGAACGCCCTTTTAAGAAAAAAGTTCGCAGTTAACACGTAATATTCTTATTTAAAAAGGTTCATAATTAACAGTGACACCTTCGCATTACCTAAGCCCAGGGGTGTTTTCGCAAACAAAATATGGTATAATACATTTTAGACAATACTCTCGTTACGAAACAAATGGAGTGCCTTCAATGAATTAAAAGGGACTTGAAACAGGAATTTTTATTTTTATTATAATGAGTATTTTATGGAGAATGTTTTTTTATATTTATTCTAGATGCTTAAAATAAAATATGTTATTTTGTAAAATATAATACTTCTGACTTATAACGATTATGGCTGTCTATTGAGACGACTCAAAAATTTGAAAAATCTATGCTTTACCATAAATCAAATAGTATTTATATTAGAAATTATTTGCACACGAAAATATCAGAGGTGCGAGACCCGGATTTGAACCTGCATCACTCGGTTATCCAAGCGAGCGCGTTACCACTGGAGTACCACTGCCCTAATAAATTTTTGCATTTATAATAATGCTAGCATGTCCCACGGCACCGCCTGCGTTCTAAAGATCGGAAACAAAATAGATTTCACATAGCGTGTGATGTTTTATAGCCGGTTTGTAACGGTTATTTGCGATTTCTCAGAAATTAGATATTTTCCCGTAGTAAAAAGTATTCTTGTATTGACCCGGGTAACCAGCTATTATCATACCATCCAAATCCGTCCAGTAGTTTTCTTAAGATGCGGTCACAGATAGACAAACAGACATACAGACAAAAATTCTAAAAACCGATAATAATGTCTATTTCAATTAGATTTTCCAAAATATTTAATACTAGCTGACCCGCGCCCACTTCGTTGGACATAATGTTAATAATCCTTTTTAGTACAGAGTGTTTAAATAATTTAAATTATTTTATTAATATTAAAAATTAAAAATTAAATTATCTATACTAATATTAAAAAAAACTACTTTTTGTCACTTAAATAAAAAAGTTAGACATATGCTGTCGTTGACTTTTTTGTAGGCATTTTTAAGCTCCACACCTTTTCTCTAGAACTCAAAAATATATCTTTCATAGTTAAAGCAGCGTTCGTAAGAAACGCTTTCATTCGACCGTTTTTTCTCCGATTCACTTTGCAAAACGGACTACCACGTAAAAGCCTTTTTATTTTTCAGTTTTTTATATAACCTATGACACTCAGCAATAATGTGGCTTTCTATTGGTGAAAGAATTTTTAAAATCGGTTCAGTAGATCCCGAGATTACCCCTTACAACTTAACAAATAAGCAAACTTTACTTCTTTATAATATTATAAAAATAAAAATAAAATAGTATAGATATTATTATGTATAGAAATCTGATACAAATGCACTCAATAACGACTTGTAACACTTTGAGGTGTTCCATGAGGTCCTAAATCTTACTAATTTATTATTTACTATATTATGAAAACATGACCCTTAACTTGGTGTCATTTCTCCCAATTTATATTCAAATTCATGCTTTGACTAATATATGTTTCATATACACTTCACTACATAATCATTGTTTCTTTCTATTTGTATAACAATGCAGTAATTTAACTTTAGTATTTGCTCTAAAAATATAATATGATATAGTAATAAACTTTAAACTTCATAATAATGCGTTCTGTCGCACGCGCAGACTACATTGGAGCTGTCAAACTTCAACTTAAATGTCATTGGTTTTCAACACTTTTGATTTACTGTATTTATATTACGAATACATTAAATCAATTTAACTTAATGCTATTATGTGTTTCACAACCATAATTATTTTTGTTGCTATTTAAAGAAGAATATATTTTTAATATTATTTATTCTTTATTGCAAACCAGTTGAGGAATTTTATGTGAAATGAAACAGGTCGATCTATGGTATTCGGGTACTTTTGTCTTTGAATTTATATTTGGATAACTTAAATTCTCTTTTAAAAATAAAGTCTTTTATTAATAATTAATTCATATTTAAATATGGAGTTTCTTCTTAAAGGTTACCTTTCTTTTTTATTTGAATTGTTGTACAATTTATGAGTTGATATGAGGTCTATGTTTCCGAACGATTCATCTTCCTACTTCCTGTGACGTTTCTGTCGATTTGTGAAAATCATCTTCTTACATAGATCATTGGATTACCATCTTTCAAAACGTGAGGGGTTAAAATTAATTTAAAGGTGTCCAATCAACTTTTGTTCGGGCTAAATCCCATATTTATTCCAATCAATATGGCGTCTTCATAAAGAAGGATGTCTTAATATTATATATATTCATCTTATCCGGTAAGATTTACATTTGTTATTCGATATCAATTGCTCAAAGGATCGTTTCATTTCTTAATATTAGTTATTTATCATTCCTCAGCTTTTGTCTATTAAAAATATATATTCCGTTCTGGTAAGGAGGGAATGGTTAACCTCAATTGAACCCACGTGTCTACACCGTGGTAAGTTACTTTTATTTTCTCATCGGAGAATATTTAATTTATTTTAATTAATTCTTAAATTCCAAATATCTCTAATACTGTGAATTCTTTTCACAGGGTTTTTTTAGTTTTGGATGAAAACATATTATAAACCTTTAATTTTTTAACCTTCTTGGAATTCATAGAAGTCGGTTCTTATCTTTTAGAGCACTTATAAACCTCTAAAGTTTTCTTAAGACTGGATACATAGTTTTAGTAATATATATATAATACTTTAAGGATGGGAGAATAAATCCTAATATTTCTGTTATAAATGTTAATACCTTAAATATAATATAACTCTGTGAATTAGATTAATAATAATAAGCTAAATTGCATTCTTTACATTGTAAATTTCTTGTTTCAAACTTAACTTAATTTGTTTAAAATTTAAATTATAAGACTTTAGGACCATCAAGCATTGGTCATATGTGTAACTTATTTGGTATTTACTTAACCAGCTTTTGTATAATACAACTACATGGTTAATACAAAATAATATATATGATAATTAAAATTGCTTATATGTGTTTTAATTCTAAATACATCATTCGTTTGACGGAGTAATATCTTGGCGCCCTATTTAAATAAATTTTTAGATATCTATTCCGCTCCAGGTTAGCAAGATCCCACGTCCCTGTGTTTAATATTAATCTATACTTATAATAAATTCTAAATAAATTTTCACTATTATAGTCTCATACTCAGCCGGTTTATTTTAAAATATATATACATACACTTCCTCTTATAAATAATTTTACCACCACCCTAAAAACATAACAGACTAAAGTAAAAATAACTTTCCAGAGAATCATAAAAATGATCAAAATAAATATATAAGTAAATGTAATTCTCAATAGAAAACAATATTCGTTATATTCAACGATATCAAATATAAAAGGGCAATACTATTTTAACGTTTACTGTAGTATTAAAATATTATGTACAATGTACATTGTACGCATATTAAAATATTATTCAGTAGATATTTTATAAAGAGAATTTTATAAAATTATTATTTCTAAGTTACCTGAGAATAGCCTGAAGTAATAAATCCATCAATTATAATCATTGAACTAAAAAAGTTTCATACATATTAAAACTTTGAGTTTTTTTTCACTGAACAGACTATTTTGTTACATTATCTCTAAAAAAGGCAGAAAGGAATACCTTTTTATTGCATATATCTGGTATTGAGAAACGTATATGTTACCACTTCATTCTAATGCCAGAATTCAATCTTATTTTCTTCGTACATAGAAGTTACCAATTGTATTAGGAAGGATTGTACTAGATATTTTACAAATAGTAGAATAATAAAAAAAAAAGATTGGGACATTATTACACACAGTGCCATCTAGTTCCATGGTAAGCTACGAGGCTTGTGTTACGGATACCAGATAGATGATACACTACACAGTACACATAATATTATATAACTTTAAATACATACATGTTATAAATAAAACTCCCATTGGAGTTCGTGCCCAACAAATACCCTAAGCGAGACTCAAGCCCGCGACCGCTGGCGCAGAATTAGGGTCACTACAAACTGATTTAAAAGTGTCGTAAAATTATTATTGAATTTAATTTCGTCAATATAACATTTTACATGTATCATTAAAACGAGCGAAAAAACTTTGAAACATAGTTTTTGCCTTTTCAAACGTTAACTACAGCACATTTAAACTGTACATGTTGAAAATTTGCAAGTCAGTTCGTATGAATTAATTATTGCGCCAAACTTGGTGAAACGTATAGTTTTCTTGCCTTTGCAGAGTAATAAACATCTCTGTAAGAATCCAGACTTAGTTTGCTAATGAATTTTAAAGTTGGTCCCAACAATGTTCACTTTTTACTTTATTTCCTTGCCTTTCGCAGCGTTATATTAAAGTGTTTCATGGGGGCATAGAATTTACATTTTCCCGTCAAGGGGAGGTTTGCGCCATGTTTTTTGGGGACAATAAGTTTAGAGACTATATTTTTTCTTATTTAGCTTGGCTTTAAAAAAAGGATGCCAAGTGGTTATTACAGTTCCAAGAAATCATAGTATATTACATCATAAAATTATGGTAATCACTATCTAGTAATACAAAAAAATCAAAGATTTAAACGAATGGTACGTCAAAGTATAGCTAAATTGTCTTTCTGGGCTCGCTTTTCAACCGATGTTGGCGCATCGCCAGCCTGACTGTTATCTGACCCCTATTTCGAACCGCCAACACATTAGCTTGGTTTAATACAACGCTATGGATGACTGCACAAAAAATTGTTACGTAACTGCTTCAGGATTTGCAATGACAGGTGGATTTTGACATCACTTTACTGCAGTAAAGATCGCAGTTTGATTACCGTAGAGGGCTTTTTCTTAACGATAATTCTATGTTTTGATGGTGTTACAAATGATGTTTTTATTATTAAAATGTTATAAGTATACATGAAATAAGTTATTTTCAAAAGCAGCTTCCGAAACAAGGCAGTTCAAACATTTTTGTTAAACCCTTCGTTATATAACAAATCATAAACACTTGTGGTATGCCTAAATGCGTTTCCTAGTGTCAAAAGAAGCTAGAAGTACGCAAATCATGTTAAATAAAACATAAAGTTTTCATTACAACTTATTCAAACCGTAATAATTTTCACTTACAATTTACGTAACATCTCAGAAGTAATACCTGTCTTGAAACTAACTATGAAAACAATAGTTAAGCCCTGAAATAGTTCATAATAAATCCATTCATATATTCACATAATAGGGAGAAATTCTGGCAAAGTTTGAGTCAGAATAAGGATTTAGTTTTGGTTTAATAAGATCTCATAGTGAAGTTGCAGAACTTATGCATCGAAGTAATTATCGCGCCCGCGATCATATACTAGGACTAACAACTCATCTTAATGAGATTTCAAGATTTATACGTTCTTAAAACTCAAAGAGTAAAATGGAATCGTAACTAAAGTGAGACTTTAATAAGATTATATATATTATATTATACACATGCATTCAGCTCTTTTTAACGTCCCACTGCTGGGCACAGGCCTTCATTCAGCACGAGGGGGATCAGGCCATAGTCCAGCATATTGCTGGTTGCTGGACTTCACATGTCTTTCGAAAACCTGCTAAGTTCTCTGGAATGCAGGTTTACGATGTTTTTCTTTTATTAAAAATGATTCGGACATGAAAATATTAGATGTGCGAGACCCAGATTTGAACTCACATCACTCGGTTATCCAAGCGAGCGCGTTAACACTGAGCTAGCGCTGCCTCAATTGCACATACATTTAGTAAAAAGCTGTTATCTCGAAGCACAAACAGTCAACCTTATTTATCTGTATACGTTTACTGAACAATAATTTATTTAAATATAAGTCCTCATAAATAGTTTCATTCAATATTTTTATTAAATTTAGTTTTACTTATTATTTTTGTAAAACATACTTATTTTCCATCCGCCACTTTTGAAGACAAATCAGTTTATTTGTGATAATTTGGGATTCGTGTGGCAACACTGTATCTTACATGTCACAATATAATTCTCCCAATTAATTAATTTATTTTTAATAAATTTTGTATATATTATAGCTAGTTAAGCTTAGTCTAAATAAGTGCTACTTTATTTTAAAGTATCAAAGTTATTGTGATTTACGTTCCTAAAAGGATTATCCATAAAATTAAGTTGTGTTCGTCGGCTGTCATCGTACAGGTAACGAACTCAAGTTTTAAATTGAATCTTTGTCGTTGTAATTTCTTTCCTTCCTTTTATCATAAATTGTTAAGTAAATTAATATAGTTATATTACATTGTTCACACCTCCTGTACATACGTTAAAAGTTGTCAATATTATATTTATTCAATTTTTTAAAAATAATAAACATGATGACCCGTGTATCCAAGGCGCGATAAGATTTTTTTGTATACGAATGTTATTAAAATAAAAAAAGTGCGTTTGTACAAAGTAACGAAGGTCACACCCACGAGTTAGACAGAGTTAGAAATGTCACTGACTCGCGGTGGGCGAGATCTAACTAAGGCTAACTCTTCCGTCTGAGTGCCTGGTACTATGGACTTATTTTTTCGTTTCATCGAGTTTGAAATCGCAACGATTCTAAAGAAGTTTCACTTCAATTTTTTAATTTTACTAACCTGTACAAAGGTATCCCAGCATCGTCTCTGAACCAGAATACCATGTAGACCTTGTCATTGGCGGCGGTACCCAGGTCGCAGGGGAACTGCGCTACCATCCCCTCCACTGCCTGCACGTCCACTGTGCGAACTCCTGCTATAACAAAATATAAAGAAAAACTATGTACATTACTCCACGGCTTATAAAGTTTGCCCACAAACTTAATTAATGAAATTACCAATAAAAATGTTAAGGCAAAACTAAAACATTATTTCTTATATATAATTAATTATATTTAATTATTTCATATTTAATTTAATATTAAATAAAATATTTAGTTCTAAATTATAACAATTTTATAAATAATAATATAATATATTCAGTAATAATAATGTGATTTAATTTAATATAATGAATTATGTAACATTATATAGATCTAAGTGCTTTACAATGTTACATTTAATAAAAAAAATATGTATTTTTTTTAAAATAAATAAATTAAATTAAATAAATATGTTGGGACTTTATTACACACAGCGCTATCTAGTTCCGTGGTAAGCTACGAGGCTTGTGTTACGGATACCAGATAGTTGATATACTACATATATATTATAACTTTAAATAAAAACATAATATCAATATAAAACACCCATGACTGAAGTACAAACATTCGTGCTCAACAAATGTACGCCCCCAGCGGGACTCGAACCCGCGACCGCTGGCGCAGCAAGTAGGGTCACTACAAACTGAGCCAAACGTATCGTCATTATGTATTCTAGTTTAATACTGCTATTATGAAACTTTTGTGTATATTTCTGAGTATATTAGTTTGTTTTTCTCAGTATACCTAAATGAAACTATCAATTCGAATGTTGTCGCGGATTCAATTAAATTTTTGGTTTCTTCCTTTCAAATGCTTTATAGTTTATAGCAATCATGGTTACAGGAGAGACCAAAAATTAAAATAAATCCGCGACAAAATCCAAGAAGGTAGTTTCATTTATAACGTCAAATATTTGCTTAAATCTAAGAAAGTATTTTATTCTTCTCCTTTACTTTACTTTTGTTTCCTAAAAGTCTAGTCTGATTTGGATGACATTTAGTACAACCTATTACTGTTAGGTATCTACAATGGAAACCAAGGATATATTACGCGCCGTAATAAATATGAAATAGTGATTATATTGGAACGAAGTTCCTTACGGCAGGCTTGGAGGAGATAGGGATTTTGCTGCGCGACAGAACTGAAAAAAATGTGATAGTAAAACCGTAAGAGCGCAGGCGCGACAGTCGTATACACAAGTGAGTAGTGTATAATACATTTCTCTTTCTCCCTCTTTCTTTTCGTTCTCTCATCCCTTCTCTCTCTATTACTTATAATAATAATAATAAGCTTTTTTGTAATTACTTCTATGTAATTTTATGTTGTCAAACAAAAATAAAGAGACATATTTTGTTATTTTAGTTGATAATTTGAATAACGTTTTTTTTTATTTTACGTTATTTATTATTTCCTAAAATACTGAATTTCCTAAATACTTTCCTGTACTTAAATAAAAACTAATCAGCAAAATTTAAGAGAAAAATCAAGAAAACCTACATTAATTGTGTCGATTCTACATTAGCCGAAGGAAGCCGATGACACTTTGTTCGTGTACAAATGGTGTCGTGGTGGCCCACGACACCATTTGTATATATATTTTTATAGTACTTGTATGTCACTTTGAACTTGTTGAATATCTATAAGACATAGCTTAGTTGTAGCGTCTAGCTTGTAGCGCAGTGGAACCTTGTGTAGGTAGGTTAAAACAAAAAATAAACACAATGTCCTTAGATAACATGTAAAATTTCCTTACGACTTCGGTACTATAGCAAGAAGTTACATTTCCAAATGATACCCCTCGCATTTAAAGTTGGTTAATGTGGCACACAACCCTCAAGCGACTCTAAGGGGCACTAACAATACTAACAATACAATAATATGAACGCCTCGAGGGTCCATTAGTATGCTAACGAAATACGGAACTCCAGTTCGAAACCGTCAGGGCCTCAATCCTACAAAGGATCAACACATACGCCATACAAATACCGACCTTAACCCTTAAACCAAAGGTTTTCTTTCACCAAAGCACGATATGTGTCACTGTAGATGTCTCTCCACCCATTATAGTTTAAACTCGGTATGGAACAATAGAATTGTTATAAGAGTGGGACTAAACCGTCATATTTTATCTATTTTAAATGTTAAAGCGGAATTTACGTGGATAGAAATGTTGAAAGTTATTTTATGCGAAAATACTGTATCAAAACATTTATAAAGTTTAATTTATTATTTAATATTATTTAATATTATTTAATATAATATTATATGTTAAGTTTAGTTTTTAGTTACTGATATCGTATCACTGTATAAAAAGTCTACTTACTAACTCACTCTTCACGAAATATCGAAAACTGCTTCATGTTTAAAGATGAAAGTTGGCAGGTAGGTAGCTTATAACTGGCAAGTTAGTATTAAATTCCTTAATTGTTTGTCCTACAAACTTTTAACTACAAATTTGGCAGGGAGCACCTAGGAGCCCGAGAACCCGAGCAAAGCGAGGTTGAGTCGCTTGTAACCTATATAAAGATTTTTCAAAAAATGCCTTCTCATCAAATGTTTTAGAAATACACTAGACACGCTTGAAACTGCCGTTACATAAATTATATAAAATAAAGCGAAATGGTTAAAATTAAAACAAATCTTTCATTTAAAATGATGACACTATATAACCTATAGTACCCTAATATGCTAATAGCTACTTGTGGCCATAACACCTATGCGAGCGGTCGCGGGTTCAAGCATTCGTACATAAAAAAATCTTGTGATATAAATATACTAACATTTTCTCCTAACTTAAACTAAACAAAACTATATTTTTCGAATTTGCTGATCTCAAACCTTAAAAAAGAGTCTCATAAACTATTAAAGATCTAAGCTTGTTAATTAGCTTTAATATAAAGCTCTTATCATTTTTCTTATAAATAATTTATAAACAAAAATAAAAAAAAATCTTTGGTCTCTATAATGATAACAATATACACAAGCACTTGTAAAGACTGTACACCTTACAATATTATTTTAAACGTATTATTTCTTACATCGATATAAGCAAAATTTCCAAAATGTATTCAATTGATCGAAATATATGGCATCTTTGGAACAACCAGACTACAGTGACTCAAATTAACGATATCTCAATCAAAATTCATATTTAGTGCGTTCTCAAAGCGTACCAATCAAACTAACGTCGCCGTCAGTCTTTGTTCGTGTACAACTTCAATTAGCAAATGGCGTGAGTCGTGCGACAAGGGGTGTCGATTTTAATTACCCTCACAGCGTCCACTACCATATGACATGGTGAAGATCCTGTACATCAAAGGTTTAGTTAAGACTAGCATTTCCCGCGGCTTTGCACGTTTTAAAGACCGGAAACCAAATTCTTTCTGAATCGCACGGTATGGTACCGCAGACCTAACGCCCGCTTTCCCGTTTTTGTAACATTTTTCATTGATGCTCCGATCCTATTAGTCACAGCGTGATGTAATATAGTCTATAGCCTTCCTGGATAAACGGAAAATCTAACACAAAAAGATTTATTCAATTCATCAATTTCAACCAAACAAACAAACTCTTCAGCTTTATAATATTAGTATAGATAAACCCACCCTAAAATAGTTGGCTCAAAACCAAATTTATGTATTTAGCACTTTTTAACTCCCTTCAGTACTAGAAGAATTAGGCCATATTCCACCACATTGCCCAACGGTGGGTTAATAATAATAAACTTCACATATATTTCAATGACTTGGTAGGATCTCTCAACATGCAGATTTCTTAACGATGTTATATTATTATAGATAGAGAATATGTTAGATATTTCAACGTAATGTAAGTGAAAAATGACCTCCCGTTTTAAATGTTTTTGATTATAGTTAATTAATTACCTTTATGTTAATTAAAAATAATAGTTCCAGAGTTGGAAAGAAACAAACAATTTTCATCTTTTCTTATAATGACTTGTCACTTAACGTTTACATTAACTTATTTAATGTTCTGCCGCTTTTGGGTTTTTTTTACATTAAATTTTTTGATTAAATAAAATAAATAATTAATGAATAGCTTAAAGAAGTCAGTAGAACCACTACAGTAAATTCGATTATTATTTTAAGCACATTTCTGTATCTTTTAATATTGTCTAGAATTGAAGTCACGCGACAGTCGTGCGATGTGCGAAGTACGAAGTGTCAAACGGTACATTCATATCATGAATAGATTTATGGGAGCATCAACCTAGGTTATAGTCCTGGGAATAGTAGAAAATTATCGTATCCATTGTAATATGATTTTCTTTATAAATGTGGTTGAGTTTGATTTGAAATTTAGTAAATGTACAATACGTAATTTAAAATATATATTTTTTGTATGTTTGTTGGTCTCTACAAGTTAACCCTCCATCCGCTGTTGTCTTATGGAAAATCTTTAAGCCAAGTGAAACAAAAGTCTTTAAATTTATTTATAGACTATATATAAAAGCTTTTCTTAGAAAAATACGTTTTCTAAACTTATTACTGAAAAAAAGTATTCAATAATATAAAAATATTGAAGAATCATCTCATAACAGAAAATTGAAACTTGAAGTTTGTCGCAGCAATAAATTAGCTGGCGGTTATCCTGCAATCAATCAAGCCGTTTGTTTTCAAGTGAAATATCGGAATTAGAACATTAATCTTCATTACAGTGTCACTCAAATATATTTTAAAGTCTCCAACATGAAGTTAAAGCACTAATTTATTAATACACCTTTAAAACATGTAGAATTAATGTTTTGTAATTCCAAAAGTTAATTAGTTAATGTCTACTTATTAAAAATGTATGTTATGTACAAACATTCGACGAATCGTTTGGCACAGTTGGTAGTGACCCTGTTTTCTGCGCCAGCGGTCGCGGGTTCGAGTCCCGCTGGGGGCATTCATTTGTTAAGCAGGAATGTTTGTTCTTTAGTTATGGGTGTATATATTTATAATATGTATATCAACTATCTGGTATCCGTAATACAAGAATAGTAGCTTACCACGGAACTGGATGGCACTGATGTAAGAATGTCCCAACATATTTATTTATACATGCATGTATTTATACATTTTTATTATGCATACATAAAAATATGTAATTAAATTAATATTATGTCAAAGCTTTTTTAGCTAGCTTAAAAAACTGTGGATTTGTTTTATTTTATTTGTATTTTTGTCAGTGAACCCTTTCACTTTCATTCAGTATGCATATCATGGGGGTGCATAAAAAATTCAAAGTCCGCCATGTTTTAAATCCCCTAAATTATATATATTTCCCTTATCGTGAGGGTCATTACAGACAGAATAAATCGACATTTTGTAACTTATTACAAACACAACTATTATACGCCATATTTATTAAAAATGGTGGCATTTAGGTAATCGTGTGGTCACAAGAACCAAACGCCCGTCAAATTTCAATACAATCGGATACTGGTAAGTAGGTAAATATAATAATTATACATAACTTTTAAAACTTGATAACAGACAAACATTGAGAGAGATAAAACTAATCAAATCCGCGTCTCGCACTTCTGATATTTTCATGTGCGAATAATTTCTATCATAATTATTAATTACCACTTGTCTTACGGCAAAGGAAAACATCGTGAGAAAAACTGCATGTTTGAGAAAACCTAGCAAGTTTTCGAAAGACATGTGAAGTCCACCCACACGCACTATGCCAGCGCGGTGGCCTAATCCCCCTCGTACTGAGGGAGGCCCGTGCCCAGCAGTGGGACGTTAAAAAGGGCTGATGATGATGAATTTTTATTTTCATTGTTATAATATTCTTTTATACCTGTATACTTAATAATGTAAATGTGGATATCACCCTATTCTAAAATTAGATTTAACGACTAACTTCATACTATGGCTTAAATCTTTATAAAGCTTAAAGCTTCATAAAAAACCATATTTTTTCCTATAAATTCGAGTAATTATTTTCTCAAAATAGAGTCAACTTTAAAATATAGTAATATACTTAAACTGCAGATTGCTGTTCATCAGATATTTTTGGAACAGTGTAAAAATTTTACATCGCTGTCCAATAAGCGCAGCATTTTCCCTACATTTCCTGATTGAAGTTCGCCGCGTCCCGGTGTATCCGAAGAAGTTAATCTGATATTTTGATAGGCGCTTTATTTCACGAATTTAAGGGTATTTATATTCAAGGAATATTTTAAACGAAGCTTCTGGCGCAAATGGAGTTCATTTGTTGATTGCTTGCAATTTTTTGGGGATTTCGTGAATATTATTAAAAGAAAATAAGTTATAGTTTACTCGAAAATTACAAAAACTAACAACTCTACATTTCAGACCTTAATAAAAAGAGCATTTTTTTGCATATCAAAGTATTGCCTCCACTACAAAGTTATTTTACCTAACTTTCTTAACTTTTAAAAGGGGGTTTTTAATTTATCATTCATCATCATCATTATAAAACAACTTTCTTCTGAAGCTCTCCATTTTATAATCAAATCAGTCAGTATAAGATAAATTTCAACCAAAATCTATTTATAGCACTAAAAGTCGTCAGCTACTAAACAAAAAAGAACAAAGCGAAATGTCTGTATGTAATATACACGAATATTATATCTTTTTTATATAGTATTGTTTAACAAATTCAAAAGTCGACTATGAAATCCAATGGAAGGTAAATTTTATCACGTAGGCGATTCCTGTCACTTTCAACTTAATTGGCACTGACAAATAATCAATACAACGATTTATTGCCACCGAGTTGATTTGATGTTGGAGCCGGAAGACAAAAGATAGAAAAATATCAAACTTGTTTATACATAATATAATAAAAATATAAGTAAATCGAAACTGTATATTAAATAAATATCTTATGGAAAATCTTATAGAAAAATCATTGTTATCAATCAATTAGATCCTGTTACGTAACGTATAATGTTGCATATTTGAAAACTTAAAATTTTATAAACAAAATAAAAAAAAAATCAGTCTACAAAAATAATACACGCTTTCCATTTTTAACACAAAATTTTACCTACATTTTATTGAATGAAAATTTTCAATCGTTCCTTCCATTCTACATATCAAAAGTGAGTGGACGGCTATTGATTATGTAGCCAAATAAACTCAAAGCGAGGGTCCTTACGCACTGGGGCGATAGAGCACGCACCGTCCAAAGGCGAACTATTGAGTTTCCGCAATTAGGCTGTAAAAGTATTCCGGTTGAGATGATCAATGTCACATTCAGCTTAAATATTAAAATTATTGCCAATGAATTTGAAAATAAAGTGTTATTTTAGTTTGTATTATGTTACAGACTTTAGATCTATTAATTATTATAAAAATTTAATGTATCGTGAATATGCAATATGTTAATGGTTAATGAAACTGTATCGTATAAATATTTTAGTATGTCAATTAATGTTTCCCGTTATAAATGAAATATTTATTTTCTTTAAATAAAACGGATATTGTTTTGACTTCAAAATGGATATGATATAAAATGGTGGGACTCGGAGTGAAAAGAGGCTTCGATAGTTAAATATAAAGCAAGGAATGTGCAAATGAAAAACTAATACATAAATAAATTATAAATCATAATAAATAAATAGCAAGTTCTACCTAAAAAAATATAAAATAAAATTGAAGTGCTACAAAATATTATGTTGGATAGTTTATAATTTACTTGTTACGAAGAAAGCGTTAACAATAACAACATATAACGACTTTTGTTTGCAAAAAAATCCATTTTGATTGTTTATATTGGCCCTTATTCTATGTATTATATAAAATATAAATTACAGCAGATTTTTCAATAAAAAAATGAAAAACAAAGAATTAAAGTATGATAAAATAATAGTGTTACAAAAATACGTAGAGCTAAAAAGATATATTCATCTTCTCTACATTCATAGCGAAAAATGAATTGAAATGTCTGTTTGTAATAACAACGGAACTATAAGAAAGACACATTTTATTCATCAAATTATTTCTACTATAGAATCTACTGTTTTTGTTTGTATTTAACGTTGAAATGGCTAAGCTGTTTTTGATTACATTTAGTATACACATGACTATAATCTAGACTACTAGTACTAGTAAAAGTAGTATATAGACTAGTCGTACTTTAATATAAATGCTAATTTGTAACTTTATTTTTATTTTTATCTTCTTTAAAACTTAATTAAATCTTCAGTAAGTAGTATGTAATGATGATGATGATGATGTCCTCCTTGACATACCCGACAACGGTAAATCTTGTTAGCTCCGGATTTGAGAGTGAATGTGGCTGCCGAATCCAAACTTTGTTTTAAATATCCTGTTGCAGGGCGCACAATGCAACTGATCTACAGATAAGTATGTAGATAGCATTGATATATATACACTAGATTAGCAATTACCACGTTACGGCATTGACACTGGAATCTAGAAAATATTCAAGATCGTAGCTAATGTCAGTTCAGTCTTCTATGTGACGCCTACCAAAGTGAACCGAGTGACACGCGACAAAAAAATAGGTAAATGCGTAGTAAAATAGTGCGGTTCTAGATCACAAACACATAATACTTTAAATTAAACGAAATTACTTTCCACACGTAAGTTATTGTTTCAGTTTTTATATTGATGTAAAACGCAATTTAATAAATAGAATGTTAAATTTTATAAAGTAGGTTCAGTGTTACCAGTAAAAACTTAGTTCTTTCTTAGGTTTACGCGTAAAGCATTCGAAACGTTGGGAACCAAAAATCATAATAAATCCGCGACAAAATCCGAAAAGATAGTTTCATTTATAAGTAAAAACTTAGTTTTAGTTTCCAAATTTGTGGGAGTTTTTAATTTACGGAATAAGTGGTTTTAAACATTATTTTTTAGTATTATAAACACCTTCACTTAGTAAAATATTTTAGTGTATAGTATTCACAGTGATGCGTTAGAACGCTACCCTTGCGGCAACGCAAAGGGAAACTCGTATATGTAATTAGGTCACAGACCGCTCTATTTCTTAGTGGACTACCTGTCTACTTTATTCTGTGGTACAATTGTGAAATACCGAGTTTGTTATTAAAATATCAGAAGCCTTTCCTGCGGCTTCGCTCGCGTTTTAAAGTCTGAAAATCAAAAGAAATATTTTCCTCCCGTTTTTGCAACATTTTTCATTGATGCTCCGCTCCTATTGATCGTAGCGTGATGTGTGATGTAATATAGCATATAACCTACCTCGATAAACGGACTATGCAACACAACAATATTTTTTAATTCTTTCCAGTAGTTCCTGAGATTAGCGCGTTCAACCAAACAAACAAACTCTTCAGCTTTATAATATTAGTATAGATTATATTGAATTGAAGCAAATATATAAGGATAAGTGTCTTATTTCATTAGATTATTTATATAAAGCTAATATAACAAATTTGTAGTATTGTATTTCATTTTTATCATCCAATTGCTGGGCGTGGGCCATCTTTCAATACGAGGGGTAGGAATTTATGGATAATTTATAGATTTCTATAGGCAAACTGATTGAAACTTATAAAATGTATAAGATGTAATAAATATATTATATAGTATTATGAAGTTAATTAACAATTTTTTTAATAGACGCTTTATTTTATTATGTCTCTTGGGTATATCCATTCTATTTATCATCTTTTAATTTTATCTTTCTTCATCATTTTCAATGGATTGTGATATGACTTCAAATCATTCCAGGTCAAACGTATTACACTTTTCTCGAGCTAAGTAAAAATAGATGTGCTTATCAAAATGTATAACCCACTTATACAAATTTAAATTGCTACCTTAAATTCCTAATAACAAAATGGGATGAACAGAATTCATTCACTTTAACCTAAATTTGTATGATAAATGACTTCGCCTCAAAAAATCAACACCGCAAGTTACAAACACGGCTTTAAATCAATCATGCCTGTAAACAAACTTCAACGAAGCTTACAGGTACAATTAAACGCTCCGACGCTCTTCAGAAAAACAAACAGTATTATTTATTCTAATCGATATATATGTAGCAGTTTCTAACATCCTACAGATAGGAGTGGGCCATCCAGATAGCAAGAATCTCTTACAATATGTTATTCATCCATTATATTTATTGAACACTAATATCCATCCCTTAATTAAAATAAATAAAATTTCTAAAATAAAATTAACCTAAGTTACTCCTTATAGTATTAACTATATGCGCCTGATAGTCCCGTCAAAACCGGATCAGCCGTTTCCAGCTATCATTTAACGAAATTTCTTCATAATCTGGCAGTGATTTTCTTGTAACACATTACCAAACAAACAAAAATTCTAAAAACTATGGATTGAACCCTTTTTTAAACAAAAAAATATCTATTTAATTTAATAATATTTTCCAATACTAGTTTCATTTACAGATTTAACTCAGAATTATATTATATATCTGGATAAGAGATAGGTTAATATAACTTAGTACGTATTTAGCAAGAAAAGTAGCAACATGATACAATAAAAAAGAAATGAAGTTAACATATCGATAGCCATCTCCACTTAAGTATCACGAGGGTTTCCATAAATAATCACAAAGAGAACTAGAACAAAGGCGACGGAACTTCCGGTCACAAGGAAATAAGAAACGACACTATTTATTAGGTACTGTACAGAAAAAAAAATGTTTTTTTTTATTTAAACATTTTATTGACGTTGGTAATATACTTTATTTTAGACGGGATTACGACTTGTTTTACGGTGAAGGAAAATATCGTGAGGAAATCTACGGATAGGATTTCTGAGTGATACTAAGAAAGTCTCGAAAAACACGTGAAGCCCGCAACTCATATTTAGCCAAAAGTGAAAACTATTGCCTGATTCCTCTCGTATGGCAGGCCTGTGCACGCTCAGCACTGAGATGTTAAAATGAGCTTAAGACAATAAATAATAATAATATTACTTTATTATAAACAAATTCCATAAAAAATCCTCTTAAAAAGTTTCTTTTGCTGCCATCACTTACTCAACCGGAAATAAACCTATGATCGGTATCAGTCTATCACAGTGATTGACATACGTCTAAGGAAAAATATGGCTTTCAAGCCTTTATTAAGATTGATGGACCACGCCTTAGATCGCAATCGCGTCTGCTTTTAGCGTGTAATGATCTACTGTCTCGTAAACTGACGTGATAAAGAGTCGGTTAATGTTATATCACTATGGTATTGATAATGTTTTGCAGATGTTACGTGATTCACGCTTTTAGGGGATGAATGACGTGTTTGTGATCTGTTTATCCTAAAAGGAAAACAATGTGAAATCAGTACCTTGTGGAGTGAATAATATAGATACCCAAACCCTTTTCAATATAATTGAAGTATTTATCTGAAATTTCATAATAGCTTTACAAATGAAACTATGTTTTCGGATTTTCGGATTTATTATGATTTATATAAATTATAATAAATCCGCGACAAAATCCGAAAAGATAGTTTCATTTATAATGTCAAATATTCAAAAACCTAAGAAAGTATTTCATAATAGCTATATG
The DNA here is from genome assembly GCA_905231865.2 of Boloria selene. Taxonomy (NCBI): domain Eukaryota; kingdom Metazoa; phylum Arthropoda; class Insecta; order Lepidoptera; family Nymphalidae; genus Boloria; species Boloria selene. Next base: position 503,619 of record HG993134.1, read on the forward strand.
TAGCGAGATATTTTGTATTGCAACTTATCCATGTATGTATAAGAAATGTGATAATCACTTAACTTATTAATATATTAAAATGGGTTCCTCCTTAGTTTTGTAAGAGATGAAACGAGTAAGGCAGACAGACGGTAGCATTATTAATTAGTTTCGCATTTAAGTTATCTATCTATACTAATACTAATACTAATATACTAATACTAATACTAATATACTAATACTAATACTAATACAGTGAAACCTGGTTAAGTGGGACCTGGATAAGTGAGAAACCTCCATAACTGGAACTCATGCGAAGGTCCCAACACTTAGGCACTGAATTACCCCTGTTAGTGGGACGAGCTAAGCCTCTATAACTGGGATTTGTTCTTTCGATTTATCATCATAGTTACCTCTATAACTGAGACAGGGAGTAAATTTTATATCCATAAACCTCTGTAACTGAGATAACATCGTTTTGTTTGATCGCACCTTTATAACTGAAATAACCTCTATCAATGGAACCCTCTGTAAATGAGACAGATATTTATTTATACCTCCATATCTGAGACACTGGGTAAGTGGAATACCTCTATAAGTGAAACGACATTGCAGGTCCCTTGATGTCTCACTTAACCAGGTTTCACTGTATAATATTATAAAGAAGTAAAGTTTGTTTATTTGTTAAATTGTAAGGGGTAATCTCGGGATCTACTGAACCGATTTTAAAAATTCTTTCACCAATAGAAAGCCACATTATTGCTGAGTGTCATAGGTTATATAAAAAACCGAAAAATAAAAAGGCTTTTACGTTGTAGTCCGTTTTGCAAAGTGAATCGAAGAAAAAACGGTCGAATGAAAGCGTTTCTTACGAACGCTGCCTTAACTATGAAAGATATATTTTTGAGTTCTAGAGAAAATATGTGGAGCTTAAAAATGCCTACAAAAAAGTCAACGACAGCATATGTCTAACTTTTATATTTAGTGACAAAAAGTAGTTTTTTTAATATTAGTATATATAATTTAATTTTTAATTTTTAATATTAATAAAATAATTTAAATCATTTAAACACTCTGCTAAAAAAGGATTATTAACATTATGCCCAACGAAGTGGGCACGGGTCAGCTAGTTATCAATATGAAGTGTTAAATAAATAATACTTAGATATAAGGAACTGACGACCTCATGACCTTAGACAACACTTGGTTATTAACAAAATAACAACAAGTAGTAACCGATCTGAACATTAGTAAAATATTTCAACTAAACTTTTCAGTATTCTATTGATAGCATTCCGTTAAAAGCACGTTTTTGAATTTCTACAGGTTTTCATTTGATAAAAAATTGAAATATGAAACCAAATATGCACTTTTTACTGAAAAATTATTCAATTCAATGGAATGTACGTTTCAGATTTAGATGACTAATTCGCGACAGCTTAATATTTTTCATTGATAAATCAATAGGATGATGTCAGGGTTTTAGTTATTGTCATACAAAAATGTGTTTTAATATTTTTACAACACTAAGCTCGTATTCGATATTTCTCTAGTTTTTATTTTACTTTTTATGGAACTGTATTCTCTAATAAAAAAGGTAAGGTAAGGATATCGTTGTCATCTATATCATATTATAAAGCTTAAGAGTTTGTTTATTTGTTTGGTTGAACGCGCTAATCTCAGGAACTACTGGTCCGAATTGATTTTTTTTATGTTGGATAGTATAGTAGGAAGGTTATATATTACATCACGCTACGACCAATAGGAGCGGAGCATCAATGGAAAATGTAGCAAAAACGGGAGACAAATATTTCAGCCTTTTAAACGCGGGCGGAGCCGCGGTAAAGGCTAGTAAGCTTATAAAAAGCTTTACATCTTCAAATCAAACATATTAGTCACTTTACGTAACTCAAAAAGTAAGATGTAAAATTTCAATGCCATTAACAGTATAAGAATAACGTTCAAATCCTGTAATTCACTTGACCAGCTATGAGCTAAGCGTCTCTGTCGCAAACCGTTTCGGAAATGCAATAATATTAAATATCCGTTCTGAAGGCGCACTCAGTCGATATTATTTGTATAACTTCAATACTAGTGTTGCGAATCGCTTTGTAGATTTCCTTACTAATAAGGATGTCAAATATAAAAAATAAATAGTAACGCATAGTTATTATTATTAACATAGAGACTTTATCTATAGTTTTTATCGATTTTTGTGTGTATGTCGGTCTGAGAACGCATTACAAGAAAACTGAATCAAAATGAATGAAATTTTGTATGATTATAGCTAATTTATTGGGTTCTATGTACAGAGTACATCTGTATTAACCGTTAAAACGCATTAAATATAGTGAATCACTATGTTATTATTATATTATACTAGCGACTCGCCCTCGCTTCGCTTGGGCTTTTTCCTAGATTTAGCACAGGCAACGCCGCGGGATCCGCTAGTTATGCATATTAACCTTCCTCTTGAATCATTCTATCTATCAAAAAAAACGCATCAAAATCCGTTGCGTAGTATTAAAGATTTAAGCGTACAAAGGGATATAGGGACAGAGAAAGCGACTTTTTTTTATACTATGTAGTGATATTTATTGTATATCGACACATTCTCAGCTCTATATATAACCACACATCCTTAGAGAGCTGTACTACTTGTGTAATGTGTATATGTAGGCAAACACGGTTCTGTTATGATTATATATCTCTAACCCTAAGTTTATGCCAATCTACTTGTTATTACACTGTATTTAACTAACTGAAAGTTTATATTAATCATTTTCGATATAGATATTATTACGTAATTATCTATATCTATACTAATATTATAAAGAAGTAAAGTTTGTATATTTGTTAAATTGTAAGGGGTAATCTCGGGATCTACTGAACCGATTTTAAAAATTCTTTCACCAATAGAAAGCCACATTATTGCTGAGTGTCATAGGTCATATATATATCGGTGTGTAATAGTGTCCCAGCATATTTATTTATTAATATTTATTTATTTCAATCACGTACGTACCATTCGATTAGGTTATAAATTTAAAATTATGTTAGTATACTCGTACTAAACTTAGATTATAATACATGGATTTGTCTCTATTGACTTACACTGATGATGGAGGCTGAAGGTAAACAGCGGAAGTTTTCAATGGCAACTAGAGCAAAACTTTCGAGCTTGGGCACATTTAGTTCGTTATAACAACTAAGTACTTTAAGACGTACGTTACTATGAGCCAAAAGCATTTTTTATTATTTCTAGAGCTTTAAATATTAAATAATAAAAAAATAGTATATTAATTTCTTTTTTAGACCTTCAAAAACCAATAACTACTTCGACTTCGAGATAACCGAATATATATTTAGATTTAGATATAGGGTTATCTCGAACCGATTCCGAGATAACGCTATTACTACATTAAGATATTCGCAAATGTAAATCATACCCCTGTAAGTTATATTATATTTCACTTCCGCCCGACAGCTCTCTGCCAGACACAAGCGCGGATAATAAAATTCAAGTCGTGAAACAAATGAACATCATTCACATTTGAAGTCGCTTGTCTTGTTGAAACAGGGCTGTCTGATGCAAAATACTCGGTAGCGATGAGAGAAAATGATGGTGTATTCGTAATATTTTTGAAATTATGTATGAAAATATATATATTATATATATTTCATTTCATTTATCTATATTTAACTAGGTCTTGTTTACAACTCCACTCCACTCACATGGTAGGTGCATCTATAGAAAAGCCAAGCCACAAGCGTCATTCGATCCAGTTCAGCTTGAAGATGTAACAAGTAATTCATTTCCTCATGAAATATTGAGATGGTCCGCATATGGCCTATAATTCATTTTTTTTTCTTTTCGTTTTCAATGAACACTCAAATAAATTCCAAGCATAATGTAACTTTTAAAACTAAAGAATTTCGTAAAATAAACATTGGAACGCATAAATTTGCGCAACTAGACAAGAAAACGACTCCACTGCAGATGTGGAACCATTAAGTCGAAGTAAAACAAAGAACACAAAAAAAACCCGGCAACACTTTAAAAGTAATAAACTATAGAATTCATGCTAAATACAAGTGGACAAGGTCCGATAAGAGGTTAGTTTAGGAAACGCGTCATAAATTGAGTTTTTGCTGCATTCGCGAACGTGGGAAGTGAACGGACGCAATACCAGATGTTTGACAAGATGAAACAAAAGGAGAAATTTAACCAATGTGAATGATTGTACAGTTGATTTTGGGTTAAACTATTTTACAGATTGGAAGGGGAAGACTATGGGAAGGGGTAGCGTGTAGATCCCGGCGATCGGATAGCGTGGCGGGATCAACGAGAGAGAGAGCAGTTCGGGAGTCCGGAGGTTGTTGTGCGGGAAGCTAACGAGTGTAGTCTTAGAATTATAAAGTTTAATTAAAATAAATCGAGAGTAGAAATAAATAAAGTAATTAAGAAAAGTAATCGTAATAAAGTGCGACGGACGAGGTGACGCAGTATTTTGGTAATGTACTCCAATCCATTTGTAATTTAATAGATTGTTATAGATTCACAGATATATTGCAATTTATATAATTGAGAGGCTTAACCTTTAGAGACTAACAAACATGAATCCAGAGACCGGACTGGAGATATTGAGCGAGCTTATGAGGAGAGACGGGAGTCGAGTATTGCCTATCTGAGATTGGGGAATTATGTCCTTATTTGTGGTTTATATCGCGTATTTACTTTTAATGTCATGTAGACTAGTTTGGCGAGGCTAGAAGGAAGTAAGGGATAAAGTAAATCGCCAATAGTCGAGTCCAACGGCAGATTGCACCGATCAAGGTCTGAAGTAAATCACTTTAAAGAATGAAATAGATAAATTAACCATCTGTGAATCTAGCACAACACTATGTAAATATATGTAATCAAATTTATCGTAACATTAAGATGTGTGTGTCTTCTCCTTTGACAGCAATGTTAACTTGTATATAATTACCTAAACATTAATATTTAGTGAAGCATGTGTGTATTTTAAATGTTAAGATGTACTTAGATTTAAATAGCCCAAGGGTTTTTTCGTTTGAATATGCCGTTTTTCCCTTGCTTAGTATGGCTTTAGGAACGTGAAATATTCGTTCGTGCTTTGAGATATAATCTAATATTTTAAAGTACGATCTAAATAATCCAACAGTTTCTTTTGATATCACTCAAGTTGTTTTGAGTAAAGAACAGATAGTAATTTTGAGAATAAACAGATTTTTGAACCATAATCTTTATTTTATTAATATAATTTTAGTACTCCTCATGGTGTTTAATAATGGAGGATTCACTCGAGATTCGAACCTTTTCGATTCAATAATAAATTCCCTCATATTACCTAGATAGAATCACGATTCGCATTCCAGAAAGTTAGGTTTAGATGACTGTAGATATACATATATATTATATACCTGTTATGTGGGTTCGAATCCTACTGGCTACGAGATGTTGATTTGTGTTTAATAAGTTTATTCCGAAACCACGACAATTACTCTTCATTCATCTCATCACCTTTTATAATAAATTAAATTAGTTACGTTCGATAGAACTATGAGACTACGTTATATTTTGTTATGTGGGTTCGAATCCCGCTGGCTACGAGATGTTGATTGTGTTTAATAAGTTTATTCCGAAACTTTGGCAGTTACCTTTTATTACATTGATCTAAGCCGATCAATCACTTATCATAATATAAATTAAATTAGCTAAGTTCAATAGAACTATGAGACTACTTCAGAGCTGAATTTAAGAGCATAAAAGGCCTAATACTGTGCAATCTATGATGATTTGATTTTATTTGGCTTTGCAAAATAGACCGACTGCATTTAGTTACTAAGTGAAGTACTAAGGTCTGAGAACATTAGCTACGCTAATGTAAATATCTAGTAAATTAGCAGAGACTCCGAGAGCCTACGAGTGCAACGAGAGAGACGACAGACAGGTAGGAACCCGAGCCTTTTGTTTTGTTTGTTTGTTAGGAATTTATATAATGCTAGGGTGACCATGATAATTGTGTGGAAAAGGAGACTAGGCAGAGCAAAAGTAGGGTGACAATGATATTGCGGAATGAAGGACACTAAGGTTGATTGGGCTCTTAAAATATATTGACATATTGACTGAAATAGTCAAGAACAGTACACGGTTCCAGCGTGGCGTTCCGGCGGCGATATCCCGGCACACCAATACACGCCATGTCTTACAGATCAACTCCCGACCTCGGTTTGGCCAAATCATATAACTAATAATAAATATACATAATCATAAACCATGGTTATGGGGCGAGCTACGGCTCACAAATAGCCTGTCTTTCGAGATAAGGCAATAATGCGCTTCTCAGCGATAAAAGGGAGTTGACTGTGCCCCAATAACAATGATTAAAGGCCCCTGTGCTGGGCGTAGGGTTCCCCGTGCTAGAGGGAAATCGGTCGGTTACGATGGCCCAAAGAAGGCAAATACATACACCAGCTAATCATGCATTCTAACCTGTTCGTTAGCTTATAATTCTAATTAGTCTTATTCGGACTTCCGAGTGTTGAAGTAACGCTATTACATAGTTTTATTGAGGTAGGGCTCATACAATACAATGAGCCTCGCGTAGACAGGTAGAATGGGATGATAGCCTGTATAGTCCACCCAACGTATTGTACTGCCCAGGTGAGCGATGCGTCTCCGTTTACCTTGGGAAACCGCGTAATTATAGATAACATGCCAGATACCAAAGTGTCTTTTATCCTGAAGTATTATTTTTAAGAATTTTCCTCAAATATATTTAATCACAAATTAACAAGCTTAGACGATCACACCGTACCATCACAGAATTTTGATGCCGAGTGACCAGGGATCTATGTACGTATTCGAAATAACGGTATGACTAGATCTATAATAGCATAAAAATAGAACACAACGTAGGAATCGTGATTAGGTATGTGAGGAGGAAATAAAAAAAATAAAAAATTAAAATAAAAAAAGGAGCTAAGACACACACTGTGCATGCTATTATTATGTTTAACATTTATTCCATGTATAGGGGAAGCAGAAATAACACTGTGCATGTTATTATTATGTTGTACATTTATTCTGTGTATAGGTGGAACAGAAATAAGCAGTATGTCTTATAAATGTACAATTTACAGGATTTCAAGGAGGAGATTGCAGTAGTGGAGATAATATTCTTGCTTATTTCTTAGATTTATTTCTCTACTCTTATTTTGTTTCTTAAAATTCATTTCAGACCTAGAGAATTCACATAAATCGGGACACATCCCGAGTGTTGTCAAACATCTGGTGTCGGTATTGTGCTATTATCTAAGATTTTGTTCGACGATTCGTGAAAGCGGCACGGCAATAAATAAGTACATTAGCATTTGGCGAAGTTAGGCGGTAAAAGTAAAAGGGTTAAAGGCGACTAGAAATATGTCGACAGGTAGAAAAGGACGTAAGTCAAAGCAGGTAGCAACGGACCTATCCAATGTTAGTGCGGTAACGGAGAGCGAGCGAATGGAAACCGTAGGTAATTCGACTTTAGAGTTGATTTTGAAAAGAATCAGTGTTTCGAATGGAAAGTGAATCCAGTACCAAATGAAAACGCGAGTGTTACGTCACACGCGCCGGTTGGGGTGGCGAGTAGCGAAAGTGATAGGGATGTTAGACAAGGAACTGAAACCGAACGAGCCAGACCGGCTATCGCTTCTGTGAGAGAGGGCGAAGGCTCTACTTCATCGGAAAATGTGGGGGAGGGAACGTAAAGAAACTAGGTTTCCCCACACAAACGACGTCGGATAAATTAAATTTGTGTAAATCGGGGAGTATAGAGATCTCTGAATGCGAACGGGCATGTGTAGCTTATAATATCTTAAATGAACGGATGGAAACCAGGACAGGGTTTAGGAGTCGGCGGAAAGGGTCTAAAACGAGCACTGAAAGGCAGCGTAAATGACGACGATTACAGTTGTCAGTCGGAAATAAGGGGTATAGGAATCTTATTGGAAATCCAATTTAGTAACGTAATAGAATGTAGCGAGAGGGGCATTACATGTAATTATTGCGCTAGGAGAGGGGCGAGCTTAAATACGATGTTCCACGAACTCGATGAGTCAATTAACGAAGAGGTTGATTATTCTTTACCCAAGTTACCTGAAGTATGTGTGTCGTTGTATGGGAGAAGTATGAATGCACTTATCGATACGGGAAGTCAGATTAGCGGAATAACTAGAGAATTGCACGACTCTATTCTCAGTGAAAGCGGGTCTCTACCTGAGATCGCTATTCCGGCAATTCGGATACAGGGGGGCATTCGGATCGCGAAGCGAGAGCGCGAATCGATTGGTGTTAATAGAGTTCCGATTAGGTAGTACCTTAGTTGAAGCACCTGTATTAATCATGCGGTGACTACCTAGGTCACTGATACTAGGATATGATTGGTTAGAACGGGTGAAGGGAGTAGTGAACTGCGGTAGTGAACGAACATTGACGATTGAACACATGGGAGTTAAGTGTTGCGTTAGAATAAACTCAGAGTGTAAGGTTGAAAGGTTAGGGGGAGAGTCGAATGCAGCCACGATTAATTCTTTATTGAACAAAAGTACTAGACCGGCAGGGCATTGCTTACAAATTAAAGAAGCGGACGGTAAAACCAATAGGGAATACCATTTGGACAATTCAGGCTTAAATAAAGTACAAAGGGAGCTTTTATTACCTATACTAGACAAACATTGTAAGGTATTTACGGACAAATTAGGATTGACTAGTAGGTACAAGCACGTTATCGAGTTAGTCGACGAGGTCCCTTTTGTGAAGCACAGTTATCCGGTACCTTTAGCATATAGGGAACAGGTTAAAGAGGAATTAAAAAAAATTGGAGAGATTAGGCGTGATCAAACAGGAGGCAACTCCGTACTGTAGCCCTCTCACATTCACTAAGCAACGAGATGGTTCTATAAGACTCTTATTAGACGCTCGCGAACTTAATAATAAAATGGTGGGGGATGCGGGATCACCACCACTCACATCTGAGATTTTACAATCCTTTCATGGAGTGAATTACATTAGTTTGAATGATTTGAATAATGCATATTTTCAAATACCTTTGCACCGGAATTCTAGGAAGTATACAGGTTTCTCTTTTATGGGGAGAACCTATACCTATTGTGTCTTGCCTCAGGGATTAAAAACATCTGTGGCAGGATTTTCTAGAACAATGGATTCGATATTAAAAGTAGTGCGTGAGTTTTGCGTGAACTATTTAGATGACATCGTCATATTTACTACAGGGGATATAAATTCACACTTAGAGCACTTAGACCGAGTACTAGACAAGCTAGAAACCGCAGGTTTAACGGGCAGACTAGAGAAGTGTCGCTTCTTATGCGTAGAGGTGAAGCTATTAGGTCACATAGTAAATACTAACGGAGTGCGTATGGATCCTGAACGAGTAGAAGCCATACAAGAGTTCCCCATACCTCGAACAATAAAACAATTACGAGGGTTTTTAGGATTAATAAACTATTTCAGGAGGTTTGTCGCGAAGTATAGTGAGGAAGTTAGGCCACTTTGTGATTTGTTAAAACAAAACACCAGATGGTCTTGGACACAGGTAGCAAACGATTGTTTCGAAAGGGTTAAGAAACTATTTTTAGACACAATACTTCTTGTACACCCTAACCCGAAGGAAACTTATTACCTGCAAACCGATAGTAGTAATTTGGGGGTTTCCGGATATGTTTATCAGGTAGACGATGTAGGCGAGGAACGGATAATAGGATTTTGTAGTAAGGCGTTAACGGAAACGGAACGGACATGGACAGTCACAGAACAAGAGCTGTGGGCGATCATTTTTAGTCTATCAAAGTTTGAAACGTATTTAAGGGGAGCACGTTTAGTGATTAGGACTGATCATAAGAGCTTGATATTTCTACAAACATGTAAGTTATTAAGCGCACGGATGATACGATGGGTACATTACATAGGACGGTTCGATTATACAGTTGAGCACATGACAGGTAAACTAAACACGGTAGCGGATGTATTATCTCGCCATATAAAGGGGACCACGGACGTATTAACTAATAAGGCTACGGGGCCGGAGATGTATCTATTTAGAACGTCATTAGGACGGGTAGTACAGGCGAAATTGAAAGAAATAGGTAGTTATCAAGAACGTGACAAGGTCGCTATAGAGATAATTAGACGTATGAAAGTAGCGGGCACGTCTGAATCTAGGTATTATACGCTCAAGGAGGGTGTTCTTTACAGAATCGACGGGAAGACGGATACCTTGAGCTTATATATTCCGGAGGACTTACAGAGAGATTTGGTTGTTAGTATACATGAAGAAATAGGTCATTTCGGACGGTATAAAGTTTATGCTCTGATGAAGCACCGTTATTATTTCTCGAATATGTTTCGTATAATAGGTCGGATTGTGAGAGCTTGTGAGGTATGTCAGAGGTCAAAACACGCGTTAGAAGCACACACAGGGCCGATTAAGACTGTGATAGCGAAAGAGATAGGAGAACGCGTCTTTTGTGATATTTATGGACCTTTGCCTGCGGGTCGTTTCGGATACAAATACATATTCGTAATGCAAGACGTTTGTAGCAAACTAATCAGGCTATACCCACTACGTGCGGCAAGTGGAAAAGCTACTTTAACATGTGTGAAAAAGTTCCATAAACAAGTTGAAATTAGGACATTATGTTCAGATAGAGGCGCGAATTTCACCTCAAAGATTTTCGAGACGGGCGTTCGCCAGTTAGGTGCGGAACTAACGCACACATCTGTCAGGAACCCGCGACCAAACTCGACAGAGAGAGTTAATAAAGAATTAGGAAGGTTGTTTAGAACATATTGCGAGAAGGCTCATCAATCTTGGGTAGATTTATTACCTAGTATAGAAGATTGTTACAATCAGGTAGTGCACACTACGACAGGCAATACACCAAACGAGGTGGTATGGGGAAAACGGACTCTATTATCGACTGATTTTGACAAGGGCGTAGTGAAGGAAAACGAATTACGGCGGGAAATGCTAGATCAAATTAGGCAGCATGTGCGGCAAAACATAGTTAAAGCGGCAGAAAGTAGAGAGTCCTACTATAATAAAACGCATAAACTAGTTCATTTCGAAATAGGAGACTTAGTGAAACTAGGTAGGTAAAAAGGTCTTTGCGAAGTCAGATGCCGACAAAAAGTTAACAAAGAAATTCATGCGTCTATATGAGGGGCCCTACATAATAGGAGCAGTCCCATATAATAACGTATACACCTTGATTGACGTTCGTACTAATAAGACAAAAGGAAATTATAATGCTATCCATCTGTTTCGTTATTATAAAAGCACGTAAATAATAGGTTTCTACTAGGGACTAGTGAGCGAATACAGGGGAGAAATAGATTTTCAAACGACTAGTGCAAATGCTGAGACATTAGGAAGACTAGGTGTATTAAAAATCTATTTGGGGGAGTGTGAGATGGTCCGCATATGGCCTATAATTCATTTTTTTTTCTTTTCGTTTTCAATGAACACTCAAATAAATTCCAAGCATAATGTAACTTTTAAAACTAAAGAATTTCGTAAAATAAACATTGGAACGCATAAATTTGCGCAACTAGACAAGAAAACGACTCCACTGCAGATGTGGAACCATTAAGTCGAAGTAAAACAAAGAACACAAAAAAAACCCGGCAACACTTTAAAAGTAATAAACTATAGAATTCATGCTAAATACAAGTGGACAAGGTCCGATAAGAGGTTAGTTTAGGAAACGCGTCATAAATTGAGTTTTTGCTGCATTCGCGAACGTGGGAAGTGAACGGACGCAATACCAGATGTTTGACAAGATGAAACAAAAGGAGAAATTTAACCAATGTGAATGATTGTACAGTTGATTTTGGGTTAAACTATTTTACAGATTGGAAGGGGAAGACTATGGGAAGGGGTAGCGTGTAGATCCCGGCGATCGGATAGCGTGGCGGGATCAACGAGAGAGAGAGCAGTTCGGGAGTCCGGAGGTTGTTGTGCGGGAAGCTAACGAGTGTAGTCTTAGAATTATAAAGTTTAATTAAAATAAATCGAGAGTAGAAATAAATAAAGTAATTAAGAAAAGTAATCGTAATAAAGTGCGACGGACGAGGTGACGCAGTATTTTGGTAATGTACTCCAATCCATTTGTAATTTAATAGATTGTTATAGATTCACAGATATATTGCAATTTATATAATTGAGAGGCTTAACCTTTAGAGACTAACAAACATGAATCCAGAGACCGGACTGGAGATATTGAGCGAGCTTATGAGGAGAGACGGGAGTCGAGTATTGCCTATCTGAGATTGGGGAATTATGTCCTTATTTGTGGTTTATATCGCGTATTTACTTTTAATGTCATGTAGACTAGTTTGGCGAGGCTAGAAGGAAGTAAGGGATAAAGTAAATCGCCAATAGTCGAGTCCAACGGCAGATTGCACCGATCAAGGTCTGAAGTAAATCACTTTAAAGAATGAAATAGATAAATTAACCATCTGTGAATCTAGCACAACACTATGTAAATATATGTAATCAAATTTATCGTAACATTAAGATGTGTGTGTCTTCTCCTTTGACAGCAATGTTAACTTGTATATAATTACCTAAACATTAATATTTAGTGAAGCATGTGTGTATTTTAAATGTTAAGATGTACTTAGATTTAAATAGCCCAAGGGTTTTTTCGTTTGAATATGCCGTTTTTCCCTTGCTTAGTATGGCTTTAGGAACGTGAAATATTCGTTCGTGCTTTGAGATATAATCTAATATTTTAAAGTACGATCTAAATAATCCAACAGTTTCTTTTGATATCACTCAAGTTGTTTTGAGTAAAGAACAGATAGTAATTTTGAGAATAAACAGATTTTTGAACCATAATCTTTATTTTATTAATATAATTTTAGTACTCCTCATGGTGTTTAATAATGGAGGATTCACTCGAGATTCGAACCTTTTCGATTCAATAATAAATTCCCTCATATTACCTAGATAGAATCACGATTCGCATTCCAGAAAGTTAGGTTTAGATGACTGTAGATATACATATATATTATATACCTGTTATGTGGGTTCGAATCCTACTGGCTACGAGATGTTGATTTGTGTTTAATAAGTTTATTCCGAAACCACGACAATTACTCTTCATTCATCTCATCACCTTTTATAATAAATTAAATTAGTTACGTTCGATAGAACTATGAGACTACGTTATATTTTGTTATGTGGGTTCGAATCCCGCTGGCTACGAGATGTTGATTGTGTTTAATAAGTTTATTCCGAAACTTTGGCAGTTACCTTTTATTACATTGATCTAAGCCGATCAATCACTTATCATAATATAAATTAAATTAGCTAAGTTCAATAGAACTATGAGACTACTTCAGAGCTGAATTTAAGAGCATAAAAGGCCTAATACTGTGCAATCTATGATGATTTGATTTTATTTGGCTTTGCAAAATAGACCGACTGCATTTAGTTACTAAGTGAAGTACTAAGGTCTGAGAACATTAGCTACGCTAATGTAAATATCTAGTAAATTAGCAGAGACTCCGAGAGCCTACGAGTGCAACGAGAGAGACGACAGACAGGTAGGAACCCGAGCCTTTTGTTTTGTTTGTTTGTTAGGAATTTATATAATGCTAGGGTGACCATGATAATTGTGTGGAAAAGGAGACTAGGCAGAGCAAAAGTAGGGTGACAATGATATTGCGGAATGAAGGACACTAAGGTTGATTGGGCTCTTAAAATATATTGACATATTGACTGAAATAGTCAAGAACAGTACACGGTTCCAGCGTGGCGTTCCGGCGGCGATATCCCGGCACACCAATACACGCCATGTCTTACAGATCAACTCCCGACCTCGGTTTGGCCAAATCATATAACTAATAATAAATATACATAATCATAAACCATGGTTATGGGGCGAGCTACGGCTCACAAATAGCCTGTCTTTCGAGATAAGGCAATAATGCGCTTCTCAGCGATAAAAGGGAGTTGACTGTGCCCCAATAACAATGATTAAAGGCCCCTGTGCTGGGCGTAGGGTTCCCCGTGCTAGAGGGAAATCGGTCGGTTACGATGGCCCAAAGAAGGCAAATACATACACCAGCTAATCATGCATTCTAACCTGTTCGTTAGCTTATAATTCTAATTAGTCTTATTCGGACTTCCGAGTGTTGAAGTAACGCTATTACATAGTTTTATTGAGGTAGGGCTCATACAATACAATGAGCCTCGCGTAGACAGGTAGAATGGGATGATAGCCTGTATAGTCCACCCAACGTATTGTACTGCCCAGGTGAGCGATGCGTCTCCGTTTACCTTGGGAAACCGCGTAATTATAGATAACATGCCAGATACCAAAGTGTCTTTTATCCTGAAGTATTATTTTTAAGAATTTTCCTCAAATATATTTAATCACAAATTAACAAGCTTAGACGATCACACCGTACCATCACAATATTACTTAGAAAGTTTTAATATTAAGTCAATTAGTAATTAGACATATAGTCAAGAGTGTAACTTATATTATCAACAAGTCATTATTTCCTATGTACAGAGAACTATATGTGGAAACTAAATAATTTAAAAAAATTGCGGAGGAACGTTTGTGTACTAAAGGTTATTAATTGATTAAGGATTTTTTAGAAGACAGTACGCCTTGGGAATGATGTGATCGCCGCCAGGCTGATTCAACATATAGAATTATTGTTAATTCGCAATTTAACTTGAAAAAAGATAGAACGAAAAATTAGTCCCGCTGAGTTTCTTTCGCCAGTTTTTCTCAGGTCAGAGGTTTCTTCTTTCCGAACAGGTGGTAGACTCATGACGTTCAGTAAGAAATTGTAACAATTTTTATACTAAATAAAATAATTTGATTAAACTACACTACGTTGGCTAAGTGCTAGTTTGCGAACTGCAAATATCTGTCGAAAAATTGCTAGTTTTTTCAGACTTGCAGTTTCTTGCACTCTTGACTTGCAGTTTTACTTCACCGTAAGAAAAATGATAATGATATTGGAAATCATTCGCATATGAAAATATAAGAAGTGCGAGACCTAATATTTGAACCCGTTTCTCTCGTTTACCTAAGAAGGGCTCTGTATAGCATTGCCTATATTAAAGGCCTATTTTATTCGTTCAGCATAAACGTTTATCTTAATATTTGGGAAACAGCCTTGAATTAATTATCTCTACGGCATAAGCTTATGCAAGATACATAATTGTATAATTGTCTAAGTTTACCCTACTAAAGTAGTTCATTCCCTGTTGTAATTCTTGAATACATTATATATGAATAATTCTAATTTTCCTATGGTTTATTCAGCAGATATTTGATTTCTTATTATAAATTAATAATGGTTTATTTAATGTAGATCTCCACGAGCCCTAATATTTTGTCCTTGTAAAGCAAAATTGTTTTAATATAAGTTCAGGTAACAAACAATAAGCTTTAAAATCAAACCTTATGCTTTTAAAATTAAACCAAATATAAAAGCTCGAGAATGTGTATCGGTGACTCGTACCTAATTTACATAGCAAATAATTGATTATTAAATATTAAAAGTATTTGTAATGATTTAAAAAACGAATTGTAATTAATTTGTTGAAATTATTGTAATAAATTTGTAATGATTTAAAAAATCTTGTTTATTGCTATTAAATTTATAACAACTGTTTTGCCTAGTGTTTAAAAAACCGATAATATAATAAACAAAATGCAATTCATAACCCAATAATCCAATAACCCTCGTACCCATCTAAAAATGTCTAACACGCCAACATAAGTTTTCACTTCTGTCGGCACTCCCGGAGTGCAATTTCGTTAATATATATTACGTTTTAAATATTATACAGCAATTTTACAAGAGAGGTAGGAGGACTAATGGTTGACGTCTCAAAAATTACATTTATTCCAGATGCAATAATCCTAAACAAAAACGTTTCAGCTATATAAATAATTATTAATTAATTTTTAAAAAGACTTTCCTTTCATCCGAAGATAACTTGCTAAAAACGCACTTATACCGCCCACGTGAAAAGCATCGTGGGTAACAGCCAAAACTAACATATTGAACAATCCTATTAATCCTAGCACATGAACCTAAAATCTTTTTCACAAATTGCTCTCGCAACCCTGATCCGAATCAAAAGAGGGCAAAATCTGTAGAACAAAGTGAGTTGTTCCACAATAATTTATGCGGGGCGGCGCCACGAAATGGATTTTTTCTTATCACGATCAAGTCCCATGTACCACGTGTTTTACATCTTATCGGTATAACCATAAATTGGTACGCCTTTAAGAGCCTTTACATCTTGAAAGTTCGCGTTCGCAATTAGGTTACTTTTGGTTGTATAGCTTTGACTTAATGTGATTAGTTTGGCCTAGTAATTGTTGCGCGTGAGGGATTTATCATCTTGAAACTTCCCAACGCTTAGTGTTGATAGTAGGTTCGATTACTGTCAGGATCGTTTGAGGATATTATTCGTAATACGAATAATTGTACAATAAAAGAGAGATCAAAATAAAATAAAATGAGTAGCAACTTACAAAATATTATAAATATATAAACACGACTAAGATAGATTGTAGAAATAATAAAACTCTATATTATTTCCTTATGAAATAACATAAAACATCGGCAAAGAATACGCCAAATTGAACTAAATATATATTTAAAAGTTAGTTTTTATTTTGCCAAGTTTTTCTTTACTTTATATTTCTTGAAAATTGGCGTAAAATTTGAGCTTTTTTAGTATAAAGAGAGGTCTACGGCGTAGGCTTGCTACGAATACGCTACGAAATATAAATATGACTGCCAATGTATAAATCATTTTTTATGTTTATTTTCTGAAAATATATAATATACATGTTTTATAATATTGTTATGTGAGTTCGTACCGGTATAAAAATATAAGTATATATAAAATAGCTTAGTGAAAATATAACAATGATAACTTAATTTCGCTTTTATGTATTAAAAAAAAAGTTTAAATAAAAACTTACCGACAAAATCAATCACGTAATTTGTCAATATTTTTTCTCGTAATAGCTTTTTATACCGCTCGTGCAAATTACATAATGAAATATTTAATGACATAGATTTATTTTCAGACTCATTATATAAGTTAAAAATTTTAACTAGAAGTTTTACGTAATGTTTTTTTTTTAATTCTTTAATTCTTTTTTATGTACTGTAATATTATTATATGCTTTAATTAAGCTAACACCTACCTTTAGAAATTGTAAATTGTGAAGACTTAATTGGTATATGTTAATAATTTTTTTTCTCGTTTTATATGTAATTAAATACTGTTTGTCTTCCGTTAAAAAAAAATTTGGTTAAAATCATATTTTGTAATAAAGGAATCAAGGTGTAGTTGAATAGCTATTAAATGTACCATTATTAATTATTAACATCGCCGTGTAATGTCACGAGGGTGTCATGAATTACACGTCATATTTTAGCAGTCACGTGACATGATATGTCAAGTATACAACATGTTCGAATCGAAAATTTCTATTGTAAGTTCGTAAAATAATTCACGCTATTTTACAGAAAATAATGAATAAGTTATTTTTATTTTCGCAATTCTTAAAATATTGTATTGTTTAATAGTCGAATTTCGCTAAAAATATCAAAACTTCAGTCTTACGTCACTAGACAGTAAATTAAGACTGTTTTTGATTCTGACGAGAATTGAATCCTTAACCAAAATTAATAGTAACCATAAGTTTTGCTATAAAGCTGTATTTCTTTACCGTTTTTTCAACAAATGTGTTATACCATATAATACCATATATTTCTACGCAACAAAATCATATTAACACAGTTATTTTGCTACACATTATTCGAATAAAGCAATCAATTCGTAATGATAATAAATTACGTACAATCGAATTCACATTCTCAAAGCGTTTAATTGAATTCATTATCATCATCATCAGCCCTATTTAAAGTCCGGTGGCGGACTTCACAAATCTTTCGAAAACTTGCTAGGTTTTCTCAGACATGCAGGTTTTCTCACGATGTTTTCCTTCACCGTAAGACAAGTGGTAATCATGATAGAAATGATTCGCACTTGAAAATATCAGAGGTGCGAGACCCGGATTTGAACCCGCATCACTCGGTTATCCAAGCGAGCGCTTTACCGCTGGGCTACCACTGTCTAAATCTCTATCTAATTGAATTAACTACAATTAATTTTGATTAAGGTTGTTATCGAGTAATTAAAGAAAAAACAATGTAGATTGGCGTGTCACGACTCTATCGCACTATCGCGTCACTTGTCGCTATTACTTGACAGTGATTAATACACCGTCTAGATATCTTGTCATGCGATGGAACGTGAAAATATGCTTCGTGCGGTTAAATTGCTTTGCTCTACTGATTTTTGATTTGCTTTCAACATGTAGTCACATCTTCTGCTCATCTTATTAGTTGAGAAATTATTGATATTTTATTAATTTATAAATAAATAAATATATAAATAAATATGTTGTGTCATTATTACACACAGCGCCATTTACTTCCGTGGTAAGCTTCAATGCTTGTGTTACGGATACCAGATAGTTGATATACTACATATATTATACGCTAAAATATATTATACATATTATAAATACAAACACCCATGACTGGAGTACAAACATCCAAGTTAAAAAATTGCCCCCAGCGGGTCCCAAACCCGCGACCGCTGGCGCAAGAACGTAAGGTCACTACAAACTGCGCCAAAAGTGTAGTCAATTCTTGATTCTTGTCTTACTTCACTGTACCTATCCAGATATTTTAACCTCTAACCCTTTTAAACTCTAATACGAGAAGGTCTGGCAAAATTAAATAAACCTTGAAAGTATTTTCATATACATTTTTCATCCAAATATAAAGAAAGAACGAATTTTTTCGTGCGTGAAATAACGACTTTTAAAATAATTTGTTATTGATATTTCATTTGATGTATCGTTTTATTACAAATGTATTTATTGTATTGTACTTTAAATCTATTAACAATTATTTCATGTAGACATGTGAAAGTCTCTAATATGGCAATCTCTATTGGTTATCGACTGTAAAAGAAATTACGAATGTTGAAGCCAAATTGTCCGAATAGTTTTTTTTTATTATATTCTAGTAAAATCAAAATAATTTTTTGTTTTGTACCGAAATCGTTAAGCTTTTTTAAATTTTGAACTTTTTTCCCAAAATAGTTTAATTTTTACATCAAAGTATGATGTACTAAGCGTGAAAAGCTTTATGTGTTATACATACAGTATACTTCATGTAATATGTAATTTACAGACTTCAAATCCTTTGAAAGTTGTTTCGTGAAAAACTTGTTGTGTCCTTTTTGACGTAATTATACTGCATTGTGGTAACGTTTCTCACTCGCTGCAACATTAAAGGTATTAGAAGAGATATTATTATTTTTAATTAATATGGTTAACAGGGTTAAAAATAAGATATTTAAGTAAATTGTTTATTTTATTTAGTTTAAACAAAATAATATTTTATTTCATATATTTAATTGACATTATTAATACAGTCACTCAATAACATTGCACCATATATTAAAAGATACGTTCAACATATTTATTTCTATATCAAACATATTTTTTTCCATATAAAAAATATATTTATTTTATAAAATCACATCCTTAAAGTAAAGCCTTACTTTCATTTGTTTCATTTTGTATAACTTCATATTTTTTACTTACGATTATGATTAATCATTACACGCCTTACATATTTAAATTACACACCTGTTAACCAAATCGTAGCTTCAACGCGCGAAAGTGTAGCCATCTATTTCATATAAGTGGAGCGTGAACTAGACTCAGTCTGAGAGGCACTAATTCTAGTAATTGCAGACGCTTTGAGGCAAATCGTGGGGAAATTAAACACCCCTCGAGACGACAATATACATTACAATATATACTTTATACATCTTTCAGGATTTAAAAATGAAACCTTCGTTCATTTTCAACTGTCAGTTACTTAGTTAATAGATTACTTCGTCAGGGTTGCTTAGAATGGAGAAGACACAAAAAACTTTATAATCGTCGATTTTATTTGAGAAAAAATAATTAAAAACCCAATTTGAAACCTTTTTTTATTTAATAATGGTCGAATTCAACGGTTCCAGTGGTAAATTCATTATAATTTTTTCACAGATCAAATACAAGAATTATTCATACATAGAAACAATTCTGTAAAGTATAATAAAAAGAACGCCACCATTGCTTCATATTGTTTGATTATGCTTAGTCACAAACTATCTCTAGAATCTTTATAAAGATATATTATCATAATAGCCGTCTCATTTTGAATACTTTTTGTTATAATATTCAAAACTTAATCTCTATATTATATAACTAGCTTTTCCCGCAGCTTGGTGCGCGTTCTAAAGGCTGGAAACCAAAAACCTCCCTTTGCAACATGTTCATTGATGTAATATAGCTTATAGCCTTCCTCGATAAACGGACTATCCAACACAAAAAGATTTTTTTAATTCAAACCGGTCGTTCCTGAGATAAGCGCGTTTAACCAAACAAATAAAGAAACAAACAAACTTATCAGCTTTATAATATTAGTATAGCTTATGGGACAGTTAGTATGTTATATTTATTACATTTACTTGCAAGAACGCCTTATTTAAGTCTAGGGTAGTTCAGAATCGAGGTAGTTTATATAACAGATTAAATTCTAGGTTATTTTTCATCGCATCTGTCAACCAAGTGGAGCTGCAGGCTACAACTAGTTGCCATTTTCATATGAACTCACCAAGATATATTTTAAAAATATCGTTGCAAAAGTCAGAGTGGTTACTTCGTATCTACGTATACGTTTTATATATCGCGCTTTATACATAAGTCTTTATCGACGCCTATTTTTCAAAGTGAAAAAATATTTAGGCATCAATCGTCCACTCTTCGGTGAAAGCTTCTAGCGCAGATTGGATTCGTTGCTAAACGATTTATCAAAATATTCAGTTTTTAAAATATGAATTTTAGAAGTATTTTGTTGGAATATGCCAATTTTTAAGTCAAATTAAAGCATGGCTTGTTATATTCCATCGTATAGTTCCTTTAATGTGAAGTCTATCAGCCCATAATCCACACAGGACTTCACATGTTTTTCATAACCTGGCTTGATTCTCATAATCATGCAAATATCCTTAAAAAAATGTACCTTTTTAATTACTGATAACAATAGAGCTGTTACAAAAAATTAGATCATCAGATGACAGTAGAAACTAACACAAAAATTACATAAATTTATATTATTTACTAATCTTATCCGCTCTTGTATATGACATTCCTTGGTTTATTGCAAATAAGAATCCAAGTTTCATGCCAACCAAAAGCGAACAAGTGAAAACAACGGATGTTAAACAGTGGCAAAATTAATGTGTGGCGTTCGTGTCGTTGTCTGTGTCAGGGCCGGTGCGGTTTGCGGGGAGCGAAATTCTCTACTTTGGAACATGCATTACATTTAATTTTTGCCGTTTCTATTCATTTTGTATATCTTTAAATAAGACTAGAAAATTTATGATTGGAATTTTAATTTATTAGGATTGTAAGGATTTGAAGGCAATAGCCGAGTGGTAACACGCTCGCTTGAGAAACTAGGTTTTAGAAGCGGGTTCGAATCCCGGATCTTGCACTTCTGTTACTTTAATATGTGAATTATGTGACATTTGTGAGTCAATGCGCATTTTTCTAATGTGGTAGACTATTATAGACTAGGACTATAGTAGACTAGCCTGATCCCCCTCGTTTTAAACGGTGTCCAGCAGTAGGGCGTTTAAAAAGGCTAAATATGCACATTTATATATAATAAGAATTTTTATTATTTTTAAGTTTATTCATGCCAAATTACTCTCTAAAATATAAGCTATCTGTCAATAAAAGTAACGTCAAAATCTGGCCAGCCAGCCTTTTTTTATAAGTAAACCTGGTATGTTTATGTTACAAATAGAGTCATAAATTGTATATATCCGCATAAATAGTATTCAAGGATTGAAGGCGAAGTCTAAATTACGATATAATATATGAATACAAACTATAAACTAAAGAAATCAAGCCACGTGCCCTTTTAGGTTATAAATAAGTTATTATTATATTTACCTTTAATCTTTGACATTTGACCCAAGACCATTATATTGATAGTCTCGAGGCCGATACCTAAAGATTATTTCATCCGAATGGACCTTACTTTATTTATTTATGGAGTATTCTTTATAAATCGTGACAAAGAGAATTTGTCTCTAGTTTGTTTCTTAAAAGATTATCTTGGCTTGTTAGGGAGAAGTATTGAAAAGTTAAATGGTGAGGGAAGGTGAAGAGGGGGAGGGGTGGAGTTTGGATGAGTAGTCGATCAAATCTCGAGCAAGAGATACTATTATAAATACAGTTTATGTAATGTATGAAAGATTCGAGAAATATATTTAGAAATTTTTATTACATGTATAGATTTCCAATCAATTTCTCTCGAATCTTCTCCATTATACGAGTACATTATACACGCATAGTGATATTTGCTCAACTGGCACGTTTGAAGCTATTAACAAAAACATTGAATGGAATGGATTATTTTTATTATAAATGAAATTGTTTAACAATCTGTACATTCTGTTCGCAATTAACAAAGATCCCACGAAAAATACACAAATATGATTATTACATTATGTTCGAGTACGTAAGAATACTCACGAGACTTATCTCATCTTACTATACGATGAAAAAAATATGATGATGATCGATACCATAAGATTATGCGTATGCACGCACCTTTATGTAATTTACGAAACACAAAAACATCATTTTCCTAACATATTTGATAAAAAAATTATTCTAGCCTGACTCGAGAATCGAACTAGGGCTTTACACATTCATTTTCAATGTACACACATGTACAAAAGCAAACTTTACCATTATCATATCGCTTTAACGTATAAAGTTTTTCACGTTTTATTCAGAGTGCTATCGAGAGCTAGTGTATCACTATTACGATGTTTTATAGTGTTAACGAATATAAAACTTAGTTTGGGCGGTTGTAGTAGAAATATTTGCATAAAAATAAAAATTGTATTGGTATAACTTGTTTTTGAATGTTCCGCTTCCGGCTGACACTGATGTTAGGCTACCCTCGGAAAATATGATATCTATACCAAATATATGTAAGAAACCCGACATAGTTGGTTCTAAGAACTAATCGAAATTATCTAATTCCTAACTTATATGTATTTCATAGTTATAGTACTCGTATGTATCCAGCCTTTTTTAAAGTCCCATTGCTGGGCCCGGATCTCTTCAATATGGGGAAGAGGCCATACCACGCTGATTAAGTGCGGGTTGGCGAACTACACAAACACATATCTCTTGAAAATTTACGAAGTTCTCTTAAATATGCAGGTTTCCTCACGATGTTTTCCTTCACCGTAAGACAAGTGGTAATCATGTTGGGATTGATTCGCACATTAAATACCAGATATGCAAAAGTCGAAATCGAACCCGCATTACTCAGTTATTCAAGTGAGCGCCTGACTACTGTGCCACTACTACTTGTATAATGTATATAGTTGTAGTTCTTAAACTTACCTTAAATAATTTTAACCGAGTGAAGTTATACAAAAAATAACAGTATAATATTTATGTTTCTATAGATATTTATACAACTTGTATCGCCTACCTCATTTGCCAAACATAAAAGCCTATTTCCGTCCCTAGAATACAAGCTCTAAGGCCAATTTCGGAAGAAATTGCTAAAAACATTTTTCGATATTAAGTATTACGAATAAAGATTTTTCGACACCATTTATTATTACTTAATGAACTGTCGAAAGGAATTATTTTGAGAGACTGCTCTTATATTTGTTTTGTACTACGTTTGACTCAGTTTGTAGTATCTTTCTTACTTGCTAGAAGTTGTATGTTCGAGTCACGCTGTAGGCAATCATGATTCAGTTGTGTTGACCAAGATTTTTTACGCGAGTCTATGAGTGTTTATATTTAAAATTGTGTACATTTAAAGATTTGTAGTGTATTATCTTTCTAATATCCATAACACAAGCCTCGTAACTTATAATATTAAACATACGCATATTTACTACTATTTTTATTATCTGATATAGAAATAAATATGTTGGGACATTATTATACACAGCGTCATCTAGTTCCGTGGTAAGCTACGAGGCTTGTGTTACGGATACCAGATAGATGATATACTACTACATATATGAGGTTAAATAAATGCATATTATAAATATAAACACCCATGACTGGTACGAAAATCCGTGTTTAACAAATGTATGCCCTCAGCGGGACTCAAACCCGCGACCGCTGGAGCAGCAAATAGGGTCACTACAAACTGCGCCAAACGTGTCGTCAATAAATGATACAAAAACCATAAAACTAGCAATCATCATCATCATCAGCCCTTTATAACGTCCCACTGCTGGGCACGAGCCTCCCTCAGTACGAGGGGGATCAGGCCATAGTCCGCCGCACTGGCCTAGTGCGAGTTGGCGGACTTCACATGTCTTTCGAAAACTGGCTACGTTTTCTCAGACATGCAGGTTTCCTCACGATGTTTTCTTTCACCGTAAAACAAGTGGTAATCATGGTAGAAATGATTCGCACATGAAAATATCAGAGGTGCGAGACTGGAATTTGAACCCGTATCACTCGGTTATCCATGCGAGCGCGTTACCGCTGGGCTACTACTGTCTATAAAAAAAGCTACTATAAACTTATACAATTACGGGCTATATTATTTACACAATTGTTACTTTGAAGCACACATAAGGGTTGCAAAGTCGCTATTTACAGTACTCAGTCTGGCAAACAGAATAAAAATAGTCCCGAGCATATCTTAGAGGGGTTACAAGCGCGATCATTATCTCTTCAAACTCGACACATGATCCTGTTAGCATCATTATTTCACATATTTATTTTTACGCTGCAAAATGTTATATTTTACTTTATTCTTGCGATTATTTTCTTTGTGGAGTAGATAAAAGGGACATGGTGATTCTTTATACAGTTGCCACTTTTTTAGGCTCCCATATTGGATGGGGTGTTTGAGTTATAACGACTTCAAAAGTAAGTGCTTTATTCACTACTAGCCTTTCCCGCGGCTTCGCTCGCGTTTCAAAGGCTGAAAATCAAAAGAAATATTTTTCTCCCGTTTTTGCATCATTTTTCATTAATGATCCGCTCTTATGGGTCGTAGCGTGAAGAATTTTTCAATTTGGACCTGGATTAGCGCGTTAAACCAAACAAACAAACAAAGAAACAAACTCTTCAGCTTTATAATATTAGTATAGATATAGATATGAAATGATGAATAGCATACAATAAACAAGCATCTTATAAGAATAAAGTTTTAATAGTTATATATTTATAATATGTATGTTGAAAGTTATATATGTTTAGTGTATCAACTGTCTGGTATATATAACACAAGCCTTGTAGCTTACCACGGAGTCAGATGGTGCTGTGTTGATATCCCAACTGAATTTTATATCTATACATCTATACCCTATACATATACATAAAATTGGAGTGTCTATTTTTAATTTAAAATTAACAATTTTTCACTAAATGCATAATATGAAAGTATATACGACACTAGCAACAAAACACCAATTTTAAAATTGTTTGTCAGTCAGTCTGTTTGTTCTGGGTAATCTCTGGAACGGATGGATCGATTTTGACGGGACTTTCACTTGCAGATAGCTTATGTTATAAGGCGTAACTTAGGCTACTTTTTAACTGACTTCAAAAAAGGAGAACGTAAATAATTTATTTATTTTATCTAACGGAACCCCTCGCTTCGCTGACGTTATTTTTAAGACGAACCAGAGCGAAGCGAGGTTAAGACGCTAGTTTATTTATAAAAATAAAGTGATATTTTCAAAAATAACCATCGTCAACTTTTTATTTCTATTATATTATATTTTACTCATAGCAAGTTAAAGCCATTACTTTGTAAGTATTTATTTATCATATTAATATGATGGCTCTATATTAATACGACTATGATACGATATATTTGAAATCAGCATTTTTTTCTTACTGGAACTTCTTTGAAGTTCGCATACTCTAAAGTAAATTGATAGAATGACAAAAAGCAATTTTACTAAACCATTTTTCCTATTAAATAAATAACATTTTCAATAACCTAAGTGTAAATATTTAGTTGTACCTAAGACTTTAAACCAAAGGCAAACTTAACCGAATTCCATTCAGAAACTTACGTAGCGATAACGCCTGTTTAAATATCTAATGTTCTAACATTCCTCGACTATTTGCCTTAATCGTTTGATAATAACTAAACTAAACAAAATGTTGTAAGTAACGAGCTGGACTCTTTTTTAAAGTTGCCATATAATATTCTGAGGTCCTGGGTTCGAGTACTGGGTTGGACCAAAATATTTTTTGGTTTTTTTATAAAAAAATACATAATAGTAGCCCAATGTTAGAAGGTGTGCACAATAGAGCACATAAAATTGTTGATATTGTTTCTTCATTGGATTGGAGTGATATGTGGAATAGAAACATTTTCTGCAGAGGAAAAAAAACATCAAAAAAAAATATATAACATACTATATACTATATATTATAATATATAAATACATAATATACTAATAACATTTTTTCATTTTGTTAAAACCACATGGTGCTGAGAGTTATAATTATTAGTAAACTACTTCACAACTAAAAAAAAACTGAGGTTGAGAACCTTTCCTTTCAAAGTCGATAAAAAATAAGAATATAGTGTAAAAAATAAACCATTTTTCATTAAAACTTTGCGTATTTACTAACATCGCGTTTACACGACGACGTAATGATATTGTACACGAATGATAAATGATGGTCTCTTAGCGAGCGCTCAATTCGGGACCTCATAATCGTTTACCCTTAAATGTTGTAATGTTACCACATATCTTATTTATGATGCCATCGATTAGGCTTTACTTAACTTGCAAAGAAAAAAATGGTACAAACCTTAGTCAATCTTTTACACAAATTTTTACACAGCAAATTTGACAATTGCAAATCAATCTTTAATAATTTGTCTTTCTCTTTTAAATAATTGTCTTTTTTATAAAAGTTAATACTCAATATTTTTATAAGTTAAAATTTTAATCAGAAAAAGTAAACAGGAAGTAGGAAAAGTGGTAGTGCCATGCTTGTTACCTTCGGGTAGCAACCGAATGGGCCGGCACGCCCCGTATAGTTCATTAGTACCACTCTCTCACAGAAGACCGGCGTGAAGTGGCAGCTATGCTGTCGCGTTTCGTCCGGTGAGTGAGAGTCCGGGAGGCCCACTCTCCTTCCCCCTCCCTCTTCCCTTCATCCTCCGCCTTCGTTCCCCCCTCCCTCCCACTTCCCTCCCTCCTCCATCCCTCCCTTTCCTGAAGGCCGGCAACGCATCTGCAAGCCTGCTTGCAGATGTCCATGGGCGGAGGTGATCACTTTCCATCTGGTGAGCCTCCTGCCCGTTTGCCCCCTTTTTACCATTAAAAAAAAAAAGGAAAATATCAATAAAGAATGTGCATGATTATAGTCATAGGTCCAGAACTTGCTTCATTACAAAAACAAAATGGCGGCATTAATAAATAGATTTCAAAATATATATTATCTTGAATATAGCGATATAGCTATAGCGAGATTGAACGACCAACTTTATGCTGTAGTCTAAATCTGTCGCATTATATTTTTTTTCTTTTACTTCTATTTCATAAAACGAGTCATAAGAAGTATAACTTCAAAAAACAAAATATATCACCTTAATCTATAGCTAAAGAATTTTATTGTATGTTTGTCACAAAAATAAACGTTCGATTCTTACTGCGTCGGATAGATTTATATCCCCGTGCAGTACCATCTGGCCGTCTTCGACACTGCAATATATAGGGCAAGTGTCGTTTGTTATCAAAAGTGTTACAAAATACACATCGTAACTTTGAACATTTTTAATACTGTTAAAGAATGAGAAGAACAGTTTGGTTTGAGATGTTATTATTTTATTTGAAAAAGATTTATACCCTCATGTATCGAGAGAAAATTAGTACGAGAATATTGTTAGATTTTAAAACTACTGAGCTATTATATATAAATGCGAAAAATTGTATGTCTGTATGAGTCAAGCTGGAACAGCTCAACCAGTTTCATGAGATATGTCCTGGAATAACATCAAAGCTGCTAGGCGTCTAAGGATTCTTGATTATAATATTCTGTTAAATCTGATCTAATTCTGAACTAGCGATCCTTCATTTCCGTCTCTCAGGATTCGTGTCTACACAAAAACTGCAATTTGCATAAATAAATGTCAATCATATTCGAATTACGACGAAACGATTGCCAATAAAGTCCTGCCAAGATTTTGTGAACTAATTTATTATTCAGATTAACATCTTTCGTGACGACGAAATATGACTTTCGACTTATCGATTAAGCATGTTTTTTATTCCGTCTGAAATCGCGATCGGTTTAAAAAAACGCTAAAGCGTATCGCATAAATTTGCATGAGAAATGTCTGCCGCACGGGGACATTACTTTTTTTAAGAAAAATATGACGACCTCACTCGATGGAGTTCCAGGTCTATTTCCATAAATAATAAATAACGAAGAGGACGGAGCAAAAAGTATTCGCCGATATTTATTCTGCTCGCGAATTTTCATCCACTTACCGAGTTTCATCGATAGAACTCGCGGTACTTTCAACAGCAATATAATTTTATTGTGATGTCGCCAGAGTCGATTATTTTCGCCGTGTTCGGTTTGCTTTGTTAGTATCTCCTTTATGTAGATCACCGAGGACATTTAATATAACTTTCTGTTAGCTTTTATTTTCTCTTTGAACTTTGTATATATTAAGTTGTCTGTTTTATTATATTAGGATTGATGTTAACCTTCTTTTAAACTGACTTTTAAAATGTTTTTTTCCTATTGATGATTAATTCAATGATTGAATTATGTATACATTTTTTGATCTTCTGATACTTTGTTATATTTTTATATGTGAATCTTTTCTAACATGATTAAGAATACGTAGGTAAAGAAAAACATCGTGAGAAAACTTGCATGTTTGAGAGAACTTAACACGTTTTGACTATTGCCATATCCTCATTATAAATGAAATCCCTATAATAACTTCAGACAGACATACCAACTGACATACTAAATGACATTAACTCATTTTATAGTTTAAAAGTTATAATTCAAAAGAACTTAAAGAGGTCTATGTGGATTGAGCATAGTTAGATTTGTTTAATATTATATTATCAAATTTAAAAATGATTTAGTTTGCAGTGGTGTTGCTTAATATTTAACTTAAAATAATTATCAAAACTCAAGTTGTTTTTAACTATTAATCTTTAATTTATAATATATGAAAGTTTAATATTGCTTTAATAATTTATATTTTAATATAATACATTATACATATTTTAATAATAGCAACACTACTTAATATTATTTTAACAAATATTAGAAAATTATAATAATTATAATTATAGTAGCTAAAAATAAGTTAATAATATTGCCATATTTATAATATAATTTAAAATTTTAAAATCTTAAAAGTATAGAATTGAAATGTATAATTTTATAGTCTATCATTTTGAATATTTGTAAAAAATTGTGGGTAGGCACTGTCTGTAACAAGTATATAACCCCCTGAGACGTCTAATACCTTAGTCTCTCCCGTGACCATGACTGCTGTAAAGCATTCGAAACGTCGGGAACCAAAAATCATAATAAATCCGCGACAAAATCCGAAAATATAGTTTCATTTATAATGTCAAACATTCGCGTAAACCTAAGAAAGTATTATGCCATATCCTCATTATATTAGAAGGAGGACCGTGGCCAGCAATGGACATTGCATATTTGATAAGAATATATATAACACGAATAATAATAATTATAACACGAAATTTTCTTTAAACTAAATTTATTTAGTAAACTAGCCAATCCAGCGATGAATCAAACGGCAAAAATAAAATAAATAAAATAAAGTATAAACAAAAAATAATACAATTTTACAAAAAAAGAATAAAAAAACACTTAAGTAATGTAAACATAATATAAACATTACTTTAAAATTTAAAGTCAAAAATGTATATTAACATGTACTAAGAGCTTTATCCACCGAAATATAACGTATCAGACATAAGATTACAAACAAGCAACCGTTTACTCGTAAGTCTCAGCGTTAACAAAAACGATAAGCTATAGAGTCAGCTATAGAGCAACTTTGTAGACGTATAACTATTCATTAAAGCTATTTAATTTAAGTGACGCATGCATTATGTAAAATACTTGAGCTTACGGAGCTTGAGGTACACAAAACTGAATATTTAAACTTAATGCAAAGCTTTGAGCTTCCAAAGTACGTGAAAACAGTAGATTATTATCACAAGAAGTAGGTACTACTTACAGAACCTAGCTATAAGGAAAGTAAGCAATCTAATAGTATATCTATTTTAACGACAATTTGTAGTGACCTTACTTTCCGTGCCAGCGGTCGTGGGTTCGAATCCCGCTGGGGGCATTCATTTGTTTAACACAAATGTTTATATTCCAGTCATGGGTGTTTATATTTATAATATGTATGTTTCAGGTTATATATGTGTAATGTAACAACTATCTGGTATTTGTAACATAAGCCTCGTGGCTTACCACGGAACTAGATAGCGCTGTTTGTAATAATGTTATTATTTTATATTTATAATTCTAAAAAAAGCCCTCATATTCTTATTTATTTAACCTCTAATCAAACTGATGTTATTTATATAAATAATTATAGAGAATAATAGCAAAGTAACAATAGGATTGCGGCTAAGAGGCAATTGTAATATTACAAGTAAAGCGGTTCTTATTACACAATAATAAAAAAGTATGTCAAGCGGCAAAAGTGCAATTGAAAAACGCCGGAGGCGAGTAAGCTCTAGTCTAAGGAGCTAAAGCTCGCTTAGCAATCACGATATTTGTGACTTTTACATTTTAATTATTCAATAAGTTCGTGGAGTGAAATATTATATTAGGCTCAGTCTGTAGTGACTCTTCTTTCTGCACTAGCGGTCGAGGGTTCGAGTCCCGCTGGGAGCATTCATTTTTTGAGCACGAATGTTTGTACTCCAGTAATGGGTGTTTTATATATTAAGTATGTATTTAAAGCTATATGTAGATATATGTAGTGTATTAACTATCTGATATCCGTAACACAAGCCTCGTAGCTTACCACGGAACTAGATGGCGCTGTGTGTAATAATATCCCAACATGTCTAATATTATATGTTATATATGAACTCAAAATAGATTTAAAAGGTTATATACAAATTAGTACATCTAATGATATCGTAAGATCTTATAAAGTATGAAAAAGAAAGTCAGTACTTTCCCCTAATAGGCAATGTTGCAGTATCAGAGTATTACAGTGAGTGAAGACGCGCATTTACGATATCTTCACGTAACAAGATAGCTTATTTCTATCTTATTAGATGCTAATAAAAGTTGACGTAAAAGTTTATTCGGTTCATAATAAAAATGATAACGTATTTGATAAATTTCCTTCGAAATTTGTTAAGATATATTTATATTTGTTTGTTTGTCTTAAAATTATCCTAAGGCGGTGAAACTTTGTCGATTTTTCGTGTATGTTCTTAAGTTAAGCTCACTGTAAGATACTTAGTTTTCTTTTAATCACTAGTTATATATTAAGTAGCCTTACAGAAAATGATGAATGAACTTTGAAATAAACGAATAAAAATTGAATTAATAAAATAAACGAACTTTGTATTTTTACTATACGTATGTATTCCACTTCCTTTCAGGAGAAGCAAGTGTAGCTTATTAGTCTACATAAACAAGAAATACTGTTTCTTTTGTATGTTTGTCCTCTATGTTCTCTTAACCATTCATCAGATTGTGATGAAACTTTTTGTTTGAAAATTGTTCTATGAACATTTGCAAAGATTCCTAGCCCATAAAAAGAGTTGGACGCATCCGAGAAAAGAGAGGAAGCGGCGCTAGTCTATACTAATATTATAAAGCAAAAGAGTTTGTTTGTTTGGTTGAACACGCTAATCTCAGGAACTACTGGTCCGCATTAAAAAAAATCTGTTTGTGTTGGATAGTCCGTTTATCATGATTGGCTATAGGCTATATTTCATCAAGCTATGACCAATAGGAACGAAGCATCAATGAAAAATGTTACAAAAACGGGAAGGTCGGGTTAGTTCTGTGAGGTACCGTACCGCGCGACTCAAAAAGAATTTGGTTTCTGGTGTTTAGAACGCGTGCGAAGCCGCAGGAAATGCTAGTATTATAAATAAAATTATATAATCTGTAATGCGAAGTTTTACTAAGACACAATTGGTGTAGAACTTGACATTGCTGTGAGAGTCATTAAATCTGTTGATGTCAGCGTATAAATCTCCCCGAGGTCAACTTTATTAGCCGGATTGTTTTTAAACCCACTTGTAAATCTCAAACGAATTGAATTATTTTTCTTTATGTTTTTGATAAGTATAATTTATAAAGAGACGAGGTTCTTTGCTTTTTGTTTCTCAAGTTTTTCTAAATTTTTAATGTATTGCTTGTCTGATTTATTATGAGCAAATTGTTGTAGAAAATTAAAATCTATGATCATATCAAATATTAATAACCCACTAAGTCTTTTTCATTACTAAGACATGTTTTTAGATGGTAATATAATAAAGCTTTCTTAAAGTGGTAGTGCCATGCTTGTTACCTTCGGGTAGCAGCCGAATGGGCCGGCACGCCCCGTATATTTCATTAGTACCACTCTCTCACAGAAGACCGGCGTGAAGTGGCAGCTATGCTGTCGCGTTTCGTCCGGTGAGTAAGAGTCCGGGAGGCCCACTCTCCTTCCCCCCTCCCTCTTCCTCTCATCCTCCGCCTTCGTTCCCCCATTCCTCCCACTCCCCTCCCTCCTCCCTCCCACCCTTTCCTGAAAGGCCGGCAACGCATCTGCAAGCCAGGCTTGCAGATGTCCATGGGCGGAGGTGATCACTTCCCATCAGGTGAGCCTCCTGCCCATTTTCCCCCTTTTTACCATAAAAAAAAATTGATGTATAAAATATTATATAATGTTTTGGGACATTCTTACAACAGCGCTATCCAGTTCCATGGTAAGCTACTATGCTTGTGTTACAGATACCAGATAGTTGATATACTACATATATATAACTTTTAAATACATACATAATATTATAAATATAAACATGACTGTATGCTTTTGCCTCCGGGGGATTCGAACCGCGACGAGGCTTTTATTAGCTTTTGACAATTCCGGAAACAAAGCAGATTCGCGAATTATATGTTTCGAACTTTTAAGTACGAACAATTACTTTAAGCACACTAAAATAGCTCATCATTGTTTAAAATTGAAACAATGTACAGTTTAGCGTTCACTAAAATTGAAAAATAGTTTTCCAAACAGGCTTTAAGCTTCTCACACAAAAAGTACTAAAATTCGGAACCAGTTTTAATTTTTTTACAAATGAGTCGTAACTTTGTAATTTTAAAAGTTAAAATTAGTTTTTAGATTTTTGATGGAAAAAGCTTATTATTTTTATTTAGTTGTTTGTGACTCATTCTTTCCTTTAATCGAAGTCAAGAACTAACTCAAACTACTTATTTCATTCTACCCCTTTGCTTATCTTGCTAAACACTATTTGTATATAAAAAATATGAATATCTAGAAAATTATGTATAAAACTAGCGGACCCGACAGACGTTGTTCTGTACACTTAGAAAATTTTATAAACTTTCTCTCCCGGTGAAATGTCTGGATTTTCTACCAAATTGTTATTTTTTATGATTTGGCATCAAAAAATACTATAAGTATGTTTTACCCTAAATTTTCATCATTCTACAACCAATTTCTTTTTTTTAATAGTGACTAGCGACTCGTCCTCGCTTCGCTCGGGCTCTTCCCTATATTTAGCACAGGCAAAGCCGCGGGATCCGCTGGTTATGCATATAAACCTTCCTCTTCAATCACTCATCTATTAAAAAAACCGCATCAAAATCCGTTGCGTAGTTTTAAAGATTTAAGCATACATAGGGATATAGGGACAGAGAAAGCGACTTTGTTTTATACTATGTAGTGATTAGAACGTGAGTGGAGCTGGGTAAATTGCTAGTATATATAAAACAAGTTCACAGAGTGGTGTAACGCAATTCATCCGCCCCGCATGATGTAAGGTTTTTCACGTTCCAAAGTGGACAAGTGGCCAGTATTGTTTCAGTCCAGACTTTCAAGTGGCTTACAGCGAGTCATTTGTAAATGTCAAAGGACAGGCGAACTGTTTCTTAGAAGGCTCGGAAATTCAACATACATTTCTACTGCGTTGGTTTTCCTTTATTTCTTTCTTAAGAACACAGTGATACAAATAATACTAATAGATTGTTGACTTCGTTATATCTAAAGATATATTTTTACTTTCAATTAAATACATATTCATCTCTACGAGAAAATAAAGTTGAGGTCTTTGCTTGAAATTTATACAAAATACAGTAAAAACATAAATTTTTACCTTTCTAATTATCTTTAGACTGGACTGATTTTAAGGGGAATTTCGTCCAGAAAGATTATAATTGTACAAATCATATGCAATCGTGAAGAATGCTAGCATTCTCTCGCTAAATAGCAATGACGATTCTTTGGGCGAAAAATGAGCTAGCACTCTTGTCACCAATAGCGCTTTTATTGGTGGATGGGTAGCATTATGTACTTTATAAAGTGCTTAGGTCTTTGATTCATGAGTCAAGGCAACCTTCTACAACAAAATATTATGGTGGTACCTATAAAAACATAATTTTGACTAAAGGGGACGTAGTAAAATATTAAACAAACTTGTTTCGATTAAGCGATTTCGCTTACTTTCTAAGAGTTAAAAAATACTGCTAAAAATCAACGTATCCTAGGTTCCAGCTTAACAAATAAACTGCACGAACCACAGTACATTATTTATAATGTCAGTAGAAATTCTAAACAGTCTTCATTCCCTCTCAATAAAGCTTATTATTCTACCTGTAACAAATCGTAACGGTTTTAACATGCCTCAGACATGAAAGTAACCGACAGTAGCTAATTTTTGCGAGACTATAAAATGTAAATGGAGCATGCAACTTGCTATGATGTATATTTTTTCGAATAGATTGCAAGCAAAATTTTATTTTACGGTTCTATAATTTTAGTAGCGGACCGGGTAGGCAGAGGTTATGCTACAAAATTCGATAAGTCAGAAAATGATGATTTTTTTTTAAATTTTAATTAAAAATCTTAGCAACAGCGTTTCCTACTATACCTAAAAAATATACAGTTGACCCTAATAAAATGATGATGAAAAAAAAATTGGCTATCATCATACTAAATTTCATCAAAATCTGCCAGTGGTTTCGTGATGCGGCTTGACAGACAAACAGACAAAAATTCTAAAAAATATAGTTGCTATATCGAAAATAATAGATTCAAATCAGAATTTTATCATATAAATATACAACTGCGCAATAATTTGTCACTTTGTAAGGAAAACTGTTAATATTTGACAAAAACGGTATAGCTAGTGTCACATCGTTTTTTCTACATAACGTTAGCGAGTAGTTATTTTAAATTTAAGAAAGAAAAACATCGTCATAATACACTAACTTACAATTTTACGTTTGTATTATTTTCAATAGAAACAGCTGCGCAAACTCGTCAAGACACGCAATGCCATGTTGATACAGGCTCGGTAGGTAACTGATGTTTTAGGCTTGTAAAAATTGACCGTAACGTAAAATTAGGCCTTACTGTTAAATAAACAGTGAAGGGATAATATTGATTTATTTTTGTACCTTGTAAAGTACTTTAAATACAAAGTACGTTGTATATATTAGTTCAAGTCCAGGCAAAAGTTAAAATAGCTGTATAAAAAAATAAATAAAGCTAGCTTTACCTTTTTCACAGTTTTTGAAAGTATCTAATAATTTGTATTGCATTCAGAATAACTAAAAATGCGTATTTCAGAAAGGTTACATGTTTCAGAAAACATTTCCCAATTTCAGATTGCTTATTCTCTTAATGTAAGATTTCTAACATCAAGATTTTTTTCAATTTTAATTCTATACCATGAGTGGCCGGAGACTTGAACTTAGATTCTTAGACTTATTGTAACGAACACAAACTATAAGTAATTTTGCCATAAGCTCACAAGTTCACAATATAGTGATTCTATAAATAGTGCTCTCAATCTTGGCCTTTATAATATACAAGATAATGCAAGATCACCCAGTATTAGTGTACAAAGAAAAGTAAGTCCACCTCCATCCATGGGGTGCTCAAGGGATTCGTATTACAACACTGGGGTTTTTATAATATTGCTCTTATATAATAACAGTGGCTTTGGTTCTGTACATCCTTAGCTTTCTTTCCTTCGACATCTAGAGATCTGTATATATTTATTAATATTTTCAATGAAATGTAATATTTATAATATTAATTTTCAGTTATGGGATAACTGAAAATTAATATTATAAATGTTATTTCATTAAATATTAATTTATTATTTCGAGTAAATAACGATTTTGAATAAACCTCTTGTCTTACGGTGAAGGAATACATCGTGAGGAAACGTGCATGTCTGAGAGAATCTAATAAGTTTTCGAAAGACATACTCAGTTTTCGAAAAACCACCTGCACTAGGTCCAGCAGTGCAAAGTCAAAAAGGGCTGAATACAACAACATACCTTGGAAATGTTTTAAGGCCTCTATAAAGAATTCCTTATTGAGGATATTGAATATGTAGTGATTTTTAATATTATAATTTATCTGACTAATCTTTTTCTTAAACACTTTATTGCACACAACAATAAAAATAATACATACGAAGACAAATACATTTAAAGAAATGTGCAAAGGCGGCCTTGTCACTAAAAGTGATCTCTTACAGGCAACCGCTAGAAGTAGGATACAAAAAATACATAAAAAGCGGAAAAGTGCATAAAGTGTGCTCAATTAATTTTATTTATAAATAAACATACATAAAAAAATTACATATATATACAAGAATCTTCTTCTTCTTTAACTGCCTCTCCATTACTGAAGGTCGGCAGTCTTCCTAAATTTTTCTTTGTTCAGGGCTTTAACTACTCTACACTCCTATAAAGCAGTTATATATTTCAATTTAAATAAAAAGAATCACTGTCAAAAGCCGAAACATCATTCACAGATCGTTAACGCCTATAGAAATCATAATACGCTTGATCGAAGATAAAAACATGTTTGCGAAAACAAAACGTAATGGTGTTCTGGAAAGCTATAGGGATATAGATGGGACATTAGCGTAAGATCTCCGCCGCGACATTATACTTAAAATAAAATATGAGTTTATTTTGTGAGTAAATGTTTCAGTAAGTAATGTGATAATAAATAAAAAGCTCGCTTAATGTTTTATGTCATTACGATAATTTTTCAGCAATGTTTATCCCACAGTTGGGACGCGATAATGGAACTGTGAATTAAATGGCACGTTTTGAATAAAAAGTATTGTTTTAAATACTTTATGTAAGCGGATTGCTTTAATCGAGTTATAAATAACTATTATTTCATTATTCTTAAGTAGATCGTAAGTAAGTCGGGAGGTTCTGGGTTCGACTCCCAAGGACTCTGTCTCTGAAGTTTTCTGTTCTAGTAGTCCAAAGCTAACTTGTCGTTATTCACCCGGGTAACTAGTAAATTAAAAGATAGGGTAGGCTTGTTTTAACTGTTTTATTATTATTTTTGTATGTTAAATTCAACATAAATTTATCATATATTTTCTGAAAATAATGAATCTGAGGGTATTTTGAAATGCATATACGGTTTTGGATGTATTCTCACATAAATTAAATCCAATTAAAACGTACATATTATAAAAAACGTGTTTTCAAACTTTTCAAGGTAATCCAAGGTTACCAATAACTTTAGAACGGACTGAATCGATACTAATAAAATATTCTCACATAAGTAGAGGTCACTTCACTTTGCTATATAAAAACTGAATTAATATGTATCGATTGCTATAGAAATTCAAGCGGAAAACAAGAAATAAAACCGTGTAAATTCGAGCGAGTACGTAAGTCACCTAAAAGCATGACCAATTTCGTTCATCACAAATACCCAAGAGCTAAGTTTTTCTTTTCGAAAGCCTTCAATCTCACTAGATAGTGTGTGCCGTCGTTTTTTACGCGGTCCCGATAGCGGCTGAAATATGAGAGGGATTTGCGAGTGTAGTGGCTGTCAGTCATAAAAGTGGAAATGTGCCAGGTAAAATGTGAGCAACTTAGTGCCCTAGCAAGCTCGGGGACGTTGTAAAGTTTGTAAAAGCGAACGGCAAACAAACATTCTTGGTTTTCTTTGTATGTCATAATTATTATAAGAATATTTTATCGTCATTTTTAAGAAACATATTTGGTTTTCTTTGTCTATACTACTCTGCTATACTAATACTACTAATCTGCTCGTAGTTAAGTCTCTCTAGTCTGGTTTGATCAGTTTTTTTTCAAATGAGTAAAACCGATCTGGATATTAATAGAACAAAACATAAACATTTAATATAAAAATATTGCATTAACAATGTTTGTCAATAAGTAAATTTATAGAATGTGCTTGAATAGTTTGAAAAAGATGAGTGATCAAGAGTTCGTTAAAGATATCGTACACGATTATTTGTAAGTACATATAGAAAATTGTGAACAATTTATTCTCAAAATATTTTCTTAAATTTTCTTTCTAGTAAATTCAGATTGTACCTATAATTTGCCAAGAGTATAAATACATTTGTCTAAATATTCCTGAAATAGCGATAGGTTTAGCGCGAGCGAAGCCGCTAGTTTAGCTAGTGTATTAAACATATAAATCTTTACTCTACCTATTAAAAGACCACATCAAAATCAGTTGCATAGTTTTAAAGATCTCAGCATACATAGGGATAGACAGACAGCGGGAAGCGACTTTGTTTTACACTATGTAAAGTACTTTTTAATATTTAGCAATTATATACATTTATTTTATAAAAATAATTTCAAAATTATAAGAATTTACTGGTTATATTACCGAAGTTTCCACTTCTCACAACTAGGGCATAGTGCTTGTGTAATAGCTGTCACTGAAAAACTGCCTTGTGAAATGTAAGCAACTTGCTTTACGACCACAGCTTAAATAAGTCAACCAGCTTAGTTATGTTCAGATAGAATAATTTAATATAATAAGACGTACTACATACACTTACACTTATTAACTGTTTACTGACACTACAAAAAGCCGTTCAATGAATCAATTCATTCAAACAAAAAATCTCAATGAAAAGGAAGTCCATTTTATTGAAGAAGCTGCAGTGTAGTGGATTGATTAGGATACTTCCTATTTCATATGATATCTTCACCTGTTAGAATTCTAACTAAATTAGTAAAAAAATATTTTTTGACACAGCATCATGAAAATCATAGGCGTGAGTTGGATACACATTAATAACTTCACACAAATTGTTACCCCCAGCGGGACTCGAACCTGCTGCTATGCTGCTAAAAAGCTGACATTGGCACAAACTGAGCTAAATATTATACCATTCTTCAATGCTCATACTCTTGAATAATTAAAAAGTCAAAACTCAAAAATTGAATACTCAAAATTCAATGTAAAGGTGTAATATTATATTATGTACTTTTAAAGTATAAAATATATTTCTGTGCTTGAAATCTCATCCGCTGTTTGCACATTATTACAAAGATATTAGTAATCAAAGACAACAATAATTTTTGAAATTTTTAAAACAATCAATTTTTATGTAGAATTAGAATTACCTTTAATATATAGGTTTTGCCTTCAATAAGGCTTCATTAATAATTATTAAAGCATAACTTATTTATTATTACAATATAAACATTTAAAATAAATAGTAGTTTAAAAATAATAAATAACGATAATGTTTGTTTCATAACAAATGGGACATACTCTAGCACCATTTTCGATAGTATTATAAAGCTTTTAAATATTTATTAATTAACAGTAGATTTAACATTATGATATTCCAAGTCACGAGCCCCGAATCGTACATTAAAATCATCTATCACATTTAATTTTAAAATATGATAGTGTTAAAGGAAATTATATAATAAATTTCGCTATAGCTTTAACACGATTACTCGAATTATTATCACGAAATATTAATAAATCGAGCAGAGGTCCAGCTGTGTCCATAATATATGCATACTCACGCCACCGATTTTGTACTTTAAATGATTTTACAACTACCCTCATCGTGAGCAAATAGCGACTTTATTACAACACTATAAAATACTTTTTTAAACTAACTCTAAAATTGTCCCACCTATATTCTTTAAGGGATTTTCGACTTTAGTACTCTGTAATATGCACGTTTTGATAGCAAATGTAATTTTGTTCAGTGATACTGCAATGCCACAACGTCGAACGACAAGGCTTTCAATACAACACAATACGACAATTATCCATTTATATCAGGCTTTGCTTAAAAGCTCCGAAGACATCTTAGAAGATATGTGTTTATATTAGTTTTGAATAAACTTTGAAGAAACTAACTTTAAAATAGATTTCAAAGTACTTTTAGGGCGCACCATTCGAACATGCTTCAATTTGATACCTTAGTTATTTTATGGTATGCTACAGGAAAGAGTTCTTTTTATCTCTTTATTTAAAAGAGCTTTATCAATCAATGATTATGTCGCCCCCGTAATAAATTTACATATTTTATACAAAACTTCTTATTTACAGTTTTCACTTAACCTATTAGTGACGTTGTATCACAAATAACAATGTGCAAAGCATCTTTGCTTGCTCCGATAAGGGGCAAGACAAGATACTGTTGCACAGTCCTACTTCATACTTGTTAACAAAGATGTTTCGACGTTCAATCGAGTTCCGTTCACACTCCATCAAAACATGTTGAATATCATCCACTGTATCACATATTTCACAGTTTGGGGATTCCGCTAAACCCATTAGATATTTAAATTTGTTTGATGGAATGTGACCCGATCTCAACCTCAATAACGCCACCACATATCTTCTTTCCATAGTGTCAAACCATGGACAACGAAGAGGATCACTCTGCAACGTTCTATACCAAATACCCTTTGTAAGTGACCGTTCGTCGAAATACTCATGCCATGTTTGTCTGCATAAAATCTTAACTTTACCGAGGAATTCTGAAGGTAAAGGTAAACAAGAATACGGTGTACCATCATATGCTGCCTGTCGAGCCGCATAGTCAGCCTCAGGAAAGAGTTTAAACTTAATAATGTAGCCTAATTATTTAACTTTTAAATTAACTTATAAAACCTACAGCCTATAATATTATATATGTTTTTCACTCCCCTAAAGGACATTTTTCAAAAGAAAAACTCGCCTTTGATATTTAAATCGGTTCACCGATTTTTATTCAATGCTTTACAAAAAACATACAAGCTTACAAATTTTACAACTTTATAATATTAGTACAGATCGATAATTATTCATTTTCCAATACATTGCTTGCATAGGTTTGCACTGCACTTGCACCCCTAAAGAAGTTTTACTTCAATAAATATTGTACTTTACATCAACTAAAATAGCAGAGACAAGAGTGTCACATATTGACGAGACACAATGGGTCACTTCGAACAGAACTTGCTCCACCGGACTACCATTTTTTTGTGATTTGGACAATTTTCTACGTGACAAAAAGTTTTCTTCTCAGGAGGTAGTACAAAATGCTTTAACACAGTTTGTCAAATCTAGATCATCAGAGTTCTATCGCATAGGCATAAATGACTTTCCCATTAGATTGCAGCAATTTATAGATAATAATAGCAATTATTTTGATTAAATAAATATTATGTTAAATTAAAAAAAAGAAAAGTTCGTGTGTACAAAGTACACGTCATGTCAGAAGTAAAACTTCTTTGGCAAACTAATTTTTAAATCTCGTTTATATTTATACTGAATAACCCAGTCTAAGTCGTTGAGAGAGGCAGAGGGCGCGAAGGTCACACCCACGAGTTAGACAGAGTTAGAAATGTCACTGACTCGCGGTGGGCGAGATCTAACTAAGGCTAACTCTTCCCCGTCTCTGAGCGCACTTCAACAATTTTTCAGTACAAATCGGCAATTTCATACTTTAACCCCTAATACTTACCCCGTCGCCCCTAAAGAAGTTTTACTTCAATTAATATCGTACTTTACATCAACAAAAACAGGAGAAACAAGAGTGTCACATATTGACGAGAAAACCCAAATCTCACTCGTTCAACACTAGACGGAACGGATGTGCTTGAATCAAACAAGGGGTCACTTCGACCCGTGCACGTTTAATTATACTACAGAGCAGTTGTGGCTAGAAACTACAGGGTGCGTATGGCTTAAGTTACTAACCTATTGTAAGATTATTACTATAACTTTCACTGCATATATATCTTTGTCTGCTTGTTCTGACTCAACGTTAAATAACGTAACTTGCCATACAATAAGTTTCTTCATTCTGATAAATGAAAAGTAATAATAAAAGTTGAAAATGTTAATCAAATCAAATCAAATCAAAATATTTTATTCAGCATAAAAATTGTTACAATTTCTTACTGAACGTCATGAGTCTACCACCAGTTCGGAAAGAAGAAACCTCTGACCTGAGAAAAACTGACGAAAGAAACTCAGCGGGACTAATATTTTTTTTTATCTTAATTTCATTCTTTTTTTTTAAATTAAATTGCATATTAACAATAATTCTATATAATACTTTCTTAGGTTTACGCGAATGTTTGACATTATAAATGAAACTATCTTTTCGGATTTTGTCGCGGATTTATTATGATTTTTGGTTCCCGACGTTTCGAATGCTTTACATGACCATGATTGCTGTAAAGCATTCGAAACGTCGGGAACCAAAAATCATAATAAATCCGCGACAAAATCCGAAAAGATAGTTTCATTTATAATAATTCTATATGTTGAAATAGCCTGGCGGCGATCACATCATTCCCGAGGCGTACTGTCTTCTAAAAATTCGTTAATCGAATAATAACCCTTAGTACACAAACGTTCCTTCACAATTTTTTTAAATTTGGCAATAAAAGCTTTTTGAACGTTTTCTGGGATCCTGTTGTATAGACATACATACATGTATATTTTTATAAACATACATAACATTTTCGTACACGTATTGAGAAGCAACAGTCAATATTTTAATTTCTTTAAACTTTTCTCTTAATTATATTCTAGGGCCTAAACTATAAATAATAAACCAAATTAAACCTGCAACAGTTACAGGATAAGTTATAATTGAAAAATAATAAAAGTAAATATATAAAAATTGTAATATAAAATATTTCAATTTTTGTATATTTATTTTTTTATATTATTTTTGATAAAATATATTATAATAAAAGTAGGTACATATATTTGTCATCAACGCCAAGTCAAGAAGTTAGGTCATAAATCTTATACGTATTTTTATGTAAGTTTCAGCTGGTAATATAAAATAATACTTGTAGATTAATTTTACTCTTGTTTTAATAATTACAATAACAAACAAACCCAACTGTGTAAAAAGCAATGTTAATGAAGTATCATAGATTAGTAATGTCGTACATACATACACACATACATATGTACATACATACATATGTACATACATACATACATACATACATACATACATACATACATACATACATACATATATACATA
Source organism: Boloria selene (assembly GCA_905231865.2). Lineage (NCBI taxonomy): Eukaryota > Metazoa > Arthropoda > Insecta > Lepidoptera > Nymphalidae > Boloria > Boloria selene. The sequence continues at coordinate 547,417 of HG993134.1, forward strand.
CATACATACATACATACATACATACATACATACATACATACATACATACATACATACATACATACATACATACATACATACATATATACATACATACATACATACATACATACATACATACATATATACATACATACATACATACATACATATACAATCCATACAAAATTTATTTATATATGTAATACTTGAATTTCGCGCGTTTCCGCCCGCGTTCTAAAGACCGGAAACCGAAACATGCTGTATTGTATGAAATAAGTTCGATATCTATCCGTTTTGTTAGTTTTTGCAGTTAGAGTGAAAAAAAGTCTCGCCATTTTAGTATAGAGAATTTTTAATATGAAACTTCAAATAAACTCTTGTTTTAATTTACATTACCATCTATTCATCCAATTTTGCACTATGCAAGTGCTCACTCCAGGTTGAGATTACCCGGCCGGGGGATATATCGACTAAGTGATAGCCTCCGGTTACAATACCCCAAAATTACAGATTATCGGCCTCAGTCTCACATTCATTGAATATTTCAGCTTCACTTAACTGATAACTTGCAGGAAATTGGTACTTCACTTATGGTTTAATTTTTAACACAAAGTTAGTTTGCAAAAGGATGTTTTTAAATTTTATTTCAAAGAGGATTAATTAGATTTATGTTTGTAGTTTATATGCAAATCTGGCTCATAAACTTTGGGTCATAAGAGAATATCAGAAATGCAAGACTCAGGATTTGAACCAACTCCACTACCCTTATTTTTTACCCAAAGTTTGTTTTCACTGAGCTACCGCTGTTCTTACATGAAATACATAATGGCAAGAAAATAGTCACAGAAAGCTTAAAATATATTTAACTAGCGACTCGCCCTCGCTTCGCTCGGGCTCTTCCCTAGATTTAGCACAGGTAAAGCCGCGGGATCTGCTAGTTATGCATATAAACCTTCCTCTTGAATCACTCTATCTATTAAAAAAAACCGCATCAAAATCCGTTGCGTAGTTTTAAAGATTTAAGCGCACATAGGGATATAGGGATATAGGGACAGAAAAGGCGACTTTGTTTTATACTATGTAGTGATTAGTAAATAGAACCCACAATTTCGATAAACAAATGAATAATTCCACTCCTCAGTTCAGATTATTGGTGCATACAAAGTTAGTTTAATTTAATCTTAAACCACGCCCTAACTTGTTCACCCATACAATTAGAGTTTTCCCCATAATTGCTTCGGCTGTGAAATCATTTACATACTATATGAATGATAATGTATAAACAAGATACGGAATTGTACTAGAGCTACAGTTAGCTTATGTCATGCCATTTTCGACATTCAAAACGTATTGAAAGAGGAATTTTAGTGGTAGTCATGGAAAATAGGGTGTGGAAGGCATCGCTGCTCTTTTTTAAAGCACGACGATGATCTTTTAGATACCAGACTGTTTTAATGTCGAAAAATAAGGAAACTTTTCAGAAATAAGTTCTTTTATACGACTTATTTTATTTTGTCATTTTTTCGCGTTAACGCTTGGTCTGATCTTGTTCTGATTGCTGGTACAATTTTTCTCAAACTTAACGTATATTCCTGTAATATTAACATTAGAATTGAAAATATTTATTTTGTTGAAATAATTTATCTTTTTCGTGTTCATCTCAAAAAGAAATAAAAGTTCGATAAAAGTTATATCTTAATTTATCTTTTTCATTATTAACACTAACTAAACAAAATTATACCTGGCTATAGTTCCATGAGTAGGATAGTGATATAAGACCTTTATAATTTCCCCAAGACAGATTAAAAAAAATAAATAATAAAGAAAACTAGTACTTTTAAAGTTATAAGATTTGATTCCCAATAGAAACCTCTGGTGTAATGCAGCGCTCTTTACACTGACTAGCAGTTAAGATAACAGTGGTTTATGGGTATAATTACATCACGATTTATGACTTGATTAACTGTGTGTTGATTGTGGATTAGTATTTTGGAATTTTGAAGAAAACTTAAAATCATGGAAATATGCTGAGACACAACAATCAAAAAAGAGAGTAATAAAAGTTTAAATCCTACTAATATTATAGACTGGAATAGCTAATAGGTTACCTAGACCAAGACGGACGTGTTATTTTTGTCCCTGAGGACGGACTTGAAGGGAAGCCAAGGTGACATACCTTGTATTCCATAATCTATGAACAATCAACGACATTTACCTTTCAAAGTGCAAAATAAATACACGTGATATGATAGATTACTGCACAGTAGAATTTTTCACAATAATAATTATGATTGCGACTAAGTTATTTATGGCACACGAAGCCACAGAAAATGGTTTGTATATTATAATTTATATGATAATATTCTTCGTGAAAGGAACTTTCTTGACACTAATAAGTTGTTACATCTCACCACTTACCTAGACAGAGTTTATTTCCGACTCAAGTCTTCGCCAAATAGAACTTTTAACAAGATTGCCTTCATTGCTCTCTTATTTGCCTACATTTTATTCACTACTACTTTATATTGGTTATTTGAAATATTTAATTTTATTAGCATATCGTTTGAATAAAACCTTCCATCTCATTTGCAAGAACATCTTCAATACTTACCTACCTGTATAAGTACCAAAGTATAAGAATATGATTTGAATTAAAACTTCCTTTTAATCTTTTTCATTTTTATTCTAATATCATAAAAAGTTATTTAAGTATTTATTACGGTTATCTTTCACAGTTAAACTAATTAATAGATTTTGGTACAATTTGGTCGACACAATTTACACAATGGCGATGGACATAGGTTACTTTTAAACCGCGCTTCACTTACCACGCAAGCGAAGCTGCTGGCTACAACTAGTTCTATATAAATAAAAATCAAGTGTTTTAGCCCTAAACGATTTTATTTTTCAAAATACGTAGCTACTTAAAATATCAGTACAGACGAAGTTACAGTTATAATTCACATCCACAGACGGTTTATTTTTAGGCACTATTATACCATTAATAAGGTTATAACCGGCCATTTTAAAATTCTCAGCGACATCCACTTTTGCCGTTATCCAAAAAAGTCGATCCAAATTTAAATTCGACGAGGGACGTCTGCAAAATTCAGAATGCAAAGTGTCGCCAGGATTGTTGTGTCATGTTGCTCCAACGCTAATGCACTAAGAATCTTACTATACATACCATGTATACGCTTATACAATAGGATCCCAGAAAACGTTCAAAAAGCTTCTATTGCCAAATTTTTTAAAAAATGTGAAGGAACGTTTGTGTGCTATTCGATTAACGATTTTTTAGAAGATCCAAGTACGTCTTGGGAATAATGTGTTCGCTGCCAGGCTATTTCAACATATAGAATTATTATTCATTTGCTTTTTAATTTGAAAAAGAGAGATAAAAAGAATATTAGTCCCACTGAGTTTCTTTCGCCAGTTCTTCTCAGGTCAGAGGTTTCTTCTTTCCGAACTGGTGGTAGACTCATGACGTTCAGTAAGAAATCGTAACAATTTTTATGGTGAATTAAATATTTTGATTTTTATTTTTGATTTTTTGTACTACTATATCATTCTACTATCATCTTTATAATTTGCAGCATCTTATCTTTCTTATCTAAGCAACTAGAGACTTGCCTTTCACTTGAGTGCAAGTTTATGTACCTACGTAGCAGTAGACTTTATGTTAGTCTTTGTTCCAAAATTTCATCCGTTAAGATTTTTTATCAAGAAAAGTAACAGACATACACAAAAAAATAATTAAGCACCCAAAATATATGAACTTTCGCATTATAATAACATATACGCTGTTCTTACGTCATTTCCTTAGTTTAATGTATGAGTAAGTACTGCGTATGTAATCGAATGTTGGAAGTCGATTCGAACCTCCATTTGAAACTTAATAAGTATTTGAGATCGATAATGCGATAACCCTTTTATAACTCTCATACAAACTATTTACAAAGTGCTCTGGATAACTATGAAAGCTTCGTTTACATAGTTATGCTTAAAAGCTAGTTCATGTTAGGTCAAATAAAACGAAACAGCTTTTTTCCTTATATCTAAATACTACCTGAACAAAATTTTCCTGGTGAAATTGCAATTTTTTCGTGAACACTAAGTACGATACCAAAAAAGAGGGTAAGCCACTAGTATAACAATATGTAAAATATTTATATGTATTTTGGGACATTTTTACAACAGCGTCATCTAGTACCGTGGTAAGCTACGAGGCTTCTGTTACGGATACCAGATAGTTGATATACTTCACGTATATTTTTTTAAATACATAAATAATATAAATATTAACACCCATGACCGGAGAACAAACATTCGTGCTCAACAAATGAACGCCCCCAGCGGGACTCGAACCCGCGACCGCTGGCACAGACGGTAGGGTCACTACCAACTGAGCCAAACGTGTCGTCAAAAGATAGACTGCATTTAAATAACTTAACACAAAAGCTGCAACATAAACCAAATAAAACATTCTAAATCTGTCGTTCTAGAAATAAACAAGCCGGCTGTAGAATCGCATTTTGATTGTATTCCTCTTTACAGACGGATGGACAAAATTATTAGATAATATTACATTTATCGCACCAAATGAAATTTTGTAATGTTTCCTGTCTTCCTGCCTCGCTGAAATCTCACGCCTCGGCTGATGTATTATTTGATGTTCAACTCCGCACGATACCAAGCATGAAAACAATGGAACGAAATGAAAGGATCTCAAGTACATAAATGTGGGTCCTTGTAATAATACAATTATGGCACCTATATTTACATTGCGTATGAGTAAAATAAACTATACTAATTATTTCTAATACTTCTATGATATAACGTTTCTTTTTTAAAGTTATCTTTATGTAATAATCAATCTATACTAATATTATAAAGAGGAAAGATTTGTATGTAAGTATTTTTGTAACGAATTGGCTCAAAAAGCACTTGACCGATTTTAAAAGTTCTTTCACCATTTGAATGCTACATTATCACTGATTAATATAGGCTATTTTAATTGCAAGAAAAAAATAAGGATCTCTAGTAAACTTGCAATAACGGGAGAGGAGGAGTGCACGCCACACATAATATATGAAATAGGTAGCGCGGCTCAGGAGTATATTAAAGCTGGAGTAATTTTGAAGATTTTTCAACCCAGCGAGTGATCGAATGAAGTTTAGTAGCGATTAAAAAAATGAACGCGGGTGAAGCCACGCATAATGCTAGGGTTATAATAATTAGTATGTACTTTCATAGTATGTTGTTTCTGATGTTAAAGCTTCATGCATTTCCGTAAAATATTTGTAACTTTCACTAATAATACATTTAAGACAGCATACAGATAGACAGACAAAAGCTATAGTCGTCTTCTTATCGATAATAATGACTGTTCAAAAAAATTTTCCGTATTATAATGAATGTACTAGTATGTATAGATTTAGCTCTACGCCTACTTAGGTCATCTATATTTAAAATAAAAACAATTTTAAAACCCAGGTTCAAAAATACATAATAGTATAATACATATTATATCACTACATTATATAAAACAAAGTCGCTTTCTCTGTCCCTATATCCCTATGTATGCTTAAACCTTTAAAACTACGCAACGGATTTTGATGCGGTTTTTTTAATAGATAGAGTGATTCAAGAGGAAGGTTTATTTATGTGCTAAATCTAGGGAAGAGCCCAAGCGAAGCGAGGGCGAGTCGCTAGTATAAGATAAGTAAATGTAACACTTTGAAACTCTACATATTGTAATATTGTATATTACTGCCAAGAATTTCTTCATATCACAATTTTATTGAAACAATCGAATATACTTTATTGTATTAAATTTTGCATCATAATATGATAAATGTGGTCGCGCTCAAAGCAACTTTTGACTGTTTTAAATATTGTCAATAACCATTGCGTTAAAGCGTTCTTAAAATTTTTGTTCAATTTAAATAATGATTTAACAATAATCAAAATAAGTTACTGCCATGTCAATTTACGAATTACAAATGTATCTTGTCTTATGTATTTAAAATTTATATACGAGTGTACGTAGTATATCAACTATCTGGTATCCGTAACAAAAGCCTCGTGGCTTACCACGGAACTAGATGGCGCTCTTGTTATAATGTCCCAACCATTTATTTATTTATTGGGACATTAACATACAGTACTGTCTAGTTTCATGGTAAGCTACGAGGCTTGTGTTATAGATACCAGATAGTTATTGATACACGAAGTAACTAAATAGTACGTTATATACCGACATCTAAGAAGAAAGAAGTACTAACTACGCTTTTATAAATGTTTTACATATGTTAAATAGAAAACCGACTTAAAATAATTTTTTGTAATACTATTTAAAATGCGATTATTTGCAAACAAACAGCAAGCCAGAACATATTATCTTGTAGGTATTATAATATAAAGATTTTATTCCATATATTTAACTTTCGGGCAGAAGTTAATTCATAAACCAGTCCAAAGTAATTATAATTATTGTAACCGAATTTTGGTTATTAACTTATAACTTTTAGCAAAACACCTTCTCCACGGTACAATGAGTTAAACCCTTTAATATTTCACATTAATTCTAAATTGAACGAGTTAAAGCATGTAACGGCGTTCTTGATTAGAGTTTTATTTTAATCGCTTTAGCAACTGTAATTAAGTACGACAAAGCTCAAATTGTACAAAAACCCGTTTACACGATATTGAATCGTGTTTAAAAAAAAACTATTAAAAATCGGCATTATTTATAATTTTTTCGTCTTTACTTCGATTCTATTCGCTTTATTATACAAATACCATAGTAATAGCAACTTCAAAAGTATGTAAGTTTATCAGTTAGATTACGTTTAAATGAACTGGACTGAAAATCGATACTTATCGATCGAGTTACACGTAATACTAGTTTAAAACAATTTTACCATAAAACCAAGTTTACTTCATTCCATTGATAATTATCACTTTAAAATCATCCAAAATACAAGGTACGACGGTAGACTAGGATAATTTATTAGTATAATTAGTAACTAGTGGCTCACCCTAGCTTCGCTTGGGCTAGTCCCTTGATTTAACGTGAGCGAAGCCGCGGGTTCCGCTATAGTTTTATACATATAAACCTTCCTCTTGAATCACTCTATCTATTAAAAACCGCATCAAAATCCGTTATGTAGTTTTAAAGATCTAAGCATACATAGAGACAGACAGACTTTATTTTGATATAGAAAAAAATAGTAAAACAAATCTACGCATTGTAAACGTATCTAATGCCTAATCATGATAATCAAAATATAATAGCTGGTTTAAACAAAGCCCGTTCAGAATGATCGATTACAGTTAGGGATTATGGGCTTTTATATATTTGTCAAATTAACTAATAATTACAAGGGATTAATTTTGGAGAGCCATTCTTTTTGGTCGTCTTCAAACTAAATCGACATAGTTTTTAACAAGCTTTTGTTATATTTACTTATTTCCATCTTTTCTATACATATTATATATACATAATATATATTATATTATTTTAATTCTAAAAAATCTGTTCATTAAATATTTTTTATTTTGGAAAATCTAATTATATTAGACATTAAAATCGATCTCTCGATCGATCGAATCAGATCTGTGATCGCATCACGAGAAAACCAATGGACGATTTTTAATGAAATTTGGTATAGTGATAGCTGGTTATCCGGATTAGGATATAGCTTACAGGAAATTTTTTACTACTGGAAAATATCTAATTTCTAAGAACTCTCCACTAACCATTACGAACCGAATATAAAACATAACACGGTATATGAAATCTATGTATTTGGTTTCCGGTCTAAACCGCGGGCGAAGCCGCGTGAAATTCTAGTGTCCACTAATAAATAGATTATAAAATTACTTCTCATCATTCGAAGCTTAACACCTTAATAAAATGTTGAACCATTATTGAGTACTTCTAGACAGTAAAATTTAAAGTATGTACTAGAAATAATACCAGCTAAGAGTAGTTTCAAGTCAGTAAGTACCTCTGTTCCTTTATAAAAGAAATACGAACTAACATAAGTAATCACTTAATAAATATATTATTAAATGATTCAAAAGACGTGAAATAGTACGTAAATTTTATTCATCCATATATCATTATGCTTCCCCAATAATTACGCCTACAAAACGCTATATAGAGTATCATTAAAATACCTCGACTTAAATGTAAATTTTTATAAAGAATTTTGGGCGTCTTATAAATCCACATTTGATTTTAAAATTACCAGTCACTTGAGAACATTAAAAATAATTAGTTCACCAAAACATCGCGTGCGTCTAATTTTGTTCTGTAATGGGCAATTTATTAAAATTGCGACTTCAATTACTAAGAAACATTGTAGCATATATCTTGTAAGTGAATTTATATTAATGTTTACGGTTTGTATATTTATACACGTGAAATTTTAGTAACACTTGCATATTGTTCTTTGCCTAATTACAATAACTTAGCCTTTTTTACGTCTTATTGATGAACGGGCTTCTCTCTAATGCTAGGGGGAGTAAAGTGGTCCTCATGCTAGCCAAATGCTGGTTGGAGCCTGGAGAACTTCATCTGCCTAGTTAAACTTATTTACTTAGGTTCATTCAGACATAATTTTTTCGTCTTAGTATTTTCCATTATCGTACCGGTACCGGAAATTACCAGAATATTTGACATTATAAATGAAACTAACTTTTCGGATTTTTCGCGGATTTATCATGATTTTTGGTTCCCAACGTTTTGAATGCTTTACAGCAATCATGGTTACTGGAGAGACTAAGGCATTCTACGTCTTAGGGGGTTATATACTTGTTACAGACAGTTTCTCAATTCCCACAATTTACATTTACACAAGTTTAGTCTCAGTCAAGTTTAGTGTATTCAAAAACGCATTAGCCAAATTAAACACATCCCTTAATTGAATTCGATAAAGATTACTAGTCTATAACTAACTTTGAAAACTACGGTTTGGTTAATATATTATTTATCACTTGACTGCGAAACCGTTCCTTTCCTATTGATTGGGTTCATTACAGCAGTGCTACTTAGTCTAACTCTATTCTATAACATTACCAGTTAAGTATCGTTGTATCGGCTATCGGACGTTCGTATCTTGGAACGGTTAAGTTTTGAACTTCTCTATTATGTGCAAGTTAAAATTAATTGAGTGGCTGATTAGTTCTCACTTAGAATTTAAAATACTTTAGGAAGTTCAGCTTATTATATTGCTAAAGATATGGTGTCGATCATAATTATTAATTCTACTGATAATGTCTAAAGGTATTTCCACAAATGTTATATTCATAGATGCCTTGTTCTATATTAAACTGCTGTAACGATTTGAATGGTTGTAGGGTAGCATCCGTAGGTTTTTGGTTTTTAGAACCCTAACTCATTTTTCTAAAATAAAAGTAGCCTGAATTATCCAACTGTTTGCCAGTGACAGTTCCATCAAAATCTGTCGATCAGTTCCAGAGATTTGATGAACAAACAGAAATACAGACTTTTTTTAGGTTATTTTCAAAAAATAATGTTTGCAAAAAACATAACAAATAATTTATTTCAAAATAATGCAGCCAAACCCGTAAGTAAAAGCAAGTATAAAAAAAGATAGTTAAACTTTAAAACATACGATTAAACACACGAGTCAGTTAGTAGGTCAAGTAGGGTAATTGTGGGTTAGTGGGTGAGACACGGTCTAATTCTAATATCCAATTTTTTGTTCACGTCGCTGCGTCGACATAATCAAGAGCTACATTAATTTTGAATGCATATCCAAGTGCTGTTGAAAAATTCAAGATTTATGAATATTAAAATGTTAACTTGCTGAAATGTATTCGGCTTCAATTTTTTATTAATACAAGTTCTTGGTCTAGTAGTTGATTACAATGCTTCCGTAGTAAACTAGGATTCTTGATTAAGAGATTAAGCTACGAATTATGGCCGTCAATTTTTGTTCATCCAAAAACTTTTTTCCTATAAATGGTATTAAAAGTTAACTACAGAAGAGTGATTTCATTGTGTTTGTCAGTATATTCTAAAGGGTGTGACATTATTTCTCAGCATCTTCTTATTTGAAGTTGGAAATTCCCCTGTGTGTATTTCTAATGCTGCTATTACGAGAAGTATTATAAAATCAAGATGACGGTTTCAGAATGGTCGCCAAACATTAAAAAATACTATTTATGCATAGTATCTTGTACGATATTATCAAACTTTTCATTTTCGACTTTCAATCGCACTTGAACGGTTTTTTAATTCATTAGTGCATATTCAAAAATCCTTTGTCTCGATGTAGGTTACATTTTATTATGACGAAATGGAGTTAAGGTGATGTTATGTACCTCGGATAGCCAATTATATAATCGAGCACAACTCAAGTACTTATATTTCCCAACAAAAAGTTATATCGGATTTAACTTAACCAGTAATGTATAAATATATAACAATAAATATTTCTTTATCAAATATAATTTTAAGAGTTTCGTTTCTAAAGGGTTCCTACCCTTATATTTAGTTAATCATATGCGTCCGTCTGTCCGCAGCTTAGCTGTAATTTGGTATGAATATACTCGTACATATTAGTCACCAGTTCCATGGTATCGGGTGTCGTTAAGAAGTTCCTAAAAAATATTTTTTCGATTTAGGGATCTAAGGTAAAGTATTTAGCTCTAAAGTACTAATTTTGTTAGAGTAAAATGTCAGTAGAAAACAACATTAAACCCTCTTCTTTGTTCGCATTATTGTAATACTACGGAACCCTATATTGCGCGTAACCGGTCGGGCACTAAACTAGCTATTAGTTTTTATCTATGTACTATAAGAATAGAAGTATTTTCACTATTTTCAAATTCAAATAATTTTAAACACCCATTTTGAACCCGTCTGTTTTTATACCCGTCTGTGTGAACAAAGTCTGATGGGGCTGGGATCTTTGTCGAAAATGGCATTGCAGTTTACAGGTCGCACACTAAAAATCGTTAAAAGACATAACTGTCATTGTTTCCGGTGTACAATATACCCTCACAATATTTGTTTCTTCAGACACGTAGGAAAGTAATTTCTTAACTTGCATACATCTCTCGTGCGTTGATGGAGCTACGTCAGAAACCTTTTCTGGCCAACGATTAAATTACATAAGCACTCGTAGAAGGCTAATCAAATGTGTGTATTTATAAATGAAGCTATCTTTTCGGATTTTGTCGCGGATTTATTTTGAGTTTTGGTTCCCGAAATTTCGAATTACAACAATCATGGTCATGGGAGACACTCTCCGTCCGAAAATATACGTAGTTTCATTTAGGTATAATTTCAAATATTCGCGTAAACCTAGGAAAGTATCAAATTAATGTACTTTAGCTTATATGTATAATGTATATATTATAACAGATTTATTTTACATTTTATATATAACATTCTTATCTAAAGTTGGAAATCACCTTTGTTATTAAATTGTGTTATATAAACAGAACAGTATCTTGAACATTTTTCTGGAGCAGCTAATGAAAATAAAAACTTACTAAATACGTGGGTAGTAAAGAAATAAAATAAAGGCAAATAGCTATTTCTTATAACAAGTCCAACATTCTTTCTCAATTTAGAAAATGATTGTTCTTCTTACACGAGACTCACATTCCCTTTGTCTAAATGTTTAATTTTACATTTTAAGTTAGTTTTTGTTCGTTTTTAATGAACAATTTATGTCACTGGTAGGTTTTCCCTTTTGTTAATTTACAACATTACCTTTTTTGTTCAGCTTTGAGTGAAATGTTCAATAAAAATGACTTTTTATTTAAATTATACTGAATAGAATAAAAATACAATTTGCCATTAAAATGTACATTTATATAATATGCTTATGTGTAGGTGTGTGCGTGTGTATATATGTGTTTGTGCTGCATTGTGTGTGTAAGTTAATTTGGATAAAAAATTGTTTACAGGTATTATAATACAGAGTCTATTACCTAAAGTAAGACATAGGCTATTTAGGTTAGTATTTTAGGACACAGCTAAATGTAGGAAGAATACCATATACCATACCTAGTGTCAATAGTATGTTATTTTATTTAGTATACACAATATATCACATATGAGTTAACTACATGACATAACTTTTAGAAATGTTTCTTTTTCATTTTTGTTAGTTTTTTTTAAAAGAGTTGACCAAAAAGTCAACAGTGACTAAAATATATAGCGCAAATATTTTAAAAGATGTAGAAAAGTATATTATTTATCTATGGTAATTAAGTAACATTTATTTTAAATTGTGTATCCGATTTAAATTAATTAAGAAGGGACGAAAGCTGGATACGGATATGTTTCTCTCTTGCTTGTGTAATGGCTATCAATGAGGATTAGAGTGTGAACGTTAAGTTAAAAAAAATATATTTACTGGGAAAATAGTTTAGTTTTTAAACTTTCAAAGACAATCAAAATAAAATATGCCAAATCTGAAGTATTGGAGAGGTGCCAACATCATGCTGAATAAAAGGTGAGCTACGATTCATATTACTCTGGTATTTCTATAACGTTTTGTAAATACGTTAAATTTTACTTAACTATAATAATACTTTAGTTTCTTAGAACCACGAAATTTAAATACACTCAAATGTTTATTTATGTTTAGGAAAATGGAATCATTTTCAAGGACAAATAATAATTGATAAAGAAGTTTTCATTTATTTACAATTCCATACGTTAACAGGTATTGCAAGTTATACATTTTAAATAGAATAACTAGCGACTCAACTTCCTTCCGTTTGAATTTACAAATAGGTATGCTTTAACGGTTAGTGTAGAAGTTTTAGTGATGATTTTTTTATTGCAGTGATAAGTATCGTATATATTAATAAATAAATAAATAAATATTTTGGGACATTTTACACACAGCACTATCTAGTTCCACAATAATGTACGAGCCTTGTGTTATGGATACTAGATGGTTGATATACTACATATATATAAGTTTAAATACATACATATAATAAATATAAACACCCATGACTGGAGTACAAACATTCGTGCTCAACAAATGTATTCCCCCAGCGGGACTCGAACCCGCGACCGCTGGCGCAGCAAACTGAGCCACGCGCGTCGTCAATAAATATAATTCGGATAATCAACTATAATAAAACCAAATGTTATCAAAATCTATATAGTGTATTTTGTAACGTGTTTCCAAACAAACAGATAGACCGATAAAATAACTATTTCTATAGGCTGTTACAATATTAATTAATTTATATTCTGGTAGAATTTTATTACATGCTCCTATATAAATATTAATAATTAACAATACAAATATATAAATGGGTCATACTCAGAAAAAGTGTACATTTGTCATCTTTTCTTGTCCCGCTACTTCATACTTCTATAAATGTCATATTTTACAAATATAATTAAAAAAAATGCCTTTGTTGCTATATTTATCTATTAATAAACTGATTTCTTTAGTAGTATATCTATAATTTACATTAAAACATACTTTTTTTTTGAGATTAATTTTCTTAAAAATCATCTCTCTATACATTTTTTCAATGTCCTAATGACCGTTTTACTTGTTCAGAGACTGGTTGTTACGAATAATAATAAATTTATCTAACATTGTGTATACCCATATTACATTTGCTAAACTAATCAATTAAATTAGAATAAATTTATTCGTAAATCATAAAAGGAAAAAAATATTTTAATAAAATAATATATGTCCTAAAATTATGTCATTTTGTTACTCAGGGTGAGTTACGCATAATAAAATTTAGAAAGAATTTATTTAAAAGAGTAGAAATATTTTTTCTGTTTTGGTTGTACTAGTAATAACGTTAAAATTGTTATTGCTGCGACCTTTGTATTTTCATTGTCATAGTTCACTCATGATTTTTTGTCAAACAAATATTTTTTTTAAAATGTCTCAGGGTAATAAACGACTATTATTTTGGTAAATATTTTATAATTTTCTTTTAATAACTAAATACTTTTGTTATATTTTGTCCGACCATTATAACTATACTCAGTGTTTTTTTGTGTAATACACGGTTTACGTGAAAACCCTCTTTGAAGTTATAATTTCTCAGAATTGATTCTCAGGTTTGTTATATTGCGTGACGTTACGAAACTGAAAAATTTTTAAGCTTAGTTCATAAAAACAAATAAATAATTATTTTATGTAGTATTATAAAATATTTTTTTCAGAGCAAAAATATTAAAATACATGTAGGTAAATGGTGATATGTATGATGGCAGGGATCACAAAGAATATCTAATTTAATAGTTTCTTGAATTTACGCGAATATTTGACTTTATAAATGAAATTTTATTTCAGTAGACACGCCGCGAGACAAAAAATATAGAGAGCGTCTGAAACCAACTTTATATATTAATTTTGTTAAAATTCCATTTAACCATTATTACTTTTTTTTATTAGCGATATCTGCGATCAGTCTCTTTTAGACTATAAGCGGATCTTGTGGGCCTGTGGGATGTGGGCCTATTTCTTGTTAGAGGTGCTTACCAGCGGTAGCTACCTTTTTAAGTGTCTAAGATCTAGCTCTTGGATATCGTATCGCTTCAAGCGTGTGTAGTAGCTGATATACAGCAGCACAGATGCCAGGTAATTTGGTAGATTTTTTAAGGCGGTGTTTATATTTTTGTTTGGCTGTGTTAATCTGGAGTACCTCATGTATCTCGGCGTCCTTGTGTAGCTCTTATTTCATTCAATATGTTTTAATAGTATAATTTATTTAACATCAGTATTGTGGACAAAAGTCGAAGGCGGCCGAACGTAGACGAATTCACTCGACGGCGAGTCGTCAACACGCATTTGTTTTAAGCCACGCCTTTTTTATTAACTCGTTAACGGTTAAACTACTGTGTGTATTTAGAGATAGGAGGATTCCATGTCTCAGCACGAGGAAGATAGTCAGCTGGTCACAGTACACCTGGTGGGGATGGACGGGAAGAGACACAAGAATAGTTAAGAATATGAAGCTCCTCCAACCAGAATACGTCAAGCAGGTAGACAACCTGCTGGAGAAGAAATACGCAGTGTAGTGCGACGGCACAGAACATTCGAGTGATGTCTGCTGATACCTTCAGCAGAGGTGTAAGCCTTTACGACCATCTGCTGGAGGGACCTAATCTGCTAACGTCGCTTATATTGTTCGGCTTTCAAGAAGGGCAGGTGGATACCACGCTGACATACAGGAGATAATCCTTCGGATGAGATTCGACCTGAGGATCAGCCAGCACGATAGTTTGTGTGGTGGGACACCGACTGGATGAATTCACCTCGCCACTGATGACAAAAAAAAACGCATTGTCGCGCCCTCGAGGTTATCACCAGAAGCCATTGCATGACCAACTGTTCCGGGAGCTAGAATTTCTGTAGCGGCCAGAAGAACTATAATCCGCTGAAGGGGCATATCTGATAAATCAAATCAAAACTAAATATTTTATTCAGCATAAAAATTATTGCAATTTCTTACGGAACGATCAGTTCGGAAAAAAGAAGCCTCTGAATTGAAAAGAACTTGCGAAAGAAACTCGGCGGAACTAATATTATTATTTTAAGTTCATCTCTCTCTCTCTTTTTTCAAATGAAATTGCAAATTAACAATAATTCTATATATTGAAATAGCCTGGCGGCGATCACATCACTCTCAAGCTATACTGTCTTCTAAAAAATCATTAACAGAAGAGGAAGGTCTGCTGCACATAACTGAGGAGAAAAAGCTGCACGTCACTGAGGAGGACAAGCAGTTCAAGCAAGACGACGAGTGGCTACCGGATCCTGCACGCTTCTCTTCTCGAAATCAGAGACATTGGTGAGAGCAGCTAGAGTATTGACATTTGAGAACAAGTGTCAACGTTGAGCTACAGGATGAAGCATTGTCACATCGAAGAAGCTGAACGCTGTCAGCTTCAAAAAGAAATGTTACGGATTAAAGCATCTCGTCCACCACCTAAGACGAGCAGATTATTTCGACTGGATCCAGTACTAGAGGATGATGTGCTGCGTGTAAGAGGCCGTATAGGATCTGCCACCTCGCCCCTCCAGATGAAATGACCTATTATCCTCGATGAAGGCCAACGCATTAGGATACTCCTTGTACTACGAGAACATTGCGCTGGGGTCACGCCAATCGAGAACGTGTAGTTCGTACTTTCCCAACAACCATTCAATTACTTTGGAATGAACTACTTCGGGCCGATGATAGTGAAGATCGGCAGATATCGAGAGAAGCGGTGGGAAGCGCTGTTCATGTGTCTCAAATCGCGTGCCGTGCATCTGGAGATCGCCCATCACTGTCCACGAGTTCGGTGATCATGGCGCTGAGACGAGTGGCAGCTAGAAGAGGACGGCCGAACACCATTCACTCAGATAACGCCACCAACTTTAGAGGAGGGGACAACGGACTTTTTTTTACGCTCTGAATTAGTGCTTGACTACGTTCCACCTGATGGTAAGCGGTAATGCAGTCGTAGATGGTAAGTCGCACTAATTCAGTAGCTACCTATTCACGCTTGCCTTAAAGACACCCATATTGTAATCGGACGGAAACTCGGACGCAGGCAGGTTGTTCCAATCCTTAGCCGCACGTATGATATATTCCCGAAATGCAACCTATAGAATACACAAAGGCTGGCAACCCTACGTCGGTGATCGAGGCTTTGTAAGTTGGCTTTTACCAGGGTAGGGTCACCAATAAGCCTCAGCGCACGCCTCTCAGTCGAGTCTAAGGCTGACAGATGGCATTTTGCAGCACCAGCCCATATGTGACTACAGTATTCTACGCACTACCGGACTTGAGCTTTGTATAGATTAAGAAGCTGTCTCGTTGTGAAATACTGTCGGACCTTTGCGAGGATGCCAACTTTCCTCGCTGCTACATTAGCCTTGGACGCGATGAACCGCCCGTAGTTTATGTTGGGGCTAATGTCCATTCCCAACAACTGCAGACGGTCAGTGTATTCTAGAGGCACATTTCGGAAAGTAGGAGTCAAGATAAAAGGACTCCTTTTTGTGGTGAACAGGCACGCCTGTGTTTTGGTGGCGTTGAAACTCACAAGATTGGTATCGTCCCAAGTGGAGGCTGTCCTGAGTGTGAGATTCAACCGCTCTACCATGGCCTCTCTTTCGGACTGAATTTGATCTCTACTGGCCCGAGCACTCGGCAGGTATCTCTCTACAACAGATATAGAATACACAGAGGCTGGCAACTTTACGTCGGTGATCGAGGCATTGTAAGGTCACCAATAAACCTCTGCGCACGCCTCTCAATCGAGTCCAAAGCAGACAGATGGCATTTCGAAGCATCAGCCCATATGTGACTACAGTATTCCACACACGACCGGACTTGAGCTTTATAAATTAAGAAGCTGTCACGGTGTGAAATACTGTCGGACCTTTGCGAGTATGCCAACTTTCCTCCCTGCTACATTAGCCTTAGACTCGATGAACCGCCCGTAGTTCATGTTGGGGCTAATGTCCATCCCCAACAACTGCAGTGTATTCTAGAGGTACATTTCGGAAAGTAGGAATCAAGGTAAAAGGACTCCTTTTTGTGGTGAACAGACACGCCTGTGTTTTGGTGGCGTTGAAACTCACAAGATTGGCATCGCCCCAAGTGGAAACTGCCTTGAGTGTTAGATTCAACCGCTCTACATGGCCTCTCTTTCGGACTAAATTTGATCTCTACTGGCTCGAGGATTTGGCAGGTATCTCTCTACAACTGTGCTGTCGTCTGCGTACCCATGGATACCGGGTGTAAGCAGGTCGTTGATATGAAGCAGGAACAAGGTTGCAGAGAGAACAGACCCCTGAGGAACCCCTGAGTTGGTATTTAAGGGTTGTGGTGAACAACCCTCAACCCTCAGGAAATCTTTAATCCAGTTGATCAGGCCAGGAGATATACCATAGGCTGAAAGCTTGCTTACAAGGCTAGCGTGCCAGACCCTGTCAAAGGCCTTTGAGACGTCGAGGGAGACCGCGATCGCCTCCCCGTTTCGCTCAAGAGCCTCGCCACAGGTGTGATTGGCGTACACTAGAAGGTCCCCAGTCGACCGATTCCGGCGAATTCCATATTGTCAATCATTGAGGAGATCATTCTGTTCAAGCTATGCCATTAGTCGATTGTTCAATACACGCTCCATAATCTTGCAGTGTATGGAGGTGATCGAGATCGAACGATAATTGGCAGGGTCAGCACGGCTACCTTTCTTGGGCACTGGTTGCACGTTGGCAAGCTTCCAGGATTTAGGTACTATTCCAGTCCTAAGAGAAAGGCGGTACAGACGTGTCAGTATCGGAGACAACTCGGGAGCACATGTTTTAAGCACTATCGCTGGTATACCATCAGGACCACTTGCTTTATTCACATATAGACGACACAAAACTCTCTTTACCTCTTTTTTTCAGGCATTGAGATCCCGCAGTGAGGTAGATGTGGAAGAATAGCATTGCCAGAGTCTAGACATGAATTTTGGGCAAAAAGGGAGGTAAGTAAGACGCCTTCTCTTTTGTCGTATGAGCCAGGGATCCGTCAAATTTTACCAGCGGTGGCAGTGAGGACCGACAGAAGTTCGTCTCGACCGCTTTGGCAAGCGACCAAAAAGCTCTGCTGCCAGATGGTTGGGCAGAGAGCTTTGTGCCAAAATGTGTAATTCGGTCAAGACGAGCCTTCTTTAATGTCTTTTTGTAGGACTTGGCGGCTAAGTTAAAGGCTCTCTTCTTGGATCTTACATCCGGAGTTTTGCGGTCTCGAGCATCAACCCAGGCAAGGTAGGCCGAATGCTTACGCTTTTCAGCAAAGGTGTATTCAACATTAAACCATGGGCGAGCTTTGCCACCGACGGGTACATCAGAGAACTCAGAGACTCATCAGAGAATAAAATATTCCATTGCTTGATGCATCATATCAGTTATAGCATCCGCACAACTCGACAGATCGGAAGAAGAGAAGCAGACCTGCCGCCAAGGGAAGGATGCAAAAAAGTGTCGCATCTCATCCCAATCTGCTGACTTGTATTGCCATACGGGCTGTCTACCAAGAATAAAACCAGCGGTGAAGGAGGAAGGACTTCTGCATTGTATGGAGTGGTGCTACATTCCCCGAGGTGCCCCGAATCAGGGAGGCCACTAACCACTTCCTGCTGGGGTCATCTGCTAGCCTGCCTACAACCGGGCTGGAAAGACGACGACCGATGCACACACGTGAGGGGAGCCAGCAAGGCGCTTACTGATCATTTTTGGCGAAGATGGGTGCGAGAGTACCTCCCACTCTCATTCGGTGGACCAACGAACAAGACAAAGATTCTGCAAGCGGGAGACATCGTGATGATGGTTAACCCCATCTTGTCACGTAACATGTAACTTATGGGCATCGTGAAACGAGCCTACTCGACGGTGACGCACGAGGTGCAGACGTTCGAACGAAGAGCGGCGGCTTCAATCGTCCCGTCACTAAGCGCGTTGTGCTGATCGTGCTGATGAAGAATGAGGCGCGCAGCGCTACGCTATGGGGAGAACGTAGTACTACATCCGCCGGCGAGTCATCGACGACGGCACCCGACCACGAGCGGTAGCAGCCGACCGTTCACGATCGTACCCGAACACATTAGTTTTAAACCATGCCCCTTTTATTAGATTGTTAACAGTTAAACTACTGCGTGTAGTTAGAAATAGGCCACGCCTATTTTATTTACGGTGTTTGTTTGTAATATTTTATCCACACCTAAGCGTGTGTGAGTCATATAGCACTCCTTTAGAGTCCCCCTAAGCCGTCTCCATACCATTCGATAGTTTCGTAAGCCGTGGTCCGAACCTCGCAGGAGGTGCCATTACGAAACTACACCACTTGAACTTCATAATCCATTTCTAGCCTGTGCGCCTCTACACCCGGTAACGTAGTTAAGGCCATTAGGGCTAACCGCACTCTACATTCAGGAAAAATATGTACGGCATGCATTCACTCCGGATAGCAACATCGAGCTGAGCAGACGTACTACAGAGCGTAGCAGTGGAAAGACAGTATAAGTGAAGTGAGTCTAGCGTTGCCAGAGAAGTGTTAGTGTACATTGTAGTGAACTAAGAGCTTGTAGAGCTCTCAAAGAAATCTAAAGACAAACTCGGACCATCTGTGCCACAACCCGCGTCTATGAAGCATACTCTGCCTTTCGCAACCCACGTGTATTCTGTAAACCCGCTGCCAACAGCGTCCTCTGCTCCTTCAGAGTGTCAGTGCCTTCACCACATCCTGCGCCTTCAGCGCACTATTTGTTACCACTAAGCCGCTAAAAGAGCAGCACTAGAAAAATTGACATCGATTTAGACATGACAAGGCGTGGAGTAACCTCACAGCAGCCGTGTTTCCTGCGAACTATAATTTAGCGTACTGTCAAGGCTTGTACACGGGAAGTCTGTGGTTCAGCTGTTCGCGCGGGGCGCTAAATGCACTGCGCGTCCAATATAATAATCTTTTCAGGATGATGTTGAAACTCCCTCGTTTCTATAGTGCCTCTGGGATGTTTACCCAATCGCTTACAGATGGTTTCCATGCTATCATCAGGAAAAAGGTAGCTTCGCATGTGATAAGGATTCGGGGGAGCATAAATAGCATCCTGAAAATCGTGGCTTAGGACACGAGAGCTCCTGTGCTGAGGCATCTCAGGCAGAACCATTGTCCCCATGAAATGCCTCGTAAGTACAAACACACTAAATCACTTTTGTTATGTTTTGTTTGTATTTGTTACTAACCCTAGTGTATAAGTTGTATTATCTAAGGTGTATACTAACAAAAAATGATTCCTATATTGTTCCGAATAAAAACAATTACTATTATTTTAATTTGAGTACCTTCAAGACAAGAGTGAATAGGTACCTTCTAGGCAAGCGCACTCCTATTAGGACGGATTCACGCTACAATATCGGCAACAATGTCAAACTCAAATAAACTTGGAATCGAGCGAGACAACAAACGATGGCAGTTATATTGCCATTAGGTCAGAAAATGTTTTGCCCGCCCCCGTTCTGTAAAGTGTCTAGGGGACCACGGGACTTCGGACTGCCCGCGTAGGGAACCCGTACCAGACGCCTCTTTGAGCAGTTCTTTGCGGAGAGCAGGGAACTCACGCGAATTATAGTGGGTGCTCCCGCGCACCATAAGGGCAGGACTCTGGTACGTGCCCTACACAAAGGCCAATGCCAAATGTATACACGCGTACCAGTGCCGACAACTAACGTATGAGCGAACCGCATGGCTACCCAAAGCTGGGGTCTACCCAAGAGGCCTTCATTGCAGACAGATATCACAGTGCCTTCAGGGCAGACACGAGTCACGACACTCACGTTGGATGAAATAGTCTCATCATTTAAGGTGTTATGTTCTATGAGAAAATAGGAGCCATTTTTGCTACATTCACCTCACTAACAAACTAACAAATGGTTTGTTTAGATAGAATTAAACCCAATTGGTGTCTACAACACCAACTCACACCAACCTCAGTAGAGGAGGTTAAACAATAATCAAGACACTTCAGACTAGAAAGACACCTTAGATAGAATCCCTAATAAAATAATTAAACGAATGGAAATAACCTATAGTTATAGGTATTCACAAACCAGGGAAGGCTCGCAACCTCCTTTTTAGCTACATACCGATTTCACTACTAAACCGCATAAGTAAAATCAACGAAAGAATAATATAAGCCAAACAAAGGGCCATAGCATAGGCCAAAACTCTCATATTTCCTGAACAATTCGGAATGCACCGCTTAACGCAGCACATACATAGACATTTTAACATTTTTAATTGATCAGTAGGCACAGGTGTGCTCTTTTCTATAGTAAAGGCGTTTGACAAAATCTGGCACAACGGTTTATTATATAAGCTTTACCGAATGGGCGTACCAAATGGTCTCGTTCACATCAAACGAGAATATTTGTCAAATCGTTCCTCCGTTGCAGAGTAGATGGTACATTTCCCATACCACACCCCATAAGGGCAGTAGTACCTCAGGGCTCAAAGCTAAGACACGAGAGATACTTTATACACTCTACACGATCGACATTCCGAGGCATGAGACTACGACCATCGCCCTCAATGCGGATGACACAGCCATTTATGCCCCAGCAATATGCACTAATAGAATAGTTTCAAGACTTCAAAAGGCAGTCATAATCATGGGGCATTGGTTCCGAAAATGGAGTAGTGAGTTGAACTCTGAGAAAAGAGTGGCTGCGTACTTTTAACTAAAACCGATTTATACGCATAGCCACAGGCAGCCTGGTGCACAGTAGACCTACACAAAGAATTACAGCTAGAGATCATTAGGGACTACATAAAAACAACTTTCATTAACTAGGTACTTTGCAATAATATCAATGCACACAGACGAGTTATTAGTAAACGCCGCTAATTACGAACCCGTAGATGACATAACAGATAGGCACAGACGACCAAAAGACGTAATTTAGCCTTTATCTTTAGGAACACACACCGACACCGTACACACAATCACCGTTCTCGCCGACGCGAAAGAGGTCCCAAATCGTATACGACTCCTTCAAGAGTCCCACTAAGTCCCCCGAATTTCATGCTCCATTTTTAGGCAGGACGTTCTGTCCGCCTCACCACGCTGTAAAGGCCAGTAGAGCCAACAGCACTCTACATTCATCGTCAGACAGCCATCGAAGAGGCGAGAACAAGAAGAATAAACGAACAAGCAAGAAAAGAATTTGAACCTCTTATACAGTCCACGACAATCAGTTTATAATTTTTGTAACTTTAAAATACATTATTTTATTTAATGTAAATAATACATTACAATAATGTAAATAATATTTATTAAACCAAACAATTGTTTCTATACTACGCTTTATGACATCAGTTTTGTTACGAAGATTCTCAGTATCGTTACCTATCAGTTTAGTTACAAATGTCAAATGTACACTTTTTCTGAGTATGACCAAAATACAAAAGTAATAGTACATATATCGGCAAAAAATATAATATATAACGTTTATTATAAAATGGAGTACAATACAGCAATTATCCTGCATTGGTGTAATGACAAATCGATAGTAACGCTGCGGTTTCATGGTCAACTGATACTTATTCAAAATGTAGTTTAAAATTTTGTTATTAATAGTAAATAACCAGGAATAATATTCTTTGAAATTCATTAATTTCGACTTTTTTTTAAATTAAATAATACGTTTTAGTAGGTACAAATAAGTTTAAAAGAAATATTTATATTATGTATGTATTTAAAAATTTATATATTTGGTATCCGTAAAACAGGCCTCGTAGCTTACCACTGAACTAGATGGCGCTGTTGTAAATATGTCCTAAAATATTTATTTACTTATTTAAATTATTATATCAAGCCCTAAGCGAGACTCGAACCCGCTACCGACTGACTACAGGCTGAGCCAAACGTGTCAAGATACATAAATATAAACCTAAAAAAATATTTAAAGCTATTCTAAGATATAGTACAATCTAAGATAAAAACTGTAGTTAATTAAGTTCGAGATAATATATCAGATGCACAAAGATTCTCCTTTGTTTACGCACGGTACTTCCTTGAATTTACAGCCGGGACGTGTTTACTGGCTCGCTGAGGTTGGCCTTTGTTTTTTATTAAGTAATCAGATCGTAGCAGGATACTGCCAGGGCTCAAAGTTGAACTGTTATAGCTTGTGTTTTATTGAAAGTTAAATATAATCTTTATCTAACATAAAGCTGCGTGTTTGAATAGAATATTTAATTTTTTGTGTGATTTATTCGCTCTTTATCAATACAATATATATTCATGTCAAATCAAATCAAATCAAATTAAAATATTTTATTCAGCATAAAAATTGTTACAATTTCTTACTGAACGTCATGAGTCTACCACCAGTTCGGAAAGAAGAAACCTCTGACCTGAGAAGAACTGGCGAAAGAAACTCAGCGGGACTAATTTTTTTTTTATCTTAATCTCATTCTTTCTTTTTTAAATTAAATTGCATATTAACAATAATTCTATATGTTGAAATAGCCTGGCGGCGATCACATCATTCCCAAGGCGTACTGTCTTCTAAAAAAAACGTTAATCGAATAATAACCCTTAGTACACAAACGTTCCTTCACAATTTTTTTAAATTTGGCAATAGAAGCTTTTTGAACGTTTTCTGGGATCCTGTTGTATAGACGTATACATTGTCCATAAAAAGAATAACTAACTCGGCGTAAGCGAGTTACAGGCATTACAAGTTTATGTTTGCTCCTAGTATTAATGCTATGCATGTCGCAATTCTTGGGAAATTCGTGTATATGAATGAATGAATGAATGAATACAAAACTACTAATATGTTATCTAATTAACTTATTACAACTCACTGGGAGCAATCCTATGACGCAACGATGCAACAAAACCATTAAGAAATATATGGATGGATGCCACATCTTTTTGAAATGAAATATTAATCTTAGAACTAATTGGATTTAGATGTACATACGACGAGACTAGAATTTTGACATGACAGTCACAAAATTTTCCTCAAGATCGTTACCGATTGTATACCAAAAATAGACTTGATTAATTGTAATATTAATCAATCAAATCAAAATATTTTATTCGTGTAAAATATTTAACGTCATGAGTCTACCACCAGTTCGGATAGAAGAAACCTCTGACCTGAGAAGAACTGGCGAAAGGAACTCAGGGACTAATATTATTTTTTATCCTAATCTCGCTCTTCTCAAAAATATTCACATATCATCAAATCGTGTTCTCAAATTACATAGAAATAGACTGAGTAAAAATATTAACCATTTATGTATGTAAAACTATAAAAAAATCTTTATTATGAAATAGCCTTTAGGCCTTGACAGTATTAAAATGAGTCGCTCTCACGCCATTTAAGCATTACTCTTGTATACTCGCTTATATCCGGCTGAAAAAGTTGTGTTAAGTGATATTTAGAATTAAAGGTGCCCATTCACATTAATTTATGATTAAAATGGCGTGATTACGGACTTTGAATGATAGGCTTCTGATTTTATACTGTACTAGTGACGTACGCTTTGCTTAGATTGTAGTTAATAGAATTTTTATATCTTAATTTTAACACGTTATATTCTAACGGTTACATAATTGTCCGCAATAAAAAGTTGACGATATGTTGACCCGCTACCATTATACCAAATTTTGTCAAAATTGGTCCAATAGGTTCCTTATTTCGGTCACTGACCGACAAAATTTTAAAGCCTCTGTATCGATAATATTGACTTTCAGAATTATTCTATTATTCAGAAATTTATTAATAACATCTTAATTATAATAAAAAAGCCTAAGTATTATGTGGTACTCCTGGTAATATAATAGTCTATCAGTGCATTAAGCATCCAAATCCATACAAACGTTGAACAGATGGGAAATAGCATTGAACTGATTCTTAATGTAATACACGAACGAATCACTACGCAGTTCATACAAATGTATGTACGTCGTAACTTAAACAAAATTTTGACAATTTTCACCCAACGTACATTATCTAAGAATTAGAAGTACCAAAGATAGCTACGTCAAGGGAATAAGAAAATAAGCGAGTATTTTTAAAAACATAATATTTATGTGGCTGTAGTTGCTACGGTTTATTATGTAATCTAGTCACACACAACACGAAATAGCAAATCTCGTACATTCTGTCTCTCTTGTAAGTAATATTTATTTCTTTGAAGTTCTCAATAAAATATATTTTCATGGGAAATATGTACATTAGTCGTAAACCGTAAGAAGTAAAAATATGTGTATTTTAGAATACCTAAAATGAAATTGAACTTTGCTTTATATGTATTTATTTAATATAGTTTTAATATAAAAAACTAAAGAGTCTGTTACTGTCACTTTATTTTAACTGACAATCCTAAAGTTTAAAAAAGCTTAAAAACTTTAACAGCCAAAAGCTTGATACAAAATGTGTAGCTTCAGCCATAACATAGAATATTGGACAGTGTCTAAAAAAACGATGTAAATATTCGCAACAAAAGCTCGTTATATTAAAAAATGCGTAAACATTCTGGCTATTCCAAAACGTTCATTTCAAACTCAAGGAAACATCTTTACAGCTTATTAATTCTCTTATTCAACATGAGAAATGGCCATAAGGAAGGCAGAAAGTATAAATTTAATATTCAAAAATATTGTAAGCAGCTGAGCCCTACACTCGTGAAGCATTTGTTACAGCGTCTTCTTAACGAGCCTAATAAATTTCGGGAGTTTATAAAAATTGACGAACGATATTGAAAATTTGCGAAAAAATTGTGGTGAAAAATTTTTAGTACGACACTAAAACGATCAAGCGACTGCCGCAACGCATTTAGGAGTAATAAAAGCAGACATTCACAATCGTAACTCAAGTTAGAATTTTTTGAACCCATAAACCACTCGGGCGCCATCTGTTTTGTGTATCTGAAGGCTTCAGTCGTAACAGCCAAGTTAATGTCTTCGCGTAATCATAAACTCGTTTAAATTGGCTCAAATTATGCTGAATAGCAATATTCTTAACTAGGTCATTCTTAATTATGTTAGTGTACCTGCCTGCATTCAAACTGATACATGGCAAAACATGGTATGTACTTCACTTATGGAACAAACTTATTCTTCCATAGAATATGAAATATGTCAAAACACTTGAAGTAATAAGTTATTAAGAATCATTAAACTGTACGCTTATTTATTTGGTGGTATACCGATAGGTAAATCACACATCATTCTCATAGTGACCATGTCGATTGGTATTATTTTGGTAGTATTTTTAACTATCAGCTCATATTATCATATTAGTTGTAATTTGGATTAAATATGTAGGTTCACTCTTTTTCAGTCTCCTTACTTCAAAAGGTTTTTTGAAAATATCGTTAATAAGCAAATTTCGCCTTTTGTTCCTTACACCACGGAATACACTTAGCAAGAAAGTGTATAAATATCTAAATATCATCGTAATATTAAATAAAATGTTAACAAGCGCCATGTTTTCAATCAATAAGCCAAACAACAATACCGTTAACCATATCTTTAAAGGATATGCTTTAGACGAATTGAAGTTAGAATTTTGAACAATATACCACAAATATAAATTATATAATATTCCTTTAAATAAACAGGAAAATTTAACTAACCACTATATGGAATCTAAAATTAACATTCATAATTATATGATATTTCGAGCTTGACCTACACTCGGAGACGATGCTATTCGCTTTGTTTCGCTTTACGTGCACTAAATACATACAGCACTTGTGGTATACCTTTGACCACTCGCTCAGAAACTCTCCACCTTTTGGAACCTCTCAACCACTTCTACCTCGAAACGGTCAACCTACAACTTTTGGTCGTTTTATCCAAATTCACTCTGTAAATTATAGAATTTGTCTCGCTTTAAATGTTTTTCATTTTTTGCAAACTGGTTTTAATTCGGTCATAGAATTTCGCAAATTTCAAACTTTCATATTGTTTACTTTGAAACGTATTTTAAATTTATTTCTGAAGCTCTACACTTTTCAATGATATTTTAGAGTTAATTGCAAATTCCTAACTCTAACATTTTTTTAGTTTTAAAACAGAAAAATGTATGTTTGACTAATTTATAAAATATTTTAAAATACGAAATAGAATATCTATATTCCTATTTAAAATGAACTTCAAACTATTACTGATTGATAATAAAGTTATTATTAGTATTAAGAGGTCATGTAACCTGGTACGAAGACGTATTTCCAATGGTTCATTAAACCATGTAATGTCGAAGACGTCTTTATTAATTTAAGTGTTAATTAAGCTATGTATTAATGATATATAATTAATAAGTATTATTAAGTAAGTAATCATTATTATATCCCAACCAGGATTGCTGCCTGGTTTTTTAACTCATAATGTATGTATTTAAACACTTAAAAACTAGAAATAATATATTTTGTATAAACATTAGAA
This sequence comes from Boloria selene, assembly GCA_905231865.2. Lineage (NCBI taxonomy): Eukaryota > Metazoa > Arthropoda > Insecta > Lepidoptera > Nymphalidae > Boloria > Boloria selene. The sequence goes on from HG993134.1 coordinate 575,390, forward strand.
CTAACTAAAAACCAGGAAATAGATAAAAAGCACATTGTCTATATTCATCTGCTCTGTGCTAAAAACAACTAAATTCACACGAAACGGCCGAAACGAAAGAAAATGAAACGGCTGGTCTGATTTTGATGAAACTTAGTACATAGATAGACCACACCACATAGATGACTTGGAGTGAGATAGGCTGAAACGCAATTTATTACGTATGAGGCTAATAATTTATATGTACTATATTTCTACTTCTCTTTGATCTTCTACTGTTATGTGATCGCCGACAGGCTATTTCAACATATTGAATTATTGTTAATTTACAATTTAATTTTAAAAAAGAGTGAATGAGTCCCGCTGAGTTTCTTTCACCAGTTCTTCTCAGGTCAGAGGTTTCTTCTTTCGGAACTGGTGGTAGACTCATAACGTTCAATATGAAATTGTAACAATTTTTATGCTGAATAAAATATTTTGATTTGATTTGATTTCACCCCCAACGCATATACTCGTAGCTTGAGCTCAGTAATTGACACCAAACATTTAAGCGCAGCATGCCGCCTATCAGCCGGCTGGCGCACCGCCAGCGCTGCATAGAGGCCGACTAGAACTGTATTAATAAGCTACGTAACGATAAATTAACCTTGATACACTGATACCACAGAATATTGCCGAATTATGGCCAGGATATTGATATGAGGCTAGCAATTTTCTATAACTCCTTATTGTTTAATAAATAAATTTCTTTGACCTTAACTTCTTGACGACACGTTTGGCTTAGTTTGTAGTGATCCCTCTTACTGCATTAGAGGTTGCTTTTAAAAAAATATTTGATAACAATTTATCTATTTACCCTTCGTGAAAAACGGCCAGACGACACGTTTGGCGTAGTTGGTATTGACCCTACTTTCTTGTGCCAGAGGTTGCGGGTTCGAGTTCCGCTGGGGGCATTCATTTGTTAAACTCAAATGTTTGTACTCCAGTCATGGGTGTTAATATTTATAATATGTATATTTAATATTTAGTATATCAACTATCTGGTATCCGTAACACAAGCTTCCTTCGTAGCTTACCATGGAAGTAGATGGCGCTGTGTGTAATAATGTCCCAACATATTTATTATTTATTATTAGCATCTACAAAATATTTCGTGACAGTGTAATAAGCTTTACTTATTAAGATATTTTAATTTTAGATTTAAATTGTGAAAGCTCCAATCATTCCATTCATTTCATTCATACATAATACAAAATATCTCCTTCACTTACAAATGCAAGATACGACAGTACTATAACAGCATATTACGCCGCAATACCGTAAAACTAGCACATTCTAAACAACAACGTTAAAGTCAAATAAGATTTCAAGTGAATTAAATCATGAATATAAAATTTCAATTTTTACATTACATTTCTGAGTAAACTAGAGTAAGCCGAGCCCCGGATAAATGTACCTGTCCCGAGTAATGAGATCTTGGAGTATCTTGAACTGAGCCATAATTCTACAGTTGGTTTGAACTTTTCAGGCGTCACGTAAAATTGCAGCTTTGGATCTATGAAAGCTGAAGAAAGTTAGGCATCCTTGCCTTATACAGTAAGCGAAATCGTAATCTAGTCTTCCTGAAGTTCAATATGATATACTTTATGGTCTAGCTGTAGGAAATAAATTTTGTTCAGCTTCTGAATTGTTTGTAAGTTATTACAGGTTCGATTTTAAAATGGATGTATTTCAATTTGAACGTGTTCAGAATAGAAGGAAATACTTTAGATGCATGTTTAGTTTCCTGGATACCTTTCATAAAATTATCAAAAATTTTATATTGTATTTGAAAATTAAAATATTCTTAAATTAAATTATACATGATAGTGCGCTCTACTATACTATGCTACAATCTAAATCAATTTATGACGTACATGGTATCTTGGCATGTAGAACGACACTAAATGTTAATTAACACTAACTAAGGAGCATATACCGACCTCGTTATATACACTACTGCTCTTAATAACAGGACAGTATTAATGGAACAGACTGCAGTATATATGTAGAGTGATGGAGAATGGAAAATTCTTTTGATTATTTATTAAATATGACTATTGTACTTCATATAACTATTATACATAATAATATCACTACATAGTATAAAACAAAGTCGCTTTCTCTGTCCCTATATCCCTATGTGTGCTTAAATCTTTAAAACTACGCAACGGATTTTGATGCGGTTTTTTTAATAGATAGAGTGATTCAAGAGGAAGGTTTATATGCATTACTAGCAGATCCCGCAGCTTTGACTGTGCTAAATCTAGGGAAGAGCCCGAGCGAAGCAAGGGCGAGTCGCTAGTTAATTAATAATTTATTTCGTGTTTCCAATTGATTACTTATTATTTTTAGATTTTTTGTCTGTCTGTCTGTGTTTCTGTGACCATATCACGACATTTCTGATAAATAGCTGAGTTATATGTATAAGGGATGACTTATCTCATAAGTGTCTCACTGGCTTTTCCCATAAAAAGTGCTATCCGAGCCAGTGGTAGCATCCTCACGGACTAACTACACTTACGCTTAAATTACATTTACGTTTTATAAATGTTTGAGAAGTCTAATTAAATAAAGTGTAACACTTCATTGAAGAAATATTTTAATAATGATAAAATAATATAGCTAAAATAATAGCTAACAGCTGATGCACAGGGTCTCGTAGTTCGGCTGCAGATACTATTTATAAGATACGCAACAAATTCATCTATTAAGTTTTTTAAGCATATAACTTTTGTTGTATTTTATAGAAATAAAGAATGCATTATTATTATTATGCTTATACACTTTACTCTTACGCCCGAGCACAAAATAAATATTATATATAAAAGGCCGAAAATAAATATAATAAACTTACATACATAGAAATAACTAAATGTACTTAGACATTACATAAATAAATATTTGTACCGGGCGGAGGAATACACCCCGACAGGAGAGACCAAATGGCCGGGGGTCAGGGCGACAGGTTGAGAAACCGGCGGACTATCCTAGCCGAGTCTAGCAGCACAGCTTTTTGCATTCTGGCTGCGAGTGAACTGTCACGGAACCCCAGTCGCCTCAGATGGTGAGCGAGACTAACTGGGATTAAACCATTCGCGGATATTATTATTATATCTTTTAAGCCTCAGTACTCGGTACTGGAATATCAACAATCACCTAAGCCAAGTGATTGCTGATGTACTACGGATTATTATTAAAAAAAAATCTCACCAAACGGCATGTATTAAGGATAGCTGCTTTTTGTAGTTGCACATAAGTAAATTATTATTATTATTAACTATAAAGATTAGTACTTACCAAGTTTGTCTTGCGGAACGGTCTTGGTCTGACACCGAACCAGGCAGAGAAGGAGGAATAGCGCGACGTTCGCCGCCATGCTGCAAACCGATCACGTGCACGGCGACGCTCGCCCTCGCCACCGCATGATTAGTGATTACTAGAACAAAACAAGAAACTTATTAGAAAAGGAAACTTGAATCTCGTAATTTAGAGAATAAGACTAAAATAAAGTATAATATAATAAATTCTATAATCGAGGAAGGCTATAGGCTATATAACATCACGCTACGACCAATAGGAGTGGAGCATCAATGTTGCAAAACAGGATGGGCGGGCGTTCTGCGAGATACTATACCGCGCGACTCAGTAAGAATTCGGTTTCCGGTCTTTAGAAAGCGCGCGAAGCCACTGAAATGCTATTTATAAATAAATTGATAAAATTATACAAGCTTTATTTCCAATTCCGCTTATGAAATTTTTACTTTTAGATCATCTCCAATAGGTCACTTGCTATTATCGCCAAAGAAGAGGAAAGCTGCTTATCTAAGAAAACCACAATGAATGCTTGTAGTGTACGGCGTTTATCTTAATCCTAATAAGATTTATACTTATCAATATACAAGTAGGTTAACATAGTCAGTCAGTGTGATGGAACAAAAATGAGTGATCCATATCTATAATATTGTACTACAAATAAATATATTTGCTTCTATTATATTTTTATAAATAATGAACATCGTAGTTTTTTTTAAAGTTAAAAATTTGTAAAAGTTTTTAACAGCTATTTTCACCTAATTTATTCAGTCAATTGCATATACTCCATATTAACATTTTCTTATTCAATTTCCACAAACCAATCTACTTCAGCTAGCTATACTAAGCTATTATTCTTCATTAAAAGCCATTACATCTAACACGTCTAGCGCTAGACGATAATTTCTTTCTTGATAGTTTTCCAAAATCTTTATCTCCCACATAATTTAATATCTAGCGAGAAAAGCCTTGCCAAGTCGTTTCTACTAAATTTCAAAAAGGAATTAACCTGGTCGGCTTGGCCGGCCCAGGGACTGTCGCACGACAGATTTTATTACTACCATGAATAAATTCCGCTGGGGACTTGCTCGCACCTCGTAAATTATAACGATGTTTTAAGCCTTCAGCCCAATTTACTGCGATGTTTTAACATGTGCCGTTCTAAACATATGTGTAAGAGCGACATCGAATACAGTGGAGTGAAATGGACGAAACTCGCATGGGTCATCAACCTGCATCATGCGATAAGGTTTATTTAGTACAGTCCGCGACGCTTTATGGCGTTTTATCTCGCCTTATCCTTTTATAAGTATCTCAGATGTGCGTCCGGCGAATTTATATTTATTTCAATGTTTATGTGCTCATAATGTCAGAGGATCTCTCGACGGAATAACGTCTAACATTTGGCTAAAAATATTTAATTTATATTTGGTCTACTTACAAACGTTAAAGATGAATTTTGAAAAATTTTATTTATATTTGCAATAAATAACAATAATAGAATCAATTATATATAAAGAAACTGCAAAGTTTGATATTCGAAAGCAATGTAGCATCTAATTTCGTAGAGCAATAAAAGTTTCTCACGTACGCTCTGACCTGAACAACAAAATAAATTACGAATAAATTGAGGCATGAATCAAATGGAAGCACCTGTGAATTAAATTGCGAATGTGCGAGAGACAAAAAAATTGCCTCATAACCGCACCGACCTCCTTCTGATATATTTACGACCGACTTGCTTCAAGAACTAAGTAATAGCTGTGATTTCACATTTATCTTCGTACTGAAATGGACTCCCTTTCAGATTTGTTGATTGATGTTGATTAATACTATTTTATATACAGTTCGCGTCACGTAAAAAGAACGCTGGAGGAAAGTGGTGGGGGGTGTGTTTGCGCATGGGTATATTCGCACACAAAATTACTAAGCCTATTCTTTTATTTTTGAACTAATCTTTCACTCGCGACGTATATTGGTTATCTTTGGGTACATCGAAAAATGTATTAGATAGAACGTTATTAAATTGAATTCTATTAATTCATAAAATATGTTAGATTCAATGTAGAATGTTTAATCTACTTACAGAAAATTATATTAATTCGGTTAATATATATTTTAACTGCATTATTATCAGACTCTCTCTTCATAAAACAATATACGTCAAAAATATTTTTCTCTATTTTTATATAAAACCATTTCGTAATTAATAACTTTTATGTGCGCGATGTTATTTTGAACTGACAAACCAATAGCGAGCCGGAAAGCATGCGGCGCGTGCCTCGCCGTCCCGCGCCCCGCGTCTTACCACCAAATTCGCCTATAAATCGCCTCTGCGCAACTTGACAGCCAGCGTTCTTTTTACATGACGCGAATTATACATTAATATGAAGAAATAGTGTCGCTACTTTTTTGTAGCTGATGTTCAGAACACCCAAATATTTATAAATTATTTTTCAAGGTTATTATTAATATTATGTTGGAATTACTAGAGGATTCAATTTTATGTTATAACTTGCAGTCTCTCTTCTATGTAAAAGGCATACATGCTACGTTAATTAATAACAATTTAACTAATTTTATTAAAATAACTATCGCGATGGTCCGTTTCAGTATTTGCAATTTAGTTCCGTCTAGAAGTATTTGTTGCTTTTAGGATTTGCTCTAATTAGCTATCTTTAGATTCATTTTATTCATCTTATTTCAAAAATTAAAGGTTTATAGAAAAATACTAAAATCTAGAATATTATTAAGCGTTAAAGAAAAAGATACTGTACAAAATCTTCAAGAAATAATATTTTTACTCACGGTTTATTATGTACGTACAATTCTCTACACTTATCTATTTAAACATCTAGTTATCTTTATCAGTACGTATTATAATACAAAGTACTCCGCCGCGTCTGTTTGTCAGTCTGTTGGCGATAAACTTAAAAACTAATGTACCGATTTTGATCCGATGGATAGAGTAGTTCTCGAGGGCGGTTTTAGTGTATACCTAGCGGAATCCGGGGCTTAACACGCGCTTAATCTAGGGATGAACCCGAGCGAAGCGAACCATTTTGCAAATAAATAAATTCGTTGATACTCGGTGAGTAACAACGAAAGAAACAAACAAACATGCAAACATTTATATAATATGAAACAAGTACGATTTAATACATTACATCTTTTACATTTTTATCTAGAACACATCTAACAATCATTTTCTTGAATGTACTAGAAAACTTACTCTCCTATACAACAATAATTGAAAACAAATTGAAAAGCCCGGCACAATGAATATTTTCTTATTTATAAGTTCCCATTTCTGTATAAAACGCTTTAACATATAATTTCTCTATAGCAGACGATGTTTATTTCGCTGTAGATCGTTTATTTAAAACACAAATGCAATTTGCTTCATTCTTCCAACTGTTGTTTTGGCGATGACTTCGTACCAACTATTTGACCAACGTTGCTTGCATTACATATTACACATTGTAGACTTTTTGACTACTTAACTTAATATAAGTTTAATAAGTTACCTTTTTTTGAATGATCAAAAAAGGGTATTTACCAGTTTTTTAAAAGGGAACTCAGATATTACAACACTGTCACTTCACAAAAGTTATGTCGAAATATGAAGGACTCGGTGCAGGTGCGGGATGCGACGTTGGTGGTCAAAGGTGGTCCCCAGGCATTAGGGTTGCGTAACACGTTTTAATTTATTTGTTTATTTTAATATTTTCTCTTGTTTCTTTTTAAATTGCCACTGCTGTTCCACTGTTAGCGGTATTCACAAGTCTTTCAAAAATTTTATTCTTTTACTTAGTAGGTTAGCCTTCGAAACTGAAATCAATATTATGCGTTCCAAAGCCATATACGTTTAAAAGGACACATCTGAGCGAAGTCAGAGAAAAAAAAATATTTCTCGTATAAAGAAATATTTTAATTGAAAATTTACCAGTACGTTTTTTTAATATTTACATTTTCTGAGAGTATATTATGAATACACATCAAAACGTTTTCTTAATTAAAAAACTTTTAATAATGTATTTGTTATGAAAATGTGATTTTACGAATCCGATATTACAATTTGTCCTAAATCAGGTAAAAATATAAAGCAGAGCGCTGATCTAAATCTCTAACTAGCTATTACCTTTACTACACGTACTGCTACTACTCGTATCCCTCGGGGACAAGAGATACGACTAGTATCAAACACTTTGAAAACTTTCGTATACATTTAGAAATAATTATATTCAAAATAAAATCCCATGTGTCGGGAGAAGGTATTCAATTTGGTTGTATTGCTGTTACGCGATATCTTTAAAATATAAATATGTTGGGACAATATTACAACAGCGCCATCTAGTTCCGTGGTAAGCTACGAGACTTATGTTACGGACACCAGATAGTTGATACACTACAAATATATAACTTTAAATACATACATATTATAAATATACACACCCATGATTGGAGTACAAATGATTGCCCGAAGCGGGACTCGAACCCGCGAACGCTGGCACGGCAAGTAGTGTCATTACAAACTGCCATACGTGTCGTCAATTTCGAGTATGGACCAATTTTTAATACCTTTTTTAAAATTAATACGTTTTTAGGAGCCTTTTATTTAATTTTTATTATATGTAAATAGAATGTGCGGCTTCAACTCACATAACTTTTATATAACAACTTTTCTTCACATTTTAAAAACTAGGTAAGTTTTACCACTGTCTAGACGTAAAGTGAAACACATTTACTATTTTCTGATTATACTTTGTTTTAAGTTGCGGATTATTATTTATAATATAAGAAAAGAAAATAAGAAAAGTGAATTAATTAACTTAAGGTAAGACGTTAAAGATCTAAATGAGCCATTCACATACATAACTTGAACGGGAAACAAACCAATTACCAGCTTAAGTTTAGTCAATAAGATAAATACTTTCATATAGCAAAATAGTAAAACAAATTTTCATATTGCATTCTCTGGCTTACACGAACGAGTTGGTTCCAATATATTGACTCCAACACTCGCAAGACCTACATAGGTGTTTTATGAAACAATTGAAAGGTTTGAAATATGTTTTATTTGAACTGTCTACACTGTTTGTTGCACTCAATTCGCAAATGTAAAATTCAATGTTTCACAATAAAATTACGTTTGAAATACTAGTTATTTATTCGGATTTTGCTTTAGTAAATATTACTTTACATACATCGTATTATAACTTATCTTGCTTGAGATTCTGAGTTCTACATCCTCACGTACATATACTATACATAGCTAGTGACTCACCCTTGCTTTCCTCGTATTTATCTATAAAAGTTTGTATAAAATAAACTATAAGTATTTATATATGATGTTGACTAATTATATATATAATAGCCCTCCTCTATAAAAGTGCTATCTAATACAAAAAAAATCGTAGATATAAGTAGTTTCTAAAATTAGCGTTCAAACAAACTAACAAACAAAGACTGCCTCTCATTAGTATAGATGGAAAATCCACTAATAATTTACAAATCAATGATTTATTAAGTAAAAAATTAACTACATATCGATAATTTCGCAGCATTGAGTAAAGTTATCTATACTCCTATACTAATATTATAAAGAGGAAAGATGTGTATGTAAGTATGTTTGTAACGAATTGTCTCAAAAATTAGTTACATGGTTATTTTATTCATACTCTATTTCATAATATGTAAAATATGCCAGCGTTTTTTGTTGTCTTTACTTAGATAAGTATAAACTAATATTAAATCACTTTACCACTTTTGGTTTAAAAGTTCTTTCACCATTTGAATGCTACATTATGACTGATTAATATAGGCTATTTTAATTGCAAGAAAAAAATAAGGATCCCTACTAAAACTATAATAACAGGAGAGGTGGAGTGCACGCCGCACATAATATATGAAACAGGTATCCGCGCGGCTCAGGAGTATATTAAAGCTGGAGTAATTTTGGAGAATTTTCAACCAAGCGAGTGATCGAATGAAATTTAGTAGCGATTAAAAAAATGAACGCGGGCGAAGCCGCGCGTATTGCTAGTTTGTGATAAACGTAAACAAAATGAAACAGTTTCCTAATATACTAGAACACTTTGATTTTTATCGCGGCTCTAGAACGGTGCCGGCATCGCTTTTGAATTAAAATTACGAAGGCAATATACATTCCGTGTTAGTTACTATCAGACTACCTACTACATTGTTATTTTATTCATACTCTATTTAACAATATGTAAAATATGCCAGCGTTATTTGTTGTCTCTACTTAGATAAGTATAAACGAATTTTAAATCACTTTGCTCTATGTATGCTTTGTATGAAAGTTTGCTTTAATGGAATGAATAATATATAGAAATTTGTATACGCGAAAGAGTTACATGGCTGCTATTTAATTGCAGTCAAAAAAATCAGTGCGTATAACCTTTACTTGCGGTCGAATTAAATCTTCTTTGCTGTAATGGTAGATACCGCATATAAGTTAAAAAGTAAATATTAATAATGGATATTTATTTTATTAGTGATAGTTATTAAAAAAATGTTAACAAATATATTTTTCTAATTATTAATAATAATAATTAATTTCTTTTAACTTGCGCGACCCTTATTCTTCCAATGTTATGTACATTCATTAATTACATCACGCCTAAAGAACGTCTACTTCAAATTTTAATAAAGATGTAACTTAAAAAAATGCAATATTAAACTAATAAACTATATATAGTAAAACTAGCTACAGTACACGCTCTAAATTCACTCGGATACATCCCTAGGTTTATTTTTGCCATACATTTCATTGCTTTATTACAAACCATTTAGGCAGCGCATGTCGATAAAGCCATTTAACGGCCAGTTTTTTCGACCTTCACTTATTTTTTTATGATTCCGGACAGTAATTTACATTTTTATCGGAATAAAAATAGCGTAGGCGGTAGTGTAATTTCATTATAGTAAAAGATTTTTCAGTCAATACTTTCAGATATCCAAACCGAAACTTTATCTGTTTTTAACATTAGTGTAGATGAAGAGACAATGAAATATACCTAATTATAACTTTGATATTTCGATGTCGTGTGTCTGTCTTCTTAACTGATAGATTTATGATGAAATTGATTTTTTTTCTCACTCTTTATTCCTCTCCCTCTCCCTTTCTCCCCTCCTACGATCCCTCTCCCCCTGTACCTCTTCATCTCTACCCCCTCCCATTTTCTCTCTCTCCCTCCCACGCAAACAAAGGGGTAAGCAGCCCATTTGAGAATGTATCTCACAATTGTCATGTTTGTTTTAAGGAATAATATTATTCTTAATTAAAAAAATATTTATATGTGCTTATTTATTAATATCAATAAGTGATGAATTTGTTTATTTCCATGAGATTTTTCAATTATATTAGTTTCATCTATCGTCTACAGACACGAGTAAAACCTTAGGCTGTTACTAGTTATAAAATATCTCTAAACATAAGTCTATTTTTCAAAACTGTGCTAACGAAATTCTCTTTATGGAATTTGGCTTCACTTCAATAAGTTTTCAATTCGGAGAGAATAAAAATAAAGGAGGGCAAAGATCGAAAACCGATATTGTTATTTTGGGAATGAGCGAGTACAATACGGGTCATTTTGTGAGGGCTGCGTCGCAAAATTGACTGGCAAAGCCTAAATATATAGCATACGTTTTACAAGCTTTTATTTGATTTACTTCGTTTGTTTGTCAGTCCATGTAAATATATTTATGAGATTTAAATGTTGCTAACTTTATTGTAGCGCTTGTTGGTTTCTTTTGGTATTGCTACTAGTACATAATATGGTATCAATTGTAAATAGTGCGCTCGAACGAAAAACGTGGAGAGTTAGAGTTGGGCACATCTTTAAGAATTTGCATGTGCTAATAATTTTAAACAATCTTGGCATTTTTATTATGATAAAATAAATAAATATGTTGGGATATTATTACACACAGCGCCATCCAGTTCCGTGGTAAGCTACGCTTGTGTTACGGATACCAGATAGTTGACATACTACATATTTAAGTTTAAATACATACATTTTATAAATATAAACACCCATGACTGGAGTACAAACATCCGAGTTAAACAAACGAATGGCCTCAGCGAGGCTCAAACCCGCGACAGCTGACGCAAGAAAGTAGGGTCACTACAAACTGAAAAAAGCGTTAAGTTATTGAACAGTCGATCAAAATCCAAATTCTGCCTTATTACACGAATATACTACCGTTTTCAATATTGATTACAGTGAAAGGTAAATATTTCACATCATTGAGCCGGAAGATAGTCCATCTTAATTATAAAAGTACTATAGTATGTAGATTTTTATTAAATAGACTTCAGCGTTAATTCTTTGAAAACAGAAACTGATCAAGATAAAAAATAATATTAGTCCCGCTGAGTTTATTAGTAGTAGTAGACTCATGAAGTTCAGTAAGAAATTGTTATATATAATTTTTATGCTGAATAAAGTATTTTGATTTGATTTGATTTTATATTACTTAAGCTGTAACTGTAATGACATATATTTATAAACGAGTAATAGTTACTCGTACATAATAATAGTTTATATTCTGAACTAATTGACCACTCTAACAAATGAATTGTTGTAGAAAAACCAAACTTCAACCTTTATCTAACAACCCAAAAAGCTTTTGAAGCTCATGTGTCATATTAATATAATATTCATAAGCTTAATAACATAAACAAATTTCTCGTAAATGGGTTGCCTTATAAAATATGGTCAAGCAGGCGAACAGGTGGAGTACGATGAAGGACGGTAGATGGGTGAAGGTCAACCTTACATTTTATGGATTTTAAATTATTCATAATGTTTTTAGAAGAGAAAATAAGCTTTGTAACTCTATTCTAGTAAAATATGGTCAACTAAACAGATACAATATTAATATTTATGAGTGGAGTAAAAGGAGAGATTTCAAATAAAACTGTGTTGTAGGATGTTCTATTTAACATACCTACAAAATTATTTCGAAAACAAAAATTGATAGGTAGACTGAAATTTTACTTTAAATCAGCACTAATGTTGAGCCAATGTGGTAAAGAAATATGTATTTTTGTAGTAATTTTGTAAATTTGTGCGTAGGCACTGTATGTGACATTGTACCTTTGAGACATTTAAACCTTAGTCTCATCCGTGACCATAAGAGTGAATCTACGAGAGTATTTAAAGCAATAGAAGGTCTCCGAATACTTTTTGATAACAAAATATCCAATTATTATGATAATAAAGTTCAACAATCCAAGCATTCTGCTTTTTGTAAGAGTAAAACATCAAGTAAACCTAAGTTATGTGGAAATAAGACACTAGAAAACTTAAAATGAATAACTACTTCAAGATCTAAACAACGCTTTTACTAAAAAAATGTTTATTCTAAAGAAGTAGTCCAAATAGTTGTAAATATAAGAAAATGTTTATTTAAATTACATATGTAATAACCTCATTTCTGTTTAAAAAGCGGCTAACTCAAAGCTTAGCGTAACGGCTAACGACTCGTCCATTCGGCCGCGTTAACGACTGTTAAACGTGGTCCACTTGTTTTATTTTATATACCACTAGCCAAAGTAATTTAGACTCTAGTACAAAGTTTTAGAAATTCAAATCGATTCCCGTTCTAACGAGCCGTTTTAGGTGAAAAATAAATGTTATTACTTCTAACCACTTTAGCAGCATTGTAATTTATTTTTAGTTTTAACAACACTTTTAAATAGATTGATCCTTCGTGTAATACTATATTAAAATAAATGTTAAGCCTCATTTACATAACAATTTCAGTTCAACGATATATTTTTTGATGTGTAACATCTATTCCCTTGCTTTCCTGTAATCTGTGGGAATGATATAGTGAAAAGGGACGGAAGTGTGTAACAGGAAATTGGGGAAGCAGCAGTGCTATTTGATTTGAACAAAGAGCGCGCGATAGAAGAGTTATCCGTTGTATTAATAATTGTATGAGTAATACAATTATTAATATAACGGCTAACGGTACATCAGTAGTAACTGATAATAATAGACTAATAATGAATATTTTTTTTTAAATATTTTAGTATTTTAAATCTTCATTTACATTAAGGTAAAAGGTACTTTAACCATATTTAATTTATGTAAAACTAGTGAAATATTTCTGTGAATTCCTAAAATAAGCCATTCGAGAATCGCTTAATGTATCGGTTAAAAGTACTCTTTAAGTCTTCCTGCTCTCTACGCACTAACCTTATACTAACTACACTTCCTAATCCTTACATTGAGGGGTGGAATTCTTATTAAAGCTTATGAAACCATCCTTTTACGTAATTTAATGAAAATTCCACCAAATTCAGTGTCAAGTCCAGTCAAGAATGACGAATCAATATTTATATTTAAACTATTATTAATAAGGAATGTACAAAATGTTCATATAAATAGCTAAAACACCTATACAGTTTCCTTTTACCACATATAATAATTTATGTGACTACAAAAATTAACAGGTATTGTTGAAATTTACGTGAGGTTTACGTTAACCTAGGGGTAGCCTTGACCTTGAAGTATGTATACCAAGGGTGGTTCTACTAATTTATCAATAAATTAGTTAAAGATTGAAAGGATATCGCGTAACATACAACGAACTTACACCAATTTAATTATCCATTTTGAAATCTGTCACTTATTACAATAAATGGTACCTAGCTCTTTCTAACGTTCCACAGTTGGGCAAGTAGACCACATAGTACAAATGTCTTTCGAAAATATGCTAGATTCTCTCAGACATGCAGGTTTCCACAAAATATGTTCCTTCACCGAAAGATAAGTGGTACTCATGTGAGAAATGATTCGCACATGAAAATATCAGAGATGCGAGACCCAGATTCGAACACACATCACTTGATTATCCAAGCGATACCACTGCGCTACTGTCTTTCATTACGTAATAAATATATTTTTTAAATAAACTATATTATAAGGAAAACCATGGATATTCATTAGTAAAGGAAAATTGTAATCAAGCAGATCTAAATAATATTCACAAAGTAGTCATTAAAGGGTTGTAAGCATCAATTCAGTCCTCGGCGATAGGTCCGAAGGCGTAGTGAGAGCTCTTCTACGCGCTTGACCCATAAGTCTACATGTTAGCTACGATCTAAGCGAGTCTGAACGGAAAATTCGAAGCCAGCAATTTTAACTTTCACTTTGAAGGTGCTATGTACTATGAAGCTGAAGATTGAGTTGGAATTAATTTGTTTGAAAGTTTTAATGTATTTACCAAATTAATATGCCATGTTCTTTACGTCATAATATAAATTTGAATGGAGCTTGTGATATAAGATAATATACTATGGGTGACTGATTATGTCTGCTATGGTAACAAGTTCAAGACCTGAGTCAATCAAAAATAGTTCAAATAATTTTTAGTTACGATAATCTCAGTAGTTAGCAAATATGTACTCGTAGGTGAACCCTTGGTATTTGGGGACCTTTGGGGAATCCTTTGTCCGATCCTGATCTCTTTACGATTCTATTAGATTGTCGTGACCTGTAAATATCGTACCTACTTTATTTATGGCTAATGTATGCGATTATATAGTTTGACTAAACTCCCAACATAAAGATAATATTATTATATGCCCTAAAAAGTATGTATTTAAACAGCTTTAGACTTGACTTGTAACAATAAGTTGTATTTGTTAAAAAATATTTTATTAGTTTAGTTTTAATACTACATAATTTATACTCTAATATTTTTTATATAAAAATGAAATTTCATCACAAAGTACATTTTACTAGCTCATATAATATGTAAAAATATACCACGTATGAGTGACTTTTCCTATATTAGAGACCCGGTCGGTGTGAAACATATCCATCACAAAAATATGTGCTTGACACCATCTTTAAAACCATCTTTCGAAATATTCGCCGGGGCCGGCGATAATCTAATAAGCTTTACTACCCTGATCCCTCACAAAAACTTGCTTTATTGGGAGTGTCAATGTAAAAAGTGCTTTCCACTTATAGTCTACACTTTAAGGCACCTGGATCTTTTGTTTGCGCTAAAGTTATATGAGTTTTCAAATTAAATAAAAATAATACTTATAGCACATATATATTAAAAATTATCGACAGATTTATTGCATAAAAAGGAGGACTAAACTAAGAGATATCTTCCGGTTAACTCATGTGCGTGGGAGATAATGTTATATAGTACGGCAGAAAGTGAATGTGTATATAAAGTAAAATAACATTAAAAATAACTAAAGCATAATATACATATAATATGACGCCACGTTTGGCTCAGTTTGTAGTAACCCTACATTCTGTGTCAGCGGTCGCGGGTTCGAGACCCGCTGGGGGCATTCATTTGTTGAGCACGAATGTTTGTACTCCGATCATGGGTGTTTATATTTATAGTGTATGTGTAGTGTACCAACTATCTGGTGTCCGTAACACAAGCCTCGTAACTTACCACGTAACTAAATGGCGTTGTGTGTAAAAATGTACCAACATATTTATTTTATAATATATAAAGAAATATACAAAACATATACCTACCAAATATGTATTTCAATCCGTTATTTTCGTCCATTTAATTAGACGCTGGACTGGAATTAATTTTGATGAACGCACGTATTTTATTCTATGCAATGAAACCTAAATCCGGTATCAAGTGGAGCGTACCCATTAAGGTGGGTCGACCTTCGCATCGGCATTCGACACGCGTTCGCATTATTAGCCTTTTTACACGCAACCCGCGCGGCGCAGGGGACATGGGAAATGACGATACCAAACTAATTTACCCTCTAATTTTGGAATATTTCATACATATCAAAACATGTTATTTGATGACTTTGTACTTTTAACCGTTCCGTTCTATGAGGGTGTAATTTTTTTCTTCAATTTTATTACATTGTTACAGTGTTCGGAACTTTAGGGACGTGTTTATTTTTTTGAGCGGAACACTTATTATTCTAAAATAAAAGTACCTAGCCTAAGTTAGTTCTTATAACATCAGTTGTTTTCCAGTCAAAGACCCGTCGAAATCGGCACAGCCGCTTCGGAGATTCAGACGGACCAAAGGAAATTTCTTTCCTTTGGTCCGTCAATTAATTCCTCATGCATACCAGTAAAAAGCTGTAACCATGATACTTTACTAACAAATACTTTAATTGTTTTTACATATTAATGATTAGAGCGAAATTACCAGAATAATGTCATTATCGGTGTACATTTTAAGAGTCAGTCGGTATACATACTTATTTTATTTATTACGTTATTTAAATTTACTACAATTCACTTCTTTTAAATAATGATGAATTAATGAATAATAGTAGTTGATTATATTACTCATTTAAATATTTTCAAATTTTGGCAATTCCTAAACTAAAGTCAAATTCACGAAAAAATTTCCACAAAACAAAATAGAAAGTTTTTACTTTTAAATACAAAATTATGGTTATCACTACATAAATTTAAAACTTATGTAGCATATTTCCTACAGCAGTTAGGTAATTCCACACGACACGACTTCACTACGATCTGGTAATTTCATACAATATCCAACACGAGGGGAAACAATAATAAGGTCAATGAAACCGATAAGGAATTAATTGTACACTCTAGATTATCTTCGATCAAATTCAGATTACAGAGAAGCGACTAACGTTCATAGAAGCGGCTAACTAACTATTGAATAGCTACGAAGTGCTACGGCTTGATTATTGTAACACGAATTAATAAATGATAGGCTATGAAATTTCCATACTCAGTCTTCAGTACTTTATCGATATAGTTTATTGGTATGATGATATTCCTGGGTTCTAATCCCGTTTGCAACAGTTATTTATATTTACATATATTTTAAATCCATAGGAAGTCTCAAATATTTTAGGTATCTATTATTCAAGACTCATATTAATTCCCTTTTTGTGTCTTTGAAAACTTAAATGGCGAAGATATGAAGAATATTGGTCGGAATACGATGTTTTTTTTAATTCTAAGACCATATAAAATATACGGGAATAATTACAGATATTATTATTACTATTTGTTTGACTTATAATTCGGTGTTATAATATCTACTCAAATACTATGTAAAATAGTCCAACATAATATTGTAAAACACAAATGTAATGAATATTTGATTTAAACAATTTGTCCAATTCGCAGACAACCATTAATTATCCAGTAACCAGTTATCATTAAATAATAATGTATAAATTTGTTTAAAAGAATTTAATGGTCCTCCCGGCCGGATTTCCGACTCGAATCCCAAAACTTTGGAAAGTCGAGAAAAGTTTGCAGAATCTTAATTGTTTCATTTAAATCTTACGATTTCATTTGGTCTAAATTCTGAATGTTTCCAACGTTTGTATTTCGAATGATTGCGATTTTGATTGTCTTGTGTAGACTTCATAATAGACTTTTATTGCTAAAGCCACATTCAACTCGATCAGAACTTACTTTATATTAATATTTCATATTATGATTTATATTATTGCGACTTTTTTGGAATGATCAAAAACAGAACAGCATTTAGAACGAAATAATTAAACTGGTTTATTTTAACCTAAGTTAACCTAACGTACTCAAAAACTTTTTAAGGGCTTAGACTACAAATAACATAGAATTATATTTATATTTAACCCACTCATGAAAGTTCCTACAAAAAACAACAATATTGTACTTGTGAAAAACAACCCAACTAAAGCTTCACCTGTTTAAAACGATATCACACCCTTATTTATATCAATTTTACGCCTTGCACTAAATGGATTGCGAGAAAATGTTCAATAGATGTACATGTTCTTATAACGTCCTGGTTTTATATATACTAGATAATTTAATATAAATGACGAGATATAATATGACTTGTTATTAAAAAATAATGCTCCTTTTTTCTTTTAAGCCAACATTTTTGCAAACGTAATCTCGCGTCTTATTAGGTTGATTTATAACGAACGTCTTAGAATAATGCTTATCACATGGGATAAGCGGAAAACGAAACAGACATACTAAGTATTAATAATATAATTAATATTTGTTTTAGCGTCACTATAACACATTTGCTTTAATTACTTGTCAGTTGTTTTAATTTCTATAAACTTCCCATCGACAGGCAAGCTCTAATAAGTAACATATTCAAATTGATCAAGATGTTTATATCCTAGTAGCTAATACTTGACTCCAAAGACTGGTCAAGCGTGTTTTCATTTCAAAATCTAATCTTTAACATTTATAACAAGTAGTAAAATTAAGAAGACAAAAAATCTCACACGGATTTCATTCCATCGGAATAGAAATCGAGGTAAAGGAACAAGATTAAAGTTTCGAGTTCAAGAAACGCAGACGGGTCTGGGATTTGCAGAATCCAGGTGGAATTTACAAGTGGGAAGATGTGCCAAGATGCGATTGAAAATCTAGCCGAGTCTGCACCGATACTACACCACAAAAATGTTACAAGTTTGTACCAATATAAAAGTAACTACTGATTCTCTTTGAGACTAGAATTGGTGTTTTAGTTTGACTCAAATCCTTCATTATTGCAAGATTATCATAGATTTACTTTGTTTGTTTAAGTTAAATGAGTTACTAATGGTTGTTGTAAATGTTCAAATCTGTCTTTTTATTACAGTTAATATAAAAGGCATGTAAATCTAAATATGTTTTTTTTATTTTAATAAAAATGACATGCTTATTAGAAAAGTCAAATCTACGATTTTTCTTGGATACGTTTGTATCCTGAGTGAAAGTATCTTTAATTTTCAATTTGAACTTTTCGTAATTTTGGCAAGGTCATACTCACACTAAGAGTCATAATAACTACCTGTAGGTTAATTTTAATTTAAATTCAAATTATTACAATTATTACAATTAAAAGCATTCAATTAAATAAGTAAATATATTAATATGTTGGGACAGTATTGTTGTAGTATTACAACAGCGCCATCTAGTTCCGCAGTAAGCTACGAAAGAAGCTTGTGTTACGGATACCAGATAGTTGATACAATACATATATCAGTTTAAAAAAATACATATTATAAATATAAACACCCATGACTGGAGTACATACATCCGAGTTTAACAAATGAATGCCCCCAGCGGGACTCGAACCCGCGACCACTGGCGCAAGAAAGTAGGGTCACTACCAACTGAAAAAAGCGTAAAGTTATTGAACAGTCGATCAAAATCCAAATTCTTCCTTATCACACGAATACACTTAAGTACTTAGTCACAACTTTTTAATATAAGCAACATTAAAAATCAGTTTAAATGGCGGCCGACTAGAAGTATTTGCACAAATCGCGCTCCAACCAACAAAAGTCCGGAAACTTTGATGGTCCGTTCAGGATTTTTCATCTCCGTATAATTTAAAATTATAATTCCTTGTGAAGAAATCAAATCAAAATTCCATTTAAAGTTCGGTTTTCAATATTTATCTTGTACACAGCTGTCTGATATGCTAATGAGTATCGACTTGACCGCTGTTTGTAGTCATCGGGACTTAAACAAAGGCGTCTGTTTTCTTTCGATGACAGAATACCATTATTTTTACTCCATAATAACTTTTATGTAAGGTGAACCGGGGCTATTGTATCTAAAAAGTGAATTTTCTCCGCCCGAGGTAGGTTTGAGAAGCTGTATTTCAGCTACTGAATAATTTACGGAAAATATGTTTAAATATCTTAAACGATCAGATACTTAAGACTTATTTTGAATTAATTGTATTAGAAAATACCCAGTATATTCTTATTAATATTGATTTTAATTTCAAGAACAAATTTTAGCTACATTTACCCCGTATCGGGGGCAAATGTAACTATTACTTTTTACTCCTAAACTTGACGAGATATGATGCTCGGACTCCCTAAATATGATAAACAAGGGCATTTAAGAAAATAATTTGGGCATTGTATCAATGTAGGAAGGCAAGTTCCTGCTTAAAAATACTGTTTTTCGTAAAAGAGGGGCTATTGTAGCTATTTTTAAAAATGAAGTGTTGGGATTATGCCTGATAAGTATGTTATATCGATTGTCGATAATATCTATACAATATATCATATAATAAAACAGTAACTTTAAAAATCTGTACATTAAATATTTTAAAAACAATGAATGAATATTAAATAATTATTATTACAATTTATAACGTACTGGACTGATTTTAACCAAATTTTGTGTAGTAATAACGTATGTGGGGGTGATTACTAAAGATACTTTTTATTACAGAAAAATGTTCTATTTTCATAGGAAAACAAAATATTGTTGATTAACTAGTCCTTGAAAAGCTAGCGGTGGTTAAATTTTAAAAGATACGTCAAAACATAATTATTGAAGGAAAGTCAACAATATTAAATATCTTTCTTCCAAGTTAGTGTAACTCAATACCTATTTTTATCAGTACGTACAAAAAGCAGTACTACCTAACTTAGCAAATCTATCGGCGCATTTCACGCAAAAAGGACTGAATTCATTTGAACGAAATTTTGTGTATTGTACTATAGTACAGTGCATTCTTACACGACATTATTAGGTCATATCATATATCGTATAACGGGACTTAACGCGTGTATTACTTAAAGGTAGAAGATACCTTATTCCCGACGTTTTGCTCGGGTTGCACCAGCCGTGGTCACGGGGAGACTGGCGGGGGATGGCATCGCCTGCCACGATTAGAGGAGTGTGTTGCTGGTATCCTCATTTAATTTTAATAATTTGTTATGGCCACTACACACGGTGCTAATATTATCCATGGGTGTGTCGGACGGGAAATCGCGATATCTAAATTTTTCTATTAACGGATTCCACGCAGACGAGAGCCTGTATCCATCTTCACGATTGAAGTTTGGATGTTTTTTTATTTCGATAGCCTCGCGAACGATTGTTCGGTAGTATCTTCGATCGGTGGGCAAAACCTTCGGCTGGTGGAGCTCAATCCAGTGATTGGTATTTGAGTTGAGCAGATCGCTGATTTCTCTGTCTGGTTATTCTTTACAGCTGTGATATGTTCTTTGACCCTCTCCGCTATGGTTCTCTTGGTATGGCCAATATACGAACTACCACAGCTGCAATTAATTTTGTATATACCCGGTGTTTGGTACGGGATATCATCCTTCGGCGTGCGCAAAAGTTTTTCATGCTTGGAAAACGGAACGTATACAGTCTTAATGGAGTAATTTTTTAGTAGTAATCCAACCTTGTCCGTTATTCCTTTGATATAAGGCAAGTACGCAGGTTGGCGGTTAACCTCTGGATGTTTCGTACGTGTATCACGGTGACCTAGATTCCTTCTACCTACTTTGTACCCATTCCTCTAAAGTACCTCCTGAACATGCGCAAGCTCCGCATCCAAATGTTCAGGGTCACACAGATCATGGGCTCGACCAGTCAGAGTCGTTACTACCGCTTGTAAATGACGTGAGTGATGATGTGAGGAGGCATTAAGGTATCTATCCGTGTGTGTCGGTTTGCGATATACAGTGTGCCCTAGAGAGCCATCTTCTCGCACAAGCAACTTCACATCCAGAAATGCCAGCGAACGATCGCTCTCCATTTCATATATAAATCGTATTTTACTGTGAATGGAGTCAAGATGGTCGAGGTATTGCTCTATTTCCTTCTTAATCCCTTTAATTAAACAAAACGTCGTAAACGTATCGCTTCCATAGTCGGATATTGAAAGGCCCTGTTTTCAAAGCTTTTTCTTCTAAATGTTCCATCCCGATGTTGGCTAAGGAAGGTGCTATTGGGCTACCCATAGCTACTCCATCAATCTGAAGATAGTATTGACCCTGGTAAAGAAAAAAGTTACCTTCTAAGCAGTGTTGAAGTAGAGCAACGTACCGATCTGATATGCCCTTGAAATATAATTTGTTTTTGATTACTTCAAGGCACTCTTTCAGCGGAACATTGGTAAATAACGATTCCACGTTAAAACTCATCATAATCTCATCAGATTCTAGCTGGATCTCCTCTATGATGCTGATAAAATGTCGAGAATCTTTTACATAAGATGACGTGTTTCCAATTAATAGCTGCGAATTTTAATATCATAATCTATCGTATTCATCACTACTGTGGCGTTACCTTTGTCGGCCTTGAGAACCAGGATATCTTTGTTTTCGCGTAGTTTGTTTGGGCTGCGTGTTTTTCAAGAGTAATGTTACTTTTAGGTAACTTAGAGCGGCGCAAAATGACTGCAATATCCTGTCTTAATGCATCCGCATCACACTGTGGCATTTTATTACGTATAATGGCCTCCTCGACATTACAAATGATATTTTCATAAGGAACCCGCTTAGGTGTTGGTGCGTAATTCAAACCTTTTTCCAGTACTGATAAAGTGGATTCATCAAGAGTTCTGTTCGAGATGTTAATCACCGTGTTAGCTTTACGGTCAGTATGTTCTAAAGTTGACTTACGTGAAAGTAGCTTTTCAAATTTTC
Organism: Boloria selene; assembly: GCA_905231865.2. Taxonomy (NCBI): domain Eukaryota; kingdom Metazoa; phylum Arthropoda; class Insecta; order Lepidoptera; family Nymphalidae; genus Boloria; species Boloria selene. The sequence goes on from HG993134.1 coordinate 598,164, forward strand.
GGTTGTGTTTGCTACTAGACAAATCAAATAATCTCTGAGCTTGTAGGTAGGTAAGGCGGTCACACAACTCAAAATCACCATCCGACATAACAACACTGCAATCCAAGTGTAAATAATTTACACTGTATATCATTTAAATCCTTGTGGCTATTTCGAATCAATTGGCGTAGCAGGCGGACACTCGTATTGCCTAGAATACGGTCAGAATCCGCTATATCACTACGTGGTTTTATACGAACACATGTAGGTAGCAAGTTCCAATCGCGACACTTTTTAAAAAATATCAACGATTTATCAAGACGCACTTTCTTCCGACTTCTAACTCCGGCAACTCCGTTTGCAATATAACTTTTTAAGCTTTCGCGTTTCATAACTATATCATATATCGTATAACGGGACTTAACGCGTGTATTCCTTAAAGTTATATTATTAGGTCATATCGGAATCAGTTTCTTATCCTCACTACCCTCCACGTGACCCCTGGGTAATGCTAATTGAACAACATTATAATAGGTGGTAGAATTTGGCCATGGCTAACACTACCCAGCGAGCAAAGACGAACTGCCAAATCATCCTGTAGCATGGTTCGTCGCATCAAGGGTTGGCTTGAGTTCCGGTGCGATGTTCGCTAGCTGATTTATACGCGGGAAAATGATTCTGTACAGTTGTGCTGCATTTCAATGACAGGTTCTGACCTGAGTTTTGGTGGCTTAATTTGGAGAAAAGCTGCACCACAACCTTTGGTGAACAATTCTGGGATGACTTTCATCGTGCCGGTTGGTGACCTGAGAGAAGACCCGATGGTGATATCCAGGAGGGTTCTGGCGTAAGTGTGGTCTTTAGTTAAATCTACCATTAACACTGCTCCAATTAGGGTCATGTTATCAAGAATGCAGCTCTGACTCATCAAAAGCCAAAAGAGAAATGATTTTAAGCAGCGACTGCTTATTCTCTCCTTTTCAGTGTGCTTCTCTAAAATTCGAGCATTATACTCTTATCTCTATGCGGTCCACTACTACCTTGAGATCGCTAAGACATATATACTCTTTCTCACGGAGACGCAAATTAAGAGCCCTGCCAGCCCAGGATGTACCCGGGGTATTCACTTGAGAAAAATTTTAAACCCCGCGGAACCTCGAAGCGAGTCCGGTTTGTACGCTCGTAATAACATCTGCTACCAATGTCTCTGTACTTTCTTCTCGGTTTTGTGGTGCTTGGTCGATACTGGTTTTGTTAGGTGTCGAACAGTCACATAGCGGTGATCAGAAGACAACTCAGTTGTTCAATTACCTAAACGAAAAAGCTGACATCGTTCAACATCGATATCCAACCGTTCAAATGGTATTTCTGGGAGGCTTCATGCCCACCACAGCAGTAGCTGTTTCTATTCATAGAAACTGATCATGCTGGGAGAGGCGTTTTTCGCACTATCACTATCTCACAGTTAGTTCGGAAAACCGAACATCAAAAAAGCAAATTAAATGAACCTTCTGCATATAACTGATCCTGATATTTTCTGAGTCTCAGTTTCTTTTCCCTTGGGAACCTCAGACAACTGTTTCGTAAAATCTGCTTATCCTCTGACTCCAGACTCCTCAGTAAAAAAAGAGGCGGGTGTGGCGATTCAGATGGCAAGTCAGCAGATTGGGACGAGTTGCAGCATTTCTTTGCATCTTACCCTTGGCCAGTTTGTTTCTCTACTAACGATCCGTCGAGCTGTGATGGACCGGTTGCAATAGAGCCAGACGTTACGCTTGTTTTGTTCGGCAGCCTCTCATCCAGGAGACTGTGTTACGAGGCAAGCTCGTGGTGAAGGACTTTGGCTGCTTGATTGTGCCCGTGCAGATACTCAGTGCTAGTGAGCGCTGAATATTCCGGGATGGCGACAAACTCGATAGACGTCCTTCATAATACTTTATTTAATACTTTCGGTATTTTTGCGTCTTAACTGCCTGATCCTGTATTGTACAGACAAAACCCTTGGTTTTCCCAAAGAGGTCACCGAAGTGCAGCCATTACACGGACGCTTTTTATGTACGTGTGGCTCATTAAGAGCTTTAAATAAGCGTACGTGCAACTCCTTCTCCTTCCACACGATCTCACGGTCAGAGGTGCTAAGTTCGACCGGGGCCGGCCACTTGTTTTTGGCTAAGAATAGGGGAGTGAGTATCATATTCTACGTCCATTGCACGACTCTTTCTTTGTCTCGAAGTATGTAACTAACGTTTACTATATCCCGATTATGCATGGTTACACGCTCAAAACACTTCAACCACCGCATATACAACCTTATTACATACGATTTTAGGTGCACCACATGCGTTAAAGAGTCAAAGTCGTGCAGACTCTTCTATCCAGGGTTTCAAATTCAGTTTAAGTCTATTTAAGCACGCCGAAAGTGCACATGAGAATGGGTATAAGCCGCTATAGGCTCGGACTTTATTAGCACCCGACAAAAAGCTTTTACAAATTTTTGCCAAATGACCAAAAAAGGCTTCGCTAACAGACTGTTTCATTTTCATCTCATTCACCCCTATTGATTGCGACATACCCAGATACCGGTACGATTCAGGTTCAGAAAGGGTCCTTATTCGGTTTATATAGGGTCGACATTTATCTCAGCCGAATGATTAACCTGCTCCCTCATCACATGCACACTTGTCTAGCTCAAGCCCCATCCTGATAGAATTACTAAATTCAGTGGTGATCTTCAGTAATTTCTGCAGGTGAGTGGCGTTGGGTGCCAGCAGTTTGAGGTTATAAATATACAGAAGGTAAAGCTCTCTTGTCCCTCCTCTCCGAAATTGAAAACCAGCAATAAACTGAGCTTGGTTTAGAGACGGGCAAAACCAAATTCCTCGAGGAAGTCTCAAACTATACCATCAACTTTGTACACCTCAAGGACCCTCAAGAATATTGAATGGGACACCGAGTCTAACGCCTTCTTATAGTCGAACCAGTCAGCAGAGAAGTTCCGGCGGTTGCGTTTGACCAATTGCTTCGCAACGGAATCGATGGGAAGAATCTGCTTAGTGTAATGCCTACCCCAGAATGATGTTATTTTCGTCTACATGACGGGATATCTTGAGGCTCATGACAGATCTTATCGTCTCAAAGATGGTCGTAAGACACGTAATGGAGCGGTACTTACTAGATCAGAGGCATCCGGGCATCCGACTTTGGAGCTAGGTGAGTGATCCCAGTAGTGAAAAGGAACGTGAGCGTCCTCTGCTCGAGAGCTTCCTGGAATTGTCGAGCAAAGGTCGCATGGTAAAATCGAAAAGCCCTTAAGCCAGTAGTGATGCAAACAATCAGGATCCGAACTTTTTTTTGCATGTGGGACTCACTGGTTTAAAGCTCTCACCCGTCTTAATGGGCCGTCGCAGGATCGCTTGCGCAAGCAACTGCAACGTCCCAACGTTTTTTGGCTTTGCGTCTAGCTGGCTGCCAGATGCTACTAAGACCCCACCACGACAAGGTGACCACACGTTGGTCTGGTATTGCTCGACCAGAAGCTTTAAAGTCTGCCAATGAGACCTCTGGCATGGTTAATACAGTGTTCTATCCACCTCAGCAGCATTGCTTCCTGAGCCCGGGATCTTGGCTCCGACAAATCCGTTTTTGGCTTAAGCCATACCAAAGAGCCGAGAGATACGCCGTATCATCCAGGCCAGTGCTCTCTAGGTATTGAGGCAGCATTTAGTTAATGGCCTCAATGACATCCCACGTCACTACATTCAATTTGAGGTGAGAGAGCCGCGGAGTGCTCCGAATCTCTGAAATCGCTTCTTCTAGAATCCTTCTCATCCACTCTAAATCAAGGGCGACTGTTTCCTGGGTGCTTTCCTCAACAGGCAAATTGTGGAAGATGGTAACCAGGTACTCCCCAGGAGGAACAGTTGGAGGCACGATTTGTTCTTTGGTTGGATTTGTCACCTCGGAAACAGCCTTACGTCATAATAGTTCGAGCGCTGTATTTTAAACGCTGAATATACCGAACCTGATCTACCAGGTTTGGTTCCGTAACAGTTATAGTTGGCTCAAGCAGCAGGAACTCACAGTACGTTGCCGCTCGGTAGCCAGTCCGTCAGGTTCCTGCAGTGACATTCTCGTTCATTTGAGACGTTCATCTCATGCGACATACACCACCAGTGAAGGGCCCCTAGAGGATCCCGTCGGTGCCAATCTCCGCAAGCCCTAACCTACGCCCTACTACGGGTAACCTAATAAGCTGGTAAACGGTTCCCCAGTTTCCTTAATTAATCACCTCTTATGACACCCATGATGTAGGAAGGAGGGCAACATTCTACGCTGCCGGTGCCACACGGTTATTATTAGAAACAGGCACTTGAATTCAATTTATATGTACTCTAGTGTATATCATATACGCTTGGAATGAAGCCATCGAAAAGACGGTGAGGTACTCGCCGTTTCTCTCGATATTTCGAAGGCTTTTGACCTGTCTTGCATGGCATGGCTTGATGTCTAGCATGGCATTTTTATCATTAAGCTTCCGGCATATGAAATAACCACTGGGTTTTGTAGCTGGATGTCTGATTTTCTGAGAGAGAGATCATTTCGGGTCGATCACGGCTGCTTATACGTTATTCCCGCATCACTCTTCCTGCTACTCAAAAACGATCTTCAGAAACCCGGTATCTTTGGATGCGCTGATGACAGCGCTGTTGCGGATAGATACTTATCTAGTTCTAGAACCAGTGCTACTAAGATCCTTGAGCAAAGAGAGGTTTTGGTGAATCGCGTTGACTTGAGGTGTCCGACTAGAATTATGCCAATTTAGTTAAGTTTAATACCACCAAAACAGGCGTGTTTATTCACCTCAAAAAGAACCCGATTAGACAGTAGTGAGTGCTTGAGTTAAAGTTACGTGAGAGTAGAGCTTTCGTGGTTGAAATCCAACCAACTCACGAAACGTTTTAGTTCAATGTTTCTGATACAAACTGCTAAATTGTGAAACACCCTTCCTACATCCGTCTTTTCTGCCACCTATAGTAACTTCAAGGCAAGAGGGAATAGGAATCTCCAAGGCAAACGTGCTCCAACCTAGACCTCATCAGTGCTTCCTAGCATTGATTGTCGTTAAGCGCATTCTATCTAATAATAATAAAAATGGTGACATTTCAAATCCAGTTTATTTTGCTAACTCTTAATGTATACAGCAAAACTGTGCAACATCGTGCTAATCGATGTGCGCGTTCATACAAAATGAGCTGAGCCGATACCATGGACTACAAAGATAATACAAAACATTTTAATATCTCAGGAATATTATTCTCTGACTGATTCCGGCCACGGCGTCCAATCTCATTGAGTTTGCTCAACTGTGCAGGAAATATTACAGTGCAAGTGTACGCGCAGACACAAATGCATTTTCTATTCTTATCACTTTCATACTCCGGTGAGACGACTGTTCGACACGACTAGTGAGAGCTAAGGCGCAGGACTGACGCTGACTGACTGCTCTCCGAGGCTCGGGGGTGACACATCGCCATCTTCCCAACTCTGGGCGATTACTGAGACTTACTAACCAGAAAGACTCAATAACTAAACTACACTGTAATTGGTTAAAAGTTGTAGAATTAAACTAAACTAAATGGGGAATCAATCGTTGGTACCTTATAAGTTACCATTAAAACAAAAATAGTTTTTGTACTTTTAGCACGAGCGAAACCGCGGGTCCGCTAGTTTTGATTAAAACTCGAAGACATTAGATGTTCCACAGCTGTATAATATATTTTTTTATGTATGTTCATCGATAGCTCCGTCAACTGTTAAGCGATTTAAATAAATAAATATAAATGTTGGGACAGTTTTAGGTATATATTTTTATTAAATTATACGATGGTAAGCACAATCTAAAAGTAAATTGTAGTTATAAAAAAATATGTTAATATATAATAGTGTAAATTATAAACTTTTACAGTCATTTCACTCGCAAATTCAGTATTTTTTACTTTATCGATAGAAAAAATACGTTGGCGTCACTAATACTTTTATTTCCATACTAAAATCTACGGGGCTATTGTATCTTTCATTGAAGATACATGAGACTTCTGTAAAAGTTTTCGCGGGGCTAATGTATCTTCATAAATAACTCTGGATAACTACGGCAGTGAAAGAAATTAATTATCAATTAACAAGCAATTATTCTTTATCTTTGTAATTTCCATAAAGTTTGTTATATAAGGCTCACATTAAAATTTTATCCACTAAAACACAACAGTAGGTATTCAGCGCTCTCAATGAAAAATAGTCGATCAAAAATAATGCGCCATCAGTAAAAAAGTAGACGCGATACAACTACAATCTATGATCCACTCTTTTAAGCATTAGTTTCTCTATCAACTAGTAGTGTCGTTACTCCTTTAACCGACTTGTGAAAGAAGATAAAGTGATTAGATACAATAGCCCCGGAGCTACAATAGCCCCGGTTCACTATATATGTTACAGTTATAGGTTTACTTAATGCCAAATAACCTACATTTGTCTCATCCGAACTTCTATAAATTATTAAGATATTATCATCACGTATCAATGAGAAAGATTTTTGGTTGGGTCTCACGTAGGATAAATAGATAATTATTGTATTGCAATATTGTGACCAAATATTATTTTAAAAGAGCAACTGTTGAGTTTCCGCCGGCTCCTTTCAGCAAAACTGCCTTCCGAGCCGGTGGTATTTAATTTAAATTCTATAGTGTTATTAAATAAAAGGTGACGATTAAAAAGTGTTCGCAAAACTCGAATAAAGTATATTTTAATTTAGTTTGTGTAATCTTCAGTGAACGTTATAACATAGAATAAACTAATATAAAGAAAACGCATTTTGAAACCTTGGAATTCTATATAGAAGTATGATCCCTAAGATTATTCTAAGTAGAACTAGGCTTGAACAGTCTCGTCAGCTGGTATGGAAATTGGTATCGACTTGACCAATGTTGTTTCGTCATTAACATGCAAGGATTGCGATCATCCGGAAGTAGCCACAGTGACAGACAGATGCGCTAACATCGTCTCCAGCAGAACAAAGGATTCGTACTACCATCCATACATAAGTAGTCATATATTCCACTTTTTACACTAATAAGTATCCCGTGATAGTGTAACAAGACTTATTCGAAATGTACTCTTAATTATAGAACTCTACTCTACTCTTAATTGAAACAATTCTGTTTCAAAAGCTAGTCTAATATTAGATCAGTAGTATTTCTAGAGATTAGATACGTGGTGTAGGTATACTGTATAATTAAATTGTACAACTTCGATAAGAAAATGTGTTACCATTAAAAATAGATTGTAATTTAAAAAAGTGTCTTTGTGTTAGTTCATTCACAACCAAATGATGCTACGATTTGATGGAAAAGTGATGTAATTTTCGAGTAAAAAAAGAGGTAAATAACATACAATTGCCTGCTTTAAAATTATAAAAGAATATCTACATCCAATTTCAGTTCGTATTCATATTGTTATTTTGATTAATTTCCTTGAGCCGGTTTCATATGTAATTGACGTAATGTTACTGAATTTAACTACTACTGTCAGTTAACTTGGTATTAAGGTATACTGACACTCTTATATAGAACTGAAAATGTTTATTTAGGTTAATTTTAAAATTGGAAATCAAAATTTATAAGGTTTTTAAAACCATAATATCTTAAAAAAGGATTCTTTGGCTCAAATAGACTCAAATTCACGTATAAAACGTGAATTTTTCAGGATAAAAATAAATAAATATGTTTTAACTGAACGCCCCCAGCGGAACTCGAATCTGCGACCGCTGGCGCAGCAAGTAGGTTCTCTACAAACTTTTTTTTTCCAGACTATTCATATTTCATTCATTATATTGTCGCGGAATATAGTGCGAACTCGTCATAATAGCACGCTTGTACCATGCCTTATAACAGCGAATGTCAATTTCTAACTTTTGACAATTAGATAACAAGAACAGTTTATTGCAAATTTTAATGTGTCAGAGAGAGACAACGCATTTTCAGGAAAAATTTGGAAGTTACTAGAAACATTTTGAATTTTCTATACTAGAATGTTCTAAATTTACGCATATAAAAAGGCCGGCAGTGTGTCGAGAGGGCAGTTGACGTTCGGAGTTAAGTAAAGATTACGAAGAGATACGAAATAGTGGAAAAGTGAAGAAAAGTACAGTGAATTATTAAAAGTGGTGGATTATAGTGCTCAGAGACTAAATTAAACTAGTGCTGTGTACTGTGCGCGTGTATATAAGGTGTAAATAAAACTTCTTTAGTGCGAGAACGCTTTTAATTTCCGATCCCGAACCCGTAGTACGTAACAATTGGTGTCAGAAGTGGGATCGGAAATGCCGTTAGTACCGAGGCACGAGATGGAAGGAGTCACTACACGCGTAATGGCAGAACAGCAAAGGGAAGATTCTGGACCTAGTACGTCGAGTTATGAGTCCGCGGCTCAACAGAGCACCACGCCATACATGAACGCCCTTCTGCAACAAATGGCGTTCATGATGCTAGAGCATGCTCGCCGCCAGGAGGAACAGCTGCGCGCACTCCAAGAGACGCAGGCTCGCCGCCAGGAGGAACAGCATTGCGCACTCCAAGAGACGCAGGCTCGCCGCCAGGAGGAACAGCTGCGCGCACTCCAAGAGACGCAGGCTCGCCTTGAGGAAGAACGTGCACGCCGCCAGGAGGAACAGCTGCGCGCACTCCAAGAAGAGCAGGCTCGCCGCCAAGAGGAGCAGGCTCACCGCGAGGAAGAACGTGCACGCCGCCAGGAGGAACAGCTGCGCGCTCTCCAAGAAGAGCAGGCTCGCCGCCAAGAGGAACAGCTGCGCGCACTTCAAGAGGGCATTCACAAGAATGTCATACCCGCTCTTCAACGGCATACAGAAAGGGTGGAAGCCGTTGAAAGAGAAGTTGAGGGAATAAAGACGACACTCGCCACACACGGTGAAGCTTTAGAGGAGTACAACTCAAAACTCTCTAAGATGGAGAAGAGGATGGATTACTTGGAAACTCAGAAATTACCGCGTGGTGCCGACATTTGCTCGTCATCAGCAAAGATCTTTAAAATCCCTTACTTCGACGGCAAATCTTCTTGGGCCGCATTCAAGATCCATTTCGAGACGATCAAGGAGACAAGTGGATGGACAGCTGATGATGAAGCCCGATCTGCCCTTACCGTCGCACTTAGAGAGGAGGCTCTGAATGTGTTGGAGGCGCTTTGTGCTAGCGATCCTCGCAGGAAGACCACATACAGTGAGCTACTTAACGCTTTAGAGTCAAGGTATGGTGATAGTCATCTAGAGCACGTGTACAGGGCTCAAATTAAAGACCGTACACAACGAGCCAATGAAACCCTGCAGCAGTGGTCCATAGAGATTGAGAGGCTCGTACGGAAGGCATATCAATCCTCGCCATCCACCATAGAAACTATTCTTCTGCAGGCTTTTGTGGACGGGATTCGCGACTCAGAGGTACGCGCCGCTGTACGCCTAAGACACCATACGAGTCTCAAGGAAGCTGTCGCTCATGCTTTGGAGGTTGAAGCTGTGCGCCATGACACTGGTAAGAGCTTGGAAGGTGAGGGAGGTGGTCACTGCGGAAGGATCATCCACCCGGAGACGTATTTTTAACCCAAGATGCTACGAGTGCGGTGAACGGGGCCATCTTCGAAGTGACTGCCCTACAAGGAAAAATGGTCGACTACAGTCAGATGTTGGTGTAACAACCTGCGATCAAGTCAGAGGAGAATTGATCTCGGCTACAGTTAGGATAGAAGTAAAACAGGCAGTAGATGGGAAAACTTTGGTTATACATGGCGCTATTAATGGAGTGACATGTAAACTGACACTAGATACCGGAGCTTCGCGAACTGTCATAAATAACCGGAAGCTGAAACACATTGCGGACAATAATTTGCAAGATAGAAGGCACATCACCCTTATGACAGCCACCGGTCAGCGCATACCTGTTTGGGGGGAAAGAAAAATAGCTATAAAAATTGGGGACAACATCTATTGGCATAACGCAATAGTTGCAGATATTGTGGATGATTGCATCATTGGATTGGACTTCCTTCAAAATTACCAGTGTACGATTGACATGAAATATGGAGTTTTAAAGTGCAGAAATAGAGAAGTACCGTTAAGTGGTGGAGTTAAGGGGAAAGTTTGTTGCTTAAGAGACACCGCTCTTCCACCAAGATCACAGACTCTAGTACCTGTCACTATACCACAGAACAAGTCAGGTAGTCAATGGTGCTGCGCTATCATAGAGAAGTGTGAAGATGAGAGCTCGTGGATCCCAGCAAGAGTTGTAGTAGGTAAAACTTCGACATCCATGGTTCCAGTGCTGAACACCAGTGACGCTACGCAAACTATTCAGAGAGGCGAAGTTGTGGGGACTTGCGAAGAGATAGCCTGGTTAAGCAGATGTCAACAGAATGAGAAGGTGCTTAACAAAGATAAGGAGCAAGCAATGAAACTTTTAGAAGACTGCAAAGATCATCTCACAAGTTCACAGAAGACAAAAGCTGAAAATTTACTTTACCAATATTCAGATTTGTTCTCGAAACATGATGGCGATATTGGAAGAACCGGTTTAGTGAAGCACAAAATTAATACTGGTGACGTAGCGCCTATTCGACAACGACCAAGACGAATACCATGGGCTAAGGAGAAAGAAGTTGACGACATGATCCAAGACATGAGAAAGAACAACATCATCGAGCAATCTACTAGTCCTTGGTGTTCTCCAGTAGTACTTGTAAGGAAGAAGGATGGATCTACAAGGTTTTGCATCGATTACCGCAGACTCAATGATGTGACTAAGAAGGATAGTTATCCCCTGCCTCGAATCGACGACACCTTAGATACTCTTAGTGGTATGAAATGGTTTTCAACTCTCGATTTAAAGAGTGGCTATTGGCAAGTGGACATGGACCCCGCGGATAAGGAGAAAACTGCGTTTTCAACTGGAAAAGGGTTGTGGCAGTTTAAGGTTATGCCGTTCGGGTTATGTAATGCACCGGCTACATTCGAGAGGTTGATGGAACGCATCCTCGCCGGACTACTAGGAGAAGCCTGCCTTGTTTACCTAGATGACATAATTATTGTGGGGCGTGATTTCAAAGACCATCTTAAGAAACTCGAAGCAGTATTCGATAAACTAAGAGAAGCTAATTTAAAGTTAAGTCCGAAGAAGTGCTTATTCTTCAGAAAACAAGTGAATTACCTTGGACACGTAGTTTCGGAAAACGGAGTAGAAACGGATCCTGGGAAAATCGCAGCTGTGAAAGATTGGCCGACCCCTAAGGACAAGACGCAAGTGAGAGCATTTCTAGGATTGTGCTCTTACTATCGACGGTTTGTGAAAGGGTTTTCTGACATCGCTAAACCACTTCATAAACTAACCGAGGAGAGGAGACCTTTCGTATGGGACAATAATTGCGAATTGGCCTTCCAGGAACTAAAGAAACACCTTTGCCAAACACCGATCCTCGGGTATCCAGACACAAAGGGAGAGTTTATTGTCGACACTGATGCCAGCAATATCGGTATTGGAGGTGTATTGTCCCAGCGGAAGGGTGGTCAAGAAGTGGTTATCGCATACTTTAGTAAGTCACTATCTAAACCGGAGAAGAACTACTGTGTTACTCGAAGAGAACTACTTGCTGTAGTGAAAACTTTACAGCATTTCAAGAAGTACTTGTTAGGTCGTAAGTTTTTGATAAGAACTGATCACGCTGCCCTAAAATGGTTATTGGAATTCAAGGACCCCGAAGGACAGGTAGCGCGATGGATTGAACAACTTCAAGAGTTTCAGTTTGAAATAGAACATCGTGGGGGTAAAACACACAGTAACGCTGATGCCCTATCTAGAAGACCATGTGAGGAAGACTGTAAGCACTGTCACAGACAAGAGGCGAAGGAATTAGAATCAATTAAAATTATTAGAACGGACTCGGTAGATGAACGCTGGAGTGATGAAGCCATGAAGAAAGCTCAAGAAGAAGACCGAGATATACGACCTATCATGGAATGGTTAAGTACTGGTAGGCCAAAACCTAAGTGGACTGACATAGCACAGTACAGTACCGCTACGAAAAGTTTGTGGGCACAATGGGACAGTCTGTTGCTACACAATGGAGTATTGTGCCGCAAATGGGAGAAGACACGTGGAAATGATAGCCATCTCCAACTAGTGGTACCTAAAATAAAAGTATCCGAGGTACTTCGAGCCTACCATGATGGTTCTTCTGGTGGTCACTTAGGGGTAAGAAGAACGTTAATCAAGATCAAGGAGCGATTTTACTGGCTGCATTGTCGAGATGATGTTGAGGACTGGTGTCGGAAATGCGTGCAATGTGCCTCTGTCAAAGGCCCGCAGACCAGAAGCCGAGGAGCAATAAAATTATACAACGTTGGGGCACCTTGGGAGAGAATCGCATTAGACGTAGCAGGACCATTTCCGATTACTAACTCTGGGAACCGATATATTCTAGTTGTGATGGATTATTTTACGAAATGGCCTGAGGCATTCGCCATTCCGAATCAGGAAGCAGTAACTATCGCAAATACTTTGGTTAAAGATGTATTTTGCAGATTTGGTATCCCAATAGAAATGCACAGTGATCAAGGGAGAAACTTCGAATCACAGGTGTTTCAAGAACTGTGTAAAATCATGGGGGTGCACAAGACTCGAACCACACCACATCATCCGCAGTCAGATGGAATGGTTGAAAGGTTTAACCAGACTTTAGAATGCCATCTAGCTAAGGTTGTGGATAAACATCAAAAGGATTGGGACGAGTATTTATCATTGTTCCTGCTATCTTACCGGACCGCTGTACACGAAAGCATTACCATAACACCTGCTTTTGCAAATTTCGGAAGAGAATTACGACTACCAGCGGATCTGTTAAGTGGTTGCCCGCCGGATACTCCCAGTAGCATAACCGAATATGCCAGTGAACTAAGAGCGAAGATGATTGGTGTTCATGAGCTTATACGAGATGCAGGACTACAAGCAAGTGAACGCATGAAAACTCGTTATGACCGGAAGGCGACAGGAACGAACTTCGAGGAAGGCTCATTGGTATGGCTGCATAACCCGGTGAGACGAAAGGGTAAATCGCCAAAGCTACAACCCAGTTGGGAGGGGCCTTACAAGGTTATAACGAAAATTAATGACGTCACTTTCCGAATTCAACGTACATCTAGAAGTCCGGCTAAAATCGTGCATGTGGATCGATTAGCCAAGTATCATGGCAACAACGATGCTCGAGACGAGCATGTCTTAGGAGGGGGTAGTGTCGCGGAATATAGTGCGAACTCGTCATAATAGCACGCTTGTACCATGCCTTATAACAGCGAATGTCAATTTCTAACTTTTGACAATTAGATAACAAGAACAGTTTATTGCAAATTTTAATGTGTCAGAGAGAGACAACGCATTTTCAGGAAAAATTTGGAAGTTACTAGAAACATTTTGAATTTTCTATACTAGAATGTTCTAAATTTACGCATATAAAAAGGCCGGCAGTGTGTCGAGAGGTCAGTTGACGTTCGGAGTTAAGTGAAGATTACGAAGAGATACGAAATAGTGGAAAAGTGAAGAAAAGTACAGTGAATTATTAAAAGTGGTGGATTATAGTGCTCAGAGACTAAATTAAACTAGTGCTGTGTACTGTACGCGTGTATATAAGGTGTAAATAAAACTTCTTTAGTGCGAGAACGCTTTTAATTTCCGATCCCGAACCCGTAGTACGTAACAATATATTTATATGGCAAATTTATATTATATCAGTGATTGAGTTAAAAAAATCAAACAAATATCTTTACTTTCACATTATTAATATTAGAAAGAATATATTTTTTGATGTTTCAGTTTGCTTTTGGTATAAAGTTTCAAAAACAAAAGAAAGTTTGATTTTATACATTAAAAATCAAGTTTTAAGAAAGTATTTTATTTTTTAAACTCTTATATTTAATAAATATTTTTATTATTTAAATAATTTAAATTCATAAAACCAATTCACCGTCTTTATAACTTCAGATAGGGATCGTAGCATAGATAGTGACCGATAGCTCGAGCGAGTGCGTGCTATTGATTTACTTCTAACTTCTCCAAAACATAAAATGGACCGGTTTTTCTAAGGAAAAAGATCCACTGAAATAAATGCACTTATAGGTAAATACAGTATAAGTATAGGTAAAAATAATACAGCATTTTTCCCTATGTTTTAAGATCGACTTTATTTTTTTAGTAGCCATATACGGTTTTAATATTGTGATAAAAAAATGAAAACAGTGTTTATATAGGTTAGATTTTATTCATATGTTCTTTCACAATAATGACCATGGTTAAAGGACAAGCACTAGTTAACAAACGTATACAAAATTGATTTAAGCTCATTTTTTCTGTACGTTTTATAAAAGCTCTTTAAAAGCTTATTTAACTTTAAAAAATAAGAAATACAGTAATTTTGTAGCAATTTAGGTAAAATGTAGAATGTATTCGCTGAGAATATTTCACGATTATGTGAGGTAACTTTCATACCACCTAATGTCCAGTAAGAAGAACTCGTCTCATAAAAGTGTTGGATCCACTTAAAAATATTCTCAAACTCGCTTCAGTGAAAATTTAAATCTTCAACTTTTTGCGTATACTTTTTAATATATTTTATAAAAGTAAGATAACTCAGAAATTCTTTATAACCTAAATTAAGTGTATTTCTTTACCATCTATTTAGTCAAAAATATATAAGGCTTTTTTAAATAACAGTTCCCATTTTGTATACATAAATTAATATAAATAAATTTAATTTCAGTAGCTTTTATATTAATAATTTTATTTATTATATAGATCGCTAACAGAGCATACATTCTTTCAATAGTAGGTATATGATGTAAATACTAGACTAAATGATGCCCTAATTATAAGCAACACTGCATTCTTTTGAGACAATACCAAGAGAAATCTTATATAATAAAACTTTACATTGGCGAGTAAGAGTTAAATTAATAATTTAAAAAGTACTTGTAAAAAAAACAAGAATGTTTATTTTTTTCTTAAAATTTTTCTAATATTTTTTTTCTAAACATAGTTTTCTGTTACTATATAGTATGTTATGTATTCTATTTTATTTATAGTTTTTCTATAAAACTTGATGGCATAAAAAGTTTCTATAACAAATGGAACAAAGAACTGTTGAATTTGCAAAAAAAAACCATCTCCAGGTTTAATCAAGTACAATACCTAGTACAGTGAAAGGGTGAAGTTTGAGCCAGTTGAGTTTTCATTCGGGATGCATTGCGGTGGAGTTTAAAAATGCTATTGTTATTTTTATAAACAAAAGTTATAACAAAACTGTGTAGTGTGTACAGTTGACGTGACCGCTGTCGAATGTTATATGCTAACAATTTTGGCGTATGAGATTCTATAGGAGGCATTCACTAAAAATACACTAGGGTTTGGTCGAAATTTAACTGAATGTCAAATAAATACTGGTCCAATACTCGTACGAATAGTTGATCTGAAGTTTCAAATTGACATGTTTGTCTCAGGTACTAGTGACCCTGTTTGCTGAACCAGAGATCACGGGTTTGAGCCCGACTGGGGCAAAAATCCACTCCTATAATGGATATATATGAGGTGTATCAACTATGGTACCGATAAAAAGGTACCTTTTAATGGAACTGGATTTTGATGTGTGGTAATGTACCAACACAAATTCTACAAAGATTAAATTGAACTTTGAAATAAGTAAACTAAACTTCAAGTTTTCACAATTTTAGGATACGGTGGAGAAGAACACTGTTCTTAGTTGGTAATATTTTAAAAGTTTGTGACTATAATATTTTAGAATTTCCTAATTCAGTAACTTTTACCATTTTTCTCCTTACAAAACGTACTTCGCACTAAGAACAAAAAAAAAAAGCCTTGCGTTTTCCACAAAACAGCATTTAATTTTTATTTATAACATAACTAGCTGACCCGTGCCCACTTCGTTGGGCATAATATTAGTAATCCTTTTTTAGTACAGAGTGTTTAAATATTTAAATTATTTTATTAATATTAAAAATTAAATTATCTATACTAATATTAATAAAAACTACTTTTTGTCACTTAAATATAAAAGTTAGACATATGCTGTCGTTGACTTTTTTGTAGGCATTTTCAAGCTCCACATCTTTTCTCTAGAACTCAAAAATATATCTTTCATAGTTAAGGCAGCGTTCGTAAGAAACGCTTTCATTCGACCGTTTTTTCTCCGATTCACTTTACAAAACGGACTACCACGTAAAAGCCTTTTTATTTTTCGGTTTTTATATAGCCTATGACACTCAGCAATAATGTGGCTTTCTATTGGTGAAAGAATTTTTAAAATCGGTTCAGTAGATCCCGAGATTACCCCTTACAATTTAACAAACTAACAAACTTTACCTCTTTATAATATTAATATATAGTATACTATATAGAAGTATAGATAATCACAATGCAATTAAAATACCCAAAAATTCAAACGAAACCTGTTTAATAACATTATTTAATACACATTATTATACAGAATAAAATAATTTCGTATGAAATCCTATACTTCATTACCGTAATTCCACCGCCTGAAAGCGGTCGATGCGTTACTTAGATTCATTTTTATGTATAAACTCGCAAATCTGATAATCCAAATTGCTTTTTAGACGTAAACTCAATTTTGACGTGTATCGGCGTCAGATAAATTGACTAGATACCGCGCGCGAGTGCGATCTGGAATTTCGTAGGCACCTCCTTCCACGCGAACGCGAAGGTTTCGATTAAAATACAATTTACACACTTTCTATATATATCGTAAAATTTTACGACTCCCATTTTGTTAATAAAGCCTTTGTTTTCACTTGTTATTACATTTTTATATAGTGGCCCAGAGTAATAACTAATAGGGCGCAAGTGTACTATATTCTATACAGTTTATTACATTATTTCATGTAGCATATTGATGACATGCTTGGCTTAACGTATACCTGCTGTGTCATTGAACGCGGGTTCGAGTCCCGCTGGAAGCAATCCATTATGTAATATGTGATAAGCATGTGTATGAATTATCTGGTATCCAATATAAGCCTCATATCTTGGCATGGAACTAGATGGTACTGTATGTTACTGCCTCAACATATTTGCTTATATTCATAACTAGTAACTCACCCTTGCTTTGCTCGAATTCTTCCCTAGATTTCCAATAGAAAATGTATACAACAAAAAATTGGCAAATTATATACTAAAATCATTAGT
Source organism: Boloria selene (assembly GCA_905231865.2). Classification (NCBI taxonomy): domain Eukaryota; kingdom Metazoa; phylum Arthropoda; class Insecta; order Lepidoptera; family Nymphalidae; genus Boloria; species Boloria selene. The sequence goes on from HG993134.1 coordinate 615,464, forward strand.
TAGTAGGTGCAGTAGATTTTCAGTTTATCTCGAACTGACAGACAGACAGACTCGGCGGAAAATGTTGTTTTATAATAAATCAAATCAAATCAAATCAAATCAAATATTCTTTATTCAAATAGACTCTTACAAGCTCTTTTGAATCGTCATTTTTAAATTATTAAAATTAAATGTCAGTCTGTAAGTCTGTGAGTAAACTACCACCGGCTCGGAAAGCTGTTCTGCTGAGAAGAACCGGCGAAAAACTCAACAGTTGCTCTTTTCAAAGAAACATACTTGGTACAATATTGTATTACAATATTTATCTATTTATTCCACGTGAGACACAACCAGACATTAATCCCACACATTTATGTAGTGAAGTTATGTTGTAAATAAGCAAATGAAGTTCTTACTTAATGTTAAAGTTTATGTATGTTTGTTACTCATTCACTTGTAAACCTCTGAGCGGATTTGCAATGGATTTTCCACACTAACACAGTACATTGTTTTTATCCTAGCGATGGGGTTTCATGGGATTATAGTAAACCCTTTACGTTATCTATACACACCTTTAGTTAAGAATATACCTTTAAAGCCATTTTTTAAGAGCTTAGAAATAAAAAATATGAACACTTTTTAGGCCAAAGTAGCTAAATGACATAAATGAAACAGTTATTACAATTCGTTGCTATATTAATAGAATATTTCAATTAATCATCATATTGATATTATTATTCATAGATTGTAGAGGAACTAATGTTTACATTAGGAATTAAAAACAAAAGGCAATAAGCTAATGAATATTCCTGCATACTGATAGGTTATAGATTTGATTCTTGTTCAAGGTAAATTTTTGTAAATATGTGATATTAAAAACAAATTATTATTAAAATTATGTATTATATTACTGTGAAGAACAAACTCGAATGTAATTAAGATATTATGTATATCACGAAAACCGCATAATTCTGATATCTTAACTACCTATCTCAAGTTTTCTTTCCTATTGAAAAAAGATTTGTGCGTAACTTATACATCTACCACCTATAGGGGAAATTGTGTGTGACGATATGGATGGGTAGAACGTTTTTATGGTATTCAATTTAGAAAAACACTTTACTTGCAATATGCTCAGTAACTACTTATTCATATGTAGTAGTAAAACTGAGATATCTGTCCGCCTATATATTTTTAGGATTATTTTCAAGATTTATGTATAAATAATAAAATAGCAACTTAGTGAAATTTGTACATTAAATATGTATTAAAAACAATTACCTATGCATGATGTTTTTCTTTGTACCCCTGTCTGTATGTCTGTTCATATTATGTTCATGTTTTATGCTAAAAGTACTGGATAAATGTTGAGTTTACAGTCATGATATCTTATCACTTAAGGCAATATTTAGAATGTTTTGCTTTAATATGAAAAAATCTATTATTAACAAAGGAAAAATAAATAACTGGTTTTATTGAATCCTTTTAGAAGTTTACATTTCCATGCTGGCTAAACCTTAACAGATCAATACGATGACTTTCTCCTAAGAAACATTCGCAAAAAGTACCTACTCGTAGGTTATCACTCGAGCGAAGCGAGCGTTTTTCTCTAGTTTAATAAAACAATTTGTAATTTAGCTAGTATTTCTATAGCTTCAAAAGTACAAACACACCATACCATTTTCTGCATAATAGCTACTCGTTTCTATACACGTGCCAATTATTCATAATAATCATTTACTTACTAAACACCAAATAAGACTACGTAAATAGCAGTTATATATTAAAATGTTTGAGTCGACCTTTGACTACGAAATTCAATACGAAAGCCGCTTAATATTTTTGGAATTAATTAATACTTTATATAAATAATATTACAGAACAATACATTGGTTGCGAAACAACAATCCCAAACAATAGCTTAAGTTAGCTGAAATATAAATAGAATATAATGTTCGCAATAAACACGAATAAACAAAGGCCCTGCTCTCTGCGCCAGCGGTCGCGGGTTCGAGTCCCGCTGGGGGCATACATTTGTTGAGCACGAATGTTTGTACTCCAGTCATGGATGTTTATATTTATAATAATATGTATGTATTTAAACTTATATATGTGTAGTATATCAACCATCTAGTATCCATAACACAAGGCTCGTACCTTATCGTGGAACTAGATAGTGCTGTGTGTAAATGTCCCAACATATTTATTTATTATTTATTTATAACAATATACTATAGCTGAGGTAGTTTCTGACCAAACAGTATTTAATTATATAAATTAACCAATATTGAATATTGAGAGAAACATACATAAAATAGATTTTATAGTATACTTTTACTAATAGCACTAAAACTTGTCAATAGCTACTGAATTAAAGAAGGAAAATCAGTTCACAAACAGTTCGACTCATTTTGTAATGCTGTGCCATACTTGCTGTGCCAGCGTACGCGGGTTCGAGTCTCGCTAAGGGCACAAATTTGTGTAATGTTACAAATATTGTACTTTAGAGTTTTTATTTTTGTAATATGTAGTTTTTAAAAGTAAATTAATATATGTAGTAATATTTCAGCGATCTAATATATAATTCATAACACTAGCTTACTATTGTTTGTATTCGCTTACGCCGAGTCAGTAACTCTTTTTATGGACAATGTATACGTCTATACAACAGGATCCCAGAAAACGTTCAAAAAGCTTCTATTGCCAAATTTAAAAAAAATTGTGAAGGAACGTTTGTGCACTAAAGGCTATTATTCGATTAACGATTTTTTAGAAGACAGTACGCCTTGGGAATGATGTGATCGCCGCCAGGCTATTTCAACATATAGAATTATTGTTAATTTACAATTTAATTTAAAAAAAGAGTGAGAATAAGATAAAAAAAAATATTAGTCCCGCTGAGTTTCTTTCGCCAGTTCTTCTCAGGTCAGAGGTTTCTTCTTTCCGAACTGGTGGTAGACTCATGACGTTCAGTAAGAAATTGTAACAATTTTTATGCTGAATAAAATATTTTGATTTGATTTGATTTGATTTGAACTAGATAGTGATGTACGTAAATATGCCAAAAATATTTGTTTATTCTTTCCGACGTATTAAATGCTTTACAGCGAAGATAGACACAAGACGATGTCGAAGCAAGATTTTGACGTCTGAAAAAACATAGTTATTAAAGAAATACAACCGTAAAATTATAAAATCATAAATAAGTATCATTTCTACAATACCGATAATTATGATTGTTTTCGTAGTACAATTTTAATATATTTAATTGATTTAATTATAAAAATATCTAAGTGTCCAAATCTTTATATAATAATTTCAAGTCTAGTCAAATATAAGGCAGTTGAGGCCCTGATCCTAGCCTGAGTTATATAAAAAGATCGATAGCATCGCCAATGTGTTACGCGCAGTAAATTACTCGAGATTCAGGGCAAACCTTTTTGTTAGGTCAACGGGTAGGTGCGAGCCATTCAATATCCTGCCACTCAATGTCCGAAAACCAGGATTCCACTTGATAAGTTCACTAAGTAATTCTAGATGCTCTTCAATTTTATCTGTATTAGCGTTTTTTGGTATACTAGTGTTGTAACATGGCTTTGTTTTGTTGTTGCGATATGAAACAGTTTTTGGCGTGTTTATTGTATTTTTTGATTTAAAATATTACTTTAAGTTATAGGTTTTGTTCAGAGAAAAACTATCGAAAAAAACAAATTGTTTGTTTGTTTCTATGTAGAAAATAATCTCAAAATTTTTAGTGTTTATTATAAAAATATTACTGTATTACCATTGAAAAGTAGCTTATTTCTATAGACCAACTCAAAAAATAAGGGGATTTCTATGTAGGGATGGTTACCAGTATAGTATTTTTAAGGTTTTTAAGCTATTGGAAAAACACAAGTGGCTTCTAATTTGCAAAAATTTGCATTTATAGAAACCATATATTCACAATTAAAAATCCATTTAAATAATTCATTTACACTCAATAAAATCGCACCCTTATACCAATGAGGGTCCAAAATTAAACACGTCCTCGGAATAATTGAGCGAACTAATACTGGCTCTACCTGTTACAAATCTAGACCTGTTAATGCTTTAACCTTCAACCTTTTAGGATTAGAATAAATTTATGTCTTGAAATATATATTGTTTTATTGAGTTTCATGAAAATACAAGCTATTTTACTTTTTGTGTTTATTTTATATGCATAATGGATGTTGTTTCCAGTATATTACAATATTGTGTTTTAAATCAGAATTGTTGTTAAATTAAACCCAGTCATCGACATTTTATCGATGTAACTTTTTATTTCTTTCATTATTTGTACATGTATATAGAGCATATATATGGGACTGCCATTTAATACTATTTTTGAACTCAAACCGGAATTGAACGTGAAACAACGTTAAAGCAAGTGATGTGTCGCGCGTAGATAAGTGTAAGTGATCCTGCGACCCATTAAGACGAACGAGATTTTTTCGGGTTTTTGTTGATAATACTGGCTTTGCCAGTTTGTCCTACATACCTCTATATATCGCAGGTATACAGGCATTTTTCTTCATCACATTAATATTGCGTTTTCCAATCAGTGCTTTTTTTAGACATTATTTATACAATAGCGACTCATCCGTGGCGCTGTTTGCTGTAATACAGGTCTCCTAGTACGGCAACAGAGGCTACCTGATATTTTTGTATTGTAAGTCATGTTCATGTTCTTTATTCTGTGGCTTTTAGGCGTGCCATTTGGGCACAAATTACTACGCCAATGTCGAGTAGAATGGAAAAGACACAGTGATAATTGAGAATTGCTCGGTTTAAAAAGAGATATTCACGTATTGTAAGTCGTTATGTATCTATTCTTTGTTTTGGATCAATAAAGTATTATTATTATTATTATTATATCCTCGGTCATAAATAGAAAGACAGACAAGTTGCTAATATTGTAAAAACTATAGATTTGCCTCTGTATCGATAATAATGACAAATTTAATAAGGTTTTCGAACGAAGCGAATCGAAAAAAGATACGGATTTGATTTACAATTTTATTATTTGCTTCTCGATACCCACCGTTTCGATTGATTTATTACCATCATGGCGACGGACTTTAGACGTCTCAATACTAACTCTGTACTTGTTACAGACAGTGTCTCTGTCTACAATCTTTTAATAAATAAAATTCTCGTGTCGCGGTGTTTGTTACCAAACTCCTCCGAAATGGTTCGACCGTTTCTCATGAAATTTTGTGTGCATATCGGGTAGGTCTAAGAATCGATCATCATATATTTATCATCCTAAATGTTAAGGGTGATCCACCCCTTAATTTTGATTTTTATTTTTTAAATATTTATTTTGTTTTTATTTTTTTATGATACAACATTCAAAAATACATACAACCTTAATTTTTTACCCTTCTGCGTTCAACCCTATTTTTTTGTTAATTATAAACTTTCAGGCAATCTACAGATCAACCCAGCGATCGATCAACATCGTTTATAACTATACTCTTTGGAATGAAGTTTAATAGCAATTTAAAAAATGAACGCGGCCGAATCCGCAGGTACCGCTACTTTTTTTTTAAATATATTATGTATTTGCGTCTAAAAAGGTATAATTGATTTTATTTTAATAGTTCTATTACATCACCTTGTCACAGTAGTGTGGATTTTAATACCATACACAAATATTCTTAATGCGGCTTCGATAACGAACGAAATGAATCTAATGACTTTAGGGCTTCCTATTAATTGGATGGCTGTCACGTTCTTTGTTTTAGTCAATACATATTAACCGCGATTCATTTAAGGCGATTAGTGTCGCCAATGGCCTTGAGTGTTAGGGCGGAGCTTAGGATGTTACCCCCGCGCGCCCCGCACAAAAATTTTACTACAATCTGACGCGCTGCACACTAGAACAGTGATCAAAGACTATGCTACCGTAGACGCGCCTCACGCGGTATAGATAAACTGGTATATACTGCCTAATTAATGAGAGACTCAGAGATGTAATAGTAGAATTATCTTCTATACATATTTGAAAATTCTGACTTACTCCTGAATCTGTTTATAGATTTTTTTATGAAAAATATTTTTGAAATAGTAATTATTAATGAACTTTAAAAAAAATGTCAGTTTGACTGTGACTATTTCACAAGAAAACCAATAGACAAATTTTAATGAAATTGAGTATGGTCATAGGGGATATCCAGGTCAATATAAAGGATATTTTCTACTGCAGGATTTGTTATTTCTAAGTAATCATAACAGTACTCAACAATTATAATGAAAAAAATGTTCTAAAAACGCATTCTACAGACCGGAAACCAAATTCTTAGATTGAAATTAAATATATTACTGGATAATACGTTATAACTCATAGTATATATTTCTGACAACTGAGATATTTACCTGAAATAACGAGAATCCCATATATTGACCCGAATAACCAACTATCATTATACCAAATTTCATCATAAGGTGTCCAGTGATTTTCTCGTCACAGACAGACAAACAGACAAAAATTCTAAAAACTATATATTTGGCCTCTGTATCGATAATAATGAATATTTATTTATTTATTTACCTTTTTTATGTAATGGATAAAATAATAATATAATAAGATTTTTAATTTAAATATTTAATGTACAGATTCGAATAAATTTTATTATAATACTAGCAAATCATCAAAATCGGTCCAGCCATTTCAGATATATATATTCTTTTGACAGATAACACATCTATATGTGAAGTTAGATTACTATGTTAAAGCAAAAATCTATAGGCGTGACTGCTTTTGAGTAAAGTGTACCACAAAACGCTCTGGTTGTGGGATAGTGTTTGGTCTCGTTTCGCTCGCCCTAATAAATAAAAGATTGAATATTTGTTCTTTAGGCATTTCCAAACTATATATTCTATCTGATGAAATTTTGGTAAGATCTTCTAAGAACGCCGGGGGTTATTGACTAAAAAAAAATAAAAATGTGTGTGTGTACTTATGTACACGCGTTAGAAGTTATACTTCTTTGGCATCATTAAGTAATACATAGTCATTTTCGCAATTAGCACCCCGAGAAACCTCGAAAATGACATCCATGTAATTGTTGAAAAAAACCGGGTGTCCGCCATCTTGGATTTGAAAATGGACCTCATTTTCGTAATCAGCACCCCGAGAAACCTCGAAAATGACACCCATGTCATTGTTGAAAAAAAACCGGATGTCGGCCATCTTGGATTAGAAAATGGACCTCATTTTCGCAATCAGCACCCCGAGAAACCTCGAAAATGTCACCCATGTACTTATTGAAAAAGAACCGGATGTCCGCCATCTTGGATCTGAAAATGGACCTTATTTTCGTAATCAGCACCCCGAGAAACCTCGAAAATGACACCCATGTCATTGTTGAAAAAAAACCGGATGTCCGACATCTTGGATCTGACTTTCCTACTATTGTTTCCGCTATATTTACACAATACACATATCAGTAGGTGCTTTACTTTTCGAATATTTTTATTAATTTATATTCTGTAGGTACTTCAGGTGTGTATATATTTTATTATAATACTAGCAAATCAGTCTCATCAAAATCGGTCCAGCCACTTCAGAGATCAGCCGGAACAAACAAACTGACAGACAATATTTTGAAAATTGAAATTTGAAAAGCAGTTAATTTGACATCAAACATAGACACTTCAATTTTATTAATAAGTATAGATGTACAAAGATATGTTTTTGTGTGTATGTAGGTATATGTATGTATACGTTTGACCAAGAATTTCTCTGAAACTAATAATCGGTTCGTCATTGATTCTTTTTATTTGCTATTTCATTCAATAGAGGTAAAGGAAAGATAACATCAAAATCAGTTCAAGTAGTAGATGCAAAACCTCGTCAGTAATTTTTAAATTTATCGTTTAGTATTTTTTGAGGTCGTTTATTTTTCTATTTAGTTAGATTATGAATATAATTAGATTCATAATAATAAGACATTTTTAAAAAAAACTTTAAACTTTAATTAATATTATAATGCATTAAAATAAAAAATAACTATATTCACAAATAACTTAATTTTAACACTATACTAAATAATATACCCTACTACTAAAATATAGCGCCCAAGCGAGTGATAAGTCTTTGCAAGCACACAAATAAAAATCCTTGTCAATATAGCACACATGCAACGTAAAATAATGTAGTCGATTACTAGCACGATTCCAGAGAAAAGCGACACAACCTCCCCGTCCAAGCGCCAGCGCGCGTCTGCCGCACTCACCCGCGTAGGGCACCCTCTTTAGTTTCGATGTTCATAATTAGCATTTTCGATTGGAAAAATAGAAAATAGTGACAGATTTACGAACCGCGACGTGCAAAATAAAGTACAACAGATCATTTTCTTTTCAGTCTTTAAATATTGTAAAAGTTCGTAGTCGTTTAGGAACAGTAACCAATTTAAGTTAAAAAAATACCCTTTCTTTGAAAATAAAAAGCTTAAGAAATGTTGGACTCACGAAGAAAAAAATACATACAAAAATTAGTTTAAGAGTTCATGATTAATATATATTTTTTTCAAGCATTTTGGGCAAACTGTGAAAGAGAAGTAAGCTGTAAAAAGTACGCATTTTAGCGCACTAATCGCCTTAAGTGAGTGTTTGTTGAGTAGTTAGTGATTTAACCGAGGTTTATTAAATGTAGGTTTCTTGTTTAGGATTTCTTGTTTGGTGTTTTGATGAAATAATTATTTTGCATGTACCTATAAGATGTTATTTATTATTAGATTATAAACATTTTACGAATTGTAATGAAATAACAAAAAAAACTAAATAATATACTATAATATTGTAAATAACAAAAAAAACTAAAGAATATACTATAATATTGTAACTTCAGTTTTTTTGCTTTTGTTTTTCAATGATTGTAGGATGAGAGAATATGATACCAAGCATCAATGATATCGCTCTATTAATCTGTTAGATACAGGCGTCTCCATATTTTTATTTCACATTAAACTTTTTATATTATGTTTAACGGTGAGTATGGATTTCACAAATATGAGATATTTATCTGCATTATAAATTATAACCAGCTAGCATCGTAGTTAACATTAAATTCTGACAGGTGGGTTTCTTATTGCATATCTAGACAGAATAGAATTTCTACAACAATTAAAAAAAGTATAACTTTATATTTCATCATCATCATCAGCCCTTTTTAACGTCCCACTGCTGGGGGTGGGCCTCCCTCAGTACGAGGGGGATCAGGCCATAGTCCACCGCGCTGGCCTAGTGCGTGTTGGCGGACTTCACATGTCTTTCGAAAACTTGCTAAGTTCTCTCAGATATGTAGGTTTCCTCACGACGTTTTCCTTCACCGTAAGACAAGTGGTAATCATGATATAAATGATTCGCACATGAGATCAGAGGAGCGAGATCCAGATTTGAACCCGCATCACTCGGTTATCCAAGCGAGCGCGTTACCGCTGAGCACTTTATATTTAAATTTTTCTAAATATAACGATTTTCACAAATGTTTCTAAATATATTCATATTGGTTTTGAGAAACTTTACTAATATGTGAAGCATTAAACTGTTACTTTTTTAAACTTTTCCTAAAACAATATATCACCAATATCACATTTGCTATATTTTAATACATAAAAGTATTAAAAACTAAAAATATAAATTTTTCCGTGGAAACTATATAGAAGTGTATAAGCCACTCGATCGTAATCATCGTATCTATCAAGCGGAGTGCCCGTCGCCATCACGTTCACATTTGGCTTGTAAATCGCGCATTTTCCTTCTTTTTACCAAAACAGCCAAACAAATTTATTCACCGTCGAAAAACAGGGATATCGATTCTGGGATGTGATATTAAAAAACCCGTATTACGTTAACGCCGAGGAAAACATAAATTTGGTTTTATTAATACTATTTTTTTACACTAGTTCGTGCCAGTGAATCCATTCGCAAAGTATGGAAATAACTTTTATTCTTCCTTATAATAGATTTGTCATAATAAAAAATTGATTTGTCTATTAAATCTTCACATAAAGTTTTTTTTTTGAATATCTTACCAATATAGTAATTGTAGTCGTTATATTTGTATTAGTATTTTGTAAGGAAACCTGTCTGAGAGAACCTTCACTTAGCTAGCGGGGTGGGATATGGCCAGATTCCTGCATTACGTAGTTAGTAAGTTTTATAATTAATTTAAAACCAAATTTACCAACCCTAAATTAAACAACTCTAAATAAAGGTTTATTTTTAGTCAATGATACTCTTTAGTATTATAGTAAATTAATTGTACTTTAAACTAAGTCTACTACTAACTCTTAGATTCGCACGAATATTTGTCATTTTATATAAAACCATATTTTCGATTTTTTCCTATCCCTTAACCATGATTGTTGAAAATCATTCGACACGTCAGGAACTAAAAAATAATACGACAGATCTGTTTAAAATGGTCTTAATCCATCTATAAGCTACAAAAACATAAGGCAATAGAAAATAAAAACACCTTGTTAGTAAGAAGATAGGAATAAAACGCGATACCAAATTATTCCATGCAAACTTAAGCGTTAAAAGAAAGAATCAAGTGGTTGGTTATGCTTGTTTTCCACAGCACTGTCTCTTCTTTATAACAATTCATATCTTAATTGAAAATAACTCACACTTTTCTGTTATATACTTAAAATCTATTAATAGTAATTTGTTAAATAGAAAATTTAAATAAATTGATGATATAAAAATTGCAAATATCAAACTTTTCCAATAAAAAGATTACTTTTTGTAGTACTTGTTTTTATATATACAATTTTAAACAAGAAATAAAATTAAAGTGTTTCAAATGTCAAAATAATGGTACCTACTTATAAGAAAAAAAAAAAATTTTTGCCGTCTTTCCGTCTGTTTGTCTCGGCTATTTTGACGGGACTTTCACAGGCTCATAGCTAATAATATAGGAAGTAATTCAGTAACTTTTATTTTAGAAAAATAATTGGGGTCTTGCGCAAAAAATAAATCTCACAGCCACGTAATTCCGAACAGTACTAAATACCTAGAGACGTACCCAACTGAAGCAAGGGTATGTCACTAGTCTATTCACTAAAAATAAAAATAGAGCATCATATAGCGCGATAAGTTTAGTGGAAACAGGAGCTAACAGCCGAAATCTTTACAGACGGAACTGTGGCCGACGAATCGGAACTCTTAAAGCGATAAAAGTTTTTATTCTACCTGCATAAATTGAGACACATTCGCCGTAATCCGCCAAGTGAAATTAAAGAAGTTAAGAATAAGTTTCGTTAAGCGGATCTGGCTTCTTTATCGCTATGTAAATGCTGTCGCATTGCTGATGCAATGACTTTATGGGGTTTTAAGATTTTATGGACTTATGGTGTTCTTAGTCTAATGGTGGCCATTAGAAATTTTTATAACTTAATCATGGGTTGTTTGTATGAACCATGTAAAAGTGTATGACTGATCTATTAAAAACTATGAAGCCACTTGTCGTTTATGATGGATATAGACAAAACTAGATAAATAGGTAAAAGTTAAGCAAAAGTATTTTACTACTAGCGACTCACTCTCGTTTCGCTCGGATTCATCCCTAGATTTAGGACAAGCGTAGCCACGGATTCCGCTAGTACATTACATATGTGTAACTCTAGCTAGGTTTTAGCTGCGCACGCCAGAATAGCTCTCAGATGGTAGATATTTTTTTACTACTTACTTGACACTTATCGTCATATTTTGGACAATTCACACAATATCTTTATAAATTGTAGCCTATGTGTTATTCTTATATATAAACTATATTATTGTAAATTTGCATTAAAATCCATTCAGTAGTTTTCATGTGAAAGAGTAACAAATATCCATCCATACTTACATACTTTCGCGTTTATAATATTAGTATACAATACGAATATTAGCTACACAATACGATCGCTTGCTACACTGAACATAATTTAGAATGATGGCAATTGATAACCTATCTTTCTTTATTTGTCCTACCACAGAGACAAAGGCAAGAGCTTGATAGCGGTTATCTCAAATACGTATTTCCAAGATTGAAACAACTTTTCGATTGATTAGAAACAAGATGTATTTTTATATAGAATAAAAACCTTTATCTATCCATAAATAAATATTATAGTATTGGGCATTTTTAACGTACCCTTGCGGGGGGTGGGCCCCCCTTTAATGCGAGGGGGATCAGGCCATTGTCAACCACGCAAATTGGCGGACAGCTCATGCTTTCGAAAACATGCTAGGTTTTTTCAGACTTGCCCTTATCCTTGCGATGTTTTCCTTCATCGTAAGAAAAGTAGTAAACATGTTAGAAATGACTCGCACGTAAGAATATCAGAGGTTCGAGACCCGGATTAGAACTCGCTTCACTCGGTTATCCAAGATAGCGCGTTATCACAGGCTACCACTGCCGATATGCCGATCGATAAATAAAATATTATTAAGATATTAAATATAAACTGCATCTATGTAACGACCATTTAGAACACATTAAAGCACATTTAAAACAATCTTCCAGTACTAACATGATGTAGCAGGTACTTAGAGAAAGTAGTTGCTTAGCTAAACCACATTAACCTAAACCAAATACTTTATAATACATTACTAAGATTAAAAGTAAATTTACAAAACTTGTACTACAAAATAAGCAATGTATTCAAAATATGGGAAGAATATCACAAATTTTATCCAGAACGTATGAAATAGTAAAGTCGCGTGCCCTATTTTCTAGACTGACATTGGTGACCCGAGCGGCATTTAAAGCCTTTCTGCTGTAAACTTACGCAATACGAAAGAAAAATTGTGTGCATCATTTAGTTTTTTGATGATGCTTTTGTTGCTTTTGTCTATCATATTGTGTTACCATTTGGGATGCGAATATACCGATTTTAATTAAGTTTCAAATATTAATAGTTAAGCTAAATTATATTATGTACATATTATGTATTTAAAATTTATATGTGTAGTATATCAACTATCTGGTATCCGTAATACAAGCCTCGTAGCTTACCACGGAACTAGATGGCGCTGTTGTAAAAATGTCCGAACATATATTATATTACATATATAATTTATGTAAGTTTAATCGTTAATATAAAAGAATAGCTGCCCCAAACGACATTTTCATAACAAATTATCATTCTTAGTACAGTCAATGAATAATGGAAACGTAATAAATACCTTGGTTACCTTGGTACCTAGGTTTCATAGGGAAAAATCCAAAATCGCAGCATTTGAAAGAAAATTAGACTGACTGACCGAATTAAATAAGAAAGCATGATATGTATATCAAAATAAGTGAATAGAGTCAAAAAAGGAATATCGTACTAACATAAATTTAGTGTGTCGTTAGATATAGTAATAGGCTAAGGATATGAGAAGATATTTATGACATAAGGCTGAGAAGACAACAGAACATGCTGAGAAGAGAAAATATAAAAAGGTACGGGTTCGATTCTCAATCAAATATGTGCTCACAAAACGAAAAGGCTAACTTTTTAGACAGTTTAATTGATTTATTCACGCGAAGTTTTATCATAATGCTAGTTGCTATGCACACGTTGCGTGGCCCGCGAATACTGTACGGCCGGGTCGATCGTATTACAGTAAGTCGATATATCAAAAATATGACTCCCATGTTGGACCGTGCTATAACTTATTCAATGGGTCACGATTTAAACCCTGTTACCGAATGAGAGATGATTGAACATAATAACTAAATTATTATATTTTTTAACAGTGGACTTTACACGTTTTTTATATTATACTAGCAATACGCGTGGCTTCACCCGCATTCATTTTTTTAATCGCTACTAAACTTCATTTGATCACTCGCTGGGTTTAAATGCTCCAAAATTACTCCAGATTTAATATACTCCTGACCCGCGCGGCTAACTATTTAATATATTATGTGCGGCGTGCACTCCTCCTTCTCTCCTGTTATTGTAGTTTTAGTAGGGATCCTTATTTTTTTCTTGCAATTAAAATAGCCTATATTAATCAGTGATAATATAGCATTCAAATGGCGAAAGAATTTTTAAAATCGGTCCAGTACTTTTTGAGCCAATTCGTTACAAACATATTTTCCTCTTTATAATTTTAGTATAGATAAGTAACCTTCGCTCCGCTGGTAGGAACGGCTTAAAAGTTAAAATAGATTTCTGAAAGACGTGATATTATCCAAAGATAATAAAATATATTATAATATATATAATTATATAAAGTATAAATTAAACCGAATAACCAGCTACCATCATACCAAAATTCATCAAAATATGTTATAGTTTTATTGTGTTAGGCAAACAAACAGAAAAAAAATCCAAAACTATTCATTCGGCCTCTGAAACTGTAATAATAGTTATTTAAAAAAATATTCGAAATTTATTAGTCTAGACTAGTTTTCATTATCAAAGATAAGCCTTTGTTTCACAAAAGTAACTGTCAGTGAATATCCCGTAAAATGTGGTTTATCGGTTCTGAAGAACAGATATAGGTAAGTCGTATAATAACCTTAGATTAATACTACGTATTAACCGGCTTCACAAGTTATACCTCTCATAAGGGGTGATTTTATCTTAAAAGGCCTATAAGTATTTCTTATAAGTAACTTGAACTAACCCGATTTATTCATTAAATTAAGAATCTTGAAAATTGCGTCATAATTGACGACTTACCAAGTCGGTCAGTTGATATCAGATGTGCGTTTTACTTAACAAATTGAATTTCCTACGTCACATTAGCTATGCTACGAGTATAACTAGAAAGTAAATGTAAGCATTATTCATTTATTAAGCAAAATATATTGTGTTTAGGGTGGTAGCCAAGTTGTAACACGCTCGCTTGGGTAACGTAGTGAAGCTGGTTCAAATTCGGTTCTCGCATTATACTAGTATGTTGGGACATTATTACACACAGCGCCATCTAATTCCGTAGAAAGCTTACGAGGCTTGTGTTACGGATACCAGATAGTTGATATACTAAACATATAAATTTTAAATACATACATAATATAAATATTTGATAATATTATGAAAGTGTGTATATGAATATCGTAAAAGTACGAGTATATAATAAGCCACAAAAGCAAAATCCGGGAACACCAAAATGATACCAAACGCACCGCCCAATGAATATTCATTTAGACGTTCCTATGACGTTGAAAAATAATCAAAAAAGGCAAAATAGCGTAATATTTCAGCAAAATTCATACGAAACGAACACCTGTAATTGTCAGGTGACAATTCGAATTCATCTCGGGCCGATATTAAAAACCGCCGACGTGAATTTATGCGGAAAGGCCCGTGAATACCTCTCGGAATCTAAAATCCGCATTAAAAATCACTAGACATTAGCTTTCTCTCTTATAATTCTCCCTTTTAATTTATTGACATACAAGCGTATTTCTGTGTCTTTACACGATTTTTTTATTTATAATACTATGATCAATAATATTATTATAGTAGGTATGTTATTTATAACAAGTAGACTTCAAAGTATTTATTTCTCTTAATATTTTGGGTTTGAAAAAAGATGATTCATTTTTATAAATTTCGTGACATGTGATAGTATGAGCACAAAGCAAAATACGCTAAAACAATTATTAAAAAATTACAACAGATATGGAAAGTATAAGAACTTGTTGGAGTTTCTTTCTTTAATATATTGTTACGAATACTTTGTTTGGAACTTCTACGTTTCTTTGTAGTGTTACAAACAATATTGTTTTCCTACTTCTGCCCCATATATTTATGCTATACTAGCTACTCATTCATCCTTAGGATGAAGGTCAGCGAAGCCACATATTTTAAATAAAAAAAATTCTATCTCCTCCTTTTTTGGAGTCAGTTGAAAAGTAAGTTACAGCTTATAACATTAGCTATCTACGAGTTAAAGTCCCGTCAAAATCAGCCCAACCGTTTCAGAGATTACCCGGAACAAACAGACAGACATACAAAAATTTTAAAAATAGCTCTTTTTGGCTAGTATCGTATATACTTTCGTATGCATTTAGTGAAAAGCTGTTAATTTGAAATTAAAAGCAGACACTCCAATATTATTTAATATGTATGGATGTATAGATATTCAAATATTTTACGTCAATATCATTCAACTTAATTCCAGTACAAGAAAAAGGAGATCTTTTCTTTATCCCCTTCCTTCCACCAAAATGTTACTATGGTATCGTCTGATCACAATAGTTGGTCTACAACATTATGTGATTTTCATTTACATTTGATTCAAAATTAATTAATATCATAGAAATTTCCATCTTAATATTTTTTATATCGTGAAAATTGAAAAATCCAATGCTGCCCTGATGGCAGTAAGCATAGCTTAATCAGACTTGCAAGATCATGAATAGCACTCGCGCGGCACCGAGTGATTTGAAGAGACCTCATGAGTTGAAGTATGTCATAAGTATGTAGAATGTGAAGGGGGATGGAACATAGGAAAAGTAATAGATGAGAATATTGATACTGAAATGTTTAAAAAATTAAATTACTTAGCAGAAAACCTTTAAAACAAAAACACTTACAAAATTAGTATTTAAGTGTTACAAAACATTAATTAATGACCACATAATAATTCTACTTTCAAACTTTTTTCTTTTAATAAGTTTTGGTGAGAATATAGCAGCTGGAGAAAAAGTTGTTTTCTACGAACATTTCTTGACGATAATATTCAGTTCAAACAGTTTTTCCTATAAATTGATTTTACTTCAATTTCCCTACGTTTTGTAATTGGGCACATTTAACTTTGATAAATTAGGTGTGATTATTAAAATTAAGCGGTGGACTTCATTAAAATTATTATCTAAGTTAAATGCAGCTCAGCGTTTTAAATAAAACTATCTATTCAAGGTTTCTTCGTAGATTTTAATAGATTTTTGGCTATCAACAATTCAAGTAACGCATAAACGCATAAAAAACAAGTAATGCATACGGTGTTTAGGCTTAGTGAAATGTCCTTAACGTCATGTCTTACGTCAATATCAATGTCATCTGTATTACGCGGATTTTTATGTTTAATTTTAGCTTTATAAGTTTAGTTAGATAGATGCTCATTATAGTTTAATATAAATAATATAAACATATATAAAACTACCAAATAAATGTTTCCTAAACCGACGTGGCCTTGTTACTCCTGAGATAAACCGGCCCCTTCTACAATTAATTGCGCACATTTGTAACTCTGTATGGCTACAATTTCCTTAGCAAATGAGAGAGGGCACGCATCTCTTAAAGAGAACTTGTTCTTAAATATGAAGAATATCTCATTCATCACACTCATGCCATGATAAACGAGTATATTACATGAGTAAAAAATTACGTATCAATGTTTTTAGGGTTCCGTACCCAAAGGGTAAAACGGGACCCTATTACTAAGACTCCGCTCTTCGTTCCTATTTGTCTGTCCGACTGTCACCAGGCTGTATCTCATGAACCGTAAAAGACAGTTGAAATTTTCACAAATGATGTATTACTGTTGCAGCTATAACAACAAATACTAAAAAAAGTTCTTGCCGTTTGTATAGAACCCTTCGTGCGCGAATCCGACTCGCACTTGACCGGTTTTTTTAAGTTGTTGCACGATAGACACTAAAGTCTTCCTCAAAAGGAAAGCCTTTTAATATAAAAGACGACATGTGCGATTAAATATTATTTAACCAACTGCGGCAAAAAGAGGGTATAGTGCTTTTGTTTTATAACATGTACATAATGTGTATATTATATAAATAAGTCTTCAACAGCATAATTCTATCTTTCGCAGTTACTTTTGTTTTCATCATCATTGACTTGTTTTCATTTTTCCTAGTTCGTTTTTTACGCAATCAAGCTTTTTATTTTTGTAAACATTTTTCCTTTTCCTTTATTCTCATAAAGCCAAGTATAGATTACAAATACTCGGGTAAAATCGTAACAATACTATTAACTAATGCATTGGTGAAGTCCCGCACAATGAGCTACCGAGTAATTGATCAATTACCATCGAACGAGTCCTGTATCTTTCATTATGTCATTTGCCCTTTTTTCCAATTAATTAACCTTTTCCGCGGCGACACGATATTCCTGTTTGATTTACGTAGAATTATTTATAAAATATAAATCGAGCTGAGTGTATTTTGAATTATTTTATAAAGCTTTCTCACTTGCCGAAAACATAGAGTTTCAGAGCTTTTAAAATAATAATTTCTATTTAAAATAAAACTTTTGTACGATTGCAACTTTGAATGAGACCTCTTTTGTAATTTTGTAATAATGTTGTAATAATCTACATATATAAAAATAATAAGTATTATACTATTTTTTCTATTTGTAATGTAGGTATTTGTTTTACTTATATTTCATCGGAAGAAATCGTGATATTTGCTTCCATGACGCATCGTAACTACCCTTCTTCATAAATTTTATGTATGTGCATGCGTTTACATATGTTAGTTACACTTTGAAAGTGAAACTGCTTGAGATTTTTGGATGAACTTGTACGGACATAGATCATAGATAATAATAAAATTTTCCAAAAGGTAGCCTTCAGTACATATAAATAAAATTGAAATGTCTATTTGTAATTTCAAATTACTAACAGCTTTTTACTAAATGGATATTAAAGTAATATTTATGTACGGTACTTGTTTGTGTGTGTGTGTGTGTGTGTGTGTGTGTGTGTGTGTGTGTGTGTGTGTGTGTGTGTGTGTGTGTGTGTGTGTGTGTGTGTGTGTGTGTGTGTGTGTGTCTAGTAAATAATGTCTACCTTACAGTCTGTTTGTTCGTGCTAATCTCTAAAACAGCTGAACCAATTTTGATGGAACTTTTATTCACAGATAGCTAATGTTATAAGGAGTAGATTAGGCTACTTTTGTTTACGGGACGGATTTTTGTGGTACAAGCTTTAAATTTGGCAGGAAGCAGCGAATCCTAGCGAAGCGAGTGTTAGTTGCTAGTACATAAATAATATATTAGACACCTATGTATCTATTATTTATATAACGTATCACATATGTCATTCTATAGAAAAAACAATTTTTCACGCGCAGCATCCCTATATTCACTTGTCGAAGTATGATTGATTTTACAACCTTTCCTTTATTTGGAGTCGTGAAGGAGATATTTTTACGATGAACTCACGCGTTATACATCGCTCCAATCAATATTGTCCGCTCGTGAACTTTGCTGTACCTGTTCTTTACGAAATAAGGTCTATTTTTCCTTCTCTGTTCAATGTTATATGTTCAATACGATAGGATATTAGTTATTTTGTTCTACGCAGAGGTTATATATAAACATTGGTTTTATATATACTTCTTATATAATTTTGCAGATAAAGTTTTTGTTTGTCTGTTTGTTTACGTGAATTTCTTAATGCCTTTAATCTATACTAAAATTATAAAGTAGATCTATATTTTTGTATGTACCTAACGAATAAACTCAAACACTACTGGACCGATTTTGAAAATTCTTTTTCCGTTGGAAACCTACATTATCACTGACTATATTTATTACTAGGCTTATTATATGACTATATTTATTATTAGGCTATATAGTGACTATATTTATTATTACGCTATATTTATTACTAGCGGAACCCGTGGAATCGCTCGCGCTAGATTTAGGGATGAAACCAAGCAAAACGATGGTAAGTTTCTAATA
Organism: Boloria selene; assembly: GCA_905231865.2. NCBI lineage: Eukaryota > Metazoa > Arthropoda > Insecta > Lepidoptera > Nymphalidae > Boloria > Boloria selene. The sequence continues at coordinate 635,116 of HG993134.1, forward strand.
CTAGCGATTACTAATTACAATACTGTAATAATATTTATGTTACTAAATTGAAAAGTTATAAACTAACGCTATACTACAGCCTTTGGAAGGAGGTTTAAAATAAAGTTTGGAATTAGTATTTATTTTTCAAGCATTTACCAATTTAGAACTGTGACATTACTATATAATGGTGAAAATTTAATAACATGGTTCTATACAGGTAGTATGTCATCTTAATTCATTTTATACATATCTTAGTGAATAGAAGAAAATTTACTAAACGACTTAGAATAAGGTGGATATTCTCAATTCAGGTATCCTTTTTATAACACACGGTAATTTATTGGAAACCGATTGTTCGTCTTTTTTAAATGAATAGCATTAACATGAAGTGGGCGTACATTTTGAATTAAATATTTTGTAGGTATTGTACCATATATACATAGGTACTAAAACATTTAAATTGTGAGGTAAATTAAAAAAGCAAACTTGACGACACGTTTAGCTTAGTTTTTAGCTACTCTACTTGCTGTGACTGTGGTCGCAGGCTCGAGTCCAGTCGGGAGCATTCATTTGGGCGATGAGTGTTATATATTATTGTGTATGTATTTAAATATCTATTTAGAAACATCCATAACACAAGCCTCGTAGCTTACCACTTAATTAGATGATTTTTTGTTAATGTTCCAAAAAAAAAATATAAAATACATTTAAATATTTACAGCTTTTATTTCAAACCTAATCAAATTCTAACAACCTTGTAAGAGCTTTTCTAACTAATATCATAATTCATTTGGATGAACAATAATGGTTTCGAACACACATATAATGTAAACGCCGCGTAATGTTGAGGAATCTCCTACGAAATTGGGTCACATGACACAAAATCCTCGCTTTAAGGAACAGATTAAGAAAGTTTATGCATTAACAAAATTATTTATTATGAAAAGCGTATATATACATCTCGCGGAAACTTTCCGAGCTTAAATGTATTCGAATTAATATTCTAAAGAACTATTAACGTGTGATGAAGGTTTCGCGTGCTTTCCTACAAATAAGCGCTGATTAGCAAAATGCTAGCGGTCATTAGGCACTTCAAGGACGTCTAATTACTTTGAATGTATGTATGTCTGTTTAACTACATAAAATATAAAAAAGAAAGGTCATTCACTCCCAAATAAATAGATTATATCAAAATTGTATGACCTATTAAGTTAAAATTTACATGCATACTAGAAGTTATGTAAGACTCAGTAGTAAATCCAGTACTACCCACTAAAACCCAACAGAACCTCCCCTATTTTAATGAGGTTTTGTAAGATCATTCATTCGTTCACCCGCAAAGTGAGAGTGAGTCGCGTATGAGTCGATTCTTTTTTAAATAAATATGTTGGGACATTATTACACACAGCGCCATCTAGTTCCGTGGTTAGCTACGACGCTTGTGTAACGGATACTAGATAGTTGATATACTACATATATAAGTTAAAATACATACATATTATAAATATAAACACCCATGGTTAGAGTACAAACATCCGAGTTTAACAAATGAATACCCTTCAGCGGGACTCGAACCCGCGACCGCTGGCGCAGTAAAATAGGGCCACTACAAACTGCGCCGAAAGTGTCGTCAAAATTTCAAAGCAAGAAATATGATTACAATAATTCTTTGTTATCTTAATTTCAATTTTATTCTAAATATTATTGTACGGAGATTTTATTTATAGGTTTTATATCGGCCTAATTTTCGGCTGAAAAAATCGGCTGTAATTTTGAAGTACAAGTCTATTGAAAATTGATACAAGAAATACAATAAGTACCTACATTAGCGTATTCAAAGCTCATGCTTACAAATAAAATGGCACGGAAAACTTTATAAAGCTTTACAAATTATTATAGATGAAAAGCTATAAATTTTATTCTAGAAATAAATATAACGTCTTAATTTAGTACTAGCGACTCTTCTTCGCTTCGCTCGCATTCGTTCCTAGACGCTCCGTGCCAAATTTAAAGTTTGTACACACACACAAGAAATAAAGGACTTTCCTACAAACTTACGAGAGCATTTAGAGCTCCTTAATCCGGCCCTGTGACAAAATCCGTTCTAGGCGGACGTCCACTAACTATATACTACGGATTACGGATATTTCCTGATGAGTAAATGACCTTTCACTTTTATATTTAGATTAAAATTGGAAAATTAAAAATATATTGCAGACATAAATAAAATCTAGAAGATGATAAAGTTAAAAAAAACCTACAAACAAACCCAGGTTAGGTTTCTAGTTAAACATGTTTTAAAACTACGGACTGGGTACCTTCTTAACTATATTACATAATATTTCAGTCCTTTGTTGCATACCCTAGCCTTAATACGTTCCAGAGGCATAATAACTAAGCGCCCGTAGCCGGGGCTTGTAGACGTAATAAAATTCCCCTTTTTAATAACTAGGTGACCCTGGAATATGTATATAAAACTAAATTTATAGGAAAAATAGTCAAATATCGATTTTCCTTTTGAATAGAGCCCATACCTTTATTCTGCGTAAAAAACTAATGATTAATTGAGGTGTGCTGTAATTGAGATAAGTTAAATCATAATATTATAGGTAATTACTAGTAGCTTTATTCCTTTATATTCAAGTGTTTTTCAAATAAAAGTATAAAGAATATCGCTACATATTATAAAACAAAGACCTAAGCCGCGTCTATCTGTCTGTTCACGATAAACTCTAAAATTACTGCACTGATTTTCATGCCGTTTTCACCAATGGATAGAGTGGTTCTCGAGGAAGGTTTTAGTATATAATTTGTCAAGTAATAATGAAGTAATAATATGACGAAAACGAAATGTGTAATAAACTCTAAACTAAAATTTTTGTAAGTGTGTTTATTAGTATACAACAAGCATATTATAATTGTAGGTTCACCTTAATGATCTTATTACTAAAGTGCGTAGTCAAATATTTTTTATTGTTTACATCCTCACTTATGCGACTTCCTTTATATATAAATAGCGAACGTTTTCATGGCTAGCGTAGATTTGACGACACGTTTTGTGCAGTTTGTAGTGACGTTCGAGTCCCGCTGGGGGCATTCATTTGTAAAACTCGGATGTTTGTACTCCAGCCATGGGCGTTTATATTTATAATATATATGTATTTAAACTTATAACTTGTTGATATACTACATATAATTATTATAACTTATTTATATGTAGTATATCAACTCTCTGGTATCCGTAACACAAGCTTCCTTCGTAGCGTACCACGGAACTAAATGGCGCTGTGTAATAATGTCCAACATTATAATATTATTCTATTAATATTTATTACAATTGTTTTTCTATTAAGGTACAATTAAATGAGTTAAACAAGTTCATGATATCAACTGTATCAGTCAAATTTATGTACGTATAATCTACTTCGTACATAGATTAAAACCTTTTTCGTGTTCTACATACCTGTTTTCTACCCTACCCAAGTATTGTCATTAAAGTAAGGGTCGATATAATGAGAGATCCACCCTTTTAAAAAGGAGCCATATTGTGTAAATGTATCATATATAACATGGGACTGAATAATAATTATTTAGAAAGATTTAAATATCACACAGTGGCATAGTGATAAGAAAATACTGAAGCCTAACACTTTGAGTTTTATTTCTTGTTACAGGATTAGTTATTATTGGAATACCTTTGTTCTGTTACCAGGAATAATAATTATATAATCGATATGTGCTTATCAAACGATATACACGCCAAGTTAAATGTCTTAAACAGTACTTTACTTTTTCGTTCAATAATAATCTATCGATAACCAATATAAACTGAGTAAATATAATTCGAAGTAGAATCTATACATGATTTTTGGAAAATCTTATTGAAATAAAAAAATTATGTTTGTCGGTCAGTCTATTTGTCTGTGACGGCATCACTAACAATGGACAAATTTTGAAGAATTTTTCTATATTTTGAGCGTTGTGTACAGATGTACTTGGATAGCAAATTTATAATGTTATTTTCAGTTATTAACATGTTTTTATATTTTTTTATAATTGGTTATCTGTTTCAGTACCTGAATAAATAAATATCCTACTTATAATTCAAACTTACAAAAAAATTATAACTAATTTCACTACCAAGAACGTTCTCAAATGAAATGAAACACCTTCACAAAATTGAGTGTTTGTTAGATAATCTCAGTTACATCGTACAGTTTAATGTAAGTGGTACTTGTATCTTACACACTAGACTATAGTACATACTCTAGTGTAGTTCGTTATTAGCCAATTTTATTAATTGCTGTTATCTGAATGAAGAGCTAGTCGCATTCCCATAAATTTCATTTCTGCCATCGATTTGGTATTCGCTGCTAATCGCTTCACTCTGATGCATGTCTGTATACTTTTTTTGACGTTGTGAACTGCAGTTACGCACATCACTAGGTGGTTTTGTGTGGTAAAAAAAAGCCAGTACTACCCACTGAATCCTAACAAACCATCCTCCATTAATGGGGCGTCGCAGGATCACTTACGCATTCAACAATGACGCACCGATGGCAGGTCTGCCAAAGGACCATTGCCAGGGGGTTGCTCCATAGTCTACTCTGCTATCAAAGGATGGACACCGTTTAACGAAGTGGTCCACCTCCTTGTGCGTTACTTGGCTTCGCGCGTGGTCGGTTTGCCAGACCGTAATGAGACCCACCTCGACTAGGTGAATAGACGTTGGAGAGAATACTGTATACTACTTCATGTCTATGTACTAAGTTTCATATAATCCTGGCAATTTCAGCCTAAACGAGAAAAATACCTATTACATGTACAAATCAAAATAAACTAATATAAATAAAAAAAAATATTTAATACATTAAAAAGTTGTAAACTAAATAGAAATACATCAATTAGACCATGAAAGAGCTAACAACCCACGCTATTGATACTCTCCAGATACGATTCAAAATAAAACCTAACTAAATAACTAAAAGTATTCGAAGCGTTACTTTGCAGCAATTATCCGCAGTCTAACTCTGATTAACTGAAACAGAAGCCAAGTAATCAATTACATAGATGGTCTGTACATTCATTTATTATAGCTTTTTTAGTTTTTATATATTAGTCTGTACTATTTACTTTTACATATGTATTTTAACTGCCTTGACTGCTTCATTTTATAGCATGTAGCACTGCGGACCCAGAGGTTCTGAGTGCGAGTTCCAGCATTGGCTTAGTTAGATATACTCATTAAAACTTCCAAAACAACTTTTGCAATTTTGTCTTTTTAAAAAGGCAAAGATGTGTGAAATTCGCTAACCCGTACTTAGCTTATGTGATCTATGATCCCTTATGATGCAGGCAGGATGACCCAACAGTGGGTTGATAAAAATGATATTTGTATTCGAAGAAACGGGTATGTAATGCTATAAAAATCCTATTTAATATAATTTCTAAGCTAATTCCCAAAACTAAATTCGTTCACTTAATCAATATTGAATACATTTACAGTTTTTTATGTAATAAATACCTTAACGCTTCTAGTTGTAGCCAGAAACAACAAGGTGTTAAGAGCAAGGATTTCTAACTTTCCAATTCCTTTCCCATTACGATCGAAAGATTTGCATAATCAATCAAATCAAATCAAAATATTTTATTCAGCATAAAAATTGTTACAATTTCTTACTGAACGTCATGAGTCTACCACCAGTTCGGAAAGAAGAAACCTCTGACCTGAGAAGAACTGGCGAAAAAAACTCAGCAAATATAAAAAACACTACACACACATTTTATTACACTTATATTTTAACTAAATAATGGCAAGTATTACATTATTAAACATGAACAGCTTAAAAGTTAAAAATCATTTATGTAAATTACCCAGTAATGGATCGCTCGTATGTAATGGTATACTAATAAGAAATATAAAACGCAACATGCAAGACATTCATCAAATTTTCTCCATGCTCTAATTACTGTACAAATTACTAGGGAAATATAGAAGAACCCTGTAGTAAAGTGGATATAAGCTTGCTGGGTAGTCAGTTCTATTATGAATCAAGGTATTTTTTTTTAAGTTTGGAAACAAAAGGGTCAATTCAATACCCGTATACGTTATACATTACAAAGTATGGCTGATTAACAGACTACTTTTCATCGTCAAGGGGATAATCTAAAGTATTTTACTCTAAGACATAAAACCAGTGCCGGCTTTGGGGGGGTTGAAGTAACTTTAAAAATTCTAAATAAATGCTAGCTTATGATTAGTGCTAGTTATGCAATCTCAAATGCCACTCCGTGATTGTGATAAGCAAATACTGAAGCCTAACACTTTGAGTTTTATTTCTTGTTACAGGGTTAGTTATTATTGGAATACCTTTGTTCTGTTACCAGGAATAATAATTATATAATCGATATGTGCTTATCAAACGATATACACGCCAAGTTAAATGTCTTAAACAGTACTTTACTTTTTCGTTCAATAATAATCCATCGATAACCAATATAAACTGAGTAAATATAATTCGAAGTAGAATCTATACATGATTTTTGGAAAATCTTATTGAAATAGCCACTATTATCTATACAGAGGCCAAAATTTAGGTTTGTCGGTCAGTTTATTTGTCTGTGACGGCATCACTAACAATGGACAAATTTTGAAGAAATTTTCTTTATTTTGATCCTTGTGTACAGATGTAGTTTGATAGCAAATTTAAAATGTTATTTTCAGTTATTAACATGTTTTTATTTATTTATTTTTATAATTTGTTATCTGTTTATGTGCCTGAATAAATAAATATCCTACTTATAATTCAAACTTACAAAAAAATTTCACCAACTTCAAGCAATTTCACTACCAAGAACGTTCTCAAATAAAATGAAACACCTTCACAAAATTGAGAGTTTGTTAGACAGTCTCAGTTACATCGTACAGTTTAATGTAAGTGGTACTTGTATCTTACACACTAGACTATAGTACATACTCTAGTGTAGTTCGTTATTAGCCAATTTTATTAATTGCTTTTATCTGAATGAAGAGCTAGTCGCATTCCCCGCTGAGTGGATTGAAAGAAGTGTTTGGAACTTCAAATAAGTTTAAATTTCATTTCTGCTATCGATTTGGTATTCGCTGCTAATCGCTTCACTCTGATGCATGTCTGTATACTTTTTTTGACGTTGTGAACTGCAGTTACGCACATCACTAGGTGGTTTTGTGGGGTAAAAAAAAAGCCAGTACTACCCACTGAATCCTAACAAACCATCCTCCATCAATGGGGCGTCGCAGGATCACTTACGCATTCAACAATGACGCACCGATGGCAGGTCTTCCAAAAGACCATTGCCAGGGGGTTGCTCCATAGTCTACTCTGCTATCAAAGGATGGACACCGTTTAACGAAGTGGTCCACCTCCTTGTGCGTTACTTGGCTTCGCGCGTGGTCGGTTTGCCAGACCGTAATGAGACCCACCACGACTAGGTGAAACGACGTTGGGGAGAATACTGTATACTGTAATAGGGTTACTAAGCAACAAGCAAGGCTGTCAAATAAAACATACAATAAAAATGCATTATTATTTTAATATATAATTTATAATAATATAATATCTGGCGACGAGTAAAAAAAAAGATAATAAAGGGAAAAACATGTCCCTTGAAAAATTTACATTCGAAGAATTAAATAACTCCGATGATTGGGAGTATTATATTCAACGGTTTAAAATTGAACTCGAACTTCATGGACTTAACACAAGGGAAAATGAAGAGAAAAGAAAACGTTTATTACTATCTCGTATTGGACAAAAAGGATTTAAGGTACTTGTAGACCATTTCCGACCAGCATCAGTAACAGATAAGAATTTCGACGAACTTGTAACTGTTCTAAATGAGTACTATGGGAGAAAAACATATGTACTTGCAGAACGTGTAGCTTTTGCATCTAAAAGGAGGGAAACTTACACCTCAATATCACAATTTGTCATGGACTTACGATCTTCAGCTGGTTATTGTGAATTTGGAAACACATTAGACGAACGCTTGAGAGATCAATTGGTAATTGGCATAAATAATCTCCAATGGCAACAAGAACTCATTAAACAACATCCTAAAAATAACGCTAAGCTGGCGGATGTAGTAGCAACAGCTAGAAACTTGGAACAGGCAGAAACTCAAGCGAATTTCATAACACAAACACATACAATGCAACATTCAGATTCTCAAGATCATACTACTATTAACAAAGTTATTAAAAACGATAAAACAATAAAAAAAGAAGCGAAGAATCAAACCAAACGATGTTCTTATTGTGGTAGGACATATCATAAAAATATTGCGGAGTGCCCTGCTCGTGGGAAGCAATGTACTGCTTGCGGTAAGCAAAATCATTTTTCAAGCGTTTGTATCACAACAAAGAATTCTAAAAGCAAATATATTAAAGCAAGACAAGTACAAACTCTTCAGAATGATATTATAAGCTCTAATAGTTCGGATTCAGATGTAGATGAGACTCTGCAAACATTTAACATCAATCACAAAAAAAAGCCATCAAAGATATTAATACCGACAATCATGAACAATATTAAGATCGATATGTTGTATGACCCAGGCGCAGTACATTCAGTTATTGGCAAAGAATTATGGAAAACTCTAGGACGACCCAAGTTGAAGAAATGTAGTAACTTAATAGCTTATACAGATGTTAAAATTAAAACATTGGGAATCTGTCAAATTGTGGTAGAAGCGTTTAATAAAACCAAGTTATTAGAAGCACATGTTACAAAACATAATGATATACCATTATTTGGCCTAGATTGGTGTATAGAATATGAACTTCCAATGCCTCCAGGATCAAGATTATGTAACATTAAAGAAACATACCAAATAAATGAACAAAATAAGGAAGTAAAAAAAATCAAGCTGCTAAAAATCAATTAAATCATAATCAGATAGTCCAACAGCTACTCAACGAGTTTCCTGAAATATTTGACGGAAAATTAGGTACCATAAAAGGACATTATGCAAAAATTCATATTTCAGAAAACGTACCATCAAAAACATTTCGGCCAAGACCAGTACCATTAGCTCTTAAGGACCAGGTCACAGCTGAACTACAAAGACTCGTAAATGAAATCGTTATTGAATCAGTAGATACAATGACAAGTCCAATTGAATGGGCATCACCAATAGTTATAGCAGTTAAACACAATGGCAACATACGTATCTGTGCGGATTTCAAGGTAACAATCAATAGACATGTACAAGTAGATGACTATCCATTACCTAGATTTGAAGAAATAACATCAAAATTAGCAGGAGGTATCTTATTTACAAAAATAGACTTAAAAGACGCTTATTTACAACTGATGGTTCATCCAGATTCTAGGAAATATTTAGTAATTTCAACTCACAATGGATATTATCAGTATAAGCGTTTACCGTTCGGTATATCTTTCGCGCCAGCTCTTTTTCAGCGAACAATGGATCAAATACTAAGTGGTATTGATGGGGTAGTCTGCTATCTGGATGATATCCTTATAACTGCAAAAAATTTACCAGATCACGTTGAAAAGGTACGAACAGTCTTAAAAAAATTACAAACAGCTGGTATTAAAAGCCAAATTTCTAAATGCTCATGGCTACAAGAAAGTGTAACATTTCTGGGACACAAGATAGATAAACATGGACTACATCCAACAGAAGAACATATTAAAGCCATAAAAGAAATGCCTGTTCCATCAAACATTTCCGAACTTAGGGCATTTTTAGGATCTATTAGTTACTATGGCCGATTTATCGAAATGCTTCATGTGAAATGTATACCACTGTATAGATTTTTAAAAAAGGGAAGTAAATGGGTTTGGACTACAAAAGATACTCATATTATTAATAGCTTAAAAGATATACTAACATCCAACAATACCTTAGCCCATTACAACAGCAACCTTCCTATATACGTAAGCAGTGACGCATCAGACAAAGGTATAGGAGCAGTTATGTTCCACAAATATGAAAACGGAGATATGAGACCTATTGCTTATGGATCAAGAACATTATCAAACGTAGAACAACGGTATTCAACAATTGATAAAGAAGCACTAGGATTAATCTATGCAGTTACTAAGTTTCACCAATACTTATACGGTCGAAAATTTACATTACTGACAGATCACAAACCACTAGAACGTATATTTAGTCCAAACCGAGAAACACCTAAAATAGCCAGCAATCGACTTTTGAGATGGGCAATGATACTTAATTGTTATGACTATGACATAGAATATTTACCTGCAAAAGACAACTCTCCAGCGGATGCCTTATCTCGATTACCGTTACCAGAAGAAGAGCCGTCAATAATTGAAAAGCTTGGCTTACCAAAATATTCACATTTACTTCATTTACGACTTAAAACTATACCTATCACCAAACAACGCTTACGAGAAGAAACAATTAAAGACTCTTTGCTAAAAAATGTTATAAAATATATAACATCATACTGGCCGGACAAAAAAGAAATTGACACTAACTTATATGCCTTCTATGAAAAGAAACAAGAAATGTCATATGAAGACGGATTTGTGTTATGGAATGGTAGAATTTGTATTCCCTATAATTTACGCATTGAAATATTAAAAATGTTACACGATGGTCATGTAGGGAGTACTGCGATGCAATCCCTAGCTCGATTGCATGTGTATTGGCCGAATATAGATAAAGACATTATCGAGTTTGGACAAAATTGTGAACGATGCCAAAGATCAAGAAAAACTAATAACAAAGTTCCAGTATATTCCTGGGGTATTCCCCCTGAACCGTGGTCAAGGATTCACATAGATTTCGCAGGTCCATTCCTTGGTTTTACATGGTTAATAATCATTGATGCTTATACTAAATGGTTAGAAGTATTGCCAATGAAGAGCACAACATGCACTAGTACTATAAAAAGATTACGAAGTATTTTTGCTTTATACGGATACCCCAAATATATTGTTACAGACAATGGACCTCAATTAATAGCTGATGAATTTAAACATTTTTGTAAATCTATAGGAATAGCACACATTAAAACCACGCCATACCATCCCCGGACTAATGGTCTCGCAGAGAGAGCAGTGCGAACTTTTAAAGGGAGAATGGAAGCCTCACATACAGATTTAAATGAAGCATTATGTAAGTTTTTGTTCAGTTATAGGAACACACCTCAGCATTCTACTGAAAGATCTCCTTTTGAAATGATGTTTGGACGAAGAATGCGTTCAACATTCGACTTATTAAAACCTGATGTTCGAGGAAACATGGAAAGAGCTCAATTACGTCAACAACTGCAAAGTGATACTAAACAACCTATGCCATTTCAACCTGGAGATTCTGTCTGGATAAACAAAGCATTACAAAAGGGTTCTGAACCTGGTATAGTGACTTCTAGAACAGGTCCTTACTCATACTTAGTCAGTACAAATGGTACGATTAAACGTAAACATATAGACCAAATGCGAAGTAGAGTATCTGATGGTAGTAAAATTTCATATTATTTGTCAAATCATAACCAATTTGAACCTACAGACCAAGGTGATTCGTTACCATCGACCTCACATGAACCAGAACAGACTACAGCTGGCCCCTTATTACCGTCGAGGAAATCGGAAAGAAAACGAAAAGCTCCTGAAAGATTTGGTTTTTAGTGTAGATACGTATAATATTATTATTATTTTTTTCAATTATATTAGTGATATTGTTTTTTTTTTTTTTTTTTATTAAAAAGGGATGTGATGTAATAGGGTTACTAAGCAACAAGCAAGGCTGTCAAATAAAACATACAATAAAAATGCATTATTATTTTAATATATAATTTATAATAATATAATATATACTACTTCATGTCTATGTACTAAGTTTCATTTAATTCTGGAAATTTCTCCCTAAACGAGTGAGAAACACACACAACACTTCACATGTGCAAATCAAAATAAACTAATATAAATAATAAAATTTATTTAATACATAAAAAGTTGTAAATTAAATAGAAATACATCAATTAGACCATGAAAGAGCTAACAACCCACGCTATTGATACTCTCCAGATACGATTCAAAATAAAACCTAACTAAAGAACTAAAAGTATTCGAAGCGTTACTTTGCAGCAATTATCCGCAGTCTAACTCTGATTAACTGAAACAGAAGCCAAGTAATCAATTACATAGATGGTCTGTACATTCATTTATTATAGCTTTTTTAGTTCTTATATATTAATATTATGTACTATTTATTTTTACATATGTATTTTAACTGCCTTGAGTGCTTCATTTTATAGCATGTAGCACTGCGGATCCAAACGTTCAGAATTCAGAACAAACATCTATTTCTGACTTTAGAGGACAGTAGAAAACGCAAAGTAAACCCAAGGTCTCAATATAAAAATTTATTGTTTACAGGCAGCTTCAAAACTGCACTATTGAAAAAGAGTGTTTTAAGCATGGCCCCGGTTATATATAACAGATTACCTATATCACTCAAAGAGCTACCGATCTCTAAATTTAAAAAACAATTAACAAATTTTCTAATTAATAAATGCTATTATTCGGTCAATGAGTTCCTGATAGATAAGTCATAGTTTTAATTAGGTATTAGCTTATATTTTTTGTACTACTAAACTTAAACCTAATATATAAATATTATGTTACTTAGTTTGTAAATTTTTAAGTTGAAAAATTATATTTGCATGCCAAATGGTAGAATGTACACGGATGCTTAATATTAATGCTTACACCTGTAACATACTATGTATACCTACATTCTGAGCAAATAAAAATATTATTATTATTATTATTATTATTATTATTCGAGTTCCAGCATGGGTTTAGTTAGATATACTCATTAAAAGTTCCAAAACAACTTTTGCAATTTTGTCTTTTTAAAAAGGCAAAGATATGTGAAATTGCCAACCTGTACTTGGCTTATGTGATCTATGATCCCTTGTAATCCAGGCTTATGCCCAACAGTGGGTTGGTAAAAATGATCTTTGTATTCGAAGGAACGGATATATAATGCTATAAAAATCCTATTTAATATAATTTCTAAGCTAATTCTCAAAACTAAATTCGTTCAATCAATCAATATTGAATACATCTACAGTTTTTATGTAATACATACCTTAACGCTTCTAGTTGTAGCCAGAAACAACAAGGTGTTAAGAGCAAGGATTTCTAACTTTCCAATTCTTTTCCCATTACGATCGAAAGATTTGCATAATCAATCAAATCAAATCAAAATATTTTATTCAGCATAAAAATTGTTACAATTTCTTACTGAACGTCATGAGTCTACCACCAGTTCGGAAAGAAGAAACCTCTGACCTGAGAAGAACTGGCGAAAAAAACTCAGCAAATATAAAAAACACTACACACACATTTTATTACACTTATATTTTAACTAAATAATGGCAAGTATTACATTATTAAACATGAACAGCTTAAAAGTTAAAAATCATTTATGTAAATTACCTAGTAATGGATCGCTCGTATGTAATGGTATACTAATAAGAAATATAAAACGCAACATGCAAGACATTCATCAAATTTTCTCCATGCTCTAATTACTGTACAAATTACTAGGGAAATATAGAAGAACCCTGTAGTAAAGTGGATATAAGCTTGCTGGGTAGTCAGTTCTATTATGAATCAAGGTATTTTTTTTTAAGTTTGGAAACAAAAGGGTCAATTCAATACCCGTATACGTTATACATTACAAAGTATGGCTGATTAACAGACTACTTTTCATCGTCAAGGGGATAATCTAAAGTATTTTACTCTAAGACATAAAACCAGTGCCGGCTTTGGGGGGGTTGAAGTAACTTTAAAAAATTCTAAATAAATGCTAGCTTATGATTAGTGCTAGTTATGCAATCTCAAATGCCACTCCGGTTAATCATCATATTACATACCTACCTACTTTATTAACAGTAATAAGAGCGGAAAACAAACAATCATTTGTATTAACTAATACTTACTCGGTAAATTAGATTACATTACAAGTCCAAAGTAATAACAGATGCAATAACAGTAGTAGCTTCAAATGGGAATCGAACTCACAACTATTATTTAATATACACGATAATAATAAAGCGAAGCGCGTTTTATAATTAACGAAATGAAGGCAGTATTAAGAGAGCTTTTTAACAACTAAGAATAGGTAAGAACGTACAAAAACGTAAGTTTTGTCTATTGTTAAAAAAATAAAGCTTTTCTTCTATCATTTCAAAAGGCATGTTAAAAGCTTTATGTGAACCAAACAATGCATTACTATTACATCGACTAATTGGAGTATCGATTTTATAATTGCGATTAGTTTTATCTCAAAAGATCTCAAAAGGTCTTTAGTTTTGATTCTTTAATTCGTTTTGCAATGAACATTCTCAATCTTAAGAAAAAATCATTTCAACAAAAACTACATTATATAACTGTACTTAGCAGCAATAAATAAATGATTAATAAATATATTGGGACATATTTACACAAAGCGCCATCTAGTTCCGTGGTAAGCTACGAGGCTTGTGTTATGGATACCAGATAGTAGATATACTACATATTACATAGCTTTAAATAAATACATATTATAAATATAAACACACCCATAACACTGGAGTACAAACATCCGAGTTTAACAAATGAATGCCCCCAGCGGGACTCGAAAATGGTTAAAAACTTCCTTTAAATAAGCTATACAATGTGTCGTTCTCTTTACAGAGAGAGAGAGTCTAGTATAAGTTTTAACTAGAATATTTATATCAATAAAAAAACAATAAAATAAGCTTATATATTGTTGTATATATAGAGACAGTGGTGGACCAGTAGTAACGCGCTCGCTTGGATAACCGAGTGATACGGGTTCAAATCCGGGTCTTGCACCTCTGATATTTTCATGTGCGAATCATTTCTATCATGATTACCACTTGTTTTACGGTTAAGAAAATCATCGTGAGGAAACATGCATGTCTGAGAGCAACTTCTTGAAAGACATGTGAAGTCCGCCAACCCGCCCTTTGCAAGCGTGGTGGACTGTGGCCTGATCCCCCTACTATTGTAGGAAGGCCCGTGCCCAGTAGTGGGTCGTTAAAAAGGGCTGAGTGCATGCTTATAAATTCGATAAAGGGAAGAAAAATAATAATATCGGTACAGTAGGAAAATATATTGTTAAGTATTTAAATAGTGGTTGTTCATCACATCGTAGCTGTTTCATGCTCGAACCCATCACTGTCATATCTTGTTGAGTGATAAGTGGCGTGGGACACTCGATTTGTCATTATTTAAAATATATGTAGAGTTATTGTTGAAAATTGTGAAAAATGGGATATTGTCATGGAAAATAGGTATAATACAAATTAATGACAGGCTTTACTATAAAGACCAGTGATATATCTCCTACTACTACGTTTTAACGGTTACTATAGTTTTCTCAGAAATGAGATATTTTCTCGCAAATATGTATTCTATATTGAATCGAATAGCCAGCTACCATTATCCTAAATTTCATAAAAATCCGTCCGTCATTACCTCCTGATGCTTTCCCAAACGCACTAAATTCCTTAATACTTTCATACTGCCCATTGATAATAATGACAATATCTTTAATATTTTTCCTAAAAATACCATTCTGTTAAACAATTATAAAGGACAATAATCAAATTTATTTGAAAACTTGTCGTAATCCAGTTAAAAATGATGTGCTCATAAAAATATCAGAGGTGCAAGACTCGGGATTCGAACCCGCTTCAGTTGAATTCCTTACAATTGGACTACCAATACCTAAGTGAAGTAATAGGATCATGTAATCCGTGTCTCTCGAAGTCCCTCGATGTTTCGGAAAACGACAAGTAGTTAACGTAAATACGGATTACAAACGCTACTTCTGTGACAGCTATACGAATAAAATGGTAACGAAACGGAGATAGAATTTAATGAATGAGAGATCTCATTGTTATTATAATGTGAAATAGTTGATTCCCATTGTTTCAGAATGTAGGCGATGGATTTAGTCAACTTTTTATTATATTTTATATTATATATAATATTATGTATCAAAATAAAATAGAATTTATTGTATCTTTTATAACTTATTAATGGCTGAACCAATTTTGATGACCTTTTATTATTTTATTACATTTATCTCCACCCCGAAATGCAGAATGTCAAAACATCGTATAAATTCAAGAAAAAACATTAATTTTACATTGGTATCTCTGGCTTATAACTATTTATGTATAATTTAAATAAACCACCCGAGCAAAGCAAAAGTGAGTTACTAGATTTATATTGCCAGATTTAAAAACTTTAATTAATATTTTTCACTATGTACAACAACTTATATAAATATTTAACTTTCTAATAAATAAAACGTTAAAATTTATAGATAAAAATTGTTTGCCAATAACAAAACTACGCTTGTGTATGAGAGATCCGCACTCCCCCAGAAGATTGAGTCGTTCTTCATCCGCCTTCTTTGGGAGGTTCAGCTATGATTTTGCCATAGCTTACCATAAAGATGTTAAGCAGTAGTGTCATATGATAGCTCATACTATTAGTCCTAGGTTTTTCTACTTAGCCCTAGAACTATGTTGTTATACCTTGTATATTAAAGTATCCCAAAACATTAAATTGGTATGGACGATTGAGACTAAAAACGTATCTGAACTTTTTGGTATTGTTTTCTAAGAAACAACTCTTCAAATCTTATCATCATCGTCATCATCAGCCCTTTTTAACGTCCAACTGCTGGGCACGGGCCTCCTTTAGTACGAAGGGGATCAGCCTATAGTCCGCCGCGCTGGCCTAGTGCGTGTTGGCGGACTACACATGTCTTTCGAAAACTTGCTAGGTTTTCTCAGACATGCAGATTCCCTCACGATGTTTTTCCTTCACCGTAAGACAAGTGGTAATCATGGTAGAAATGATTCGCACATGAAAATATCAGAGGTGCGATCCAAATTCGAACCCGCATCACTCGGTTATCCAAGCTAGCGCGTTACCGCTGGGCTATCACTGTCAAATCTTATATAAGCAGATATTAATTACAAAGATCCATATATCAAACGCCACAATCTGTATACACTTACTGAATAACTGTAAACTGTAATTTATTTTGATAGTCCACGAAATACCACTACATTATTCACCGCACGTATGTATTGAACATTTATGTACCACAATAGAGATTATACATTTAATATCGACCTTATAGTTCACGGTATAAGGATCATATCTTGCTGTGGATTTTTTCGTACATTATTACAGGGTCAACAGTGATATGACACCGAATTTGCCCTGGAGATTATTTCGAGCATGAAAACTTTGTAAATAAAATTAGACTATTAGTTATTTCAAAATTACACATTTTATAATCTTTGAATAGTACTAATATAAAATAATAGCTTATTTATTATTTTATTCAAAAGCATAAAAAATAAGTTTCAAACTTCTAGCTTTAAAAATGGCGTAATTTCCACAAACTTTTTTCCCTATTTCAACCTTATACAGCCCTTTTTTTCGCCTTGAAAAGTAGCCTATGTCCTTTTTCAGGCACTAGACTATCTGCAAACAAAATTTCATTTAAATCTGTTCAGTAGTTTTGGCATGAAAGTGCGACAGACAGACAAAGTTACTTTCGCATTTATAATATTAGTAAGGATAGTAAGGAAGTAAAGATAAGGATTATTATGGATCTACAAAACCACTTTGAATCAAAATATTCTTGAAGATATCTAAATATATGTATAAGTTATTAAGCGTGTGGAATATCTGAAAACACTTGGCCTTAATTAATGTGTCTTAGTTCATATGAGCATTACACGCTTAAAGGATGCGGTGAAAAGTATTAGAAATGTATATAATATGTATAATATTATGTTTCTTAACTAAACTTGACTGACTTCAAAAAGCTTAATTAGTCTGTATTTTGAACCGACTTCTAAAAGAAGATCTTAATCCTTTTTTTACTTTTTTAAGGTTTGTTACTGAGGAACTCCATCATTTATAAACTGGTTAGAAAGTGAAAGATCAATCATTTTAATATCAACCAATTTATATTCAAATTTAAATGGGGCCGAATTGGAAGTAAATGATTTAAAACGAAAAAAAAATATTTGGATAATAAATGATAAAGTTATGAGGTATCAAAAATAGACAAATTAATAAAAAATCTTCTTCTGTTTGAAGTCAACAAAGGAATCTATTTTTAAGAAGAAATAAAATATTTAAAGAAGTACGTTCATAGGATATGTATTACGGATAAGTAGTTTTAGAGTTCATCCCGGACTAACATTGTGAAACGGATTTATTTTAATGTGTGGAATTAATGTCTGGTTATGTCTCACGTAGAATAAATAGATAAATATTGTAATACAATATTGTTAACAAATATTTTTTTGAAAAGAGCAACTGTTGAGTTTCTCGCCGGTTCTTCTCAGCAGAACAGCTTTCCGAGCCGGTGGTAGTTTACTCACAGACTTACAGACTGACATTTAATTTTAATAATGTAAAAATGACGATTCAAAGCGAAGGAAGGAAATAGACTTTTACAAGACGAGCTTGTAAAAGTCTATTTGAATAAAGAATATTTCGATTTGATTTGATTAAAATTTTTGATAGTGATAAATAAAGTTCAATTTCAATGTAGGATGGTTCCAACATTATATTTATTTTACTACAGATACAAACTATGACGTGTGATATATTGATGCTTTGGCTTCGACGTCTCGGATGAACGATGACGCCCATGTTGCCTTTGAAACATGAAGTGATGAAATTAGTTTTCTTGGCTTATTGCAAGTTGAATTTGTAAATAGTATCTCTTATATATTTTGAATCCCATGAGAATAAATAAATAAATATAAATGTCGGGACATTGTTACACACAGCGCCATCTAGTTCCGTGGTAAGCTACGAAAGAAGCTTGTGTTACGGATAACAGATAGTTGATATACTATATATCGTCGGCGTAGGTGGAAAACTAAATAACTGCGAATTTGGCCAAATTGACATTTAATTATTTTCATAACACCCAAAAAATACCGCATATTTTACTCTAACAAACATTTTCATATCTTGTCCCGTTTCAGAAATATAGCCATTTTTGTATTCCAAATGCTAAAGTAAATATGCTGAAACTAGCACTAAACAGTAGAAGGAAAAAGAATCAACTGAATAAATAAATTGATAACTATGATTTTTGATCAGTTGAATGTTTATTGACTTAAATAAAATAAGTTGTTTAATTTATCTTGGAAAAAAAATTGGAAAAAGAATCAGTAAATCGCGATTTTCTCCAAACTAGAAAATTTGAATTATTTAGTTCTCCACCTACGGCAACGATATATAAGTTTAAATACATACATGGTTATGGTTATGGTTATGGTTAAGACGGGCTGTTGCCCGCAACTCGACGACTAGCGTCTATTTTGCGTGTGTGGGAATGTTAATTTTAAATACATACATATTATAAACAAAAAACACCCATGACTAGAGTACAAACATCCGAATTTAACAAATGAATGCCTCGAACGGGACTCGAACCCGCGACCGCTGGCGCAAGAAAGTAGGGGCACTAGAAACTGCGCCAAACGTGTCGTCTCATGGTTGTATTGTTGGAAGAATAGTAAGAAAACGTCATCGTGGAAGGGATAACAAGTAGTGGTGGTAACGGCGAGCTTATATAAGCCTGTGCGCGCTTCATTCAATTTTTCTTCATTGAATTTCACGTACTGTAAACTAGTGTAAGGGGAAACCTTATCCGTTTGGAAAGTCTTTTTATTTTTTCTAAATTTCACTTCTGGTTCCTAAAAGTATATTATTGATATCTATAATAAATTAACGTACCTAATAAAAATTAAGTAATTTAAAAAAAATCTTTATGATGTTCTATATTATGTACTATAGTACAGTAGCAGATAACAGTTTATAAATTAAATCTTCATTTTAAGATTAAAACTAACAACATGTTTTCTTTCATTTGAACTTTGTTTTTATATAATGTGTAAAATATTTAGTACAAATTTCAATAAGTATACACATTACAAGTACTTGTATAAATGTACGAAGCACTCCACAGACGGTAATATAGATGGGAGTTACAAGTTTGTTGGAAAGATCGATTGCAATTGTACAAAGTTTTACTTCGCCCCAGAACAAAATAAACATTAATAATTACTTTTAAACTAAAACATTTACTGACTTTTAAATCGCTTCAAATACGGATAATCAAATATCTATTCAAATATTATAAAGCAGAAGAGTTTGTTTGTTTGTTTGGTTGAACGCGCTAATCTCAGGAACTACTGGTTTGAAATGAAAAATTCTTTTTGAGTTTGATAGTTCGTTTATTGAGGAATGCTATAGGCTATATTACATCACGCTGTGATCAATAGGAGCGGAGCATCAATGAAAAATGTTACAAAAAACCGGAAGGGCGGGCGTTAGTTCTGCAAGGTACCATATCATGCAACTCAGAAAGAATTTCGTTTCCGGTCCTTTAGATTCCGTAGATTTTTTTTTATTTTTATACCCATATAGGGTATAAAGTATTTTTCACCCTCCTACCTCTACCCCCAATTTTATATGGCAGAACAACGTTTTTCGGTTCAGCTAGTTAACTTTATTATATTAGATTAATATATAATGTATTGTAGTATTATTTTTTTTTTTTTTTTTTTTTTTTTTTCTATTTATTTTTAGGGCTTTTATTTTAACAATATGCCAGCCCTATCATACCTTAACCTAAATAATTACTTAAATCTTATTCTTACAAAGTTATATACCATTTTAGCTTCCTCAGAAGTAGGAATGGACAAAATGGTGTTAAAATATCCTATATCTAACTTATTTATACTTAATGTTTTAATTAGATTTTTCCTTTGTCGGTCGTACCGGACACATTCCATTAATAAATGATACGTGTCTTCAACTACTCCACAAACCTCACAATTTGGTGACAGTGATTTTTTCATAAGAAATAGAAAGTTATTTAATGGCATGTGTCCGGAGCGTAATCTGTGTGCTATTTTAATCATATTTCTATTGCTATTAATCAAATCAAACCAGGGACCACGAGAAGGTTGACATTGCAAAGTTTTATACCAGATTCCTTTTTCTCTAGAGCGCTCATTGAAATATTCTTTCCACATATTATAAATTTTTTCTCTATGCGATATTAAAACTTCAGAATAATTTGGAATAATATATACTTTACATCCTTTTGTATGTCCAGAGCGGGCTAATTGGTCAGCCTCCTCGTTTCCCTCTAAGCCTATATGTGATGGAACCCATTGCAATTTCAGATGTATGTTTGATTGTATAGCTTTATTTATCTTATCTAGAATAGCATAGGCTACCGGAACACCTCTTAGGCCAGAGGCGCACCGAGCCAAATGCTGCAATGCACTTTTGCTGTCTGTAAAAATGACAATTCTAGCATAATTTTTTGTAAATGCATAAGATATAGCTTCTGAAATAGCAAACAATTCCACTGACATAATACAAGTGTTTGTTGAGATTATATTATAAATACTACTATTTTTACAACTTTGATCATAAAAGGCAGCTCCTATCCTTGTCTCTGATTTTGATCCATCTGTATATATTTTTATCCAATTACTATATTTATAATTTATTTCTTGTAAAATATTAGCCCTAAGTTGATTGATTTCATATAAGTTCTTTGCCTTATCAATACATTCCAAATTAGTATAAATGGTTCTGTGTATGTCTATGTTTGTTACCCAAGTATTCATGCTGAACATTTTTAAATTGCCAGATGAAAATAGTTTCTCGTGTTGAGTCTCACCAAATATACAAGGTAGTAAAGGTTTCTTTTTAGCACGCCAAAAAGGTTTTGATCTAAAGTTACTATTTAATTCATCAAGTAAGGTATTTGTTATATTATTTGACCAAGTTCGTAATTTAAAACAAAATTTCACTGCTAAGTAATACCTTCTTAAGTATAATGGTGGAATGCAAAGCTCAGACTCCATCACATGAATAGGTGTAGATTTAATGAATCCTCCTATTAAACGCAAAGCTTGGTTTTGGATAATATCTAATTTCTTTAGATGTGTCTTAGCACTATTATCATAAAAAAAACAACCATAATCAATTTTACTTCTTATCAAAGATAATTATAGATAAGAATAAGAATAGATAATTTCCTTAGATGTTTTGGATGGACTCCCCAAGACGGTCCAGTTAGCATTTTTAACATGTTCAAGCTTTTTGTTGTTCTTTTGCCTAACTCACTGATATGTTTATTCCATAAAAGCGATCGATCTAACCATATTCCTAGATATTTAATATGGTTTGTGGAAGCAATCGTATTATTATTCACGGCCACTATAACATGTTCGTTTCGTCGTTTCCTACTAAAGTGGCACAGTTTAGATTTACTAATTGATAACTCTAATCCTAAACATTCTAGAAATGTAACAAATAATTCTAATGATTCCTGGATATCAATTATGCATTCATTTAATTGGCCATGATGTGAAAACAATACAAAATCGTCCGCGTATTGACATAAGAAGACATTTTTAATTAGGTGATGAATTTTATGGGTAGCAATATTAAAAAGCAGTGGAGACAGAGGGTCACCCTGGGCTAGACCTTTGTGCGCCCTTCTAAATTCCTCTTTATTTTTATTAACATTTTTGATACTTAGTTGTCTTTCGCTTAAGAAATTCCATAAATATGTACAAATTTTACTTCCCATACCTAAATTATCTATTATTTCTAAAACTTTATTTATTGCAATATTATTATACGCATTTTCAATGTCAAGAAAGCACGCCAAGGTTGCCAAATTTTTTGAAAATCCAATTTGTATGTGTGTAATTAATCTTATTAAACAATCTAGACTTGATCGAGCTCTTCTAAATCCAGTAACATTAGGTGCCAAAATATTATTTTTCTCTACAAACCATTCAATTCTCTTACTAAGCATCACATGAAAAATTTTACACAAACATGATAAAAGTGATATGGGTCTTAGCTTATCTGTATTACCTGCCTTAGGGATTGCCACTATTAGAATTCTATGCCACTGTTCAGGGACTTTACTTGTGAGAAAAATGAGGTTGTAAATTCTAAGGAGAGTTAGCTTACCATTAGTTGGAAGATTAAAAATCATTGAGTATGTAATTTCATCTTCCCCTGGGGAAGTGTCTTTCTTTTTTATGCAGGAGTTTAGTTCATGTAGGCCTAAGTCAGATTCCAAGTACATATTATTGGAATAAAAATTTGGTGTATTTAATGCTACGGAGTCAGGAGCTAAATTACAAAGAAGTTCTTCGCCCTGTACATCAGATATAAGAGATGGAGAGTTCTTTCTTCCCTTTAACCACTGCATTTTATGCCACATTTCAGTGTCCGATTTAGTGTCATCTATAGAGTTACAAAAATTGTGCCAGTCATTTGATTTAGCCTCGTAAAGTTTAAATTTCACTTCCTTTATTTTGTCCTCGAGTACTTTTAGATTTTGTGGTGTAGGATTTCGGCGCAGTTCCTTTAGTGCTAATCGCCTCTGGGCTACAAGCTTCAAAACAACCGGGGTCCAATAACGTTTAGGTGTAAATTTTTGTATAGGGTTTAAACACTTTTTATACTTTGGAATGTATTCATTAGCAGCTTTGTTTATCAGATTGACAAATTCGTTATAGAGTTCCTGTACGTCATTGCTTTGCTTAAAATGTTTAAATAAATGTTCTAAATATGTTTTATAACCTACCCAATTTGCTAATTTATAGTTTCTTTTATATGTAAATTGAAAACTAGTTTTATATGCCAGACTTATCTTAACTACTAGATGGTCGCTTCCTAAATTTTCATTAAGTACAGTCCAATCAAAATTAATTGCTATATTTGTTGAAACAAATGTTATGTCAGGAGAGGTTTCTGTTAGAACACCACTTACTAATTTTACTCTGGTAGAGCTGCCTTTATTAAGGGAGATAAAGCCGTTTTCAATAGATGAGTTTAAAAGGTGATTCCCTCGAGTATCATTTTTATAGGACCAATTGGTATGATGCCCATTAAAATCTCCAGCAATTATAGATGATTTTGAAAATTCAGAAAATATACAATTCCAATCATTTTGCGATGTATGTACAGAGGATGGACAATATACGCACACAATATTTTGTAAATATTTACAATTATAAAGTTTAACATGAATAATTTCGATACCATTATTACTAAAAGCTGTATGGAATTTTTGTGCTTTGATTGATCTATGTACCAGAATAGCTACCCCACCATAAGAATCATCTCTATCTTTTCTATATACATAATAGTCATTAAATTTAATTTCAAAATCAGAGTCAAGCCAAGTTTCACTTACCAAAGCTATGTGGATACATTCTCTATTAAGTAAAGATTCAAATTGTAATCTTTTTGGATATAAACTCTGCGCGTTCCATTGAACTATATTTAACTTAAAGTCCCTATCCATAACTAAAATATTTGAGACAATCTTTCAATAGTTTTCCACCTTCAAAGAAACCACTTACAAATTTCATCAATTCTTTAAAAATTATCTTCACACAAACACATATTTTTTCTTCCCAAGTCACGTCTTCTATGATTGCACTTTTCAATTTTAGCAACAGCCTCTTAAATGAAAATCTTAACTCCTTTCTATCTCTATTTTCGCTAGATTCTTCTGTAGATTTATTTCCCTCCTCGTCGACGTCTGTCTGTGTTTCCGGCATACCAGAATCCACAGTTTCTTTAGTGGTATTTTTTTTCTTCTTTCTTTTTCGTGTTTTTTTGGAGTTTGTTGACATTCCTTTTACACTTGCTTCACTTTCAGAATATAATTCAGAATTGTCTGGATTTCTTGACTTCTGTTCGTTATCTTGCATTACTACATCTCTATATGTTACACTTCGTTGAACTCTTATATTTTGGTTTTCTTCGTCGCTTTCTAAATATATCTGTATTGTTTGTTTGTTTCTTTCTATTTCTAGATAATGGTCTAAAGCTTTTCGGTACGTGTAATTCTTACGGCTCATAATGCATCTAATTTCTTTTTCTTTAACGAACACAGGACATGATTTATCTAAAGACATATGGGGACCCTTACAATTAATACACTTGTATATGTTAGTTTCGCAGTTTGGATGACCGCCACCACATTTCGGACATACAGTTTTATTTGTTGGGCAATTTCTTATGTAGTGGCCAAATTTCCAACATGTTGAACACTGTGTAACTGGAAAAGTATACGGTTCTACTTTGAATCTACAACCATAACCATAAACAAAGGGTGGCAAGGTCTCACTATTGAAACATAGTCGAATTGTTTCGCTGTCTATCCAATCACCCTTGTCTGTTTGTCTTTTCAGGCGTTTCACAGAAATTAACTCGGCATCACACTTAAAATTTTCTTGAAGTTCTTGCTCACTAACTTCTAACTCGATCTGTCTAACTAAGCCATATGACAAGTTATTTTCTTGTGTCGATTGGCATCTGTACCCCATTTCCTTTAGCTTTTCACAATATAAAAGTTTTTCAGCTTCAAATTTTGTACTTAACTGGATCAGAACTTTATATGGATTTTTATATTTTATTTTAATTATATTGAGTATATTTAAAGAACGCATAAACTTAGCTAAAGCAATTTGTTTCGGCAGTAACTCTTTGGATGTCATAGAAATTTCATATATACTTTCAGGTTTCTTTGCACTGAGTGAAAAACTCCGTGCTAATCTTTTTGGTTGTTTTCCCACAGTAATAAAGCCATTTTCTTCTTCTTTATCTGAAACTTCTTTTCTTGTTCTCTTATCTGGTCTTAAGATAGGAGATTTGATCGGCGACTGCTCGTTTGCCCAAATTATCTCATTATTAATTTGTTGGTCATCTACAGTGTTTCCATCAATCTCATAACATACAATTTCACTTCGTATTTCACTTCCTATACTTTTTTCACTCATTTTATTTCACATTTAAAATGACGGTATTTATAAAAAAAGTTGACGGTATTTATAAAAATTGTTGAATATGACCCCTCCTACCTCTACCCCCAATTTTATATGGCAGAACAACGTTTTTCGGTTCAGCTAGTTAACTTTATTATATTAGATTAATATATAATGTATTGTAGTATTATGTTCCATTTTGTAGTCAAAAATATAAACTCAAAACATACTGAAAGCGTTTAACAATCAGTGTAGGTATTGAGTAACAGAGTAGACAAGTAGAGCTTTACCTGTTACATTGAAACTGGTAAAAATAATTGTCAATAAAAACTACAACGATATGTTTTTGATGATTATGCGAACATACACTCTTCATACTTGCATTTTGTTGCTTTGTTTCAATTTAGCAAGGATTTCTTATTTACTTTTAGAAAATTCTTCGTAATAATTATGCTCTATTATATATCAATTGCTCTCAGGTCTTCTTCATGGCGAATGTATTCATCGTATCAGATGTTAGCTTTCTGATTCTGTTGTCTCTCTTCGCATTACATAACATATTCACAAACTCAATTTAACTTATGTAAAAGGACCTTATTGATGTATTTATTATAATATTAACGTGAGCAAACAATAACTTTGGAAGTTGCGTAACACAATATAGCCCCAACAAACAAGAGAGGCATGGAATAAAAGTTATTTGAGGAAAGGACGGAAACTTTAAATAAACAAACACAAAATATTAATAGTTAGAACATTTCAATGTAGTGCGAATGGTATTTCCTGGTTTTAATTAATTTTAATAATATGAACATTTTGACTTACCCAATGAAAAATCTACACACTATATAATAATAATGCTGTATTGTCACCTAGAGAGCTTATTCAAGGTTAAGGATGAGATGAGAGCTTCTATCTGCTTAAATAATGAAAACATTTACATCCGAAATATATAATCCATAGAGAAACTATATAAATCCGTTGGGACATTATTAAACACAGCACCATCTAGTTCCGTGGTAAGCTACAATGCTTGTATTACGGATACCAGACACTGCTGATATACTACACAGTAACACATATATAAATTTTAAATACATTCATATACATACATATTATAAATATAAACACCCGTGACTGGAGTACAAACATTCGTGCTCAACAAATGAACCAGCGGGACTCGAATCCGCTGGCGCAGAAAGTAGGGTCACTACCAACTGAGCCAAACGATTGTCAAATATGATGACTAAATATATAAATATGTTGGGACATTATTACACACAGCACCATCTAGTTCCATGGTAAGCTACGAGGCTTGTGTTACGGATACCAGATAGTTGATATACTACACATATACAACTTTAAATACATACTCGTACATATTATAAATATTCATGCAAGCAAAATATCAGAATAACAGAAAATAACCGAAAACCTCTCGCTTAAATATGAAACTACGTCTTTCATTTTCAGCAACAAACAACAAAAATGCAATATTTACCACTCGTATTGTTTCTCTAATTGGAAAGCTGGGCATAACATGTAACAGCTAATTCCGAAATCGTTTAAAGAATGAAAAGTCCATCTAACTTTTTCACATTCTAATATTGAATCATGAATTTTGATTGGAAAAAGTGTAATTTTTTCATATATGATTTTTAGACGATCTTTTATACGAAAAAGTTTCATATTTCATGGAATTATTTAGTATTGTATAAATGAAAGTAAGCTTTTGTTACAAGTCACCCAATTATCACTTAATTAATGTATAGTTACATAATGTAATGAAACAGTAATTTATTAAAATCTATACATGGAACATTTTTTAAAATAATGACTGTAACGTATTGTGTATATTTAATATATATAAAAACAATAGTTATAAAAAAAAATGTCTGTTTGTATGTTATCGTTTGACACAAAATCCTGACTTTCATATAGATACGTCGATAACCTTTTTTCAAAAGTTGGGTAAAAAACAGATCGTTTAATTACGAACCTTTACCCTTTCGTTTAAAAAGACTGTGTAACTTGTAAGGGATGTTTACATAATAATCATTGTCCTATATTATACCCTATATTTAGAAATTAGAGGCTTACGCTCGCTTTCACGTTTATACGAGTATTTAAATATGAATTGTCCACAGAGTTTTTTTTGTCAATAATACTCAAACTTATTTGTTCCTCCAGATCTGTCTCTGGTCCTCAACGTGCCTTCACCTTGCCATGGCGAGGGACCCATTAAACCATAAGGAAGTACGACAATCTATTCGGGCGCAAAGCCAAGAAATGCACTGAAAAGTGATCCATCTCAGTGACCGATAATAAATATAATAATATGTTGGAACATTATTACACACAGCGCTATCTAGTTCTGTGGTAAGCTACGAGGCTTGTGTTACGGATACCAGATAGTTGATATACTACATATATTACTTTAAATAAACACATATTATAAATATAAACACCCATGAATGGAGTACATACATTCGTGCTTAACAAATGTATGACCCCAGACTCGAACCCGCGACCACTGAAGCAGCAAGTAGGGTATAGGGTAGTAGGGTAAGGTATAGGGTAAACGCCATGCCATGCGTGTTGCTCCTAGTACTTTTTCTGACAACAGAGTGGATCGTGGGACCAATAGGTACCATGGTTATTTAGGTCTGACTGGACATGAATACGTATCACGTATGGGGGATAGGGTGTCGTGGTTCATACTGTGACGCCTTATTAAGACGGTTTTAAGCGGGTAGTAATGCTTTCAAATCAAATCAAAATATTTTATTCAGCATAAAAATTGTTACAATTTCTTACTGAACGTCATGAGTCTACCACCAGTTCGGAAAGAAGAAACCTCTGCCCTGAGAAGAACTGGCGAAAGAAACTCAGCGGGACTAAATTTTTTTTTATCTTAATCTCACTCTTTTTTAAATTAAATTGTAAATTTTTGTTAATGAGTCCCACGTAAATACTTGTATGTATTATAAATGAAACTACCTTTTCGGACTTTCCCTAATCCGCGAGGATTTATTTGGATTTTTGGTTCCCGACGTTTCGAATGCTTTACAGTAATCATGGTCACGGGAGAATCTTGATAATTTCAAATATTCTCGTAAACCTAAGAAAGTATTACTTGTATGTAAGCAGGTGGTACGCCTTCCCACCGTGACCTTCATATTATCGTAGCTATGTGGAGATGTACCAGCTTTTGTAGCTGATAAATTATATTAACTAGTATCAAAAATAAATAAATAAATAAATAAATATGTTCGGACATTATTACACACAGCGCCATCTAGTTCCGTTGTAAACTACGAAGGAAGTTACGTTACGGATACCAGATAGTTGATATGCTACATATTTAAGTTTAAATACATACATATTATAAATATTAACACCCATGACTAGAGTAATAACATCTGAGTTTAACAAATGAATGCCCCCAGCGGGACTCGAACCCGCGACCGCTGGCGCAATAAAGTAGGGTCACTACAAACTGGGCCAAACGAGTCGTCAAAGTATGTAGGTAATATGCAGATTGCAAGTGATACGGGAAAATACAAATTGGACTTGAATTTTCATAGAATTTTATACAACTAGCGTAACAAAGTAAGAAACATACCACACAAATACAAACTTTTACGTTTCAAGTTGTAAGCCGATTATAAGAAATCGTAGACTGTTGAAGTTTTCTCACGTCTGTACATGACAATATGTAAACATAACATTGATGGTATCACGTAACACAAATTCTAATGAGCAAAGTTATTAATGAATGAGATACGATACAAGGAGAATTATTGAACACCTATATTTATACTCATAACTTATCTATACTAATATTATCAAACTGAAAAGTTTGTTTGTTTGGTTGAACGCGCTAATCTCAGAACCAAATGGTCAGATTTGAAAAATTCCTTTTGTGTTGGATAGTTCGTTTACCAAAGAAGGTTATAGGCTATATTACATCACGCTACGACCAATAGGAGCGGAGCATCAAAGATAAATGTTGCAAAAACGGGAGAAAAATATTTCTTTTGAGAGCTTCCGTCGGTTAAAGTTATGTAAAAATCATGTATGACAGACTTATTCCCCTTTAAAATTAAAAAAAAAGTTAGCGATATCATATGTCTATTTTTAAGGTTGATTCGCTATAACCTTTTTTATTGGTAATCAATTTTTTTTTAAACCAATGTATTATTTGCGAAGGTGTTTTATTAACATGGTATTAATCCTTACCTAAATAAATAAGTTGCTCATCACATTTTTTAAATTTTGAACAGAATTGATCTTAGCATCATTTGATTTCAATGAATATCTTACGATATATCATAGTTTTAACATAAATCCGCCACAAAATAATGATCACCGCGTGAAAGAAGGGCGGTCGTGAGGGGGGAGGGACGGCGGTAGCACTACGTGGTATTTGGTTTCCAGCCTTTAGAACCCGAGCGAAGTCGCAGGAAAGGCTAGTATCAAATATATTGTAAGCTTCTAACGAAATCGTTAATTGATTGATTTACGAGCGATGTAATACATACACATTACTTTATATTTTTAATAGTATTGGGCTACTATCATAAATGTAAAAGTTTTAAAGTGTGCAAGAAGCCAATATAAGATTATGAAGAAAATTCGAAACTACGACATAATATTATCCTTCATCAATTTACATCTTCAACTAGCAAACCCGGCCCACTTCGCTGGGCATAAGTTAAAATAAATTAATCGGTCTTTGTTATTTTCTAATAAAATACAAGCAGCTAATTTACTTCTTATGACATTAGTTATCTGCGAGTAAAAATCTCGTCAAAATCGGTCCAGCCAAAAAATAGATAGACAGACAGACAAGATAAAAGCATTAAATTTCATTTTTAATATAAATACCGTATATACTTTCACATGTATTTAGTGAAAAGCTGGTAATTTGAAATTAAAAACAATGTTATTTATATGTACTGATTATTAATATCACTAATTCTTAATAATAAAAATATAATTAATTACAATTATATAATATTAGGCTCTTTTTAAAGGATTATATTCATTATTTCACATCAAATCAAATCAAATTAAAATATTCTTTATTCAAATAGACTTTTACAAGCTCTTTTGAATCGTTATTTTCACATTATTAAAATTAAATGTCAGTCTGTAAGTCTGTGAGTAAGCTACCACCGGCTCGGAAAGCTGTTCTGCTGAGAAGAACCGGCGAGAAACTCAACAGTTGCTCTTTTCAAAAAAATATTTGGTAACAATATTGTATTACAATATTTATCTATTTATGCTACGTGACGCACAACCAGACATTAAACCCACACATTTACATCTACTAATATCATTCTAAATTCATTATCACTCTAAATAAATATAAATTGAAACAGTAATTTAAATTAATCGAATGACTCTAAAACACTCTACATTGGCATTGGCTCTACACTAACATTTTGTGTGTAAAATACACGACGTGCAAAGACAATATTACAATCTAGACTGTAACTACTCACGTTCCCTTCGTCCAGGTTTGTGTTCTGGTACGTTTTAACGATTAGCTATTTCCATACAAAGAAACAGTACTGAACTTTTCGATTTTTTCCGTTTTTTTTTTGGTTTTTGTTTTCAGACCCAATAAAAAATAAGTATTGTTGACATCGATTCAGCCATTATAGTGAGACTAACAAATAATTTTTATACCTTGTAGATTTTTAATTTAGGCTTTGTTGCTTCAAGTGTTAAGTATAGCCAAAACTAATTTCCGAGGTATTTACTTATACGTTTGTTTTATTATGTAGGGTGGCAATATCATTTTATTTTTCTTTAGATATCTCATATAAATCTATATTTTTTTATTTTTTGTCCTACAAATGATTTTTCTATCGTTTCATTCTAATTAAAAGTTCTTATGAAGCTTCAATAGGTAAGAGCCGTAAACATGACTGTCATATGTCTATTAGGGGGTATACTTTGTAATTCAACAAGCCCTCCTCTCGCTCTCGTAATGATAATTTTTATGTACAAAACTAAAACTTGTAACTGTTTTACTATGTGTGTTAATTATTAATAAATAATTAATAATTTTTAAATTGACGTGACATAAACTTGATATCCCGGTTGAGATTTGATGAGGTTTTACTGAAGCCACATTTTCAGAAAAAAATTAATACAGTTTTTATATGGACAGAAAGATATATTATGTATTTTAGGACAGAATAAAATAGTGTACTTTACTATACAAACAAATAAAAGTATTGCAAATGCGATTTCGTAGGTACCGAATACATAAGAAAAACATATTTAGAACAAAATTGTCTTGTAAGTAAAATTAAATTTAAAATTTGTTCTTTGTTTTCACAATAGATTTTTAGCATTCTTATTATAAGTATAAAATTATAAATTATATTTAATTACATACATACAAGTTATTATTAGCGCATTTGTTTACAAAGCAATCTGACGTCAGACCACAGAGTAATAATGACGTCCACTGCATTCAGCGTTTTCGACCAACGAGGTGCGAAATTTGAAAATGTAAAAATTTAAATGCATTTTTATAAAACTTATCGATTGAATAAAGATTTCGTGTTTTTAGTGGTTTGTTAGCACTATAGAATCTAATTTAGCCACTTTTTAGAGGTTGATAAAATGCCCTATTACTTATAAGCAAGTCGAGAGCGTTATTGGTATAATATAAATTCTACTATTCATTTATTAGTTGTCTCTATTATCTAAGATAATATTTAGTTTTAGACTATTTTTTTATAAGCAATTGACATAAATAGTAATGGAATTCAAACAATGAATAACAAAACAAGCTGCTTATCTAACGTTACTTTTTTAATTACAGACAATTAATATTATCAGAACTATCACAATTTCTACTTTATATATACTGCAAATATGCTGTTATTTGCACATAACGCGTATTTTAAATGTTATATTAGGTATATATATTTAACGTCGATCATATTATATAAATATTTTTTTTCAGTTATGTTTTAAAATTTGTAATGCATTTCTTTAATCTCTTATCTCCTCAAATCGAACTACATGAGTTTCAAAAAGGTTTTTTAAATGCAGTTTTTTTTTATTTTTGTGCTTTTTTACGGTAAAAATATCCTATGAAAACTAAAAAAAAAGGCCGTTTTCAATGTCCTTGAAATATTATATAATAATAATTACTTTACCAATAGCTATGATGTCAATTCAAAAGAAGTTTACATGTAAATTATTCAATGAATATTTACTCAGGTTGTTAGTTGTTAGTCAAATTATGAATAGTTTCTGTGAAATCGAAGATCCGCTTAGAAAAAATATATTATAAATATATTTTATATAATAAATTACATAACAGAGGCCAGGCTAAGGTGGTACGGACATGTTATGCGCGGACCCCATGACCATATCGTGAAAAAGTGCCTTTCCATAGCTACAAAAAGAAGAGGGAGAGGTAGGCCGCAAACTACCTGGATGACAAATGTCCGAAAGGACATGCAAAAGCTAGGCCTTAGAGATGACGATGCTTACCAACGAAGTAAATGGCGCCAAATGATTAAGAAAGCCGACCCCGCGTAACGGGAAAAGGCGAGGGCAAAGAAAAAGAAGATATTTTATATAATAAATTATGAGGAAGATAGTAGAGAATTTAAATGTCTGGATGTACGTTACAAATATTACGTTCTTTCATTATTATTTCCGCCTTTAGAATAATACTTGTTTTTTTATATTTACTCGAATATTTGACGCCTATACATATAAGTAAAATAGAAGTAGGTTTGTAATATCAACATAACAGTTTTTTTACTAAATGCAGTAATAATAATCCATTTGATTATAAAATCACTGTTCTTTCTGACATAAAACTACACAGTGAAATAAAAAAAATAAAAAAAATAGCACAAACATAAATTATACAGCATAATATTACGGCAGAACCAACATGTCATATTTCTATTTGAACTTTAACGAACACTAAAAAGCGGAGTAGAGTAAATAATTAGGTACATTAAAAATATATAAGGAGAAATACGCTGTTAATTTCTATTTTAAAATACTTCTCTATCAGTCATTGTGTAGGAAACATGCGAATGTGTGAGCAAAACCTTTTAATAAAGCTGGCCATTCTAATTGGTATGTAAATCTATACTAATATTATAAAGCTGAAGAGTTTGTTTGTTTGGTTGAACGCGCTAATCTCGGGAACTACCGGTTCGATTTGAAAAATTATTTTTGTATTAGATAGTCCGTTTATCGAGGAACGCTATATTATCTCGCTATTTTTACGCTTATTTATCACGCTACGACCATTACGAGCAGAGCATCAATGAAAAATGTTGTAAAAACGAGAAGGGCGGGTATTAGTTCTGCGAGATATCATACCGCGCGACTCAGAAAGAATGTGGTTTCCGGTCTTTAGAACGCATGCGAAGCCGCGAGAAATGCTAGAAGTTTTATATTTTTAATTATTTTAACACGTGGTCTTAGTAGAATGACCCATTATCAATACTTATATATTTATAAGACAATACACAAAACGGTAATTGACGTTCGTTAGTCACGTCTCGCTTAAACTCTAAAAGGGCTGGATCGATAAGAATATATTTATTTTTTTGAGTGTGTCTGCGAGGTTAAACGTTAAGAGGGAAATCCAAAACAACTTGGAAAATCGAAGAGTTTAGCACTGTTTATTTTGAACGGATATCACTTACCGTTATAAGATACCTACGGAACGGGTCGATGCCGTGTATAGCTTAGTTAATAAAAAACGATATGTTGATAGTGGATTTGTTATCCTTGGTCCTGTATATTGTAATTTTACTGATAATTACAAAGAAATTAAATATAATCTAAACTACCTACGGCGAGTGTAGTCAGCAAAAGCAAATACCGCGCAGTAGTGCGCCGTTGGATCACGAAACCTCACTACAACGTCTACACCCCGATTACTGATCCGAACTGATTGATTGATTGATTTCAAAATTATTTATTTAACACATAAGTTACAAACTGTTTACAAATATTTCTTCTATTCTTATTCTATTTGTATACAAAACATGAATAATTATGCACATTTAGACTAAGAACATCTTTAAAACATATATTTTCTTGATTAGACCACAGTTGGATTTCTTGCATATCAAACAAATAAAACTGTGACAAACAAAACGTAAATAATGTGCATATTGTCTTCGTATGAACTCACATTATAATTGAAAAACTGATCCTAACTGGTCTCAAAGAAATGTCAGGAGCTACCAGGGCGTTTCCTAACCTAACTTACCAGGGATAGCAACTACTCTTTTTAATATTTCACGTTTTCTGTCAACATCGAGTTGGTTTATACCTTCTTAAATGATATCTAGAAATAATAATGAAATGACTCGAGTTTCTGCATATTGATAAGCTGCATTATTTTTAATAGAGTCTTCTATAAATCAAACCTATCTCAAAGGATATGAGGAGGATAGGATTAAGACTAGGATTTACAAACATTACATACTTGGTCTCCATTGCGAAGTTCGCAATGAAATATTAAATAATTGAAACTACCCGTTTTCTGATTTCAGGTCATGCTTACTTTGTATATGGCGCAACTCTAAGATGTTACGACGGGTAAGATTATTTTATGTGATTATTACAATTTCTCCGAAATCTTTATTATTTTTACGCATATTGTATAAATCTATAATGATTTTTTTCATTTCTATTTTCTACTTCGAATTAGAAAGTAGTAATTTAGAAATATATAATAATAAGCTTCCGGTAGTATTTCCGGATAGTCCGGGAGGTAGTGTCAAATTTTTACGGTGATTTTGGCATGGACTCTATGAACTTATTTTGATAGTTAGTACTTGTATGAGAACTAAAATATATGTCAGCTGGCGCAACTCCGTGGCTTTTGGGCTAGAGAAAATGTTAACGTAGATGAAAAAAAAATATTCTTGGACTATTTTGGCAATGATGAAAAAGTATAAATAATTTAGTTTATGAATTGTAGATCTTAAAAAAAGTGTCAGCTGTATCATGTACGTGACAAAATATGTTAGCTGATCATGTGAACATGTCAAAAAATCAGAAAAACTTGTAGCATTTTGGCAAAGCTGAAAATTGTTTATAATATTAAAGTTTATAATTCAATAATCATAATAATTTATGTCAGCTGGAATTTTAACGAGGCACAACCTGTTAGCTTGACTTTCAAAGTTTGGTTATGAAGTATAATATCAGATCAGCTAACATATTTTGTCACGTACACGATACAGCTGACACTTTTTTTTAAGATCTACAATTCATTAACTAATTATTTACACTTTTTCATCTTTGCCAAAATAGTCAAAATTTTTTTTTACTATCAAGTTTCCTGGCATTTTCTCATCTTATGCCCCGGTCTTGGGCCAACTGATACCTCATTTATTAATAAGCGTAGAAACAACTGACTATACAAAAAAACAAAAGCCATGCCATAATGATCTGCCAAAATGCTCCGGTCAAATTTGACACTACCTCCCGGACTAGGAGCTTAGTAAAGTAGCTCTTTTAAACAACTTATTCAACATTTTATTTCTATCAACATGAGATTTGTTAAAGTGTCAGTTACATCTCCATATCTAAAAGAACAGAAAAAGCTTTTGAACTATGACTAGCAGAAATACAACTGGTAGATATTTTGAAAAACAATTTCTACAACATCAATATTTAATAACGAATATATATTTGAAAAATTATACGCAAGTTCAATTATACATATTATTATGAAAGTTTAATTTATCTATACTAATATTATAAAGCTTAAGAGTTTGTTTGTTTGTATTATTTGTTTGATTGAACGCGCTAATCTCAGAAACGAATTGAAAAATTCTGAATAGGAGCAGAGCATCAATGAAAAATGTTGCAAAAACGGGAAGGGCGGGCGTTAGTTCTGCGAGACTATACCGCACGACTCAGAAATAATTTGGTTTCCGGTCTTTAGAACGCGTGCGAAGCCGCGGGAAATGCTAGTAGTTGATAAGAAAACTTGGAAAACCAAGCACTTGGAATCTTAATATTGATAGAACGTGAAAGTGGAGACGTCTCATAAAAACTTTTTTTTCAGGTCTTTAAACACGTTCAGCATAATACCTCTAGATGATCCGACATATCTTTTCAACGCAAGTGGTTTTGATCCTAACAGAAATACCACCATATATGCGTTCGGTTTTCAGGAAAATACAACAGATTCAACTGTTCAAACAATGATCGGAGTTCATTTGAAATTAAACGTAAATATACTTCTCTTGGACTGGGAAGAAGAAGCAAATGTACCATTACTGAGGGTAGCTTCATACGGCATCGTTGTTTTCAATGTGAAAAAGGTACATTTTATATGTATATATGAGTCCATACTTAAGTCCATACCTGGGCATTAACTCGTTCATCCGTTAATCGTTAATTAACGAAGTTAACATTTCGATTAACGATTAACTTTTAAGTTAACCTAAAAAAACTTAACGGACTCGTTAACTTCCGTTACATTTTCTCAAGTCCATTAATCGTTAATTCAGTACCTACTCTTTACCAAGCACCGCCTCGCGTCGAGTAAAACGAAACCTAAGTTAAGTTTGGTAGGTAAGGTTGTCGGTGGGTGTTCACGTGCCGGGCGCCCGGTAAGCACATGCGTAAGTCTGAAAGTCATGACACCGTGTGGGCCTCCTGACCCAGTGAAACAGGACGAACTGCATCCACTTTCGCCAGGCCAGCCTCTGGGTTTCCCAGTTGCTCCCTCCATCGCCGGATCATGGCCTCGTCAGCTAGACGGGAGGGATCCCACATTGGAAGTTTCCCGAGCGCACGCTCACTCGCCCGACACTGGTACACTTCGGCGAGTATCTCTGCCTGCGCCTGGAGTACCCAGGGTGAAATGACCGCCAGAATGACACCGTGCGTCATCCCCTTATTGCCTTCACCGCCAGGACTTGCACCGTACTGCACAATTGGACCTCGTTCGGGACGGAAAGGGCGTTGATCCAAACGGGGGCACCATACAGTACCATGGACCTCACAATCTCAAAACCAGCAAAGAGATTCAATGCCCCGGACATTCGGCAAAAGCCTACCGAAAGTCGAGACGGCTTCCATCAGTATCGAGATGAAGTGGGAGGCCAGAGAGAGGTGCCTCATGATAGCGAAGTGGCTCTTGTAGCATCCCAAACGGCTGGGTATTGAAGGCGTTGAACTGAGCCTCTGAAAAGCCCGATCCCGCCTCCTCGAAATGCTGAGAAGCTTTTAAGTTCCAGAACCCAAATCAACAGATTTTATAAGTAGATCATTATGGTTCCTTCCTTCCTCTCAGCCCATACACGTCCACTGCTGGACATAGGCCTCCCCCAAAGATCCCCAAGACAACCGGTCTTGCGCCCTCCGCATCCAATGGGGTCCAGCGACTTTAACCAAGTCGTCGGTCCACCTTATTATGGTTGTAATGCTATAAAAATACAATTTCAATCACGTGTTAACGGATTAACGATTAACGTTAACTTGCGTTAAATCTTTCGAAATGTAACGCTTTAACGTATAACGAAGTTAACTTTTTTAAGTAACGGATTAACGATTAATGAGTTAATTATTTGTTTAACGGTGTCCAGCTATGCTTATGTCCTTAAAAATGATCTACACAACAAACAAACATCATCAAGTTTTATTAAATGCTGTATTGTTGCTGTAAGCTTGATACAAACAAATTATGCATTGAATTATAAGTTATTAAATCTATTTTTTACTTCTGGGTGTCATTTTTGTCTTATTCTTCTAAGATACCTTAAGAATTTTCTTTATTCTAGTACGTAATTGAAAAAAAAGGCGGACTTTAAACGCCAATTAGTGTCTTGTCTTATAAGCCTATGGTGTGTATTTCTAAATAATAATAATGGAAGGTAATTAAAGGCTAAAAAAATATGATCTTAAAAACTTTCGTTTCTCAATTCGACCATAGCATAATTTTGATTTTCCACCTTTAGGTTGGAAGACAACTGGGACAAGCTATAATAGAGTTGCAAGATGCTGGGTTCTACTTACCCAGTTTACATCTTATTGGATTCTCTCTTGGAGCTCATCTTATGGGCTATGCGGGTAGACATGTGAAAAGTAAAGGATATCTGATATCTAGGTAATTAATCTATTGTTAAAATGAAACTTGTCGTCAGAAAAATAAATATACAATATAAACACATCAATTTTATCACCTTAATTATTAGAATTACAGGTTTAGACCCGGCTGGTCCTCTCTACGATGGCCTAATATCGTTTTCTGGCTTGGACTCTTCTACGGCCAATTTCGTAGATGTCATACACGGTAACCCTGGGCATTTAGGCACGTTGGAAAATTTAGGTACCGTTGACATATGGCCAAACTGCGGACAAAGTGTACAGCCAAGCTGTGTAAATAATAGCCGTACATCGAAGCCCACGAGAGGTAAATTTTGAGATTAAAATATGTGGTACATAAAAATATAAAAAATTAGTTACCGAGATATTACTATTTTGTTATTTTATATTTAATAGAACCGTTTGAATGTTTAATTCAATAATCTAACTTTAACTTTAACTAAAAAACTTAATAAACTCGATAGATGGCTGCAGTCACAGCAGTGCATACATATACTTTGCGGAATCTTTAGAAGAACCACTTTCCTTCCCTGCAAGAAAAGCCGCGAATTGTGACAGCTGGAAAGCAGGGGAAGGAACTGACGAAATCATATACATGGGTGATAATATTGATAGATCGTAAGTAAAATGCTATTTATCATTAAATATTATGATTGTCGTTGAAATATACGAGTAAATTAAAAAAAATAGAATGATAATTATTTTTATACCTATAAAAGATAATTTAAACTTTTTCGTTTTAAATGAATTTACGGGATATCATCTTGATTATGGCTCAAGGATATACTTTCTAATACATTTTATTAGTTTGGAGAAGTGTTCCAGTAATTTATCAATTCATTATTTAAGAAGATAATTATTTTAAAACTTACTTTATAAACCATTATAATATGTTTATATTTATATATAAAGTTTGAAAAAATCAATTTTAAATAATATGTTATCTGTCCTCGATGTACTCATTCACAACTGAATATTAGTTTAGTACTGCGACAACGTACTCAGGGTGTGCGTATTTGGGCTGCAAATATGAACCTTTTAAGTCAGTGTTCCTTTAAATAATACAACACACGTACAGTTCTCGAGGCATAAGCTCAGCTTTGCAATTGTGTGAGTGCAGTGCACGGATAGGCACGACCGAAGGCGTATCGCGTTGCGAGTTGGTTTAAACCTGTTTTAACTAGTTTTTGATGCGCGGCTATTGGCTTTTAGCTATCACTCACACAAATGCAAAGCTGAGCTTACGCCTCGAGAAGTGTAATACACGTTTGGCTCAGTTTGTTGTGACCCTACTTGCTGCGCCAGCGGTCGCGGGTTCGAGTCCCACTGGGGGCATACATTTGTTGAGCACGAATGATTGTACTCCAGTCATGAGAGTTTATATTTATAATGTGTATTTATTTAAACTTATATATGCAGTGTATCTGGTATCCGTAACACAAGCCTTGTTGCTTAAAACGGAACTAGATAGCGCTGTGTGTAATAATATCCCTACATATTTATTTATAAATAAAACATTTAATATAATTAATGATATTTTCAGAGCAAGCGGTACATTTTATTTAAGAACAAGCTCAAGTTCTCCTTATGGACTGAAAAATGCTGGTACAGAGCCTGCGGAGTAATAACAGAAGACGGAGTTTTTATAAATCTTGAATTGAGTTTCTTTGAAGATAATATTTATATTTAAGTTTGATTTCTGCCAACCCTCAATTAAATATTGAAATTGTCTTATTATTTGTACTAATTTTACCTAATCTAAGACACCATATTATACCCATCTAATGAAAATTTTATTGTTAAACGAAAAAAATAATTTTTTTGAGTTTTGCACATATTAATTAAACTAGTGACTCAACCTTTTTCTGCTCAGGTACTTTTAATATTCTGGACTTTTCAAAAATTAGATATTTTCTCGGAGTAAAAAGTATTCTAAATAAACTTAGCTCTATTCTATTTATTCATATAAATAAATATAATAATATCATCTTTTCTTTTTAATCAAAGTCTGTCAGTCTGTCCTGGTGTTTTCTCGTGATTAGGTCTCAGACAGACAGAGATAAATGCTGAATAGTATAGATTTAGCCTCTCCATCTATAACACTGAATATTTCAATTAGATTTTTTAAACATTTAATATATGACTAAGTTCTAATGTTATTATAACATTATGTGTAAAGATCAGGAAAATCGTAATTAGCATTGAATTACATTTATTACATCAAACAAAAGAAAAGCCACGAATTTCGCAAGACAGTAGAGCTTATGTTGAATTATAATCGTAGTTATAACTTAACTTTTAATTAAATCTTTACAATACAATATTTTTTTTTTACTTTTATACTATTGTAAGCATGCATTCCAGGTTAAAAGAGGCTTCATTTCACTATTGTAAGCAGTGGTATAAAGTGGTATTAGTTCAGACCTATTTTACTTAGCCAACACCTACTCCTGGAGAGTCACTGCGTTTAACGTTGTTAGTTGAAGTTTTATAGATTAACTTGGTACTTTATAATTTGCAGTCCCAGCAATTTATGTTCATTATTTTTTCTTAAATATAGAAATGTTTATATTTATTGTATTTTTGTTGTTAACTGTGCTGTAAAACAAAAGCTACTTCCTCACAGACTTATATACTGACAATGAGTTTAAATTCTATAGTATCATAATGCAAAAATGACGATTCAAAAGAGCTTGTCTATTTGAATAAAGTATATTTTGATTCGATTTTGACAATATATTATGCGTCGTTCTAAAACCGCAAATAAGTGGTAACTTTGAAATTCTATCTCTTCTCTTAATTGGAAAGTTTTTATGCTGTGGTAGTGGTTTAAATTAATAATATGAATCTGTATTATTAAAGATTACTATGAAACTTCCTCAGATATCCCCATCACGAAATTGTACGCTAACGTTTATTTCCAGTATACATTAAAGCAAACTTTGTACACGTCTCATTGAAAACTTCAAAAAACAAAGTACCGTTAAACTGTTATATTAACTAAGTTTTAAATAGATCTTCCGGCGAAACAATAAGTTGGCGAGTCGTACTTTTCTCATAACAGAACTTTTAGCGTTTAAACGTTGGGTCGTTTTTAAGTTTTGATCCTTCGAGGTAATATCAATGGGGAAATTATCGACATTCAAGTTTGCACCAAGTCAGATTTAAAAGTAATCAGCGAAGCGGTGGCATGATTCGCGAATCTTGGTCCGGGGCGAAGTTTTCTCTTAAATAATTACATTCTTTCAGGAGAGAGGAAAGTAATTTTGTATGCATTGATCAAAAATGAAGGTTTTAATAAAGCGATTCTATTTTTAGAAATATAATATAATTTTCGAGTTATCGAGCAACATTTTTAATAATTTGTTATATTAAAACATTATACTGACTGTGTCCGATTTCAATATTAATCCTTTATCGCTTTACAGTTATTAATATGTTAAAATTTAAATTAAAATGAAGAATCAAATTAAATATTACGTACTTTTAATTCTAAATTTTATTTCACTCTTAAAGCTCTTAGGATTTAAATGATTTAGAAAATTAAAAGTTTGTTGGTTTAACACTAACGTTTGGATTTCGAAAATTCTAAAAGCAAATTCTTTGATATTATCAAAGGTTTCACGTGTTTAGCATTCTAATATAATTTGAACGCTAAATGTCTGTATAAATCGCGGCCAGCCCTAGGGATGCTACAAGCGTCCTTCTAATAAATTGCCCAAATACCTACATTATAATATCAGTTAAACCAAGGCTTATATTGTACACTATATAAATATCTCTTTACACTTTATTTCACAAAATAAAGAAAATATTATTAAAATATAAGTGATTTGTATATATTACACATACATCTTACAGGTTCAATTTTGTTACCGTGACATAAAAAATAAAGTAAGTACTATGTTTACATTTGAAATTCGCGTTGTTTTTATTAAAAATAATAGCTCATGTATGACTGTAGTATTAAAAATCTTCACTGTCTTTTCATATGTAAAATCATTGTATATCATATAATTTGTACGTATATTGGGCACCCAAAATGGGACTAATGTTTTTAATTTCTCAGTAATAATAAATATAATATTATAGTAATGGGTTACTATTAATATCTCTATATTCGTAATTCGATTAATATTTCAGATAACAATATCCCAAGAAAACATTTGTAAATTAACACTAGACTTACAATTTTAAGTAAATATCCTCTCGCCACATTCACATACTTTGGAGTATTTTATATATATTAGTATTTTCTTAAATGTATATAACACGTTACACAATTACAGCCACAGGCACTGAACACCACTCGTCGTGATCACTGCACTTCACGTAGAACGGCACGTCCGTCCACACCGGCGTCGCGGCGACTACTGAGCGCGCAACTGACAGAGTCCTATTAGAAATTGTCAGACGCTAGCGCCAAGTTCGAGTATGTTAATTGGGGCTAAAAAGAAGATAAGTTATTGTTTAACTAATTTCTTTGTATATGTATATTATTTCAATACAAATAACTTATTATACCATATTAATAGTATTTTTTTAAGTAATACAACCGCTTAAGCAGAGAATAAAGTAAGTATATTATACCCGAAATGATGTCTAGATTATTGTTACTTTT
This sequence comes from Boloria selene, assembly GCA_905231865.2. NCBI lineage: Eukaryota > Metazoa > Arthropoda > Insecta > Lepidoptera > Nymphalidae > Boloria > Boloria selene. Next base: position 678,798 of record HG993134.1, read on the forward strand.
AGGCAAAATGAATAATCCAAAAATAGAATAAAACAGTTTCATAACTTGTTTTGTATTATATAATTATAAACAAGTTTTCGAACTCTACAAATCAATTTTCCAACTTTGCACTCGTAATAGTTATTTGTTATTTCGGATACTCTTTAAGTTAATATCAACGTTTGGGTTTCGCACAACATAATACACTATAGCATATATGCTTGTAAGTTTTAATATTGTTTATTAATTGAAAATACATGTATAAATGGATCTATACTATTCTAAATTAATCGATACTGTTTATTAATAATATTTAACATCTTATTGAAATTATCATTATTACACAGTGACCGTAATTTATAGTGTTTAGAATTTTTGTCTGTATGTCTGTGACATCATCACAAATAACTTGACAGTTTTTGATTGAATTTTGTAAAAAAGGTCAACATAAAGGATATTTTTTACTCCGGGAATATCTCATCTCTGAGAAATTTACACTAAACGTACCTGGGGAATGAGTACTTCATTCGAGTAGTGAAGTGATAGTAAATCACTAGTAATCAAATAAATTTTTGGAACCACTCAACATAATATATAAATATTTATGACAGCCGAAGGAAAATAAATGCCTTGATTGCTTTTATATTTTAATACTATATAAGATGTCTTATTCCTTTTTTATAAATAACACGGAATCTTTCATTCTATTTCTGATGTTTCTATTTTAGTCCTCATACTTAGCACAACTATGATATTTATAAACTCATCTTCTTGTTAAAAATTGCATGGATTTTCTTAGAGCGTGTTATTTTAAGACAGCATAATATTACATCTATTGAATACTGTTTGTTCAAATCTAAGGTTGTTTGTTTAAAGGGTACTTACAGATATCATTTGCTTAACTAAACAAATGATGTATTGTATAATTAGATAATAGTCATCACTACATAGTATAAAACAAAGTCGCTTTCTCTGTCCCTATATCCCTATGTATGCTTAAATCTTTAAAACTACGCAAAGGATTTTGATGCGGGTTTTTTTTAATAGATAGAGTGATATAAGAGGATGGTTTATATGCATAACTAGCGGATCCCGCGGCTTTGCCTCTGCTAAATCTAGGGAAGAGCCCGAGCAAAGCGAGGGCGAGTCGCTAGTAAATAATAATAAAATACTAGCGACATACCCTTGTTTTGTTTAGGTCTATTTGTGACATATATAATATCAGATATTTAAAAATTTGTCACGTAGGTACTTGTAAAGCGAAATTGATATCCTACTTAGAATATTATATTTTCTATATTATACTCGTTTATGGGATTCGAACGACATAACTTATAATATTAAGTTATGTCGTTAAATACAGTGTTTTTTTGCGTTAATTCAATTCACTAACACTTTACATGACTAGAATATATACCTTGTCTGTGTGAGTCATGGTGGTTTTATGGCACCACAGTAAGTGCGGCCTCGGCTCTTCCTTAAACATTTTTGTTCCTATGCATTTAGGGTTTTCTATTTGAATTATTTTCTTGATACTTCCTTTCAAGACACCTTGTTTTATTTAGTTGTGTTATAATTTTTTTTAACTTAATTTTTTTAACGTTCAGAAATGTATTAAGGCATACTACTTACATGCAAAGTCGGTTCTACTAACATGTACACACAAAAGATTAATATATTTTATTCATGCCAAAAAAAAATAGTAGTTTCGTGGCTGACTGTACATAGAGATTGACAAATGAATTTTTTATAGCCATCCCCGCCACTTACTCTTTACTAATGACGCGTATACAAAGCGTCATCTCGCGTTTAACTACGACTTGCATTGAGCAAAATCAACACTCGCACATCAATCTGACCAATGACAGAGGCGTATTCGCACACAAACACACGCACGTTCCCATCGTATTTACGTGTGACGTCATTCAGCAAACAAACACACATAGACAAGTACGGCAAAGTAAATGAAGGCGGAAAGATAGACTTTCTTTGACTCCTTTATATCTGTCCAGGGCACGTCTAAATAGGATGCAAACACTGATAAGACCAGTTCCCGCGATGAATGCTAAATTAGTAGACCCTAGAGCCGTTTCATGTGTAAAGCTTTTAGATTTCTTTTGACTTACATCGCTTTAGCTTACAGGTTCGTCTATTTTTTTTTAAAATTACGATTGATATTTACCATGAAGTTGTTAAGTGATTATTAAAAACTGACTATCTTAAATGTACGCTGTGCATTCTTTCTTACATTAAGAGTTAATACTTACCTTTACCTTATATAAATAATAAAATAAAATTATCTTATCTATGATAAACTAAAAGTGAACTAGAAATGGTCCGGAAAAACATTATTAGAAAGGAAACCTTATTAGCATCAGTATGTACATAATATATGGGCCTAAAAATCTCTCAGATCCCTGACATAGATCTGACCAAATAACCTTTCAAAAATCAAAAAGAGAAAGACATTAGACATTTGACTGTACTTTGATACTATTAATAGCAAAATCGTTTAACCCACTTTTTACAAATGCGATAGGTACATACATAAATTGTCACGTGTAAGTACATTACAAAAATTATCTAATACTAGCAGTACCAGCTGCTTCACTCGCGTTTTTTTCAATCGCTACTCAACTTCACACGATCACTCGTTGAGCCAATCTATAGATTGCCTGAAAATATCATCAAAATCGTTCCAGCCGTTTTAGAATGTATGAAAAATTAAATTATAACTTTTATTACCTTTTTAAGTTAATTAATTTTAATAAAATTCTAACGTAGTCGAAACTGTACATTACATAATATATTTTGGAAAATTTTATTGAAATAGTCATTTATTATCGATACAGAGTCCTAATCTATAGTTATTAGAATTTTTGTCTGTCTGTCTTTCTGTCTATGACTGCATCGCGAGAAAACCACTCGATAGATTTTGATGTGAATCATGTTGTTATAAAAATCTATTAAATATAAAAACCTATATCGTAAAAGTATAAAATCAGATTTGTTATCTTCTTTAACAATTACTTGTTATTTTATGTTTACAGAATATTCATATAATAATTTGTTGCCAATATTTAAAACTAGATGGCGGAATAATCGCGCGACCCTGTATATTTTTTCAACCGACGTCAAAAGAAGGAAGTTCTCGATCCATTTGTATTTTTATTAATAACTTCTCGTAAAGTTAAATATCGTCATTATGGAGTTTTCTTATTGACATTAAATAGGATATTCCTTGTAAAACATACCAACATTTACGTTATTAAAAGTAGATACGTTTTATTTTTTTGAACGGAATTCTAATTCTTTTTCTAAAATAGAAGTAGCTTGTTCATTTAATCTTATTTATTGTGTTATAAATAAAGATATAAACTAGTTTTTTTCTAACACTTTATAAATTAAATGAAAATCTCATCGCTTACCCTATGATTTTGCATAAGCTTGCAATTAGGGTTTGTATTAAAAGAATGGCGAATATCAATGGTTTTGATGCGTATTGTTTGTAAACTTAAGAATTGAAAATTATGCGTTAAAGCAATCAGTTCCTAGATGTCACGTTTTGAATCCATTAACAAAAGAATTATACTAAAAAAATATGATAAAATTTTTGGTGATATTTTGACAGGGTAGAAGTTTAGACATTTTTTTTAAGGCTGATGCTAGTCGTCTGCTAGTTGGACGAGTAAAATAATTTAGTCGTCCAACAATTGTTGGATGACTAAATTATTTTAAAGGCAGTTGCGAGTCATCCGATAATCGTATTAATAAAAAATATATTATTCGTCCGACTATTGTCGGTTTGTACGAATATCTATCACTTCTTTGATTTGTAATATAAAATAAGCGATTTTTATGTGCAGGATATACCTATGCCAAAAATAAAAAAAAAATAACCCTAACCTACCGAGCTGATAATTTATTATATAGATCCCACCCACTTTTAATAAGTCCAAGAGTTTTTATATGTAAAAGAGCTGGCTCTATAGAGTCGTCCTATGAAATTTACGTTACTAACACTCCCTGAGAGTATGTACATGAAAACAATGTACAAGAAAATGGTATTTTGTAATAAGTACTATAGAAACGTCTGCAATTGCATTCACGAGTATGTTAAAACTTAAAAAACAAATTGATTTCTCTTTGAGCCATTTAAGAAGCAAAAAAGTCTCAGTCGCGATATATCAAACACCAATTGTCGGACGAATAATATTTAATTTATTCGTCCGCTTATCGGATGAATAGACACTTAGTTTTTTTAATCTAGACTTTTTACTCTAAGAATCTAGTAGATTTTTAGAGGTAAATGTGGTGTGGAAAAGTGTTTGATATTCCAGCGTGATATAATTATATCAATTACGATACATATTACTTTTAGTCGAAATATACTTTAAATAATCACTACCTACATAATAAAAAACAAAGTCCTCCGCCGAGTCTGCCTATCTGTTCGCGATAAACTTAGAAACTACTGAACCGATTTTCATGCTATTTTCACCAATGGATAGAATGGTTTTAAAGAAAGGTTTTATTGTATAATTTGTCAGGTTTTTGTGTACATTTACTAGCGAAACCCGGGACTTCGCTAGCTTTAGGGACGAGCTTTTGAACGAGGTTAATAAAAATTATAATTATAAGTACATTTATTTAGCTACTGAATATATTATAAAATTAATTTTATTCATACCGCGAGTACGCACTAAATAAAAACGTATAGATCTCCTAGAAAATAACGCAGCATGAATCCGTCTGTCGTTTTATACGCCTCCCGAGGGCCATCGGATTTGTTATAAAGTTATACGAAACGTGGTGCTGACGGTATGCTATACTTTTGGTGTTTCACGATTTATCCTAATATATTACGATCTGATTTAATCTATTGAAGGCCTAATACTTTCTTAGGTTTACGCGAATATTTGGTCACATGGACCATGATTGCTGTAAAGCATTCGAAACGTCGGGAACCAAAAATCATAATAAAGCCGCGACAAAATCCGAAAAGATAGTTCTATTAAGGCCTATTAAATTATCTTTGAGGAATAAATATGAAAATAAAAAAACACTCTTAGCTATCACTATCGAGACTTTTCTTTTTCTTCTTTGGCATAAGGTTACAAGAGCAAATTGTACTAATACTTTTAAAGACTTTTTTTTAAATTTAGTCATGAAATAGTTTTTAATTTAATATTTGTTTCTCAAGAAATGTATAATATTTAAAGTTAATTGCTTGTCAATATGATATTTTGCTGCTATTCACCGAACTAGTTGTGTGATTGCTAAAGATTTTCCTTATAGTACCTACTTATATGTTTTTATATTTTATGTATATTTTCTGTATTTCGATCTGGTTTAGTATAATAAATAATGACGTTTTTATTTGCCATTTATTTTAAAATGCACCTACAAGGATTGCTTAACTTAACGAAATAGCTCTTAAATTTTCTTAAGAAGCTAGTAGTAACAACAACTTTGAAAGACTCTCTAAGAAGGACGCAATTGGGCAGTGTACTGCTTGGAAAACTTCGTCTAGTTGTTACATCGCCAACACTGCAAAGCCTAAAGAGAAAAGCTTTTAAAGAATTTACCTTTAATATTTAATTTTAATAAATTAAATAAATTTTAATAAAGACTTCACTTTCTATTATAGCATAGATAGCGAACGTGGCTTCAAACAAATTTCTCAACACAAGACTTTCTTGGAAGCTCTATTGAAGTCCGCAAAAACCATTTTATTTAAGACGTTAAATATTTGCATAAATCTAAGAAAGTATCGGCTAAGTAAAGGTCATGGTTTGGCAAATGTAGTGTACATTTGGACGCCCTTCAGCAAAGGTGGAGCTGTGATTTGGTGTGTTAACGCTATTACTTAGCTCTTTTAAACATCTCTCTGCTAGGCACGAGCTTTTCAGTAATAACTACGGGATTGGACTATAGTCCACTACGTTAGTAAAATAACGTGGCTAATTATTAGGAAAAAAATCTCGCCGATAACAAAAAAATTGACAAATCAATGTATGAATCTCCCGATTTCATTAAATTTTCAAAAGTTTAGTAATTATTATTCCTTTCAGCAAAACAGTTAAAAATCTAGGCATTATTATGGATGAAAATATGTCATGGGTTCCGCAGGTGAGTGAGGTGAGTAGGAAGATGTTTTCATCGGTTGCATCCCTTCGGCGTTTACGTAACTTTTTACCTATATCCACCAAAATTTTGCTGGCACAATCACTCCTTTTACCAATTCTTGACTATGCTGATATCTGCTACCTTGATATTACTGAGGAGCAATTAAATAAACTTGAGCGGCTTCAAAACCTTTGTATTCGGTTTATATTTGGGTTACGCAAATATGACCATGTTTCTGATTTTCGAAAAAAGCTCAAGTGGCTCCCTATCCGCCTTCGCAGAAATACTCATATTCTTCACCTTCTTTACTGTATTCTGTTCGATCCATGTACCCCACCTTACCTCAAAGAGCGCTTTTCATTCCTCGGTCACTCACATTCTCGCTTACTTCGCTCCAATCATAACTTTATCCTAAAAATTCCTTCTCACTCTTCTTCCTTCTATAGTAACTCCTTTTCTGTCACAGCTCCTCGTCTTTGGAACTCTCTTCCCCAAAATATTAGGAATGCGAAATCTCTATTGATTTTTAAAAAACTTTTAAAGGACTACTTTTTTACTCTATAATTAATTATTTTCTTGGCTAGTTCTTCCTTTTATCTTTTTAACTTTTGATTATGATAAGTATTCGTAATTCTTGCCTTTTATGTCGTTATATATAGTTATTTGTGTTGATCTAGTTTATAAACTTATTATTAGTATATATTTTGTATATGTTCATTATTTAGATATATATTAATACAGTATATAAGTACATACAATTTATGTATTATATGTATAATTATGTATGTATATGTATATATGAATATTATATTATATATGTATGTGTGTATATATATATATATATATATATATATATATATATATATATATATATATATATATATATATATATATATATATATATATATATATATATATATATATATATATATATATATATATATATATATATATTATCTCTTTATTAAAATTGCGCCCCTTCTATCTTAGTGCTATTTCCTACACCTTAAGGTTGCCTGGAAGAGATCGCTCTTTCAGCGATAAGGCCGACTCTTGTGCATTCCAATCTTGTTGTTGTATATTGTTTGTCTTTTTATTGGGTGTACAATAAAGGATATTATTATTATTATTATTATAATACAATTATACTGTTTTCCAAAATATAACTGATTGTTTTATATCGTACTAACGACTCACACTCGCTAAGGTTGGTTGGTCCTAGATCTAGCGCGAGCGAAACCGCGGGTTCCGCTAGTGTATTATAAATATAAACCTTCCTTTTCAATCATGTATGTATGTATGTTTATAATATGTATGTATGTATGTATGTATGTATGTACATATGTTTGTGTGTATGACTATTTACTTGTGTATACATTATTTTTATTTATATAAATATACCCTATAAAACTTTGTTTGGCACCCCTCCCCTGTATCTTTTTTATTCTATCTCTCTACCCAAAGGTTGCCTGGAAGAGATCGCTCTCTTAGCAATAAGGCCGCCTATTGTGCTATTTCTACTTAAATTAATTAATAAATATTTTTTTGTAAATTTGTGGCGTGCAATAAAGAATATTTAATTTGATTCACTCTATCTATTAAAAAGGACCATATCAAAATCCGTTGCGTAGTTTTAAAGATCTAAGCATACATAGGGACAGACAGACAGCGGGAAGCGACTTTGTTTTATACTATGTAGTTATAACCTTTGAACTTGATACGATAAAACTAATCATAGTGCTATAAAATAAAATGCATTTATCGAATACCCATCAGTCGACATAATGTGGCGATGACGGGTGACCTTATCATGCTGATAGTGGCTGACACGCAAATAGTTAAAGGTAGTTTATGAGTTTAAATAATGGTTTTAACTATGAGTAGAACGTTCGTATATAGCAATATAACACTTTTAGTCAAGTATTTCATATTTTGTAGTTTATATAGTGCTTATATACCTATAATTATTTTTTAATCCTTTTTTCCTCTCTTTGCTCGGATTTTTCTTTACTTCAACACTATAAGTGGGTGTGAATGCACCTGGCATTCGTACACGCATACCGACACACCCATAAAAAATAAATATGTTGGGACATATTTACAACAGTGCCATCTAGGTTCATAGTAAGCTACGAGGCTTGTGTTACTGGTTCGAGGTAGTTGTTATACTTCTCATTTATAAATTTGAAATACATACATATTATAAATATAAATACCCATGACTGGAGTTCAAATATTCGTTTTCATCACACCAATGAATACCAGAGAACTCGAACCCGCGACTGCTGGCACTTGCAAGTAGGGATAGGCAAAAACTGAGCTGGCTGTCTCGTTACATAATGCAAATGGTGCTAATATTATAGCTTAATTAACTTTACAACACGCATACGTCATATGCCATAAAGTATTAAAATCAACGAATGAAATGTGATAAGCAGTCATTTCAACGCTCTTATATTAAATTTAAATGTAGATAATTATGCATATTAAGTCTTGATAACAAGCACAAGTGTGAACTTTATTTGCCAATATATAAAAATATTAATTTTAACTAGCTTTTGCCTTCCACTCTGCTCAAGTAAAGCTATACCGCTTGATGTGTAAAGATGAAATTTGGCAGGGAGATAGTTTATAGTTAGTAGACGTCCGCTTAGAACGGACTTTGTGACAGGTCTGGATTAAGGAGGTCGGAGTGCTGTCGCAAATTTGTATGAAAGTCCTAAATTTTTTGTGCTACAAATTTAGCAGGGAGTGACGATAGTCTATACTAATATTATAAAGCAGAAGAGTTCGTTTGTTTGTTTCGTTGAACGCGCTAATCTCAAGAACTACTGGTCCGAATTAAAAAAAAATGTGTTGGATAGTCCGTCTATCGAAGAAGGCTATATGCTATATTTCATCACGCTACGACCAATAAGAGCGGAGCATCAATGAAAAATGTTTCCGGTCTTTAGAACGCGTGCGAAGTCGCGGAAAATGCTAGTATCTTATAGCATCAGATGAGCAATTCTTATAAATACATATTATTCAATAGGTATATGAAGCTCTGGACCAGTTCATTAGTTTAAAAATTACCACATTCCATTCAAAACCTTTTTGGCCTTTAATTTATAAAAATCTCTTCTTCCTATGCTATAATATGTATAAGGAAATATTATTTGAGATACATCCGCTATTATAAGCTTTTATTATTAGCAATTTTATATATATTGTACCTTAATAAATATTTTTTGTCTAACTCCCCCATAGAAAACAATAAAAAAGAATTGAATTAAAATAATATTACAGAAAAATCCAACTAAAGCTTAGTTACCTAAGTTATTTACACGAAGTCTCACAATTTTCTTCTCCAGTAACTTAGAAAAGTGGGGTGGAATGTCATAATGAACAACTCAGTTTCAAGTTTCGTTTCTTTAAAAGTTATCGAGAGACATCGGTAGGCAGAACTTCAGCTCTTCGCGGTATGTAGGGAACTTACGAGTGTGGAAAGTTTTGTGTTTTTCTTTCGAAGACTGCTTTTGCTGGTTTCAAACGTATATGGATGCATTCACACATAATCTTATAATCTATACTATATAAAATTATAAAGCTGTAGAGTTTGTTTGTTTGTTTGGTTGAAAGCGCTAATCTCAGGAACTACTGATCCGAATTAAAAAAACGTTTTTGTTTTGTATAGTAATTAGTACATTTATCGAGGAAGGCTTAAGGCTATGTTTCATCACGCTACGACCAATAGCGGAGCATCAATAGAATGTTGCAAAAACAGGAGAAAAATATTTCAGCCTTTAGAACGCGAGCGAAGCCGCGGGAAAGACTAGTCGGACAATATCCACGGAACTGATTTTGATAACGTTTGATATATTTGAGACCCTGGGAAGGACGTAGCTCGTAGGATAATTTTTATCCCGGAACTCAGAGCATTAGGGTGTGAAAAGTGTAAAGTCAAATAGTATTGAAAACGATTTGAGCTTGTCAAAATTAGTGGTGTCAGACCGGGATTTGAATCTGCTTTAGTATCTTATGCAAGTGCGTGACCACTGATCTATAACTGACTACATAAGTTGTTGTATTTGCAATGAATTGTTAAATAAGAAATGCTACCTGATCTCCTCTTGACATTTACAGAAACTTTTTTCCATCGAAAATATCACCCTATCTGTGAAATTATTTATCTGGCAATCGCAAGCAAACGCGTCAGATTAAAATTTCTAACAAAAATAATATTTAAATACGATCCTTGGTATTGCAATCAACCCATTGGAGGAGGCCTGTCAGTACGTCGGCGATGACGGCTGACCTTATCAGTCTGACACTAACACGCGAGTATTTAAACATGCCTTATCAAAATCACACTTATTTTCCTTTAATATTATATTGCATCTATTTCTTATGAATCGCTTAATGTTGTAAATTAAAATAATATTTCAATATAACTTAGGAGTCACAGAGGCTTGTTAGATAGTTCTTTTATGAATAAACTAGCGACTCGCCCTCGCTTCGCTTGGGCTTTTTCCTAGATTTATCAAAGGCAAAGCCGCGGGATCCGCTAGTTATGCATATAAACCTTCCTCTTGAATCACTCTATCTATTAAAAAAAACCGCATCAAAATCCGTTGCGTAGTTTTAAAGATTTAAGCATGTATAGGGATATAGGGACAGAGAAAGCGACTTTGTTTTATACTATGTAGTGATATGACATTATTTTATTGATCAATTGCGAAAATGGTGGCATGCAAAGGAATAAATTACACATTATATTTCGAAGTAGATTTTGCTAATTATGGCTTATTATCTTGTGATAACTTTCGAAATATTTTTTTTCTTTGTCGTATTCATTAAAGGGCTTAAAGTATGACTTAATTATTCTACAAACAGCTAATCCTCACTTCACTCAGGTAATTTCCTCGGCCTCTCGATGCCTCCACTTTAGAACTAAGCCATTCATGGAATAATTTTAAGTAACATCGTCTTTTAATACATACTTTTGTCAACTTTGGACTTTGGTACATATTAAAAAAAATATCAGCTGCTTCGGAGATTTGGTTTGTACAATATTTTATAGCTACATTTTGTAACCAAGAACAATTTGTCCAAATATTGACATTTATGTCGCAATTTTAATTCATTCACGTTACTAAAATTATTAAAACACTTGTTTACTTAATTCTAATTCGCTTCAACTTTTTCAGAGTAATTTGCGTGAAACAATTCAAAGAATATAATTGCTATGCTTTCACGACTTTACTAGGGCACGTTTTGTTGACGGTACTTGTGCTTTGTGATGACAAGTACATACGAAGCTTTAGGTTAATTAATTACGGCTTGCAACCTGTCTTTGCCTAACCTACTTTTTTGAAAGTATGTGATATATTCAAATAAAAATTCGTAATAATTTAATTTAAGTAAGAGTAATCTATTAATCTATCATTCAAAAATATAGGAGTACTTTGAAGGAGACTCCTTTATCTTATAGCTTTTTTCCTAGAAGCGTAGAAAACATTGATTTTTGTGGCAATGGTAGCCTAGTGGTGGTACACTTGCTTAGTTATCAGGAGTGAAGCAGGTTCATACTCGGGTCTCACAACTCTGATAAACTAAGGTGCGAATCATTATATTTCAACGAAGCTAAGTAATCTGACATATTTAAATGAAAAAAAAATATCATAAAAAATAAATGAAAACAAATTTTTACTACTTTATAAATATCATTTTTGTACTTATCACTTTTTTCTATATCCTCGGAGTCGGGTCATGATATGCCTTTTCTCTCCCGTGGGAGGTATTAGCGCGATCCTTGTCCACTAACGCGAAGCCACTTATCACATTTTGCAGTAAATTCATTTCTATTCGCTACAACTTTTATTTATTTTTGTATATTTTCGCGAACTTCTACTAACCTAACTAACTGATTTATATTTATCTATATTTTTAATATTATGTATAGGTTCTTTATGTTATCCCATCGCACGTCTAAGACAAACAATTTCTAGGACAACCTGATGCTGCTGAAGCTTCGCCTTCCAGTACATTATAATATACACTTCATTAACTTTTTGGAATCATAATATTTATCATTACTTCGAAAAGATATTATGTATGTAAATGGGAATGCATACGAAAAGTTTTTTATTTCGTACATACACACAATAATTGGTCAGAATATCGTGTTATACACAAAAATATATATTCTACTCTAATTGAGTTCCTTCCTCTTTAAATTTAGTTTAAGGTGTTCTAGAGTAAAAAAAACCCATGTAATTTCAAAACTTTTGGGTCTTACATTTAAGTTTCATTCTGCAATATATTATTAGTTTTATTTCGCGGTGTTTCTTCAATAGAGCATACTTAATAATCATATATCCTATATCATTTAGTGTCCTTATTTGTTATTGCTCAGTATATTTTGACAAGGTGAGTAGATTTTAAAACAAAAAATCGTCGACTGTTATAAGAACGGGGCTTTTGTATACCGAATACAATATCGGAGTGTCACAATAATAACGTATAGTTGCCTGAAACTTATTTAGAATACAGTAAAAGCAGACAGAAACACAAGCAAATGCTAGTTTTTAAATTATAAATCTCATTCTGCTTCCCCGCGGTTAGCAATCACATCTTATAGATACGCATGGAAGAAACTACTATTGTAAAGATTAAAAATCAAGTTTAGAATAAAAATATTTTTATAACCTTTGGGAAAAAATTATTACGAACTATTAAATGTAACGACTAGGTACTTCAAATTATAAAAATAAAAGAATACTTTGCTCCTTTAGATGTTGTAAATGTACTTCTACTATTTTTTTTAAATACTTTAAAGATAGTTACTACGTTCTCAGATACATAACAATATTATGAATCAAAACGTACTCTCTAGTGAATGTGAATCGTGCAACAAATAGTACGGGCATTCTCTAACTCACATTTCTATTACTATAAATCGTAGAAACGACAATTGGTTATTCTTTGAAGTCAGATAATCGAAGATGGAATATATTAGAACAATCTTAACCATATTGAGAAAATAAAAGAACCTAAAGTATATTTCATATTTTAAGAGATTTTTCAGATAATGAAATATTTTTCCGCAGTTAAAGTGTTCTTATTTATATTAACCCATTAATAAAAAGTTATTATCATATTAAACTTCATCGAAATATGTCCAGTGGTTTTCTCGTTCCAGACAGGTAGACAAAAGGAAAACATCGTGAGGAAACCTGCATGTCTGCGAGAAACCTAGCAAGTTTTCAAACATGTGAAGTCCGCCAGCACGCACTAGGCCAGCGCGGTGGACTATGGCCTGATCCCCCTCGTACTGAGGGAGGCCCGTGCCCAGCAATGGGACGTTAGAAAGGGCTAGTATAGATAAGGGACCTAAAACGTAACGAATTTTAAATAGATAGATATTGCACTTCCGTGAAATTAACATAATTTATTACCACATCCAGAAATCAAAGGTTCTATCTCTCCTCTATCATCAAAACCTTGTCTATAATATTATGAAGCCATTACTACATACATTTTACTTTTCAAGAATATTATTAAATTTGAAGGTAAAGTCTGATGAATCCCATTTTCTTGCTTCGAAGTGAAAAGGGGATAAATATAAGCGGTGTTAAGTCTTGACGTAGAAAATGCGAGGAAATTAAAAATTTGCTCGACCACCGACGTTCGAAAGATTAGTTTTACGCGTCAAGTATCTACAGCACTTTTATATTTCCACTGCACATGCTTTTGTTCGGAATAGATCTAATAGATTAGAGTAAAAAGTTTGGAGTTGAACACAGTCTTATCTAATTTTCTAAAATTTTAAAAAAGTAGCTCAGTGGCAACACATTGCTTGCTTTGAATCGAAGCGGGTTCAAATCTCAACCTCGAGGTCTCGCACCTCTGCTAAAAATGAATAATATCTAACATACTTCTAACATTTTTTATTATATATCTATCATGAAGGACTGCAATGATAATCTGGTCCTCGTCTTATTGAAGTAAAGTTAATACCAAGCTATTAGACTAATAAAACTTATTTACATCTCAATTAATTTGACATTATCGTACTTAATTTTTGTTATTTTGTATATGATGTCCTCCCGACCGATTACGGCCACGGCGGCTAATCTCATTGAGACTAGCCATCTGCGCGGGAGATATTACAGTGCACAAGTGTATGCGCAGACACAAGTGCACTCTCTATTCCTTATTACTCTCATATTATTATATATATTTTCGATTATGCTGATGTTTGCTATTTAGATGTGAGTGAGGTGCTTCTTAATAAATTAGAGCGCCTCCAAAATCTAGCCATACGCTTTATCTATAACTTACACAAATATGATCACATATCTGAATTTCGCGCTGAACTTAAATGGCTTCCAATTCGCCTTCGCCGTGATATGCACATCCTGTCCACCCTCTATAATATTCTTCATGATCCTAGCGCCCCTCCTTACCTACGTTCCCGAATTAACCTGCTTCCCACTTCCACACGCACAAAGCGTTCTTGCATTACATCAACGCTCGATATACCAAAGTGCAATTCGAATTTTGGGCTAAAATCATTCACAGTACGTGCTCCAATACTATGGAATAAGCTTCCTAAAACTATTCAAGACAGTCCCTCTATTGCATCGTTTAAACACCAAGTAAAAGATCATTTTCTATCTCAAGTTACTAATTAATCATCAACTCTATATTATCAAGTATTTATATGTATAGTATGTATGTAGTATGTATGTATGTATGTATGTATGTATGTATGTATGTATGTATGTATGTATGTATGTATGTATGTATGTATGTATGTATGTATGTATGTATGTATGTATGTATGTATGCATGTATAATATATATTAAAGAATATAATATATAAGATATACTCGTATATACATAAACATCTATATATTTTATATGAATATTTTGTATTTTATGAATACCTTTCTTTTTTTTTGTATGATCTTGCACTTTTGTATGATCTTGTCTGCTAATTAACAATCTCTCTGACCCCATAGGTTGACTGGAAGAGATCTCTGTTAGAGATAAGTCCACCTTTGCTCTCAACTTCTCTATTATATGTATGTTTGTTTTTTTCTCATGTGCAATAAAGAATATATATATATTCTGGTGGGACGACTGCTCTACACGACCAGTGAGAGTTAAGTAAGAGTAGTAAGAGGCACGGGGGTGAAACACCGCCAACTTCCCAACTCCGGGCTGTAACTGAGCCTTTGGAAGCAAAGACATTGAGTCTTGAACTAAACTTGGCCCGACCCGGGACTCGAACCCAGAACGTCCAGGTGTGCGGCCGTACATGCTAGCCACTACACCACCGAGGCAGTTAATTATATCTGTATGATATAATTACATATGTACGATACAGTTTTAAGGGTGACAATATGATATTGTTACGTACTACGGGTTCGGGATCGGTAATTAAAAGCGTTCTCGCACTTAAGATGTTTTATTTACACTTTACGTACACGCGCAGTCTGTACACAGCACTAGTTTAATTTAGTCTCTGAGCACTATAATCCACCACTTTTAATAATTCACTTTACTTTTCTTCACTTTTCCACTATTTCGTATCTCTTCGTAATCTTCACTTAACTCCGAACGTCAACTGATCTCTCGACACACTGCCGGCCTTTTTATATGCGTAAATTTAGAACATTCTAGTATCGAAAATTCAAAATGTTTCTAGTAACTTCCAAATTGTTCCTGAAAATGCGTTATCTCTTTCTGTCACATTAAAATTTGTAATAAACTGTTCCTGTTATCTAATTGTCAAAAGTTAGAAATTGACATTCGCTGTTGTAAGGCATGGTACAAGCGTGCTATTATGACGAGTTCGCACTATATTCCGCGACATTACCCCCTCCTAAGACATGCTCGTCTCGAGCATCGTTGTTGCCGTGATACTTGGCTAATCGGTCCACATGCACGATTTTAGCCGGGCTTCTAGATGTACGTTGAATTCGGAAAGTGACGTCGTTAATTTTCGTTATAACCTTGTAAGGCCCCTCCCAACTGGGTTGTAGCTTTGGCGATTTACCCTTTCGTCTCACTGGGTTATGCAGCCATACCAATGAGCCTTCCTCGAAGTTCGTTCCTGTCGCCTTTCGGTCATAACGAGTTTTCATGCGTTCACTTGCTTGTAGTCCTGCATCTCGTATCTGCTCATGAACACCAATCATCTTCGCTCGTAGTTCACTGGCATATTCTGTTATGCAACTGGGAGTATCCCGCGGGCAACCACTTAACAGATCCGCTGGTAGTCGCAATTCTCTTCCGAAATTTGCAAAAGCAGGTGTTATGGTAATGCTTTCGTGTACAGCAGTCCGGTAAGATAGCAGGAACAATGAGAAAAAAATCGTCCCAATCCTTTTGATGTTTATCCACAACCTTAGCTAGATGGCGTTCCAAAGTCTGGTTAAACCTTTCAACCATTCCATCTGACTGTGGATGATGTGGTGTGGTTCGAGTCTTGTGCACCCCCATGATTTTACATACTTCCTGAAATATATGCGATTCAAAGTTTCTTCCTTGATCACTGTGCATTTCTAACGGAACGCCGAATCTGCAAAATACATCTTTTACCAAAGTATTTGCGATAGTTACTGCTTCTTGATTTGGGATGGCGAATGCCTCAGGCCATTTTGTAAAATAGTCCATCACAACTAAAATATATCGGTTCCCGGAATTAGTAATCGGAAATGGTCCTGTTACGTCTAATGCGATTCTCTCCCAAGGTGCCCCAACGTTGTATAATTTCATTACTCCTCGGCTTCTGGTCTGCGGGCCTTTGACAGAGGCACATTGCACGCATTTCCGACACCAGTCCTCAACATCATCTCGACAATGCAGCCAGTAAAATCGCTCCTTGATCTTGATTAACGTTCTTCTTACCCCTAAGTGTCCACCAGAAGAACCATCATGGTAGACTCGAAGTATCTCGGATACTTTTATTTTAGGAACCACTAGTTGGAGATGGCTATCATTTCCACGTGTCTTCTCCCATTTCCGGCACAATACTCCATTGTGTAACAACAAACTGTCCCATTGTGCCCACAAACTTTTCGTAGCGGTACTGTACTGTGCTATGTCAGTCCACTTAGGTTTTGGCCTACCACTACTTAGCCATTCCATGATAGGTCGTATATCTCGGTCTTCTTCTTGAGCTCTCCTCATGGCTTCATCACTCCAACGTTCATCTAACGAGTCTGTTCTAATAACTTTAATTGATTCCAATTCCTTTGCCTCTTGTCTTTGACAGTGCTTGCAGTCGTCTTCACAGGGTCTTCTAGATAGAGCATCGGCGTTGCTGTGATTTTTACCCCCTCGATGTTCTATATCAAACTGGAATTCTTGAAGTTGTTCAATCCATCGTGCTACCTGCCCTTCGGGATCCTTGAATTCTAATAACCATTTCAGAGCAGCGTGATCGGTTCTTACCAAAAATTTGCGTCCTAGCAAGTATTTCTTAAAATGTTGTAAGGTTTTTACTACAGCAAGAAGCTCTCTTCGAGTAACGCAATAATTCTTTTCCGGTTTAGAGAGTGACTTACTGAAATATGCGATTACCACCTCCTGATCACCCTTCCGCTGGGACAATACACCTCCAATACCGATATTACTGGCATCAGTGTCGACAGTAAACTCTCCCTTTGTGTCTGGATACCCGAGGATCGGTGTTTGGCAAAGATGTTTCTTTAATTCTTGGAAGGCCAATTCGCAATTATGGTCCCATACGAAAGGTCTCTTCTCCTCGGTTAGCTTATGGAGTGGTTTGGCTATGTCAGAAAACCCTTTCACAAACCGTCGATAGTAAGAGCACAATCCTAGAAATGCTCTCACTTGCGTCTTGTCCTTAGGGGTCGGCCAATCTTTCAAAGCGGTGATTTTCTCAGGATCCGTTTCTATTCCGTTTTCTGAAACTACGTGTCCAAGGTAATTCACTTGTTTTCTAAAGAATAAGCACTTCTTCGGACTTAACTTTAAATTAGCTTCCCTTAGTTTATCGAATACTGCTTCGAGTTTCCTAAGATGGTCATTGAAATCACGCCCCACAATAATTATGTCATCTAGGTAAACAAGGCAGGCTTCTCCTAGTAATCCGGCGAGTATGCGTTCCATCAACCTCTCAAATGTAGCTGGTGCATTACATAACCCAAACGGCATAACCTTAAACTGCCATAACCCTTTTCCAGTTGAAAACGCAGTTTTCTCCTTATCCGCGGGGTCCATGTCCACTTGCCAATAGCCACTCTTCAAATCGAGAGTTGAAAACCATTTCATACCACTTAGAGTGTCTAAGGTGTCGTCAATTCGAGGCAGGGGATAACTATCCTTTTTGGTCACATCATTGAGTCTGCGGTAATCGATGCAAAACCTTGTAGAACCATCCTTCTTCCTTACTAGTACTACCGGAGAACACCAAGGGCTAGTGGAGTGTTCGATGATGTTGTTCTCTCTCATGTTTTGAATCATATCGTCCACTTCCTTTTCCCTGGCCCATGGAATTCGTCTAGGTCGCTGTCGGATAGGCGCAACATCACCTGTATTGATTTTGTGCTTCACTAAGCCGGTTCTTCCTATATCGTTCTCATGTTTGGAAAACAAATCTGAATATCGGTACAGTAAATTTTCAGCTTCTGTCTTCTGTAAACTTGTGAGATTTTCTTTACAGTCTTCGATAAGTTTAATCGCTTGCTCTCTATCCTTGTTCGGTACCTTCATGTTCGGTTGACATCTGTTTAACCAGGCTATCTCTTCGCAAGTTCCCACAACTTCGCCTCTCTGAATGGTTTGAGTAAAGTTACTAGGGTTTAGCACTGGAACCATGGATGTGAAAGCTTTACCTACAATAACTCTTGCCGGGATCCACGAGCTCTCATCTTCACACTTCTCTATGATAGCGCAGCACCATTGACTACCTGACTTGTTCTGAGGTAAAGCGACAGGTACTAGAGTCTGTGATCTTGGTAGAAGGGCGGTGTCTTTCAAGCAACTAACTTTTCCGTGAATTCCACCACTTATTGGTACTTCTCTATTTCTGCACTTTAAAACTCCATATTTCATGTCAATCGTACACTGGTAATTTTGGAGAAAGTCCAATCCAATGATGCAATCATCGACGATATCTGCGACTATTGCTTTATGCCAATAAATGTTGTCCCCAATTTTGATAGCAATTTTCCTTTCCCCCCAGACAGGTACGCGCTGGCCGGTGGCTGTCATGAGAGTGATATGCTTTATGTCTTGCAACTTCTTGTCCGCAATGTGTTTTAGCTTTTGGTTATTAATGATGGTTTGTGATGCTCCGGTATCCAGCGTCAGTTTACATGCTACTCCATTAATTGCGCCATGTATTACTAAGGTGTTTCCATCCACTGTCTGCTTCACTACTATTTGTGGGGTAGAAGATCCCCCGGCCAGCGCCCACCCCGCAGCCCTGGCTGGAATTAGTTTTCCTGTGGCTGGTCAGAAGTCGACACAGCCACATCTGACTGCCTCCGAACGTTTGATATTTTAGGGCAGTTACTTCTGAGATGGCCCCGCTCACCGCACTCGTAGCATCTTGGGTTAAAAATACGTCTCCGGGTGGATGATCCTTCCGCAGTGACTACTTCCCTCACCTTCCAAGCTCTTGTGTCATGGCGCACAGCTTCAACCTCCAAAGCGTGAGCGACAGCTTCCTTGAGACTCGTATGGTGTCTTAGGCGTACAGCAGCACGTACCTCTGAGTCGCGAATCCCGTCTACAAAAGCCTGAAGAAGAATAGTTTCTATGGTGGATGGCGAGGATTGATATGCCTTCCGTACGAGCCTCTCAATCTCTATGGACCACTGCTGCAGAGTTTCATTGGCTCGTTGTGTACGGTCTTTAATTTGAGCCCTGTACACGTGCTCTAGATGACTATCACCATACCGCGACTCTAAAGCGTTAAGTAGCTCACTGTATGTGGTCTTCCTGCCAGGATCGCTAGCACAAAGCGCCTCCAATACATTTAGAGCCTCCTCTCTAAGAGCGACGGTAAGGGCAGATCGGGCTTCATCATCTGTCCATCCACTTGTCTCCTTGATCGTTTCAAACTGGATCTTGAATGCGGCCCAAGAAGATTTGCCGTCGAAGTGAGGGACTTTGAAAATCTTTGCTGATGATGAGCTAATGTCGGCACCACTCGGTAATTTCTGAGTTTCCAAGTAATCCATCCTCTTCTCCATTTTAGAGAGTTTTGACTCGTGCTCGTCTAAAGCTTCACCGTGTGTGACGAGTGTCGTCTTTAGTTCCTCAACTTCTCTTTTAACGACTTCCACCCTTTCCGTATTCTGTTGAAGAGCGGCTATGACATCCTTGTGAATGCCCTCTTGGAGTGCGCGCAGCTGTTCCTCCTGGCGGCGTGCACGATCTTCCTCGCGGCGAGCCTGCTCTTCTTGGAGTGTGCGCAGCTGCTCCTCCTGGCGGCGTGCACGTTCTTCTTCGCGGCGAGCCTGCTCTTCCTCGCGGCGAGCCTGCTCTTCTTGGAGTGTGCGCAGCTGTTCCTCCTGGCGGCGAGCCTGCTCCTCTTGGAGTGCGCGCAGCTGTTCCTCCTGGCGGCGTGCACGTTCTTCCTCGCGGCGAGCCTGCTCTTCCTCGCGGCGAGCCTGCTCCTGCATCATGAACGCCATTTGTTGCAGAAGGGCGTTCATGTCTGGCGTGGTGCTCTGTTGAGCCGCGAACTCATCCCTTGATGTGCTAGGGCCAGAATCTTCCCTTTGCTGTTCTGCCATTGCGCGTGTAGTGACTCCTTCCTTCTCGTGCCTCGGTACTAACGGCATTTCCGATCCCACTTCTGACACCAGTTGTTACGTACTACGGGTTCGGGATCGGAAATTAAAAGCGTTCTCGCACTTAAGATGTTTTATTTACACTTTACGTACACGCGCAGTCTGTACACAGCACTAGTTTAATTTAGTCTCTGAGCACTATAATCCACCACTTTTAATAATTCACTTTACTTTTCTTCACTTTTCCACTATTTCGTATCTCTTCGTAATCTTCACTTAACTCCGAACGTCAACTGATCTCTCGACACACTGCCGGCCTTTTTATATGCGTAAATTTAGAACATTCTAGTATCGAAAATTCAAAATGTTTCTAGTAACTTCCAAATTGTTCCTGAAAATGCGTTATCTCTTTCTGTCACATTAAAATTTGTAATAAACTGTTCCTGTTATCTAATTGTCAAAAGTTAGAAATTGACATTCGCTGTTGTAAGGCATGGTACAAGCGTGCTATTATGACGAGTTCGCACTATATTCCGCGACAATATTAAAAGAGATTTTTGAGAGAGATACCTTCTAATAATCCCCGGAGAAACATATTTCTCATTATTCTTACACTATAAGTTACTATTTCAAAACTTCGCCATTTTCCTTCACGTCGTAAAAGAAGCAAAGTAAGTTTACATTTCACTTTAAATATACGTAGCATGGTAAAATTTAAATAGCTAAAATTAGTCGTAATATACAGTAAAGATGTCCGTCACTGTCGAGTGCTGGCTGAACAAATGTTTGCGCGATCTGTCTTTGGTAAACTTGCACCAAGCCAACACGTTATAAGTTCTTATCGCTTGGATATAAGGCTTACAGCATGAATACAAGCTGTCGATACCTCTTAGGTAATTACTTGATAGCTGATATGTATAACTTGACCAATAATGTAGCATTATTTAGAAATACATTGTGAATCTATAATGTACTAGCTTCGCCCCGCGATTTCACCCACGTAGTTGCCGTTCCCGTGGGATTACAGGGATAAAAAGTAGCCTATGTCCTTTCTGAAGGTCTTCTCTATCTGTGTACCAAATTTCATCGAATTCGGTTCAGCGGTTTAGGCGTGAAAGCGTAACAGACAGACAGACAGACAGACAGAGTTACTTTCGCATTTATAATATTAGTTAGGATTAGGATAGACATAGTGGTTATAATATCATTAGGACCGTTTTATTTTTTATTATTATTCAGTTTTACTTTTATTTATTAAAACCTATCAATTGGTAGCACATACAAATAATAGTAATTATTAGGTTTGCATAAGAGGTGTATTAAATCTTTATTAAGTTACTAGCTGTACCCGCGGCTTCGCCCGCGTTAATTTTTTGAATTGCTAATTAACCTCATTGGGTTGATCTGTAGGATGCCTGAAAATATCTTCAAAATTACTCTAGCTATTTCAGAACCCATCTTTAATACACTCCTGAGCCGCACGGCTACTATTTTTGACAAACATTTTTTTAATTTTTCGTAAAAAATATTTTTTTGTAAAAAGTATCCTATGTTACTTCTAATACGTCCAAAAATATGTGTACAAAGTTTCATGATGATCGGTTGAGTAGTTTTCGCGTGAAAGCGTAACAAACACTTACATTCACATTGATAATATTAGTAGGGATTTTAAACTTTTTAGTTTTTGAAGTCGGTTTTTAAACGTATTTTACTGATTTTTTAGAAGTCAAGTCAATAAAGAAATTAGAGAAGTTATGTAATGTGAAAATTATATAGATATTGGATAGCATGATCCGAATAGGTTTCAAAGTTGTTTAAAAAGACCTTCGTTTTAATCCCTATCGCATACGTTCATTATAATACAATCGTCACTAAAAGGGATTGTGGAAATGCCAACAGTTAATTCTGTCAATTTCCGATCTTATAGAACTAGACTCTCTCAAAAACGTAAAAGGCTTACCTACTATCATTCTACTATTATTACTATTTTGACTGCTATTTTTAAAAAAAAGATATTGTATGAATTTAGGATGAAAGTTTAAACTTTATTAAAAAAAACCTGTATTTCGTTATTAATAAACTCTTTTATATTCTTTTTCCGCTTTTCTTCTAGTCAGATTTATAGGTAAGGTGAAGATGGCTAGTTATATACATAAAGCAACAGAAAGTGACTGGGTGTATATTGTACTCAGTGGCATGCTATAAGAAACGCCTAGGTCCAGTTATGGACGACTGATTAAATTAAATTAAATTAAACTTAAATTTAAATTAAATTTAAAATGATAACAATGATAAAGATGGACAAATGATAAAAATGTTAAAAATATAGTCATCTCGTAAAATTTCTATTTCTTTCTTTTCAGCACGAAAAATATAAAAAGTTGTTTCACACATTTATTACTTAAACTTATTATTTTAAGCGTTGAAATGTGATTACGATTCGGATTAACGTCGCTATTACGACGTAACGTGCCCTTATTTCATTAAATGATAATAAAATTCACGCCCAGACAATTAGAGCTTTCAATTAAAAAATGGCAAAGCTTTTTATATTGTAAGAGAAAGCAATAACTAATTGCAATTCTATTTTAATGATGATTTATTATCGCAATACCGAGTGTATATGGATTAATTATAATAAAAATAATATGCGTTGCTACATTTAATGACTAGCGGCTTTGGCTGTAGATCCAGAAGTTCAGAGTTCGAATCTTGGGTCGGATCAATTATTGAGTTTTTTCGTCAAGAAGCTCTCCGTAAGAGTCCTGAGTAAATAACTTCTCTCTCACCATAAGTATCGAATTATTGTCACGACATAATATGAGAGTGACAAATCAAATCAAATCAACTCAAAATATTTTATTCAGCATGATAATTATTACAATTTCTTAATGAACGTCATGAGTCTACCACCAGTTCGGAAAGAAGAAACCTCTGACCTAAGAAGAACTGGCGAAAGAAACTCAGCGGGACTAATATTATTTTTTTATTTTAATCGCTCTCTCTTTTTTCAGGATTAGAGAGTGTCCTTTTATTTATTTTTTATTTGCATTTTATAATATCTCCTGCTTAGATGGCTAGTTACAGTGAGAATGGCCGCTTTAACGGGGATTAGTCAGGAGCTTACAAAAGTGTATGGGATAACACATATGTTCAATAGAAAACTTTTTTTTAACTTTTTAAGGTAGGCTGGCCTTGAAGAAAGAAATACGTAAGAAGTAATGGAAATGCATTTCAAGAAGAAGTTTTCTTAAGATAATATCGTTTGCGAAAATCCTACTTATATAAGAAAACTGATTTCTATTTGATCGACTCAGATTGTCATTCCAATCGACTAAAATAAGGCAATGAAGATATATGAACTTATACCCTAAAATTTGATCCGTAGATAGCCGCGCTATCGAAAATAGAGTTTTATATTTTGATTTTTCAATTCTGATACGTAAACCATTTAAATTTTATTGTTAAACCATAAATAATTCAAGAAGATATACATACAAATTTTATTATATTAATAAAACAATAGTAATAGTACTGAATTCCAAAACATTTTATTTTGTTTGCGCAGTTTGTAGTGACTCTATTTTCTTGCGCCAGCGGTCGCGGGTTCGAGTCCCGCTGGGGCATTCGTTTGTTAAACTCGGATGTTTGTACTCCAGTCATGGGTGTTTATATTTATAATAATATGTATATATTTAAACTTATATATGTAGTATATCAAGCAGTGTATAATAATGTCCCAACATATTAATTTAATTTACAAGAAAAAGCATCGAACCTAAGAAATTAGCAGAAACAAAATTACCTTTCATTACTAAGCTGCCACTACTTTTCATAATATGCATTTATTTTATGCATAAATTATCAAGGTCGAGTCAAGGTCATTAAGGAGTAAAGGTCTAAAGCTTACGTATTTTACGTGAACGGATGAGGAAGTTGTAATGAGAGTTCTGCGACGTCGGCTCTCTTAATGGCGTCATAAACACACGAGATAATATTTATCGCGCGAAGATATGTAATAACAAACTACTAACCTTACCTGCAAATTACTTGTAACTTGTTACATTAAAGTTTTAACTCTTAGATTTACTTTTTATGTCACAAATTTAATTCTCAACTATATCTATATAAAACATATAAACATTTTGCTGTAGAAACCCCTGGGCTATGGAGTTAAAGTGCTAAGCACTTTTTAAAAGACATAACACTTAGTCTTATCGCCTCTACTGGTGACAGGAGAGCTGGCTCATCTTTCGCCCAAAGAATCAGCATTGCCATTCAGCGGGGGAATGCGGCCAGTATTCTTGCCACTATTCCACACGGGCACGACTTATACAACGAAAATTAAATGTATATTTGCTTTGTATATATAGTTAAAGTTTGTGTGTAATTTCCTTTATTGTAAATTAATATATGTTAAGCTTTCATTTTAAAATATAGTAGAAAAGCTCTCTTCTGTAAAGTTCAAAAAAATTTACAAAGTATTATGTATATTTTTTACAATTTATCAACTGATATTAAGTTTATAATTTATTTTCATTACAATAAAGCCAACAGACAACAACACAAACAGATAAATCGCATGAAATAAAACAAAATAATAAGTACTTGAAAAGTTTGTCGCTCGTCCATCAGAATAAAAAGCTCTCGGGACAACTTTACTCCATTTCACTTATCATATTAGGGACCATAAAAACATATAATTTGATAAGAAAGCTCGTTGTGTACTGTTTTTAAAATAGTGTCATAAAATAAAAGCTACCGATTTGGCTTCAGGTAATGTTTGCTGAAATGTTGGTTTTTTAACAAAACTTTCTGTAATTCCGGATATGGCCGAAGTATTTTTACAAGCTTAATAAAAATGCACTTAAATTTTTAAAAATTATCTTTTTTTTTTAAGAAAGAAATAAAACGTTTGTATGAACATAATTTAATTGTCAGTCATATGGTATAGTTTTTTTAATTTATATATAAACTATTTAACTTAACTTTTTGGTTGGTTAATATAGTAAGTCATCAGTATTCCAAACACTATTAAGATATGTTTAGCTATTGAACGAAATAATCGAATTAAAAGTTAACTCTTAGTAGACTATCTACCGGCTACCTACAAATGTACACGTTCGACGTATGCTGAAAAGTCACAAAAAACATAATCTTAAAAAAAATATTTAAAAATTTCACAATATTCATCATCACTGAAAAATGCAGTATGTAAAATCGTTAATCGATTTATTTAAAAGTTTCTTAGATTAATCGAATATTTGACGTTATAAATGAAACTATCTTCTCGGATTTTGTCGCGAATTTATTTAGATTTTTCGTTCCCGACGTTTCGAATGCTTTACAGCAATCATGGTCACGAGAGAGACGGTCTCTCCCGTCAAATCAAAATAAATCCACGACAAAATCAGAAAAGATGGTTTCGATTTATTTAATTTGAATCCTATCGATTAAAATTTCCTTCGTATATCTAAAATATACCAAATAAAAAATAACTTTACCAAATATTTCTAAGAAAACAAAGTCATTAAACGAAAAATATGAGAGAACTCTAAAACAGAATTCAACTTTCATACACCTAGAGTCATCAAATCAGACTGGTATAAGGAAAGATTCAAACGAGTAAACTTAGGAGTTAGTAAAGTTCCCCTCAAGATATAAGCCCGTCTATTGCGTGTATTATCGTATCGGATTTATTACCCCTCAAAACTTCAGCCAGAGATAGGATGGTCGTCAATCCAAAGTTTTTAGAATCTTAATTGTTCAATGTTGATCATTAATTTGTTTGAAAACTTTTTGATTTTATGCAGCGTTGAAAGATAAGGTTTTATAATAGTAAAGTTTTACGTACTTCTAAAAGTGGTAGTGCCATGCTTGTTACCTTCGTGTAGCAGCCGAATGGGCCGGCACGCCCCGTATAGTTCATTAGTACCACTCTCTCACAGAAGACCGGCGTGAAGTGGCAGCTATGCTGTCGCGTTTCGTCCGGTAAGTGAGAGCCCGGGAGGCCCATTCTCCTTCCCCCCTCCCTCTTCCCTTCATCTTCCGCCTTCGTTTCCCCCTCCCTCCCTCTTCCCTCCCTCCTCCCTCCCTCCTCCCTCCCTCCTCCATCCCTCCTCCATCCCTCCTCCATCCCTTCCTTTCCTGAAAGGCCGGCATCCATGGGCGGAGGTGATCACTTCCCATCAGGTGAGCCTCCTGCCCGTTTGCCCCCTTTTTACCATAAAAAAAAAAACTTAGACGTGTTTTGCTTATGGCACTTTTCAGCCTATATTCTTTTTTTTTACTTTTAAAGTTAAATCCTATATTATTTGTGTTATATTTACTTATTTATATTATGTTTTACTTTCGGACAACCCACTTATGTGTCAAGTCACAGGGTGCAAGCCTCCCTTCAATACCCCCTAGTATTGGATTTCAACATTATGGAAAGATTTACGCAGCACGGTTTTGATATACATTCTGTCTGTCCGTTTGTTCCGGTTATAAGTTGTAACTTAGGCTACTTTTATTTTAGTAAAATAATAAGGAAGATTTGGATATATGACTAAAAAGATAATCAATTTCGAGAAAAAACTTGGCCAGCTTAGTGGACTATGAGAATCATATATCTAACATTGGGAAAAAGCTTTAATAAAGCTTATTTGAATTATTAGTACAGTTTTAAAAGCGTTATCATTTTACATATCGACCTATTTTTGTATTAAAATCATTAATACAAATAAAAATTATGAAGAATAATAAAAATGAGTGAAAACCGTTAAATAGGTAATATTTGCCTCTATAAAATTTCCTTTGCGCTGAATTGCTTCATACCTGTCGATTATTTTATTAGTTCAGCTAAATGCTTGAGAGGTTTTACGGTGGCAGGTAATTACTTACGTTATTAACGGAATGCAGCCGTTATAAAGAAAATGTTAATGGGAAAGCGGAAATTGATTTATGCTCTCCTTAATTTTATATTCTGATAAAATATTTTATTATATACAACATACATTATATGCAAAGGCAGTGGTAGCTCAGTGATAGCGCGCTCGCTTCGGAAATCGAGTGAAGTAGGTTCAAAACCAGATCTCGAAACTCAGATTTTGATGTGCGATTGATTTCTAACACGATTACCACTACCTCTAACGGTACAAGAAACTGCATATTTAACCTAGCAAGTTCTCTAAAGACATGTGAAGAACGCCAACTCGCACTTGTACAGCGTAATAGACTATGGTCTGAGACTCCTCGTAATGAATGAAGGGATGCAATGAATTCAATACCACCATATAAATGGATGGTTATAACTCTCTGAAAGATACTTTCACCGACAGATACCTAGCTTATAAAAAGTAACTGGGTATTTTAATTAAAGAAAATATGTTATTTGTTTTATTAAGTAATTTTTAAGCTTTCTTTATAAAATTTTATGATAAAATTATTAAAGTAATTAAACATTCAAATGAAGATAATAATAATTAAAAAGGTATTATTTTCATTAATTCATTTTCTCTTAGCCTGATCTTTTATTATTGCGATATCCAGAATTATTATGATGCAAGATATAGCATGGAGATATAAACATGGCGAAGTATTATAGATTCCTTTAGATGCAAGGAACGTAAAGCAGTCTAAGCGGCTAAGCGGCTATCGTTTACTGAAACCGACCTCAGAGCTACGAAATTTCCGAATTTCTTACTAGACTGGTTTTCTAATATCAACAAAACTACTCATATTTAGATAATGTTTTATTCTTGCTACTTTCTTACTTTCCTGTGTGCCTTTAAAATTGTGAAGGAACGTTTGTGTACTAAAAGCTATTATTCGATTAACGATTTTTTAGAAGACAGTACGCCTTGGGAATGATGTGATCGCCGCCAGGCTATTTCAACATATAGAATTATTGTTAATTTACAATTTAATTTAAAAAAAAAGAGTGAGAATACGATAAAAAAAAAATAGTCCCGCTGAGTTTCTTTCGCCAGTTCTTCTCAGGTCAGAGGTTTCTTCTTTCCGAACTGGTGGTAGACACATGACGTTCAGTAAGAAATTGTAACAATTTTTATGCTGAATAAAATATTTTGATTTGATTTGATTTGACTTTTGTAGTTATAACTAGCTAGTTCCTAGGTTCTTAACAATTTTTGAGCCTGAACTAGTTTTTTTTGAAGTAGTCTACGTCATTTCTTAAAGTATTTGTAGTACGATTTATCTTCCAGTGAAAGTTCTCTCTCCAGCCATTTTGGAAAATAGCTAGGAGAAACAAACACATAGACATACAATTTATCTTATAAGTACCATACATAATTCTATTTGCATTTAGTTAAAAGCATTTATTATTACATTATGAACAAACACTACATATTATACAACTATGTAATTGCTCGTACATATTCCATTAATAAATTCATCAGCCCTTTTTAACGTCCCACTGTTGGGAACGGGCCTCTCTCAGTACGAGGGGATCAGGCCATAGTCCACCGCGCTGGCCTAGTGCGTGTTGGCGGACTTCACATGTCGCACGAAAACTTGTTAGGTTTTCTCAGACATGCAGGTTTCCTCACGATGTTTTCCTTCACCGTAAGACAAGTGGTAATCATGATAGAAATGATTCGCCCATAAAAATAACAGAGGTGCGAGACCCGGATTTGAACCCGCATCACTCGGTTATCCAAGCGACGCATTACCGCTGGGCTACCACTGTCTTCATTAATAAATTATGACTTATTTACTCGGAATTAGGAAGGTTACAATATACCTACAATATAAACAGACATACGAGATCAACACTTATATACAAATATTAGAAACCGCGTCAAATCACTGTCTTTGATTAACCGTAAATTAGTTACCACTTAATTTTAAAGTAGTTTCACCCTAGTGGTGAAATTAGTGCGGTTAAGTTATTACTTTATTGCGAGCTTGTTAATAAAGGCTGATTCTATAAAAGCGAACCCCTTTTATGGTCCCTTACAAATAATGCAAAAACCACCTTTTTTAATAAATTAGCGCTAACTATGTCATAATTCTAAATACCTCAAAACTTTATTACACCTTCAAGTAAAATTAAATTAATCAGAGCGTGTTATTTAAAGAAAATTAAGAATCGATTTAAAAACGATCATTTTCATAATATTATAACGAATTAACACAAAACCTTGAGGAATTATACATTTAAAATCTTCTTCGTAAATCAATCCATCTAGTATTAAAAACCACTTGGAAAGACGTTTAGTAGTTTTTGAGATTATCGCGAACCAACAGACATGGCGTTAGACTTAGTTTTAAAATATGTAGTAAGTATATTTTTTTGTTTTTGTGTTGTTGTATGCTGTATAGATAAATAACTTATTCTTATTCACTCTTCTTTTTATTTCTACTCTAATAAGTTGCCTCATCCATATAAATCTTCATACTCGTGCAATGCACAATGCTTACATCAGCCGTATTCTTCGGCGAAGCTTCGCTATACAGGCGGTGCGGAATAATATTTCATTTAACCAAGATATTTCAAAATTCTTTAATCTCACTGGTATTACCGTAAACATTCTTTCGAAAACGCAATTTCTGATTTTATGTATAGCATGTATAAGTTTATTGTAATTTTTGTATCAGGTGTGGCGTTGGCCTACTTTTTGTAAGATCACGTCAAGTATTTAGGGTTCCGACCCTTAAAAATACGAAAGAGAACCCTTAAAAAACTAGTCATATTATCTGATTTTTACCCAACTGCAATCCAACAAAGGAAGGTTATGTGTTTATAAGCTTATATAATATTTATGTACTTTTGTGGCACTCTAGAGATTCAATTTTTATGTTATTAAACTCGTCTTGAAAACGTGAATATCATAGATAGAAATTATCTAAAATCAAATTTGTTTATCTTTAAACTAATATTTTTTAAACCATCGAGTGGCTGTTTGTTTTCAAACCATAATATATATATTATATTATACAGTGCTTTTTTATTTCATAGAAGACTGAAATTCAGAAAATTTTTTACAGTATTCTTAAACTACTCTATAGACGAACTTTACAACATTTCTGTGAAGTACCTATAAAGTTTCCACTATGTGTTTATTACATCGTATAAATGCGTTGAAATTATTTGCCACTACTGACCGCTAGTAAAAATGGAAGCCTTCTCGTGTTCAAGCTTACTATGTCATATTCTGAATTGCTTTTTGTCCTACATATTCTTGATAAAAACTACCCCATATCTCTTATGTCGTAGAAATTCTATACATTAGAAATTATATTTAGTTGTATTTGATTTTTTTTATTAAATCGGCATGGGAAAGCCTGGAACTGTAAGACATACGAAGATCTGTCTTTAGGTACCATCTCATTGATTTCAGTAACAAGAAAAACTGCATTCATGCATTTAAAAAACTTTTACTCAGCTCGGGAATTGAAGCCGGACGTTTTGAAAAATAAAAGTAACACTTGCTAAAACCGATGACATGATTATGACCTAAGAACACGTCTTCGATGACTTATAGTCTCAGACTTTACCATACTGAATTTCTTACTGAACGTCATGAGTCTACTACCAGTTCCATTAAGATAAAAAAGTAATAGTCTCGCTGAGTTTCTTTCTCCAGTCTTGATGAAGTTCTTCTCAGATCAGAGGTTTCTTCTTTCCAAACTGGTGGTAGACTCATGACGTTCAGTAAGAAATAGTAATAATTTTTATGCTGAATTAAATATTTTAATTTGATTTAAATGTTACGTCCTGTAATTATATAATCGGTCTATTATTTAAGAGATTACAAATTTTGTGTTTGCAAGTTCGTTATACATACCTTCAAGTTGAAGCAGCTGGACATATTTTTCACTATCTGTGTGAGTTGAATGTCCAACAGAAAAAGTAATAGTATGAGCATAATTTCGTTTTCTAAATATACTCGTATTTAGTGAAGAGTGTGAATAAATGTAATATGATGAATAAAATATGATATAATGTATAAATGACATATTTTTCCTAAGTAAAAAGCCATCATCATACGAGTACCATATTTAATCGTATTCGGACAGACAGACAAACATTCAAAAAACTATAGATTTTGCCTCTGTTTCGGTAATAATAACTATTTCAATAAGATTTTCCTGAAAATATTTAATGAACTGATTTCACTTAGAATTTTACAACATGTATAGATACATTTTTCGTTTAGTAACAGAAATTATCATATTATATTATGACAAGTAAACTTCTAAGAGCAGTAAACTCTACCGCAAAGACTGCCAGAGTTAAGTGCATACTATAAACATATAGAAATGATTAGCACCAGCTGACCGCTTCAAATGAAAAGCATTCTCTTGTACTTTATAATGCTCTCTACATCATAATACGTTATATGCGTCGTATGTTTGTGAAAAATAATACGTTTGTACCATTATGCGAGAGATAAGAAAATATATTTTAAATATATAAATAAATAAATATAAATATGTTGGGACACTAACACACAGCGCCATCTAGTTCCGTGGTAAGCTACGAGGCTTGTGTTACGGAAACCAGATAGTTGATACACTACATATATATTGCTTTAAATGCACACAATATTATTATAAATAATTACACCCATGACTAGAGTACAAACATTCGTGTTCAACAAATGAATGTCCCCAACGAGACTCGAACCCGCGACTGCTGGCGCAGCTAGCAGGATCACTACACACTGAGCCAACGTGTCGTCAAGTATTCATCGAATTATAAAGATGTGAAAGATAATAAATGTCGTAAAATCATGGTAGGACTTGTTATTTATGAATGACTCCACAAGACATATTTTTAACGTATTGCTGTTGCGTATATAGGCATCGCTTCAATACGGAGGGAATCAGGTTATAGTCTACTACACTGATCAAGTGTAGGTCGGTGGACTTCACACGTTTTTCGAAAATATACTTGGTACTCTTAGATATGTTTCCTCACGATATTTTCGTCGTCAATCAAATCTATTGCTCATGAAAATGTCAGATGACCGACCCGGGTCTTTGAAGAGTCGGGATTTGAAGCGCCATTTGTTTTCTCAATTAAACCGTTGCCTTTGAATATTCTCTTATTCTAGGGCATGCTCTATTACCTAGACGACTTGACATATTTTATGTAGCTCTCTTACAATGCATTGGTAGAATCTTATCTTTTTATTTGCTTTTGTAGTAAGAACAGAATTTATATAAAAAAATTATAAGATTAAAATTTAATATTTTCAATCTTGGAACAAATAATTTTAAAAGTACTTAACGCCCTTAACCTGCACGCCTCAACTATAAGTTGAATGCGACTCGCAGCGGCCGAGTCGCCCCACAAATCAAAAGTTTTGCTTCACCTTTAGGTTGAAGACACACTTATCATAGAGTATTCTTTTGAAAGAAAAATAAATATTACATACATAAATCTAAATATTGATTGCGATAATTGACTTACAAGTTTTAAAGTAATTGAGTTTTTCAAAAGGCCTTGATTACATAGGAGAAATTGGCCAAAACAAGTTTTTATACTATAACAAGGCTTTTTTGCACAAAAAATGATTTTTACATATTGCAACACCAGGAATTTAAGGAAAGAAGGCAGGAAGTAAAACAACATATCGAAAGACGGACACGACGAAATTATAAGACCGGATGTCCTATTTATTTATTTTCCACAAAGCTACACAGCCTTAACACCTAACACCGACTGCCCTAAAATTTTTTTTTAATACAAAACAAAAACACCTTGCACTTGCTTCTATGCTACTTAGCTACATACGTACAAATTCATTTAAGAGGCAAGTCCTGTTGTGACTCAATCCTCACTCCACCGGACAGTTTCATTGGAGACGGAAAATAAGGCAGGTCTTGAAAATGGAATTCTAATTCAATCTAGACGTCCACTCGCACTGCGCTCACCACACATTATACTTTTATTACTTCACTGCTTTCTTATTGTCTTAATATGATGAAAATTAATTCATTCTTCTTTATATTCAAACTAAATTTAAAGTTTATTTATACGTTTGGCTAAGTTTGTAGTGACACTAGGTGCTATGCCAGCGGTCGCCGGTTTGAGTCCCGCTGGGGTCTTCATTTGTGTGATCAGCACGAGTGTTTGTACTACGATCATGGGTGTTTACATCTATACTATTAATTACTATTTTACTATTAATATTATAAAGAAGATAGATTCGTATGTAAGTATGTTGGTAAGGAATTGGCTCAAAAAGTACTGGACCGATTTAAAAACATTCTTTCACCATTTGAATGCTACATTATCACTGATAATATAGGCTATTTTAATTGCAAGAAAAAATAAGGATACCTACCTACTAAAACTACAATAATGTTACCCAAGGTTTAAAAAAATGCCTATAAAATATTTTTCATCGCATTCGCTGCGAAAACTAATAATGATAGAACAAAAATTTTTTTCCCCAATATTAAAGAACATATCAATATCGATTTTGACTAAACTTTCTGAGTAACTTATGTATGTATTTAAAGTTATATACGTGTAGTGTATCAAATATCTGGTATCCATAACACAACTCTCGTTTCTTACCATGGAACTAGATAGTGCTGTGTGTTCTTGTTTTTATTTATTTATTCATTGCGAGCTTTGAAGCGATCATCATGCTATCTTGGATTATGGATTGGCTAAAGCGCCAGTGAGAAACTCAACAGTTTCTTTAATAAGATATTTTACTATCCGGGATCTCATATCTGAACTATTTCGTATGCGAATCTCATTTTTTACAAGATAATACGGGAAACTTCATGGAAGTTTCTGAGAACGAATGACAAAAATAAGCACCTACTTAAAAATTCCTAAGACTTTCGGGAGTATTTTTCAGTGCGTGAACGACCAAATCTATATATTAAAAAAATATCAGAATCATTTCACTATTGCCTAAAATTCACATTTTCTATATGTATAGAATGTACGATATATAGAATAAGAATAAGATATATAGAATTGTATAAGCGAGAGAGCAATAGATTAAATTGGTAATTATCGAATAATGTTTGCTGGAATCCCTTCCGAGCTGTTTTACTATTAAAACATATTTTTACAAAATAAACTCTACAAAATCACAGATAACATTTACCCATTATTCATTTTATCCAAGATGGCCTGAAAAGACAACAAAAATTGATGGGCCATCAATTTATATCAGGTGAATCCGTTACACCTTATCGCCTACTAAAATATTCAACACAATATTATAAATGCTTGCCGGCGCTAAACAAATTGTTCGAGACGGAGAGAGTAATGGGTTCGATTCCCGGCGGTGATCGTCGTGACGAACGAGGGGAGGTTGTTTGACGAAACGATGGTTCTGAGAGGTTGACGTTAGCCTTATGGTTACATGATGGAGATTGCATTTCTGGTTTCCGTATTTATCATGTGAATGGTTTGTTTTTGACTGACTTCGATAAAGGGGAGTATTATGTTATACGATTACTTCACTAGTTGTGACCTACTCTTATTTTATTATTAGGCGTGTTGTTAATATATACTGGAAAAATATATTATGAATCAAAAAATCTGTGACAAAATATGATGACAATCTATACTAATATTATAAACGCGAAAGTTTGTAAGTATGTATGGATGGATGTTTGTTACTCTTTCACGTTTAAATTACTGAATGGATTTTAATGAAACTTTACAATAATACAGCTTTTGGATCAGAATAACACATAGGCTACAATTTATAAAGATATTGTGTGTATTGTCTAAAATATGATGATAAGTGTCAAGTTAGTAGTAAAAAATCTACCATCTGCGAGTTATTCTGGCGTACTCTGCCGTAAAACCGCTAGAGTTACTCATCGGTAATGTATAAATCGCGCTTTAGCGCTGCAGTAATATATAATAACAAATAGTGGCCTGTCAAAACTTCACTCGCCTATAATTTTCATTTAAAATTTCCTAAATTAAAAAAAATCATACCAAAATTTAATTAAAACTGTCTAAGCTTTATTTTCTATGTAAACTTTGCAACCCTTATTCTTTAATTAGGGGGTTAGTTCAAAAATAAACATATCTTAATGCTTATCAACGTCATTATACATACCCTTTCAAACTTTAGTGCTTAGGCATTGTGCTTTAGACTGAATTACGATTAATTACTTAGATAAAAAAAAGTTATATGACACAAGTATTTTATAAAGAACACTGTTATTATAAATGTCAATTAAAAATTAAAAAAAAAATTGTTACACTAAAACGGCTGGTCGGATTTTGATGAAAATATAATAGAGGTAGAGTATGATTTGATCTCTAAAAATAGGTACCTATAATACAAATATATTCATTAAATAAATAAATAAATATATTGGGACATTATTACACACAGCGCCATCTAGTTCCGTGGTAAGCTACGAAGCTTGTATTACGGATACCAGATAGTTGATATACTACATATATAAGTTTATATACATACATATAATAAATATAAACACCCATGACTGGAGTACAAACATCCGAGTTTAACAAATGAATGCCCCCAACGGGACTCGAACCCGCGACTGCTGGCGCAAGAAAGTAGGGTAACTACAAACTGCGCCAAACGTGTCGTCAACTATTTTTACTTACAGAATTTAAACATAGTCATTATTATCGGCACATATTTATGGTTTTTTTAGAATTTTTGTCTGTCTGCCTATGACCTTATCAATAGAAAACCATCGGATAGATTTTAATATATATATATATATTGATAACAGCTAGTTATCCAGGTTTACATATAAAGTTAATTTTACTGCGGGAATAGGTTTTTTATATAAGAATATAAAGAAAAGTCGATTTTTTGGATTAGTTAGCAAAATTTACAGGAAATACCCAAGCGAATCCAGAATATCACTAATCAAGGATAAAGCATTTACTTTAATTACGAAACATAAGAAGCTATTCGGCTGAAGACGCCGCGACGTTGAGCCTAAGTTAATTGACGTAGATTGTTCGAGGGAGTTTGAAGAATTGAGTGCAGTTATCTTGAGGATTGCCAATAAGAGAGGGTTAATGCGGGACCAATTAAACTTGCTGATCCTCTCACTTCCCGGCAAAGCACTTTCAATCATTTATTAAGCTTTGTGGCCGTTGTTTATAATTGTAATACTTTTTAACCGAGTTTAGTAAAAAGGAGTATTCAATTTTATTCTATATGTACCTATTAAATTTTATATGTTACGACATTTTTTACAACAGCGCCATCTACTTCCGCGGTAAGCTAGGCTTGTATTACGGATACCAGATAATTGATATACTACACATATAAATTTTAAATACATACATAATATAAGTATTAACACCCATGACTGGAGGACAAACATTCGTGCTCAACAAAGGAATGCCCCCAGCGGGACTCGAACCCGCGACCGCTGGCGCAGAAAGTGGGGTCACTGAGCCAAGTGAACCAAACGTGTCGCTATGTCATATGGTTTTGTGTTTCGTTATACTTTCCTCAAGTACCCAAGGAAGGGTACTTATTTATCTAACTCATGGTTCTTCCGAGTTACAAATTATATCCAAATTCGTGCAACTGTTTCATCATGAAGAAGAAGAAACATTATTAAGTTATAATATTTTCTATATACCGACATATACATTTTATAATAAACTCTGCCCCCAAGGGTGGAACAATCTATTCTATATATCCTATTATTTTCCTTATAATTTCTGTATTTCTTAAATAAAAAATATAATATTTTACTTTAGTTTTATATTAATGTACAAGTTGAAGAAAATCTCTAGATCACAACTTGGAAGAGGAATCTTGTCTAATTCTTTGAATATCCACCAGCTTTAAAAGCTGCGGTTTTAAGATTTATTTTAAATTGAAAATGGACTTCGCTCATCAACGAAGCTACAAACTTATAATTAATCAAAAATCTTATAATCTTTCATGGATTTGGTAGTTTTAATAACTTTTCGTTTACAGATAAAATTGCAATGCTATCATTTTTCTTAAGACAAACAAGAGATCTTAATTAATATGACTTAAATAATTATGTCTTAGGCAACTTTTAAAATATTATCACCATTTAAATCAAATAAACTTGAATTTCGTCTTAATATTTTACGTATTTTCTAATCTTCATTTATCTTTCTTACATTGTTTTTAGCTATAAGCTTTAAAATGTTTGTATAAACGCAAAGCTCAGAAACTTTAATGAAATTAAGACAATACAAAAAAAGCTTGTTGATAAAAATGATCTTCTTTTAATTTATTTACAAATAGACAAAAACAATACTATTCAGTAAGTTCCTTTTTTTCGATGAGTTTTTGTTTTATACATGAAAAATATGCAGAACATATTTTTTTAATATAGGTGATTAAATTCAATTAATATTTCGTTACATTTTTAATAATGATTATGGTTGAATTTTTCCTCTAGACGAACCCTTGTTACTATAAAAATCATACGTGAAAAAATCATATATGTGTTTCAAAAGGCAGTCAATTATTCAAGTTAATAAAAGCTAATTTTGAACCAAACACAAATATTTTCGATCAAAATCCCTTTTGGAACTTAATGTTACGTAATTTACACACTCACACATTAGACCAAATGCTCTCAAAATTCAAACATGTGACTTGCATAGGGTTCAATAAGTTAGGGGTTCAACAATGGGGCCTGTCATGGGAAAAGATGGTTGTATATGATCACAATATATATAATATATTAATTACACACATTTTTGTAATATTGTATTTTTCAAAAAGTATGTCATAATTATGTTGAAAATCATTCTCTTATCAAAATATCCAAATTATGGCCGGGATTCGAACCAGCTTTATGGTTACCGATCACGTTACCACTGAACTACAACTGCCATACAACAAGTCTGCCACAATTACAGCTGATATAAAAAATACATACTTTTTCGAGAGTCCCCTACAAAGAGAATTCCTACAAAACGACTCCATATACAAGTTAAACAAAAAACTTCTAGTAATTAATAAAGTAGGTAAGTACGTAAAAATTTAACCGTACTGCACGCCTCGCGGCCTGTACTCATTAAGTTAGCTGGTTTATTTCATTTGCCGTCAACTTTGAACAGCGGTGAACTTTTAAAAGAATACGAAATTTCGGTACAGATTTTAAATGATTAATCATTAAATCTAATAATGAAAATTTACTTAATGATGTTAATGTATAACACGATTAAATTTAATGTTTAACTTAAGTATATTATATGTTTGATACGAACAAGTATCACTACATAGTATAAAACAAAGTCACTTTCTCTGTCCCTATATCCCTATGTATGCTTAAATCTTTAAAACTACGCAACGGATTTTGATGCGGCTTTTTTAATAGATAGAGTGATTCAAGAGGAAGGTTTATATGCATAACTAGCGGAACCTGCGGCTTTGCCTATTCTAAATCTAGGGAAGAGCCCAAGCGAAGCGAGGGCAAGTCGCTAGTATTTATTATATTGATACTCTGAGTTAAATCTGTACATTTTTTTGTATGTCTGTCTGTTGACCGCATCACGAGAAACTACGGAAAAAAGTATGATGGAAATTGGAAATTGGATTTAACAATACTTTTATTATAGGAAAATATCACTACTATTTGCAAGTAATCATATATATATATTATATATATTAGTAAAAATTATTATTTATTAAAAAAACATTATCAAGCCAAGTAAAACCGCAGGCAAATCTTATCATTTTAGTCCAGAAATCCACCTTGTCATTCAGTGTCACAAGACCTATACAAAACCAAAGTTTAACACGCTACAGTGTCACATGCTATCTGCATGAGCGAAACAGCGTGAAGTTTGTCTCTACAATTGATCAAAATCGATCACGCTCTCTCACCATATAACGTGTAAATACTGCAAATGAACAAACGTGGGGTTGGCTTTCTAAACAAATGGAGGCTGTGTTTGCGGAACATATCGCTATAACTGCCCTCACTCGCACCATACGCTAAACTAATATTAAAAGGCTTGCGCCACACTAAGTGGTTCGCTTGGAAAAATATTTTATATTTAATAGTTTTATTTCTATTTATTATATTTTCTAACTTGTCACACCCTACTTTGTGTTATTGATATCAGATAGTTGATTCATTACACATATATAACTTAAAACTTACGTACATCTTATAAATATAAACACTCATGACAGGATCATTCGTGAGTACAACAACTTAATGCTTCCAGCGAGATTCGAACCCGAGATCGCTGGCAAAACAAGTAGGGTACTACAAACTGAGCCACACTAATGGAAGGCTGTTCAATTCCATTGTGATCTTTTTATAATACTTATCTTATTATTAAGTAAAATATTATGATAAAACCTGCAGACCTGAGAGAACCTTGCAAGTTCTCGAAAGAGCCCTGTTCACGTTAAAAAGAGCTGAATACATATATTTCCCAACCTTCAATAGTTACACCGTGTTCAAAATGAACCAACAAAGCCCATCCCAATACAACTCAAAGAGGAAAAGTTATAATGTGGCTCGATGCCAAACACCCGAAGCCACTAAAATCGCGGCCAAACAATCGCGCGTCAAATTGGAGGCAGCGTAAAACAAATTGTATGTAAATGAACGGGTGATTAGTGAACGACGGTGATCGAATTATGGCGTAACGAGGCCGCTCTGACTGCACGGTTGATATGCAAGTAGACACAGCTTAGATACTAGGATTTGATTTAGCTTAGTGGTTGTTTTTAAAGCAGTTTAATATCTGAATGGAAATAATAACAATTTATTTAAAAAGTAAGATCTTTTTCTAAGTTAGATATCACCAAATTGATTTACTGTAATCAAAAGTTTTTGTCACTTTCCTAGTTCTTTAGTGAAAACCTCGTTTTGACAAGCAAGGGAAACCAGTTCAAATCCCGGGTTACACCTGTGATATTGTGATATTCATATTGTAAGTCATTTTGAACGTGATTAACACTTGTTTTACGGTGACCGAAATCGTGAGGAAACCTGCGTGTTTACGGAACCTAGCAAGTTATCGAAAGACGTTAAATCTGCCAACTTTAATCCATTGTTTCATAAGTGATAAAAATATCGCGTATTGTATCAGATTTTCTAAAGTACTGACATAGTTTGTATGAATATCGATATTTTTGAGGTATCAACTTGCAAACTACTGGCTGACAAAGGCTAAGATATTAATGAAGAAAACTTAACAAAGCATCATGCACTCCTATATCACGTACATGATATAAAGTATATATTTATATATTTATAGTTTTATTTTAAAGAAACAAATGAAACTGAAACTTCTACTGAAGAAAATGAAATAGTCTTATAAATAATAAAAAATACTTTTTCGAATAATTAAGATAATTATCTTGAGATTAAAAAAAAAACAGTTAGTAATAAATATTTGAGAATTTATTTATTTATTTATTATTCGGAAGACAAACAGTATTTAATTACATATAAAACAAGAAAAAAAATTTATTAACATATACCAATTAAGTCTTCACAATTTACAATTTCTAAAGGTAGGTGTTAGCTTAATTAAAGCATATAATAATATTACAGTACATAAAAAAGAATTAGAGAATTAAAAAAAAACATTACGTAAAACTTCTAGTTAAAATTTTTAACTTATATAATGAGTCTGAATAATCTATGTCATTAAATATTTCATTATGTAATTTGCAAAAAATCAAATAGAATAATCAATAGAATCATCAAATAGACATAATATTTTATCCTTGCTACATCTGTTAGCTACCACAATCGAGATTCGAGAGTTTCGTACAGGAAACTATTGGGCGTCTCATCAAAATAAAGCTACTCATGGAAAATTAGCTTGATAGTAATCAAGTGCAAAAATGTACCACGGATCCTGACCATATAGTTTTCTTTTAATTAAATTTAACTCCTGTAAGTGGCCTTGCTATCTCGATTTACACAATACTATAATATTATAAACGCGAAAGTTTGTAAGTATGGATGTATGGATGTTTGTTACTCTTTCACGTAAAAACTACTAAATGGATTTTAATTAAACTTTACAATAATATAGCTTATACATCAGAATAGCATATAGGCTACTATTTATAAAGATATTGTATGAATTGTCCAAAATATGACGATAAGTGTCAAGTAAGTAGTAAAAAATCTACCATCTGCGAGCTATTCTAGCGTGCCCTGCCTAAACCGCTCGAGTTACACATAATATGTAATGTAACAAGCGACTCGCCCTCACTTCGCTCGGGTTCGTCTCTTGATTTAGCGCGAGCGAAGCCGCGGGTTCCACTAGTTAATTAATAATTAGATGACGATTGTGGGAGGACGATTTGACCCATTCTGTGATCAAGCCTCAGTAACGATATTAATCACGTAGCAACTGTCAATCGCGTATATTTGATTAATTAGCCATATCATTACACATAGCATATTAGTTAACTAGCTGTGGCCTGCGACTGTTGCCGCAACAATTTCATGATTAGAATCTGAAATGAATCAGTAAAGTGTGCTTATATTGTTTTTTACCGAATACTTTCTTAAATAAATAAATATTTTAAAGGAAAATCTAATCTGTCACCTTATATTTGTGTAG
This sequence comes from Boloria selene, assembly GCA_905231865.2. Lineage (NCBI taxonomy): Eukaryota > Metazoa > Arthropoda > Insecta > Lepidoptera > Nymphalidae > Boloria > Boloria selene. Next base: position 721,200 of record HG993134.1, read on the forward strand.
CCTTTCCCAAGGCTTCGCCCGCATTCTAGAGGCTAGAAACCAAATACCTCGCTGAGCTACCGGCGTCCCTGTCCCCTCGCCACCGCCCGTCTTGCGTTCTTTTTTCTCTTATTGCAACATTTTTCATTGTTGCTCCGCTCCTATTGGCCGTAGGGTGATGTACTATAGCCTATAGCCTTCCTCGATAAATGGACTATCCAACACAAAAAGAATTTTTCTATTCGGACTGGTAGATCCAACAAACAAACAAACAAACAAACAAACAAACAAATAGATTTATAATATTAGTATAGATTACAGCATTTGAAATAATATTAAGTAAATGATATAATAGATTATTATTATTATTATGTAATATCTTGTAATTGCCTTTTAGATATTAAATGTTGAATTTTAAAACGTAAACACTAATTTTAAGATATAGAGATAAGAAATAGAAATCGCCCGCTAAGTTTCTTTTACCAGTTTATCTAATTCACAGTTAAACTCTTCTAACTTCTACGAACTAAAGTGGACTCAATAACATTATTAATAATAAATAATTCAAATAATCTAAGTACTTGTTATTTTTATCTATACTACTATTATAAAGAGGACTTTTGTTTGTTTGTTTGTAATATTTAGATTAAGCTGAACCTCATTAGTTTTTAATTTAAAATTATTATCTATTACATAGGTAAATTCTATTTAGGTATATGATTTCATAAATGTTCAATAATGATTACGGTTAAATTTCAAAAACAAGTTATTTGTTTTTTACTTTTCTAAATTAGTAAACTCCTCATGCCTCAGCAACAGCCTCATGTATACTGAATACTATTTTTAACCGACTTCAAAAAAGGAGGAGGTTATATGTTCCGTTGTATGTATTTTTTTTTATGTATGTTCACCGATTTCTCCGCCGTCTGTGGGCCGATTTCAAAAATTTTTCTTTTGTTCGGTAGGGTATAGTTCCGAGGTGGTCCCATTGTCACCAAGTCAGGATCTGATGATGGGATCCCAGGGAAATCGAAGGCAACTCTCAAAATTTACAGGCACCTATTATGTTTTTGATATATTTTCTAAAACCGATAAAGCTTTTAAGTATGAAAATCATCATCTCATGTGGATGAGCTGATGATGGAAGGTAAAATTCCTCAACAGTTGTTTTTTATGTGTTTTCACTGATTTCTCCGTTAATTGTGGGCTGATTTTAAAAATTTCTCTTTTGTTCGGTAGGGTATACATTCAAGATGTTCTCATTGTCACCAAGTCAGCATCTGATGATGGGATCCTAGAGAAATCGAGGGCAACCCTTAAATTTTATCGGCACTGATTACCTTTTTCATATATTTTCTAAAGCTGTTCAAGAATTTGTGATGGTGTAAGGTATATCTCCTCAACGGTTAGGAGTTGAAAGAAAATTCTTTTAATATTATACGTACTTATGAACTGATAGTCGTATTCCTTCAGGATATTAGGTGGATTGATAATAGAAGGTAAATCTTATTAATATATACACTAAAATAGACGTGGACAAATCTTGATTGACTGTTGTCGTTCATTTCAAAACTTCGCTGACTTATTGAAGCAGTAGTTTAGTTAGCCTTCCAATATTATATTTAAACATAATATCTAATTTCCACAAAAAAATTAAAAATAAATTATTTTTTAAAAAAAATGAAAACCGACTTCAAAACGTTACAAATCGAAACTAAAAAGAAAAAAAAATAATTTTAATAACTTTGTTATTGTTGGAGTCGGTGCCAGCCAAAGCAAAATAATCTTAATACAATTTAATTAATGTATCAATTTGTAAATATAATCAAAATATCCGTTCGAAAGTTCATTGCAAAGGCAGGACAAAACTGTCCTTCTTGGCTGGCACCGACTCCAACAATAACTAAGTAATTAAAATTATTTTTTTTTCTTTTTAGTTTCGATTTGTAACGTTTTGAAGTCGGTTTTCATTTTTGTTAAAAAATAATTTTTACTCTAAGTCCACGTAAACCTTTCATGCGGAACCCTAACAATGATCTCAACTAACGTTCGCATAAACTGATACTGTCCACACCTAATATAATATGAATGGTAATTGCGAGGTAGTTAAGCCGGCAGTAATCAACCGTCAATACTGTATTACTCGCAACTCGCGTTAATCGTAGGATATTCGATTTAATACGAGACGACACGTTTGGCTCAGTTGGTAGTGACCCTACTTTCTGCGGCAGCGGTTGCGGGTTCGAGTCCCGCTGGGGGCATTCATATTTTGTTGAGCACCGAATGTTTGTACTCCAGTCATGGATGTTTGTATTTATAATATGTATGTATTTAAAATTTATATATATATACATACCTATGTAGTATATCAATTATCTGGTATTGGTAACACAAGCCTCGTAGCTTAGCACGGTACTAGATGGTGCTGTTGTAATATTGTTCCAACATACTTATTTGTTTATTTAATAACTATTCCTCTGTTTAGAATACCATGGTTGTGTTCTCTAATTATAATGAATATAGTTAAAAAACGCTATCTTTTTGGCTTTTTAAGTGGATTTTTATACATTTTTGGTCCCTATGTTTTGAATGATTTCTAGTTATCCTGATTACAATATTCTTATTTTTTTAACTATATACTATGTTTAAAAGATATTGTTTCTATAATTCTACAGCTATTTGAATAAACACAGTTTATATACTTATAATAAATTTCGATGCAGATTAAAAACACTTTAATTTATATTATAAACACAGAATAAGCTTGAAAACTTATGCATATATACTATATTTTATAAAAATAATATTTATACACTGTGCTATATTATTATTTAAAAGGAAGTAAAACGTTTTTGAATCATAAAAGGAATTTTAAAACACCTACATTCTGACTGAATAAAAAATACAAGTTAAGTTTCAGAGACATCTATGATCGTTTCCACGCACTAGCGGTACCGATAACACCTGTAAGAGGCAAAATAGTAAAACAAAATATTATTTTAAACCTAGAACTAACAAGAACATAAAAGTTTATATTCTACTTAGTAAATGTCAAATATTTGCGTAAACCTGAGAAAGCTTTTTAAAGTACGTTTGAGTGAATATTGATACCAATGATTTCTTACCACTTATAATAATATGACATTTTAACAGCAATATTTAAATAAATAGGTTGTGTAATGTATTGGTTGTCTCATGCGCCTACGACACGTCAGTGTCAACTGTCAGTCACAATCTAGCGGTCGTCCGAGACGGTCGTTGTGTGCGTGTTGAGGTGTTGCTGAGCCGTAAACTATACCAATAACGAGGACACTACAAATGGCGACGAGGACAAAACATGTGAGTATTCACAATTATAGTTATAGAACATAATAGAAAAATCTTATTAAAGTAGTATAACAGTCTAAAAAAAATGAAAAAGAAGGGAAGGTAGTTGCATAAAATTACTTACTTCTTTGTTCACCTTTTGAAGTCCTTAAAACAATTTTAACTTGTTAAAATGTATTTATTTGTGATTAAATAAAAATATATAAACATTTGATATGCTCTAATTTGTAAAATGCAAATTGAATATTGTATAATATGATCTATATTTGAATGAACCAAAGATGTGATAATATTGTAAATACACTACAACTTTCAGATTTTGTGCTTTATTTTGCGCATTATAAAGTTCCAATTTACAAATGATTTGTTTCGAAATAATAGTGGAATTAAGATGTTATGAAACTTCTAAATTAGAGATTCAGAAGGCAGTTATAACATCTTTTCATTATGAATATTTAAATTTTGCATTTAAAAGCCTATGCCTACGCGCAGCATGATCGACGCTGCCGCTTATGATTCTAAGCTGCATAACACGAATTACGTTACACTACTACGGAGCATAAAGAATTCTATATTAGTAAAAAGCTGCTTTTGGATTTAGTGTATTTAATTGTAACTAAACATTATAATGATATAATAGTGATATTGAAATTGTTTTTAAGAAAAAATAATTATGAAATATAAAAAATAATTATTTAGTAGAATAATCAATATTATTAAACTATGTAGGCAATTTGGAAGTGCCTACCGCTTCATGCTAGTGATACTATCGGTGCGTAAGCACTATACATTTAAAAGAATTTATGTACCTAGCTATTGATATCTGCCGCACTAACAATCGGTATGACTAAATATGCATCTTTTATGAAAATATGAGCGTGTGTTTATTTTGTAAGGAATTACGCTGGTATTCTTAATTGTGGTCAAAATATAATCAATGATCTAAGTGAAATAAAATACAATCAGTACTTTATAAGTAAATTAAGCAGATTAAATTATTATCTGATCATTTAAAAAAAAAATGAATTTTTATATATGAAAGCTTAAAATTAATTCTATTTAGTTGTACAACTATATAAGAACGTACCTAAGCAGATAAAAAATCTGATCATTAGATTGATACTGTACTATGTGTATAATATGTATAATTATAATATTATGAAGCATACAAAGCATATTTTATAAGTTATTCAAGCAGACAAAATTATTTATTCGATCAATAACTTGAAAAATAAATGAATGAAAATTTTGTAACGAAAAATTGGTATTGATCAATACTATTTAGTTTATACAAGTATATAAGAACATATTAAGCAGATTAAAAGTCTGATCATAAAATTGATACTGAACTTTGTGTGTAAAATGTATTATTAATTATTATGATATATAGGATACAAGGTGTATTTTATAATATCTGATCATTCAATTGGCACAAGGAATGAATTGTTGTATACAAAAGGTTGATATTGAACAATACTAAGTATTTAGTTCGTACTACTACAATATTAAGCACATAAGCAGATTAAAAGTCTGATCATTAAATTGATATTAGTGAGTATGTACGTAATATAGTACATAGATTTGGGTTTAATCGGAACAAAATCTAGCGGAAATATCCGGTCATTAAATTGACATAGCATTGACATTTTATCAATAATTCAAGCAGATAAAATTATTTATCTGATCATTAGATTGAAATAAGATATGAATTGTTGTTTAAGATTTATTTTATAACAACATAAGCAGATTGTGTCTGATCATTAAATTGATAATAGAGAATGCATGTAATGTATTGTATATATAATATATACATATTTAGTTGGAAACAAAACTTAGCGAAAATGTCCGGTCATTAAATTGACATAGCGGTATTTTATTAATAATTCAAGCAGATAAAATTATTTATCTGATCATTAAATTGAAATAAGAAATGAATTGTTGTATATGATTTATTTTATAACAACATATAAGCAGATTATGTCTGATCATTAAATTGATAATAGGTAATGTATGTAATATATATTACAGGTATATATATACATATTTATTTGTAACCAAAACTTTGCAGAAATATCCGGTCATTAAATTGACATAGCTGTATTTTATTAATAATTCAAGCAGATAAAATTGTTTATCTGATCATTAAATTGAAATAAAAAATGAAATATTATTAATTTTGTAACAACATGAGCAGATTATGTCTGATTATTAAATTGATACTAGAGAATGTATATAATATATTATATTATATAGGTACATTCATGATGAGACAAAAGTTGGCGGAAATATCCGGTCATTAAATTGACACGTGACCATTATAATTGGATGGCAATATTAAGTAGCAGATAAAAATATCTGACACATTCAATTGATCATTCCAGATAGCCTCATTATGCCAGGTTCACAATGGAAGCGCTGGAAAAAAAGGCATTCCTAATATTATTAGAAACATCCAAAATTGACAATAATGTAAAAGAAAAAAAAAGACATAGCCTTCTTTATTTACACGGCTTAGATATGCAGGAAGTTTTCTGCAATATGTATTTAACGTCCCACTACTGGACACGGACTTCCTTTCAATGCGAGAAGGAACAGGCCATGGTCTGCCGCGTTGGCCGAGTGTGGGTTGACGGACTTAACATGCCTTTCGAAATCTTGCTGGGTTCTCTCAGACTTGCGGGTTTGTCACACCATGTTTTAATTCATCGTAAGAAAACTGGAATTACTGGTAGATATGATTCGAACATGAAAATATGGGAGGTGGGGACCCGGACTTGAACTCGTATCACATATATAGATATACCTGGACCTAAAATCAACCCTTAGGATGAAGTAGATGTGCTCCAAAATGTATTCCAAGATATATCTACGCTATGTCTAAGCTTGATACATATACTAAGTCACCAAGATGGAGTTCAGCCGAGCCGAGAAGAACCCGATGAAGAGTTTGTGAATGAGTTCATAATAAGATTAATGCCACAAACCGGTAAATGGCAATTTACAGATCGGGACGAAAATATTATCGATCAGGTAACATAAACATGTTACCTGGCGGAATTAGTGAGCAAAACAATCTTATACCTTGGAGATTAAATAACAGTAGACGGAGAAATTATGGAAGTGAATTCGTTAGAAGCCTTTAATAAACATCTAGAGAAATTAAGAAACAACACAAAATCAAATGGAAAAGAAGAATGATAGAAAGTTGTAAAATAATGATACAATAAAATATATTTTATAAGTAAAAGGCTAATCAATCAGGGTACACAAGAGTCACACATCGAGAGGTCTTGGGTTCGGGTCCCGGGTCGGGCCTAGTTTAGTTATTGAGCCTTTCGGTTTGGTAAGCCGAAGTAAAAGCCCGAAGCTGGGAAGTTGCAGCGTGTCACCCCCGTGCCCCGAAGAGCACGTAAAGCCGTTGGTACTCCTTCGGTTGGTCTTAATTCTCACTGGCCTTGTCGAGTAGTCGTCTCACCGAAGTATAAGAGTGATAGCAATGAAGAGAGCAATATTGTGCTCTATAACAGCGCCTGCGAAATTGGGCAGTCTCAATGAGATAGGCTGCCAGGACCGAAATCGATCAGAGAACATTGTTATTTACAGAATATGGTAAACGTACTTCATGATGTTAAATGTTCTGCGAAAGACAATTTCGCTGACAAGTTTATAAGAGAATTAGAATTTAGAATGAGAAAATAATCAAAGGACAAAGATAAGCTGCATAAAATCAGATGAAGAAGTTAATCAAGTAAGTAATAAGATATGAAATAGTAAAGAAATCCAGTACGTCTTTCACATTGAAAATCATAATCACAGAAACCACTTGTGATTTTTCGAAAATGAATAAGCTTCAGTAATTATATAAACATCCGAACCCTTATTAAAATAAAAGGATTATTTGATGGCACGATGAATCTTTTAGGTGAAACTTTGGAATGGCTTTAATAAAATTGAGATTAGGATATTTCCTATATTCAAAGGAACCTTGATAAGTTTACTTATGGATAATTACAACCTTACTGGAGGATTTCCATACCTTTAGAATCTCAAGCTAATAAAAAGAAAATCAAATAGCTTAAGCAAAGAGACATAATAAATCCTGTTGTGGGTTATTCAAAATTGGTGTTCCTGTAGTTCCGGTGTTGAACGATAATGGAGGAGTGCGTTTTTGTATTGACATGCAAAAAGCAATGAAGCAATTATATTAAGTGTATAATATCACCACGGACAATGGACAATGTTGCCTTAAATTAGGAATGTCAAAGTTCACTTCACGTAATCAGATATAAAGGCGTCTTTCACGAAATTGAATTATATCTAAGTTTTAGGCACATCACTTGCAAAGTTTTGATAAAGGAGCTGATGTTTGGCTTATCGTGTGCCCAAGAAATCTTTCAAAAACATTAGAACGCGTATTGTTTCTTGGTAAATCTCTCGTTTTTGGTAAAGATCTTGAAGAACATGACGCACGATTACAGAAGGTATAGTCTGTTTTAAAAGAAAATTATGAAGTAATAAGGGAAGACAAGTGTTTGCTTTGGATGAACAACGTAACAAAAAGTGTTAAGCCATACAGAGTTTTAGACTATTGGAGAGTTAGAATGATATCTAGAACTTATAAAACACGTCAGCAGGTGGATGTCGCCAATAAAGCCCATACGAGTATTATGTTGACAAGGGCAAAACTTAGCATAAAAGTTTGGTGGCTTAAATTTAATTAAGACACCTAGAATTTAGAAAAACTTTTGAAGGATGCACCCTTCTCTCTGCGATAATATTCACCAAATCCAATGAAGAGGATTGATTTTGCAGAAGATTGATATTGTGATTGATTGAATGGGTCCACTTCCAGGCGGGGATTACTTATTATTAGTTATTAATTATTATAGCAGCTATAAAAAAATAATATTTGGCGTAAGATTACATCTTTAGTAATGGTAGTAGAGTTGAAATACAAATAAATAAAACTTTAATTACTGATGCAATTAAATTAATACCAAATGATACAGATGTTAGAGATAGAGATCAAGAAAGGAAAGAAAAAGGAAAGGAAAAAGAGATACAGGAAATGGACAAGTGTGATCATGAGACATGGAGATAAAGTATTAAAATATATTGAATTTGGATTATGACCCAGTTACACACACAGTGTAAAATAGAATTAGTGGAGATATCACAGTTCAAAAGAATGAAAGTGTTCAAATCCGTTAAAGGAATATTGTTCATTTAAAAATAGTTCAAGGATAATGCAAAGTATGCGATAATTAAGATTTAAATGAATCTAACATAAATGAAAGGAATTTGATACATAAAAGTTTGATAAGTAAAATAATAAACTATAATGGTCAAACTCAATAAATTAATTAAGTAACGAAAGGAGAGTATAATTTATTGAAACGCTATGAAACCATTAAAAGTGTATGAATGGATATAATTAAAAAAAAAAATAATATAACAAATAAGGGATGTAATGTATTGGTTGTCTCATGCGCCTACGACACGTCAGTGTCAACTGTCAGTCACAATCTAGCGGTCGTCCGAGACGGTCGTTGTGTGCGTGTTGAGGTGTTGCTGAGCCGTAAACTATACCAATAACGAGGACACTACAGGTTGTAATACTGTCATAAGTAGGTACTTAAATTATTTTTAACTTTTTTAAAAGCTATAAACAGTTATAATTGTGTATATATATATTGCCTGTGACTCGCTTACGCCGAGTCAGTAACTCTTTTTATGGGCAATGTATACGCCTATACAACAGGATCCCAGAAAACGTTCGAAAAGCTTCTATTGCCAAATTTAAAAAAATTCTGAAGGAACGTTTGTGTACTAAAGGGTATTATTCGATTAACGATTTTTTGGAAGACAGTACGCCTTGGGAATGATGTGATCGCCGCCAGGCTATTTCAACATATAATTATTGTTAATTTACAATTTAATTTTAAAAAAAGAGTGAGATTAAGATTAAAAAAAATTAGTCCCGCTGAGTTTCTTTCGCCAGTTCTTCTCAGATCAGAGGTTTCTTCTTTCCCAACTGGTGGTAGACTCATGACGTTGAGTAAGAAATTGTTACAATTTTTATGCTGAACTAGCGACTCGCCCTCTCTTCGCTTGGGCTTTTTCCTAGATTTAACACAGGCAAAGCCGCGGGATCCGCTAGTCATGCATATAAACCTTCCTCTTGAATCACTCTATCTATTAAAAAAACCGCATCAAAATCCGTTGCGTAGTTTTAAAGATTTAAGCGTACAAAGGGATATAGGGACAGAGAAAGCGACTTTGTTTTATACTATGTAGTGATAAAATATTTTGATTTTATTTGATTTGATATAGATAATACGCAGAAGATATGTATAATACATAAGTAATAGATTATAATCTCATATATAATAATTTTTTTGGCGATGCTTTACCAGACAGACAGACATAACATTAAAAACTATACATTCACCCTCTCTATCGATAATAATAGCTATTAAATAAATAAATAATAAAAATAATAAACGTTTATTTCAGACCAGAAGTCCATAAAAAATCAACAGTACTTTACAGTAATCATAGAACACAGAAACAGAAATTAAATACTACAAAATTATGACAATAAGAAAAGAAAAATAAAAATATATATTTTTTTTTATGGTAAAAAGGGGGCAAACGGGCAGGAGGCTCACCTGATGGGAAGTGATCACCTCCGCCCATGAACATCTGCACGCCTGGCTTGCAGATGTGTTGCCGGCCTTTCAGGAAAGGGAGGGATGGAGGAGGGAATGAAGTGGGAGGATGAAGGGAAGAAGGAGGGAGGGAGAGGGAGGGGGGAAGGAGAGTGGGCCTCCCGGACTTTCACTCACCGAACGAAACGCGACAGCATAGCTGCAACTTCACGCCGGTCTTCTGTGAGAGAGTGGTACTAATGAACTATACGGGGCGTGCCGGCCCATTCGGCTGCTACCCGAAGGTAACAAGCATGGCACTACCACTAAAAAAACATTGAATTAAATAAACCAAGTATGTATTACAATTAGATTTTCCAAAAATATTTAGTAATTACAGATTCTACTTTAATTTTACTATATTGTATAATATGTATAGATAGGTGATAAATCAATATTAGTTCTCGATTGTGGGGAACACTAACCGGACAGTAATCAAGCGTCAGTAACGAAATTAATCACGAGGTGACTGACGATCGCGTATATTCGATTAATTAGATATATTGCTTCTGAATATGTCTATATAATTTGACACGACCTTTAATAAGGAACACATTAACCGACTTGAAAATGGTTTACAGTTGTTTTTTTATGTTGTATTACAGTTACATATTTGAGCTATGTATTTAGTGAGTCACATTATAACATTTAATTAATAATAACTTATGTAATATATAAAGTAGTAAATTAATAATATTTTATTTTGTTCTTTATTAAAAGGGGAGCAATAAAACCAAGAACTAATTGCGTTTCTCTATAGCAAAAGAAAAAAACATTTAAAGTCTTTATCTTCTGAAATGATTAAGAAATTGATAACTAAAATATTATTTTACAGTAAATGCTATTCTCGCTGATACTCAAAGACGACTGTATCGTTTAATTTTTTTTTTATTTTGTTGAAGGGCAAAACAAGGGCGAGTCGCTAGTGCTTTATAACTTTGGCTAGTAGTTAGTTAAATAGTAGCTACTGGTGGTTAATATAAGTTGCTGTTTATATTTATATACTTTTTAGGGAATGATGAGTCATGGGACTGACATTTTTACATTATGCTTAAAAGTTCCGAAATAAAATTAAAATAAAAAAATATATTTCTGTCCTAATCGATTAAAAGATTTCGTTTAAAACGTGCTTTAATTGCAAGACATTTTTACATCTCATAAGATAGTAGAAATCCGTTATGAATATTATGAGCAGTGCGCTAACGAAAGCATCGACCTTATTAAAAATTTACGTAACTATCACAGTAGAGTGAAAGCGATAAATACTTGAAAGTAAGCTGCAAAATAAGTTCATGAGAACACAAGCAGTCGTGGCCGAGCGGTTAAGGCGTCTGACTAGAAATCAGATTCCCTCTGGGAGCGTAGGTTCGAATCCTACCGACTGCGAATTTTTGTAGTACTACAACTTTTTTGTTTTTTTTTCTTTGAAATACCTGCTTGGTGCTAGTGCCCACCTTAATCAGATTAATCAATGGCTAAAAAATGCGTAATTCACTACAGTAAAACACTTTTTTTTTGTTTTAAAAAAGTAAACAGAATTACGGCTATCGTTATAATCTTTATCATTGAATTTTGATTTGTTTTTATTTTTGTTTCCCATTGTTTCGAACGCTATGCTCCAATAATGGTCACGGGAGGGACTATTGTTTTTAAAGCCTCAGAGGTTTATTTACTTGTTACAGACAGCACCTACCCACAATTTCAAAAAAAATCAACATCGCATCAAAGTACTCAGTAATCTTAATCTTAATCAGAGATCTTAATCTCAATAACTTCATCGAAATATGTCCATGTGATGCGGTCACACGCAGACAGAGACAGATAAAAATTCTAAAACCATTTTAATTATTTCCAAAAACTATCAATGTACAGATTCATCTTAATTAGAAACAGAAAGTCTAAAAAGAAGTTTTTAGTCGGATTAGTAGTTTTTTAACAAACAAACAAACAAACTCTGCCTCTTCCTAATATTATTAAGAGATAAGAAACCTCTAATAATAATATCGCTATCAAAAACAAATCGTATTTGCAATATGAATCGTTATATGAATCACAATATACACAAGACCAAGGTTAAACCACAATATGGATACTAGAATGGTGTGAATTTCTCCTTTGACGTCCACAAACAGCTACTTCCTCAGCCGTAAGCCAATTATCCGTAAAGCTCGGCCGCCGGTAGTTATATATCCGGCGCTGGATTGAAAGCGTTTCGATTTCAGGGAGCAAATAAACACTATGACTTATAGGATGGATTTTGTTGTCTTTCGTATCTAACTTCATAACTGAACTTCAACTTCATGTTCGAGTTTCATGATAAAGCTTTTATTTAATTATCATCATCATCATCTGCCCTTTTTAACGTCCCACTGCTGGGCACGGGACTCCCTCAGTACGAGGAGGAACAGGCCATAGTCCACCGCTCTGGCCTAGTGCGTGTTGGTGGACTTCACATATCTTTCGAAAACTTGCTAGGTTTTCTCAGACATGCAGGTTCCCGCGATGTTTTCACCGTAAGACAAGTAGTAATTCATGATATAAATGATTCGCACATGAAAATATCAAAGGTGCAAAACCCGGATTTGAACCCACATCACTCGGTTATCCAAGCGAGCGCGTTACCGCTGGGCTACCACTGTTTAACTTTTATTTAATACTGAATTGAAATTAAAAATCGGCAGAAGTCACGGGATAACTAGATAATAGGTATAATCTGATCATAGTAATTAGTCGGTGTGCAGGGATTACAATACTAGATGTGTTCTACAACATTGTATTGTATATTATGAATTATACTTTGTCGTAACTTGCTAATGCATCTGTTGTGTTTTGGCTTTAAATTGGTTGGTTTATAAAAATTTCAGAGTATGTTTGCTGTCTACATAGCTTTCTATATACACTTAGCTTTATAAAAAACTTGCTTTATTTTATAATATAGAAACTCAAGTTAAATTTTTTTTTAATATACCTACCTATGATTCCAACAAAGTTCTTATTATATACGAGTATGTTAGCAGTGGCGGTATGGTAACGCGCTTGTTTGGGTAACCGAGTGAAGCGAGTTCCCGGGTCTCGCAATGTCAATCATTCTAACATGACTATTCATCTTACAGTGAAGGAAAACTTTGTGATGAAACTTGAATGTTTAAGAACTTAACAAAAAAGAGATCTGAAGTCCACCAACCCGCACTTTGCCACCGTGGAGGACTATGACTATATTTTGCATTGAAAAGAGACTGCCCAAATGATAAGTGAACATAATTATGAAGTAAAATACAATCGTAAACACTTTGTAAGGACTCGAGGAGCGCACCGAATTTGAGTGTTAACAGTAGACTTTAGGAATTAAATAATAAACTGGTCGCAAATAATTTATTAGGTGTCTAAAACTGTCAGAAATTTCACTGACCAAAGGCTATCTGATTTATTCATCTTCCCAACTCCAATCATTTGAGAGGCACAGCCCAGTAATCTCTAGTTGTTTAGAGTTAAAACTCTAACGATGTTACTCTTAACTGCTTAGGACTCGTAAATAAGGCAAATTGCTTTGTAAGCCTACAATTAAAGTACGCTCAATACTGTGGCCATGAAAACTATAGAGAAGCATATGTGACGTAAAACAGAAATACTATGCTTTTGTCCTTAAATTAAATTTAATACATATGGATAAAAAAAGTACTTGGTTTTCTTTATTGCATTCTTGGTTATTTAGAAGGTTGCTAATCGAGACACAGATATATATTGATTAGTTTGAATTTTACCTAATATAATATATCCGAAAAAACACGTATCTTATGAGTAACCTTACAAGCTGCTCTAATTTTTCAGTTGAAATGCTATTAATATCGGTTAAGAGATTCGAAAGATTACCTTGGAGAACCAATAGACGGACAGAAAATTATTAAAAATGGGTTGTGTACTCTATAACTTAAAACAATCCACTTATTAAAAATTATTAACAGATACTCTAAATTTATAATTTTATTTAAATGTGAAGATAATTAATAAACAGCTTATTACGTATGTAGATAACTAGCCTTTCCCGCGGCTTCGCTTGCGTTCTAAAGGTTGAAAATCAAAAGATATATTTTTCTCCCGTTTTTGCAATATTTTTCTTTAATGTTCCGCTCCTATTAGTCAGAACGTGATGTAATATAGCCTATAGCCTTCCTCGATAAATGGACTATCCAACACAAAAAAAAAATTTAATTCATACCAGTAGTCCCTGAGATTAGCGCGTTCAACCAAACAACCAAACAAGCAAACAAACAAACAATACTTTATAATATTAGTATATATTAAATAGCAATTATTATTACATATACAAACCTATGTATTATTTTGTATCGAGCGGGACTCGAAATCATAACCAAGAAGTTATTATTTTGACGACACGCGTGGCACAGTTTGTAGTGACCCTACTTGCGGCGCAAGCGGTCGCGGGTTCGAGTCCCGCTGGGGGCATACATTTGTTGAGCACGAATGTTTGTACTCCAGTCATGGGTGTTTATATTTATAATATGTATGTATTTAAACTTATATATGTGTAGTATATCAACCATCTAGTATCCATAACACAAGGCTCGTACCTTACCGTGGAACTAGATAGTGCTGTGTGTAAATGTCCCAACATATTTATTATATAACGTTAAGATCTTAACAAGACTTCTTGCTATTTTTTAGGAATATGATCGCATCGCTAGTTTCAGTGCCACACTTAAGCGACATCCCTCTAATTTCCTGTATTTATTGTGATAGTACTTTAGTTTGGCATCTGGTTAAGATTAAGGAGTTAGGTTAAAGGCTATCTAATTCGAAACAAGCTTCAAGCCATTATGATCATAATAACTAATTATAGCCTTTTAGTTTTAGTTAGTTTTGGTTTAGTTTTTACTAGTACATTTAAATATTAATAGATATAAGTAGGTTTATTGACTATACTTCTTAAGCAGTAATGCGGTTACATGGAAAAGGCGTAATCTTTACTTCTATACTACTGCTATACAGAAAAAAATTTATGTTTGCTTGTAATTAATAAAATTTCTTCTTTTATAAATGTTTGTGTAAATTGAATAACAGGACAATATAGTTTTAAAACTAGCTAAGAGCTTTTAAAAAAGTATACCTACATATTATCATTTACTTATCTGGAAATTACGAACAAACTCACTGCACAGATTTTTATGAAATTTGGTACAATGATAACAAGAGTGAATCGCTTGTATATAGCTATTACTGAATAAAATAATCAATACTATATTTCAAATTAACTTCGAACACTTTTCTTAGTGGTAGTGCCATGCTTGTTACCTTCGGGTAGCAGCCGAATGGGCCGGCACGCCCCGTATAGTACCAATTTCTCACAGAAGACCGGCGTGAAGTGGCAGCTATGCTGTCGCGTTTAGTCCGGGAAGTGAGAGTCCGGGAGGCCCACTCCCCATCCCTCTTCCCTCCCTCCTCCCTCCCTCCCTCCTCCCTCCCTCCCTTTCCTGAAAGGACGGCAACGCATCTGCACCCCTGGGTTGCAGATGTCCATGGGCGGAGGTGATAACTTCCCATCAGGTGAGCCTTTGTACCATAAAAAAAAGCATAGGATCCAAATTGCATAAATTGCTTTCCTTTTAGTTCCTTTCAGAGAATTTTCTAGGAACTAAGTTATTACTGTACTAGTATTGCTATCTCGCTAAGTGAAGAAAACATTCCCATTTTATACCTATTGCTTCAGGGACTGTCAATTAGCTTTGATTCGACGTAAATATAAATCGTAGACACTAATTTCTACTCGCTACGCCTAAAGAAGTCGTTATATTTTTCTTTTAACTAGCAGATCCGGCCCATTTTGCTGGGCGTAATTTAAAATAAATTAAAAAGTTTTTTTATAATTTTCAAAGAAAAGTAGACAGACAGACAAAAATTTTAAAAATTGATTTGAAATTACAAACAGACCCTTTAAATTTATTTTAAATATCTATTGATTTAGTATAAAATTGAACCGTACCGTAAAATGTATTACCAAGCTTTAAAGTACTTAATATTGATCAGAATGTCTAATTCTAGTACACGGATTAGGTCATAGTTACTTAGTTTCCTCTTAGACCCTTCAAAGGTGACGAAATGAGTTACAAGGATTTTCTGAAGAGAACAAACAAAACAAACAATCCCTTCGTCTTACGTTAGGTAAGGTTTCAATATATATGTATGTAGATAGATTATATTACAAGTTAGTCCAAAGTATTTTATAAGTTACGATGTTCGTCGAAACTCTCTATTATAATTGATCCATTTAGGTTAGTTTAAAGACACATTTGACTCAGTTGGTAGTGACTCTACTTTCTGCGCCAACAGTAGCCGATTTGAGTCCCGCTAGGGGCATTCATTTGTTAAGCACGAATGTTTGTACTTCAGTCATGGTTGTTTATAATTATAATATGTATGTATTTAAACTTATATATGTGTAGTAAATCAACTATCTGGTATCCGTAACACAAGCCTCGTAGCTTACCATAGAACTAGATAGTGATGTGTGTAATATTGTCCCAACATATTTATTTATTTTTCTGTACAGATATAATTAATATACTTAAATCATTTTTATACCAAACTCTGAAATGTTTGTGTATTACTTCATATAAACTTATAATTATGATAACAAATTCTTAGAGAAGTTATAAACTTGTTAGAAGCTTTCGTGTAACGCTGGCTTTGGCAGGACTATTTATTATTGCGCCATCATGTAATTTTTATGATATCACGATTTTTCTTAAACTGTTATATAGAGGAGTTTGTTTTATGTGCCTTTGGCTGCCCTACTTGCTGTGCGTCACGGATTCGAGTCCCGCTTGAGGCATTTGTTTGATAAGCATGAATATTTTTCTGCGTCCAGTCAAAGGAGTTTATACGAGTATTTATAGTTTGTATATATTTAAAGTTAAATATTGATGTCCTCCCGACCGATTACGGCCACGGCGGCCAATCTCATTGAGACTAGCCATCTGCGCGGGAGATATTATAGTGCACAAGTGTATGCGCAGACACAAGTGCACTCTCTATTCCTTATTACTCTCATATTCCGGTGGGACGACTGCTCGACACGACCAGTGAGAGCTAAGGCGCAGGACCGACGGCTTTACGTGCTCTCCGAGGCACGGGGGTGAAACACCGCCAACTTCCCAACTCCGGGCTGTTACTGAGGCTTACGAAACAAAGACTCAATAACTCAACTTGGCCCGACCCGGGACTCGAACCCAGGACCTCTCGATGTATGACCGTACATGCTAGCCACTACACCACCGAGGCAGTCTAAAAGTTAAATATTATGTACATAATAAATATACACAAAAAATAAAATAAATTTGTATATCTGTTTGTGTTGGTTTTCAACACACGGCCTTCAAAATGTACATATTATTGCTTTCATTTAGAATAATATATTAGTATATAAAATAAGCTTATTTACATTATATATATATGTGTCGCTATACACCTGCATAAAGCCAGCATGGATTGAGAGCAAATATACTACTAAATCTAAATTAAAACGTTTTACAAATAGGCCCATGTTTAACCACTGTTGGACGTAGAACAATTAATTATTTAGTTAATTATAGGCAATTTTGGCGTAAAATTGAGTAATAAAATGACTTGCACTGTATATATGACATTTGAGTAGATAAATAACAGTGTTGACGTTTAAATATTATAGAATACATTTAGAGTAAAATCCTGCGAATTTACTTCGAATTTCTCGTATAAAAGTTTAATAAATAGAAATTAACTTTACTTTTAGTTAACTTTAACTGATTCATCCATCATTATATGGGTTGTCTAAAAATGATTCAGACTTAAGTCAAAATTGGATTAAACATTGTGAAAAGTACAAAATATTATATAAAGCACCTCTTGCTTTTGACCTCAGGCAAAATGTTTGTAATAATAGTAATACAATAAAGATAATACTCCATCATAATTATAACAAATCCATAGACTGAAGACGATGGCAAGCACTAGTATGACTTATTAGGAAAAAAAAATGTCTACGCAGTCGGTAGGATTCGAACCTACGCTCCCAGAGGGAATCTGATTTCTAGTCAGACGCCTTAACCGCTCGGCCACGACTGCTCTTGATTATAAATGAATTTTTACGTTCAGTAGCATCGAGGCTAACGTACTTTCACTTATAAATAATTTACGCATACTATGTAATGACTTAAAATCAATTTTGCTTAAAGCAATAAAGCTTATTAATGCTATAACGATTTCATATTTAATCTTATATAGTTTGATAATAGGAGTCTTTAGTACATGTACATATAAAAAACTGTTTAAATGTATAAATTGTATTGTAAGATTAAACATTATTCTTATAAATGAAATCAATAATTACTCATAATGATTTTTTCGCGTTTTTGACACATTTAAGTATATAAAATTTTTTTTTTTGGTCAAATTTCTAATACTAAAGGATATGTGATGTTCGCTTTTCCAGTGGAGAATTCAGTAAACAGTCCAATTTATTCAGAAATTCAGTAACTAATGAATGCATATATTTCTATTACAATAATTTATGTTAAGATAAAATCGTTTTTTTTTCTCAGAAAAGTGAGAAAAATGTGTAAAAATTTTGGTTTTGCTTAAACCCATAGGGAAGTACACACTAAAACAAAATTCCATCCAAATCGAATCGTTAGACCCATCCGAGATACAAGAAATAAAGTACAAAAATAAAAAAAAACTCATACACAATTATAAGATTTAAAAGTTTTTTCGAGTAACATTAAAATCAATAAGTCCATTTAATACTAAATATAATATATTATAATATCCTTTTTCCTCATAAAAGTAATAAATTGTAGGTCCAGTGGTAGTGTAGAGCTAAAATTACCGGCCAGTGAATAGCCGTCGACATAACTCGCCTTAATCTTTAACCGACGTCAACTAATATAGTACCACAATAAATACTGTACTGAATTAGGGGTGCTTCCATGAATGGGGCCATGATAATAGCGTCTTTTATCTATTTTCAATATTAATTTAATTTTTATAGCTTACCTTGTTTAATGGACCTGCTTACTTTTGTTTGAGAGGTAAATCTCATAAGATCTCCTAGATCGTTAATTTTTCCATTAAATACAGAACCAGGATAAAAACTACCTTTTCTTTTAAGTTGGGACAAATCACACATTTAAAACAATTGTTATGATCGGAAAAGAAGTACAGAGTTCATCGCGGACTAACATCGTCACACAAAATAATTATGTTTAATAGTTAATTAACTAATAATTAAGTTAACTTTTTACTGTCCATTTAAAGATATTACTTAAAATAGAATATATTAACAATTTATTAAATACATTAATATTTAACAAATATTTTATAACAATTTAGAAAATCTTAAGTTTTCTTGAATGAATATCAAACCGAACTTATACGTCCAAACGACCAACTAAGAATTTTCATTGCAGAATTATTTACTTTACAAGACAATTTTATTTCTATAAAATATACATATTATTAAATTAAATAAACTGAAAAGATGTGTTATATATAGTATATTATGTATCATATATATTATTAACTCCATGGTAAAGTACCTAACAATAGTTCCCAACAACTTATCCCAGCACTAAGGCTAAGTTTGTCACCTGATATAATAATTAATGATATTTTGGAATGTTAGAATCTCTATTCAAAATTTTTATTATTTTAGTATATAATATACTTACAATTAAAGTTGAATGGCCACACATTTAAGCACACCTTGATACTAGGCTTACTGCAGCTATTCGCCTAATTTACGAGGTCCGTTAAACAGCTCGTTATTACGCACTTTCTCAAAGTTTTAAATCTAAATATCCCTTAATAATTACTTTTTATTAATTAATTATCAGTTAGGTTTGTATTTTTAACTTCCCACTGCTAGGCATTTGCCATCTTTGGATACGAGGGGAATTCTTCCATATTCCACCACGCTGGCCTAGTGGGGGTTGGTGGACTTCACATGTCTTTCGAAAACTTGCTAGGTTCTCTCAGACGTGCAGGTTCTCTCACGACGTTTTCCTTCATCGTTAAACAAGTGATAAAATCATGATACAAAATATTTACACACGAAAATATCAGACCCGGATTTGAACCCACATTACTCAGTTATCCAAGCAAACGCGTTACCACTGGGCTGCCACTATCATCCGTTAATTATTAAAATAAATAAATAAATAAATATGTTGGGACATTATTACACATAGCGCCATCTAGTTCCGTGATAGGCTACCAGATTGTTTATATACTGCATATATATAGCTTTCAATACATACATATTATAAGTATAAACATCCATGACTGGAGTATAAACATTAGAGTTTAACAAATGAATGCCCCCAGGGGAACTCGAACCCGCGACCGATGGCGCAAGAAAGTAAGGTCACTACAAACTGCGCCAAACGTGTCATCTGACTTGTTACTCTACTAAAAAGGATGAACTAACAGACCTTACATATAAATGAGAAAGATAACTAGTTAACGTTAATACATAACTTGGAATATTTATTAAAATGTTGATAGTCAACACACCCCGACTCAGATAGCAGAGTAATTCCTAAGGGATGAGGGTGATGTCGCTCAAAGGCATATTTCGAGCGTACAGCTTTATTAAAAATACCATCCCGCCCATTTTTAATCGAATCCTAAACCTTACCTTCTACGTAGATTGGTTTGAGATTTTATTAATTTTATACTCAGATGCGCAACAGAAATTGTTATTTGTCATCGTCGTTCAGTTAGCTTTCTATAATCTATATCGTTATCGTAGTGATGCAGGTTCAAATCCGGGACCTCTGATATTTTCATGTGCGAATCATTTATATTATGATTACCAATTGTCTTACGGTGAAGGAAAACATCGTGAGGAAAGTTCCATGTCTGAGAAAACCTAACAAGTTTTCGAAAGGCATGTGAAGTCTGCCAACACGCACTAGGCCAGCGCGGTGGGCTATGGCCTAATCCCCCTCGTACTAAGGGAGGCCCGCGCCCAGCAGTGGGACGTTAAAAAAGGTTGATGATGATAATGATGATGATGATGAATCTATATCGCTAATAGACTAACTAAATCTTTACCTTGTATAATTAGATTAAGAAAACGTACGTTCTTATTATGAGCGAGCGGAGTCTTCTAATATAGGCAAAAATAAGTGCTTTATAAGGAATTACATTTATTTTTTTATAATAAATTAGCTATTGTTGTCGTACATATATTTAACAGACGTAATTGGAGAGTAACTGTTAAGGTGTTAATGATGCTACCAATGTTAACTTACGTACCTTTCCATATCCCATATGTACGTAAATTTACTTCACACGTCCTTCAAACAAAAGTATAATAAAATAAAAAAAAATAATAAAGAAAATATCTGTTAAAAAATATATAAATACAAAGTACATTAAAAAATCCGCAGCCGGTAGGATTCGAACCTACGCTCCCAGAGGGAATCTGATTTCGAGTCAGACGCCTTAACCACTCGGCCACGACTGCTATACGAAAACGTTTCAAATTTGTTAAGTAATGAATATTCTATATTTCTTGGAGAATATCCTTACTAAGCCTTCTCTTACTAACTACTAAAGATACTTTATGAAACTGAGTGATATAAAATACTTTTTTTTATTACAATAATTATGTACGTATTGAACAACATTTTTTTAGAACTAGACGAATCCTCGCAACAGTGATATAATTAATCTTAAGATTGTCTCACACTAGGAACTGACCCTCGTTTCGCTCAGGCTTATCACCAGATATATTTTAGTGGTTAATGATTGACATGCCGAATAAACAGGTCTAAGATTTTCCATTTTACCTATTTTTTTACTTAAATCACCCTCAACAAAACATAAAAGAATCATCCAAATCGGTCCAGCCGTTTTGAGTATTAGAATTGAAACTAACGAACAAAAATAGATTTTATTTTATATATACTTAGTTATATAAAAAACAGATTTTTTATATGTATATATACGTAGTTATATAAAAAATTCAAATAACAAATATAATTTGCTGAGTACACTAAAAATGATAATTTGAAGAAAATGAGATATCATACAGCCGAATCGCCGAAAACCGTTTAGGGGCTTCAAAAGAAATTAGAAAGAGGATCATTTCAATATCAGAACAAAGGTGTCGCGTAAAATAGCTTTATCTCGCAATCCCGAAATGTTTTCTAAGAGTGTTATTAAAAAACGACGATCCTTGTAAATAGGAACTCTCAAATTATATGTAAATATTTTCTGTTATTAAGTTTTTAGAGCTATCGGCGTAGTGGCGATGTAACCGCACTTGCGATAATGGTCACTAGTTAAAATTTTATAATTAGTATATCTCTCTGTACCGATAATAATGATAATTTTAAATAGTTGTTATGATTCTAAAGGAAATTTAGATATTTTTTCAAAATTTAAATTGATTACCTATCAATTTAAATTTTGAAATTTGGCGCTTTCTGCAAAAACTAAAACTTAAAAAACGGTCTCTGAGACATCAAAAATATTCGCATAAATTAAGATGTTCCAAATAATATTTATTTTCAAATTCTATCCATTACACATATCACATATATTTTCTAGAATAAAGATAATATTAGAAATTGTATTAATTCAAGAAACTCTAAGCCGAAACTGACAACATGAGCAAATTAAATAGAATTATTTTTCCACCCTTCAAGCTTATTTAGGGTTAAACTTCACAAAATAGAACTTCTTACAGAAAAGGCAAATGAAACTAACCAAATCCAGGCTAGTGATTAAAAGGCCGTAGTCAGGGGAGGTATTTCAAAACGCTTCTATATTTATTTAAGCTGTAAACGAACGATAATATCACGTATCGCGTGCCCTCACACAATTTATCGCCTTATCGCGTCGAATCGCGCGCCTGCGATGCTCATTGCTATCTGCCATCTACCACTAATTACCACCTAACAAACACTTACACCCCTTTGTTGATGCCCAAACTCTTAAGTCATTGATATGTTAACGAATATTCTAGTTCTTATACATTACTACTATACTTATATATTTATAATATGTATGTATTTAAACTTATATATGTAGTATATAAAATATCCGGTATCCGTAACACAAGCTTCCTTCGTAGCTTACCACGGAACTAGATGGCGCTGTGTGAAAAATGTCCCGACATATTTTTCTTTTAAATTAAAAAAAAATACTATAACTTTTGTATGTTTGTGTGTATTGGATAAACTAATAATACGTAGAACCGAGAAGATTTAGAAGAAGTTTAACATAAAGATAGTTTGAGACTCTATTTATTTATTTATTTGTTTATTTTGTTTTTTTTTATATCCATCCCGGTTTTTAATTTTATTCCGGAAAGCATCCCTTAAGTGGGTGAACAAGGGGAAGAAAATTTGTATGGTCATTCAATATTTTCTCTAGTACAGAAAAACTAATATATCACTAGTTACCTTGTTTACCCTATGACAGTTTATCAACTTGACACGACCTGTCTCTATGCAGGTAGAAGATTCGAATTCAATTGAATCAAATATTATTCAAAATCATTGCTTGCTAATATCATCTTAACAGAACCCTGAAATCTAAATAATAGTTAGTATTCATCATTTGATATGAGACCAATCCAACTAATAACTCTAGGCCATTAATTACTCAAACATAAAACACTTAGTTCAGTGATGAGGGACATGACGTTACATGCCGCTATCTGAAAATGTATCAATAACGCTGACAGCTGACACTCGACGAGACAGTTGTTAGTTCCACTCTCATAATAATAAGTATCTCTATAATAATAAACGGCGAGACGTTTTGTTTGTTCGCTCTAACTACAAAAACTACAAAACGGATAGACATGGTATTTATTTCATAGGATGCAGTATGCATCAGTGAAGGTGTTAGTATATTATGTAGAATATAAGAACGTTGTATACGGTCTTTGGAACGCGGGCGGAGCCGCGCGACATGCTAGTCATAAATGTCAGAAGTCCTTTTTCTTTTTAACATGTTTTTTACTATAGCAGTTGAAACGTAGCATTTTTCGCATTTTAACTAGTTATAAGTCCTTAGTTTACATAGATACTGTTCTTAGATACAAATTATTATGAAATAAAAGATTTATAAGTCATCTATAACATTTCTTCTTCGTTCCTGATTTATATAAGAAGGTCATATCAGTTTTGACCGATTTTTATCGGGTAGTATTCATGCCAAAGTAAAATATATATCTATAGTTTGATCAACCATCCTGGATTAGCGAATAAAAATGGTCATCCTTTATTTAAATGGTAAGAGTACATAGTATCGTAGAAATATCGTAATGTAGGTTACTCAAAGCGGCATAACTATAATCAAATCGGATACAGGAAGTAGTACATGTATATTGCTATTTACTTTAGTACAATATGACATAGTTTTTAAAATAATGCAATCCATTCGCCTTAACAACAGTTTTTGGTTAAATCCTAGCCAAAAAATTATTTTCCAAGAGCATATTTGAATTTTTATAAGTAATAAACCTTCCGAATTCGTTTGTAGAACAACGCTCTAACCTATAAAGCAACCTCGGTTATCTTACACTTGGCTCTGAATACATTGTTAACGTCATGTATGTATGTATGAGCTCGCTGCACACATTTACATACAAAACGTGAACACTAGCTCTTCAGATTGTGAATGTGTTCGACTACCATCTTTGAAACCTTCAATAAAGTCATTTTATTTATACCCAATATTAAGAATTAAATATTTGATAAGACCTGGGGGCGTACTATGAACTCTTATAGCATGAATACTATAATCTTACTTTGACTTTTCGTACCATGACGTCCTTATAGCAAGGAAAGTAAGATTATTGTAAACTTGAAACAAAACAGTCTTGAAATAAGAATGTTTTCAAATAGTTCATGGTACGCCCCCAGTTCATCTATTTCTTTTCTATGTTTTATAATACTAGTTTTAACCCGCATTTTGCTTTATGGTACCTCTTCTCAGTAGAATGCTTACTAAGCCACTTGTCCACACACTAACGTCCTGTGGAACTGACTATTATAACTTAAAAATAAGCTGATGGTTCAATAAAATATCTAATTGACTATTTAATATATACATAATAATTTAAATAAAATTGAATTTCAAATTAACAGCTTTTCACTAAATGCATATGAGAACATATACGGTACTAACATCAAAAAAATCTATTTTTAAAATTTTTGTCGGTCTGTTTCTTCCAGCTTGTCTCATAAACGTCCGGATCGATTTTAACGGGACTTATTCGCAGATGGCTAATCTTATAAGTAGTAACTAAGTCTTCTTTTATTTCAAAAAAAAATATTTATTTTAATAAGCGGAACTCGTGGCTTCTCTAGCGCTAAACTCCCAGGGTCGAACCCGAGCGAAGGTAAGTCTCTAGTAAAGACTAAAACTGAAAAGTATCTACGATACGATACGATACGATTTATTACAGACTAATTCTGAATACAAGCAAACCTAAACTGTTTTTACCGTCTTAACATTACAGCGATTAAACGCAAGACTATTTATATGACTTAAGAGTATACTTTAACAGTGATATATAGATGAAGTACTTTTTTACTCAACGCTTTTTTAACTAGAAGCTTTTTGAAAGTTTAGAAAGTTATAAAATACTCTATGAAACTAAGATTATGAGATAGCAACGCGCCTTACTAGTGCTAGTGGTTATGCAGTTGGTAGCAAGCTTTAAGACAATGCAGAAAGATCCATTACTGATATTATATAACTTAATAAAAAATAATTTTATTAGATTCTTCACAGTAAAACATTACGTATATACGTATATATTCCTTTTTTAACTTTCGCGCTTCATAACTATATCATATATCGTACTACGGGACTTAATATATTAGTGAAACTTAAAATATTAGTTAAAGGTGACCACGGCTGGTGCAACGCGGCCGAAACGTCGGAAATAAGGTATTTACTTTAACCGATACACGCGTTAAGCCCCATTCTACAATGTATGATATAATATATTTCTTACAGTTCTTAGTAAAAATAACGACATTTTGTTCTACACTTACCAGTCTAAGAAAACCACTTCAGTGACGATACAGTGTAGTAAACTTTAACCAGACAGACAAACAAGTATCGACTTTATAGTATATAAAACTTAAAATTCGTTTCAACTTAACAAACAAATTTCCATACAACAAATGCCCCTAGAGTAAAGTGCCGAAACTAAATGTAGTTCAACCCTAAACTTGCATACACAATTGCAGAACTACTTTCTACGAGTAAATTTCTGGCAAACTTTTAAAGTCGTACACTCCCGCCAACGAAGTCGGCAAATGAAATTATGGCTCACCTACATTCTTACGGGACTCTCTATGTTAGGGAGTCTGTCTACTATAAGCGTAACGATAGCGGCGAAAAATGTTTAAAGTTATAAATGAAATTATCTTTTTGGATTTTTTCGTGGATTTACTTTGATTACTCTCCCGATGAGTGGTCATGAGACTCTCCAGTGATAGCTGTAAAGCATTCAAAACGTCGAGAACCAAAAATCAAAATAAATCCGCGACACAGTCCGAATAGATAGTTTCATTTATAATGTCAAATATTCGTGTAAACCTAAGAAAGTATTATGTTTAAAGTTGTGTATAGGAGCTTTTGTAAGCTCACAATCCAAACTATAATAGTGGTATTATTAAAAGCTAATACGAAAGTTTGTTAAGTCTTCGCGTTAAAATGGCTATACAGATTTGAGTAAAATGAAAGAGTTAAATCTTATGTAATATTTAAACGACTGTAAGTAGTAAAATACTGACATATACCAATGTAAATTCAGTTTTTTTGTCAATTTTGATCAAAATACAACTTTTTTATACTATTTAGAGAATAAATAAAGTGTACACTATGACGGATGATCAAAGCCCCACATTTTAGTGTTAGCAGGCATTTTATCTATGTGACATAATGAACCGAGGCCCGCTCGGCCCAAGAGACGCCGTCGATAACAACGCGTTAGCATTTGTATAGAACTGTTTGCCGCTGTGTCCCATAGTTGACAAACTATTGCTATGCATTCACTAAATTAATGTGCGATAATTTTATTGCTTATTGTGTCTAACAGTTATAGAAGATTATTGAGTCTTTACTATACTTTGATATTTTTTCCTCAAATATAGTAAAATAAATAAATAAATAAATATGTTGGGACATTTACACACAGCACTATCTAGTTCCACGGTAAGGTACGAGCCTTGTGTTATGGATACTAGATGGTTGATATACTACACATATATAAGTTTAAATACATACATATTATAAATATAAACATCCATGACTGGAGTACAAACATTCGTGCTCAACAAATGTATGCCCCCAGCGGGACTCGAACCCGCGACCACTTGCGCAGCAAGTAGGGTCACTACAAACTGCGCTTAGTATGGATTTCTCAGTGATAAGATATTTTCCTGCAAAAATAGTATCTTATATGTTGACCCGGAGTCATATAGTGGTAATCTGTATAGTGGTTTTCCTGTGGTTCAGTCACAAACACGCAACAGACAGATAGATAAACAGACAAAAACACTAAAATCTATCGATTTGACCTCTGCATCGTTTTTAATAACTATTATAACACGATGTTTATTCAGATAATCAAAACAAATGAACCTCTAATACTTACTATACGAATAAAAAGTATGATACAGTAATTATTATAAAGCAATACTTGTATCATCAAAAATAAAACTTACAAAAGAATCAAAAGATTTAAAACCATTTCCGTACTTTTTAAATTAAAAAACATATTCATAGCTTAGAACATAAAATATAGTCGTAGTAATTGCAATAATAAATAATAAGAGTTAGGTTTAAAACATTGCACATTTGTAGGTCAAACAGACCGTACACTGCAGTCGATGCAGTCGATGTGGCGTGCATAATGAGGGCACGTAACGAGTCGCATTGTCGCCGACACCTGGCGTTGCTTGCTAAGACTCGTTAGAATATATCACTCGTTATATCAAGATTTATAGAACGATAAATATAATCAAAGGCAGTGGTAGTTATTTTACAACTCTAAAAAATAGAAATCTGAATAATTATAATTATTTATGTATCTTAGATTTCCCGAGTTTCTTTCACCAGTTCTTCTCAGGTCAGAGGTTTCTTCTTTCCGAACTGGTGGTAGACTCATGACGTTCAGTAAGAAATTGTAAAAATTTTTATGCTGAATAAAATATTTTGATTTGATATGATAAAGGGAAGTAGGATGTAATTTCATATTGTATTGTTTAAGGGTTGTGCATGGTCGATTTCGTTATCGTTGACTTCAAAAGCGGTTTGTCTTAACCTCATGAAAATAATTGAATACTAATAAATTAAATGTAATGCTTTTGCCTTTAATTGACTTGTTCAGTTTAAGAACTAAACTCACGTGGCAAGTGTGAAATTAAATTTATTTTTATTATGCCAAATTTTATCGAAATTTGCTCAGCCGTTTTAGCGTGAAAGGTATTATGGTTCTTTCACCCTACAATAATAATATTAGTAGTGAATTATTAGTTACAATCGAGCTTTATGTCGAAGCAACGGAACAAGTACTCAAACGAGCGTCACACAAAATAAACTTTGTCACAGTCTATCTAAATATAAATGACAGCGGCGCAAAAATCGCAATCCCTTTTATCATATTCACTGAGAGTATCTTGCAAATGGGATCGTAGAGGCTTTTGTTCCACCCCAGTTGACTGTCGAGAGCGGCAACTTTCAAAAACAATGACGTAATAAGAAACAATTTGTCAACGGAACAAAAGAAATAAATTATTTTTGACTCACTTCCTACATGAGTATACGGGATGGTGTATAATGTATATTCTCGTACAGAGATCGTAGCACTTCAGTCTTTCCGGCTATTCCGAAAAGACATTAATTATTATGAAGACGTATTAAACTATTATTCTAATTCTTTATGTGTGATTTCTTTCATCTAAGCGTTATGTAGAATGTAGATACAACTGAGCGAGGCAAGGGTAAGTTACTAGTAAATATAGATTCAAATTTTTACTGCACATATCTAAAAATGTACGTGTTAAGGCATTTCACACAAAATTAGATTTTAAAATACCTTCATACTGTATAATACAATACCATATAATTTATTACTACCTATATAACATTTCATCTAAATGGGTTAAGCGTATTTATAGTTCATCCATTAGAAACAAACATACAAACATACTCCTAGTACTTTCTTAGGTTTACGCGAATACTTGACATTATAAATGAAACTATCTTTTCGGATTTTGTCGCGGATTTATTATGATTTTTGGTTCCCGACGTTTCGAATGCTTTTCAGCAATCATGGTCACGGGAGAGACTAAGGTATTAGACGTCTCGTCTTATATACTTGTTACAGACAGTGCCTACCCACAATTTACAATATTCAAAATGATATCAAAGTAGTAATTGTATATAAGTCACACGATTAAAAGTACAGTTGTATAAATATAAACTTTAAAATGAGTTCTATAACAGCGGTTATTTGCTACACAATTTTCAATTTCCTCTATTTTATTACGATTTTATAAACACCACATAGTGAACTGGAAAACCGTTCTACAAATGCAGTCTGCCTCTGATGCTATATTCTTATTATTTCTTAGGGTATAAGGACATAAAAACATGTATTCTGACGTTTTTACTTCATATATTTAAACACCCAGTAATTCCTACTTTATTTCGTACCTATAGTACAATGCACTAAGCTCAAAAGTTTTCTATATATGAGAATACCAAAATTGCGAGACTCGGGATTTGAATCCGTACCCACTGGACCACCATGAGCCTTATACAAGACTTACGGAACCCTAAAAATTAACTTATTACAACTGATTGACTGCAAAGAACAAACAATAACAAAACAAGTTTGTCAGCGACGAAACGAGATTTCATTATTTTGCCAAAACACCTGATTCAATTAGAAGGTAAATAAATTGTAGACGTCGAGGAAATAAGTAATTAAATTTTGTTCGGAGTCCGACTAAGCAAATGATATCTGGATTCTGTGATTCATTAAGAACAAAACAATTTATTGGTTCTAGATAATTTAGAACAATTGGAGGCTCAAAGTTTTGTTTAAATGTTTGAAAACTTAATTATTTTTATTATGTTACTAGCATTTCCCACGGCTTCGCACGCGTTCTAATGAGCGGAAACCAAATTCTTTCTGAGTTGTGCCCGCCTTTCCCGTTTCTGCAACATTTTTCATTATTGATCCGCTCCTATTAGTTGTAGTATAATGTAATATAGCCTATAGCCTTCCTCAATAATCGGACTATCAAACACAAAAAAATTCAATTCGGACCAGTGGATCCTGAAATTAGCGCATTCAATCAAACAAACAAACAAACAAACAAACAAACAAACAAACAAATAAACAAACAAACAAACAAACAAACAAACAAACAAACAATCAAACAAACAAACAAACCCTTCAGCATTATAATATTAGTATAGATTAATCAAGTGCGAATCTTTCTAGAGTAGAGGAGGGTTCCTTAAAATAAGAGCTAAGGCATGACTTTAAAACATTCCTGCTTATTCATATTTGATACAGTTATGTGTTACGATGAAAAAGTGGATTTCTTCCAGCTTACTGATTTTAGGCGACATGTACCTGTCACCGAATGGCTGACTGATTCAATAAAGCAACAGTTATTTTAATATTTATGAGGAAACACGTTGATATATTAAGCTTGTCTTTTAATATGTGCTTAGTTCAGACGTTAGTATGTCAAAATTAAAAATCAGTTTTTTACTCATTGCATATTATGTACTAATTATATTAGTGTAATTATAAGAAAACACAATTTTAACGCTTTTGCCTATCTGTATATTTGTTCCCGTTCAGCTCTTGAACGACTGGACTGATTATGACGAGATTTTCACTTTCAGATAGATGATGTTATAATGAAGCTACTTTTATATATACACAGGTGAATGTATAATCAAGAAAAAAATCACCTATTCTAGTAGAGAAACAGAAATAATCAATAAAAAGTAGAAACTCGAGTATAGTAAAAGTAATGCAATTTTAGGAACAATAAAATTGGTCAAAAATCTTAAAACGTTTAGGTTCTCAAATAATGAATAATTAATGGAAATAGTAAAAAGGGGGGCCAATCGCCACGTTGGAGGCGTTGGTTGGAGGATATTCGGTCTTAAAAAAATTTACACACAGTTGACACGAACCATGAAATATATTGTTGGTATAGAAAACTCTAATTTGACGATATATTTCGGTAGCATTATTTTCATTATAAAACTACCCCTAATTTTATTTAAACCAATATTACTAACTTTTGTTAGTTTATTGGAATTTATGTCGAAAATATAGTTTATAATAAAACAGAGGTAAAGTCAGATGTGAACGCCTGTTTTCAAAACTGCGAGTGGGCGTGCTGCTATCAATAAATATATCACTCGCTATCAGTTCTGATACAACCTTTACTAATAGAATTGTTTCATGAAACCAGCCTAGTTCTGGTACAGTTCCAATAATGTTTAACAATACGTTTCCAAAGATTATAAAAGCTTTTATATGATAAATAATTGATGTTTAATGGTGAAAATTCCTTAAAATTCTTATAAATGTTTATTATATAGTAATAAATAAATATATTAAGGCATTTACACACAGTACCTGTAGTTCCGGGGATAGCTGCGAGGTTTGTGTTATGGATAGCAGATATGTCCAAGCGGGACTTGAACCAACGACCGTTGGCACTGCAAGTATAGTCACTACAAACTGAGTCAAACGTGTCATCGACTTTTCAGTACAATATAAAACAGATATTACATTTAAAACATATTTTTGTTCATATAAACGTACGAGCCATTTGCAAGATGTTTATGAAGTCCGAATAAAAATCAATAGATCAAAAATTTTCATTTATTTTTAATGATGAAAAAATATACACTTTTCTGTGACCAACGGAAACTTCAGATTTATGAAAAAGTAAATTATACTACACATAGCTTATTAAGTCTGATCTCTCTCTCTCTTTCTCTCTCTCTTTCTCTCTCTCTCAGATATTAGCTAATAGTTAGATAGAGAGAGACTCTCTCTCGGATATTAGCTAATAGTTATACATATTATGTAGGTATATAGAATCTATCGTATCAAACGAACTTTAGTGTTTTTGTTCATGTTTAATGTTGTATTATGACCGTTTCGAAAATTGTTGAAAATTCACCTAAATACAAGAACTTTACCAATAATTTTAAACGAAACTCAAAGCTTTGTGTATGGATGGACACAGCAAGTATATAAATTAATACAAACTTGTAATCAAGAGGGTATCGCGAAACATTTCTATTAGTAATAAAGGGTAATAACGGGTTAGATAACGAATGATGTATTTCGTAAGTTAGTACCTATGCATAGTTTTGGCCTACATTCAGCTCGTTGCTTTGTGTGTAACGATGATAATTAAGCTTAGTGGTAAAGCTCTAACTGTTAAAGGTCTTTCATCTGTTGGGGAGAGCTTAGAAATTATAATATTAATATTAATTTTGATACTTGACCTTACAGATATAATAACCGCTCCGAAGTCCTGGGTTCAAGCCCCAGAATAATTATTGCGAATAATTATTCTGAATATAAAGTACTCGATAGCTGGCCGAAATAAAGAACCTATTAAATTTACACTCTAAATAAGGACAAAAGATAACCTGTACCCATCATATTTAAGTGTGGGTCACTGACCTTTGAGACTACGAGTACGTATAAGATGCAAAAATCTATTTAAAATGCAATGTGCAATTTAATATTTTCAATAAACATGGCTAGTCTTGAGCATCGAAGAAGAAAACCAATTACGAAATTGGTCAGAAAGAAAGAGATTTAAGAAGGTATTAGCTGTTCGATATGTATGTATGTATGTTATATATGTGCGAATGTATGTATGTATGTTATATATGTGCGAATGTATGTATGTATTTATGTATGTATGTATGTATGTATGAATGTATGTATGTACAAAACTTACAAAAACTTACTCCTCTACCTCAAGGATTGCCCAGAAAAGATCCCTTAAAGTGATAAAGCCCCCTTCTGTACATTTTTTGTGTTTTTGTGTCTATTCTTTGTGTTACAATAACGAGCTAAATTACTAATAATGTACTAATAAAAAGATTACCATTCAAAATTGATTTTTCCCTAACACACAGTTAATAATTTTGACTCAAGTCTACGGAAATAAAGCATAAAAAGTAGTAAACTTAAAAAGCATTTAATAAACTAGAAATACAACTTTAGTTTAGTTAATAAGGCAAAAGTCATCAATCACTTTTTTCCATCTTTTAAACATTCAAACAAAACTGTGTTTACAAAGTAACAAGATTGAGCAGTTACAGTTAACTAGGTTTAAATAAATACAAGTGTTAAAGACCGAGCAATGTATGTACAACAATAGATGATGCGATATAATTTGTAGGACAGAAAACGCGAAACGATCCCTTTACTTATATATCCCATAAAACCTTTTTTTTTCTAAATTCATTATACATTGCGTTATTAACTATAATAATTTTGGGGTCTACTAAAATAAGTCGTAAGTAGTAATCAATGGATGTCGTAATAAATAAAGTAACCAAAAGCAATGATTTAGAAATTGTAGGCGTGTCGCTACAGAAGATCTCTCGCGATAGGAGGCACGCGAACGTTCCGACAGACACTCTCATAAATGTTATACTATACAAATGTATCAACTACGTTATTTATAACTTAGCGTTTAATGTAATTTATGGAATATAACTACCGGTGTGTTTGTAAGTAGGCTACTGATAGCGATGCAGAATGCGGTGCGGGAAAGAGGTGGAGACTTTTATTTACTTTAAGTTCATATTGCATATACAATTTCATAGCAGAATTAGTTTGAAATTTTTCACAACTTCAGGATTTGATTAAAATAAACTGAAGTCTTAGATAAGAACTTATAGTCTTATATTATCTTCATTTGTTTGTTTTGCAGCATTTGAAAAGCAAAAGAAATTTAATAAAAGCTTTTTAATCGACGTAAACAGATTATTCGAAATCTCGACAAGACTATAGAGATATTATCTAAGAGCTTTAAGCTTACCATAAATAATACTGATAAATATACGTGAATCCCATGAAATATGACTCGGAACTCCCCGTCTTGACCTGTCAAACTAAATTCTAAATAGATTCCACGTAACCAAATTAAACCTAATAGCTCGAGCTGCGCAAAAATAAATGCTTTACCAGAGAATATTAACGATTCTCCAAACGAGATGGTATTTAGGAAAAAATATGAGAGCCGGAAAAAGCGGGCTTGCGATTTATTCTGTGCATCTGGGGCTCATTTACAGCCGCCGGTTGCTTTGGTTACTTACCATTTTTAATTGCTCTATTTCAAATGAATTAACTTCACCACTATTTCTTCGTAGGCCACTAAGAAGTTTGGCATTAAGCGTATACATCGCTTCCGGGCTTAAAGCTCGGGACAGAGCTTTGAAGGTAAAATGGATTAAATGTGTAATTACATACATTTTGGTCATATACTATACAGAATGTATAGAAAAAGTTAAGAGAAAGTCAGTTTTCTGACCGCTTTTTTCTAAATGTTAGTATATTTTAATTTTGGTAATATCTTTAACGATGAAAAATTATTAAAATGAAGGCAATATAGAGGTAGGTTAATAATATTAACACTAATTAAGTAAATATAAAATCCTTCCCAGTCGGAAGCGATAATCAAAGCTTAACAAGCACTTAGTCAAATTAAAATTCGAAACGCGATACCGTTATCCAATATTTGAAATTATGAAAATTGGTTTAACCGCTACTTTAATTTCTTAACCGTTGGTTTTCGTTTTTCGAGATGTATTTAAAATCAGGTATCTCCATTAACTTTAATTATAAATTATGATTACATTAATTCTAGAGTTTCCGTGTAAGGAGATCATGGAGCATAAAACCAATGAAGTGAGCATCGGCATATTTTTGTATTAGCTCAAAGTTACTTATTTACGGCGGGGGAGAGGTAAGCTTTACCAGCTGTGATTGGGAAAGGAAGTGACAACCAAGTGATGACTGATTCTCTAGGGATTCCAAAACAGTCACTTAAAAACATAGATAACGATAATTGTTTGACTTATTATTAGTGTAAGGATTGGTTTGCGATACAGAGATTATACGGATTCATTTTTTTTAATAAAGCAGGTGATTTATTTTAAAGACCTTTATTAATTTAAATATGTATAATGTATATTTACTGGTTTATGAAGAAGATTCTCTAGTTCAGGTGTGAGAGAATACGGTAACACTTAGGAATCGTAACTTTGTAAAGTAACCAAAAAATGTATTAATTATGGTCTGAACTTCATATCTCATTTTAAAAAGATCGATTAATTTTACTTTTATTTTAAAATAAAATTTAATAAATATGGAGAAATGTCTTTAACTGTCTGTTTGTATAGTCAACGTAACAACTTTTTGCTAAATGCATATGTAATCATATACGGTACTTAAAACATAAACAAAAATTTTCACATTTTTGTCTGTCTATCCGTTTACTCGAAACGGCTGGATAGATTTTGACAAGATTTTCACGAGCAAATAGCTTATGTTAAAAGAGAAATGAAGCGCGAAACGCGAAGCGCTTTTAACTAGCAACTCAACCCTTAGTGCTAGTTGAAAAATATAAAAAACCACACCTTAATAAAATAAATTTAAAAAGTTTAGTCCTCTGCTGTATTGTTTACGCAGTTTCTTTTAATTTGGTACTTTAACTGTAGCTAGCTTAATAATAATCTTCAATTAATTGGTTAGAAGTCCTTATGAGACCTTGATGTTCTATCGATCAGGCTCGTTACGTAGAAGACTATCGCTCGTCAAACCATAATTAAACCGATAAACAGTCTGTGAGTATTATTTTTGAATAAGTTTTTACTATTTTTTAGATGATGTTATTACATATAATTCTTGAAGATTGATTTCATATTACATTTAAAAATTAATAAGTATGTAGAGTTAACTGAGTGTAGATAAAATATTGTGTAAGGCTCTACATTCTGTACACATCGCATAATATATATTTTTAAATTATTTATATTAAACTTTATTACTATTTTATTATTTGTATGGATGAAATTTGTATAACAGTACAACACATAATACTATTTTTTTAAATTATACTTATACAAAAAATGTCTTTATCAAAGCATAGCCTAGTTACTTTATAATATATATTTAGATATAAAATATAAACTTATATAAAAATTATGAAGCTATTTTCTTTATTTACTAATCTACAAAAGATTGGAATATTTATTAAGCTGGTGCAGGAAGCAATAAAACTTTTGAAAGTTATTTTATATTTGACTATATTTAAATGAATTTGTTTCCTTAAAGCATACAAATTACTTAAAGTGTAAGAAGAAAACTCAGAAAAGGCGGACATATTTAGTATTATAACTTCATCAAGCCATTCAAAAACATCTCTTAATAAATCCTCAGTGTTATTCTTTAACCCTTTTATACCAACATCGCTGGCGCTATCTTTGTTTGCTATAGTGTTTCACAATGATTAATAAAGCTGGTTTACTTTCCTCCCATACCAGATACTTACTGTCCTGAAACACGTCAATTGCTCAAAAACCATTACTGAATAACTTTGAATATTACAAATCTATTTTAAAATAACTCAGCAATGTATAAAGAAGTAGCTTTAGCTATTCTCGTCGTTTCGTTTCACATACAGCCATAGTAGGATGGGAACCACGCCTATAGTTATCAAGTTAGAATCAAGCCGGCTTTTTACGTTGGCACCCCTTTCAGCACTGTTTACTGGATAACTTTTCGGCCTAAATGAATTCTAGTTTTTCATTTATAAATAACAATTCTCAACGAACTTGGACTGTTTCCGCTTTATTTAATCTTTTAAATGAAAAATAATGCGACGAAAAGTTTTAGTTAACGAACGTCTTATTAAAAACTTTTCAGGTGGTTATAAATCTTAAAGTCGCCATGGGATGGACTAATGAGCTTTTTGATTCAACTTTCGTGAGAATATTTTAAGAAATGCTCCGTAGTGAAACTTAATATATTTCATGGTTATTTTTATCAAAGATTAGAGATAGTGAATGACAACGAAGTTGAATTTTATTATCGAACATCGTTATGTTGGAATACCACTCAGAATAAAAGACTCACTTATCACTTTTTGTTTATTAACACACATAAATGATTATACTTTTACAAATAATACACAATAATCGAAATATCACACCGGGGCATAGCTCATGCTATCACCGTGGTCGTTAACGTACTGCCCTCTGATTGACACCTCTCCTATATTTATAGTAATCAAAAGTGACAGCTGTCAATGTTTCCATTAGCTGTGTTGCATCGATGTTAACTTTTATTATTGCTCTGTAAATTCAAATAATATTATTAAAGAAATGTAAAAACTGTGAAGACTATGCTTACACATATTAATAAAATTAATAAATAATTATTAATTCATAAATTATTTCTTTCTTATTAGTACAGATTATATTAAACATTGATATTTAAATTTAAAAAAATGTACAGATTATAAAGGGTATGCTAACAGACGGCCGTCCTGTGAACGGAATGTCCCCATTCCGGCTCGGCCATCCGAAAAGAAAGCAAAAAAAAATGAAACATAATAATGTAAGATAAATCAAACATAATAAAACAGAATAACATAATATAACTCAACAAGAGAAGTAATATAAACAATAAGAATTATATAACAATTCCTGCTTTCTCATTAGTAGATTTAAATCATGATATAGAATTTTGATTTTGATGTACTGTGCACTCTCAGATGATTGACGCAGCTGGAATTTTACTGGGACACCGTAATATTCAGTGATACATATAGTGATATATTAAAAAGATGTCGTTGCAATGTATGACAGCATAATTCACTTGTCAGTATTTAACAATTTATTCGGCGGAATGTCTCACTTCTTATAACTTAAACGATTATCACCCCATATAGACATAGGAAAGTTTACTTAGTTATTTCTAGTGATCGCCGCATACAGCGGCATATTTCACTTATTGATTTTAATAATCATTATCGGTTAAGCAGCACACCTCATTGAGAGCTCACAGAGAGCATGTCTCACTTATAATTAGTGATCACTGCATTCAGCAGAATGTCTCACTTAAATCTTTCGTGATCACTGCATATAGCAGAATGTCTCACTTAAATCTTTCGTGATCACTGCATTCAGCAGAATGTCTCACTTAAATCTTTCGTGATCACTGCATTCAGCAGAATGTCTCACTTAAATCTTTCGTGATCACTGCATTCAGCAGAATGTCTCACTTATTGTCATGGACTGTATGGGGGTTCTTCAATGAAACACTAATTTCACTTGTATTCGCTTGTTTTCTTTATTGTTGCTTCTTCAGTAGCTGTCGTCGCTGCCTCGCCGTCGGGTGTCGTCGCTGCTGTCTCGCTCTCGCGTGCCGTCGTGCACGCTCGGCCATCATCGTTCTTCATCCACAACACTTATAATTAGTGATCACTGCATTCAGCAGAATGTTTCACTTAAATCTTTCGTGATCACTGCATATAGCAGAATGTCTCACTTAAATCTTTCGTGATCACTGCATATAGCAGAATGTCTCACTTAAATCTTTCGTGATCACTGCATATAGCAGCATGTCTTACTTAAATCTTTCGTGATCACTGCATATAGCAGCATGTCTCACTTAAATCTTTCGGGATCACTGCATTCAGCAGAATGTCTCACTTAAATCTTTCGTGATCACTGCATTCAGCAGAATGTCTCACTTAAATCTTTCGTGATCACTGCATATAGCAGAATGTCTCACTTAAATCTTTCGTGATCACTGCATATAGCAGAATGTCTCACTTAAATCTTTCGTGATAACTGCATTTAGCAGAATGTCTCACTTAAATCTTTCGTGATCACTGCATATAGCAGAATGTCTCACTTATAATTAGTGATCACTGCATTCAGCAGAATGTCTCACTTCATATGACCTAGAGTTTAAACAACTGATCACCCCATTTATGGGCAAATTTCATACAATTATTCCTAGTAATCACCGCATACAGCGGCATATTTCACTTATAATTACATATATATATGATAGACATAAAAAGCATCGTATCTGTGTAGTTAAGTATAATATACCATTTACACATAATTATTCCCATCTGCGTTATTCCATACGCATGGCAGCATCATCAGGGCATCGGTTGGTTATGATACCACTAGTCGATAGGGAGGACCTTTTTTTTTCCGCTAACATAACATGACCCTTTACGATATTATAAAGGGTTCAAAGTCCCTTTTTTTTTGATTTCGTTAAAATATATATAAATTCAGGGAACCCTTAGTTTTCGATATCAATATCGTCTCTCGTTTTTGATCTATCTTTCTATTATCACTTTTGAATGATAAAGTAAATGATATCTTTTGAACGCATTCGCGTAGTAAACTTTTGTATTATATTTTATATTTTTGTTATAAACTTTTGTATTTAGGTTTTGTAACCCCGTCAGTACTAATAATTTTTATTTCAACAACAATGATTTGTAATCAGAACGATCATTGAGAGCAAATATTTTTTTCATGTTATTGTTGATTACATGTTCATTCTTTCAAAGCAGTCTGACTTTTCTCAGTGTTCGTAACAACAATCTGTCCTGTTGTTGTTTTGGAATTTTCTGAACAATCTTGAGTGATGTTTAGGATAGGTGCCTCTTCCAGACTCACGATCTTACGGTCGAAAACTATTTTGGATGTACTATTTAGTAATCTCCGTTAGTGTTATTAAAACTCCACTGCACTTTGTTTGGGTGATTGTCTCAAACCTTTTCGTCCAAACTTTGATTGGATTACTGGGATGCCGCTTGTGATTCCAATATACGAGAAGTTCAGTTATATCTCTCTATTTATCTATTTGTTCAGGGGGTTGCGACAGCGTTCACAACATGTTTGGTTTCAATTTCTTTTACATATATATTTTTAAGTATTGACAACGTAAGACTAATTCCTCTTTCTAAGTATCCTCTCTTCTAATTGTATATCTTTCAAAATGTTTAAGTTGTCTTGCTTTAAGATTCCGAAGAGTTTTAATGAATATAAATACGCTAAGTCCATCAATTATTCTCAAAATATACATATTTCCACTTTCATCTATAAGAAATTGTTCTACATGGTCCATTGTAAAGTGAGAAACGGAACTGTGTTAGCTTTATGTTTGGATGCAAAAATATTTTCCATTGTAGACGATTTGTTGTATGTGCAACTGAAGCATGCGGATACATAGTATTCTTGTACAAATATACTCATTTTAGGACAGAAAACTTTACCTAAAGTTATATCAATCCTACCGCGATGTCCTGATTCATTGTGGCTATAGTAAAGAAAACCTATTTCAATCTATTCATATATTTATTCTTTTATCCTTTATGATATTTATTTATTATAATAAGATAACTGTAAGTATTTGCACCGCTTGTAACTATTCGGTACTTGTAACTCATTATACGTGTATCTTCGGAATGTTCACAGTTTGTGACTTGAAGGCATTCGTTCGGCAGCCCAAAGCATACACATGTAATGCCATGCAGACTGCGCATCAACAACAAAATATGTACGAAACTTCCTTACTGAAAGAACTTCCTTGGTTGTCTTTTTGCTGTAGTATGCAACAGGTTTTAATAGGGTTTTCCCATCGGGTCTCTGCATGAAAATATCACCCACACATAGTTTTACTTGCGTAACATTGCGCTTCTGCAATGTACTTCGGATAATGCAGCGCTGCGATGAATGTCATCCCAATTTCGAAGATGGATTTGAAGACTAATAAGTCTTCATAAGATTCGTAAATAGTTTTGCTATGCTAGCAATCCAGAGATAAATCTCCAAGAAAATGTACTAACTATACAAACTACCTCAATTGGTAAAACTAATTCATAGGTGTAGCAATTTAGGATACAGCATTCGCCTTCTTACTACCCAGTCGTAATACTTCCTTCATATACCAAGTGGTCGGGCTGTTTCTTTATCAGTGGCAGAAGCAGGAGATAGAAGGCTACCCATCTATCGAATTGCCAAATCATACCTATCTTTTCCGAGGAGTTCATTTATTATATACACAGCTGGTGCATAACAAACATCAGCGTAAATTCATAGTGCTCTTCTGGCGTCACAAGTGCTGTTAAGTGCTCTTCTGACTTGCATATTTGATAATAACCGGATTAGGATCTAGACTGGTAATATAAACCTCACCACTGAGATAAACTAGCTAACAATCGTCTTTTAATGTTCTCTTGTTCAACCCCTGATAATCAGAACATAATCGGCGTTCACCTTTGTTCTTTTGAACTGGGACTATTGGGAAGCATATTTTATTATTTCATTTTTATAATTGGTATAGCTATTCATATATCTCTCGCTGTAGTCTATAAGGTTTGTAAACTACTGCCACTTCGTGCAATCCAATATGTATCTTAGTTATATTGATTTTTCTCGTTTCATTCAGACTTAATGCCACACATTTTCTTAATTCGTTAAGTAAGTCCAACACCTATTGTTCTTGATATTTCGTTAGACTTTCTTCAATATGTAACTTTTCCGTTTATACTCGTAGGCTTGTCAGGATTCTTATCGAGATTCATTAGTCTCATCGTCAATTCAGTTGAAAGCCTTTTTAAAATATAATATTCTTGTACATAACATATGATCACAAGCTAAAAGTTTTCCTTTCTTTAACGAAAAGTACGCCAAGTAGTAATTAGTGTGTTTTCTCTCTTTAAATTATGTATTTTCCAGTAAATAAACATATCTAGTGTAGTTTTCATCACTATCTTTACCGGTATGTGTCTCACGGCGATGAAGTGTGCATTATATTTATTCTATCCATTTCTGCCTCATCGGAGGACAAAATTAAACTAATATTTGTATATCTATTTTCATTCGTGATGTTTCTTATCTAAATAGCAAATTTATTTAAAAATGCATTCGGTAATACTAAACGGCCTCAATTTTAAACCTATATAAAATCCAGAGAAATATTGAGCTCGATTCTCGACCATTCCTAATCGACGTAAACTCCCAGAGGCAAACCCTTTGATAAGTGCATTCATCCGTCTGTTCTACTGTGAGAGTCAATTGCTCAGAATAACCAATTTTTTTTTTTTAATAGTGCACTGATTACCAGTATAATATTGTGTATGTATCTTATAAACCTCATCTTGGGTCGTGATACGCAGAACCTTGTTAACTGCATTATTGTCACTTTTTTTTTAACGTTTAAGAGTGTCAGTCATTTCAGTGCGTTTGCAATATAATGAGCCAAGTGCCTTAATCTAATGCTCTTTTTTTTTGCCTCACTTGAAATTTTAGTGTAAATTCCTTGTCGTAATATTTCCTTTCCGCTTACATTACACGAGTTGACTAGACTGGATTTCTCACAAAAGTAGTCTCCAAGTGTATCCTCACTACGGCTCCCTATTGCCAAAATTTCAATCTGTCAACTAATTAAGATCTGTACTAAAGTAAATTTAGTAATATTTTTTTCTCTGCCACGCTTTCTGTAGGCATTCAAATGAGGATAAACCTTCATATCAACTTCGTGCCAATCCAGACATCTTGAGCAGGGCATAGAAAACCGCCACTCTATTTAAACGTAACGGCCGTCTCCTTAACCTTTTGATCTATTTAATGTATCGAGTTTCATGGCTATGGTTGAAACTACTCGTAGGTATCATTTACTTGAACCACCAATCGTGTTCTGTGTATGACTACTGGGTGTATCGATGAATCTATCCATCAAGTTATACGGTCCTAGATTCGAACTTGTGAATTTGGACGATAGCGCTACCTGAATGCGTCTAACTGGATTTCGTTTCGATTTTCACTTTTCTCTTTTTTTTTTGGCAATGGTACTGCACGTTGAGCTCAATCTCGTTAACTAAATCTCAACACTTAACTGGAACGGGTAACTCTTTATGCCTTGGCATTCTCTCTGAGTTTTCGATGTGATGAATGGCTTCTATCTTCGCATTATTATGAGCTACTTCACTTCTTCTTTGTATAATATTTCTTAACCATCTCCGATGAACGGACGCGTGATTCCCAACGTATTATGTATGTAACATATGCTACGTGGGCTTGTAGTTTTTTTTCTTACTTTCTTTCTCTTGTGTTTATCATGCGTCACTTACGGCGTATAGCCGCTTTGCTAAGAGCCCAAAGTTTTACTGGTAGATATTGTCATTTATCAGTATATGGGTATTAATTATTTGAATTTCTTTGAATTTCAATGACTTTGAAACTATCTTTTCGGATTTTGTCGCGGATTTATTATGATTTTTGGTTCCCGACGTTTCGAATGCTTTACA
Organism: Boloria selene; assembly: GCA_905231865.2. Classification (NCBI taxonomy): domain Eukaryota; kingdom Metazoa; phylum Arthropoda; class Insecta; order Lepidoptera; family Nymphalidae; genus Boloria; species Boloria selene. Next base: position 764,671 of record HG993134.1, read on the forward strand.
GCAATCATGGTCACGGGAGAGACTAGGGTATTAGACGTCTCAGGTGGTTACATACTTGTTACAGACAGTGCCTACCCACAATTTTTACAAATATTCAAAATGATAGACTATAAAATTATACATTTCAATTCTAAACATTTAAGATTTTAAAATTTAAATTATATTATAAATATGGCAATATTATTAACTTATTTTTAACTACTATAATTATTATAATTTTCTAACATTTGTTAAAATAATATTAAGTAGTGTTGCTATTATTAAAATATGTATAATGTGTTATATTAAAATATAAATTATTAAAGCAATATTAAACTTTCATATATTATAATTTAAAGATTAATAGTTTAAAAACAACTTGTGTTTTGATTATTTTAAGTTAAATATTAAGCAACACCACTGCAAACTAAATCATTTTTTTTTTTTTTTTTTTTTTTTTTTTAAATTGAAAATATAATATTAAACAAATCTAACTATGCTCAATCCATATTCGATTGATTATAAAAGTTGATTATATAACATTATTATTCTTATCCGATTCCAATTTTCTTTGAATGTGATTTTTTTTTTTTTTTTTTTATAAGAAATAATTTATTAAGTTAAATTATCATAAAACAAATATTACAACTATAAAGAAAAACATTAAGCACAATATCATAAAATATATTATAGTAGTAAATTCATTATAGTGCAATCTATTCAATATAAATACTATTACTTTGAAAAATCCAATTGATAATAATAATAACATTTAATTTAGTCATGAATGTCTAAAGAAAATTTATAATTATTTTACTTAGGATATAAGACACGTTTAAATCCTTCAAATAAATGAAAAAAAAACAACAGTAATGCTAATATTCTCAATTTATTTTGTTTAATATATTTATGATCATTAATATCATGATAATGATATTTTAAACCGATAATATAATTAAGAAAAAAAAATATAAAATGAGGGTAGATTGACAAATGATGTTGAGTAAGGACAGTAACATTATGTAGATTAATAATTGTTATTTCAAAGTGAACATAAACTGATAAATATTTTACTTTGTCCGACTTCGTTTTGTAAAATTATTTTAAAATAACAAAGAGTACATACCAATGTGAGCTGATCCACCACTTCTGATTTGTTGGAATACCACTCAGAATAAAAGACTCACTTATCACTTTTTGTTTATTAACACACATAAATGATTATACTTTTACAAATAATACACAATAATCGAAATATCACACCGGGGCATAGCTCATGCTATCACCGTGGTCGTTAACGTACTGCCCTCTGATTGACACCTCTCCTATATTTATAGTAATCAAAAGTGACAGCTGTCAATGTTTCCATTAGCTGTGTTGCATCGATGTTAACTTTTATTATTGCTCTGTAAATTCAAATAATATTATTAAAGAAATGTAAAAACTGTGAAGACTATGCTTACACATATTAATAAAATTAATAAATAATTATTAATTCATAAATTATTTCTTTCTTATTAGTACAGATTATATTAAACATTGATATTTAAATTTAAAAAAATGTACAGATTATAAAGGGTATGCTAACAGTTAAAATAACTTTTATTGAATCGTATCTGTGGCTGTACTTTGGCTTAAAAGAATGAAAATTCGATTGAAAAAAATAGAAAGTACTCAAATATATATTTTTATATATGTTATATTTATTAATTTTGAATCCTTTAATACAATTTTTTTTTTAATATATAAGTTATATTATATCAAAATTAATAATGAACTCAAGAACTTTCAATATCATATTTTTGATGCTATGAAGTCACAGATAGATAAACAGATACATACTTACTTTACATATATATGTTGGGACATTTACACACAGCACTATCTAGTTCCACGATAAGGTACGAGCCTTGTGTTATGGATACTAGATGGTTGATATACTACACAAATATTAGTTTAAATACATACATATTATAAATATAAACACCCATGACTGGAGTACAAACATTCGTGCTCAACAAATGTATGCCCCCAGCGGGACTCGAACCCGCGACCGCTTGCGCAGCAAGTAGGGTCACTACAAACTGCGCCACGCGCGTCGTCAGACTTTAAACTTATAATAACCTTATTTATACGTCGGACGCTTAAAATTGTTTCATAAATACATTAAAATTCTTTTAATTAAGAAAATGATACAAGTTATTCCAAGAAAAGGTTACATTTTAATGCATCTTGGAGCGTAAGAGACAATCGGGGAAACTAAGAAAACTCATTTTACTTAAACAGTAATGCTGAAAGAACGTTGCATATTTCTTTCAACTTGCACTCAAATAATACCGCAAGCAAAAACTTAAAATAGCAGCCGCTAAAGGGAAGGGAACTAAAACTTCAATTAGTTCTCCTGCAACAGCTATAAAACATTAAAATCTTAGTAAATACACGTCTATCTCTGGACTGGAATAATTACGTTAAGACGTCACATTTATATCAAAAGAGCAGTATAAGTGAAGCGGAATCTTTTTGTTTTATTTTCGGATCTTTTTGTTTCAGCTAATTATTTATTTGTACAAAGAGTGAATGTAATGGGATTTTTTTCTCAGTAATAGTAATCAATTGGCAAGTTTCTAACTTTAAAATGATGAACTTTCGTACGAGTGAAAAGCTTCGCAATAAATATTTATGACGACTTTAACAGTAAAAAACTTAGAACTACTTACTACCTTAAATAAAAAAGTCATTGAGAAACAACTATCGCACTTTTCAAACACCTAAAAGATTTATTGACACATACGAGTACGTTATATTGTGACACCCATTTTTTTCGTTATTTACCCAATATACCCAATTTTTTAAACAACTTTTAAATTAAGATAAATAAATAAATATAAATAAATATGTTGGGACATCATTACAACAGCGCCATCTGGCTCCGTGGTAAGCTACGAGGCTTGTGTTACGAATACCAGATAGTTGATATACTACACATATATTTTTTTTGAAATACATATATAATATAAATATTAACACCCATGACTGGGGCACAAACATTCGTGCTCAACAAATGAATGCCCCCAGCGGGACTCGAACCCGCGACCGCTGGCGCAGAAAGTAAAGTCACTATGAACTGAGCCAAACGTGTCGTCAGATAATTCAGACTAAAAATAATTAATTTAGTCTTATGCCAAGATTTCTTACATTACACTATCCTCAAAAGTACGCAAGGCAATAAGAGAAATCTGAGTATATAAATATAATCGATATGATCTAACATCGAACTAAATTTCAACTAAACATAATTAATAAAACACCTAACGTAGTTTCTGAAACTTGCACCTCCCTTAATCGTATTAATCGTACCAATTGACCAGTCCTTCCGAGTTTCTTAGGGCAATTAAACTTGCGCTAGGACAAAATCAAAAGGGGTAGCATCCACCCCTTTCAACCCCCAAGAGTAAACTTGCAAGACTCGAAGCTGCAGGAAACTTGACCGGCTTTCCGTACTTGCCAACTCCTAACTATCCGATCGGCTCTCACAAAAGCTTTACGAGTAATTTGCTAAAAGTCCGACCCTGAGATTCGAGATTAGAAAACAGGATAATGACTGTTTGTTCTATTTACTGTACCGAATCTAGGGTGAAATTAGTTACGAGCTTTACAATTATATGAAAAGTGAAGTATTTCTTTATCTTCTTCTTCTCAAGATTCAGTTGAAATTAAAACTTGAGATCTAACTGCATCTTTTTAACTAACTCAAGTTTCCTCTAGTTTCTCCCGTGACCATAATTGCTGTAAAACATTCGAAACGTTGGGAACCAAAAAATCTAATTATATCCGCGACAAAATCCGAAGATAGTTTCATTTATAATAAAACGCAAGTTTTATACCATTTTAAATATTACTATTGCTTAGCTTTACGTTCAGTTCTAGAATCTCTATTTAAATTACTTTTATATTAGTCTAAGAAGTTATAGTAAAGAAAGTAACGAAAAAACATTAGGTTTTTGAAGCTTTTGAAACTTTAATGCACCTTTAGCCGATAATAGATTCACAGCATCGTTGGACATGCATTCGAAGCGGGGATTAAAATACTGGAAGTTAGCGGAGTTAGGAAAAAAGTTAAGAACTCGTCAGTGACATGAATATTCTAGCGGTAACTTAAAGAAATCTCAAATGCAGCGCTTATTTTAATAAAAACTCAAGAATAGAATCGGTAAGTTGATTTTCTTCGCTCTTCTAGAGGAAAAAGCGAAAGACAAACCTAGTTATTGCAAATTATAAATATAAATCTTTGAAATGTGACGAGATTTCTTTACGTTTTAGATATATTTAAACTTATACCTAAAAATTCCAACCGACAAATATTTTAGGGCAAACGTCCTAAACAATTTCATGAAGTAATCAAAAAATCTTTATTAAGTTAAATTTAGAAAGATATTTTCTACAACACCAAAGTAATACTGTTTGTTGTAATAATACATATATAACACTATCTTTTAGCAGATATGAAACATTTTTAAACCAAAATAAAGACAACTTATACATACATATATACAAGCTTAGCATCGTCCATTTATACAAAAGGAATGGCTCGTCACAAAACCAAGTGAAGTGACTTTAATCCGGGCTTCGCCTCTAACCTTTTCATGTCTGAATAATTTTCAACATGATTGACTATATATATTAAAGCAGTGAAGGATAACATCGTGAAGAAACCTGCATCCATAAAAGAACTTCAATAGTTTTCTAAGATATATCGGTGCTACACTTGGTCATCTAGGTGGACTAAGAACCAATATCCCCCAGATCAAAGGAAGTATATTTTTGAATCGATATGCATATTTTTAACATGTTTTTTATAACTCTAACTTTCTTTTATAACTCTTACTGTCTTTTATAAGTAAAAGTTGTGCCATCGTAAGCGTTCGTTTATTTTTGACACACTCAATCAAAACAGACAATATTTCAATATTGTTATAATAATTTCAAACCAAGTAAAGGCATAACTTCTACTTAACATTAAAATATTCAATGTAAAATAAAAAATCCATTAATATTGTAATTCCGCTCGACCGCTGTCTGGAATCAGCCGGAAGCTACACAAAGGCTTCGCCAACTTATCGAAGGTTGTGATAGAAATTGTACCAAATAATTCAATTTGAAGTAAAAACTCTGCGCATTTCATTAAAAGACTGGTAGTTATGGGCAGTTAGAGTTAATTTCTTGCACTTTTTGTGCTCTCATTTAAAATACATATTTCTTTTAAGATTACTTTTTTCTCCTTCGAAACACTTGTGCTTGTTGAAGCCTAATGCTTAAAGAATATAAGAAACGCCCACTTTTGTGGCCAATTTCGGTGGGCGGTGAGTCATGTAGGTTGCTCCTAGTACTTCACAGATAGCAGAGTGTAATGTGGAGTAACCATTGGGCCATGTGGTCGACCTGTAGATATTCAACGCATCTTTTACTTTTACTGAAAGATGTAGAAGATGAGGCATCTATTAATATATTTAAGAAAAAATTAAAGAAGTTACATAAGTTTTTTACTATATAATTTTCCTTGTATTAAATGAACTATTGTTCTTTTTGGGAAAAACGTCTTTTTTATATATAATTTTGGACATTATTACACACAGCGTCCGTCCGTTCCGTGCTAAGCTAAGGAAGCTTGTGTTACGGATACCAGATAGTTGATATATTACATATATAATTTTAAATACATACAGATTATAAATATAAACACCCATGACTGGAGTACAAACATCTGAGTTTACCAAATGAAAGCCCAGCGGGACTCGAACCCGCGACCTCTGGCGCAAGAAAGTAGGGTTTGTACAAACTGCGCCAAACGCCTATCTACCCTCGACGCCTAGACTGTCCTGTTGTTGAGGTATGGTGGTTAAATACGTAAGCGATCCTGCGACGTACTATTTACGAGGGAGTTCTGTTACTTTTTATTGGGTAGTACCGGATTCTTATAAGCCGGTGAGCCCTACATAATCACTTATATTTGCACTGATGGTATGTGCAAATGCATTTGTCTATATGAAAATTTGTTCATTCATAACATTTTTTACGGTGATCCAATTAAAGCTTATTAAGCTCCACTTCAAAGATACGCTTTTGTATATCACTTAATAAAGCAGCAAATTTTATGGCTACAGTATAAGAAACTAGTGGAAATAGTGCACATGTGTCCCGTATATTGGTAGTCTTCAAAAATGCAATAAATGCTCCGCCAGGTCCAATGCATTGTCAAGAGCTCTCTAGAGATCTTGAATATATATGATCTGACTTTATTATTATTCACGTAAACGGGATAGACTGGCTACTGGCTGTGCTACAATAACGATCTAAGTAATTTATTCTTAGAATAAAATTGTATGTAAGTCGATGTGTTCTTTTTTGTCAATATCTTGAATCTGCACTATTTAAAAATGGCTGAATAAATAATACTTTCTTAGGTTTACGCGAATATTTGACATTATAAATCGGATTTTGTCGCGGATTTATTTTGATTGTTGGTTCCCGACGTTTCGAACGCTTTACAGCAATTGTAATCACGGGAGAGTCTCTCCGCGACAAAATCTGAAAAGATAGTTTCATTTATAATGACTGATTAATTTCGACTCTTCTAAGAGTTTTGCATTAGTCAGTATTTTTTATCGCTATTAATTTTTTATATGAAGATTTTTATTTATTTTTAATGTTAGACCAAGGATTTAATGAATATGAATATAAAAAGTCATCCTAAAACTAGATTTATGGTGGAAAATTATTTTTAAGTGATTTTGCACTGACGTATGACATATTTTTATATGACTATTTCTATAATAAAAACCAATATTAAGTAGTTTCATTCATTCTCTATCTTTCGGATTTGTTTCTTATAGGTGAAATATTAAAGAGACTAGAAACCTATTGGAAAAGTAGAATAAGATCCACCACTGTGCTAGATTTCCTTCACTTTTTAAATACTCAATATTCTAATATGAAATATTCTAAAAAACGTATTGCGGCTGTATAAGTTATCATCAATGGTAATTTCCCCCAGGTATCGAATTGACTGAAATTGTTACGAGACCGGAATTTTAAGATTCATCATTTTGTTGGAGAGGTTTACAGCCCACTTTATAATTCTCGTTAAGATCAAACGTCTTGTCAGTTTAATTATTATTGAACTTTTCAGGTTGAATCGTCAAGATTTGAGCTTTGATAGCTTTACGTTGAAATTGTAAAACTTCATAATGTGCTGGCGGTGTCGTGGCAAAAATATGAATTCTCGATTTTATTATGTTCTTAATTTTTCTTGTGATTTAAGCTCTTTGTTAGGATGTAATAGTATTTGAATTTTTCCTAAGCTAAGCGATCCTCAGTCTTATCTTCAAACAGTTGTGAAGATATAAAAAAAATGCCGATATAGATAAAGAAAAAGTAGATGTGTAATAATATAATAGGGATTAAAGACTTTTTGTCTTAATAAAAATACACCCTTGCTTCACTCAAATGCATCCCTAGGTCCATTTTTAATTTTTAAAATTATAGTACTAACTATGTATTATTAAAAATAGTCTCGTTATAATATCAGGTATGTGACAGTTAAAATCTGGTTAAAATTGGTCCAACAGTTTCAGATAGTAGTCAGAACAAACAGACAGACAAGAAAACATTTTTAAAAATTGTGATTTTCTTATAAGTAACATATATCATATTTTCATATGATTGATTAAAAAACTGTTATGTTACAAACAGAAATTTCAATTTCATTTATCTGTACAAATTAGTAACAAAAGTCTAAAGTCAATTATTAACTATAAAAAATTCATCATCAATTATATTTAGAGTTTTAATCATGAAAACTCTTTTATAAAATACCTAATTACATTTCCTAATTAGGTTTTAATTGAACATTTTCCAAGTTTATTAGTTTACCACATCACTGGTCACGGCAAGATGGCGTTTTCCGCGTTCCCAACTTTTTTAATTTCACTCCAACCTTCGGCGCTTCGGATAAAGGTTTTATGATCAAGTATCGGCAATTGATTAGCGAACAATTTTCAGAGTAAGTTCAATTAATTGGTATAGCATTGTTAATTTGTTTATACAAGTAAATGAAGTATTAACTTTAAGAAATATATTTCACGGTCCTTTATGATCCAGTCAAATACTATAAGGTCTATATACCTTTTGTTGTCCAACTTTTCTAAGGGAAGAAGAAACAAACACAGAAACTTATCTATTTAGGAGTCTTATATTTACTTAATTCTATATAATATATAATTTGACGACATGTATTGCTCAGTTGGTAGTGACACTACTTTCTGCGCCAGCGGTCGCGGGTTCGAGTCCCGCTGGGGGCATTCATTTGTTGAGCATGAATGTTTGTACTCCAGTCATGGGTGTTTATATTTATAATAATATGCATGTATTTGAAATTGGTATATGTGTAGTATATCAACTATCTGGTATCCGTAACACAAGTCTCGTAACTTACTTCAGAACTAGATAGCGCTGTTGTAATAATGTCCCAACATATTTATTTTATTTATTTATATTTCTTATTTTATTCCTAATTCTTAATTTGATATTAGTTATGTAATGGCTTTTTTTAATGTCCCACTGCTGGGCACGGGCCTCCCTCAGTACGAGGGGGATCAGGCCATAGTCCACCGGGCTGGATTGACTGGATCAGTTTGGACCTCATAAGAAATGGACATATTTTGATATGATTATAGGTGGTTAAGTATAGGTTGGTATGATCATAGTTCAATATATGAGATACTTTGACCGGGGAAAAATATTTCTTCTCTGAGAAATTTATACAAGACCCAACGGACTTTGGTTCGAACCCAAGCGAAACGGAGAATCACTAGTAACAAATACAAGCAATAATAATTTATTACAATAGTCGCTCTGTTTTAGCTTTTAATAGTTATTTAATTATTTCAACTATATTTAATAAGATTAAACTCATGAAATTCTTGAATGAATTTTAGCTGTATTTCAATAATTTCATATGCAAAATTTATTTTGTTTATTTCACTGTAATATTTTACATTCAATTTGACGGGCGTCAATGAAACGAGTTGGGTTATTGGATTGGAGACGCACACTAACTGCCAATATCAGCACAGAATAACAGCATTTGTTTGTAATGAACACTGGCCCGGCTTTTTTTTTAGAATAAGTTAACTAACATTGAAACTCCTAACATATCTCGTAACAAAAAATAAAAATTTCATAAAAAATAAAACTAAGGCGTAGAAAATAAGTTTATCAAAGTAATGCAATGGTATTTGAAGGTTCAGGGTCTCGTTAAAAGCGAATATTTTATGAGAAATAAAGGCGAGATCTGATTCTGCGAAAAAGAACTTATCTATTCCTTATATTATAAAGCTAAGTTTGCATTTGGAAATACTAGTCAGATTTCATAAAGCTTTCTGTATATTAATCCTATCTTTCGGAGAAGGTTAGAAGTACTAAAACACTAATATCACAAACTATATAGGTGAATCTATGGTCTAAAAATAGCATAAACACCGAGTAAAATATTATTTTCTATCTCAAGTTACTAATTAATCATCAACTCTATATTATCAAGTATTTATATGTATTGTATGTATGTAGTATGTATGGTATAAATAATAATATAATATATAAGATATATACACATTAATCATATATATAATTGAATATAAACATCCATTTATATTATGTATGTATTTAAAAATTTATATGTGTAGTATATCAACTATCTGGTATCCGTAGCACAAGCCTTGTAAGTTACCACGGAACAAGATGGCGTTGTTGTAAAAATGTCCCAACATATTTATTTATTATTTATTATTATTATCTATTTTATATGAATGTTTTTGTCTTTCATGTATATATACAACTTTTTTTGTAGATGTTGCACTTTTTGGTCTGCTAAGTGACACTCTCTCTGACCCCATAGGTTGACTGGAAGAGATCTCTGTTAGAGATAAGTCCACCTTTGCCCTCAACTTCTCTGTTATATTTATTTTTATTTTTTTTATGTGTAATAAAGAATAAATATGAGTCAGGTCTAAGCTATATAAGGCATGCTTCAAAACACTCTAAAGAAAAAAAAACAACGTCTGCACAGCAAACTGTCACAAACAGAAAGTCACCTAGCCTATGTTGGAACCTAACTCGAACTCTATTTTCTTTGACCGCTTTATACATGCTTATTCATATTTGCTTAGTTTGTATTTCGTTAGAATAATAGTTAATAATACCAAGTCTCTACTGACTCTACATAATTATTAATATAACTACCAAGTTTTTGCTGAAGACATTAAGACGCGGATCTCTTTTAATTTGATTTGCAGAATTTTTTGCGTTTTATGTCCTTATGATATTTTTTTTATTTAAAGGTTGCAAAGGCCTTAAATCTATATATATATAATGAAAATGGTGTTCGTTTGAGGCACAATCACGCCTAAACCACTGATCGTATCGACATGAAACTACCACCATTCGATGCGAAATTTTTCCTAGATGGTTTATGGCTATTTATTTTTCGAATTCTAACGTTCCTTCATTTTTTTATTGCTGTTTTACTTTTATGAACATTTATCCCGCTAATAAAAACAAAAGACAAGCGTTTTCTCTTGATTCTTTTGTTTTCATGGATTTCAACGGAGTTTACTAAACGGATAATGTTCTTTTACATTCAGCTAAGAATCTACTTACAAACTTCCACGCATCCACCCACCAACTCCCACGCACCCCTGCACACCCACTCTCATTTTTTGATAAAAATAAAATGCCGTATCTATGATCGAGTATCACTTGAGAACGGCTGGACCGATTGGGTTAATTTTTTTTTTGTTGTCTTCAGAATTGTGAGAATGTTTATATGTAAGAAAATTTTAAAAAAGTCTGCTAAAACGTTAAAAATTTCAATGATAATCGAAGTATCCCAATTTCTACTTCTTTAGTTACTCATCACGAAATCTCGGGAACTATAGGACTTAGAAATGTGAAACTTGGTAGGAATATTACTTTCGTTATGTAGAGGTCAACTAAAAACGGATTTTAAGAAATTCATCCCCCAAAGGGGATTGCGGGGGCGTTAACAATGAACAATTCCCGTTTTTAAACTATAGCTCCTATAAATTCCAAATTTGGTAGGAATCTTCTGTAAGAGATGTAGAAATAGTCTATGAACGAATTTTACGGTAGCTCACCCCACAGGGGGTTGCGGGGGTGGTTTAACAATGAAAATTTTTATTTTTTAAGCCGTAGCTCCTACAGACTCCAAATTTAGCTAGAGTCGTCTATATGTGATGCAGAAATGATTTAAGAGCAGATTTTACAACAACCCACCGCCGAAAAAGATTGCGGTAGTGGGTGTTAAAATGTGAAATTTCTATTTCCAAACTGTAACCTCTATAGACTTTAAATTTGGTAGTAATCTTTTATTTGTCATGCAGAAATCATCTCAAATAGGATTTTACGAAATTCTATTTCCAATAGGGATTGCGGGGGTGGGTGTGAGAATGTTAAATTTATGTTTCCAAACTGTAACTTCTACAGACTCCAAATGATTATTTTTTTACTGTTTAAATAGAAAAGGTTAAAGTCAATTGTTTTTTTTTTATTTAATTAATTTCATTTGTTTTTATATAACCTAATAATCTATATAAATAAAATGATAGAGGTCTGCAGTTGTGCGCGCATCACGGAAAAAGTACTGGATAGATTTAAATGAAACTTTCCAAGTTTTATTTCTTAGACACTTGGCCCTTATATAAAAAAAGATTGCGATATCTTCATTTAATAAAAATTTATTAAAGTTTCAAGAAAAAACGATTTGTATATGTACTGCGTGTTCAGTGATGCAGTATGTATGTTTCCTTCTCGCGGAGTAGTGGGGCAAGCGGCGTAGCGCCATGCGGAAAACTTTGTTAATATTTCAAGCAACGCGGACGAAGTCGCGGGTATCAGCTAGTACATACATATTTTAAATATACTATATACACTCGTGACTGTAGTACGAACATTCGTTCTCATCACACAAATAATCGCCCTCAGCCGGACTGGAACCCGCGATCCCTGGCATAGCAAGTAGGGTTCCGTCGATAAATATTATAATGATAATTTACTATTACAATTAGTTAACGATAACATTTGACTTTTACGTACCGGCCATTTCCATCTATACAACAAAGAAGTCAATACAATCAATTCCAATTATAAGGCTAGGAAGAAAATTAATTGCATTTGGGTATAACGGGCGTCCAAAGAAAATATGACAAAGGCTCTCGTTAAACTTAATGACCGATTTAACGCCCCTTTCTAGTCGATTTGATTAAAAATGCTCTTTCATTTGATTTCTTTTTTACTATTCATTTTTTACTAGACTTAGACTTAAGTTGCTTCGGGCACTTAAAGTTAGATTGCAGATTTTATTCAACCCTTCGTTTTTGAAGTAGGTATTAAAAAAATAATTTTATTATAAAACTTAGAATCTGAAATATATTGTTTCAGGACGTGTGTCAGTAATATCTCAAACTTTCAATTAGTCTTAATTGTAATGACTAATCCGTTCCTTAGTATTACTAAACTCGAAAAAGAACTGGACCGATTTGAATACTATTTTTTTGTTTTGTTTACGTGTAATTCGGGGGCAGTATAAATATAAAAAACAAGGAAAACTCCGAAAAATTGCTGTAAAATTTAAAAGTTTAGAACCGTTTATTTTATATAGATATCAATAATTGCCATAACGTTCCTAGAGACGATCCCAAGTGAAACGAGGGTGAACGGCTAGGAAATATTTGTATAGATATTAATAGCTATATAATTTACCATAATATAGTTGAATAGTTTTCCATTAATTTAAAAATATGTAATTATTATTTATTTATTTATTACAAGTATGCATATTACATAATTGAACATATGATATATTTGATAAGTACACGAATCATAATAAAAAAAAATATGTTGGGACATTTACACACAGCACTATCTAGTTCCACGGTAAGGTACGAGCCTTGTGTTATGGATACTAGATGGTTGATATACTACACATATAAGTTTAAATACATACATATTATAAATATAAACATCCATGACTGGAGTACAAACTTTCGTGCTCAACAAATGTATGCCCCCAGCGGGACTCGAACCCGCGACCGCTGGCGCAGCAAGTAGGGTCACTACAAACTGCGCCAAACGTGTCGTCATAAGTACATAGAATTTTATTTCCCTGAGAAATAATGTATTACAGGTAACAGTTATTGGTAACAAGAATTTTACTTGCGACATTTTTCTAAAGGCAATTTGCTCCAGACTCAAGAAAACAAATGTTGGTATTTTAAAATTTTTGATGTCTTTCCTGTTGGATACACGTTTGATTCCTGTTTAGTATTTATTATGTACCGAATTTATAAAACAAAAAAACTTTTGACATAACTAGATCTACTTGGTTACTGTAAAACTTAAATATATGTACATAAATAAGACTTTTAATTGATCTTTTAATAATGATAGGCGCATTTATCTAAATATATACATGTGTTAATTAACTAATAGTTAATTTCAAAGTAAGTGGAAATATATTTATATTATAATAGTATATTCACATGAATTTCAGTATTCTAGATATCAATAACTATATAATGGATATTTGAGTAGTTAGAACTACCAATAATTATTATTAGTTCAGTAAAAACGTTAGTTTAAACAGTTAAACTGTAAAGGAAAAACTTTTATAATTAAAATTCTGAAGTAATATGAATTTTTTTTCGTTCCTTCCGGGTTTCCGATCTCATAAAATATTAAGCAAAATATGACAACAGACTTTTTTGGCTATGGAATTTATTTGTAAAGAAATTAATCAAGATCGACGATGGCCGAAAAATTTTGGATTGAAAATTAAAATTTTCCTGTACGAGTATTACAACTTAATAACTATCTCCACAGACTGAACACATATACGAGGTAGAGAGTTGCAGTATGAAACAGTTAAAATAGAAGTAGTGATGTGAATTTTAAACAGCTTTCATGATGAAAATTTGATTTTTAAGTAGACCATTAAGTTTAAGGGATAAACTCATGTATTACACTGTAATTCATCATCATCAGCCCTTTTTAACGTCCCACGCTGGGCACGGGCCTCCCTCACTACGAGGGAGATCAGGCCATAGTCCACAGCGCTGGCCTAGTGCGTGTTGGCGGACTTCACATGTCTTTCGAAAACTTGCTAGGTTCTCTCACACATGCAGGTTTCCTCACGATGTTTTCCTTCACTATAAGAAGGATATACTTATGTATTACACTGTAATTACTTATTCTATATACGTTAGAAATATATTCTAAAGCTATTGATTCAAAACCTTGAAAAAATTCTTAAACTTAAACTAGTTAATTCCTAAACTTAACCAAGTAGGCCATACCTACTTCACTTTGGGTTGACAGACTCAACCGATTTGAAAGATTTTTATGTTTTTTACCGCATTAGTAAATTTGTCAAAGGTGCTAGATTCATTCTGCTTTCTTCACACGTTGAAACCTATATTTTTTTATTTGTGTAATAGAGAGATAAAAATAGAGTGACCACTTGGCATGATTTCTGAAAAGATTTTAGCACCAAAAATGAATGACTGTTATACAAACTTGCGAGCCTTTAGACCTCCTTAATCCAGCCCTGTCACATAATCCGGTCATAGCGGACATCTACCAAATACAAACAACTACCTCCCTGCCAAATTTCATCTTAATACTTCAAACGGTTTTCAATACTTCGTGGTGAATGAGTTTCGCATTTATATAATTAGATGAGTACTTAAGGAACTCAAAATAATAAAAACACTGGCAAGTTATTTGTCTGTTTAATAAAATGCTTATGATTTTTAAAGTGTTCATTTTTCTCCTGTTACAGTATAAAAGGGTATTGTGGCGATAACATTGAGTTTTTCATAGTAAATTAATCTACTCGTATTTTCCTCCAACGAGGGTCTAAGGAAGGAACAACGAACAAAACAACAAACGTAAATTTATTAGTATGCTACTATTTTGCTCGATATTATTTGTTTAGGAAAACGTTTGGGATGGAGAAGAAATCTAAACTTTTCGATGTACGTCTCTTTATATAGGACTAGCGACTCGCCCTCACTTCGCTCGGGCTCTTCCCTAGATTTAGCACAGGCAAAGCCGCGGGATCCGCTAGTTATGCATATAAACCTTCCTCTTGAATCACTCTATCTATTAAAAAAACTGCATCAAAATCCGTTGCGTAGTTTTAAAGATTTAAGCATACATAGGGATATAGGGACAGAGAAAGCGACTTTGTTTTATACTATGTAGTGATATATCATTGAATGAAAATTCTCGTTCTCAATGTTCTTCATTTCTCGTTCACAATATTCTTTAAGTTCTCATTTTTTCGCAAATAATATCTTATATATTTTATTTCACTAGCGACTCACCCACGCTTCACTCGGGTTCATAGGGTTAGCATGAGTGAAACCGCGGGTATCGCTAGTAAATATATACAATAACTTGACAAATTATATACTAAAACCTTCCTCGAAAATGACTCTATCATTTAGTGAACAGCATGAAAACTGGTGCAGTAGTTTTTGATTTTATCACGAAAAACAGACAGCAAGGCGGAGGACATATTTTATAATATGTAGTGATTATGGAGCATTGTAGATTACTAAGCGAAAGTTTACCAATATTTTTAATTAAATTCTCAGATTGGTCATATATTATTTTATTAACCCAGTGTGATTCAAATCGCACATGAGTGTATGTGAAAGTATTCTCTTTCTCTAATTCTAATGTAAGTTTTTTAAATAATTTCTAAGTTCATTAGCAACTTCATTTTTCTATATAACTCATATTTGGCAACCCTTACAAGAGCTAGTCGTGTTTCTTTTATTTGTAAACACCACAAATACGACTTTAAGGGACCCGTCGGGAGGGGTCCGAGTAAAAATAGAATATTATTGTAATATCTGGTAAAATCTTGGTTGTTTCTGATACCAGCTGGGAATCATAAATGCTTTACAGCAATCATGGTCACGGGAGAGACTAAGGTATTAGACGCATAGCATTCGAAACGTCGGGAACCAAAAATCATAATAAATCCGCGACAAAATCCGAAAAGATAGTTTCATTTATAATGTCAAACATTCGCGTAAACCTAAGAAAGTATTACCAGCTGGGAAATTATTTATTTGAATATAATTATGTACAATAATCTAGCCTACGCCTCAATAATCTAACTTTTGCTAACATTTTGTTGGCAAAGGATTTTATGTCCTGAGGAATAGAGCTTATAGATCTATATATTCCCAAATATTCCCAAAATATATAATATTTACATTGCTTTTATAAATATGATAGTTTTTATGTATGAATATTATATGCTTATCTTTTTATTTAGTACAAACATATGAAAAAACACGTAAGCTATTGTTAGAGAACACTAGGTAGGTACTGTTAATGAACCTAGTTATATATTATATAGCCTCCCTAACGACTATTATTACTACGGCCGTACGTATAGTACTAGAAAGTAAGTAGGTGGCAATAAAAAAATCCTACCAAATTTATAGTTATTATTTAATGCTCGAGCTGGGATTAATCCCAATTAGAGATATCCTATCAGATTAATTTCACTTCGATGTAAAGTTCAAAAGAAAATATGACAAAGCTTTCTCGTTAAATTTAATGGTCGATTTTTGAGCTTTCTACTCCATTTGATTAAAAAAATGCTTTTCCGCGTCAATTGATTCACATCTCGATTTTCTATCAAAATCGTCTTTATTGAGAGGGCATAAAGCGTTTAGTGTGCGCCCTTGAAGTATTAACAACTTTATTTTAAATCCGTCGTAATATAATTAATGGCCTTTACCAATAGTTTTCTAGTTTTGTTCCTTCTGCATATAATATAACAAAATACTGTACTATTTATTAGGGTTCCGTACCTTTAATATAAATAAATAAATAAAAAAAGAAACCCTTAGAATCATTTTGTTGTCTGTCCGTTCTGTCCTGCAATCTCAAAAGTACAAATAAAGGTAGAAATCTAAAAACCTTAAAAACGTGGTTACAACAAACATTTTTTTCCATTATGTTTCATGCTGCGGAACCCTCAGTGTGTGAGTAAGACTAGCACTTGCCTGATTTTTTCGAAATTTCTTTTGAAAAGTATAAAACTTTCTCCATAAGGATTATAAAGAAACACGTAAATCGTGGCATTATTGAAGATAAATCAAATCAAATCAAATCAAAATATTCTGTATTCAAATAGACTTTTACAAGCTCTTTTGAATCGTCATTTTTACATTATCAAAATTAAAAGTCAGTCTGTAAGTCTGTGAGTAAACTATCACCGGCTCGGAAAGCTGGCTGAGAAGAACCGGCGAGAAACTCAACAGTTGCTCTTTTCAAAAAAATATTTGGTAACAATATTGTATTACAATTTATAGATAGTATAACGTAACATACATACATACTCAAAACAAATTGAATTCACACCAATTAAGTACCGCCAATTCGTAAGAGTCATTCAAAGTTATTCTAGAAATAGGTATTGTGAGAACATTAAAAAAACACAATTACTAACTTAGGCGACTTTTCACTCTAGTGTATGAAGAAATTTCATGAAATACAGATTAAATATTAAATAAGTAAAGGCGAGGGTGGATATTAGTATAACTAAACAGTGATTACGAAAAAATAAAACAAAAAGTTTGTTTGTAACTTTAGCAAATATTAACGCAGTCGGTAGGATTCGAACCTACGCTCCCAGAGGGAATCTGATTTCTAGTCAGACGCCTTAACCGCTCGGCCACGACTGCTTATTCCACCTTTACTATTTTGTCGATCGCTTTCATACTATTATCGAATTTCACTCTGCTTATTTTAGTACTGGTGTTTAAATAAATGGTTAATAACACATAATAATATATTATGTAGACTGTATTCTGATGGAGGAGTGGAATTCGACTCTTGTGTAGTACAATTTACACATTTATTGCTTTGTTTATGTTCAAATAATACTTTCTTAGGTTAACGCGAATATTTGACATTATATATGAAACTATCTTCTCGGTTTTTTTCGCGAATTTATTATGACGTAGGGAACCAAAAATCATAATAAATCCGCGACAAAATCCGAAAAGATAGTTTTATGTTCTCAAGAAGTTTTGATATCACATTTTCAGCTTATTTATTGTTATAATAAATACATAAGGCCAGTCAAATCAAGTTATTAAAATCGATACATAAACGATATTTAAAAATTAAAAAAATTGACGACACGCGTGGCTCAGTTTGTAGTGACCCTACTTGCTGCGCCAGCGGTCGTGGGTTCGAGTCCCGCTGGGGGCATACATTTGTTGAGCACGAATGTTTGTACTTCAGTCATGGGTGTTTATATTTATAATATATATGTATTTTAACTTATATATATATGTAGTATATCAACCATCTAGTATCCATAACACAAGGCTCGTACCTTACCGTGGAACTAGATAGTGCTGTGTGTAAATGTCCCAACATATTTTTTTTTTTAAATCCTTTAGCCCGACTATTCAGTTTTTTTAGTAAATATTACTCGATCCCTATATTATAATATCATATAATAACGGTATGACCGATCAGAAGCAATCAGAACTAAATGCATTCAAGCGAGAAAAATGAAACACCGAGAACACCCAGCCTTCAATACTGTGGGAGATGAGGTCGCGGCATAGTATTCTGACTTTTATTAAAATTTTCAAATCATTTACTCATATATAAATCGTGTAACCGTCTGTACGTATATAAAATGGTTCTATAGAGAATAAAATTAAATATACCATTTAAATAATTAATAATATTAGTTATGTTATCAAGTTTCCGAACGTCACTTTTCAATATTGGTTAAATCTATTTATATATAATTCGGAAAGAAATTTTGTTTTCACTAGTATGAGAGTGAACGCTATGAGTAAATTATAAAAATTGTAAAATACTGTTATATATACAATGTAACAAAGTTCGACAAAAAGTCATATCTTTAATAATGACTATTAGTAATCGAGGTATTAGAAAATACACCTTAATCGAATGTAAAGTACATGTTAAGTATTATAAAAACAGTTTTTTTAATATGATTATACTTTAGTAGAAAAGTTTTTGTAAACTTTCTTTATACATTATAAAACTTTCGAAAGCTCCAATATAACATATTTCTAACAAAATCATATAAACAAACATTCATACAAAATAAAAACTCTACATTAAGTAAAGTCATAGTCAAGTGCTAGTGTATTATTATTCTTTCTTCTGTTTCGATGCAATATAGCTGCATTCAAGTTACAACGTCCAGAATTAAAACGGGAACGTGATTGGTGCTGCAGTGGTATTGTGGCGTCTGTACGGACTGCAGATGGGTTTTAATTGAAATATTTACGCAATTTATATATATATATATATTGTAACATTATGTTTGTTCGTCAAAACATTAAGCCTACGTCCGCACAGACAGGCGGCTTGCTTAGTGCCTTTACTTACGAATGTAAAATAATGATAAAAACTAGACTTTACTTGTGGTGAGGAAGAACAACTCTTTGCTTCGTCATATTACTTTCAAAAAACCATTGAAGTAATAGACAGGGCGTTGGATAACGTAAAATAACAAAATACATAGTTTAACCTACTTTTAATAATAATTTAATGTTTCGAAATCTGAAAAATAACAGACGAAATAGAAAATGTCAAAGGGTAAGGGCAAGTTTTAGTAAATTAACACTAACGACCTCTCTCATCAATGAACTTTTATCGAAACTGTAACACTTTACTAACTTACAATTTACTAGACTCGGTGACCTAAATCTGAGCTTTTTGGTGTTTAAAAACTTAAATTCTAGACTCTCAACATTACCAACTGTGCTAACTTTTGAAGGTCATACTTGATAAGCATTCGATTTAAGTTTATAACGTAATTTTTTACTTTTTCTTTTTCAATAAAGTATTTTTTAAATTTTTAACGCAAGCGAAGTTGCAGGTTCCGCTAGTTATAGGTACATAAAAACCTCTTGAATCACTATATCTATTAAAAAACACATCAAAATCCGTTGCGTAGTGTAAAAAGATCTAAGCATACATAAGGACAGACAGACAGCGGGAAGCGACTTTGTTTTATACTCTGTAGTGAAGTGCCATTTTTTTACAATAAACCCACCCAAACAAATATAACGTTTTAAATGAATATTTAGTGAATATTTAACATTATACTCAAAACTATCCTTTACATGTATGAATCATAAGCATGACCGCTTCAAAACATTGAGAACATAAAGGTATTTTAGAAATACCTCTTTAAATTCAGTAAAAAAACTAAACATTTCAAACTCTTAGACCATAAAAATTAATACAACGCTTATTTAATTACGAATCATTTCATTACCGATACTGTTCATTTTATTATACTTATAAAAATTATTGACAGTATATTGAACGGTAATGTATTGGGTATTAGTCGGGTGTTGCTACGACTCCCCGGCCGACCATTGTCAGCTACGAAATTACTCATAGCAATAACTCATTTGCCTTTTTATTATGTTTTGATAGAATGTTCATTCCGAGTTTTCATTTGTAAATAATTATATGGTGATTTAATTAAAGGTTTATATTCGATCTGTTAATTAAGGGATATGAGTATTTTAATCAATATACCTATAATAAAAAATATAAGATATTGATTCCCCATACCAATTTTCATCCCCCTGCTCACCTTCTTAAGGGATGATTTCCTGGATAAAAATTATCCTATGTACTTCCCAGAGTCTCAAAATATCTTCATACTTGTGTACGCAGATCATAGACAATGATTTTAAACAAAAGTAGGCATTTTTTACGAATCAAAGCCTTATTTATCGTTGGAAAATGCTACTTATGTATACATACAGGTAGTTGCTATATTATGTGAAGTTTACCGGCTAGAAGCCAGTCCCACTAAAACCAACATACCTCCCACTCTTAATGGAGGCCACTTCATTGTGCGTTTCTTGACATAAATAAATAAATAAATATATTGGGGCATTTACACAGAGCACTATCCACGGTAAGGTACGAGCCTTGTGTTATGGATACTACATGGTTGATATACTACACATATATAAGTTTAAATACATACATATTATAAATATAAACACCCATGACTGGAGTACAAACATTCGTGCTCAACAAATGTATGCCCCCAGCGGGACTCGAACCCGCGACCGCTGGCGCAGCAAGTAGGGTCACTACAAACTGCGCCACGCGTGTCGTCAAACATATTTCCCGGCTGGATTGCTGAAGGCTTCTGAGATCCCACTTTAATATAAGCTGTTAATATTTGTGTTGTCAATTTCAAGAAATCCTAAACTATTTTTATTCAAATAGAAAATTGCCTTCATGTGTTCGGAACATAACAAATACTATATTAAGACCCGCGCAGGTTGCCTTGAAACAATAACAGTAAAATCAAATGAGCTCGAAAGGAATTGAGGCGATATTAAATGAACATCTTTTATAACCAATCTAATATTATATTAAACAAAAATATACAAGCATTCGATCAGGGGTATGCTTATATTTTTATCTATACTTCTATACTAATATTATAAAGAAGTAAAGTTTGTTTGTTTGTTAAATTGTAAGGGGTAATCTCGGGATCTACTGAACCGATTTTAAAAATTCTTTCACCAATAGAAGGCCACATTATTGCTGAGTGTCATAGGCTATATAAAAAACCGAAAAATAAAAAGGCTTTTACGTGGTAGTCCGTTTTGCAAAGTGAATCGGAGAAAAAACGGTCGATTGAAAGCGTTTCTTACGAACGCTGCCTTAACTATGAAAGATATATTTTCTAGAGAAAAGATGTGGAGCTTGAAAATGCCTACATAAAAGTCAACGACAGCATATGTCTAACTTTTATATTTAAATTTAAATACAAAAAGTAGTTTTTTTTTTATATTAGTATAGATAATTTAATTTTCAATATTAATAAAATAATTTAAATTATTTAAACACTCTGTACTAAAAAGGAATTATTAACATTATGCCCAACGAAGTGGGCACGGGTTAGCTAGTAACTATTCATAAATATATTTCACGATACGTTTAACTCTATTTGTAATGTGTTATTCTTTCATGTTTTTATATTAGTAAAAATTATAAGAAAATATTGTTTATTCTCACCTTTCTGATTATGTCATTAATACCAATGTTTAAGTTAATCGGTTAAAGTTAAAACCATTTGTCTTCGAAAAAATATGGATAGTCTTCGACACTTCGACAAACATTTGTCAAAACTTTAAAATAATTAACGGAACTTACAGAAAGCTTATAAGTTAGCGATTTTGTACAAAAAATAATATTATAATATGGCAAAAGTAACTAGAAGATGACAATATGATTCTTTAAATAAAACTATGAACCATTTTATATTACATGTATTTATTTAACCCATTTTGACGTCCCACTGTTGAGTACGGACCTACCTTCAATAACAGCCCATGTTCTACTACGCAGGCTAAGTGGCTCCATATTTGAACCCGATTTACTCGGTTTTCCACGAAGTTCATTACCGCTGGGCTACAACTATCGCTATTACATATAAAAAGATATTTATTTATATGTATAAGGAAATATTTATACTACTTTTATGTAGAGAAAAAAGTAACACACATCTAACTTATTAAATTTTTTGCTTCGAGCAGATATCAAACCTCCTACAAATGTAATAATGTCTTCGTACGACTTATAAATTACTTAACAAAGAGAAAGTAAGGGTTAATTAAAATAAGTTCGTCTCAGCCTCAAGGGGTTCACCCTTTCACTTAAGCTAATGGATTTATTCAAACATTTTTTTCGGACCTTTAAAACGTAATAATCCGGCTCATCATTAAACAGCGCCTTCATTATCTATTCCGTCAGGCGGGTGCGTAGTTCGCGATACCAGCTTAGGCCACATTCACATTAGACTCATTGAATTCTATTTCATTCAAAAATAACGAAATAGAGAATGAGTTATTAAAAGTATCCCATAGGATACTTTCTTTGATTTAATCAAATATTCGTCATTTTTAAAGTTTTAACAGCAAAGAGCGATGCACATCGCTCAAAGAACGCATGGTAGTTGGTGACTAAGTTTTTAATTTCCAGCCACGCATCGGACGGTGAAGCCAGACCCAGCCAGACGATATAATCAAGTCATTACAACTCACTGGATGTAAAGGGCAAGAGACGGTCATGGGAATCTTTCAGGCGGCCTATGTTCCGATGTAGATGTTTTTCGGCTGAAACAATTTGTTTATTGAAAAAAACCTAATCTCTTCCATAGCTCTCATATGAAAATATATTCTCCCTTTAGGTGCTATGTTATAAAGGATCGATTCTACGACCTCCAGAAAAGTTGATGTTAAAATAAGTCTCACAGCCACTGTACCTATAGGTCGTCAGTGCTCTTATTCTGTTCCGAACACTAACATGAGCTCAATAGTGTGGATTAAACCTTACACCCGGTAGCTTACCCAGCCTTCTAAGTAATTTATCCGGGATTCGACTTAACCGCTCTACATCTGAGTGGGATTTAAAATAAGGACACCATTAATATGCGTCTCGGAGAAGGCAAATAGCAACAAGCAGGGTACAGATTAGATGCAAACAGAGCTCTTTTAATTACTTACTTTCTAACCAACTTTGTAATGTAAAGTCCTTAATTCGATTGTCTTCAGAGTTATTCACGGATATGTCTTGGACAGTAAATATTTTTTTAGTAAATTTCAGCAAATTTCTTCGTTTTAAAATCTGGTTTCGACTAGCAACTTGATAGAGTTTCGAATATATATCAATGTGTAATATTACGTCATAACAAGTCTGTTTAAAACATATACGAGTTGGTATCCTTTAAGGTATAAAAAGCGAGAGTATTACTTATTTAACCAGCACACATTTTTAAACATTACATGAATTTCTTACAAAAACTGATAGGCTGAAATGAGAACGTAAGAGGATACTCTTCTCGGTGAGTGAAAGCTTCGTGTAAAATATTAGAAAAAAGGGTATCTTAGAAAAAAATAGACTTGTATCATATTTTCTTAAAAATTAACGCATACGGACAAACCGAATAAATTTTTTATAACTAATCTTTTGAAGTCTCTGTTTTTATGTGTACACAATATGTTACAGTCATTGTTTTTAAAAAAATCATATTCAGATTTCGCTAATTTCCATCTTTTGTATAGATTATTAATAAGCAATTTTATTTTCTGTCGCGTCTGCACTATATAATCTATGTCGCATAATGAGATATCCGCGGATGTGGATCTAATTGTTTGACTGGCACTCGAAAGCAGCGCTATATTATAAGCAAGTCACTTAAACATACAGGGTTTTTCATTTTCGTTATTATACAATTAAATATTTTTCTATTTAATGTATTAATTAGTGAATGTATGTTGAAATAACAGTGCATATTCACCATAACTTTTATGTGACTAATGCAAGAGTAGTTTATTTTTTCTTTTTTATCTTTCTTTCTTGCAAATTTAGTGAATTGACATAGTTTTCCCATAGATATAGTTTATGAACAGAAAACTACTTGTATTGATATACTCGTAGTACTATAGTACTTCTCATGGTTTTTACCTCATAGTTATTATTCATTTAAGTGTGATGTATAATGTAGGTACTTACTTTATGATAATAAAGAAATTTCAAAATTAAATCAATCACCTCTTATAGTATATGAAGGAGCGCGTCAATAAATTTCAAGATCTAATTAAAATTGTGTATAAAATATATAAAATAATGTGAAAATGTAAGAAAATACACTTTAATATTTTTTTACTATTTAAGTTAAGATTATCGTCCATAATAATTTCGCTATTAATGGACGCCATAACAAAGTCTAAAACGTAGCCTTAGTATAACCAGTACTCCCTACCCCTAAAAAAATACTTCAAATTATTTTCACTAATTGAGATCAGATTTTCATAATTTATAATTTTGTTGCTACGGTTTTTAAGAAAAAATCTACATTAAAGAAATTTGAAGCAAGTTTATTAACAAACTACCGAACGATTTAATTTGTTAACATAGGCAGTGATAGCCCAGCGGTAACGCGATCGCTTGTATAACCGAGTGACGAGGGTTCAAATCCGGGTCTCGCACCTCTGATATTTTCATGTGCGAATCATTTCTATCATGATTACCACTTGTCTTACGGTGAAGGAATACATCGTAAGGAAACCTACATGTCTGAGAAAACCTAGCAAGTTTTCGAAAGACATGTGAAGTCCGCCAACACGCACTAAGCCAGCGCGGTGGACTATGGCCTGATCCTCATACTGAGGGAAGCCCGTACCCAGCAGTGGGACGTTAAAAAGGGCTGATGATGAATAGTTTATTTAAAAAGACAGGGGAGAAGTTCTGTGTCTTACATATTCTGTGCAGAAACGTCTCAACGCGGATGCAGATCTAATTGTTTTATTGCTACTAAACCAACGTCGCTGTAATCGCGAGGTTCGTAAACACGCGGCAGTTGTCGCGCCCTTCGTTATCTTCTGACATTTTAACTGGCTTTGTTTGGATTATAATTTTCTGGCTGAATTTTATTATAGGATTTATACCTACTAAGATAAACAAATATTTCACTTAAATGAAATTCTTTCAAACGAAATAAATGAAAAAGTATATTAAAAAATGTATATACTCTGTGAATAAGTTCGCGTTATGTATTCTTAAATGTCTTACATTTTTTGGTGTAATTTTTTGATCTCGGGAAGATATCTTAGAAGGCTCATTCATTAACATATTATAGACGTGATGATGATGATGATGATATAAACTAGCATAAACATACGCATATAAATATATATATTTATATATATATATACCATTTCATTCAAGACCATATATCTGCAGTATATTAGTAAATCGTTGAGTATCCTTTATATAAAGACACTGCAGCAGTATTTGATTACGGATAAAGGACCAAATCGTTGCATTGTCACTGTAATAAGAGTATCGTTATAACTTTTATTAGAAATTAAACAGTTCAGTTCTATGTAATCTAAGCTTTGTGAATTGACTGACGCAAAAGGTGTAAAATAATAACAGATTCACGTCAACTTTTCATACAGAAGTTAACTTAAACCAGATTAGTGAGCTTTAAAGCAAATGCCTTTACTTAATAATCCACTGACACAACATAATCAAGGGAGCTTTCGATTGACGTGCAAAGCTTTCAAAATATATCCAATTTAAAGCAGACACTGTACGTTTTAATTACCATTTGCCAAAACTACGAATTAGCCGTCGTTAAACCACCTCGCCTATTTCGTATCTGCTTTGGAAATGGGCGGATTTCTCTATAATTTCGAACCCATATTTGAGAACCACATTTGTATTCAGTTACTAAGGTTGGTGTTTCAAAAATATAATTTGCTAAATTTCCTGCTTTTTAAAGAAGAAATTAATTTTAACCTGTATTATATAAACATATTATATTTTAAATAACCTATCTAAAAATAGATACCAATCATTGAATGTACTTGAGAGTTAGTATTATTTTATATGTATCATTATTCTCTTCGTTTTTAATACCGGTAATGCAAATAAACTTATATTACCAAAAACAATCATAAGGGGTAGGTGGAAGGATTTTTATAAAAAACTAGCTATTTATAAAATAAAGACAAAATTAAGACATAAAGTATAAAGTTAATTGTTATGAACTACATGCTTTATTAGAAAGGTAGATTATAAAATCAATCAACCAATTAACTAAAAAACTGTATTTGAAAGATTTATAGCGTTATATATCCAATGATAAAGAACCCTAAAGTATAGAAACGTGGGCTCGATATCGATATCTAAGGATTATCGTTAAGAGCACATCTGAGTTTATTTACTTCCTTGTTACGAACTAAAATCGCTGACTAGATAGTTAAGGCAAATACGGTGCCTTAATACGGATGAGGGCTAGGATTCTAACTGTAATGGGGTCAGAATTAATTTTACTATACAATACCGCTTTGGATTCAATGCTGTAGTGGTTATTCTAGTAACTTTGGTCATAGCTATTTGAACTATACATTATAGATAGTGAAAGTGATACTTAAGTGAAATAAATATTAGATTTAGTAGAATGTATGTTATAGGATTATTTATGATGATTATGATTTTGAAAGTGTATAGAAGATGAAGGTTAAAGAAAGGATATGCTCTATTTCAATTTCCACTATTAACGTAAGTAAGTTATAGTCTAATATCGCTATGCGGTTATCACGTATGTAGAGCCGCAGGAGAAATTTGAATTTAAAATTAATTTTAGAATTAACCGAATTCCTATTACTGAAAGCTTTTAGCAAATAAGTCTTAACAAATAACAATTTTATATATTTTCCTATTAATTCTTTAATATTGAAAATTTAAAGTTATATTGTCTTAAAAATTACTTTAAACTATTTACTTCATATTGAAACATTTCCCTTAAATAAGAACACTCGATAGATATAATCTAGTTAAAAAATGAATGTATACAATTCGTATGTAACAAACATACTTACACTCGATTTTAGAATAACCTATGTATTTTTTAGTCCCGACCAATCGAAGCCTTTGAAACTAACCATTTTGATTGCATCGAACGCTATAAAAATTACACTTGTACAAAAATGTAGAGTAAAATCAATCAGAAACGAAATCCTTTCTTTTTAACTCCGGAAATCCAGGAGAGCTAACCTCTACCCCAGATTCCAGGCTATATCCCCCACATACATATTCAAGCGGCGAATTTTTAACGCGGCCGTGATGCTTCACACTAACATTTCACTCCTGTACCGAAATGGAGAATTATTCCCTTTGACTTTGGGAATCGTGAATCTGAAAGTGGCTTTAGATTTTTTTGGACTATACGTGTTTAAAACACAAGTTTCTATTTTTGCGGTATTTTCGAAAATGTATGTAGACGTAATATACAAGAATCAGTGAATTTAAAACTTAAATTCAATTACTATTAATGTAATTCATCACGAAATTTGTTGATTAATTTCTTGGTTGATCCAAAAATAGATGAACCACATTTATTTCATTGGTCCCAAATATACAACGATGTTTAGCACAAATGCAATTATAATTTAGCATACTCATATTTTGTCTAGCTTTCTTTAGTATTTATACTACTCGTGTCTCAACCTAACCTCGTCTGGCCTACGTTTTAACAATTATAAAAATAAAATAAACCTTTATTGCTGTTTACAGAGGTAATAAAATATCTGTCACGTTTGGCGCAGATTGTAGTAACCCTACTTTCTTGCGCCAGCGGTCGCGGGTTCAAATCCCGCTGGGGCCATTTATTTGTTAAACTCGGATGTTTGTACTCCTGTCATGGGTGTTTATATTTATAATATGTATGTATTTAAACTTATATATGGAGTATTTCAACTATCTGGTATTCGTAACACAAGATCCCTTCGTAGCTTACGACGAAACTAGATTGCGCTGTATGTAATAATGTCCCAACATATGGATTTAATATTACACTATCACAATATACTTCCGACATGGTCAATGTGCTCGTGAGGCAGAGTCGAGTGTTTCTCTAACATAGACTCGCGCTATTGACTCACGCTTTATAACATTTCTAATGGCATATTTTTGTGTTAGCAATTTGATTTTTATTCATCATCTTCCACGTATAAGCCTCCTATATCCTAAAAAACCAAAACTTTACACAAATACACGCGACTTGTTGCTACAAACCAGTGGAAGGTCGCCACGAAATTGTTTCTTATTTTTACAAAGTCCAGCAAAGAGGATTAGTGGGGTGGGATAAGAAATTCTCAGCAGTCAGTAATTTATCTTAGTAATGACTATAGCAAGACCACGCCTTTTTTGGATCTGTTTAAGAGAATCAAGGCGAATTTAAAACGGTGGAATTTTCTTAAACGGTCGTTCATTTCGCAAACAGCGGTGATTAAGTTGCGGAAGCTCTCCCCAAGACATGATTGATGCGGCCACGCCTGAAATATATCTATTCGAAATGACTTTTTGCTAATCAGATAAGTAAATACAATAATAAAAATATCCTTACCTATAAATAAACGGATAATTCAAATAAATGAAGTAGCCATGATATTGTAATAATAATCACAATTTTCGTCCGTAAAATGTAAGTTTAATATACATTTAACAAATACGAAATAAAGTAATTTTAAGTATCAAAAATACTATTCTAAAATAAATATTTTCTATATTTGTAAATATAAGAATTGTGTCAATTTTTTTTGAGTTTTATACGCAGATACAAGTGCAATCTCTATTCCTGTCACTCTCATACTCCGGTGGGACGACTACTCGACACGACTAGTGCGAGTAAAGGCACTACCGAAGGCTTTACGTGCTCCGAGGTGCGGGGACACACCGCCTACTCTGGGCTGTTACTGATGCTTACTAAACAGACAAATCAATTAACTAAACTTGACTTTTTTATGGAACAAAGAGGGCAAAGGGGCAGGAGGCTCACCTAACGGGAAGTAATCACCTCCGCCCATGGATATCACCATGGATATAACACCGCAGGGCTTGCAAATGCGTTTTCGGCCGAGACTCAAACCTAAGACCTCCGGATACGCAACTGTACATGACAACCACTAGGTACACCACAGAGTCAGTTTGAAATTTCAGTAATAGTAAATCATCACACACCCTTTATTTAAGTGTTTCCATAAGATAACATGATTTAATAAAATAAACATTACGTTATGAAATAGCTCAGATTTACTGAATGTACTCTGAATAAACGCTGTAGGATTACTTGCAATGCAATAAGTTATCTCCCTAATAGTTTTAAAACCGTCTCGAGAAAGTCATGAAGTTACATTGTTAGTTTCAAATGCGAATTTTGCATTCGGTGTCTTGAAATAAATACGGCGACCATCTTGTATTAAAAAGCTACTTCCGCTATGCAGATGGCATAACGGAAGTAGCCTCGATTTAGATTTACATACATGCAAGGTCGATGTGTTTTTTAATCAATTTTCATTGAAGTCAGTATGATTATAATGCGATGATAACAATGAATAATGATAGTGCTTATTTTTTTTGTCCATTATAATAAAATAAATAAAATAAATAAAAATAGCCTTTATTTCTACTACATAAAATTTACATAATTTCCCTAATATTAGCACTCCTTTGTTTATAGTTTCCCTAGTTGCATGCAAATTTAACACTTATATATTTTTATTTTCATATTATATTACAATTTAAACTAGTGTAGTAGTCGCCTCTGTGGCGTAGGCCTCCCCTAAACCTTTCCACACTTCCCTTTCTCTCGCCTTTTGCATCCAATCAGATCCACATATTTGACTGAAGATATCCCTCCATCTCTTATTTGGTCTTCCTCTCTTTCTTTTACTGTCCCTAGGTATCCATTCTGTTAATCGTTTTGTCCATCTGTTGTTACGTATCCTACATATGTGTCCAGCCCAGTGCCATTTGAGCAACCTAATTCTTTTCCTTACATCTAAAAGTCCTGTTTTTTGCGTATGTTATGGTTGCTGATTCTATCCGATAATTTGAAGCCAAGCATGCTGCGCTCCATTTTGCGTTGACAGATAGCGATTTTTTTCTCATCCTCTTTCCTTAATGACCATGTTTGGCAGCCATAGGTTAGGCACGGTAATATAGCTGTTTCATATACCTTTTTCTTAATATGTATGTTAATGTTGCAGTTTTTCATAATTTCATTTAGTCCCCAGTATTTTTGCCAAGATAAAGCTATTCTTCTTTGTATTTCCTTATCTGTACTGTTTTCAAACGATACTAATTGTCCTAGATATATGTATTCTTTTACGTATTCTATTATTTCTTCTCCTAGTTTTATATTTTGGGGCTCTCCATTTGTTATAAATTTTGTTTTATACGTATTTATTGATAATCCTACCTTCTGACTTTCTCTTGCTAGTTCGTTTATCATGATTTGAAGATCTGTGGCGCACTCTGCAAATACCACAATATCGTCTGCAAAGCGTAGGTGATTTAATAGTTCCCCGTCTATTTTTGTTCCTTTTGTTTCCCAATTCAGGCGTCTAAAAACAGATTCTAACACAGCTGAAAAGATTTTTGGAGAAAGAGGATCTCCCTGTCTCACTCCTTTCTGAATAGGGAATTCCGTTCCTTCTCGCTCCAATCGTACTTTGGCATGGCATTTTGAATATACATTTTTTATTATATTTATATATTTTGGATGTACGCCTTGTTGTTCTAGGGAAGTCCATATAGCTTCAAAGTGTAAAGAATCAAATGCTTTTTTAAAGTCTATGAAACAAATATATAAAGTTTTTCTATATTCGTTTACTTTTTCAATTAATTGTGTTATAACTTGTATATGGTCTAAAGTTGAAAAGGTTAAAGGTAGCTCTATATAAATAAAATGAATGTTAGTTTGTATGGCTTTGATGCGTTCCTACACCATTGGTCCGATTATGATGTAACTTTGGTGGGTTATCCTGTATAAGCCTATGTATATTTCTCTTAGAAAAAAAATTGTTTTGTTTTCTTTAGAACTGTCTGTTTTAGGCGGTTCTAAAACATAAAAGACATTCAAACTTATGTGAGGTAAAAACGAAGTGAGGGTAAGTCGTTAGTTAAAATATAAAACTTAGAATCAACAGGCGACAGACGCTTTAAACTTCCATACGGTTGCAAGTTGAAAATAAGATAAAATATTATAATTTTTGTTGGAAAGTACGCTTAAAGATAAAGCATGCACTTCAGTACTCGACTTTACATTTTTATTATAGGGTTTGTTCTATTGGAAGCGAGCTTGGTGGAGATTTTCATGTGGCTTTTTTAAAAGGCTTTTTAAAACCTCACTTCAAGCAAATTATTCTATAACGTATTGAAAGTTGTATGGCCATGCCATGTCTCTCTTTTATTAAAATGAATAAACACAGCACAATTTAGTGCCATAGTATACTACGAAGCTTGTATTATTAAAACTAGATACATATTATAAATATAAGCACCAATGATTAGAGTTAGACATTCGTGATCACCACACAAATTAATGCCCCCAGCGGGATTTGAACCCACGACCCCTTGCAAGACTATTGACTATATCAATACAAACCGAGCCATGTCTTCATTTTATTTACAATCTAAACTTTTTCATTCATTACAAAGATTATCATTTTATACAAAACTAGCTACTCGCCCTCTCTCTAGGGCTCTTCCCTAGATTTAACACAGGCAAAGCCGCGGGATCCGCTAGTTATGCATATAAACCTTCCTCTTGAATCACTCTATCTATTTAAAAAAACCGCATCAAGATCCGTTGCGTAGTTTTAAAGATTTAAGCATACATATAGGGATATAGGGACAGACAAAGTGACTTTGTTTTATACTATGTAGTGATTATAAGCTTTTTCGTATCTAAAAATGATAACTTAGTCATTTTCTATGGATTACCACCATTTATCCAACTAACACGTAGTAACAACGTTAAATAATAAAACTTTCGATAAGTTTGTTTCAGAGCTTTCACAAACTGATATTTTGAAGTTCTGGCCACACGTAAGCCGGTGAGAGCGAGAGATGGATAGTTAAGCTGAACTGTAGTCGTACATTACCAGTTTAATTATCACTTCAGTTACAAACATGTATTCTTTAAAAAAAACACTAGATTGCAGAAATATTTTAATATAGCTAAGGCACATCATTATATATTATTATAAAAGAAAGTCCTTCGCCTCGTCTGTCTGTTCGCGTTAAACTCTAAAACTACTGAATAGATTTTTATGCTGTTTTTACCAATACATAGAATGGTTCTCAAGGAAGGTTTTAGTACATAACTAGCGGAACCCGCGAGGGAGTGTCGCTAGATTATGTATAAAGTCCACCTGTGGTAACCAGTTTGATTCCAGTATGGTTTAAAATACATTGATCAAATAACGAGCCGCCGTTCCTTTGATTTAACCCTCGCAACACTACATGCTTAAAACTTTATGTTAAATGGAAAATAGATTCTTAGAGTCTAATTACTTAAATTAAATATTTATTAGTTCATTGTCAAATAACATGATTAAGCCAAGTAATACCAGTATATAATTATTATTTATATTGAATATTTGACGTTTTAATTAAAATAGATAATTTTCAGATTGCGCCATGTCATATATTAAGGCTTTAGGGCAATAATGTAACACATTCGAAAGCGTTGAGAACTAAAAATTTAAATAAATCTGGAAGAATCTAAAACGACACTCAAGCATTAGTTATACCTTTTTGTATGGTGTCTGCTCACTCCTGCTAATCCTCAAAGCGATTGAATGAAACTTAACTTGACAATTTTATTTACGAAATAAACATAAATTATTGTAATATTTATAGTAGGTACTATGTAACTTTCGAGTATTGTTGATTTTTATTTTTTACGCCAACCTTTATCCGTGCAACCCCACGAGTTCCTTTATAGTATAGGTTGCCTGGAAGAAATCACTCTAAGTGACAAGGTCGCCTTTACATCAAAACGTTTTTTTTTTTGTATGATATACACATCTACTGTATCTTTTGTTTTTTTTTGGTGTAATAAAAGGATTTATAAATAAAATAAAAAAAAATTATTGTACTACATGTGTATTGAAAAATTATACTTTAAAAAAGTCTATATTAAATTGAAGATAAAGCAAACTATATTATTTCCATGTTTTGATAAAAGCCAATAAATCTAATTTTAGAGTGAATTTACGTTAAAAGTTACAAATTAAACATATTCGCTCTAAAATAAAACTGTTCCCGTCTCATTACCGTTTACAAGAAAATAAAAATCTTGCTCACATTAAATAATTTCGTGCAAAAATGAATAATTAAGGCCGCTATTTTGCTCTAAACAATTAAAAAGCCAGACCTAGAAACGCTAAAGTGTAACATGCCGTCGTTTCGTGTAATTTATGACAATTATAAAAATTTTAAGCGAAGGAAAGTTGTTAGCGGGGTTTGTCTTGAAATATTTTATGTGGATAGTGGCAAAAAATATAAAAATCGTTGGACGCTCGCGGACGTTATAAATGGCCGGTAATTAGAGCACACACCGCCGCGTAAGATCGGGTGAGGGCACACTCAGCGAAAACTTCTTTATCCCTAATATTACTTTTAAAAAATGAAAAAAAAAATATGTTTGTTTGTAATAGATAAACTAAAAATCCACTGAACCGATTTAAATGTGGTATGAAGATAGTTTGAGTCCCTGGAAAGGAAAAAGCATAGTTTTTAACCCAGAAATCATTTCTTAAGAGGGTGAAAAGGGGTATAAATAGGTCATTTGTAAAATAACGGATAATACTAAACATATTCAGTTTCTCCCGTGACCATGATTGCTGTAAAGCATTCGAAACTTCGGGAACCGAAAATCAAGATAAATCCGCGACAAAATCCGAAAAGATCTATCCGAAACTATTCGTCAAAACGTAGCTAGGAACGAATCTTAGCAAAGCCTGCTTCATCAATGTGTATCTGTGTATAATGTTGCTTAAATTACATAATATACTTATATTTAATACCTCAATTATTATTTTTTTCGCATAATTTTTTTTTTTTTAATTTTTATTAATATTCTTATTCCTCTATACTGTCACCGCCAAAATGGCAAATGCAACGGTGGTCCTGAAAACCAGTGTCAGGGCTTTTAGCCCTGACTATAGCTGAGGTCCCACCTTTTTGGGAAACACACTGTTACACACACACTGTTTATATTTTTAATATTATATGTATTACCATTTGTGTTTACCAAATAAATTTTTATTATTATTATTATTAAGCAAGGGTAAGTCGTAGTGCTATGAAAATGTATAAAAAATATTTATTACTTTGTATATTTTTCAATTAGACATTTTAATTGAGTAACAAGATGACAAACAAGCTAACTAACTACGAATCCTTAAAATACCGTAAAATACAAATGATTAGGATATTTAAAATTTCATCGTATAAAGGATATCTTATTTACCTAATATGGAAATTAATATTTAAATCCTCGTTTATATCGCCGCAGGCAAATCTCTTCAAACTTACCTGTACCTTCTATATAAAGAAACGAATAAACGTACTCAATCTATTTTTAGTCTATATAAAAAGATATTACAAGCTTAATAACCTGATTTGAAAATATTATATATTTTACATTTTTATTAGGCTCTTTTTTTAATCTAAGGGCTTATAATTTTGTGTTTTTAATAATTTACTTCTTCTTGATATTAGTACAGATTATTTAAAAAGTTAATGAAAATACAACCCTGCAACCATTAACTGTCATCTATACATATAGTAAAATTCTTAATTAGTATAATCTGTACATTAAATATTTATTGGAAAATCTTACCGACCGATTGGATTGATTCCGGCCACGACGGCCAATCTCATTGAGACTGGCCAATTGCGCAGGAGATATTATAGTGCAGCGCGTGTACGCGCAGACACAAGTGCACTCTCTATTCCTATCACTCTCATACTCCGGTGCGATGACTGTTCGCCACGACCAGTGAGAGCTAAGGTGCAGGATCAACGGCTTTACGTACTCTCCGAGGCTCGGGTGACACACGGGCAAATTCCCAACTTATTAAATAGGCTTACTAAACAGAAAGACTCAATAACTAAACTTGTGACAATGCCCAACCCGTGAAAATGCCCAACCCGGCACTCAAACCCAGGACCTCTCGATGTATAACCGTACATGCTAGCCACTACACTACCGAGGCAGTATAGAGTCCAAATATAGAGGCCAAATATATATAGAATAATTTCCGTCTATCTGACTATATGTAATCATCAGTACGAGCAAAATCACTCGACAGGTTTTAATGAAATTTAGTATAATGATAGCTGGATACAACAGGTTTTTTACAGCGGGAAAATATCTCATCTCTGATAAATCTATCCTAATTTTTACAATGTACTTAGTAACGAACCCAAGCGGAGCAAGGGTGGATCTCTAGTATGTACATAAAAAAATTCATTTTCAAAATAAAATTCTGACAGCAGGACTCAGTGACCGTGATTTCAACTCTCAATTGAGAAAAATAAATAATATATTTTAATGAAAGCATTCTCTACGTAGTTCTTAATGTGTCTAAACCCGTTAACACTTTTACCTAGCATTATAGGGTTATAACAGCGGGATGGGGAGGTTTTTGTGAATATTATCCTTTTAGCACTCGTATTATAAGCGTTTGCTAAAACTCAAAGCCTTTTTGCTACCTTCGGATTTCACAAAAGCACTTAAAAAATTATCATTCCCCTTATTGAAGTTAGGGGTTACATTAAATAATTGGAAAGCGGATTAAATATACTATAAATGTATATATAAAGACTTTTTTAGATCAATATGAATTGAAAAGATCGGTTATTATGTAGAAGTGTATGCTTAAGCCTAAAAATTACAATGTTGGCCTCAATAACGACTACGCTTTTGGCTCAGTTTGAAGTAACCCTACTTGCTGCGCCAGCGGTCGCTGGTTCGAATCCCGCTTGGGGTATAAATTTGTGTAATTAGCACAAATGTTTGTACTTCATTTGTGGGTGTTTAGAATTATAATATACCTATATTAACTATCAGTAGATAGTTAATATAGGTACTACACATATTATATAACATGGATATAATCCATATATATAAGGATAGTAATCCATATAACATATGGATAGTAATCCATAACACAAGCCTCGTAGCTCACTATGGAACTAGATGGCGCTATGTGTTTATGTCCCAAAATATTAATTTATTTAAAAATTACTATGGTAAAATACAGGTATTTTTTTAAAATTTAATATCAAACAACTTCTCTTGTGGTAACAATGTGAATTCTAGACAATATAATAGAGTATACGTACTTTAAGAATTCAAAAGCATGCTACAAAATGATATCGTACCGCGGTAATAAGCAAAAACTAACAAAGAGAATATGAGCGGCGTTGAAACAATAAATGTCCCACTAAAAAGCTTCAGAGCGAATATTGCGCAAAGGCTTGAGTTTTCTAGGCTTTATGAATATCTAATATTTTAATAATATGGTTAGATTACTTAACCGTTGTAGCGGAGTAACAAATAGAAGAAGAAAGAAAGAAAGAATAGATAATGACACCGGGTAATGAATATAATTTATGCTTAACATACATACTTATTTAGCATCCGTCACTTTTGATGACAAATCAGTTCATTTGTAAAATTTACTGTTTTAAGATTGATTTTTGTATACGACTGTTTTTACCTAAATAAATAAATAAAAAAATAAGCCAGAGGTCGCGGCTTCGATTTCAATACGTAATCATTATAGTTATGAAACGAAATTTTGAGAGATCTTAAGACTATTAAGCTGATTTTTGTTCTATTATTCTACTCGCTCTTTCTCTAGGATTTGCCCATGTATTTAATTTTTAAACTTTTTTAAAACACAGTACCATCTAGTTCCGTGGTAAGCTACAAGGCTTATGTTACGTTTACCAGATAGTTGATACACTACACATATCTAACTTTAAATACATACATATTATAATTTTGATCACCTAATAATTATCAAGTTTAAATCTACTTGAAGATATCAACCGACACAATACTAACAGAATTAAAACATTATTAAGTCAAATGAACGACTAAAATTTAAAGCAAAAAAAACTTTTAAGTG
The DNA here is from genome assembly GCA_905231865.2 of Boloria selene. Lineage (NCBI taxonomy): Eukaryota > Metazoa > Arthropoda > Insecta > Lepidoptera > Nymphalidae > Boloria > Boloria selene. The sequence goes on from HG993134.1 coordinate 802,350, forward strand.
TAGCTTATAAAAGTGCGAAATGTAAACTTTCAAATGAAATAAAATATCAAATTGGACTTAAAAACTCTTAGCATTTCACAGCGATGTCACAAAGCCGTAATGGTTGGTAATCCCATAATAAACAGAATCTGTTGTAATCCTATTACTTTCCACACTATTTGTACCAACATGGTTTACATTTCACCTTTTATTTTCGATTTTACTGTTAGTTCGTGTCGTTATAACATTCACACTTGTTTCAAGTTTTCCTTACTTTATAATTGGCTTACTAACTAAACTTATTAGTTAATATTTCAATTATGTCATTTTAGTCACTTCAAGATTTATTCATACGATTTCTGTTTTTATGATATATTATATTTTAGCCGATTGTAGTATTTTAATTGAATTTACTATACCTAGAAAATCCCTTGAAGTAAACACTTTGATAAACGTGATAAATCTCTAGTATTCGAATCTATGACCATCATCTTACTATGTATTGCTTAGTACTAAAAACGCACTAATCTCACAGTCTTTTAACACATTTATAAATAGTATAGTTTAGTATGCCATAAATAAATCTTCTATATTATCTAGTTAAAACCCTTCCAAGCTATGTGTGTAGAGCGATCACAGGTTTAATTAAATCCTTAGAAGCCTCATATTTTGACTATTAATTCTAAGAACTTGTATAATTGCCACTATTAATGTGAAGGTAGAGATTACATTTCGAAACTTAGTGAACTAGCTCGCTTCATAGATGTCGCTGTGATTTAATCACAAAATACCAATTTGTCATGTTGGAAGTTCAATTAGAATATAAGATTGCCGTAACCTTCAAAAATATTTTTTAATAATTAGCAGATATACAGTAATTCTTAAGTTAATACTTTTTTACAAAAAAATGAATTGAGTTCAAAACTAAATTTTCCTTTGAAATATTAATGAATTGTCCCTTTACTATGACAAAATTAACTTCAAATGACAATCTAAAACACCATAATTTAGAATTCCCAATTCTGGAGCCCTGGAGTTTTCGCATAAAACCGGTCAGTAACGAATTTTGATACAATCTTATCTTATAATTCCCAAAATAAGTCGCAACCGTGTAAGTTTAGAGGACGATAGTGAAAGGGCAATGGACAGATGCCACATTTTTGACGCTTCACCGACCGGAACAAATGTACCGTGAAGATAAACCGGGATACTAGGGTTAGTGTTATACAAAATATGTTTTATTATACACCAGCTAACGTTTGATTTTGGTCGACATACGACCTAATCGCTGAAAATGACGCTGCTATTGTCCATAGAAAATCACTCTAGCTACTCTACTCTATACTTTTTCTGTATGTAAATGTTACGTTATGAATCTGAAAATTAGACGTGAAAAAGCTATGTTTATTTTGCTTTCAATTGCAAAGCTATACAAGAAAGAAAATTAAGAAACATTTGTATATCACTACATAGTATAAAACATAGTCGCTTTTTCTGTCCCTATGTATGCTTAAATCTTTAAAACTACGCAACGGATTTTGATGCGGTTTTTTTTTAATAGATAGAGTGATTCAAGAGGAAAGTTTATATGCAAAACTAGCGGATTCCGCGGCTTTGCCTGTGCTACATCTATAGGGAAGAGCACGAGCGAAGCGAGGGCGAGTCGCTAGTATATAATGAATAGCAAATATTATGGACTGATAGATATATGAATGAAGTAAATAATTTAATATAGAAATTTACATACATACTTTTGACCAACATCAATGTATCGTCAAATTAATAAAATAGGGCCACGTTTTGTAAGAAGCCATTGAAGGCTTACTAGGATAATATGTTACTCTAATTTCAGAATTTTACATAGTTTCCCTATGACTGGAGTACAAACATCCGAGTTTAACAAATGAATGTCCCCAACGGGACTCGAACCCGCGACCGCTGGCGAAAGAAAATAGGGTAGGATTTAGTTATAGTTGATGAAATAAGTTTAACTTTTAACAAAACAATTCAAAGAAAACTATGTTTAAATATTCATTTAAATCGCAATGGCGAATCTTAATTAGAAGTAACTTGTCGCATGACCGCACACAATAACACCAGCTGAAATTTTCAAGTGTCGTCTGCTCAATAATTTCTATAAATGACTCGTAAATTTTATTAAACTTATACATCGTCAGTAGTCACTAAGTTTTTAATATTTTCAGTCTAGACGTTCTGATCGTTATTTTAACTGTGGACTTCAAATGTTTTATAAAGTCTTTTCTTTCTTATGAGTAAGTTTAGTATTTTAACATGTTGCATTAAATATTTCTAGTCAATCAATGGTGGTATCTATGAATGCATGGAAAAGGCAAGACGAATTTAGATGAAATGTTTGGCGCAGTTTGTAGTGACCCTACTTTCATGTGCCAGCGGTCGCGGGTTTGAGTCCCGCTGGGGGCATTCATTTGTTAAACTCGAATTTAGAATATTTAGGATCGTCAACAGAAAATACATTATTAGATGCCAATTTACCATACATATGATTAGTACACTGCTTAAATGTTTTTCTACTTACAGACAATCACATCATGCACGCAATTAAAAGTAGAAGTACAGTAAAGTCAATTTAGATACATAATTAACAAGAATAAAATAATGATTTGAACTAAATACAGTTATTTGAAACGTCACATTAGTTGATCAATAAAATGAATAAAATTGAATGAAATGTATTAAGATAAATAATAAAAATTATTATTAACCATATATTTATAATATGTATGTATTTAAACTTATATGTATATGTAGTATATCAACTATCTGGTGCCCGTAACACAAGCTTCGTAACTTACCACGGAACTAGATGGCGGTGTGTGTTATAATGTCCCAATATATTTTGTCCCAACAAATATAGAATTACTGATACCAGCTGGGCACTTTCCACCTTGAAAAATCCACCACAGCCGACACAAGAACCATGTAGCTGCTCCTCTTCTCCATTCTCATATAAACTAGCAACTCAATCTCGCTTCGCGAGTGTTCATTCATAATGAAGAAGAAATCCAAATCCCACAAATACTTTTGAACTACAAATTTTTCCGGGTAACGTAACTAACGTGCTATTTCAGACTACAATCTCTATGCTAAATGTCATCCAAATTCGTTTCACCCATGACGTTATTGTATCAAACAACCATCCAAATTTTCGCTTTTATAATATTAAAGGTATTAAAGCTGAGTTTATATTTCTTTCGGTTTACTCAGAAACAATTGTATTTTCATTTGATCTTTACCAATAGAAAGGTGAATTTTCTAGGAAGGTTATAAGTAAAAATATTATGTTTGTGAATTAGTTCGATCTTTTCTAGAAACAAGCATAGCGCACTCGAGCGAATCCGGTAAGTAAGCCGCTAGTAATATTATAAATACAAAAATTATTTCCATCTTTTTCGTTGTAGTTTTTACGGAAACCATTTTTTTTGGTAATTTAATTTTCCATATAATTTAGTAGGTAAATGTATATCAAATTCAACACTAGATTATTAAAGCACATTTTAGTTTTACGACAAATTTTACATAGATTATGTAAAGCTCGTCCCAATTGAACTAAACCAGTGATAAATATTCGTAAAGCATCCAACGCAAATTATAAGCTTCGCTGTTTGAATCCATTATGCTCCATTCATACACGAATATATTGTTACGTTCAGAGGGAAATGTATGAAATAAATTCTGAAATTTATAAGTGTAATTATATATTGATGGTTCAATGGTAACTTTAAAAGGCCGGTCGTAGGTGCATAAAATTATGAAATAACCTAAATGTGGAGGTGGTGGTAATTACTAGTGATTTTAATGGTCAAATATTTAGAGAATTCACCTATGTATATAAAAAAACTAACGCTTTATGATTTTTTATTGATAGAAAACAATTAAGGTCATAAATAGCAACTTAATAAAAAATCCCATAATTAAATAATCCGACAGAGTAAAAAAGTAACTTAAAAGTAGGGAACAAGTTTAGGAAAGAAAATAGTATAATGCTAAGTTCCTTCCTGCCAAATCGAGTTTCTCGCAGATCAAAAGAAACTGCAGATACCTACAGTTCATTAAAATATGTATTTCCGGGACAGATTCTACGAGAATTATGCAAGGTATTTAATTAATTTGTCAGCGCGGGACGTAACGAATTAATTAATATAATGAAAGTAAAGTTTGCTCGCAACGGATGATCAACCGCTGCCTTGATGGATCTATTTGAACGATCATTTAACACTGCGATTACCGCCCATGGTACGTTTTTATCACTTGTTAAATTTTAAAGACGTCTGAAATGTAGTCACATTAATACTAAATACCTAATATGTAAAATAAGTGAGAGAATACTCTTCACTTCTTCTCGTTTAAAAACCTCAATGAACTGATTTTCGGAATAAAGTAGCTTTAATTTTGGACATACATCATATAGGGTATATACGTATATACATAAAACGAAGCTGCGATCAAAAATTACAGTACAATAATTATATTAGCAATGGCGATAAACTATATATGATTATGAATATTTTAATATACAGTAACATAATAGATATGAATAATATAATATCAGGAAATTAGCATCATATAGTTATGATATAATAATTAAACAGAAAAACAAAGAGTCACTTTTGACGTACACTTTATTTATTATCGGGCTAACCACATCGATTAATAACGATCTGTGACGCGTCCACTAAATAATAGCCCATAAACTGCACAATCCTAGCCACCCTCTAACATAATATCATGAATATGAATATTATTTATAATAATAAATATATTTGCGTAATTTTATTTATTATTATTATATTATTTGAAAGAACAGGTGAGATTTAATGTGTGGCTATTTAGGGATGTGCGAATAATTCGAACTTACGAATTATTCGTTCCATTAATATTAATTTTCGATTCGAGATTCGAATCGAATAATTCGAATAATTCGAAAATTTCGAATTATTCGAAAGTTCCCGAATAATTCGAATTTTTTTCGAATAATACGTTTTTTTTTCGAACAATTCGATTTTTTCCGAATTATTCGTAAACTATCATATTATTAGCGAATTTTCGAGTATTTTGAATTCAGGGTTTCTTATTTTCAATATTCTAATATAAATTCAACAGTCAATATATATTTTGTTCAAACCATGAAAATATAGTTACACAAGTAGAACAATTAGTATAGTGTTTTCTTGAATTATATATTATTCGTAAGTAGAATATTTTGATACACGATTTAAAGGAATTTAAATGGAAACAATTGAAATCTAGAGATATTTCATTAATTTGAGAATTATTCGAAATTCTTCGAATTATTCGTAGAAATTCGAATTTCGAAAAAAAATCATCGGCATTCAAAAAATCATCGGTGAAAAAATCACAAAGGTTTTTTTTTTAATTTAATTAATACATCATGGTCCATAGGGCCGAACACAAGCAATAACTGGTTAAGTAATAAATATGCAAAGTTTGGGAACATTTGTAGACAAATATCTATCTATACGGGACGAGTGTTTGAGCGGAGAGCGAACAGGTGTGTTTAATATGAATTTTAAGCCAAATAATACCTATCGGTTTTATGTCCTTCAATACACGGAGGCGTAGCTGTAGAGATATGGATTTTCTATATAGTATAATATTTTATAGTATTATATCATTTCTGATATATGATACGTCTTGAGTGAGCGAACAAATTGATTTACGTCGTTACCAGCTTTTACTTATCTAACGTAAAGCACTAGAATGATAGAAAATAAAATAGAAGTAAGCCAGTAACAGTATTATTAAGGAATGCATAGCAACATTAAGTACTAATAATATAGTATTACTAATTGACCCGGTAAACCTTATTCTTCTACATAACATGGGGTTGGTAGGCTGAAAAGTACTTTACGAACTATTCTCTACCAATTGTACAAAAACATTAAAGTCGGTCGAGCTTTTCCGAGAAGTGCGACCGTGACAAAAGATTTTTATATATTTAATTAAAAAATATTTTTCACTTCTGCAAATATAAATAAAAATTAAAGTGTCTTTATGTAATTTAAAATTTATAGCTTTTTACTAAATGCATATGAAAGTGTATATATGGTACCTACTTACATTAAAAAATCTATTTTTAAAATTGTCTGTCCGTCTGCCTGTTGCTGCTAAACTCTGAAACGGCTGGACCGGTTTTGAAAGTACTTTCACAGGCAGATATTTAATTTTGTAAAATAAATAAAATTTAATATTAGAAAATTATAAAAACTGTTTAATTTATTTTAACTTACGCCCCAGGTTTTGCTAGTCTGCCACGTAAATACAACACACCCGAACAAAGCCCGGATAAACCCTAGTATATTACTAGTACTAAAATATAAAAAAGAGAAATAATTCACCCAATCGGGCGTAGTCTAGAACTTCAAGCACAAGTATGTCTAAGTAAGACTTAGTGCGGATGTGATTATCTACCGGATGTGGGGTGCACCGAGTCCGTCACGACGTGAGTACCTGTCAAAGGTAATAGTTCCTTTGACTTTGTCTGCATTCTATATACCTGCGACTTACAAGTACACGTACAGCTTTTAAAACTTACTCCTTTTATATTTCTTCTAAACGATCGGAGTGCGATTCGCTGTAATAAGGTGTTGTAAGGAGTTTTCTAATTTAAAAAAAATCATTTAAATTTAATTTAATATTAATTGATTTATGAAAAACAATTCTATCCTACGAAAATCGTACTTTTTTCCGAATAAAAGGTAACTTATGTGCTATTCAAAAATATAAACTATCTCTGGATAAAACTTCATCCAGATCCGTTCAGCCGTTCTTGCGTTTTTTAATAACAAACATCCATCCATCGAAACTTTCGCATTTATAATAATAAATTATTAATATGGTATTATTAGATCGTCATAAGCTTCTTTAGTTCCGGTTGACAAAATAAAAGCTTTATCAAATAGCTTTTACTTTGTTTACTAGAATAATGGAAGAAGTAAACCTTTATTATGTTTGTACAGATTATAAGGAGTAAATACGTATTTTGTTCAAAGATCTCCATACAGAGGGGAAAGGGATGCATCCGAGAAGACGTATTCAGAAAGCAATATTGTTTAATTGAAACTGGCAGAATCGAGTGTTTTGTAATAAATTTAATTAAAGTGGAACGTGTGGTTGTAGCGGTGTTCATTGACTCCTGTTTCCTTTATGTTCTTGAAATTACATTCTTTATAATACTTATGAGCTTTTGCAACTTTTGTTGAGCGCCTCACAATCGCTGAGCTTATTCAAATATAATCTAAATAAGCTTTTCAATTACACTTTTATAAGCAATTTTGGATCAATTGTTAGATTTAATTAAGTATCGGTGTTGTATCAGATGGAAAGTATAGTAAGGATGTGATGTAATTCATTTAAGGAAAAAAGGTGAGAAAATGAGAGCTTTTAAAATTTCTTATCAAGATTATAACACTAAAACTTGCTTAATATTACTAAATATTACTTAAGTATAATATTTTTCACTCACTATAATTCTACCATTTGATACCTTACTACTCTTTGTAGTTACTTTCTTGCTTATTGATAACGTTTAATCCCAATAATTATTAATTATCTAAAATTTTGTTAAGACTATGAAATTAAAAACTTAGTTATTATAAAGTTTTATAAAAGAATGGTTTCGTTAATATCACTTCACGCAAACAAAGGCAAGGTAGTATAAAATGAATATTGCTTACTAGCAACTGACCCTCACTTCGCTCAGGTTCAAAATTTTTTTTATTAGTCCATCCCACGGGAACCGTATATTTTAACCTAAATAATATGTACTTTATATCCCGAAAAAAAATCCAGTTATATAATCTTTGATATGCCTATCCCGATCCGTCCTAAGGTTCTGGCGTGATATTATTAAAAGGATAAATGGAATAAATGAACTAAAACGTAATTTAAAGGAAAAACGCGTCACATTTGACAAGAGTTAAGCACGACGATTAATAATGTTCTATAATACTTGGACTTTATATCATTTATAAAGGATTAAACAATTTATACTATAACAAAGGAAATATGAATATTGTACATTAATTCTTATATTTTTCTCTCAAAATTTATGGGAAAATGTTAATCGATTCAAATGATAAAGTTTATGTACAAAGAAAAGCACTTTAAAACCCTATTTTCATAGAAAATCACGTTTTCAAAACATAACAGTTAAAAACTAAACAACAAGGCAACGTTAAACTAATTTTCAGAGGAAAAATATTTACGATCGAAGCCCACCAGCGACCATAACTGTCTGCGAGAAACAATCCAATTTTGCTCGAAGCGGAATAGCCCTATTTTAAAGACAGTACTACAGTGTATTAATGTGAATAGAATGTTCGGCAATTGCTATACCAATAGACTAATGTTTTGGTTGATTTTCGGAACAAAATAATATTTTAATACTCAATTATAATACCTTCCTGAACATGTCGTTATGGCTTCCGTATAGTCAAATCTTAGTCAAGTCAAGTCAAGGAAGACGAGAAGATACTTGATATTCACATACTACTTAAATTCATTCAATTTAATAAACAAGTGACTCAATCAAACCAAAATATTTTATTCAGCATAAAAATTGTTACAATTTCTTACTGAACGTCATGAGTCTACCACCAGTTCGGAAAGAAGAAACCTCTGACCTGAGAAGAACTGGCGAAAGAAACTCAGCGGGACTGATATTATTTTTTTATATCTCTTTTACAAATTAAATTGCAAACTCCTTCTACGTTTTAACATTTTGGATAGATTTTTTAGTTATCAGATATTTTCCCGCAGTGAAAAGTATCATACTTGTTGATTATTCCGGATAATCCACAATTGTCATCCCTTTCTTAAAAAAACTGTCCAGTGGTTGCCTCGTGATGCATTTACTAATACTAAATGTGTCACATGTTTAGAAAGACCAAGACAAGGGTTCAAGTCTCCCTCTTTATGATATTTTTATATTCGAATCATTTCTAACATCATTACGTTACCATACAAGGGTTACCAAAACCAACCAACCAAGGGTACCATACTTAAACTATTGTGAGGAAACCTGTGTGCCTAAGAGAACCTAATATGTTTTCAAAAACAGGTTGAAGTCCGCCAATCAGTTTTCCCATGACAGATCAGATCAGCGTAGTTGACTTCTAATCCCTTACATGAAGTGGACTTAGTCGTCACGTTATACCTAAAATCAATATTATATCCATTATATTCTTTTAAGTCAGAAAATATAGCTAGAATTGAAAAAATGATACATTAATATAGTATTTTTTTACAAAATGTTTAATATCAACGCTTAAGAATTGGTCGTAAATAAATTAACATAACTTACTCTGTTATAGTAATAAACGATTGTAAGTTTCTTTAATTAATAACTTGTTTTAGTCCAGATTGTGGACTTAACGCTAAGAGCAGGCGCTCGCTTCGGGTCAACTAAAGTTAACTAGTTGTGAATTAAATATATGAATATCGTTAAATAACTTAAACGAAACTACAATATGACTAAAAGGAGTTAATGAAAATTTATTCTATTCAATTCATTAATTTAATGATGTAAAAACGTGTCAGTTGTAGAAAATTTGCCAATATATAAGGCCCTAGGCTTAGGGGAATAGAATACTACGAAATTTGGTTAAATATGACTAAATAGTAAATATTGTTAATGTTACTATTTCAATGATTGTTTTTTATATTGTCATAATCGACGTTTCGTATGCTTAACAGCAAACTAAAGTTAGACAACGTAAATGAAGAACTTGGATATTTTTAAAACAAGATATGTTGGAGACATCTTTTTCTTTGTTCCACAATTTGAATAGTTTTTTAGACAGAAACTTTTTTTAACAAATGTATTAAGTAAGTAATAACTATGCAATTTACCATGTTTAGTATATAAATTAGTCAAAAGTTCATTTACATTTAACCAAACTTTATTAATCTAAACCAATTTGTTCTCACCTATACCAAGTATCACCAAATGACTATTATGAACATTTCTATAAAGTCTTAATCACGAAAATAATATAGCAAAATAAAATAGCATGACTTTCAAGCAAAGTTTCATACAGTAGAGCGTATTTTCTAATAACACGGTTACCTAAGCAATATAGTTAGTTTTCCGTTTCCAGTGTGATATATTTTTAATTTCCGGCGCCCGCCGCTCTGTATTTTTATATGTGGATCTGATACGCAGAAAAGAGCATGAGCTTTCTATCCGATGCATCCTCTGATATAGACTATTTTGACGTGTTTTTTATAAATATACATTAATATAAGTATAAGAAATTTATTACTTTTTCCACACAAAAAAAGAGTTTTGCGACGAATAGTTTTAATAACCAAAAAGTTTGTTTATGAATGAATTTATATAAGATTTTAGGATAAAAATTTTATATACCTTGAATATCTATTTATTTATATTTAAACATAAGCCTGAAAAATAAGTTACAACTTTTTGAAAATGACGTAATTTCCATACAAACTTTCAACCCTTACTACCTTTTTGTCGCCTTGAAAATTAACCTATGTCTTTTCTCAGGCTCTAGAGTCTAGACTATCTGTGTACTAAATTTCATTTAAACCGGTTCAGTAGTTTTGGCGTGAAAGCGCGACAGACACTCAGACAGACAGAGTTACTTTCGCATTTATGATATTAGTAAAGATTTAAACTTTTTCCACACAGTAAAAGTATTGCGAAGGATAGTTTTAATAATCAAAAAATTTACTAATGAATGAATTTATATAACATTTACTATTTCTGTAAAAATGTACGTAAGTTATTGTTGTACTAAAATAATTCAGTAGTCTGAGCAATATTTTTATATTATTATCTCTGACTCATTTTTTGTAATTTCTATATACCACTGTTACTAGTTACATCAACGATATTTGAAATTGGTGTTATTATAAATGAAACTATCTTTTCGGATTTTGTCGCGGATTTATTTTGAATTTGGTTCCCGACGTTTCGAATGCTTTACAGCAATTATGGTCACGGGAGAGACTAAGGTATTAGACGTCTCAGAGGTTTAAATACTTGTTACAGACATTGCCTACCCACATTTTATTTTTTGAATTGGCGACAAAATCCGTAAAGATAATTTCATTTATAATGTCAAATATTACGAACCTAAGAAAGTATTATTGGTGTTATTTTTAAATTAAATAATAATGAACGCCTGTGAAATATTCTGGTTTGTGTCGTACGTACATAATATAATATAATAATTAATATATAATATGTTGCGACATTATTACAACAGCGCCATCTAGTTCTGTGGTAACCTACGAGGCTTGTGTTACGGATACCAGATGGTTGATATACTAAACATATAAATTTTTAAATACATACATATTATAAATATTTGTACGGTATTTATTATTTCGACGGCTGCATATATTTCCCTAGGTTTGGAAGTCATGGTTTGAAATATGTCCCGCACCGTCCTAAGCCGGTTATTTATCAGCGGGACGCACCGACCGCGAGTCACTAAGCCCAAAATGATTGAACGGCAGCTCTTAATTCATCTTGTTTCAAAATATATTATATTTTAAATGATATTGGTGTATATTAATAGATACTGTAAAACACAAGTATGTGTTATTTGTATTAAAAAATTATATGTATTATATACATAACAGTAAAAAGTATTAATGGATCGGCCGGGAATCGAACCCGGGCAGCCAGCGTGGTAGGCGAGCATTCTACCACTGAAGCACGGATGCTTATATCAAGTGAAGCAAAGTATTGATAAAACTGAGAAATATTTTTACTATAAATTCAATTATGTAATATGATTTTTAATATCTAACTACGAATATTTTATATGTATCTTAAATAAACCGCCATTAGTCGATAATAAAATAATTCACGGAAAATAAAAATGTTAACGAATGCCATGCTCAAAAGTAAATATATATTTTCTTTTAATTTTATATAGCGCACAAATACATACTCCGTATGTAAAATTATGTAACTATAAAATAAATTTTATCTCAACACGCCCGACTGGTTAACTCAGTTATACGATCTAAGATATGGTTTAGGCTTATATCCTATTATTGCAAAGGAATTGTAGAATAATATATAATTAACAGCGGCTTCGCGGATATATAGTGATTAGGTATTATGGATATGAGGTTCTGGATTCGAGTCCCAGTTCATATTTTACAGACTTAAATTTAAAAAAAATATACAAAATTGTATTTTGAACAAAATATGTAAACTACTAGCGACTCGCCCTCGCTTCGCTTGGGCTTTTTCCTAGATTTAGCACAGGCACAGCAGCGGGATCCGCTATTTACGCATATAAACCTTCCTCTTGAATCACTCTATCTATTAAAAAAAACCGCATCAAAATCCGTTGCGTAGTTTTAAAGATTTAAGCGTACAAAGGGATATAGGGACAGAGAAAGCGACTTTGTTTTATACTATGTAGTGATGAGTAATAAAAAATCCTTTTCATTCATAATCGATACCTCATTCCTATTACCTATTTGTGTATTTTGCTTCTTCGTCTGAAGAAGCTCTCATTTAAACGTTGCAACGTAGAGACATATTGCCTTTATAAAAAACTTTTTCAGTACTTCGAGCTTTATTCAACTTGAGTATTAGACTAATGGTGTTTCCCAAAATTCTTCTTTGGGAAAAGTTATATGTAATAACAACTGAATAAAAAAGGCGAGAAAAGATAATAAAAGGTAATACTTTCTTAGGTTTACACGAATATTCATTGTAAATGGAACTATCTGTTTGTATCTTGACGCGGATTTATTTTGATTTCCGGTCTCTTCAGCGACAATGATTGCTGGAAATGAAAAATCAAAATAAATCCGCGACAAAATCCGAAAAGATAGTTTAATTAATAAAAGAAAAGGGAAATTTACAATATTATAATACATATTATTGTAATTTTCCCTAAACTTGTCGTTCTATATTAATAGTTTCAGGAACTTGACGAATAGCTTTTATATTTATAGATTCAAGAAGCTTTAAGCTCTTAATACAGTTGGATCGTAAAGCAGTCGCGTATCTCGGGTGCTATCAGGAAGGCGTGGCGCAATAAAACTTATCTCCGCTTTATTAGTATAGCGCTGTATCGCTTAATGAGTTAAGCCGGAGATTTAAAGGATTTGTTACAATTGGACCCCTTTTACCTAATTTCTGGGTTCAAAAGTCAAGAAGAAATGGAGTTAGCTGTTTCCTCCTTTATAGAATTGCAATAATTGAATTGTTAATTCTTAGAATATAGGATAATAATAAATTATACCGCGTAATATTATTTAAATTGGTTCAAATGTTAGGCTAAATTGCAAAATATATTTTTATAAAACAATATTGCCTCGGCCGGGAATCGAACCCGGGCCGCCCGCGTGGCAGGCGAGCATTCTACCACTGAACCACCGATGCTTGTCAAGCATTTAAAAATTTTGTATGAATCAAATTTTTAATAAAATCATTCTAGGTATATTTTATTACACATACGAATTATCTTATTTCTATCTTTATTCTGTCTTAAATTAAATATAAACATAATTGAAATAGCTATCTTTGATGTAAGAATATTAAATTTTCATAGACAATATTAAGCTCTGAAAGTTAATTCATTTCCTCGAAAATAGAATGCTTTTCAAAACAATACATTTTCTTCATATTAGATTTTTTACACTTAGGTAAAAAGCCTACCAAACGTTATTTGCTTTGACTCGCCTTCACTATTTATATTGTGATCATGCTCATATTAATTGCTTATTGGAGATTTTAATAGATTTTAAAGACCGATTTAAAGCTTTACATTACAAATCTACAGTATAAAATGAAATATAACAATTGTAATTTTACTAAAAACCAACTAAAACGGTGAATGCATTAGAATTAAATTCATACCGATGGGATTCCACGGCCCCATATGTTATCTCATAAAATAATGGCTTTTCAATTCCAAAGAGAATGGTTTCAGGTAATACTGAATTTATTTCTATGATCTGACCGGGTCCGGTTAGTAAGGACATGATTCCACTTTCATAGATTTACTGTGCTATACAAATGTGAAAAGGTTTTATATAATCATCGCCACTTAATAACTCTATTTGTCTGTCTGCTTGTCACGCTTTCACGTCAAAGCTACTGAACCTATTTAAATGAAATTTGGTACACAGAAAGTCCAGAGCCTGAGAAAGGATATAGGCTTTTCAAGGCAAAAAAGTCTGTAAGGGGATGAAAGCTTGTATCGAAATTACGTCATTTTTAAAGCTAAAAGCTTGAAACAAATTTTTAAGGCTTTTGATTAGATATAATAAATAAGACATTCAAAGTGCGTAAAAATTTTATCCTAAAGGGGGACGAACCCGAGCTAAAAGAGATATTTATGATATTATAAATGAATGATTTTTATTTCGTTGATTTACTTAAACATACTTATAAACGCTAAATACAAAATTGTAATTAGTCGTAATCTCTTATCAGTTTGTACCCATAGAAACACTACAGGGTTGGTTTTTTCATTGCGATTTTAATTTTTAGAAATATTCTATGATACCAATATCACGTTAATCGCGTGATGGAGCGGGATTTAAACGCTCTCGTCTACTTATATCTTTGTGGGGTTAGGTTAACAAACGCAATTTTTCATATTAACTTCACTAGTATTTGCTAACAATACCACCCCTATAGCTACTCGTACGTAACATACGTCCTAATTATATAACTAGAATTATAGCGAAAGCCTGAGCATTTAAGTATAAAAAAACTAGTGGAACCCGCAACTTCGCTCGCGCTAAATCTAGGGAGGAACCCGAGCGAAGTGAGGGTGAGTCGCTTGTTTAAGATAAATACATTGTAGCTTATGTGTTATTCTGATGTATAAGCTATATTATTGTAAAGTTTCATTAAACTTCATTCAGTATTTTTTACGTGAAAGAGTAACAAACATCCATCCATCCATCCATACTTACAAACTTTCGCGTTTATAATATTAGTAGGATAGGCTGGTAATGTCAGAGATTAACACGTCCAAGCAAAAGTATGTACGCTATACATTAAAAAATATAATGCTATAGCTCTGCTTGCAGTAGAGAATGACCTTAAAATAATATGCAGGGTTAATATAAAAGATGGGCAATTGATATCGGGATAATGTGGCATAGCCGACGTGTGACCAGCTACTTTATATTATGTCTAACTCTAACCGTGAATCGAACGGAAGACCCGCACACACTTTAACTGTAATTTCAGCATTGAAATGGAAATTTGCGATGTAGCAGTTTTATAATATTTCTGAGATAACATCAGAGAGTTGTAAGAGCCAGGCCTCTTTATTGATAAGCTTTACATTATGTATGTATGAATTTAGTTTGTTATATTAGTGTAATGATACCAACGTGTGTGACGGTCTGTCATTCTCATTGGGCGGGGATTTATAAATATCATGTTATTTGTTAGATAATTAGTGAATATATTTTTTTAATTGAAATAGTCATTATTATCGATACGATATATTTTAGAATATTTGTATATCTGTCTGGGAAAGAATCACGAGAAAACCGCTGCATATATTTAGCTAGTTATTCTGGTCAATATACGGGATACTTTTTTTAGGATTACAAAATTACAATTGTTAAACTATTATCTTAAGAATAGGAAGTTTTAATAATTAACAAACAAAACTCAATAACATGACGACGTCACTAAGACAACGCGAATAAAAAAAATATACAATAATAAAAACATATTATGCATCGGCCGGGAATCGAACCCGGGCCGCCCGCGTGGCAGGCGAGCATTCTACCACTGAACCACCGATGCTAACACTAAAATTACGAAGTTGTGAATCTTAAATTTCATTGTAAAAAATATATCTATGGACTTTATTTTTAGCTCTCATCAATGAAAGACAGAAAGTTTACTTTCTAACTACTTTTCCCTAGTTTTGAACTTACTTTTTCTTAATTGTGTTTGTGAATTTGAGTTGTAGATAGTAATACTATTGTATTTTAGTAAAACTGTATTTCCAATGTATAGACTGAAAGGTATTTTAATATAGAGCCTTACATAATATTAGCTCGTAAAAATTGATATTAGTATTAACTTTTTATTTTTTTTACTCTCTTGTGTAAAAGTCTAAAGTTTTCAATCTTAAATTCATTTTTTTCATTCAGAAAATTATATACATATTACTAACGATGGAACCAAAAATATTTTATATATTTTTAATTTGATTTATTTCACTATATATTAAACTTATTTGTTGGGACATCGATGCATAGCACCGTCTAGTTCCATGGTAACCTTACCATACCCTTGTGTTATAGTTACCAGATAGTTGATAAGCTACAGATATATGAATGAATGCCCTCAGCTGGACTCGAATCTCAAACCGCTGATGCATCAAGGACTACCGCAAACTAAGCCAAATATGTCGTTAAAGTTAATTTTGTCAGTGTGTGTATTTGGTACTTTCACGCAAAAGTTTGTTCATACAGTGGATAGTTATCATAGAGAAAATAATAAACTACTCTAATCAAAGTAAAATATGGCGCAACAGAATCAAGATAATACATGTTCGAGAAAACAAACTCACTTATAAAAATATGAAAAAGCAACCAAAAAAACTCATTTTGTTTATCCATTCGCGATACCATCTTAGAGACCCATAACCCATAACAGGTGTCACAAAAACTACTGCCGGCATTAAACTAAAGTAATGTGGCAGTATCATATGCAGTAAACATCATTTTTATGCTTATCACATAAGTTTCGCTATGGTATATTATATATTATGTTCTGAACAACATTCAGTTTTCTGACTGTGATTTGACTCAGAATTTTAGTGTATATTTATACATAAGTTTTATTTTCTTATACATACTTTTATCTATATAAATAAAATGATAGAGGTCTGCAGTTGTGCGCGCATCACAAAAAAACTACTGAATAGATTTCAATGAAACTTTCTAAGTTTTATTTCTTAGACACTTGGCCCTTATCAAAAAAAAATGATTGCGATATCTTCATTTAATAGAAAGTTATTAAAGTTTCAAGAAACAACGATTTGTATAATGCACTGCGTGTTCAGTGATGTATGTTTCCTTCTCGCGGAGTAGTGGGGCAAGCGGAGTAGCGCGCATGCGGAAAACTTTGTTAATATTTTAAGCAACGCGGACGAAGTCGCGGGTATCAGCTAGTGTATAATAAAAATATAAGTGTTAGAATAGCGATTGCATAAGTATAGACTATTTGGTATGATGATGGCTGTACCCAATTTTATCGAAATCTGTCCAGTGGTTTTCTCATAATGTAGTCACAGACAGATAAAAAAAAAATGTCTATATTAATAAGATTTGCCAAAAACGATTATATTATGACGATTACCACAATCAGCAATAAAAAGCCCCAATCACAAATAAAAAAATAACACTGAGGCGTCTAAGTCTAGTCGGCCAAATCCCAAAAATATGTGAGTCTGTTTTCAAATTCAAACGTTAGAATAAAAATGGTAGAGTGCTACTTAATTTGTGTTAATATAAAATTACCCCTTCTTTAAAATTTCCTCAACTTTCGAATTGAATAGTTCCTTACGAATACTGTAAAAGCGTCGAACGTAAACATTATATGCGACAAGTGGAGCAGTTTCACTTTTATTGATAAACTATATTGTTATTTTATAACTAAAATCATCGAAATTGGACTACACTTTAAAAAGTTATGCGTAGTTACACTTTAAAAGGTAAAGGGTTAAGGGTTTCAAATTGAATGAAATTGAAAGTATACGAATTCAAACAAAGAAAATATATTCAAATTGGTTCATGAGTGACGGAATTTTGCGGTGACAAACAAAACAAGACGCAACCGAATTGAGAACCTCCTTCTTTTTTAAGTCAGTTGAAGAGGACCACTAAAGTAACATAGTAGGCATATTATTTAATTCTCTTATGAAAATAGTACACTTTCATGTAAAATTACGTGGGCAAAGGTGGCCTTATCCATAAATATTTCGTACATTTATTACTTTCTGCATAAACTAAAATAATATTTCATTATTATTAGAGATCGTCACAGTAGATACGAATATATAATGCATGTACAAACAAGCCTTTACAAAACGCTTAAAATTATATTAAAATGTCTTTAAATTAATTTATTGTGTACAATATAATTAACAATTCACCGAATACATAATAATACCGAACTCCGAGATGACAACGTGACGGTTCACATGATGAGGGGCTGAGGAGAACTTTCCTGGCATATAATATTTAGCTGTTAGTACACGCGTTTCCATTATACATAAATATATTGTAATATAAATAAATAAATAAATAAATATGTTGGGACATTTACACACAGCACTATCTAGGTAAGGTACGAGCCTTGTGTTATGGATACTAGATGGTTGATATACTACATATATATAAGTTTAAATACATACATATTATAAATATAAACACCCAAGACTGGAGTACAAACATTCGTGCTCAACAAATGTATGCCCCCAGCGGGACTCGAACCCGCAACCGCTGACGCAGAAAGCAGGGTCACTAGTCACTACCCACTGAGCCAAACGTGTCGTCTAATATATTTTGCTTTTCACTAGATTTTTCCCACGGCTTTGCTCGCTTAGTAAATAGGGTTCTCTTTGTTAGATACATACATTTTAGTTGCATTTAATCGTAAAACTGATGTCTGAATAGGCTCAGTTTGTAGTGACCCTTACTTGCTCTACCAGTCCCGCTGAGTGTGTGATGAGTAAGAATGTTTGAATCATAGGTGTTTATATTATTATAATATGTATGTATTTAAAGTTATATATGTGGAGTGTCTGGTATCCATAGCACAAGCTTCTTAGCTTCTTATGAAACTAGATGGTGATGTATATAAATGTCCCAAAATATTTATTTATATTTAATTTATTAAAATTTATATAGTACTGTATCAAAATGGAGACGTTTACTAATGTATGAAATCCAAGCAGAAGAAGCCCAACGCCTTTAAGACCTATAAAACCATGAGCGCTTACGTGCCCCATAAACTACGCAGCAACGAAAGAATTCATGATTTCCCTAGAATTGCAACTATGATGCATAAGTAAATGCGGTACTTTGATATAAAGGAATAAAATAAATCTTTAAATCAGATCAGTATCTCTATAGCACAACCTATCAAAATACTACCCGATATTGTCAGACAGATAGACAAAAATTCGAAAAACTTCGGCCTCTGTATCAAGATTATGAATACTTCAATAAGATTTTCCGAATTTTTTTAATATATAGATTCGACTCATTTTCAATATTAATATATAGGTATAGATTAAAATATATATAACAATACTGAATAACCCTGAAAAATACCCTATTCACGACGCGACTTTTTGTCAGGTTTGCACCAGTCGTAGTCACTTATATACATACATTGTTGTACATTTTAAAAATAATTGAATCAATAAATGAACGTACTTGCTATATTTTTAAAGTTTAAAATTTATTGAAAATCATATAAATAATGACGTATACAGCAAACATAGCATGATGTACGACCCGTTGGATTCTGAAAGTTTGTTCATTCGGACGTGCTTGTACTCTATGTTGTGTAGTATCCACTATCCAGTACCTGAACACGTTCACGGTGATTTATAGAAAATTCGAAAGTTTTAAATTCAATTTTTACATCACTTAAAATTACTATTTTCTTTAATCTCAACTGCACAAAGAAATCCATGTAAATAAGTTATCTAAACGTAAACAATTCTTCTAAGTAACAATCGAGCGAATACTCGACTTAAAAGAACTGGTTACCGGTTATGTGAGACTCACCAGCTTAAAAAAGCTACTACTACTCATTCAAATCTTTAAAAATCATACCATAAAAGTAAAGAGTAAAAACCGAAAAATAAAATTTAATGACATAAGTTCCAACTTTGAAGAGCTGCAAAGCTTTGCTATAAAAACACCTCACGCGACTCGTAAAGACGACGCCGTTAAAGAATTCAATTTTGCAGCTCATTTTAACAGTTATAACTTAAAACTATCATAAGCTGAAACAGCGCGTTTGCTAACAAAGTCCTTTGAAGAGAAATTGTTACATTGTTTTCTGAAAGTTGTCATATATTTGTACGACGTCGTTCCGACTGCGTCGCAGGATTCGACTCGCACGCGGAGCTTCGAATGCTTATAACCCTGGAAATCTAATAATCTACCCTCACTCCATTTAGGTTCGTCCCTGCGTACGTCAATGTACATTTTACAGAAATAAGTTATGTTTCCGCAGTAAAAAGCATCCTATATGTTGGCTACGACCTCGGACATCGTTAGTGCTTAGTGAGTGTACCTAGTGCTTAGTGAGTGTACCTAGTGCTTTGTGTCGGACCTAGTGCTAGTGAATAAAGTCTCTGAAAGAGTCAGCAGGTCTTTCTCTCCAAATCGTTCGAACCCTAACACGCAACACTATCATCAATTCAATTCAATTCTCTTGTTAATGTCTTCAAAGCGTGCCAGTTGAGCACAGATTATTTCGCCAATGTCACGTAGAATGGAGAAGACACGAAGGAGATTGGTCGGTAAGTTGACTATCATCATATAGATCGTTCATCATAACTTGTCCGTTTCGGTGAAGTTGGTAGCACTGACTGCAAGAACAACAACATAACTATCTATGTTTAGTTACGATAGGAAGTGAGTAGTTTTTATTCCGAAATATACTGTGTTTTTTGCAAAATCATGCCAAAAGTATTAAAAAGCAGTGGAAGAAAGATAGTGGTAAAGGTGCGTGCCTTTTGCGAGAAAGAAAAATCAAGGCAACCAACACAGCAACGAAGGGACTTGTTATAATGAACGGTCTATACACTAAATATAAATTTCACCAAAATCTGACAAGTGCTTCTCGTAACGCGATCACAGACAGACAATAAATGTAGCAACTATATATAAGCTTTTGTTTTGCTTATATGACATTTTCCATAAGATTTTTCTAAAAAGTTTTATTTCAGATGTTATTTTGACAATAAAATAGTATGTAGTAGATACTTCTTTATTTCTTTGTTTAGATAATATTAGTAGAGGAATTAAAAATTGACAAAAATGTCTACACGGTAAATAAATATTCATTAGTAAGTATCGATGAAACCTACACGACATGATTTGATTTGATTTGACAGTAGTTAAGTATTTTATAAATTGAATCGTTTGCTTGTTTATTTTCATAGAGTACGTTTTGTTACGTTTTTAGATAAAAAATACTAGCGGCAGTGATCCGACACAGCGTACCACTACTTTTTATAGCCTTTCCATGTACGAATTTTTGCCCTCCAACTAAAAGTTTTACCTTCGCTTCGTGTTATTTTTAAATAAAATCTATCTTTATTCCGTCAAAATGTTCATGTCACTGAATGGCTTCCATTCATATGTGCCTTGGGATTTACCAGTGTAACTTGTCGTTAAAATTGTCTCAGGGTCTTTACGATGCCGATAAAGAGTGTGTGATAATGATAATAATTTCCGATAATATTTTTTGTACAAATTTATTACATCTATTTATTTATCTAACAAGGCTTATCGAGATATGCTCTTCCCTAAGTTTCTATTGCGGCAGCTTTTTTCTATCATCCAGTTTATACAATATAACCAATTAAAATCGTTCGTCAAGTACTACAATATTGTCTTTACTACCTTTGCACCATCAGAACTAGTCGCAATTACATATTACTATCAACCAAAAATATTAAAACATAAACTTAGTCCTACACACAAAAATAACTTTATTTTCCCACCAATATTTCCTCCTCTCAAACGACTCATTCCAAACACTCGATAACTTGTTCTAATGACAACTTGTTGTGTCCACAATACTGTTAAATACCGCGTAAAAGTTCCAACCCAGGGGCTTGTAAACATCGTGTCATGTTATTCTTTGGATAAACTCGCTAACTTCATAACTTCTGAGGAACTTACATAACTTATCGTATGTGCACGAGTAATAAATCAATCATATAAAATAAAACAAACACGACTACCTCTGACAGAGTATTGCATAAAGAGCAATATTACAGCTAAAAAAATACTTATAAGCACCGACTTTTCCTCATAACTAGGAACTAATAAAGCTCCTATGTGTTATATCAATAGTTTAACGGAATACAGTTTCATCCAAATCTTTCCAGTCATTTTACTGTAAAGACAAAAAATAATGGGCATATGGTATTTAAAAACAGTAGTTCTTTAGAAACTCAACTGGTTTTGTGTTCCCTTATGCTAAAGCTGCATGGACTTTTTCCAACACTTTTTTGAATACCTTTAGGGTTCCCTGAAAATTTAAAAATACAAAAAAGTAATCGTTTTTACATAATGGGCTATACATAAGTATGTCAGACAAGAATTTAAACCATATTAACTAAAGATTAGACAAATTAAATTAAATGTATTAAAGTTTATTTAAAATCGTAAGTATAATATTTGACACAATTAAAAAATATTGCATTAAAAGGCTAACAGTTTTTGCACTTTGCAATCGTCGTAATGAGTATCAGTCGATAATAATCAATTTAGTCACGCCATTAACACTGTTTAATGTCAGCTTTTAATTATATTTCATACATATTTATTGCGTATGTCTTTAAACGTGCATATTTATTATATGTATTGCTAGCCCAGTGATAATGCACTCGTTGGGACTCGTTCAATTTCCTGGTTCAATCCCTGAGACCTATCACGCACCTTTGACCCTCATCGTTTTTAACATGATTATCACTGAGGAAAATAAAGTTCGGAAGCCTGCATGTCTGAGTTCTCTGTCATTTTTTTTCATTATTCATTTTTTGACGGCACGTTTGGCTAAGTTTACAATGATAAACACCTATAAACACCCAGTTGGGTTTATATTTATACTATAAATAAATAAATATGTTGGGACATTTACACACAGCACTATCTAGTTCCACGGTAAGGTACGAGCCTTGTGTTATGGATACTAGATGGTTGATATACTACACATATAAGTTTAAATACATACATATTATAAATATAAACATCCATGACTGGAGAACAAACATTCGCGCTCAACAAACGTATGCCCCCAGCGGGACTCGAACCCGCGACCGCTGGCGCAGAAAGCAGGGTCACTACCCACTGAGCCAAACGCGTCGTCATGTATGTATTTAAGGTTATATGTGTAGTATATCAACTAACTGGTATCCGTAACACAAGCCTCGTAGCTTACTACGGAACTATATGGTGTTGTGTTTATTAATGGCCCAACATATTTATTTATTTTCTTAAACTAAGCATTTTCTACAATAAATAGTTCTCATGATTATTATTATCCTATATTTATGTGGTTTGAAAAATTTGCAGCGTTAATGACGCATATTGGAATATAGGTAGTATACACTTTCACGACCGTTATGTATGCTTAATACGCTGTTTTTGCAGAGCTTTAATGAAGTCATTATAATTTTATTATTAGTTCGCTAACTTTTACAGGGGCGCGTTTGCACAATTTAAATTATTTCGTATATGTTGGTTTTTCACTATTCACTTAAGTTGCACTATGTACGAAAATTACCTAAGTTTCTCAAGTTAGATGAATAAAAAAGTAATGTGAAAGTATAGTTTTAAACTTAAGTTGAACAAAATATGATCCAGAATCAGGGAAGTACATCTAGAAAGTTTGATCGAGATAGACGATATCCATGTTATTTTTATCCAACCGAAGCAGTTTGGCAAGCATCGAACCTACGAATTATGGTAGTGTTAATCTATACTAATATTATAAAACTGAAGAGTTTGTTTGTTTGTTTGGTTAAACGTGCTAATCTCAGAATGTACTGGTCTGCATTGAAAAATTCTTTTTGTGTTAGATAGTCCATTTATCAAGGAAGGCTATAGGCTATATTACATCACGCTACGACCAATAGGAGCGGAGCATCAATGAAAAATGTTGCGTAAACGGGAAGAGCATGTGTTAGTTCAGCGAAGTACTATACCGCGCGATTCAGAAAGAATTTGGTTTCCGGTCTTTAAAACGCATGCGAAGCCGCGGGAAATGCTAGTAAGTTAATAAAGCAAATTATACCAACACCACTGCATAAAATTATAGTTTTATTAAGCGAGTCGGAATCTAGCAGACTATTGTTCTAGCGTCGTTACTTTTTCCTACCAGAATTGCGCCGACCACACACACGATCATAAATTTCGTAACCAACCGCATTCACTATTCCGGTGGAAAACTTATTAATTTAGGAAATGGTATGATTACAAACTATTGCCAGTTAATGCAATCATCTCTTTATTACTAACAAGTAACAATAATTATTTATATGTTATGTCGTCGTTGACCCTCCCTCTTATGGTCCTAGCTACAAACGTATGTATAGTACATGTGACTAATTGTATAAACTATTAATAAACAAATAAGTCCCTTTCTTAAATTAATTATTTAATATTGGGGGTGACAATTTTAAATACTTTTACTTCAAGTAACTACAAGGAAAGCAATAGAAGTTGTAGTATATAATTTTATATTTTATGACTGCTCCTCATCATCGCTTACCAGATAATAAGGAGGCTGGCTGATAATTTACATGCTGCTAGAACTTATGATACAAATATAAACATTTCATTAAAATATTGCCTCGTTAAAAAATAAAAACACTCTCTTCGCTAGTAATATAAGCACATTAATGCCACAAAACCACAAGAAGCTGACTAAATGCCCAAAACATTTTCTAACAATCGAAGACTCACTCTTTTCAAGAGAAATATTAATAATCGACCAAAAATATTAAAACTCGTAGATTCGTATATATACATAATAATAATATAAGATACATTAAATAATATTATATAAATCTGTAAAGTCAAGGAAAATATTTAATTCCAGGATTGTCGGCCGTCTGACCCAAATCCGACGCACAGCGATAGCCGTCGTAGTAGACATCGCCCGGGGCCGCATTCGTTAATTTTTCGTTAGTTTTATTTATTTATATAAATTCTACGATACATTTTGAATAATTTACATGACACATCTTCATTACATTTTGTTTACAAACAATAATTCTTTCAAATTTAATTATTCTTATTGAATTAGTCATTACTATTGATACAAAGGCAGAAATATAATCTATACTTCTATACTAATATTATAAAGAAGTAAAGTTTGTTTATTTGTTAAATTGTAAGGGAATCTCGGGATCTACTGAACCGATTTTAAAAATTCTTTCACCAATAGAAAGCCACATTATTGCTGAGTGTCGTAGGCTATATAAAAAACCGAAAATAAATAGGCTTTTACGTGGTAGTCCGTTTTGCAAATTGAATCGGAGAAAAAACGGTCGAATGAAAGCGTTTCTTACGAACGCTGCCTTAACTATGAAAGATATATTTTTGAGTTCTAGAGAAAAGATGTGGAGCTTAAAAATGCCTACAAAAAAGTCAACGACAGCATATATTTAACTTTTATATTTAAGTGACAAAAAGTAGTTTTTTTAATATTAGTATAGATAATTTAATTTTTAATATTAATAAAATAGTTAAATTATTTAAACATCCTGTACTAAAAAAGGATTATTAACATTATGCCCAACGAAGTGGGCACGGGTCAGCTAGTTATTCATAATTGAAAAAAAACTTTTATAGATATGTTACTTTGAAATAACATGCTGATACTTTAATATATACCGTTATTAAAATATTATTCTCATCATATATAAGGACCAAGGAAATTCGGGTCATGTCGCTATTTGTGAAATCCACTAATACTATACTAATAGCATAGCATCGCTTTATATCCAGTGGAGTCCCGCGATTGTGCGCGTCAAGTTGAACCAGAATGATTTAGGTGGCACAGGTCTTCTTTCTTTGCTTTTTATCTTTCCGGGACATTTGGTCGGTTCGGACCGTGAGCTTATTCTGTTCAAATTTAATAGATTCCGGACGCACTGGCTCAAAGGGTTCGCTAAATTCGTACCTTTATTTTTTAACTTTCAGTATTATATAATAATACTAGTTACATAACCTCGCTCCGCTCACGTTCGTTGGGTTTGTGACATAACGGTCAATATACATTTCTTTGGGGTTCCAATAGAATAATAATATTGTTGGAAGAATAGTAAGAAAACGTCATCGTGGAAGGGATATCACGTAGTGGTGGTAACGGCGAGCTTATATAAGCCTGTGCGCGCTTCATTCAAGGCGAATTTCACGTACTGTAAACTAGTGTAAGGGGAAACCTTGTCCGTTTGGAAAGTCTTTTTATTTTTTCTAAATTTCACTTCTGGTTCCTAAAAATATTGTATGTTTTAATAACTTGTAATACATACTTAAATAATTTCTTTTAACATAACAATTAAATTTAATATATATTTTTTACACTTTTTGTAAAAAACTAGCTCTACTCATATTAATTGTATCAAGTACATAATAGTACTTTTGTTTTGTTTATGTTTTTTGTAAAACTGGAAATAAAAGGCTTTTTTATTTATTTATTTTTATTTATATATTTCTTAGAGACAGGATATTTTTCCGCAGTAAAAAGTATTTAGTATGTTCACTTGGATAATACTCGTAGCTACCATAATACCCATAAAAATCAGGTGGTCTCGTAATGCGGTCACAGATGGTCAAAAATTCTGAAGTTTGTAGATTAAACTATGTATCAATAATAATGGCTATTTCATAAGAATTTCTAAAAAATATATTTGATGAACAGATTTAACTCAATTAGAATGTTATTATTATTATATTATTCGTCAATGCAGGTTGTGATTAAACGAAACCTTTAAAACGAAATACATTTATTATGTAAATTATATAAATTATGAAATATATAAATTATGTAAATTATTACTATGTACTGTAGTCATTTCTGTTGATAATCCTAATAAAAAAATAAATTAGTAAAGATATTTTATTATTGTGTTTTATTCAAAGTTTGTTATTTATGCAAACAAGTTAGACATGGAAAAATTTCTTACCAACTCTAATACGAAATTCAATAAATGGATAGTTCGAATCGATAGGGTAAAAAATTAGCCTGCCTTCTTTATATGTAAGCATCATTAAAATAGACCAAAGCACTTAGGGGTCGTCCATAAATCACGTGATGTTTGAATGGGGGGGGAGGGGGTTCGGAAAAAATCACGAAATATCACCAGGAGGGAGGGGGGGTGTAGTGAGTTATCACGTGATTTTTTTTTACTCACCGTTGGGATTATCCCGCGCGCCGCGACAATCGCCGAACTTTTATAATAATAAGCCTAGTCACCTCCAAAACTTCTCTGAAAAGACCTGTACGGGAACTACTATTGCAAGAAATGGCACTATTAAAAGCTATGCTATGCTTTAAAAAATCGTGTATTATAAATTCTTCATAAAAGATGATAAGACCAATAGGATGGGCCAAACATTCCCCCAGATACACGAAGCGTCGCTATTAGTAAGAAAGGAAGTGTAATAATGAACCGATTGGTCTTAATCGCTTTGGATTACTTATAAAAAGTATTGACTTACTTCCATTAATATCATGTATAAAAATTAAGACATACATAAACTATAAGTAACGTTACATTGTTATAGTAGTAGTAATAAGTTACAGACGGACGAATTATACATTTTTAATGATATTCTCAAAAACCTTTACTACATTTACATATGTGAATATCAGCACTGAAAGTTTAAGAAAAGTGAATACTATTTTGACTTAACTTTAGCACTTTAACTTTAACCGTCGGCCGAAACTAGAGTATGCATACAGTCAAAGACCATACATAAACCACCTAATCCCAATGATTTTTGTTAATGAGAAAAAAGAAAATTCTGGCAGGATTTTAGTCGAGTCGTAAGGATTCTGTAGGTGCTAGTGCACAAAAAAACTACGGAAAAGTAAAATTTCACGATTATTATTTTGTCATTTATTCTTCTTAATTAGAATTTTTACATTTGTATCACGGTGCTTAATTTACCAAAATTATATTAGATTATACCTGTTAACCTTTATTTAAAAATAATATTCAGATTTTTTAAGGTACTTTGTAAAAAAATACACGTGATTTTGAGTGGGGGGGGGGGGGGTAATCTTAAACCTCACCATGTATCACCATGGGGGAGGGGGGGTCTAAAAAGTTGCTTAAAAACATCACGTGATTTATGGACGACCCCTTATAACAAAGCCGTTTTTGTATTCCAAAAACCTATACTGTTAATCAACGTTTTTTATCTCGACGTTTGGAGTTTGCAAAGTGAATTTTCAAATGAAGTCTGAAAGGACGTGTATCACCACGCGTGCTCTGAAGCGTGGCCGTCGACTCGCAGAAATGTGAGCTCGAACAAAAAGCGCTAGAATATTGAGCCTGAAATGAAATCTCTAAATATATTTAAAATCAAAAAAAAATATATTTTATTAAAAAAAAATATGGATGCACACATTTAAAATATAATTATATATTATGTCGATAGTATTAGTTAGGATTCATTCAATTAATATGAACAAGTTATTTTATTTATTTATTTATTTGTAATGTTATTGTAAATGCATATGATATGAAATTATACAGAACTTATAATATAAGCAGAATTTGTAATTTTTTTGTCAATTTACAACCAACTTGATATAAGTAGATTGAAGTTTAATGAAAATTATATCTTAGCACAAAACTATGATATTTTTCAACGCTTAATGCTTAATTTAGTATTTGCCGAAAAAAGCGTTTCTAAATATAGAAACGAGATTATTAAAAACAAAAAAAACATATGCGCTATAAAATTTCGCTTAACCAAACTCGTACAACTCCGTATTAGAATTTCATAAAATTCGACAGCAAACACAAAAAAAGCCTGTAAAATGCAGGTAGCAGATTAAAGCATGCATAGTTAAAGGGTGGAAGGTACGGTATCAGACCCTGCCACTCAGTTACGGTACGCATCAAATATGTAACGCTACCGATGTACCTACAATGTCTTGATGACTGAAAAATAAGGGTTAAAATGAAACCTTTCTGGTAAAAATTTATAACCTTTTCTTCCGCATAGTGCGACTAAACTTAGCGATAAAACATTTCGATATATATTTATAATAGATATATATTTAAATTCGATATATATTTAGAATATTAATATTTTACCTGTGTAGGTTTATATTTATGTTTGTTTCTACATTTTCTGTGTATTTTGCTCCTGCATGGTCAAATGGCTGGACTGATCTGGACTAAATTTAATACATAAATAGACTATTAGTAACACTAAGTTGACGATACATGTGGCTTCGTTTTTAGTAACCCTATGTGTTGTGGCAGTGGTCGCGGGTTCGACTCCGATGGGGAAATTCATCAAGTGTGATGAGTTCGAATGTTTGTACTCGAGTCATGGATGTTTATATTTATAATATGTATATATTTAAAGTTACATATGTATATTGTATCAACTATCTGGTATCCATAACACAAGCCTTGTAGCTTACCATGAAATTACTCGTAAATGGTGTTATGTTTAATTTCAAAACATAAATAAAAAAGTAAATCGTCAATTATGAAATAAAAGTCCAAGAGAATCGGGAGAAAATAAAAGATAAAATGTGTTGTAAGTTAATACTTGTTAAAATAATTATATTTAGGTCGGTTATATTTACTCAAACACATATACAAAATACTTCTAAATAATGTTTCAATCACAATCTAATTTTATATACCTAAGTGTAAAGTGAAAAATTACAATCAATAAGTAATAGTGTAACACAAGGAAGCGTTTGCTAGACCCCCCAGGGCGTCCCAGCGAAGGACCTGCGATTTATCTCGACCTTTTTAATTTGGTTTTCTTCCCTCCTTGTAAATACGAAACAAAAACGTTTCTATTTATATAAATGTAATGTAAAGGGAAGATTATTTTGAAATTATTTTATATTTATTCATTATTGCATGTGTTCTATTATAAAAAAACTAGACACTCGTCCTGACTTCGCTCGGGTTAGTCCCTAGTACGTTTAAATTAGTATCGATTTCTCAAAGATAAATAAATAAATATGTTGATATTATTAGTTATCCACATACGAAGTTTTATTAAAATATGTCCAGTGGTTTTCAGATGATACGGTCACAGACATAAATAAATAAATGACTAAATAAATATGTTGGGACATTATTACACACAGCGTCATCTAGTTCCGTGGTAAGCTACGAGGCTTGTGTTACGGATACCAGATAGTTGATATACTACATAATATATATAAGTTTAAATACATACATATTATAAATAAGACACACAAAAATTCTAAATACTTTATATTCTGTGTCGATAATAACGACTATTACAATAACATTTTCCAAAAATATTGAATGTACACATTTGACTCAGAATTTTAATATATTATGTATAAATTACATCCTAACTAATATTATAAATGCGAAAGTAACTCTGTCTGTCTGTCTGTCTGTTACGCTTTCACGCCTAAACCGCTGAACCGAATTCGATGAAATTTGGTACACAGATAGAGAAGACCTTCAGAAAGGACATAGGCTACTTTTTATCCCTGTAATCCCACGGGAACGGCAACTACGTGGGTGAAACCGCGGGGCGCAGCTAGTATTTTTTAAGTTATTTGGTTTTAAGTATATCAAAAAGTATACAGAACACGATAAAAGCTTCTATAAATAGTAGGAACATAATAGTACAGCAAGCATCACTACATAGTATAAAACAAAGTCGCTTTCTCTGTCCCTATATCCCTATGTATGCTTAAATCTTTAAAACTACGCAACGGATTTTTATGCAGTTTTTTTAATAGATAGAGTGACTCAAGAGGAAGGTTTATATGCATAACTAGCAGATCCCGCGGCTTTGCCTGTGCTAAATCTAGGGAAGAGCTCGAGCGAAGCGAGGGCGAGTCGCTAATAGTAAATAAAATAATAAAATATGACTATGAAATAAAATTAATTTTATAGAACCAAGGGAAAATTTAGTCATATTAGAATATCAATTAAAAATCAATTCGTTGTACAATTTTTGTTGACAAACAAAATAAACTGAAAAACAATCGGATCGACGAAATAAAATGTAATACAGTAAAAGAGAAATTCATTTCCAGTTATAACACTGTGTACTATTAATACTTTTAAAAAAAATATTTTATGTTTTCACTATTATTATTTCTGTAAATGTACTATTAATACTTTTGGAACATTTATTTTATGTTATGACTAATATTATTTTTGTAATTGTTTGTATGTATGTATGTTAGATCTCTATCTTCTCTCGAGAATTATTGGAACCAAATTTCTTTGTTTAAGATAAGATGATCATACAAAAATTTAACTTATTTTCGCACGTGTTAATGCAAGAGGCAAGAGTTTTATATGTTTTACATTTAAAAGGCTCATGTTACGCAAAAGTCAACGTAACGTACGTGTTTCTACAAGAAAGTTACCTGCGTGTCACTTTCAGCAGGCTTTCTTTCAGAAAGACTTTAATACTTTGTAATGTACAACTTTACGTTTTAAATACTTTATAGTAATGATGACCAGAAAATAACAGAATATCGAAAGAAATGTCCGTAAAGATATTTTTTTATTACTTCTAATAAAACTAATAATGAAATACCGAAATTATATAGCTAACGCTAGAAAAATTCCAGCAAAAATGGACTTTTAGTACTGTGTTATGAGCAAATCCATTATCAATAGTGCGTTTAAAACATCACCACAAAGCTTAGCAAGTTATCAATTCTGTATACAATCGCCATATTTTATTCATGTAAAATCAATTAAACACTTCAGGCGTGGCGAATGAATTTTCAATTATTTATCGGTCAGCTTTACGAATTCATATGAAAAATTGTATTGAATCCCACGTCATATAGCAATAAACAAGAGTAGGGAAGTAGTAAAAAGTTGGAAAATTCAGAGTTTATTCGTTCGATCGTTGCATTATTCATGAAGGATGGGACAGTGTCCGCGGGCGATGTAAATATTCATCTGGTCTATCCTCGCCTAATACATCTTCGCCGCACATAATCGAAAATAAACAAGCATTTGTGTTTTGGTTAACAACTGTATTCCGGTGAAGGGTTCTAATGAAAAGTAATTTAACCCGTTAAAATCTTTTTCTTGCTTATTCTCAAGATCGTATTTAATATTTAGGTAAATTGTTTCGTTTTTACTTTTTTTGCCAGTTTTAGTATTAAGTTTTAATTAAAAATCACTTCAAATAAAGTTTCACTGAAGCTTTTATATACAAAAGTGAGTAATTTAATAAAAAGTAAAAAAAGTTTTGTGTTAAAGGTAAAACAAAATATTTAGTAACTAATTTCAAAACTTATTCTTGAATAATACATTTTATTAACAAAAATAAGTTCAAAAAGTTACCTTTAAAGTTTTAGATATTAGATACTTTCTATCCAAATCAAATACATTCAAAATTAATACACGTTTCTACTTTAAAATATTGTTCGTACCATTTCATTTAATTTTTTGCCTAGTAAATTCTTAGTAGTAGTCACTATATTTCTTCACTATATAACTATATAGTAATCCACATTAGATATTGTTATACGAAAGTTTAAAATTATTGCTATAATATTACAGTTACAACATACTACAAATTAGTCTAATGCGCTAACACAGCAAGGAGAACCAAGGATGAACGAAAACCGATCGAAGCTAAAATTTACGCTACTACAGCTGTGTACATATTAAGAACTTATTAAGATCGAAATTCGATCAAAAGCGAAAGGTTTACAACACTAAGTATCTTTTACATTATTTATCTCATTTCATTGATCAATGAACACATGACAAAACAAACACGCATAGTGTACAGTCAACATGGTTGTTTGGGGTTGCAGTCAAACATTTTGAACACAATGTGTTTGGGATCGCCGCGTACAAACGAAATTATTTACCTGAGACTCTCTTACCGCAGAATTGACTAAATATACTTGTGTGAGATTGAATGCTTTAAGTAGAGGTCGTGTAATTATGGCAGTGGTAGCCCAGCGGTAACGCGCTTGGTGGAATAACCGAGTGATGCGGGTTCAAATCCGCTTCTCACACCTCTGATATTTTCATGTGCAAATCATTTCTATCATGATTACCATTTTTCTTACGGTGAAGGAAAACATCGTGAGGAAACGAAGTTTTCGAAAAATATATGAAGTCAGCCAACATGCAATAAGCCAGCACGGTGGACTATGGCCTAATTTCCCCTCGTACCAAAGGAGGCCCTTGCCCAGCAGTTGGACGTTAAAACGGGCTGAAAACACAAGACACGTTAAAAGCCAGTCGAGTAATGTCTATATTCTACACAAGAAAACTCAAAATCCATGACTGGAGTAAAATATTCATGCTCCACAAATGAATACCGCTAGTGGTACTCGAACCCGCGACCACTGGCAAGTAGTGTCACTACAAACTGAGCCAAACGTGTCGTCAAATTATAATCATTACGATGCGACTAAGTAATAAACTCAGGCACTGCTAATTCACAAACTTTCATATTTACAATATAAGTATCATTTTAAAAAGCTTGGACATTTTTAAATTTTAAACAAAGAAGAAAATATTTAACCTAATTTGTATTTATTAAGTGGTTTCACCTTACAATATAAAGCCTTTATCAAATAGAGCTTTATTTTTGCATATTTTCTGGCATTTAGATGGATTTACTAGATAGCATAAATGATTAATTCACCAAAAAACCATAAAAACTAGGCACCGAATCCCTCATACGTCTTGTTCAAAGTAATAGATTAAAATTTTTATTATACCTTTTATATACGGAATAAAAATATATATTCCCTTTTGGCTATTGAAATCTGCGCTGTGGAACACCGTAAATATGAAATCCGATGCGCTATCCACAATATGTTGTTTTTATGTCCTCGTATTATGCACTGGCTCTGACACCGCGCCGCGTCGCTATAACCTATGAGTTAAACAGCCGTATTTTGTTGTAGTAGACCGTAGAGCTGTTTTCACATTACTTGGGAAACAGAGTGAAGTGGGTTCAAATCCCGGGTCTCGCACCTCTGATAATGATGTGGGAACTATTTTTAACATAACTTGTCGTACGGTGAAGGAAAATATTATTGGAAACCGACAGTACAACATTCACCATTCAAACACTAAAAAAATGTGGTTATTCTAATATCAGCTTCATCATATTTAATTATGATATTAATAAATCTCGAGAATTGCATGGTTGTAGAGAGTTTTAAAACGTATTATGAATGAAAGTCCTTTTTGGATTTACTTCTACATTCACATTAAAATGACATAAAAAACTAGCACACCAAAATAAACTTATTTTTCCATTTTTCCGTTTCAGGCGCGAAATCTTAAAGTTAATAAAAAATAATAGAAACATTTAAGCTACTGTTTCCTGTATTGCTTTCATAAAATTGTTATTCATAAATCATAATTCATTTTCACATTAAAAATGAAATAAGCAATTGGTGACTTAATTGCAAATAACCACGAATATGCGAACAAATACTGAAAACGAAAAGAAAGAGGCCTGATTAGAAAATATTAATATTATCACGTATTATATAAAATACTAGCCTTTCCCGCGGCGTCGCTCGCGTTCTAAAGGCTGAAAATCTAAATAAATATTTTTCTCCCATTTTTGCAACATTTTTCATTGATGCTCCGCTCCTTTTGGTCGTAGCGTGATGTAATATAGCCTATATTCTTCCTCGATAGACGGACTGCCCATTAAAAATAATTTTTCAATTTGGACCAGTATAGTTCCTGAAATTAGCGCGTTTAACCAAACAAACAAAATCTTCAGCTTTATAGTAGTAGTCTGTAGTAGTATTAGTATAGATTATTTGCAACCGAAATCTATAGAGTCGTCAGAACACTAAAAGATGTGAGGTTTTATGAATAACACTATTTCAGCTATTATGTATTTTGTAAGTAAATATTTTTCTTATTACCGAATCAAAATCACCATTAAGTTGTTGTTGTTGTTAATTTAGTTTATTTGGCATAATCTAAATTTATACTAAAACAAATAATTTTATTAATTATTACTACTATAACATCGCTTACATTAAACCTT
Source organism: Boloria selene (assembly GCA_905231865.2). Taxonomy (NCBI): domain Eukaryota; kingdom Metazoa; phylum Arthropoda; class Insecta; order Lepidoptera; family Nymphalidae; genus Boloria; species Boloria selene. Next base: position 837,396 of record HG993134.1, read on the forward strand.
TATCTACGTAGGTACAGACAAACGTGGTAACAACAAAGAGAAAACGAGAAAAAACAAAAATCCTTATAGAATACAATAAAATACATTAATAAAAAGCGCCATCTATTTCCATGGTAACCTACGAGGCTTGTGTTATGGATACCAGTCAGTTGATACACTGTGTATCTTTAAATACATATTAAACAAATAAAACCAATGACTGGAGTACAAACATCCGTGTTCATCACGTAAAGAAGGGCTCGAATCCGCGACCACTGAAAAAGAAAGTAGAATTAGTATTAAATTATTATTAACTAAAATTAATAAGTATTTATACAAATAGCACCCTCAATTTGCAGCGAATCATTGCAGAAGAAATGGGGAGTTGTACAGCAATTATTAGGCCTCTAATGATATTTGCTCCGGCAGACCGCCTAACCAAACAACTGCCCCCGCGGACGCATACGTTAGTTAACTTACCACTACTATACATCTATACTAATATTATAAACGCGAAAGTTTGTAAGTATGGATGTATGGATGTATGGATGTTTGTTACTCTTTCACGTAATAACTACTGAATGGATTTTAATGAAACTTTACAATAATATAGCTTATACATCAGAATATCACATAGGCTACAATTTATAAAGATATTGTGTGAATTGTCCAAAATATGACGATAAGTATCAAGTAAGTAGTAAAAAATCTACCATCTGCGAGCTATTCTGGCGTGCGCTGCCAAAACCGCTAGAGTTATACATATGTAATGTATGATGGAAATGTTTATCTTAACAAGCGACTCACCCTCACTTCGCTCGGGATCGTCCCTAGATTTAGCGCGAGCGAAGCCGCGGGTTCCACTAGTGGGCCATAATAAAGAGTAAACTATAACTAAAAACAAGTAACTAATTTTTATTATATATTTAAGTACGTTTGTATATTTCACTACATAGTATAAAACAAAGTCACTTTCTCTGTCCCTATATCCCTATGTATGCTTAAATTTTTAAAACTACGCAACGGATTTTGATGCGGTTTTTTTTAATAGATAGAGTGATTCAAGAGAAAGGTTTATATGCATAACTAGCGAATCCCGCGGCTTTGCCTGTGCTAAATCTAGGGAAGAGCCCGAGCGAAGTGAGGGCGAGTCGCTACAATCTTATAAAATAAGCTAATCTATTAAAGAGATATTTTTTTGATGTTGGGAAATGTACATATTTACGCATACCACTGTATACATTTTGTATGACTTTACTGAACTGGTTTAACGAAAAAAACTATAGGCCATTTTCTGTAATTACATTGATTTTGCCCCTACATAAAATGATATTCTAGTTGGACGATTAATTAATAATAGTAAACAAACATTTATAATAATATATGATGAGAATGAGGAACTTTCAAATTGTAATTCGGAAATAGCATTAAAATGAATATATTTGTACGCAAAACTAAAATCTGGAAAGTACATCAATGGGAAAAAGAAATAATATTATTTTCTTACACTGTATATATTTATTTTGTCCCGAGATGTAGCATTCTCTCACGGGAGAGACCCTGTTATTGCCTACGTTTTCTATTGCGTCTCATAGATGTGACGATCAGAACCTTGTATTGCTCATAGCTGTTATCTACTTAATATTATTAGTATTAATTAATAAAAGATCCAAAAATATCTTTCAAAACGTGATGATCATAACTTTTCACTGTTACTCACAGACCTTCGAATTTCCATTAACGCGAAATGGATCAGACCAAAGTCTAACGCATTGGCTAAGAATGGATTTTTTTGTGTGGCTGTATGCAATAAAAAAGCTATTTGAAAGTGATCTTGGATCTTGTTATAAATCTAATAAATGGAAAATCAAAGATATATTTGTCTGTGCCTAAACTTATTAACAATCTTATTTGTGTTAATCTCCACTGATGAAAAGATTCTACGAAAAACTGTATTAGAAAATATTTTCAGACAGACACATTTCTTTTCTTACAACAGTATATCGATAGGTAAGTAGTATACTAACAAAAGTTTAAACCCAATTGTCCCATCTGATGTAAACAGTGAAGTCAAAGTTCATTCAAATCGTACTCGACACGACTGCTCTCGACGCGGCACTGTGTGCGGAGCACTCGGCGAGCAGGTGGCATAGATCCCCGTTATATATTCATACTATATAATAAGATAAAACATACAATGTTGCTCTTTAAAACATTTCCTCGTCACCACTTTAGTTATTTCTATAAGTAAGCATGTTTTATTAAAATTAAAAAGCTTCAAAACCAACTTAAAATAATTATGGTGAACGTCTTTTTTACTGATGTATGAATTCATAAAGAAGATATTATATACATACTTTTGTTTCACACTTACATTTAAACTAATGTTATGTCAAAGGTTTTCAGCAGTTATCTATTAATTTAAGGTCTAATATACAATTACGTAAATACAAAAATATAAAGTGGTACATAACCTTTACTTGACGAGATATGTCGCACTTGATCGATATTGAACCTTTTAATCTATTCAAAATATTTGATACAAAATAAACTGTAGTTTTAACCAAGTATTTCAAATTGCCCAACTACTTTAGTAGGCGGCTCATATGCCTTTGTCTAAATCTGAACGATACTAGCATTAGGTACATGAAATTTTCAATAATACTATAAACACTCTGTACTCAAGAACGAATCGATAGATTTTCTTTGTTTTTTTACTTCTATCTTAGATTTTTCTGATTTCAAAACCATAGAGTACTATATTTGTTAATAGTAAGCCACAGTATAATCAAAATTGCTGTGTTACAAACGTACCACACGAATACAGCTAGAAGCGAAAGCTAGTCTACTCTAATTAGTTTAATTTTATCTAAACGTAACATTAATTACCTAATATATACTTACTAAACATGAATGTAAATGTTTCATATACATATTTCATATTCTTAATTAATACATTATCGTACAAAGCGGCAATTGTTTCCAGAACAATAGCGGGGAAGACGTCGTAATCATAGTTTCGGTAGTTAAACTTATTATAAAGTAGTCGTAGCTAACTATCTTCTACAATATTACAATAGCGAATGTAAACTCGAATGCGACGCATAACGTTATCTGTTCAAGGAAACTTTTCAATCGATTTCGCTTCGTACAATGGATCTGGATTTTATGACTCTCTGTTCTTAATTAACTTTTTGCGAAGAAATTGTTTAACAGTTTTCGAAGGCGGTTAACAAAAAATAGTTTGCACTAGCGACTCAGCACCGCGCACCGTGCCAAGGTACATATTGAAGTAGATTTCTTAGTTTTGATATGTTTCCCGTAGTATAAAGTATACAAAACGTTGACTTTGACGTGAACGTTGACCCACCCAATTTTACCAATTTTTGTCCAATAGTATTTCCGTGGTACCTTCCCCTCAACTCTAAAAACTCGAATCGACCTTTGTAGCGATAATAATTACTTTTTTGATAAGATTTTCCAAAAAATATTTTAAAGTTCAGATTCACCTCAGAATTTTAGTTCTGGGGAGCTTACTTTTCGCACTTTTATTAACTCCAACAGACAGACTGATTTTTCAAGTATTTTGAAATAAGTAGCTTTGGAAATAAATCAGCAAGACTAACAAAAAATAGTGACAAAGATTAAGATTTATCGGTTATTATAATAATAAATAATAATAAATAATAATAAATAATAGGTATTGAGTAAATATTTCCCGTGAAAATTTGGTAGAAAATTCTCTCAATTTTTTGTTTCAGTTTACGTGAATTTTACCAATTACCAACTAGTTAGCTAAAGTACATACATATTATAATATAATTCTAACCAAGTTTATTTTGTACAAATATTTTTTGGAAAATCTTATTGAAGTACATACTTATTATTATCGATACAGCCGAATTAAAACCACGAAAACTACTAGACAGATTTTGATGAAATTAACTATAATGATAGCTGTTTATCCGGGTCAATGAATAGATACTTTTTACTGCTGATATATCATCATCATCATCATCAGCTCTTTTTAACGTCCCACTGCTGAGCACGGGCCTCCCTCAGTACGAGGGGGATCAGGCCATAGTCCACCGCGCTGGCCTAGTGCGAGTTGGCGGACTTCACATGCCTTTCGAAAACTTGTTAGGTTTTCTTAGACATGCAGGTTTCCTCACGATGTTTTCCTTCATCGTAAGACAAGTGGTAATCATGATATAAATGATTCGCACATGAATATATCAGAGGTGCGAGACCCGGATTTGAACCCGCATCACTCGGTTATCCAAGCGACGCGTTACCGCTGGGCTACCACTGTCTACATATATCTCATGTCTATTTATTTATTTATTTATTTGGGATGATACACAGCACAGAAAAAGTTGTTAGAAAAAGTTATATACAATTATGAAGGCCAATTATGACCATCCATCTTATTAAAATTAAATTAAGAACATAAAACAAACGTGCAAATAAAAAAAGGAAAAAACAAACAATGTGATGAAATCAAAAAGGAAAAAAAATGAAATTCATTAACATATTAAACTAAACTAAATACCATTGGGAAGAATAAATTAAGAGTATAAATAATATTGTTTTATTTAAAAAGTAATAAATAATATTTGAAAATAATAATTATTATATTCTTTATTACACAAAAAGTTACAAAGAAAAACATACATTGAGAGTGACGTGGACAAGGGTGTACTTATCTCTACAAGAGATCTCTTCCAGTCAACCCATGTGCGTGGGAGATAATGTTAAGTAGCGGGAAAGAAAGAGAAGGTGCAGGGAGGAATTGTAAAGAATATAAGTACATCAGCTTAAAAAAACAAAAAAAAGAATATATAGGTATGTTTAAAATATACAACACACGTACATACTAAAATAATACAATACATAAATTACACATTAATTTACGTACATACACACATACATAAATATAAATAATAATAGTAGTAGAGTCTTAGATATGAGATGGTTACCGTTATAATGCATAATATTATTTTAATTACTAAAATGTATTGCTTATATGAATTTATGTATAAGCATATGTATATTTTATGGGAACATTCCATAAATTTGAAGCATAGATTAATGAGAATTACACTGAAGACAAAATTACAGGACTTTGAACGTGAATTTGAAGGACACCTATTTGGTTGAAGGGTTGTAATTCCAGCCGTAACTGCCCTCGAGGCCTTTGATTTCACACTCAGACGCTGATCTAATTACATTTCAAACTCGTGAGATCGACATTGCAGTCGTGATTTGACATCCAATTTAAAAGCAATTTACATTTCTTTACCTTCAAAATGTAATATTACAATAGTGACAAAATATTCGTTGTAAGATTATTTTTATTCAAAAAAATTAGAAAAGTATAATATAAACAAATAAATTAAATCACATTCATAATCGCCATTTATATAGTAAGCTAATATAAAGCAAATCAGTTCTAGATTGCAAACATTACTTTTATTATGGTGAAAAAAACCTTCGTGTCTTCAAATGCGCAAGATCAATTTGGCAGTTTGATCACATCATATCGGACATTTTGAACCTCACCCCATTTTTTACCCGAGTGAGACCACAATCAATATCTATATACATATAATAAAATTCTAACAGAGTCAATCTAATTGAAATAGTCTTTATTATCGATACAGAGGCCAAATGTATTATTTTTTAGAATTTTTGTCTATCTGTCTGTGACCGCATCACGAGTAAACTACTGGACGGATTTGGATGAAATTTGGTATATTTTATATATTATATAATATATAGTTACCCGGGTAAGCACATAGAATAATTTTTATTGTGGGAAAATTTGTAATTTCTGAGAAATCTTAACTAACCGTTACAAACCGGGTATAAAACATTAAAGGGTATGTGAAATCTATATTGTTACAAGTCTTTAGAACGAGGGCGGAGCCGCAGGAAATGATAGTATATAAATAAAAGTATTTGTCATTACACGATCGAAGCCTCGGTCAAAAGGTAGTATACAATAGTTAGATATAATAGGGTAGAATGCTCTAAGAAAGGGGCTTAAACAAGAAATTGGGTTCGAGACACTGGTTGGCAACTTTTGCCGGCGTCATCTGATTTCACACGCCACTGCGCTAATCCTTCCCCTTCTGGAGATCCTGAAGTTACGATGTACAGTATGTTGATGGTCATTCGGAAATTGCTCTACATTGTGTTTTAGATTTTCTTTATAACTGCTAACAAAATCGAAGTTTTTTGAACAATTACATTAAAGAGAGCGTATAATATACGCTTTTCATATAAAAAAATGTTGGAAATCAAAATGATAAGCTGCATATAAGGCAGCCAGTGCTACGAGTAGAACAGTCTAACCCACAAATTTGAATTTTCGACTTACAAACTAAACCTGGTAAAGTTTTATTTATAAAAGACCTATGGACAATTATATTATATATAAATATGAATTGTAGCTTAAAAATAAGCTTTGAAATTCAAGTAAGTAAACAAAAAAATATAAATAAGTTGTAAAATATATCAAGATAATAATATTATAATGTCTGAGACAATGTAATCGTAAATAGATTTAACGCAACGCAATTACAGCCCACAATCAATAGCATTGTCATCAAAGTACGCGCGGATTAGCGGATATATTGTAGCGGTAATTCCGTTACTGTATGCGAAAGCATGTATCATAGGAGATTAGTTGAGATTGCTTGATCTTTTAGGGATATAAGGATCTAAGATTAACATGATTTTTAAGTGCTGTAAAGATTTATCAGATAGTGAGTTCAAATTCCGAGCAAATTATTATTATACTAGCGGAACCCGCGGCTTCGCTCGCGCTAAACCGCTAGTATAGTATAGATATAAAATATTATAGCAATAAAATGAACACTTACTAAAATTAAATAATAAAAATATCAATAACGCCATCTATTAGAAATCATAACGCATCATTTGATAAGTGAAAACGGAATTATGATGTAAGTGTTTAGAACACATTATTATATTATTCTTTTTTAACAGTATTTTAGGAATTTTTTTTTTTTATGTAGTAAACATATTATAATTTATTTAATTATAATATATATTTTATTTTATAGACTTTTGTTGTTTCATTTGTATCTTGTTGCCTGTGAGGTTTCGCTAGAGTGGCCAATATGGCGACAGACAAATGTCTGTCAGCATCATTAACAAAATACTCGACAATCCGAATTTTGCGAATATATGTTGTCGACTCGAAATCTTTATTTTTGTATGTTTTATTATTCATTTAAGGTTTCGATCGAGTCTACCGTAACCCTTGACGAAATGATTAATATAGAAATATAACATGATTACCGCTTGTCTTGCAGTGAAAGAAATGATCGTGAGTGACCTGATCCCTTTCGCTTTGAAGGGAGACATGTGCCCACCTGTGGGACGTTAAGAAAGACCTGAATACAAATTCACGATCACTTAATTGGTTCTAAGTTATGTTGCTCTGTTTTAAGTAGGTACTTAATAATTTCGATGTACAGAAGGACAACAAACACATAACACATTTGCATTTATATTTAATATTACTAGCAACTCTCCCTCGCTTTGCTTGGGTTCGTCTCTAGACCTAGCGCGAGCGAAGCCGTGGGTTCCGCTAGTGTATTATACATATAAACCATCCTCTTGAATCACTCTATTTATGAAAAAAACGCATCAAAATCCGTTGCGTAGTTTTAAAGATCTAAGCATACATAGGGACAGACAGACAGCGGGAAGCAACTTTGTTTTACACTATGTAGTGATATAGTAAGATTAGCAGACAGACCTGCATATGCTAGCTTTAATTTAATGAATTATGTCTAAATAGGTACGTACATAACTACATCACAATCTTTTAAATGGAAAAAAATCTGACAATTTACAGTTAACTCACGTACATAAAGGGTTCATGGCAAATAAATCACATGGAGTAAAAAGTAAAATATCCTTTGCATTTCGTAATATTTTAGTAATAAAAAAGCTAACGCCGAAAACTGTTATAAACTGCTGCTATATATAACTGAAAATATCTAATATTAAAAAAGTACTGAAGCGTTTTTATATGTAAGTCAATAGTTTCATTACTAACACACGTGTTTGCTTAAAATGTTAATATTTGAGGGTACTGAGTGGTTTCTTTAATATGAACTAACGACTCACCGTCACTTCGCTCGGGTTCATCCCTAGGTATAGTTTGAGCGGAATCCTAATTATTTTTCTTAAATAAAGTTACTCCAGGCTATTTCAACATATAGAATTATTGTTAATTTACAATTTAATTTAAAAAAGAGTGAGATTAAGATAAAAAAAATATTAGTCCCGCTGAGTTTCTTTCGCCAGTTCTTCTCAGGTCACAGGTTTCTTCTTTCCGAACTGGTGGTAGACTCATGACGTTCAGTAAGAAATTGTAACATTTATGCCAGTGAAATCCCATCAAAATATGTCCAGCCGTTTCTATGAATAGCCGGAACAAACAGACAAACAACAAGTTCATATATTGTGTCTTATATATAAAGTATCTATATAATATTAATATGCATTTAGTAAAAAGCTGTTATTTTAACATTACAAACAGACACTCTAATATTTATCTGTATACATAAATAAATCTCTATAATCTCTCATACAGTACAATTTAATCATTTATATGTTGAATTGAACCATCTCTAAATAAACAACAACAAATGGACAAACAAACTAAAATATATAAATGTATTGAAACAATTAATTAAACTAACTCTATGTATATATATGGTAATGTCAGTAGCCACTAACACGCTTTTGTTTAGCTAACGTGATTGAATGGAGGTTATGTTTGACTAAGCATAAAATACTATAGCTAACTAGCGACTCGCCCTTGCTTCGCTCGGGATCTTCCCTAGATGTAGCACAGGCAAAGCCGCGGGATCCACTAGTTATGCATATAAACCTTCCTCTTGAATCACTCTATCTAATAAAAAAACCGCATCAAAATCCGTTGCGTAGTTTTAAAGATTTAAGCGTACATAGAGATATAGGAACAGAGAAAGCGATTTTGTTTTATACTATGTAGTGATATACACATTCGATTATGTTAGATTTTAATCATATGTATATTGTATTATGTATAGATTAAATATCTAACTTGTATTAAAATTAATAATAGAACGTGTTGCGGTGAAGCATTGCTATCTAGAATCAATTACAGCGCAAGTTGGAGTCGCGCGCCGAGCATTCCTATCGCCGGGACGCACATATTACTGGCGGCATTCTACAGCTACAGTTATCTTAAAATATATCTTGAAATTATTAATTTATTGTAATAATTACAAAAAAAAGATTGATTTACCTTTCACAAGACCAAAAAGAGATAATATGGAATATATTATACAATTTTTATAAAATATGTAATTTATTTTTTATTTTGTTATTTACCGGAAATGAAATGATGAAATGAAAGCACGAAATCTAAAAATTACTCTAATTTGTCTTAATTAATTAATAAATTAATGATTCATCCGCGCTTAGCATATTCGCTCCGCTACGTTCCTGGGGTAAAAAGTGTCCAATCCAATATGTACCCGGATTTTCCAGCTATCATCGTACCAAATTTCATCAAAATCTTTTCAATGGTTTATGCAAAGACAGACAGGCCGAGAAAAATTCTAAAAACTTTGATACGATTTTCCAAAAAATATTAAACATACCTATAGATTCGACTCATTTAGAAATACAACATAATATATGTAAGTTTTAATATTTATAATTCTATTTTAACGAGATAGTGCTCTAGCCTTTTCCCTTATTCACTAATGTAGGCAATTTGTATTTGCTAGGTATTATAATAACGAATATTTGGTATTATAAATGAAACTATCTTTTCGGGAGAGACTGTCCGTCTCTCTCCCGTGACCACGATTGCTGTGAAGCATTCGAAACGTCGGGAACCAAAAATCTAAATAAATCCGGGACAAAATCCAAAAAGATCAAATCGCTAGTTTACAAATGATATCATAATATATATAATTTCCGCGTCCTAATAGAACATTACACGTTAACAATGAATAAAATCCGCCGTATAACGTTACCGCTATATCACACTTAGTTGTAATGGACGCTTTTGAATGTCGACTCGCAACATCTCTATTGTCCAAACTAATTTATTTGAATGAATAGAAACACTTATAATACGCTAATTTAGCCTTTCTACTGAATATACTCCTTTCCAGCCACTGATTTCGTATAAAAGCCCACTATCCCGATTACGATTGTTACATCATTTTCGTTTGAAGGAAATGTTAAATGGTATAGCTAAATAAACAATTTCACACATCCTACCTATCAAGTATATATACTTAGTCAATTTGCTAGAGCATATTGGCTTTATAACTATTTGAAGGTGTCTTGTGTGTTCACACTGATGGGAAATATGTCCAATAATGGTGTTCTTACACCATCTGTTATAGAAAAAAATAAATTTATATTTAATACTTTTTAAGACATGAATATCTGACATTTTAAAAACTGTTTTTTGATATTTTTTCGTGGGGATTGGGGATTTAATTTAACTTTTGTTTCCGACGGTTTCGAATGCTTTACAGTAAAGCTGTTGCGTGAGGTAAAAAAATGTTAAAATGACTATAATATCTTATATTTTTTTAACTGTCCTGTTTATGGCGTGTGATGAATATAAAGATTAAAGATACCTTAGTAGTAGTGTTTCTTATTTCGCTTTTACGACGCCAAATTCTAAAGAAGTGATCATTTGACGAATGAAGCTTTATAATTTTCCTTTCGTTTAGATAATTACTTGAAGTGAACTCAAGTGTAATATTCATTTGAGTAGATTAATAATATTATTAACTCTAAATTTTATCAGTAACAAACGATTTGTTTAAATATAACATACAGTATAAACTAGGCTCAAGAGCGCATACATAAACCTGTCTAACACGCGGAGTTTCCACCACACATTTTTACGATACTTACACCCACCATTCTCATTGCATTATCAACTCTAAGTATATAGTGGTAAGAGCTACACGATGTGTGAAGCAATACACGGTATACAGGTACGCTAAAATTCTTACTGGCACGCATCATAAATTCTAGCTTATACTACTATTCGATTTTAGGTGGAAAATGTATTTTTGTGGTAGCAAAAATGCTTTTTTTAAGACCAAATTTTACAATGTAATTTTATACCTAAGAAAGGGTATTTCAAATATATTTTAAAATCATTTTATAATTTTGTGGGTAGACACTAGACACTGTTTGTAGTAGTTTTTAACTACTCGTTTATTAAAAAAGCCTTGAGATGTCTTAAACCTCTTAATCTCTTCTGGGATCAAATATTCGCGTAAATCTTAAAGTATTTTACAAAGGGTATGTAAAATTGTGGTGTTTTTTGTATAAATAATGACTAAAATCTAGATATTTAAGGACTTAATTCTTAATCCAGACAGTTACAATATCTTTTATATAAAAGAGAAGATTACATTTAAAATGGTAACAGCTGTTATAGAGTAATTATTGTTTTTCAAATAATGGATTTTTTACTATACACACAAATTAGGTACTTTCTTATTTCAAGTTGGTGAAATATAAATGTTATGACACAAATAAGAAAGTAGTTTCAGTAAACTTATCAACCATTAAAAATGTCCCAGAATGTAGCGAAGTGAAAGGGCCTGCAAGTTAGATTAAAATAGTTGGCGACTATCCGCGACATGACGTGCATGTGAATAAGGAACTAAAGAAGTACAAATTGTATTAAAAAATATTTATAAAACCCAGCGACAAGTAGTTGATGGTGGGGGTTTTATTCCTGAAAACGCGCTTTTAATATTTAATATTCTTTATTTTACTTGTTTGGATGATCACTTTATTGCACAAAAAAAGTTTAAAAGAACCTGGGTATTCTCTTTGTAATTTTTTCAAACTGCGACTTGATTTTGCACTAGAATCGAACTAACGACCTTCCGCTGGCATTAATATTCTAAAACCCTAAATCAGTATATACAGAAATAATCTGTATTCATATTTCTATATTTTTATCTCTGTTCCAATAGGTTTGATTAAACTTCATCCACTATTGTGCCATTATTGTATTTCGCCGTGATTGAGTCGTTTCGAATGAGAACATTTGCATGCTGATTAAAATAAATCGGCCCCGGGGAAATTAGAATCGTCGATACTGTATACTTAATCGAGTCGAAGTAGACTAAGCTTATAAAATAGAATATATCTTTAAATACTTAAATGTATATATTTACTATATGCTAAAGTGTCTCTGATTACTTTCCCAATATTTGACATTTTAAATAAAACTTTTTCGGAATTTGAGCGGGTTTATTTAGACTTTTGGTTCTCGAGTTTTCAAATGCTTTACAACAAGCTAAGATTTTTTGTTCAATAAATATTGATTATTACCGATATTACTTTTTTATTAATAGGTACATCGCCCAAAAAATTTAAATCGTACCTCGTAATCGTAACTGCTGGCTGGGTCCGCAGTTTCTTTTTTAATAATTCATTGCAAGTTCCATAGAAATATGGAAGGAGGAAACATGGACAAACACACAATTACAAATTTTAAATATTTGTATTGATTCCAGTCCAGAGACAAAAATAAAGACATTCACTCTTATTATGTAGGTAAACAAATTGTCGTACACTCAAAATTAATATTTAGTACTTCAATTGAAAACTGACCTGGTGACCTTTTGCAATTTCGATTGCTCCTTGTTTCTTATATAAATCAAACGCAAAAGCCAGTCACAAAACTCAGTAAACAATAATCATAGTACTGTGAAAGCGAATACGTAGTGAATATCATGTTATCTATTGTGGAAGTTTTCAATCGATCCTTAACTATGTACTGTATTGTTACGCGCATACTGCCGATATATTATACTGAGGACGCGTCTTTGTGTAAACTTGTACGCAGCTTTGATTTCGTTACATAATACTTGCTATTTTCTATGGCTTTTTCCTTTATGATGGATTTTAAGCAATGATTGTAAGTTATAAGGGTTTGGTAGACACTTATTATCACGCATACCATCTGTTCATAGAGCTAAGACTTCTATTTCGAAGAGATCAGATCATTTTTTCTTTAATGTTAGGACACGTTTGGCTCAGTTGGTAGTGATGCTACTTTCTGCGTCAGCGGTTTCGGGTTCGAGTCCCGCTGGAGGCAATCATTTGTTGACCACGTTACGTTACTCCAGTCATGGGTGTTTATATTCCATATATTCGGATGTTAGATTTCGTACTTGTAATCCTTACTAATATTATAAATGCGAAAGTAAACCTGTCTGTCTGTAGCGCTTTGAAATTTAGTACACAGATAGCATAGTAAAAAGAATGACATCTTTATACTATGCAGATAGTACTAGAGTTTGAGAAAGGACATACGCTACTTTTCAAGGCGAAAAAAGGGCTTTAAGGGTGAAATATTAATAAGGTATTTTCATATACGAATAATTTTCAACATAATTACTAAATAAACTCTTCTCTTTGTCTTCGTTAAAGTTAATACTAAAATATCTAATCAGATTAAGCTTTTAAGCAAAAGCGTATTCAATTACTAAAAGTTAACTTAAATACAAGTTAATCCATTACGATTAAAACTATTGGGTAAAACTAGGATAAGGTTAAAGGAACGGGTAAGTTGAAGGGCTCGGGCTTACAGTGTAAAGTGTACAGTAACATCTGATTTCACACGCTATTATTTTGCCCTATCTTGAGTTGCCAACTTGCGATACGTGTACATAAGTAACGTCCTCTATTACTTAATAGCTTTTTTTATGTAATTAACGAAGTATTAGAGATAGATTATTTTATACAATCGTTTTTAATTTTGAGAGCATAGTATTATTACACGATCAGAGTGTTTTCTACAGAAATTATAAGAAAATAGGTAAAATATGTTGTTTATAGAAGAAAGGATTGCATGGCCCATTTCGGCCATGGCGGTTCATTTAAAATAATTAGTTAGCCAAAACAAATTACTTAGTAGAAAAATTAAATGAGTACACTTCGCTCTCTTTGAAACTCGTACCCGAAGTCAGTTGTATGACTCGCTTCGCTCCAGTGTTTTCAAAATATGCCTGAAAAGTTTAGGAAAGAATAAAAAGTATAGGACATACTATTTATTTAGATATTTAATACAAACAAGTATAGTATTCCTTATGATTCTCCCAAATTTTTATAATAAAATGTAAAAACCTATACATTCCCCATTTCGTATGAATTATTTTAATTTCCCCGGAGTCGATTCCTTTTTATTAGCATGCAAATGTTCTCATTCAAAAGTTCGAGTCAATCACAACTTATTATAAATAGAGTAAGTTTGGGTTAGTGCGTAGTTTACGAGGAAAAGAAAATTCATGAACAAAACTGTAAATAAAACTATCTTTTCGGATTTTCTCGCGGATTTATTTTGATTTCTGGTTCCCAAAGTTTCGAATGCTTTACAAACAAAATTAATTAAAATATCAAATATTTATGCATATAATAGATAATTAACGCTACAGAGGACAAATTTACAGTTTTTAAAACTTTCTGTCTTTTACCCAATCACGAGAAAACCACCACACAGGTGTTGATGAAGTTTTATATTGTGACAGTTGGTTTTATGGGCAACATGTGTATAGGATATGTACTATCTCTATATAGTATACTAGCAGTACCCGCGGCTTCGCCCGCGCTAATTTTTTTAATCGCTACTAATCTTTATTCGATCACTGGCAATCGGTTGATCTGTAGATTGCCTGAAAATTTACAAAAATTACTCCAGCTATTTCAGAACCCATCGTTGATATACTCCTGAGCGGCGCGGCTACCTCTCCCCGCTCTTGGCTCCCACTCCCTCTCCCCATTGCCCGCTGTGCTGCGCGTTATTTTATTATTATTATTTTTAAATTCGTAATATCCTTTGAATGGAGTGTCCGATTTGTAGTATCGTAAAAGTTATCTAACTCAGTGCGAAATTTGAAACTTTTAGCACAAAAAATGAAGGTATTTCGAAAAACTTATGAGACCCTTACACCACCTTAAACCGGCCCTATAGAAAAAAAAAACGTTTTTAGCGTACTTTTATCAACAATTAACCACCTTCGTACCAAATTTAAAGTTCATAGCACAAAAGATGAAGACTTTCACACAAACTTGCTATGGCCCTAAGACCTCCTCGATTCGACCCGTCGCAAAATTTGTTCTTTGCGGATGTCAACTAACTATTAACTACCTCCATGCTAAATTTAAAGTTTGTAAGACAAAAAGTGAATAACTGTTATACAAAATAATGAGAGCCCTCATAATATCATCTTAATCCTACCCTGTCGCAAAATTCGTTCTTAGTAGATGTTCACTGACCACACATTATCTTCCCGCCAGATATAAAGTTTGTCGCACAAAAGATAAAGGACTTACATAGAAACTTGCTACAGCTCTTAGACCTCATTAATCCGGCCTTGTAGCAAAATCCGTTATTAGCGGACTTCTACAAAAACTACTTTCCTGCCAAAAAGTTTGTAGCACAAAAAAAATTATAAATTTCATACAAACTTGCGAGAGCCCTTGGACCTTCTTAATCCGGCCCTGTCGCAAAATTTGTTCTAAGCGGACGTTTACTAACAATTAACTACCTCCCTGCCAATTTTAAAGTTTGTAGCAGAAAAGATAGAGGAACAGCATACAAACTTGTGAGAGTCCCTAAACCACCTTAATCAGGCCCTGTTCAAAACCCATTCTTAAAAGTCTTCTACTGACAATAACTACCTCTCTACAAAATTTTAAGTTTGTTGTACATAAGGTGAAGGACTTTCATTCATACTAACTTGCGACAGCCCTTGCACTTTTCAATCTGGTCCTGTCGCAAAATCGTTCTTTGCGGATGTCTACTGATTATTAACTACCTTCCAGCTAAATTTTAAGTTTGTGGCATAAAAAAATTAAAGACTTTCATACAAACATGCGAGAGCCCTTAGACCTCCTTAATCCGGCCCTGATGCAAAATATGTTTATACGCGTAGCGAACGATTACAAACTATTAATTACCTCCCTATCAAATTTAAAGTTTTTAGCACAAAAAACGAAGGATTTTCATACAAACTTGCGAGAGCCCTTAGACCTCCTTAATCCGGCCCTGTCACAAAATTCGTTCTTTGCGGGCATCCACTAACTATTAACTAACTCCCTGCCAAGTTTAAAGTTTGTAACACAAAAAATGAAGGAATTTCATACAAACTTTCCATAGCCCTTAGACCACCTCAATCCGGCCCAATCGCAAAATCCTTTCTTAAACAAACATCTAATAACTTTAAACTACCTCCCTGGGAAATTTAAAGTTTCTAGGACAAAAAATGAAGAAATTAAAAAAAAACTTGTGAGAGCCCTTAGACCTCCTTAATGCGACCCTGTCGCCAAATTCGTTCTTAGCGGACCCATACTAAATATTAACTACCTCCCTGCCAAATTTAAAGTCTGTAGCACAAAAGATGAAGGACTTTCATACAAACTTGCGAGAGCTCTTAGACCACCTTAATCCGGCCCAATCGCAAAATCCGTTCTTAGTGCACCTATACTATTTATAAAGTACCTCCCTGCCAATTTTCATCTTTATACGTCCAGCAGTTTTTGAGATTTCGTGAGGAGTGTTTTTCGCATTTATATATTATATTTATATATTACATATATAGATTAATAACGCCATCTATGAGAAATCATTACGCATCATTTGATAAGTTAAAACTTAGAACATATTATTATTATTTTATTCTTTCTTAGCAGTATTTTAGGAATTAAATATTCTTTTTTTATGTAGTAAATATATTATATTTTATTTAATTATACTATATATTTTATTTTATATGAATTACAAATTCTTATATTTTAATACGTATAACATTAGAATTTATATTTTTGTTTTAACTGGATGTGAGATGATTTTATTAAAACATACTTTTAAAATTGTTGTGATTTATTGTTAATAGGATATTATTTTTTTTGTAAACGCAAGAAATGAAAGGATTTATTTTATTTATTTTTTATTTTATTTATTTACACTAATACAGAAGTAAATCTTTATGGCTGTATGAATGAGTTCCTTTGCTTCAATATTGACGTGTCATCCGATGTCAGTATCGCTTCGCTAGAGTGGCCAATATGGCGATTTCGATAATCAATTTGTCTTTCAGCATCATTAGAATTTAACAAAATACTCGACAATCCGAATTTTGCGGATATATGTTGTCGAATCGAAATCTTTATTTTTTTATGTTTTATTAATCAGGTAAGGTTTCGATCGAGTCTACCGTACCCCTTGACGAAATTATTAATATAGATATAGATTACACCTTGTGTCCGAAAAACCCTAATATCTTACGGAACCCTATTTTTTTCCAAAATAAAATATAGCCTATGTTACTCGTGGATAATGTAGCTTTCGAATGGTGAAAGAATTTTTAAAATCGGTCCAGTAGTTTTTGAGCCTATTCATTACAAACAAACAAACAAACAAACAAACAAACAAAGTTTTCCTCTTTATAATATTAGTGTAGATATATATCTACTGCATGAAAATATCTCATTTCTGATTATTTCATGGGACGAACTCGAGCGGAGCGACGTTGAGTCACTAGTACAACATAAATGGTGGACATTATGATTAAAGTCCCAATTATAGTTTAAAAAAATACAAAATTATATTTGAACCCTTTTAGTGTGACTCAGACTTAGACATAGGACGTGCTCTTACTTGACCTAGTATACCTAGATCAAGGACAACAGGCACGAGGCGTCCCTGAAGGATGTTAGAAGCACGTGCAAACTGTTTTAGCAGTGCGAATCTACATATATTATTATTATGTATCTAGTTAGTAACCACATTATGTAAACATAAACTTTATTCATTTAATAATATAAATCTAAAGAGATTGTTTATTTAAACTTACTTATCCTTACTATGTTTGCTTGATAACACGTTTGGCTCGATTGGTAATGCTTTTCTATGCCAGTGGTCGCGGGTTCAATGGTTATCTTGTGATGAGGTCACAGACAGGCATACATTGTAAAACCTATATATTCGGCCTCTGTGTCGATAATAATTACTATTTCAACAAAATTTCAAAACAAAATCGTACATGTTCTACGAAGTTACAATTTTATAAGTTACTCGTAGAGTCAGTGTTTGTAGTTGCACTATATCCAAATATCTGCTTTCATTAATTATCTTACTAATTGCTTAAACTATTGTAGAATTGTAGAAGACTTAGAAAGCATGGAATTACGAAGATTTCATTAACATGCCAATGACATAAGTTCTTTAGCCTGCTCTAGAAGGTCAACCTGTCTGACTTTAAGTCACTTTACGATTATTACAACTCATGGCATTATTATAAAGCCTATGAGCTTTTACAAACGAATGTTTTAACCGTGTATTAATTATACTAATACGAGTATCATATATAGAACTAAAATATTCATCGAACAGCTGAAAACACAATTGCTAAGTCGTCGCATAATTCGTACACGATTTTCCTCTTACTGTACATTATGATTGATGGAAACCTGTCATAGAGCTCAGTGTTTTCTTTTTTAACATTTCAATTATTATTGTTGAACAAAATGGTTTTATGTTACGCTTCCGCTTGGATATTGTTGACATCAGTTAGAGATAGGTAGTAAACTTTTTCAAATTTAAAAAATTAAAAGCTTTTTTATCTTAAACTACTGTCTACGACTATGGTTACATCGAAGATAGAAGTATATCGTTTCACGGCTTGACCGATTTTAATGATTTTTTTTCTGATATTTGGTAGGTATGAGAATAGATCGTAAAGTGTTTTAACCCTCTTATCCTCCATTTTATATGTGCTTAGCAACGTTACGTTGCCAACGTAATATAGTTCACCTAGTTTATTTATATAATACCCACAATTATTGATATACTAGTGATATAATCCAGCTTTATCTATGATCATCCTTTAATATGGCGCATAATTTATTATATTTCAATAAAAAGTTAACAAAATATATGTAGTTTGATCATAAATTAAATAATAATTTAGTTTATACATAAATGCTTTATATATTGTTTTTTCTGTGCTAAAAGCTTTAAGTTCCGTTGCTAAACAGATATCTGAACTTATGGCGGTACCCAGGCTGTAAAGAAGCAATCGATGACATTAACATAAATTGATAGGGTGTTGAAAATCAGTATATTTTCCATATTTTCAGTTTGCATGGAAATTTCCAAGTAATAAGTTCAATCAGTCACAATTACATAACTCATCAGCTTCACGGTAATATCCAATTATAACGTTTCAATTTACGATCGAAATTAAAAACAACTGTTGTAATATTTTCATACAATTTAAATACTGTTTTCGATCGGCTTTTAAAAATGACGGTATCGATTCGGATGTATCTTTTCCTGGCAGTAGGTTGGCAAAATATTTTGATTTTTCTATTAATAGAAAGATTATTAGCATCATCTAGTTCCATAGGAAGCTACGAGGCTTGTGTTATATACTAGATAGTTGATACACGTGTATAACTTTAAATTCATACATATTTTAACACCCATGAATGGGCTACAAACATTCTTGCTTATTACACAAAATGCCCCCAGCGGGACTCGATACCGCGACCACTCAGCAAGTTGGTTCACTACAAACTAAGCCAAGCGTGTCGTTAATTTATATAATGTTGAAACTGTAATAATTATAACTGAAGGGTGAGAAAATTATGTTATAAGTAGGTTATCACATACTTGAGTGATTAATTGTTATAGAATATTAGGTTTATGCGAATATTTAACATCATAAATGACACTACCTTTTTGGATTTTGTTGCCGATTTATTTTGATTTTTGGTTCCCGACGTTATGAATGCTTTACAGTAATCATGGTCACGGGAGAGACCATGTTGATAGTTTCATTTATAATGTCAATTATTCAATGTCTAAAGAAGGGGTTTTTGTAAAACTTAATAAGTTTTTTAATCTGCACAGTTAAAAAAAGTTTCGATGTATTTCCTTACAAATGTCAACGTTAACACTTAAAAAGACAGGCATTGTTGTGTTGAAATGAGCAAAACAAACTTAGGAGTTTAGATAAAATTACAAATACAGATCACACATCGTTTAGAGCTTTATACGTCCCCATCAATGAATATTTCAGCGTTGATTCACTAACAAAATAGACTCTCCCTGCATTAGCATATCAACAATTTCGTATAACGCTTAATGTTTTGCTAATCGGTAGTCACTATCGTCCATATACTATATATAGCGTTTGTTTTATCTGTGTGTTCATTTATACAGTCCTTCCGACCAATATTCAGCAGAAATAATATTATACATACTCTGTACTAAAAAAATTTAACAAAATAATTTAAGAGATGTATCTCTAGTCTAATTAGAACTCTTTAAATCAAGTCTCAAAATCGTCACAGTCAAATATTTGCGTAAATCTAAGTAAAAAGTATTACATCAGAGCGTATATTCGTTACAAAGCTGAACGAAATACGAATATCTTTTGTTTTTCACAAACTTTTATTATTTAGTTATAAATAATACTGTCAGTCTAATCTTTAAGAATTTATATAACGACTTTGAAATTCAATTTCAAACACCTATTTTCTTACATGTAAGAAACAATAATTATGTGTTTAATTCTAAAATAAAAAAATAATGAATTATATGTTTTATCTTAAAATTTAAAAACAAACTTGTAAGTTCAATAAAATTTATAAGTTTCATACATTTGCTTTTTCCTACTTTTTTGTTTTCTTTTATATTATAAACTAGAGTTTATTTCAAAAATACATATAGGGTAGGTAAATACACAAACTAATTCAGGTACACTTAGTTATACACTCAATATTAAAACCAAAGTTGTCCTTAGAAACTTCAATATCAAACCATTGTCCTTACATACGAATTAGCATACAGTAACGGAATTACCGCTACAATATATCCGCTAATCCGCGCGTACTTTGATGACAATGCTATTGATTGTGGCCTATAATTACGTTGCGTTAAATCTATTCGCATTGTCTCACGCATTATATTATTACCTTGGCTGGCTATTGTTAGAGGAAAATTAATAGATATATGTTAATAATAGCGATTCGCCTTCGCTCCGCTTGGTGTCGTCCCAAGATTCGCCTTAACGCTTAGTATAAATTTCTCAGAATTGAGATATTTTCCCATAGTATAAAGTAACTTGTTGATCCAGAACTAGCTGTCATCATACAATATTTATTCTTTAATTAAAAAACCGAGGCCGTAGAAAAAATTTTGGTGGATCAAATTAATCCAATTGGTCACAAAATGGTCAAGTGGTGAATTAATTTAATTATTTGGTGAATGGTATTGACGTATTACTATTAATTAGAAATTTTACAATAATAAGCAAAAGTATCCTGAAAAGTTATAAAATACACATAATTTGAAGCTACGTGCACTATTGGGAGCGTTAAATATCTATGGTGAATCCAAAGTAAAATATAAAAATACATAAATAACTAATTCAAATATATGGAAAATAGAATCTATACTAATATTATAAAGAGAAAAGATTTGATTGTTTGTTTGCATTGCATAGGCTCCGAAACTACTGAACCGGTTTGAAAAATTCTTTCACTGTTGGGAAACTACACTTTATCCGGGTAACATAGGCTATTTTATATTTTCAAATAAATTAGGGATCCTTACTTAAACTAATAACGTAACCCAAGGTAGCAAGTAAATCTAGAAACAAACCCGAGCGAAGCGAGGGTGAATCGTAAGTAATTAATATTTCAAATGAAATATAGACTTATAAAATATTATTAGTTTCACAACATAAAATACTAAGAGTATTTTTGAAAATGTTACGATCGTAGCGCATATTAATTTAAAAAGTAAAGAACGCAAGATGGCCGCCCCCGGCGCTACCCCACAACAAAGCGCTAGCGACGTATAAATTATTTTTATGCTTCCTCATCTAGACCGTCTGAGGTTTTATCTTCAATTGTAAATTAAATTAACGAAGCTGTTCGTACGAAGATGAAATACTGTAAATATTTTGTCATATGAAAATTAAAAAATATCATGTTTATTGTTTAAGTAAACAATAAATCAATTTGACAGATTCCGTTCCGTGTGACTATAGTGCGAGAGTTGAGGCGGTTTTATATCACCGAAACATTGTATGAGGCCACGAGTATATTTTATTTATTTTATAAGTATAAATCGTATTGTATAAGAATCAAACTCCATTAACAGATTCATAGACATAAATATTACTTTATCGAGAAACACAGTGAAAATAATTAATGAAGGGACCTCGTTAAAAACATACATTAAAATATTTATACTTGAATACCTTAAGGAGTTTAATGATGTATTAATTTACCTACTTTTTATGATAAAAAAGTAACGATAGTCATATTTGGAGAATCATCGCGGAGAGAAAATCTAAGTAACGGATCGAAAACGTTTTATAAGTATTCCACAGCAAAGAATAGTGGGATCTGATGTATGATAGATTTTAAAAACACGTTTAATGTAGTAAGGTTATATATACATAAGCATTGTCCATTTATAATCGTCATTCGTCAATGAAATCACGTAAAATTGACTATACCTTCGAGGCAATTTCCAAAATCTCCCTCCATCCATCGTCAATCTCGAAGCACTCGGTCGGTTTGAGCTATGCAAATTGGCAAACCTGCCTCTCTACAACAGCGACTACGTCTCGTTTTATGTTATACTAGGTTTAGCTCGAGCGAAGACACGGGTTCCGCTAGTATATCTTTATAAATTGTAGCCTATGTAATATTCTGATATATAAGCTATATTATTGTAAGGTTTCATTAAAATCCATTCAGATGTTTTTATGTGAAAGAGTAACAAACATCCATTCATCCAACTTACAAACTTTCGCGTTTATAATATTAGTATAGATGTCAAAACTACCAGATAGAAAGATACTGTAGAGACAAATCAATTGAGCTTTTGTTCTTATTAATATTTTAATTAAAGTGCCTTTCTTATAATGACTAGAATAAAAATTTAATTATTAAATAAAAAAATTGTAAAAAGGTTGTCTGTATTTACATAACGCTTCAGCCAAAGTTATTCTCTATGTAGAGTAAATGTCTATGATCAAAGCAGTAGGTACATAAGTATTATTATAAAATTTAATTCGGTCAATGACTTCGTCTGAAGAGTTTTCAATCATTATTAGAATGGAAAAACATGCAAATTTCCAGTAATTACGAATAATACTTGTACAAGCTTATTCATTGCAAATGAATTTTCGTCACGCACAGACGACGAGGCAGTTTGCGAAACGATTAATATTATAATACTAACGACTAGCGTCGTCTTTGCAGTGAGATACGCTGAGCCCGAATAAAGTTTATTAATATTTGAAAGGTTTAAATTATTAAGCAGTAACATCCTTGGTATTATAATATTGACGAAAGTATCTGTGTGTATAATATAATACGTACCTTTCTCCTGCATCCGAATAATATATAGTGAAATAAGAAATTAGTTCTAGTCTTTGCGCTAACCCGCACTTGTCCAGAGTGGTGGACTATGGCCTAATTCCCTCGTATTGAAGGGATGAGCACTATAAAAAGGGTTGGTAATACAGTTCTAGTAGTTAAAAATCTTGAATTCTGATCTTAATGAAAAGTTACCTGGAATAATGGTTTATTTGCGGAAACTAATCGGTATTTTCATGTATAAAAACTCTACTCGAGTTAATATTTAGAGCAATCAAAAAAAAGAAATAAGTTTCCACGAGAGGGAAAGCTGATATCTAATATCTAATATCACGTACATATATAAACTAATTGTAGAAACGTGTGTAGCATCAGATAATGTATGTAAAATTATATAAACAAAAGTCTGGAAAAGTTATTTCCATAAACCAAATATTATAATAACATAAGCATACCCTTTGCTTAAATTTGAATATAATGCCAACATAACAATTTTTGAAACATGAAAAATACATATGAAAACAAAATAGAAGTTGTTTAAAATGTTACCCTTCGCATTTAGAAAAAAGCGATGGGCTCTAACCCTAAAGTAGAAAAACGAGTTTTTGTGGCCAGATTTATTTTTTATTGGATTAATTGACAAATGATTCACGTTTGTCCGTCTAATTCAATTAGTAATATTGATTTTACTAAAAACGAACACTGACTTATAAATTGAAAATAATTATTTCACACATAATATGGAGATCAAAATTATGTATGAAACTTTACATGGGATCCATGTAGTACCTACTCGTATATATAAAAAAACAATACAAATATGATCATATAAGAAATTATAGCCAAATCTTTTTGAAGTTGGTAAAAATAAATTTAAGTAAGAAATTCATTGTCGTCTTTATAGTTATAAAGGATCCTTTGTTATTAAAATGCTTTGATATCACTAAGAATAGAAGCTCGGCAAACTTAAGTTAATTACTATTAAATGTAGAGTCTGCCTCTACATAATTTAATAAAGCTCCTATTATGAAAATGGAACATAAAACGCCCAACATTATTGGATCGTTCACTACGCAAATCACACTTATCTTGAAGACGTAAAGCCCACGAATGCCATGTCCCGAGGGCCAGTGGGGTTGGCTACGATTTACATACCCTAATCCTATGGCGAACCCCTTCAATCGGAAATAGAGTCATTAAAACTTTCTCAAGATACATTCTAACACGGAACATTACGTGTTTTGGGGGTTGAATAAATTTAATATTTATTGGTTTATTTATGATTATTATGATTATACATTATTAAGTATTCAGATTACGCCTCAATTTCATCTTGAATATTCAGTAATTAATTTGTTATTAGCGTCCTTGTCCAATATTTCACTCCAATTAAAAACATTCGGAGAATTTCTTATATTTTTTTCTTAAAGGTTTGAATCTAACCTTATTTTCTAACTAAGATTATCTTCGTTATAAATGATAAGTGAGATTCCACACCAAGCTATCTTTTCGGATTTTCCTAATTTACGGAAATTTTCTATGTATTTATTTTTTACAAAGTTCTATGAAATAATGACATAATTTTATTTACAGAAATATATATTATGGAGGCCCCAAACAGCCGAGATGAGGTTCTTCGTTCCTGATGGGGTATTTTTTGTTGAAAAATGCATAAACGCATACTGTACGAAACGCAAACGATACATCACAGGTGGTTATGTAGATCTTGGCTAGAAGGTACCCACTAAAACTTTCTTAGTTGTGTGTCACAGTATCGCTGAAGTACTCAACCACGACGTCCCGATGGCACTTCGCACGACTATTGAAGCAGACCTCACAACCAAGGAATTGCTCTTATGGTCAAGTCTGCTGTTTGAGCAGTACCATGTGCAATCCACGTGGAAACCTTCTGATGTGAACCACCTCCCCATCTCTTTTGCCATGGTGGGTTAATGAACACACATAATGAACACAACACGTCAGGGAGGTGCTGACAATTCCTACTGCAAGCCGCGTTAATAAAGCTCGTTCTAATAAAAATATTCGCATCTAAGTTTTTTTTGTAAGTTAAATAAGATTTAAACATTTCTCACCTTAGAACTGAATAAAACCTGAATGAAAAACCTTTCAAGAACTAAATCTAAACTTCATTAAAAATCACTTTAGCCGGCGAAGCTCTCGATTTTCATTAAACAGCCACTTAGCAGGGGATAAGGCGAAGTATTTAGCTAATGATCATGAATCCCATATCTCTCGATCTCCGATACAATGGCTTATAAAGGAAAACATCGCCGAGTCGCGAGACGAGATAAAGCTTCATTCGCGCACTCTCCTAATAACATTTGCATATCTTAATACAAGGCTACGATTTCGATAGATGTATCTAAAACTGTTATAACTCGCTGCTGTCACAATACTGATACCGTTTGTTTGGAAATTTGATATTCTCCTCATTATTTAATTAAGTCATCTACTTATGTAGAGATCTTTTAAAACTAATCAATTAGCTTTTGTAATAAATCCATCGTATTTTTTTAACGTAATCGATATTTTATTATTTATTCGTACCTATATGAATTTCGTTGTAAGTCAATTTATAATCAAAATATGTTTCACAAAAAAATTCAATTTAAAAATACTAGATACATCAAGAACCGTTCCTAGAGGGCTTTTTGGAATAGTTTATTAGATAGATATATCTGATTAAGATTTGGTAAAAGACCTGTAAAGACGTGCTTTTCAGCTATAAAATCAATAGTCTACATTTGCGTATAACTAGATTTAGATGAAATTATAGGAGGGGTTAAACCCCCCTTTTAAAATATACAGGGTAAAACAAACAGCGGGAAAGGGGGTAGGATAATTGTGGATTAATAATAATTGATCGCGTTAATTGACTGCGGCTGCCATGTACTCGTATGTGCGAAACACGCGGAATTATCTGATGAAATCCTACTTAATTAATGTTTATCGACGTAACAAATATGATTAACTTATAATAAACATCAAACGTATTACCGCAGGGGCTTAGTAACGAATCGTTTTGGGCACTGTTATGGTACTGTGTTTTTGCAATAATTACCTTTTTAATAAAATTATGTAGGCCTTTATTTTGGTTGATCATTTACACTCCGTTTACTTATGTCATTGTTTTAAGTACCGACTCTAGACAGAACCAAGCATTGTGCTACGATTTCTATTAATGAAATCAATAAAAAATATAAGTTTTATTAAATAGTAAGGTTTCTTCTTCCACTGATAGGTAGTGTAAGTGGGTTTCCCCAGCGTCGTTCAAAAAAAGGCATAGGCACTACGTATGTTAAAATCATTTTAAATATTATGACATTGCTCATTTGCAAAAGTAAATTGATTAATTATGAATTGTAATAATAATTAAAGCTAATTAGTAATACCACAACACAAATAGTAACTAATGCGACATAGTAAAATAACATGAATTTTGCTTCAATAAACACCTTGCACTCAAATTCACCTCCCGTTGCAAATACACCAGAAATTGCAAAATAGCTTTTATCATATTAAAGGCACGCTTGCATTTTATTACGAAAAATACCGCAACAACGTAAAAAACTATATATCACGAAATTCATGTGGAAATATCGAAGAATAGCCTTTCAGACACAATACATGCACGGGAATGGCGATGGCGCGCTTTCTATAAAATTCAAAAATGGAACTGTAGAAGAAAGCACGACGTATATTCTGCCAAGTTTTGTGCAACACAATGGCGCCGCCCGTATACAAATTTATTCCAGTTTATTTATTATTACACGGGTTTTGTACATTATTCCGCATTCTTTGACGCAAGCTATGTCTTTTGTGTCTTACCCTTATTAACATGTTGGAATCGCGAATAAAAAAATGAAGAAATAAGAAATTTTGGAGATGGAAGCTTTATACATATTTTGTTTATTTACAGCAACAATGTTGCCTTTTCTTATATTTAATACTAGCGACTCACCCTCACTTCGCTCTAGTTGTCCTAAGATCCAGCGCGAGCAAAGCCGCGGGTTCCGCTAGCAATAAACAAAGCCTATGTAGGTTTCTAATGCCCCCCCCCCCTTGTCTTGGTGGGGGTTTAGTAGCGTCTGGAAGTCGGCCGGACGCGAAGCCAAAAAACGCGCAGAAGGGGCCCACTTCGGTGGACGGTACAGGGAGGTCCCATTTCGGTAGGCGATGTGTCAGGCAGATTGCTCCTGGTACCTACTTCTCTGAATAGCAGAGTGGACTGTGTATTTTAGGCTGGTGAGTCCCACATAACCACCTAGTGGTAACTTGTATGCGTCAATGCATTTCCCAACGTCAAATAAAAAAAGATTTCCAATGGCAAAAGAATTTTTTAAACCGCTCCAGTAGTTTTTTAGTTTACTTTGTACATACATAAAATACAAATCTTTCCTCTTTATAATATATAGATTATATTAGTATAGATACATTTTTATTAACATTAGAAAAGATTTTCGGTTCTTTATTACTAACTTTTAATGGAATATCAATCAATACATCTAAAATATATAATAGATATTATAACATTAGAATGACACACTAAAAAGGAAAATAAATGATTAAAAAACTATAATTTATGACTTTACTTGTACAATGGGTATAATTCAAATAACTTCTAACTTCTTAAAAAAATAATATTGTAACAAGTAGATACTGTCAAATCATGAATTGTGAATGTACTTGTCACATACAAATGAAGTAAGGAATATATTATATTGACTAACGGTACTTCAGTTGGCAATATAATATCAATTATCAACTTTTCATGTGATTAGACACAGCTTAAGTGTTTCAAATAACTATAGTCGTTTCAACAAATTTAACTTAGGGCGTTATGTTGGCAGCGATGTTTTCCAGTACTGCCACATTACATATAAGAAAAAAATGTGTAAGTCATAAATATAAGGTAATAAATGAAACAGCAATTTTTGCATACACATATATTTAAGAATAAAAATTACAAGCTAAATAGTGGATAACATCTCGTAGGCGGTATAGGACAGATCGATAGTACGACAGATATAATGACAGTTGATAAAAAAACTTTGGCTTGTATCATAAAATGACAAAGGTATAATCCATTATGCTTCGCAAAAATGAATATTATTTGACTAAAAATTACATTTTAAATATCAAAATTAAATAACTTAATATCTTAATATAAATGCAATTAAATAAATCACTGAAATATACAACAGCCAATAATAGTTAATTATCATTATCTTTATCTTAAAAAATAATAAATATTAATTTCATGAGTATTCTTATTCAAAATTAAATATAAGGAATAATAATATAATTCGGATATTTAGATAAACATTATGTTTAAATTCATACTTCATTATACAACTAGGTTAAATTGATTATATATAATTTTGTCAGAGCAAAAGTACGCAAATATATACACTGCAAAATAACGTTTTACATAATTTGCATAAAGTATTATAATAATATAGTTATAAAATTAAGACTACTTATCAAAAAAAAAATAAAATTCATGTTAAATTTGATACAGTTCTCGAGGCATAAGCTCAGCTTTGCATTTGTGTGAGTGCAGTGTACGGATAGGCACGACCGAAGGCGTAGCGCAACGCGAGTTGGTTTAAACCTGTTTTAACTGGTTTTTGATGCGCGGCTATTGGCTTTTAGCTATCACTCACACAAATGCAAAGCTGAGCTTACGCCTCGAGAACTGTACATCATTAAAAATACATTTCATTCATTTATGATTATGTTCTTTGGTTCTTATAACTTAAATTAAATAAATGTGCGTTTAAACATTATTTTTAGTAAGCTAATGGATATTGCAAATTTTTACTGACAGACCTTAGATAGTTTTTAATCAAGAGAAGAAGGAAGAATTCAGAGATATATGAAATCAGATAAGAGATAGATGAAAGAGAGATAAAAAAGAGTGAGAGAGAAAACGAAAGAAAGATGGAAAGCAAGTAGAAATCTGTACATATATAAAAAATTTGCAATATGTGTTAGCTATAGAAGGAACTAAACAACCTTTGTAGGTACTTATTTTAATAATGCAAGTATTGAGATCATTTTAATACTGTTTTTTTTTGGAATCTGGAATGAGCAAAATATTTAAAATAAATGTGACTCATAGCCTGTTTATACTGACTTAGCATAAAAATATGATATCTTTGAGCATTAAGCATAATAAATGCAATGTAATCAATTAAAAATATATCTAAATAAGATAAATGCTATAAAAATATGAAGTGAATTATTTTAAACAAATCTTTTTTGAATTTCCTTATCCTTTGCTTTAAGTTAATAATAACAAATTTTGTTAACAAAGTTGAAATAGTAGGAATCTTGTTTATATCAATTCCAATTAATATTTGATGTTTTTGGCAAGTTTTAATTTATTATTTTGGAATTCTTCCACAAATCTGAGTGAGGAAGAAATGTATCCACCAAGTATACTATAAGAAAAGATTAATGACATAGTGTCGATTATATTCACTACATGGAGACGCTTTGTCTAGAACATGGTCTCTGAATAAATTGGCATATGATCGCCTTAAACTTACTCGTATATGAATACTGACAAATATGCCGTAATATAGTTATACAGTATACTATATATCATTATCAATTATATAAACTCAGAAAAATCCTGTAAACTGGACTTGTCAAATTTTGTTTCGATTTTGTTAGTAATTATGCGTCAAATACCTACTTTAGTTGGCATTGCCAAAGTTTGTTTGTTTGAACTTTTGTACGCAATAGTGAGCTGTGACGTCACTTATATCATACTTAATCGGGTTTTTAGGATTAAAATGTGATTTTGGCGTCTGTATGGATATATACTGAGTGATATATAGCATAGCAGGGTGGATGGCAGGTGTCGGTGGTCGCCTAGCGCTGTGCGGCCTCGAGGCGCAGCAGCTCGGGCAGGTTGGTGACGTGTATCTCCTGCACGTGGCGGCCTGCGAAGTGCACGTACGCCCTCCCCTCTCCCGCGCCCTCTCCTGCGCTCGCTCCCGTGCTCTCGCCCGCGCCCTCTCCTGCGCCCTCTACCGAGCGCTTTTGCACTGCAAATGTCATAGACAAATGTCATTTTTTATATATATATATATATATATATATATATTCTTTATTGCATTTAAAAAAAAATGTTACAAAAAATTAAATATTAGAAGGTAAAGGCAAAGATGGACTTATCCCTAAAGATATCATTTAGTAGCGGGTTCATAAGTGCAGCTACATATATATAAATACATACATACATACATACATACATACATACATACATACATACATGCATGCACACAAATGCAAAGCTTTTTTTTATGGTAAAAAGGGGGCAAACGGGCAGGAGGTTTACCTGATGGAAAGTGATCACCTCCGCCCATGGACATCTACAAGCCAGGCTTGCAGATGCGTTGCCGGCCTTTCAGGAAAGGGAGGGAGGGGAGGAGGAAGGGAAGATGGAGTGAGGGAAGAGGAAGGGAGGAGGGATGGGGAGTGGGCCTCCCGGACTCTCACTTACCTGACGAAATGCGACAGCATAGCTGCCACTTCGCGCCGGTCTTCTGTCAGAGAGTGGTACTAAACGGGGCGTGCCGGCCCATTCGGCTGCTACCCGAAGGTAATGCATGGTACTATGGCTTACGCCTCGAGAACTGTAGTGTTATGGTCTCACCGTCTACGGAGTCATCTGGTGCGAGCCAGTAGGCGGGGCGCGCGCCGCAGTAGAGCGCGCGGGCGAGGGGCGCGGGCGCGAGGGGGGTGGCGGCGGCGGCGCGCAGGCGGCGGCGCACGCGCGACACGTCGAACTCCTCGCCGCGCTCCAGCGCTGACAGGAACTCGGCGGGCTCCAGCACCCACTCCTGCTGCAGCTCCGTCACGAAGCAACGCTCCTTATCCACGATCGCTACAAACACGACACATTCGTTTTAAGTTACATCGTTAATAACTTTGCCATATGGTTTACTAATTACAATTGATATCAAAATAAATAATACATAAGAAAGCTTCAATATTAACAGTACTTAGTCCTGGCTTATCGATACCAATATGAGTAAGTCTGAAATTATAACAGCTTTGAGGCTTCGTTCCAGTCACATTCTATTGAATAGCTTTGCCCTTTTAATAGGTAAGATTGTTACATAATTGAAGATGTACATCATATATTATGAGCTGAAAGAACTCAGTTTCTGTTAAGATTTAATTTAAATTTATTAGACATCAGAGCTTTTAACAGCTTTCTGGCCCTATCCTTTGTCGGATCAGTCAAGAATGTTGTATAAAGTAGTACAAGTCGGATTAAAACGTAGATATTCTTAATTTTTGTTATTTATAAGGCTGATTACTTAATTTGTATTATTTATATTTAGTTATCCCAATGGGGGTGACATGATCACTTTATGACAAAACCCCTTAAAAATAAAGATTTAAAAAAACAGCGCTTAGATTTCACACTTTGCGATGATGTATATATATCACTACCTAAATACCTCTGTAAATAGGAAAACAAAGGAACCGACTTACACAATAATGATATAACTATAATAAAATTTTCAACTCACTTGTAGTATTACTTTTGAAGTCGTATATGAAGTCGATGTAGTGGCCATTGTCCAAGACGGTTATCTTTTCGTAGGATCCCTGGATGTCTAGGTCTTCGCGCAGGGCATTGACGATCTCGTCACTGGAGGCCTCGTCGCGAGTGCTGATTATTTGTACGTTATTGAGCCACTTGACTGGGAGCTGGTGGGGATCGGACACCACCTTGTTGTTCACCGGCGGGAGCTTAAGTTTAAACGGTTAAGACTTTTAGTTTATAAGAAATGTTTAAAAAAAATAATGATTGTAATAAAAAAAGTAATTTTAAGTTTTAGATTATGTTGCCTCAGCTGATTGTTTCATTTTGTTTGTCAGTATGCCACAGTCATATGTTAATGATATTTCATAAATCGAAAATTAAAAAGAAATAGGCATAGCACTCGATAATGTCATCTGTCCATAATGTGAGGGATGATAAATAAAAAAATACATAAGAGTAGTTTTAAGCAAAACCTTACCTAAAAACAAAAATTTGATCGAAATTGTTAGAGCCGTTTTAAAGGTAAATGTGATAAATTTGTAGTATATTTTCTTGTACACAAGAATTATTCATTATTATGGTATTTGTAAATCAGAGACCATAATAATTAATAATAATTCTATACATATAAATTAAATTGAAGTGCGTTTTTAATTTCAAATTAACAGCTTTTCAGTCACTAAATGCATATGAAAGTATACACTGTACTAACATCATTTTTTTTGTTCGTATGTTTGTTTCGGCTAATCTCTGAAACGGATGGACCGATTTTGACGGAACTTTCACTCGAAGATAGGTGAGGAGGACTTAGTCTACTTTTATTAGACCCGCGGCTTCGCTCGCGCCTATATATAAGAAGCACTTTAGTCATTAAAGGGGTGTCAAAACAAAAGTTCATAGTCATTTTATAAAAAACCTATATAAAAATATGCAGAAAATACCTTATTTATAAAATTATCTTTTCAAATTTTACTGTGTTATTTGCTTTATTTTGTTAAGTTATGAATCATTCATGAAGAGATATTTTATTTTCAAACAAACTTACCTGTAGATTATATGTGATACTTACCGGTACGTAACCATATGGGACCCTAATCGAACACCGTCTATAAGCTTCCCTTACATCCCGTACACCGCCCGGGCCGAACATCAGTCCCGTTGTTAATATAGCAGTTGCCAACACACTGGATAGGAAGGCAAAATATAAGCCCGCCTTTGATGGCTTTTTGTAGCGAATCCGTGCAGCAGGGATTTCAACCTTCTCCTAAATTAAAAAATATTTTATTAATTAAATAGAATTTATTAATAATTATTATTAATTAAACCGAGGGTTGCGTGTACAAATCCGGGTCTCCTCTGATACTTTCATGTGCAAGTCATTTCTAACATGATAACCAATTGTCACAGTGAAGGAAAACATTGAGAGGATTGATCAAGTCAGCTCTTGGAAAGTGCAATCCTCTCCATTCTTGAAATACTCCAGTTCAAAACTGTATACTGAAAATTATCTTTACCAGGGGAGCCTCCCCTGGTTCAAATCAACACTGAGGTCCACCAATTCACAAATATTCCTTTTGTAAAACAGGAAATTGCTAAAACCTGCACCAAATATAGGAGTATTCTTAAAGCTGATCCCAACAAGGTACTCAATTCAAAACATTATCAAATAACTAAGTAATTAAAATTATTATTTTTTTTTAGTTTCGATTTGTAACGTTTTGAAGTCGGTTTTTATTTTTGTTAAAAAATAATTTATTTTTAATTATTTAGTGGAAATTAGATATTTTGTTTAAATATAATATTGATAGGCTAACTAAACTACTGCTCCAATAAGTCAGCGAAGTTATAGCGAGTGAACGGTAATAGTCAATCGAGATTTGTCCACGTCTATTTTTCCACGTAACTCCTAGACGTTAATAAAAATACCTTATATTATCATATCAACCTAATATCCTGAAGGTATACGTCTATCGGTTCATAAGTACGTATAATATTAAAAGAATTTTCTTTCAACTCCTAACCGTTGAGGAGATATCCCTTACATCATCTCAAATTCTTGAACAGCTTCAGAATATATATAAGAAACGTCATAAATGCCTATACAATTTGAGAGCTGCCCTCGATTTCCCTAGGATCCCATCATCAGATCCTGACTTGGTGATAATGTAAATATCTTGGAAGTATACCCTACCGAACAAAAAAAATTGTAATCGGCCAACATTTGACGCAGAAATTAATGAAAAAACATAAAAAGAACCGTTGAGGAATTGTAACTTCCATCATCAGCTCATCTACATGAGATGATGATTTTCAGACACAAATGCAACATTTTTAGAAAATATATCAAAAACATAATAGGTGCCTATAAAATTTGAAAGTTGCCCCCGATTTCCCTGTGATCCCATCATCAGTTCCTGACTTGGTGTCCTCGGAGCTATACCCTACCGAACAAAAGAAAAATTTTTGAAATCGGCCCACAGACGGCAGACCGCGAAAAATCGGTGAACATACATAAAAAATATATATATAACGGAACATATAACCTCCTCCTTTTTTGAAGTCGGTTAAAAATCAGGTGATATCGAATACAAAATTTAAAATAACCATTCGTATTCTCCGCAATCAATATTCCGGAATAATAAATAAGTGTTGCCTTGCCTGTTACAAGTGGTAGATTGCGGCAATCTGATTGCCAGCAACAAAATTATCTTTTTTTTAATTTCATAATGGCTTAAGAATTGAGTTAACAGACGCAATACATTCTGCCAGTGTCGCACTAAAAATTTTCTTTACATAATATTTTATTATGAAAAAAATATAACTTCGCCCAATTGTAACATTGAACATTTCTTTGAAATTCTTATTCAAATAGTCATTATCGATATAAAAACATATTTTATCGATATAAAAACCGAATTCATGGCTTTTTAACTTTAGTCCACAGAACACAAATACTCGGATATATAACGGCTTTAGTCTGTCTGTCGGTGAACGCATCACGATATAAACACTAAGAAAATGTCACACCTCTGAGAAATCTATATTCGTTAACGTTTACATGAAAACGAACGTTGTTATAAGAAATTTAGTATCGTATAAACTGCGCACCAGTAATTTTTGCAATTGTTACCTTCAAAAGAATTTAAAGTATATATTTTCTTGTCACAAACTTATTTGTTACTCATGAAAGGCGAACTGCGCACCTTTATTCAAATTATTGATTACAATCTAAACCATATTATACTTACAACTACGCAATATTAGCTTTTCTAAGGGATGGTCTATAAGTTAATTAGAATATAAATATGTTATATCAAATTTGTGTACAGTACTATTTATTGGAAAAATATGCTATTTAAAAAATAATATAAAATTAAACATACCTCTTCGCAAGCATTTTTTTCAACTAATGGTGTATTAACTATCTTCGGCTTCCTTAACATAGCACTAAGCCTTGTGAAAACAGTCATTCTCGAATTTTCAACAATTCTTTTCTATTTTTAATGCAAAATCAAGTGGTATCGATACACGACCGCGATAGGTAATTATTTCATCGACCGCTCAATATTCCGGATTCCGGAATCCGGAATAACAAATAAGTGTTGCCAGTTACAAGTGGTAGATTGCTAGCAACAAAATAATGTTCACGTAATATGTTTTATTATGAAAAAAAACTTACTTCGTTGAATTTATGCATTAAATATTACTTGGAAAAGCTTATTGCAATAGTCATTACTATCGATACAATGACCAAATATAGTTTTTTTTAACTTTAGCCTGACTCTGTGAAAGCACAAAAAACGAAAAAAAACACTTGACCGATTTTATTGGAATTTGATATAATAGATTATTGAGTAAACAAGAGTTAAAATAAAGGACACTTTTCACTGCAGAAAAATATCACAACTCTAAGAAAGCTATATCCGTTACAACATAACTAGTAAACGAGTCCGAAATTAACTCGCTAATTTTAAAATATTTGGCATCGCACAAATTGCGCAATATTAAATATTAATATTTTGTAGATAATGTCTTAAGAAAATTAAAACAGTTGTTTTTCAAGTTAGAAAATTATTTATAATACAGTAATATTCTTTCATAAGGACAACCTTATGAAAGAAAAACCTGCACACCTATGTTTAAAATATTGATTACAATATAGAACATATTATACTGACTACGCAATATTTGTTTCGCTAAGCTATGGTCTATAAATTAATTAGTATATAAATACAATTATAAAATATATCAAATTTATGTAAAGTATATTTTAGTAAAAACATATAAATTAATATAAAATATACCGCACCTCTTGCAAAGGTTCTTGAACAATCAAAACTGTTTCAGTTGTCTCGGGCTTCATTGTACTAGCATCAAGCTTTGTTAAAACAGTCATATTTATGATGTTAACGATTCGTTACAATAAATTGTAAAAATCAGATGATATGCAGTGAAAATTACTATTTTACGCACTTACTGTTTAATCGATATCGCGAATACTGAATACTATAGTGAATTCGCAAAAAAAATCAAAACAGTGTTTACCGTTGCAAATGATAAATTGCCAGCCTCAAAAATAAATTTTGACATTCGTATCAACGCAAATTGATGACATTGTTGATTAAATTAGCGGTTTACAATTGTTTGGCAGGACGATGGCAATGGGAGGGAGTGGATGGGTAGGGGAGATGCTCCCTATTATATCTATACTACTCCCATTACAAGATAATTCATAGTTCATGAGAAAATAGACTTTGAATGTAACACTCACCAGCCGCCGCCGCGCCGCGGCCAATCATCCAAGGTGCCAATCATCCTCTGAACTATAAATAAATAAATTATAAATAAATAAATAAATTATAAATTTTAATATCTCTGTGAGTGGGAGTGCGAGATTATTATCTACGCGCATGAGACTGAGTGAGACCGACTGCGCTGTTAAGGCCATGAAAATTAATTAATTAATTAATTCATATAATTTTTAGAACTCTTATAACAAATAAATTATGGCAGCAAAAATAAGAAAAAAATTAACATGTAATAAATAAAACTAAAGTTGTAGCCGATATTTGAATTTTTTTTCATTTCTCACAGCAGTCGCAGTAGCAATAGCAAATAATGATATTTAAATGAAGATATATAACAATAAGAAAAGACTTGTTTCTAATAGTGTTGTCATCTAATGGTTAAGTTGAATAGTTTTTTAAAATGATTCTTATTTAAAATTATTTTTTAATTAATTCAATTAATTAATTCTTATTTATTTTTTTAAAATGCGCCGTGCGCGGTATTGTATTCTGTGTGAACCATAGACAAATTTTGAAAACAAAAAAAAAAGTACTATCAATCTATGACATTAAAAAGAAAGAATTCGAGAAGGTGGGAAGAAAACGGACGGTTTCGTTTTGTAGAATATTCTATAGAGAGGTTAATGAATCACCAACGCTTATAGTGCCGTCGAAACATGTTTGATTAGTTAACTGAATCATTCTTTTAAATTGTTTCTTTATTTCATTGTGTACAAAGTATAATCGTTTCGCCACCACGACTGCGATCACAATAAAATGGCGACTGATCCAATGAAACACCGCATGCATGTTTTTAAGAATACTGGCAAAGATGTCGATGTAAGTATACAAATACAAAATAATCATATGTATCAACTGATATAAAAATGTTCATATGATATAATAACGAGTTTAAACGGTTTATTTTAGGAAATGCGCAGGCGGAGGAATGAAGTGACAGTTGAATTGAGAAAGAATAAAAGAGAAGAAACTCTACAGAAACGTCGTAATGTTCCCTTCAACTACTCTACAGACGAAGATGACACAGATAGGACATTGGCCTCGACCGATCTCCAAGAATTGGTTATGAAAGCAGCAAATGTCGAGAACCCTGAAGAGCAGTTGGCCGCCGTTCAGCAATGTAGAAAATTATTGTCCTCCGATAAGAATCCACCTATAGATGACTTGATAAGGACTGGAATATTACCTATACTCGTACAGTGCCTTTCAAGGGCGGATAACTCTACGTTACAATTCGAAGCAGCTTGGGCTCTTACGAATATAGCGTCAGGAACATCGGCCCAGACTAACAAAGTGGTCCATGCGGGAGCTGTACCACTGTTCCTGTCATTGCTCATGTCACCATACGAGAATGTTTGTGAGCAGGCTGTGTGGGCTCTCGGAAATATTATTGGTGATGGACCAGTTTTGCGAGACTATGTTGTAGAGCTAGGAGTTGTGAAACCACTACTTAGCTTTATTAAACCAGAAATACCCATCACTTTCCTTCGTAATGTTACATGGGTTATTGTGAATCTTTGTAGGAGTAAGGATCCACCACCACCTGTCAAGACTATTAAAGAAATTTTGCCTGCACTTAATGTTCTCATAACACACACAGATACTAATGTAAGTACCTATATTTATGAAAGCTAAATAATTGGTTATGTTCAAACATGTTTATTTAAATTATTTTATTTTGATATTAAATGTCAGCAGAATTTGCTTATAATAACATAACTGGGAAAATGACAAACATCATACAGAGCATAGATAATAATAATAAAAGATAAATGAATATTCATTTTTGTTAGGAATTTGGCTTAATAAAGAGAAAAACTGCAAATTATATGTATAAAACCAAAAAATTATGCATAAGGCAAATATAGATAAATTACACATTTTTCATTTTCATATATTAAATAAATTATTAGAATTCAAATAATTAAGATCAAAATACTAGTCTCGAAAACTAACAAGAAGATAGTGCTCTCATCAAATTTAAATTTCTCATATACAGATACACAAGAGTAAATCTGACAGCCACTATAAACATAAATTAAAAAAAAATACATTAAGGTAGTTATATCTCAAGTTTTTAAGTCAAATTATTTTGACTGTGTTTATTATTGATGTTAGAAGAAAAAAAAAGGAATTTTAAAATATTAATTGCCATTTCTACACATCTGCTTATAGTTAGAATGTATGATCACAGTAACTAATACCAAAAAAAAAATGAAGGATAGATCCACAATCAGTTCAGCAAATGTCGAGAATCCTGAAGAGCAACTGACCTCCATTCAGCAATGTAGAAAATTCTAGTCTACATTAACAGCTTTTTACACTAAAATTCAATTTATGTATAATATTTCTTAAATCAAAATTGATGGGAAGATTTGTATTGTATTGTGTACAAAGAGCCCATACTAGTGATGTGCCATTATTTGTTAAAGGTTTAATTTTAAGATAAAAATCAATGAAGTACCAGTTATGTAACATTGTATATTGATTGTATATTTTTATTTCAGATCTTAGTAGACACAGTTTGGGCAATCAGTTATCTAACAGACGGTGGCAATGAACAAATTCAAATGGTCATAGACTCTGGTATTGTGCCTAAATTAATCCCACTGCTTTCACACAAGGAGGTAAGCATTATTACAGTCTTCAGCTTTACATTTGTGTGCGTGCAATGTACGGATGGGTACGGCTGAATGCGTAGCGCATTCCAAGTTTGGTTTAAACCCGTTTTAACTGGTTTTTGATGTGTGGCAATTGGCTTTTAGCTATCACTCACACAAATGCAAAACTGAGCTTACGCCTTGAGAACTGTAACGTTCAAAGGATGTAGTGTTTATTGGTTTCCCTTTTAACTTATTTGCATATTTAATTTGTTGAAAAAGTCAAGTATAAGCAGTTTATCTACATTTATATTATAAAACTGAAGATTTTGTTTGGTTGAACACTAATCTCAAAAACTACTGGGTCAAATTGAAAAATTCTTTTTGTATTGGATAGTCTGTTTATTGAGGAAAGTTATATGCTATATTACACCATGCTAAGGCCAATAGGAGCTAAGTAACAATGATGATAAAAATTATTTATTTTTTAAGCTTCCATTGCGTGTGCTGCGTAATCGGTTAAAGTTACGCAAAAATCATGTATGAAGAAATTGGTCCCCTTCAAAATTTTTTAGAAAAAAGTCCGCAACAGCATATATCTATCTTTTAAGGTTGACTCTCTATAATTTTTTTAATGTAAATTTGGTTTCCGGTCCTTCGAACGCAGGTGAAGGCACAGAAAAGGCTAGTTATGCATATAAAGACAAGGGTACAAAATCTCATGTCAGTCATGTAATCCAATATATTCTTTAATTTTTACAATTTATATCTATATAACGTAGAAATGGAGCTTATATCTGTTAAATGTAAACAAGTTCAAAGTGCAACATTTTTAAGCTTCTCTTTGGCTATGTCTAGGAATGCTAGTGGGGAATCAAGCATGTTTTTATGGATTTGTATAAAACACACAAATAGGGTTTTCTTGCTTTTTCTGCACTTAAGCAATTATGCCTGTCGTGTATAAGTTTGTATTATGGATTCCATTACGCCTTCCACTCCAGTGCATGCCTGTATAGCAGGCTACTTGTCCTGTAAATTTTCCAAACAAGTCTCCGACCAGGAAGTTTATCTATATCTATATAATATGGTAGTTTAAATATTATAGTGTACTAGCATTACCCGCGGCTTCGCACGTGTTCTAAAGGGCGGAAACCAAATTCTTTGAGTTGCGCGGTATGGTACCTCGCAGGACTAACGCTCGCTCCCATTTTGTTTCCCGTTTATGCAATTCATTCATGCTCTGCACCCATTAATCGTAGCGTGATGTTATGTAGCCTTTAGCCTTCCTCAATAAATGGATTATCTATCACAAAAAGATTTTTTCAATAAATTTTCTTCCTTCTTCCTTAAATTTAGTACAGGCAAAACCGCGCGATCCGCTAGTTATGCATATAAACCTTCCTCTATCAAAAAAACCGCATCAAAATCCGTTGCATAGTTCTAAAGATTTAAGCGTACATAGGGATATAGGGACAGAGAAAGCGACTTTGTTTTATACTATGTAGTGATAGTGATATATGAGTACAGCGTGTGTCGTGTGCAGGTGAAGACTCAGACGGCGGCGCTGCGCGCGGTGGGCAACATCGTGACGGGCACGGACGAGCAGACGCAGGTCGTGCTCAACTGCGACGCGCTCTCACACTTCCCCGCGCTGCTCTCGCATCCGGTTTGTTTATTATTTATTATTATTACCCAGTACAGCTTGTAAGGGGCCATTCATTTATTACGTAAGACTGTTTTCGCTAG
The DNA here is from genome assembly GCA_905231865.2 of Boloria selene. Lineage (NCBI taxonomy): Eukaryota > Metazoa > Arthropoda > Insecta > Lepidoptera > Nymphalidae > Boloria > Boloria selene. The sequence goes on from HG993134.1 coordinate 878,615, forward strand.
TTTTTGACCCCCTCCCCCCCTATTATAAGAAAAAATAAGAATAGGCCGACCCCCTCCCTCCTGTTTAATATTTATTACGTAAGAGTCTAAAAGAAAAATGAATACACTTTTGGTTTATTTTAATGTTTATTTTTCAAAGTAACAATTTTTTGAAATGTTTATTTGTAATTTTAAAGGTACAGTACCTTTCGCTCGGTTGAACGCCCTTTTTCAAGATATAATTTTAACTTTGCGCATTTTTTTGATCTTACGTAAGAACTATCGAGACTCCCTCCCACACCTTTATAAGATAACATAAGACATGGTCGACCCCCCTCCCCCCCTAAATTAACTTACGTAATAAATGAATGACGCCTTAAAGTCTATTTGAATATTTTTTTTATTATTTTAATTTGATTTGGTTTGGTACACGCATTATATATTATGATGATGTCCTCCCGACCGATTACGGCCACGGCGACCATTGAGACATATTATAGTGCAGATACAAGTGCGCTCTCTATTCTTTATCACTCTTATATTCCGGTGGGACACCTGCTCGACACGACCAGTGAGAGTTAAAGCGCAAGACGCGACACGTGCTCTCCGAGGCACGGGAGTGACAATGCTAACTTACCAACTCTGGGCTGTTACTGAGGCTTATGAAACATTAAGAATAACTAAACTTGGGCCGACCCGGGACTCGAACCCAGAACCTTCTCGGTGTGCGACCGTGCGTGCTAGCCACGTGCGGTGGTATACCTATACATTTGTAAGCAAGTAATAGCAGTAATAATTTGCTCACTCTCAAAAATTATTACCTGGAAGGGGAATTGTGAGGAAACCTATGTGTGAGAGAACCTAGCAAAGTTTTGAAAGTCATGTAAAGTTAGTCAATTTATGGTGGGCTATGACTTATTAAAGGGGAAAAATTATGAAGATTGTACAGTATACAATGCTTGAGTTTCAGTAATAGGAAAAAATGATATTATCTTTGTCAGTAAACGCTGACTGGGGATAAGGGCTTTGTAGCTTTTACAATTTTAACTAAATAATAAATATGGTAGCAACTAGACAAATGTTTATAAAGGGTATAAGCTATGTCAACCACAGTGAAAATAAATATTATGTAATGGGACTTATTTATATATGTATTATGTATGTAATGAAATGACATTTCATTCGAATTTGCTGCACTTCGCGTTTATATAAGTTCTCTGTGGAAGGCAGATTATTTTGCATTTTATTGTTAACTTAATTTGGTAGAAAGATAAAGTAAATAATATAATAGAGCTATATTAGTAAACTTTAAATGTCGTTTCTTTAATTTTCAGAAAAAAAAATGTGGTTTATTTAGAAAATCCTCAATAATATATGTTATATGTTTAACCTTTACCTGATTTTATATACACTGTGCATGTAATGTAATTACCTACTTTAAGATATAGGAATTATTAATGTAATATTGCTGTTAGACCTAATAAATAAATAAATATGTATATGTGCAGAAAGAGAAGATCTGCAAGGAGGCGGTGTGGTTCCTGTCTAACATCACAGCGGGCAACAAGCAGCAGGTGCAAGCGGTGATCGACGCCGGACTCCTGCCCAAGATCGTGGAGAACCTCAGCAAGGGCGAGTTCCAGACGCAGAAGGAGGCGGCGTGGGCGGTCAGCAACCTCAGCATCAGCGGCTCGCGCGAGCAGGTGGCCGCGCTGGTGGCGGCCGGCGTGGTGCCGCCCTTCTGCAACCTGCTGTCCTGCAAGGACACGCAGGTCATCAATGTTAGTATCACCACCGCCGTATATACTATACTAGCTTTACCCGCGGCTTCGTCCCCGTTCATTTTTTAATTGCTACTAATCTTTATACGATCACTCGCAATCGGTTGATCTGTAGATTGCCTGAAAATATGGCACTAGTAGGGGTTGGGTTGGGTTTACGGTTTCGACGTAATATAAAATACGTAATTTTCATTTGATTTTTACAATAAAAAAAATGCTATTTTGACATACGACGTATTCATTCTACTGCAACGATATAAGTTTTAAATATATTGGGTTATGGATTTGAAATAAGGACTTATTAAATAAAAAACTGAACACTACTTTATAATTTTATATTCACTTTATAATAAGCACTAGGAAGGTATTTAAATTATAAGGTATTTTATAGCGTTACGAACGTTAACTTCGACAGGCAATAAATGAGAGAGAGTAGGGAGTGCAACATAGCTTATATATACACTTGTTCATTTAGTCATAACAGCAACTATTTTATTAAGATTAATTTTTGAATAATAAAATAAGTCATAGTACCAACAAAATACATACAGTTCTCGAGGCATAAGCTCAGCTTTGCATTTGTGTGAGTAATAGCTAAAAGCCAATAGCCGCGCATCAAAAACCAGTTAAAACCAGTTTAAACCACTCGCAACGCGCTACACTGCACTCACACAAATGCAAAGCTGAGCTTATGCCTCGAGAACTGTACTTCTATACTTCTACACTAATATTATAAAGAAGTAAAGTTTGTTTATTTGTTAAATTGTAAGGGAATCTCGGGATCTACTGAACCGATTTTCAAAATTCTTTCACCAATAGAAAGCCACATTATTGCTGAGTGTCATAGGTTATATAAAAAACCGAAAAATAAAAAGGCTTTTACGTGGTAGTCCGTTTTGCAAAGTGAATCGGAGAAAAAACGGTCGAATGAAAGCGTTTCTTACGAACGCTGCCTTAACTATGAAAGATATATTTTTGAGTTCTACAGAAAAGATGTGGAGCTTGAAAATGCCTACAAAAAAGTCAACGACAGCATATGTATAACTTTTATATTTAAGTGACAAAAAGTAGTTTTTTTTAATATTAGTATAGATAATTTAATTTTTATTTTTTATTTTTAATATTAATAAAATAATTTAAATTATTTACACACTCTGTACTAAAAAAGGATTATTAACATTATGCCCAACAAAGTGAATATAGTTAACCCGTAAGGTGTTGTGTGGTCTTAGGTGGTGCTGGACGGGCTCAGCAACATGCTGAAGATGGCGGGCGAGAACGCGGAGCAGGTCGCCAACATGATCGAGGAGTGCGGCGGCATCGACAAGATCGAGGAGCTGCAGGGCCACGAGAAGGTCGAGATATACAAGATGGCCTACGACATCATCGAGCAGTACTTCGCCGCTGAGGTTTGTTTTGCTTATTGTATTAATTTACTAGCTAGCCTTTCCCGCCGCGGCTCGCTCGCGTTTTAAAGGCTGAAAATGAAAAGAAATATTTTTCTCCCGTATTTGCAACATTTTTCATTGATTGGTCGTACCGTGATGTAATGTACCCTATAGCCTTCCTCGATATACCGACTATCCAACACAAAAAGAATTTTTCAATTCGGACTAGTAGTTCCTGAGATTAGTTAGTATAGATCATATGAATTACCTTCTTAGATTTTTGCTGATATTTTATATTTGTGTTTGTTTTTTGTTAGTATATGGTGCACTAAAAATAAACCAACGAAAGTCTGTTTTATTTTACGATTTTTTAGAAGACAGTACGCCTTGGGAATATATGTGATCGCCGCTAGGGTATTTCAACACATAGAAATATTGTTAATTCGCAATTTAATTTAAAAAAAAGTGAGATTTAGATAAAAAAAAATTAATCCCGCTGAGTTTTCCGCCAGTTCTTCTCAGATCAGAGGTTTCTCCTTTTCCGAACTGGTGGTAGACTGATGACGTTCAGTAAGAAATTGTAAAAATTTATATAATACTTAATAAAATATTTTGATTTGATTATCCACCACAGCAACCTTAATGTCCCTGTGAACATTTCGATCAAGGTGCTTAATTTACTAACTTTAAATTAGATTAAACTTTAATTAAATTAATTAAAATTTAAAAAGTACACGTGATTTTGAGGGGGGGGGGGTCCTAAAAAGTTGCGTAATAACATCACGTGAATAATGGACGACCCCTTAGTATAGGTTATATGAATTAATTAAATTCTCAGATTTTTGCTGATATTTGTTATTTTTAGTAAAATTTCTATTTTTGTTAGAATATGATACACTAAAAAAAATCAACGAAAGTGTTTTATTTTTAATATTTCAATGAAATTTCTTGAATCGTCTGCTAATAATGTATGTATGTAATGCAATATTGTTATCAAATTTTTTTTTTGAAAAGAGCAACTGTAGAGTTTCTCGCCGGTTCTTCTCAGCAGAACAGCCTTCCGAGCTGGTGTTAACTTACTCACAGACTTACAGACTGACATTTAATTTTAATAATGTAAAAATAGTAAACAGTGGTAGCCCAGCGGTAACGCGTCGCTTGGATAACCGAGTGATGCGGGTTCAAATCCGGGTCTCGCTCCTCTGATATTTTCATGTGCGAATCATTTCTATCATGATTACCACTTGTCTTACGGTGAAGGAAAACATCGTGAGGAAACCTGCATGTCTGAGAAAACCTAACAAGTTTTCGAAAGGCATGTGAAGTCTGCCAACACGCACTAGGCCAGCGCGGTGGACTATGGCCTGATCCTCGTACTGAGGGAGGCCCGTGCCCAGCAGTGGGACGTTAAAAAGGGCTGATGATGAATGTAAAAATGACGATTCAAAAGAGCTTGTAAAAGTCTATTTGAATAAAGAATAATTTGATTTGTTGTGTGCAGGAGGAGGACGTGACGCTGGTGCCGGCGGCGGCGGAGCAGGGCTTCGCGTTCGAGCCCGCGCCCGCGCACGACGCCTTCCGCTTCTGAGCGAACACGACTGACTTCACACGGATGTTTACGCTTTGTTTATTATTACTTTTCTTCTAGAGGTTGGTTAAGTAAATGCAGTTTTAAATATCCTCGCTGTAGAACGAAAACCTGGTATTTCCAGAGATCCAAAGTTTACTGGAAACGAATATGGTTCATTTTGTCTGTTTTTCAAATTAGTTTTTCGTTTTACTCCAACTAACTAGTAGTCATGTATTGGGTTTACGGTTTCGCCGTTATTTAAAATACGTAATGTTCATTTTGAATTGAGTTTTACAAAAAAAATGCATTTTTGATATTCATTCTACAGCGATGATATCTTGTTTTCGGTCCTGAAGAGCGAAATTATATCGTGTCATCAGCCTCCTGTAAGGCGCAGTCATGTATAAGTTGGATTTTTTACAATCTCGTATGGATTATTATTTTTTAAAGTTGCGTATTGTAGATTTACCCAAATTATAAGTGCCGTGTCCGCCGTGCGCCGGCGCGGCGTGGCGGGCGCAAGCTCGAGCTGCTAGTTTTGATGTTTAATAGTTTTAAATTAACGTGTTGTGAGTCATAGTGACAGTTGCGTACTCTGTGTACGGTCGATTTTTTAATCAAAATAATGTTACAAATGTATTTTTTAATTATAAAAGCAGCTCGAAACCAACCATTGACTCCGACACTAGCGGAGCGCGCTCCAGTGTCGCATCCGATGTTGAATTACGGCGTTGAATATTTTATATATATTATTATAATATTAATACAGTTAGGATACACGCGGCCGACGCGGCGACGACGCGCCCGATGAATCCACGAACGAGCTAGTTTAAATGTATTTAATTTAAGTCGAGTTTCGAGAGAAACGTTTTTGAGCGACAGTTGTTAATTATCGTTCGTCGATTCAATGGGCGAGTGTTAAACAAAAAGGCCCCAGCGGCGCCCCCTTCGGGCCCCCCGGGCCCTCGCCCCGGGCCCCCACCGAGCCGGGGGCCCGGGGACTCACGCTGGGGCTTCGTTGTGATACAACTCTATTGTGATGTTTGAAATTTTTCAATTTGTTTTAACGATTTCGTAAAATAACGGACGACGGACGAGAGATAGCTTTAACGTGAAGTACTCTGCTTACGGTCGACATGCTTTCATAACATAGTATTTATGTTTATGCAACGGAGCGGCCACGTTTTGTTCTGACATTGCGCCGTTTGTAACTATATTATATTATCAATAAAATCTGTCCAGTACTCGAGCTATTTCATTTCTCGTCCCGAGCGGCGCCGGCGCGCGGCGCTTGTATAGATAACATAAGTATTTTACTTTATATCATATTTTCTTAGTGAATAAAGCGTTTTATATTTATTTAGTTTTCTTTATTCGTTTCTCAATGACGGAATTTACCTTTTTAACCGACTTCCAAAAAGGAGGAGGTTATTTAGTTGTTTAAGTACATAGTGATTTGTATGAGAGGGAGTTTGAACTTGGATATTTGCCACAAATATGTGAAATTAAATCATAAAATTAAAAAAATCTGATTCTAAATATAATGCGTCATTGAAGTTAGTATAGCAATCATATTAAATAATAATTACAATAAACCTACTATCCATAAATGTCTATAAAAATCCATTTATTTATTACTTATTATTGTTAAAGACTAGAAGACTTAATAAGCATTTTTTCTTATACAGCAGTTGTTCTGACTGGTTTTGGTAGATAAATAAATCTTAAAACAGTAAGAATACAATTTGACCTATATTACCCTAAATTTATTATAAATAAACTGATTTATCATTAAAAGTGACGAATGCTAAATAAGGTATGTTTTACAAAAATAATAAGTGATACTAAATTGAATAAAAATATTGAATAAAACTAAATTGAAGCTACTAATAAAGGAAACAAAAGTACATAATATGTCTTATACAAAATTTAAAAATAAAAAGTTTATACAAGAATTCCGAAAAAAACTTAATCATCCATTAGTTTATACCTACAAAATCATGTTAAAGAATATGCCAAATCTGTATTTTGTCAGTATGATGGATTATTAGCCTGATATCACGTTCTAAAGAACACCAAAAGGGTTACATTATTATTGTTAAAGGGAGGATAAATAAATTAAAGCCAGTTTCATTTCATTCTAAAGGTGTATTTAGTAATAGTAATACGTCTTAGCCGTGCCAGGGCTCTCGCACGTGAAGCTGCTCCATCCGGCGCTGCAACGTCCCCGCGTCGTGGAACTTGCCCACTTTGTTGTGGAAACTGCAATAAGTATAATTAGTATATATAAATAAAATTGAAGTGTCATTTTAAATTTCTAATTAACAGCTTATTACTTAATACATATGAAAGTATATACGGTACTTAATAAAAATGCAATTTTTTAAATTGTTATCTGTCTGTTTGTTCTGACTAATCTCTGAAAGGGATCCAATTCGATGGTACTTTCACTTGCAGATAGCTAATGTTATAAGGAGTTACTTAGGTTAACTTCATTTTATTACAAAATTATAAAAACCATTTATTTTAACTTACGCCCAGTGAAACGGGTCGGCTTTGCTAGTACCTAAAGGTGAGCACGCACTAGGCGTAACTGCACTGTAGCGGAGCGACGCGACACGGCACTATATTCTTTTATTAAATAGTATGAGACATAACGCACTAAGATTGCATTAGAACGACAGACATACTTAGGCAGGGGCTTCTCCCAATGATTGTCGAGGCGGTTCCGGCGCATGACCCGCGCGAGGCGCTGCAGCAGGCTGAAGTTGTCCCGCGCCACACCCGCGCGCCGCTCCGCCTCGCGCAGGCGGCGCCGCGCGCGCTCCCACACGTGCGGCCGCGGCGCCGGCGCGCACGCGTCCACCGCCGCCCGCGCACACTCCACCTATAAATCAAATAATTCTTTATTCAAATAAACTTTTACAAGATCTTTTGAATCGTCATTTTTACATTATCAAAATTAAAAGTCAGTCTGTTAGTCTGTGAGTAAACTACCACCGGCTCGGAAAACTGTTCTACTGAGAAGAACCGGCGAGAAACTCAATAGTAGCTCTTTTCAAAAAAATATTTGGTAACAATATTATATTATAATTTATCTATTTATCCTACGTGAGACACAACTAGTCGCTAATCCCACACATTTACATCTACTATAAGTATTTTATTTATAGTGTAATAAGCCTTATTCAACAACGTACTTTTAATTTTTGATTTAAATTGCCTCAAAGGCATCCAACTCTCACCTTATGTTTAGAATTGCCAACCCTACTATATAATATAGTTTCCTACTCTATTAGAGGCCCGACTACTATTTTTTCTGAAAAAAGTATATAGCAGGTACTATATTTCAAACTCAACGTAATAATATTTTTATTAAAGCTGAGCTTATGGTATTTTGTAATTTAAATTTCAATAATAGCTATGAGACATTCCTTAAAAATAAAAATTTATTAATAAAGGCTAAAAATAGCAAAAAATATTCTTTCAAGAAATAAAGTACCTATTTGGAACCTATTGTAGGACTACTATTTTTGACCGATAAAGAGTTGGCAACCCTACTTATAATGTACATTTTTTTATTATGCAACTTCTGGAAGTGCTCTGCTAAGTAATATTCATTTGTTACGTAGCTGTAGGTAAGAGGCTAAAACGAAGTCTTCATAATATTTTGTCCGTCTTAAAATTACAAAAATGAATTGTTTTCCGAAGGATATTTCGAAACATTAATACTTATTATAACAATGGATTCGTTTTAATTTACAAGTTCACCGCGTGCACTAGGCGTAACTGCACTGAAGCTGAGCGCGATATTTTGCAGTGCAGTGCCGTGTCGCTCCGCTGCAGTGCAGTTACGCCTAGTGCGCGTGGACCCTTACATATAAATAATAGATTTCCAATCTAACCTTGCATATAATAATACATAAACTTAGGGGTGGCGTTAAACTTGTCTAAGTATTTTAATGAAATATTGAACCAAATGTACGCATAGTAAGTACATAAATAAAATACCTTAGACCTGTGATCTTTATACCGCCGCTCTTCCCAGGGCTGAACTAATAGTTTCTCTCTCCTTGACAGCATTATTTTATATTTTTTATTAAAACGTATATTGCATTTAGACCAAACTTGTCTGATCGAAATGTTTTATTAAATCAATACTAAAGATGTTGCTATGATGCTTTAAATTTTTTAAGTTTGTCGTTCCGCGATACGAAATGTTTAAGAAAATAATACTTTTTTAATTTATAATGTTTGAGAAAGTAAAGTTATTTTCAAATTGTACTATAAATAGTTAAAATAAAATAACAACTAATTTAAAAGCAGTTTATGCGGAAAATTTAGACTTATTGGTTTTTGCTTATTTTATTCCACAGGTTGTTAGTTTTGCTTAGACCGTTTTAATCTTATTTATTTAATTTCTTATCCTAAATTAATTTTTAATAAATATATTACATTATAATTTTGACGAAAAAAAGTTTTCACAAAACCCAAATTGGCGCCTTATATCCGCCATATTTATTTTTAATGAAATCTACCTTATGCCACTCACGAACAAATAGGTCAAACACAAATGACAAAACCATCCGACCGCTTTGCCACAGTCGGGCAATTAATACAATTGATTTTACTGTGGATTGTAAAATAATTTAAAGCAATTAAATTTGAAAAAGAGATAAAAAATAATATTAGTCCCGCCGAGTTTCTTTCGCCAGTTCTTCTCAGGTCAGAGGTTTCTTCTTTCCGAACTGGTGGTAGACTCATGACGTTCAGTAAGAAATTGTAACAATTTTTATGCCGAATAAAATAATTTGATTTGAATGAACACACAACAGTATGTTCCAAGGAAGACTAGTTTTTGAACAATATTCTAAGTAATGGAAATATTTTAATCATGATATAATAATAAAATGGAAAGTTAGAGCCGCTATAAGTGAAATATATAATATTTATTGCGAATTTTGGCTGAATAAAATGAAGCTTGCGATATTTTAAATCAATGATTAAAATTTTTAATCAATTTCATCGTCTCTTGATAATCAATAAAAACAATCTCATTACATAATATAGGAGGGTGTGAAAAGAAAACACAGTGTGCAAATTATAATAAATAAATTATAATGGTTAATATCTTGCACTTACATGGTATCATAATGTGAAAAACTTACAAACGCATGGTTTTACATACAAATTAAATCCATGGCATGGCTACATACTTTGAGCAATATAAAAATAAAAACCGAATCACTCTATGCCCTACGCCTGCCGCCGGCGCCGCCCTCCCGCAGAGGCTGCTTCATACAACACAACACTATAAGGCAGCGTGACATTGTCAACAGCTCGAACCGGAAATAACCGGTTATGTCAACTCGGTGGCAGCTGTTACGCTCCTGTGCCTCTATTGTACGAAGCATGTCCTCTGTAGGGACACTCGTATGACGGAACAGCGTAGGAGTGTACGTTGGCGTCCCCTTACAAAGCTTCGCCGTACAATCGGCAAATCAGACTCGAGACGAAAAATACACACGCACTCAAAAATAAATTCAATTTACACTATAATAATTATTTATAAACGATATTCGTCTCACCCACGCACAGTGCAGTGTCGACGGTCGTATGCGTCGATGCGGGAAGACTTGTTACGGAGCTGTTTTCGGAGAGTGACTTCGGCCCGATATATTCCTAAACAATTATTCATTCCTAATAAATATCTATCGTATGGGATCGTTTAGCTTTAAACACTAATTAGAATATCGAGTATAAAATGTATTAAATACATCAAAAAGTCAACATGGCGGCGCGGACGTGACGTCACGTCTCGGAAGTATCACATGAGAGCGTCTTCGCATCGAGCCGAGGACGTTTACAAAAGGAACGTACAAAAAATATAAAATCAGTGTAAAGCAATATTTAAATGCATATTACAGCGTCCCCGACCAGCTGTGTACAGTAAATCTTAACATAGTGGATACTAAAGTCTTACACTTGGTGTGATTACTGGTTGATGAAATAAAAAATGTATACAAAAATAAACATTCCAATATAATCTCAATATTAATGGCGTCGGTTGACTCTTCTTGGACGATCAACGAGACAATATGAAGATAGGGGGCGAGTCACTAACGAAAAGACGCGAGAATACAACCTACTTCCCAGACCATACGTGGACAAAACATACACTAAAGCAAGTACAATACTGAAAGTGTTACGATTAGTCAGTTAATGGAACGAAACAACCCGAGTAGCTGCCTCCACTGGGCACTGGGCACTGGGCACAGCCGCTGCGACAGACGGACGACACTGACGCCTTCGCCTCACTAATACTAAGTATACAAATTATATAATCTCTTAAATTATACAAAAAAATAATATGCAGAAATTATACAGACGACATTAATTGCTAAATCAATATATAAAATAAAAATATACAATTTCCAAATGTATTTAGCGCGTGATAGAAGGGGGAGGGTCGGGGGAGCAGGAAGGAGGAATGGGCAGCAGGAAGGAGGAATATGGGAGCAGGGAGGGGATTAGGGAAAGGGAAGTGGGAGGACGGGGGAGGGGTGATGTCGGCGGCTGACTAGCGACACTCGCGTCCACTGCATGAGATTCCTCGTCCGGCGCCGCGCTGACGCACCACTTCATTTTTATAAATATTCTTTATTTTACAACTAACATTTGCTATTGATTCATCAAAAGGGGAATAAATATGAATATTTCTTATATTTTATGTACATTTTGGACAATAATTCAATATCGAGTGCGTCAGCTGGCGAGCGGGCACACACTGTACGAGTCACTGGACTGCTATCTCTTTCCATTCATCTAGTTCATTGCAAAATAAACAAAACCACTGGATACTTGGGCAACTACACATATGTATACGGACCGAAACGATTAGCCACAGAATATATACATAGCATACATCATCTGATACAATACGTGTTTAATGGAAAATTTACATTCTAACTATGAAATTAGGTATAAATGCTATTCCTTATGAATTACTATAGAAAAAAATCCCCGTATCAAAACCGCGTCATTCCCGAGTGACTTACAATAAGTTCTTAGCCAAACATCACAAGTAGCGTAGTTACATACGTGTACTGTATCGTGCACCCTCCGACCGAATGCTTCGTAGAATTAGAAACTAGCTTAGTGGATACCTTTATAGTTCATGCCATCAATATAATAGGCAGAAATAATTCGCCTAAAACAGCGCTTCCGGTTCCGACCATAGATTAAATAAAATCGTCTCGTTTCCGGTTGTAAAACCCAGCATCGGTCGGCGGCGCATCACAAAAGCATCTACCGTGCCACTGCTCTTGCTACATTACACAAACCTATAAAAAATCATTTTAAAATTACACTAAATCCTTATCAAATTATATATAGAAATCTTATATTAGATATCATATGATAATTGTCGAAGCTTGTTTTTGGTTTAGTTCCTTCGTTATTAGTTTTATTACACTAAATTACATTTCAACCGTTTCGTGGCAGTCGGACAGACGCTCGACTGTGAATATACGTACCATTTCACTGACATTCCTTTTATTTTACACAAATATCTCTCATTACTTATTAATTTAAGCCAAAATGGATGAAGACGATAATTCGAATTTTTAAAATGTAAGAAGTATATTACCAATTTTAAAATTTAAAACAGCCATATTTAAGACTATTATACAGTTCACACCACTTGATAACCATTTTATATACATGTAAAGAAATGTATTTATATGTATTGTATAGTAATATAAAATATTATTATATACATACTTATTACATACATACACAAATATTAAACTCAATTTTCTTGATATTAGTATTTTGCTTCATATCACCTTCATCCATTGTTATCTTCAATTCGAACCTCACCATTCCACAGAAACTGGTACATTTATTCACATTATTACAGCAGTATTCGAATAAGTTATACTAAAACGACGTTTGCTTATAAAACAAAGTTCGTTATACGCCATATAAGGTCAATTTACATCAGTATACTGCTTCAGTACACTAACCATAGACCATATTTGTACATATATGATATTTGAAATACTACTTTGCCGCTGTCCTTCACAATTATTAAATCGCACTACAATTTTAATGCCAATCGAAATCTACATGTGCGTTGTTTTTTCACTTCTAATTATTATAAATTATAATTTTGCCTAAATCCAATTTCATCTTGTCGATGGTTACGATAGTTTACCTTAAAGATAGATTGATTATGCCGTTTTTTTATTTTAGTATCATATATTGCCGTATGGAATGGATACACTGCCTCCGTATAAGATATTATTTAAAAATACTGAGTATGTTTTATTTATTAATTTTATATAACTTATAGTTTATTACGGTCGATTTGTTAGGCCCTGCTTTCGCCCAACTGTAAAAATACAAGTCAACAAAAATGTTGCATTACAAAAAAAGAACCGATTTGCTAAATTAGCTATCAAAAAAAAAATTAAAAAAATCTCAAATTGACATAACATTTCCGGTATTTGACTAGACGCAAGCAATACAGAACGGTGTCGATGTCCGAGTCCACCGGCGGAGGGCGTCGCAGTAGGGCGCGGCTGGGCACGGCTGGGCGCGGTGGGGCGCGGCTGGGCACGGCTGGGCTCAGCAGGGCTGCGACGCGCGCGGCAGCGGACGTACGAGGTACAGCTTCTCGCCCTGCTTGTTGGTGTAGATGGGCGCGCGCTGGTAGTGCGCCACGAGCTGCTCCAGCGTGGGGAACTTGCGCTGTCCGATGCAGTACAGCGAGCCCTCCACTTGCACGCGGAAGTGTTTATTGCGACCCGGCGCCTTCAGAGACACAGAGAAGTCCCCCACCTGCGACATGACATGGAGTTAGAGATTGTACGGGCTGAGACGAAAAACCCTACAATCTTTGGTTGATATTGATATTGATAGATAAGTAAATGATAGTCCAGGCTAAAACTAATTGTATATTAACTGAACTTAATGATAGAATTAACTTTTACTTTGACTACTACTGAATCGAAATATATATAGCGTAAAGTGCTTACGCGACAATATTGTGTATTGGCCCGTACACAGATAAACATTGAAATAAAAAAATTAAGCAATATAAACTGTGCTGTATGTAGCGTTTGGTCACAGTTTGCCATTAAATTAAATAGTAGAAGATTCGAACTTAAATTGACTTTCATAGAGCTGATAAAATAAAGCTTATTTTTAATAAATTTAATATATTAGAAAATATGGTAAAAATGGGTTTGCTAAAAAAATCCTGGACAGAATATTAAAAAAAAAATTAATTAAATGTTGCAACATCAAGATAATAAGAAAATTTCATACTGGACTTAAAGTATAAAACATATAAAATGTGTGTATAAAATGTAGGGTTGCCTGCAAAAAATTCGGTCCTAATAGAAGTTTGCGAATTTTAAAGATTTAAAATTTCTCTGTCTTCTGTCCAAGATTTTAGCAAATCCATTTTTAATATAGTAAATTAATTATAAAATAAGTTTTATTCTATCAGCTCGGTGATGGTAGATTTAGGTTCGGATCTTAGACCAAAAGTAAATATTTAAATAACAAAGAGCGTGTGTCATACGTTGGTCTCGGAGTCGCGTATGAGGAAGTCTCCGTCGTGTCCGTGCTGGTTGAGCAGCGCGTCGCAGTGCGTGCGCGTGATGGCGCCGTAGTACCAGGCGCGGCCCGCCACGCCGCGCGCGCCCGTGCCCACGCCCGCCCCCGCCCCCGCGCCACCGCCCACGCCCACGCCGCCGCCCTCGTTCGCCTCGCTGCAATGGCATTCAGAGTTGAAAGGGCCATTCATTTATTACGTAAGACTATTTTCTAGTTTTTGACCCCCTCCCCCCTGTTTAATATTTATTACGTAGGTACCTTTCGCTCCGTTGCCAGCGTTTATTCGAAGTATAATTCTAAGTTTGCGCTTTTTTTTGATCTTACGTAAGAACTATCGAGACTCCCTACCACCCCCTTGTTTTTTTGATCTTACGTAAGAACTATCGAGACTCCCTACCACCCCCTTGTAAGAAAACATAAGACATGGTCAATACACCTCCCCCCCCGCCACAAAATTATTTTGCGTAATAAATGAATGGCCCCAAAGCACTTGTTACAAGTACTAGGGCATACTAGGTTTGCCAACTTATTTTGACAAAAAAAATGTATAAAATGGTTTGTATAGGAAAAAAAGTATTTTTTAAATATCATGTCTCCATTAACTAAAAACGTATTTTTTGTGCTTTAAGTACATGCTAAGCATGCTAAGTGCTTCTCGCGACTTCTGATTCGTTACTGAAAAAACTTTTTCAGTGAAAGCTGAAGTAGCGGGAACAGAGAGTAAATAAGATTTTTTTTATATTTGGTAAGTTATCAGATGCATTTGTTAGGATATGTTGCAATTTGCCAAACTTTACTTCGATTGTCCTAAGTTAATTTTTTTTTAAATTTAAGTTACACGGTCACTTTTTTTGCGCTGGCAATTTTTTTTATCACATAGTCACATTACCAAGTTCAAAAAAAACTGATATTTCAAGAACTTTTTATATTTCCAAGTGTAGGTAGCAAGGTACTCGCCTGTAGGGCTGCGCGAGGTAGTCGGCCAGCTCCTGCAGGTAGTTGCGCGGCACGAGCCCCACGCGGCCGCGCGGGTCGCGCGCGCGGAACCACTCGGGGTCTGCGGGCGGCCGCTCGATGATCTCCAGCCGCTCGCCCTTCTCGAACGACAGCTCCTGCTCGTTGTTCGACGTGAACGAGTACAGCGCCACCTGACACACCGACACACATTATATTTTGTTTACCATTCAATTATTTCAAGTTATTGATTGAACTTTGTTTGATGGAGGGCCAATCCTCAATCTTTTTTTAGTAGACAGAAGATATTAGGGCAAGAAAATATATAACAGTACAAACCTAAAAGAGGTTTTCTAAAAGAGGTTCCTTTTCCTTCCAAAATATTCTCACTCTTGAACACTCACTCACTTTTGAAAAAATAGAATTTTTGTAATTGATCTTTTTAATTTAAATGTTTTTACTATAATAAATACTCACAACAATATCTAAAACATTTTCAGCCATAGCGTATGTGTGAACAGTGTCTTCACTATCGCCTTCTTCACTCGTGTAATTCGATGGAAACCTAAAATGTGAAGGGAAAAATTAATTATGTAAAAGCTATATAAGCAAATAAAATAGATAATGCACCAATTTCTTAAAATAAGAATTTATTTAGCTCTTTTTAGGCTCCCACAGCTGAGCTAGTGCCTTCTAGTGTGTATGACACCACAGTAGCCGAATGTTGGTAAGCGGGCCTCACAAAATCTATAAAGAGTCAGGTTGTTTCAGACAACAAGATTTTGCACCATGATGAGTTTCTCGCGACTTTGTTCACTATATTAGAAAATGATTCGCACTTGAAATTACCCACAGAGCAGATGAATTTATCAATTCCGTGAAAATACCACACTTGTTGTTTCTATATTATTCAGTAACATATTTTATATTTATATTTTTTATATTTGTTGGGACATTCTTACAACAGCACCATCCAGTTCCGTGATAAGCGATGCTTGTGTTACGGATACCAAATACTTCGTATACTGCATATATAACTTTTAAATACATACATATTATAAACATGACTGGAGTACAAACATTCGTGCTCAACAAATAAATGTCCCCAGCGGGACTCGAACCCGCGACTGCTCGCGCAGAAAGTAGTATCGCTGCCAACTGAGCCAAACGAGTTGTCAAACTTCACGTCTTTATTGTTGGAGACTATTATACACACAACATACCATCCCGTATGCCCCTGGTACTGTCCTCGCCACCAGCCGTCGTTGCTCTTCTCCAGGATGAGGATCCGTGTGCCCTTCGTGAGGGACAGCTCGTCGGGCTGCTGCGCCTGGTAGTTGTACTTGACCACGGCCGTGCCCAGTGCCTCCGTGGGCTCGGCGGGCACGCGGCGCGCGCCCGGCGACTCCGGGCCCGCGCCGCGCACCGGCGAGCTGTTCGATGGCAGGGTCTTCGATCCAGAGCCCTTTTTCACTTTCTTTTTAATACTGAAAAGTTAATGGATATATTCTTATCTATCTATGTATAATTCAACAACTTTTCACCACTTTCTTATCGATTTTGGAAGCTATAAACTATTCTTTTTATTTTGGCAGATTATTTTTGCGACCTATTCATAAATAATCTTAGAACTGGTTAAATCCACGTTTCTATTGGTGAGAATCATAAGCCCGAACAAACAAAAATGTGTCGCGACGCGGCGGGGGGCTTTAATCTATATATTGCTCTGTTCGGGAATAAATTTAGTTTTTTCTTATATAAACCGCATATTTTTACGAGCATTTAAAATAATCACTTCAATTTAATGTATATGTATGTTTAAAAATAAAATTTGATGATTATAATATTAATGAAGTCGGTTAAAAAGCAAGTTGACTAACACTTCATATTAAAAACTTGAGCTTCCTTTCGTTATATCCTTTCTTTTGTTCGACTGAGATCCTTCAAGAAAAATCACAAAAAGCTAATATTTCATTCATAGAAGTTTTACAAGTTCATAGAACGTCTACATTAGAACAAATAATGTTGGAGTCACCACAATGAGCAGTTTTAGGTCACCTACTTTAGAAGCAGAGTCCAGCGAAGATAAAACGTTTATTTCTACGACGCGACAAACACGATTGACAACAGAAAAGATTTTTAAAAAGTCGCATTGATCTCGTGTATATATATTAAACTATAATTTATTCCGCGACGCGTTAGATCATTGGTTGAATGATAGAAATAATTTTTGATATAATATATCGTAAACACATTTTTGGTTCAGCTTTATGTGAAAATTTAAACGTTTTCAAAGTTTTTCATTATTTATAAATTTGACTAATGAGGATATAACGTTTTCAAATAAAAATGTGACTAATGGTTAGGTTATAATTTTTTAATTACAAAAATTTATCTTATAATTCAGTTAATCTTAGAGCTAATACATACATATACATTATACATATTTGCTGATTCTTAAAGCGGAATCTTTGATTTAAAATAAAATCATTTTTTGACACTTACTTTAAAGCTATACTATATTTAATAAAATAATTATAATATATCATTATATTAAAGCTTACTTTAAAATATTGAATTATTAAATTAAATATGTGAAAATTGGTATAATAATAATAATAATTCCATGGCAAGCTATGAAGCTTGTGTTATGGATTCAAGATAGTTCAAACACTACACATATATAAATTTTAACACATTAATATTATAAATTTAAACTCATGACTGGAGTACAAACATTCGTGCTCATCACACAAATGAAATCCAACTAGCGGGACACGAACCCACGACCGCTGGCATAGCAAGTAAGGACACTTCAAACTGAGCCAATCGTATCGTCGGTATTTGCAAAAAAAGTCAAACCCCCATCTATGGCTTTTTATTGGAAAAACTAAGAAATAAACACTTTCTTATGAATACACTACAAGGATCCCTCAGTCCCCATTGACACTAAAATAGCACTTCTACGCAATTGTGACTCCCGACTCAATTATATTGTTATCCTACTTACATCTAAACCCAAGAATGAAAGTGTGTCAAAAATGCATTTTTTTTTTGTAAAAATCAACTGAAAATTACGTATTTTATATTACAGCGAAACCGAGAACCCAATACATGACTACTAGTGCCATAATTGGAGTAAAACGAAAACCTCTTGTTTGAAAAACATTGACAAAATGATCATTTTTTTTCGTTTCCTGTAAAGTTTGGATATCTGGCATACGAGGTTTTCATTCTACAGCGACGGCATGTAGATATGCCAGATTAGAACTATAGTGATCTATACCATCGCCAGTTCTTCTCAGGTCTGAGACTTATTCTTTCCGAACTGGTAGTACTTATAACGTTCAGTAAAAAATTTTAATAATGAATGCTAAATATTTTAAATTTTTATACAAATATATAAAATTGAAGTGTCTGTGTGTATTGAGAAAATAATAAGTTTTTAACTAAATTATATTTTAATAAAAAAATATATACGTATGTATAAGAAAAACTATTATTTTAAATTTTCGTCCGTTTGTCTGTCTGTTTGTTCCGAATACGAGCTAAGCGAGGTTAAGTCGCTAGGAGATTATATTGTATAAAATTTTGTAAAAATATTACATACGGAAATAATGACCCAGATTTAATACGCTCGCTCACGCTAAAAGACGAACACGCTATGAAGTTGCCGATAACAAGAAGTATTTTACTTTGTATAATGTACTATTTTTACGATTTACAACAGCGCGACGGCATTGCCTCTGATCACTGCTTTAGAAAAGATACAAGGAGAATAATTGATGTCTGATGGCTACTTATAATTAAATTATAATATTGACAGTACTCGATATTTAAAATGATTTGTTCGTCTAGACTCTATAGCCTAGATTCTAGAGTCTAGACTTTAGTGTCAAGATTAGACTCTAGGTCTAGATTCTAGAAGCATGTATGTATATAGGTATAAGATGAGTAAAGTTGTGTCGAATTCACGCCTTTCCAACTTAAGTTGTGAAAGAAGAGATTTATGTTTTTAGAATATTTAAATGTTAGAGAAAAACTTAAGAACACTACCTTTCTCTCTCAAAGTCATCATTGAGGTCATCTATTATAATGGCTCAGATATTTAAAGGTCACTTTTTTCAAGTAGGCGTAATTTCATAATGTTCTTAGAGTAGTTTTGCAACTTCTCCTTGGACACTCTAAAGTCTGCCGAAATAAGCAAGCTTTTTTTTACTTATCCCATTTTATCCATGGATAATTAATTTATATAAATATTATTGCAATTTAACAAAATGGCATCCCCCGAGCGCACCGTGAATTGAAATGAGTGTAATGGGTATCTACACCGTGACGTCATCTCAAGAGTGAGAGCTCAGAATAACTCGCTTTGTTACCATTATGACGTGAATTTATCACGCTCAGGTTTTCTTAGGAGAATGACGTGATATCTTGGCGTGTGCCAGCACGCAGGTGTCACGGACGCATTGACATACATACATACACACGTCCGACTAATGAACCACGGTCAATGTCGGTCATTGCACTCTAGTCTAGCGGCTAACTTTTGTTGCTGCTGATCGTGAGGTACTGAGTTCGAGTCCCGTGTCAGTGTAATATGTCAATTTGGTTTTTCAACGACATGTTTGGCTCAGTTTGAAGTGTCGCGGCTTCTAGTTTTTCTATAGACGTCTAGTCTATCAATGAAATGTGACGTTTCGATATAAAATCTGTTACAACAATTTAAAGTTACATTTTGGTAGGTACATTAAAAATAAAATAATTCCTTCGATCGAAACATTTTGTATGAAATAAAGAAATGTATTTGATTCTTCCAAAACTTCTCGAGAGAAGTTCGATACATACAAAATACCATGCATCGTATTACGAATTAAACTTTGCATGTCACTATGTACACTAATACACGTGTATTTTACAACAGCATACTAAACGCCATTGCAGCTGTCACGCACCGGGACAGGGGGGATGTTAGAACAGACACAACCGGGTGGTAAACGATCTCGACATCAATATATACATAAAGTCTACAATACATTACATGTACCCAGAATCGACGCAACTCAGTTCCATGTAAAAAAATTCCAATGAAGCTAACTCATGCTTTTGTGTATAAACGAAACTTTGACCAAAAATTCTAATTATTAATTGAAATAGAAAGTATCGACTGTACCTATACAATTAGCATTCCTTACTCAATAACTCTTTGATTAAAAATAGTTTATCTTCGCACTCTCCCTTTTCACCTCTTTAATGGATGATTTCCGGGATAAAAACTATTCTATGGTCTACCATGGGTCTCAACTCTCAAACTATATTTAAATTTTTAGTAATCCATTACAAAAAAATATAAAGACATTAAATTACACATTTTCTCATGATAATAATAGTAAAAGATGTGTGTTTCGAAGTAATGATTCATATGACTTATGGATTTTCCATTTACCTGTCAAATAACGAAGGTTTCTCCTTCTTCACATAATTACTGGGCACGTAGCCAGACTGGGAACGCGCATTCTGTACACGCCACCAGTGCTTGGAGTCATCCAGCAGTAGGTAGCGCTCGTTCTTCCGCAGATCCAACTCTTGGGCACCCTGGGCTGCGTAGTCATATTTGGCTACGACGTAACAAACGTCGTCCTGGAAATAAGTAGTACTTCATTGTACAAAAGTTCTTGGGGATTATTAAGGTTCTTATAAAGATAATTAAAAGTTATGCATTCAAATGAAAAAAAAAACAAACGGAATTCTTTAACTTTGTTAAAACAGGATTGGTCAGTCACAGTTCATGCTCAGTAGTGGACCCTACTTGCTGTGTCATCGGTTGCGGGTTCAAGTTTCAATGAGGCATTAATTTGTGTGATGAGAACTAAAGTTAACTATAAACTCCAGTCATTAGTGCCCATGTTACAGATTAGAGTTAAAAACAATATTTTTGCTTTACTTCATCTGCCAATAAAATAATCTCTACAGACAAGGTCTTTTTGGATTTTTAGTTGCTTTATTAAGAAGTCTTAAAAATCAATTTTTCTACTCTTTTACCTTGAACATTAGATGATTTGACTATTTTTACTTATGTTCTTAAATAAGTAATTGGGTATGTATAAAACTGTAAACAATTAATACAAATTGTCTTATGAGAAGCTTAGTAAGGATTAGCAGTGTAATCTACAAATAAGTATAATATTACTAGAAATGATACTAAGTATAATAAAAATAAAAAACTTTTATGGTGAATTTCATAACAAAATGAATACATTGGCTAATATTTTTTAATTATTTAATAATTAAACTTAATAAAATAAAGAAAACTTTAGTATGATTTTAACAAGTTTTAAATAATAAATTTAAAATATTCTTAAAATGGAAATATATTATGTTAAGAGTATTTTGTAGGAAGACTGCTGTTAGTTTTATTTAGTAGTAGGTACTTCAAAGCAAGTCAATCTTAACTTTTAATTGAAAAGAAAATGATTCTACTAATGTTATATATGAACATTGATTTTTTTTTTATAAAACATTTCTTAGATAAATATCAAAACATCTGTGCACATTAAGAATAAATCATTGCAATACACATAAAATAATAATCAACTCAATATTGATGGCCTGTATATTGTATAATATTGAATAATTCATTAGCACTGCCCGAACATCCTACACATATGTAGGGAAGTGTGGAAGGTTAGACCAGCCAGCTTAGAGAGAGAGCAAAGGAAGCTAACATCAATTAACATTAGCATAAATTGTGTAATTAACACAACATGCCATTGAATTCAATCATTGCATTGTTTGTATGAAAATGAAAGTAAAAAATGTATGTTTATAATATCCATCATTTGAGTTCTTATTGTTGTGTTGAGATGCATTTCTGTTGAATTTTATTCATTTTTATTTTTAGATAGATGATAAAATTCAAAAATATTTTTTTTAAATAATCACTTCATATAAGAATTATGCATATTAGAATCTGAGGAAGCCCAAGTTTGAGGAGATCGATAGTTTAGTTTACCTGGGTGTTCTTCCCGTGCCGTGAGTTGGCCATGGCGTGAGGCGCCGGCAGCGGCTTGTTCGCCCACACCGAGTCTGCGGTACGGACCGACCGCGTCTCCAACATGACACTCGGGGACCCTCGCTCGGCGCCCACCGCCCTCACTGATACATCTTGCCCCGCACCACCGCACTGCACCACACTGCACCACTACACACGTTCACTTCCTGCACCCCCACAACTACCCAGAAGCACACCTTTGGAACAAAAACTCGCAATTGTTTGTAATAGGACGTGCGAAATTACGGTCGAAAGCTATTTGACGATCTGCAAGCAGCAAGAGACAAACGTTACAACCACATAGTTCTCTCTTATAATACGATGCTACGTACAAATTAGACTAAATGATATTTCATTTATCTTGTATCTTTCGGTCCCTATTGAAATATTCACGTAATATTATCACATTTATAATTTTTTACAAAATTTTCACATCAGTCGGTGGGGCAGCGACGAATCAATAGACAAAAGAAAGGATTTATTTTTATTGGTTGAAAACGGCATAGAGAATAAGAGTGGCATAATGACACAAGAGAACAATCTCCTAAAATAAATAAAAAATCAGTCATCATTTATATTAAAATTTATTGCATATTATGTACTTATGATGTGAACTATAAAAATATAAAAAAACATATATGATTTGTAATTTTGACAACTGGTATACAAATATTGAATCTGTGCGAATTATGATCTTTTGTATCTGTGTTATATCGTAAATCTCTCTTTAGTTTTTGTTTGTCTGTGACTGTCACGTTTACTAGCATCGAGAGTCGACGTATTGCTCAAATTTCGCTGAAAATTGTATTTTTCTTCCTCAATGCAATCTAAACACTATAAATTTAATGTGCAGTGAAAATGTCTGATTCTGAGGGAAGTAACTTCTCGGGAAGTGGTTCTGATGCGGGCAGTGTAGTATCTAATCGATCACGTAGAAGTGCTGCATCAAATCGTTCGGCAAGATCAGTTTCCCGTTCTAGATCCCGATCACAATCAGGCAGTCGAAGCCCTTCAAGATCACCATCAAGGTCGCGCTCTAGGTCCCGATCACGCTCACGCTCTCGTTCCAGGTAATTACACTAATATCATTAAAACAAATCGTATTAGTGTTTAAACGTAAATTTCATTACGTGCAATGTAACAGGAGCCGCTCGGCTGGTTCCGATGGCAGCAACAATAGAGATGACGAAGCAAAAGAAGCTTCTGGAGATGAAGAAGTTGAGGTATTTATTACAAGTGTAATCATTAAATTGACATCCATATGTCTTCTTATATTATTGAACCTAGTGTGCTGATCATTAGTATTCTTATTGCCACACCTATATTACATGTTATGTACATTAATAGTGTTAATAATTTATTAAGGATGTATTTAATAACAGCTTTCATTTTTTTGTTTCTTAATAAACTGTTGTAATTTTGTTAAGGATGAACAAGAGCCTGAGGGGGATGATTTAGTAGACTCTGAAGAGTATGATGAAGATGAAGAAGAAGAAAGACGTAGAAAGAAACGCAAGAAAGACAGTCGTTATGGAGGTTTCATTATTGATGAGGCTGAGGTATGGTTTTAGTATTAATGTGTTGATATGTTATTTATATATGTATATAATATTTGTTGGGAATAAAATACCTTGTTTTTGTGGCCAAAGTTTCAATACATTCAAAACCATATATAAAAAAGGAGTCAGTGTAATGTGATTATTCAAAAAACTCACTGTTTTTGTTATTGTTATGCTTTCAGAAACACCATTTTAGGACAGTCATATATCCTTTCATTTTTTTATTTCAGATAGTTGATAGACAAGCTATCGAAATACTTTTAGAGTATACAATATATTCACATTGTTGCGACAGTTGTGAGAGTTAAATGAAAACTAAAAAAATTAATTTGGCCGTCATGGGACACCCAGCAGATGTGAAACATCTAATATAGAATATATCACTTTTAGCATAATTGTGATTTAGTTGTTATTAAACTGCGATAAAAATATTGTTAATAAAGTGATTAAACTTTCGTAAATCTAGGTTAAATGTGTTAATAGTTAAAAAAAGATAATTTGTACAATTTTTTAAAAATTTTATAAAAAAAATAATTTATCTTATAAATAATTGGCTATAATTATTGTTTAAAAAAACACTAAAGCTTGTCAATAACTAAATAAAAAAATTGGTTGACAAACTGTGTTGTCTTTGTCCATTATACATACAAAGAAGATTACTTAAGAAAATCCACCATTTTTGGGAGTCAATTTTGCAATGATGTCACTTTGCTTATTTGCTTATGGTGTTTTGCTCATCGAGCCCTTTCATTTGATATCCATATCATGGTGGTGAAAAAATACCCTTGCGCAAACGCATGACAGTCTATATTCATAATTCCTGAAACGAGTCCGTTTTACTGCCAAGGTGTGTTATACTATAGATGTTTCACTTCAAAATTAACTGAATTTCTATTAAGGCTATACTAAAAAAGGGTATAAAAGGCTATTCTTAGGCTTTTTGTCATTACAATTTGTATGTATTTTTAATTCATGTAACATTTTATTATAGGTTGATGACGAAGTTGATGAAGATGATGAATGGGAAGAAGGAGCGCAAGAAATGGGTATTGTTGGTAATGAAGTTGACGAAATCGGTCCGACTGCTCGGGAAATTGAAGGGCGGCGCCGAGGAACTAACCTCTGGGACTCGCAAAAAGAAGAGGAAATTGAAGAATATTTGAGAAATAAATATGCTGATGAATCTGCAGCTCTCAGACACTTTGGTGAAGGTGGAGAAGAAATGTCAGATGAGATCACACAGCAAACATTACTCCCAGGAATAAAAGACCCAAATCTATGGATGGTCAAATGTCGTATCGGTGAAGAGAAATCCACTGTGCTCTTACTTATGAGGAAGTTCATCACTTATCAGAATTCCGAGAATCCTTTTAAAATTAAATCAGTCGTTGCGCCCGAGGGTGTGAAAGGTTACATCTACATAGAGGCTTACAAACAGCCACATGTTAAAGCAATTATTGAAGACGTTGGCAATCTTAGAATGGGTATTTACAAGCAGGAGATGGTTCCGATTAAGGAGATGACTGATGTTTTAAGGGTCGTGAAGGAACAGTCTGGTCTGAAGCCGAAACAATGGGTTCGTTTAAAGAGAGGTCTCTATAAGGATGACATTGCTCAAGTTGACTATGTGGATCTAGCACAGAATCAAGTACATCTCAAGTTATTACCAAGAATCGACTACACAAGACTCCGAGGCGCTTTAAGGACTGTGCAAAGTGAAAGTGAAGCAGCAAAGCGTAAGAAGAAGCGCCGTCCGGCCGCAAAGCCGTTCGATCCCGAAGCCATTCGAGCTATCGGTGGAGAAGTGACCTCAGACGGTGACTTTCTTATATTTGAAGGAAACAGATATTCTCGAAAGGGTTTCCTGTACAAAAACTTTACCATGTCCGCTATATTGGCGGAGGGTGTAAAACCTACGTTGACAGAGCTGGAAAGGTTCGAGGAGCAGCCTGAAGGCATCGATATAGAACTCGCAGCGCCCGCCAAAGATGACCCCACGAGCTTGCATTCATTTTCGATGGGAGATAACGTTGAAGTTTGTTCCGGTGACTTGGCCAATCTCCAGGCTCGAATTATCGCTATCGACGGCTCCATGATCACAGTGATGCCAAAACATGACGCTTTGAAAGACCCGCTGGTTTTCAAACCCAACGAGTTACGAAAGTATTTCAAACAAGGAGACCACGTCAAGGTACTGGCCGGCAGATACGAGGGTGATACGGGCTTGATCGTGAGAGTGGAGCCCCATAGAGTCGTCTTAGTTTCTGATTTAACGATGCACGAGCTCGAAGTGCTCCCGCGAGATTTGCAACTGTGTTCCGACATGGCGACGGGCGTGGACTCGCTCGGACAGTTCCAGTGGGGAGACATGGTGTTACTGGACGCGCAGACTGTGGGCGTCATCGTCCGCTTAGAGAAGGAGAACTTCCACGTTCTGGGCATGCAAGGAAAAGTCATCGAATGCAAGCCGCAAGCGTTGCAAAAGCGAAGAGAGAATCGCTTCACAATGGCTCTCGATTCCGAACAGAACACCATACAAAAGAAAGACATCGTCAAGGTCATCGACGGCCCTCACGCCGGCCGCGAGGGCGAAATAAAGCACCTGTACAGGAACTTCGCCTTCCTGCAGTCGCGGATGTACCTGGACAACGGCGGCATATTCGTGTGCAAGACGCGCCACCTGCAGCTGGCCGGCGGCGCTAAGACCAACGCGAACGCGAACGGACTCGCCCTCGGCTTCATGTCGCCGCGCATCCAGTCGCCCATGCACCCGTCGGGGCGCGGCGGCGGGCGCGGCGGGCGCGGCGGGGGCGGGCGCGGCGGCGGGCGCGGGGGGGCGGCGGCGCGCGACCGCGAGCTCATCGGCGAGACCATCAAGATCACGGGCGGGCCCTACAAGGGCAACGTGGGCATCGTGCGCGACGCCACCGCCAGCACCGCGCGCGTGGAGCTGCACGCCACGTGCCAGACCATCAGCGTGGACCGCGGCCACATCGCGGCGGCGGGCGCGGGCCGCGGCGCGGCGGCCGGCGGCGCGGCCTCGGCGTACGCGCGCACGCCGCTGCGGGCCGGCGCGCACACGCCCACCTACCGCGAGGGGCTGAAGACGCCGCTGCAGGGCGCGCAGACGCCCGTGTACGAGGCGGGCTCGCGCACGCCGCACTACGGCGCCAGCACGCCGGCGCACGAGGGCGCGCGCACGCCGGCGCACGGCGCGTGGGACGCCGCCGCCACGCCGCGCGCCGACCTCGACCTGTCGCCGGCCGCCTTCACGCCGCAGACGCCGGGCACCATGTACGGCTCGGACCACACCTACAGCCCGTACCGGCCCAGCCCCGGCTACCTGTCGCCGGGCGGCTACTCGCCCGAGGAGGAGGACTGGCACGCGCCCGAGCTGGAGGTGCGCGTGCGCGGCGGGGACGCGGCGCTGCGCGGGCAGGCGGGCGCCGTGCGCGGCGTGTCGGGCGCGCAGTGCGCCGTGTTCCTGCCGCTGGAGGACCGCGTGCTCAACCTGCCGGCGCACCAGCTCGAGCCCGTGGTGCCGCACGCCGGCGACCGCGTCAAGGTCATCGCGGGCGAGGACCGCGACGCCGTGGGACAGCTCATCTCCATCGAGAACCAGGAGGGCGTCGTCAAGTTCGGCGCAGACGACATCAAGATCATGCAGCTGCGGCACCTCTGCAAGATGGCCTCCGCCTGAACGCACGATTCGATAGGGAATATGCGTGTGTTTTAATTAAAAGTCAAATATTTCTACCATCAATTGTAATCTTTATTGCTTTTGAATTGAACCCATGTTAATAAGATTGATTAGACATTAATAATTTAAAAATTAAATATATGTAAGAAATCCTAAATAATTGAAACGTCAACGTCATCGTTACGTCCACAGTCATATACACAGGTCTTGCAACAACATGGGATACGTCGGGTCTTAATGGTTGTGCTTGTTGTCGTATGCCGTATTTCATTAATAACATTTGCATCTATTTGAATGATGTAAATACAGTACTCAACTCGTGTTGTTTTTTGACAGCTTATGAACGTTCACGTAATAATTATCCCAAACGTAATCAATTAAATAACAAAACAAAAGTAACAATAAAACGCCAAAATTCTGCAAAACGATATAATAATAATTAAATAACACAATATGTGGGAGTGAAGAATAGTCGTATAATTCATATAGAGTATCATATACGAATTGTATTCGTATTATATTATTATCGCTTGTCACTCCCTCCCAGCCCTTATATTATATTCGTTCGTCGTATAGAGTCGCTTGTCACTCAATAGGAGTGCGCATTCCCCACTGCGCAGCACCCATCGATAGCAACGACGTACAGAAAAAAAAGTTTGATAGATGTACTTATGTATCACCACTGAAATTTGGCTGCGTCTTTAGACCCGTGTATAAGACCGTGGTTACGTCACGCCATACGCATGAATCGAGATGGTGGACGTTTAAATAATTCGTATTCATTTTAGTTTTATAAGCTATTGTATAAAAAATCACGCATATTCTCTATTACGCAGAGCATGATGCTCTTCCTTCTATTTTGTTTTATCGATACCTTTATTTACAAGTCGGTTAACTCCATTTCAGTTCAATTCTCAGGGGACATCAAACATGCTAATTCTGTGTTTTTTTGTTATTTAAAAATATGTTCATAGAATATATTCAAAGAATGGACATTTTTATTTTGAATTTAAAAATAAATATTATTGAACTCTACTCACACTTATGATTATGGTAGCTTTCAAAAAATATTGGGATAGAGTTAGCCGACTTGAGAATTGAGGTATCAATATTTATAACAAAATTTTGTTAAAAATTAAACTACAGTTTAGCAAGTTAATATGGGATTTTAATTTAATATTTCCAACAAATACCATTGACGCTATTTTTATTTAGTTTATTATTATTAGCTATTTTATTGCCAGATAAATAAATGGCCAAAACATTCATATTATGAATCATTTTGGAGATCTCAGAGATATTAGTAATCTCTAGTATGCTGTTTTTTTTAATTGTGATTGTGACCATACTAGAGCATGGACAGAATTGTTTTTTTATTTTTCCTTGCAATGAAAATGACAATCGAATTTTCCTAACATTAACTTTGTTCTAATATACTGTAAAACCTTTTGTATATTTCACCATCATTATTATAAAGAATATTTGCATTAATCGCATAAGTGAAACTTGTACTAGCCTTGTTTTCACTATGACACAGACTTTTATTCGTTTAATAGTGAAAAAAAATATTTTTTCATGTGTTTTGTTTTTTTATTTTGTTCTGCAAATAAGTTTGATAATGATGAGGGCTAAGATTTGGCAGTTTTTTTAGAGTCTAGATGTTGAATGTTATGTTTGATATTGTTCTATGACTTTACTATAAATAGTTCTAAAGGATTTGTGTCATAGTAGATACAAGTACTTTAAGCCAAGAATTGTTTCATATTTAGAGAAATAAACATTATTGCAAATGACACAAGTTTCTTAATGTACCTGTTTTTTGTTACCCGACTGTGGTACTTTGTTAATCATAGGTGGAAGGATTCATGATATATCTTTAGAAATGCGGGTAATAATAAAAATACGTATAGATTTTATAAACATTTATTGAATAAATAATACAAAAATGTTTTCGAGTGACATTTTGAAGAATTTCAAACAAACGACCTGAGCAAATGTCTACTTTAGATGAAACATCCAATTTGTATGATTCAAAACGATTACATCGAAAAATATGACGCTACGTCGAGTAGCGCACGTACATTAATATCAATACATGAAATTTATTATTTATAATAATATTCATTTCTAGTGCTATTTTTAAATCTTAACAAAGTTTTAACTATAGCAGTAGTTACAATTTATACATGGATTACATATTATGTTGGGGATAAATGCCTGAAATGCGACAGCGTCTGAATAAAATGCTAAATACAAGCGCGAGAACAATTCTCGTCTAACAACTTGACAATAGTCAGCCACCGACTGTGGGCGAATATAAAAACAAAATGCGCCAAATTGACTTATTCAAGACATATTATACATGAAACGGTGGCTTTAATCGATTAGAACTCAGTTGCAGCGTTCAAACCAGCTTATACATACAAATAATCAACAAAATTTCACATTTCAAAACTTTATAAAACTATAAATTATAAACGACTCGGTCAATTAACATTAAATAAAAGCATATTGCTCACCGGTGGCTCCCCCTAAGTACTAAAACAATAACTTATTCTAACTGGGTCAATTTATACACACCGTGGATTTGTTCAAGACAAACCCCATTAATGTATTGGCAATCGGAATCGCAAATTAATCGAGTTGCGTATCGATTTAAACTAGTAATTATGCTTATACCCGTCGATTTACGATTTAGATTGCCAAGGCCGTATTGGAGGCAGAAACGTTGACATAATTAACTATACAAAAGACGCTAGGCCTTCAACTACATAGTCGGGTGCGGTCGCGCGGGGAAATATCTACCTTTACATTATATGAAAACAATGGATTCGAACCCGTTCCCCGCGCGGCCTCACCCGCTCAGATCTGGTAATATTAAAATCTATCGACAAGAAGCGAATTCTTTTACACCAATATACAAACTACATGTTTAATTAAATAAATATGTACAAACTTATTCTTTTTGAGAGAGATTATAGCGATAGAAAGTCTGAACCGAAGTATAATATTAATTTCATTTTTATATTAAAAGTGACAATTTTAATTGATTTTTTTTTGCTAATTTTTGATAGCAATTACAGATGGTTAGCCGTTGCTTCCATCTTAGTATCAAATAACATGATATATAGATTTCTTACGTAAAATTAAGTTCTGCCAGTATACGAGATGATATAATTTGGCCAAACAAACTGTTTACAGTCTCACATGTGATGCTCGATATACAAATAAAATCTCAATTGAATTTCATAATAATACATGCAAATAATATCGAAATGCTTAAGAAAAAGTGACCTCACGGAGGTTTTAAAAAGCAGTAGTTCTCCTAATAAATAAAATCATTACAATAAATTTCCCACTAGTTCCTCACCTTTTAACCATATTATTAAAAAGAACACTAATACAAAAACATTTACAATTGACAACAAAACGATTTAAAAAATGAAACCATACACTATCAATCATAGCGCGATTCAGACATTCGATTATTATTATTAAAAAAAAAACAAAAAAAATGACCTACGAAACGTCACATGCGCGCTAGACGTTCAGCCCCCGGGCCCCCGCCGCAGTCCCCCGGGCCCTCAGGCCCCCAGGCCCCCGGCGCTCACGAGGCGTACATGCGCTTGATGTCCTCCTTGTAGCGCTCCTGTATGTCTTTCCGCTTGATCTTGAAGGCGGCGGTGACGAGCCCCATGTCCGGCGACCACACTTCCGTGCACAGCTTCACTGCCGCCGGCACTTCGAACTTCTCCAGACCGCCTGCAAATTGTTACTCTTATTTTAGTTATTCGTTATTTAAAAAAAACAATAAACTATTTTTTAAAAGTTATTTTAAATTATCTTAAAAATGATGTTGAGAATCAAACAGTAAGCAATATAATGAAAGTTAACAATAAAAAATATTAATAAAATATAATTAAACAGTAAATTGTTAACGTAACTAACGTATATTTTACATTTGTAATGAAACTATTATTCAAACCATTTTTTTATTGTTTCGAATGTCAATGGCCAATACTCAGCATTATTAATTTGAACCAATAATCTTATATTATCTACATTAATATCACAAGTCCGCTGAATCAATTTAGATGAAATTTGATACAGAGATCATTATCATCAGCACGGGCTTCCCTCAGTAGGAGGGGGATCAGGTCATAGTCCACCGCGCTGGCCTAGTGCGTGTTGGCGGATTTCACATGCCTTTCGAAAACTTGCTAGGTTTCTCTCAGACATGCAGGTTTCCTCACGATGTTTTTCTTCACCGTAAGACAAGTGGTAATCATGATATAAATGTTTCACAAATGAAAATATCAGAGATGTGAGACCCGGATTTGAACCCGCATCACTCGGATATCCAAGCTGCGTTACCGCTGAGCTACCACTGTCTTACAACAACAGTGTCATATTTTGCTATAAATCTATAATATATGAGCAAAGCCGCGGTTTCTGCTAGTAGTATAATAATTTCCAAAGCGTGTGAGTACTAACACTTGCGCGCGTGGTCGGCCAGCTCACGCAGCACGAGCTGCTCGACAGCGGGGTCGCGGCACAGCTCGGGGAAGCTGGCAACGCGGCCAGCGCGCGCCGCCAGCGAGGCCAGCGGGCGCGGACTGGGCACGACCAGCGCCACCGTGTAGTTGCGCGAGCTGTCGCCGTACACGCAGATGTTCTCCACTAGTGGGCACGTCTTCAGCTCCGCTTCCACTTTGCCCAGCGACACGTACTCGCCCGCTTGCAGCTTCACCAGGTCCTTCTTGCGGTCTGTTACCACACAGTATTTACTTTTTATTTGTATAATTCAGTAATATGATCTGTATGATTTTGATTACATTATATAAAAGATAAATTATACTAAGTACTATAATGAATTGGCGTACCTATACCTTTAAATATCTTATATTAATTGATTATAATCATTAATATAGAAATACAAAGCATTTGAACTTATATCAATAATTATTAATATAAGTTCAAATGCTTTGTATTAGAATTTTGAAAATATCTTCAAACTGCAAACATGGTCATTTATTTTAGTCCCATCCTTAAAGAATAAACATATTATTATGTTATAAGTTTTCATCTTTTTTTAATTTCTCTTGCTTATCATCTGTCACACACTTATTTTCATACAATCAAAAACCTGACTTTACCATTTTGCCTTTAATCGAAAGACAGAAATAGGACAGCAATTCGCTTTTGCACTAACTGGTTGGTCATAAGTCCCTCCACCCTACCCCGGCTGGTCCTACCACCATGTGTGGTACCAGTGGCACGTACCAATGATCTTGATGCATCCGTCGGGATGGAGTTCAGCGATGTCTCCGGAGCGGAACCAGCGGCGACCGTCGTGGTCGCTGAAGTCTGCACTCGCTTTCTCCGCGCCGCGGTAGTAGCCCTCCGCCACGCACGCGCCGCCGATCACTATCTCGCCCTGACCACACACACAGTCAGTATACTATATACACACTAACCATGCTATTTACCATATTATAATAATCTATTTACCATATTATATCAGCTACTACTAGTTTGTCTGGCAGATATTGCTCTTGGCAATAAGACCGCCTTTGCACTCTTAACGCTTAATAGAAACAATAGTTGTACCTTTTTATATTTACATTATGTGTGCAAAAAGAATAAATAAATAAAAGAATATAATCATCTATCTTCAATATGAAAGTCATTAAAGTTTAAAGGGCCATTAAAATAAATCAATAACATTATCTTGATATGTTATTAATAAATTATATATTTAATGTCGTAAAGACCGATCAATTAATTTAAATCGAAATATCGAAAATACATGTCTGCTAAAACTGGCAGTTTTACCAATCAAATGAAGGAGATCTAAGGAATCTTGTTAAATTCCATGAAAGTTTTATGATATGTTATACAAACGAAATACAAATAAATTCTAACAAGTATAGTACCTGTGGGTACGGTTTGTTATCCACCCTATAGTTGCCCTCCTCCCAGTTGACCAGCTTGATATCAGTGCCGGTAGTGGGTGCACCTACCCGACCTGTGGACCTGCAATATTACAAATGTATGTAATTATAAGAGGCTATATTACATCACGCTACGACCAATAGGAGCGGATCATCAATGAAAAATGTTGCAAAAAAACCTGAAAAACAGGCGTTAGTGCTGCGATGTATCATACCACGCGACTCAGAAAGAATTTGGTTTCCGGTCTTTAGAACGCGTGCGAAGCCGCGGGAAATGCTTGTAATTATATACTATATAATTACAAGCATTTCCCATTCCATTTAATGTATAGTTTGACGACACGTTAGGTTAGGCTCATTTCGTAGAGACCCTACTTTCTGCGCAAGTGGTCGCGGGTTCGAGTCCCACTGTGGGCATTCATTTGTTTGAGCACGAATGTTTGTTCTTTAGTCATGGGTGTTAATATTTATATTATGTATGTATTTAAAATTTATATGTGTAGCATATCAACTATCTGCTCGTTGTTTACCATGGAGCTAGATGGCGCTGTTGTAAAAATCCAAACAAAAAAAAACAAAAAAGTGCGTGTGTACAAAGTACACATGAAGTAAAACTTCTTTAGCAAACTAATTTTTAAATCTTGTTTATATTTATACTAAATACCCACGAATTGGACAGTGTTAGAAATGTCACTGACTCGCGGTAGGCGAGAACCAACTAACTTCCCCATCTCTGACTTATTTTTTCGTTTAATCGAGTTCGAAATCACAACGATTCTAAAGAATCACTTCAAAAAAAATAAGAGATAGTAAAGCAAAGACTTGACGAGCGTCAATAGCGGGGGATTTTCGCACTTAAGTTGTGTCAGTAAGAGTTATGTATATTTAACTAGCGACTCGCCTTCATTTCGCTCGGGCTCTTCCCTAGATTTAGCACAGGCAAAGCCGCGGGATCTGCTAGTTATGCATATAAACCTTCCTCTTGAATCACTCTATCTATTAAAAAAACAGCATCAAAATCCGTTGCGTAGTTTTAGAGATTTAAGCGTACATAGGGATATAGGGACAGAGAATTATACTATGTAGTGATTTCAAGTATCATCTTTCGTGGTACGATCTGTACCTGTCGAGTGGATGCATGACGGTGGCGCAGGAGGTGGTCTCGGTGAGGCCGTAGCCCGCCACCACGTCGCAGCACAGGCACAGGCGCACCTGCGCGTGCGTGTCGGGCGCCAGCGGCGCGCCGCCCGCGATCATCAGCCGCACGCGCCCGCCCAGCAGCCGGCGCACCTTCTTGAACACCTGAGCACACACAACACTCATCAGTATGCTATAGATATACTATTATTGGGGTAAACTCATTATATTTATATTTGATAATCTGTGACAAATTGAATTTTACTTTTTATCGTAACGGCGAGATAAGATTCGATGAACCAACGGAATTTTTTTATAAAATTGAATTGGTAAACCAAAAAGTAATAAAAGTTTAAGAATAATATATAATAAGGATAAACTCATTATTTTTATATTTAATAATCTGTGACCGAACTGTCAAGTTGACTATATTTTTACTAGGCTGTATGGACCATAGTCCTTTGCCTTTCCCTATTGGGGATACATTTTAAAAACAACAACAACTATACTTTTTATCGTAATGGCGCGAACGCGATATACGATTCATTGAATTAATTGATAACTGAAACTAATATAAGTTTAAGAATTCTTTATTAATTGTTAGATTTATGTGTGACAGCTTTTAGTATTGCTCTTTTATGCTAATAATATATTAATTGTTAAATTTATATGTTACAGTTTTGTTATAATTCTTTTGTGTTTACAATAGTAAATATTAAGATGGTTTATGACATTTTTTTTTCACTCCAAACAAAGAATTTTATTGACTGATGCACACAACTAAGATGGCTACAGACTTTAGGTTCAACGAATGAATGAATGAATGATTGAACGAATGACGTGGTGTTAGTCAGTCAGTCAGTAAGTTAGTATGATACTCACGAGCAAGTCGAGCAGCGGCGTGCTGTACCCGCGGCGCGCCCACGCCTGCTTGTAGGTGTAGGCCCACTTGAACACGCCGCCCGCCAGCGCGCCGCTGCGCGACACCTGGTCCGTGATGCCCTTGCTGATGCGGTCCATGATCAACTGCACACACACACATTATCATTATAACATTATATTACGTCAAATTTTGGTGTACATAATAATTAATTTGCTAATAAAATGTAACTCGAATCATCATGCTCCTCAAATCATCATGGAACTAAAATTGTCGAAAACTAAAGTCAATACGGAACATATTACATTTATATTAATAGGCCCGATTCCTTGACGTTATTAATTATGTCTCTCTTAAGCATAACGTCGCTGTATAATGAAACCCTCGTATGTTCAGAGATCCAAAATTTACAGGAAACGAAAAAAATGGTTCATTTTGTCAATGTTTTTCAAACAAGAGGTTTTCGTTTTTCTCCAAATATGGCATTAGTAGTCGTATTTATGGTTTAGTCGTAATATAAAATACGTAATTTAATTTTCATTTACAAAAAAAAAATCATTTTTGACGTACGAGGTATTCATTCTACAGCGACGATAATTGAAATTGTCTTAAATCAGTTTAAAAAAAGTAAAATTTAAGTGATAGTAAAGCAAACGTACAGGAACAGTTGTGATACAGGTGGGCTGTAGGATCGTGGCGTCACCCATGGTGCCCTTCATGATCTTGCTGGAGGAGTCGAGCATGGTGAGCGGCGTGGAGTAGCCGATGGGCACGCCGCCCAGCACGCACAGGTTCTCGGCCAGCAGCTCGAACACGTGCGCCAGCGGCAGGAAGCCCAGCAGCACGTCGCCGGCGCGGATGGGCATGGCGTCGGCGAAGGCGCGCAGCGTGGCCAGCATGTTGCGGTGCGACAGCACTACGCCCTTCGGCACGCCAGTGGAGCCCGATGTGTACATCACTATGGCTGTGTCGCTCTCCGTCGGTGGCACCGGCTCTGCACACACATTACTTATGTAGTGTTTTGGAGTTAGAGAGAACAAAAAACGTATCCATTTATTATATGAAAAAAGACTGCATATAAAACTGTTATTATATGACTAAATGTACATATACTTGTTACGAAATTTGAGGCAACCTCATTATTATTAATTCATACTTAATATGTACTTTAAATTATAAATATATTGTTAGTACAAATATCATGGGATAATGACAGCTGATATCCAAGCCTATACTGTTAACAATTTTGACAACAATTTTGGGAACTTATTTTATCTTACTTTAAAGATTTATTTATAAATACCCTACTTTTTTTTACTTTCCATTTACATATTATATAATACTACATGTAACCTTAAAAATGTCCATAAAATAACTAACAAAAAACAACTTACCAATATTTGACTGTTTCCCCAACTCTAAAACTTCTTTATACGCAATAATTTTGATGCCTTCCTTGTAGCCATCCTTCAAAGTGGTCTTCAGCGGGTCCTCCATGAATATGATGGTGTCCACTTTGGGTGTTTTTTCAAGTATTTTCTTGAACTTGGGCAAGAGTTCGTGCGTGGTGATGACTGTGGACACCTCGGTCTCGTTGATGCCGTGAGCTATTGCTTCATCGCCGAGTGTAGCGTAGATTGTGACCACTGCAGGATGATTACAATATATTAGTGTTAATATCTTTTTATGTATGCAATAAAATTCTAACCGAGTCGAACCGTATAATAACACTATAAATTTTTAAATTATTGTCTGTCTGTGATCGTGAGGAATAAAATTAAAAAATCGATAGATTTGATATGACGATAAGAGATTTTTCGGATCAACACGAATACTTTTTACTGCGTGAAAATATTGTATTTCTCATAAACCAATAATAACTGTTAAAACAGTATTTAGTGACGAATCCGATCGGAACGAGGGTGAGTGGGTAGTATTTTATGTAAGTAGTACCGTATTATCATTTCTCATATACATTTAGTAAGTAGGTAGTTGTTATATTAATATTACAAACAGCAACATTAAATTTTATTAATTATATATGTCGCAGTGAAATGAGGATATTAGGAATTTCACGAAATCCCTAGGGATACCACGAAATCACGGAAGATGACGAATTTAATTATTAATTACGTCTTCTTACTAAAAATGTTTAGTGATATGACGTTTCACTAGACAAAATCTAGTAAAATGTTAAAAAAGCGGACGTTAGAAAGAGAATTTAGTTACCCTACAATTAGTGAGGTAGAAGTTGTACCTGGTACCAGTAGAGAAATATGTTCAGAGCAGAAAAAAAGAGTTCGATTCTAAGGAGGACTTTGATCGGGAGATTCAAAAAATTTCGGAAGGAAAAAAAAGAGTGACAAGCCATTGTGGAGTGCAGAAAGGATTAAAAATGTAATTAAGCTTGTTGAAGAATATAAGTCGGCGCCGATTTTGAATAAATCACGTAATTAGCAGCAATATTATTTTGGTACAAAATATGATATAATGAGTATTGGCCAGTCAAAAGTTTTAATTTTGAAAAGACAGTCGGAATCAGATTCAAGTGTTGAAATTATTTCATCTGAAGATTACTATCGTGTTCTCACAGAGTGTCATGAATCAACCGGTCATGGCGGGCGAGACAAAATGCTATTTACTCTTAAATCAAAATATTTTATACCAACCCAAGCTGTGACTACATTCATAAAACTTTGTAATGTTTGTGTTTTGAAAAAAAAATTTGAAAAAATGGCGCCGACTTATATTCTTCAACAAGCTTAATTACATTTTTAATCCTTTCTGCACTCCACAATGGCTTGTCACTCTTTTTTTTCCTTCCGAAATTTTTTGAATCTCCCGATCAAAGTCCTCCTTAGAATCGAACTCTTTTTTTCTGCTCTGAACATATTTCTCTACTGGTACCAGGTACAACTTGTACCTCACTCATTGTAGGGTAACTAAATTCTCTTTCTAACGTCCGCTTTTTTAACATTTTACTAAATTTTGTTTAGTGAAACGTCATATCACTAAACATTTTTAGTAAGAAGACGTAATTAATAATTAAATTCGTCACCTTCCGTGATTTCGTGGTATCCCTAGGGATTTCGTGAAATCCCTAGTATCCTCATTTCCCTGCGACATATAGATATTCTCAGAAAAATCGTGAAATCAATACTAATATTAAAACACTGAAGAGTTTGTTTGGTTGAACGCGCTAATCTCAGGAATCCGAAAAAATCGAACCAGTAGCGATTTGAAAAATTGTTTTTGTGTTGGATATTCCTTTTGTCAAGGAAGTTATAGGTTATAGGCTACATTACATCACGCTACGACCAATAGGAGAGGAGCATCACTGAAAAATGTTGCAAAAACGGGAGGTATTTGGTTTCCAGTCTATAAAACGCGCGCGAAGCCGCGGGAAAGGCTAGTAAAGTATAAAGTACTAGCGACTCGCCCTTGCTTTGCTCGGGCTCTTTCCTAGATTTAGCATAGGCAAAGCCGCGGGATCAGCTAGTTATGCATATAAACCTTCCTCTTGAATCACTGTATCTATTAAAGAAAACCGCATCAAAATCCGTTGCGTAGTTTTAAAGATTTAAGCATACAAAGAGGATATAGGGACAGAGAAAGCGACTTTGTTTTATACTATGTAGTGAAGTGATGGCATCAAGCGGTATACCCACCAGGTATGCTCTGCGTGAAGCAGCCGTGCGCCGCCAGCATCCACTCGGCGCGCGTCTCCGCGAACATGACCACGTTGCGCCGCGGCGCCGCGCCCAGCGCGCGCAGCCCCACGCCGAACGCGCGCGCCTCACACACCACCTCGTCGTACGACCGCCACATGTACTCGCCCATCTTGTACTGCACAGGGTAACAATGCACTTTTACATCTCTCATGTTCGGTAAGTAGATTCTTATTACCTCCAAATGGGGCTTGTAGGTGGCTAATTAGCGCTTTAGGGTAATAATGTAGCTAGAAACCCCTAGGGCGGTAAGTAATTAAAAAAAAACACTTCTTTCTTTCAAAAAGTTTTCATCATGCATACAGCCCAATGACCAAAGAAGTCGCTTTGCTATTCAGCCTTGTCTTCGTGTGAGTATAATAGTCATCAATTTTAAATATCAAACGGCGTAGCTTAATTTCGATCACGAAAAAAGAAATTATTCTTGTAATGCCGGTTTTTTTCTACTTACCTCACAATCGAGATGTAAAGCAGAATAGTTAGCTCGGGTGTAAGCATCAATTGCACCCTCAGAACTATATAAATATCTCGGGCTGCAATTGATGCCTTACAGCCCTTGGCTACTAATCTACTATAAATATACACACCGTGTACAGAAAGACATGATAATAATGTCCTGATGGATTAAGACCACGGCGAAAATCTCATTATGACTAGCGTACTGCGCAGGAGTTCTTATAGTGCATGAGTGTACGCGCAGACACAAGTGCACACTCCATTACTATTACTCTTATACTCCGGTAGGACTACTACTCAACTCGATCGGTGAGAATAAAGCGCAGAACCGACAGTTTCAAATGCTTTCCGAATCACTCAATTTCTTTACAGAAATACTCATAATTTTCAAGTGTTTTATTTGGCGATATTTCATTGAACTGATTTTATACTGAATATGCAATTCAATACCTAAAAATAATAGAATCTAACCTTCTTAAACACGCGTCCATTAGGCTGTGGTTCGTCTTCCTCGCTGAGTACGGTCCTGGTGCCGAGGCAGGGGCGAGCCTGCCAGCGGGCGGCGGCGGCGCGTAGCATGCTCTCCATGGTGGTGACACCATCGCGCACCGACCGCAGGTGCAGCTCGCATGGCGTGGATATCGACCGCACTGTTATACTGTTTGGTGTCGTTTCTATGATGCGAGCCTGCAATAGGAAGAGCAAGAATACTTTCTTAGGTATAATAAGGTATAAATGAAACTAACTTTTCGGATTCTGTCGCAGATTTATTATGATTTTTGGTTCCCGACATTTGGAATGCTTTACAGCAACTCTCTCGTGACATCCCGTTTCATTTATAAGGAATAGCAAGAGTTTGAATCCTTTTGTAGCTGATTTGTACGAGTCTCATCGCAATGTGAGAGGGTTCAGGCTTAGTCCACTTTGTTGGACGAAGGTTCGCGTTGACAGGCTTTCGATCATTTAGAAACTTACTAGGTTCTCTCGGACATGCAATTTTCACGGCTATCGTTCAACGTAGGTATGGTAAGCAGTAATCAAGTTAAAAATGATTAGCAGAAGATAATATAAAAGGTGCCCGATGGTTCAACCCCCTTCACTCGGTTTCTCTAGGAAATGAGATACCACTGGGATGGTATGATTAAATATGTATATAAAAGAAAATTATTTTGAATTAATTTTAATATTATCAAAAGACCATCTTTATTCTATTTTATTTTCGATAGTTATAAATTTATCCTTTTAAATACAAATATAATTATGTTTGTTATAAAGGATAAACACAAAACAAAATTGATAAAAATGAAAAGATGTCCGGAATATTGAGAATTCGAGATAGAACAAAGTACCTTTTTCTAAAGCATTTTTGTATGAACTCAAAGACCGAAAACAATATTATTGACATTTGGACATGACATAACATGCGGGTCAGTTAGTACTAACTGAGAATGTCAGTCATAGCGTACGCTCAGGGTCTGGAATTTGCAAAAGCAATGAAGATCAGTGACCTCTAAAATTGCTCACAAAACTGCCAGCAGATGACATTACCATAGGCATGTAGATTGCCATTACATTTATTTCGCCAACAAAACAACGTTACAGTTATTTTGCCTCTTCAAACTTTAATGAATCATACAAAGTTCATACGTGTAAATCTCGTTATTACAAGTTATCTTATAGCAAATAAATATCAAGACATAAATCGCAAAATTATCTTTTACATTTATTTAACTTCGCAAAAAATATGTATGTGTAGATTGTGGAAAAACCGTAATAATGATTTTTTACGTAATTTTCCTTAAGTAGTAAATTTAGTTATTTAAAATTAACTTTTAACATTTTGTATTTTTAAATAAATAAAAACAACCTTGGAAGTTGTACAATAATTTGTAACTTTGACATTTCTGACAAAAATAATAATACTAAATTTAGTAAAAGATTGTACACTGTACAGTGGTAGCCCGGTGATGGCTCACATGGATATCCGAGTGATACAGGTTCAACTCATTTTCATGATATTAAAAGGTTCATCGAAAAAAAAATTTCATTGGTTAATTGAGTTTAAATTGAGTTATAACTGAGTCGGTCCTGTACAGCAGTACCTAGTGTACCTACATTAAATATGTTTTGGATAATTTTAATAAAATTTGGTATAATAATAACTGGTTGTGGTTATTGAGGTTTAAACATGGGATAAATTTTAGTGGGAGAACTAATCGTTTAAACGTATATTGGGTAGGTTGTTTATAAATAATAAATACTATTCTTTGTTATGGTTAATATGGCGTTTAAATTTTACTGAAGAAAACCAACCGCTGTACTCTACTGTGTACGTACATCGTTGATGTTTACGTTTGAGGGCATTACTCTTGATAAGTGCGCACTCAAGTTGCTTTCTCTTACACGTCTTAATTTTTAAAGTATAACTCTGTTACGAATATATTTAATGCTAATAAAAAAGAAATCACAATCTTGTCGGATTTTATTTTTTACCGTTTTAATCTTTTAAAGCACGTTTTCCCTACTTTATATTACTATTAACATAAATTATTTAATAATTGTAATAGTATCGTGAATAAAAACAAAACCGTTTTGTAAGAAGTTAAGTTTTTGTTACAAAATTAAACGATTCTTATATTAAATTAAAAAGATTAGTATCTTAATGATTTAATATTACAATTTTAACTTTAATTTACTTCACAGAATAATTATAATGTATTTAACAAAAGTCCGACAAGTGTGAATCTGGTTTCGGCCAAGAAGGTTCCGTAGCTTCAAATAGGTCAAAAACTCAAAAGTAACGTTGAATAGTTATTCATCCGACAACATATCAGATGAATAATACCAAGTAATTGTTATCTAAATAACATTTTCTAACAAAACTTTAATTATAGCTAATTAACGTATTATAGCTAAGTAGGTACGTTATTTTCCCGCCGTAAAAAATCCTAATGCTGACCTAGATAATATAGCCGCTATCATACCTTTAATCAAAACAAAATTTGATAAGTAGTTTTCTCGTGATGCGGTGATGCTGATAGACGGATAAAAATCTATATTCATTGAACCTCTGTATCGCTGAAAATCACTACTCCAATAAGATTTTAGTTAGAAGAAACTTTGATCGAGATGTTTCAGATGTATGATACGAAAATATAATTTTAAGCGTTGTTAGTATAATTCATTTACATGGACTAATGAGAGCACATGCGTCTATTTTATTAACAATGAACTCATAAAAACTTTATATCTTATTAAAAGAAACATCTTGTCGATTATTAATTTTGAAGCAATGCTAAGTACATTTTATTTTGCAAAGTATGATGTCGATATTTCGAAAACTTGTCAACTTATTCATTCCATTGCTCGTGACTGTACACATTATTTTCTCAGTAAAACAGAAATAACACAAGCTATTTAAATACTCATAAAAGTATAGAAAAAACATTTAATTTACCATAACTTTATACATAGAAACGTAAAAAGGC
Source organism: Boloria selene (assembly GCA_905231865.2). Classification (NCBI taxonomy): domain Eukaryota; kingdom Metazoa; phylum Arthropoda; class Insecta; order Lepidoptera; family Nymphalidae; genus Boloria; species Boloria selene. Next base: position 921,867 of record HG993134.1, read on the forward strand.
ACATTATTGTGGAATATAAGCTAGTTCTTAGCACGCAATCCAATTACTCGTGAACTGGCGTATCTTACCTTGATCTGTCTCGACAGCGCGCGCTTCCTCCAAGGTTGCTGGATGAGCAGGTGCACGGGGAAGGTGATTACGTCGAACACTAGGGCCACCGCGCGGATGGTCCGAAGCACCGCCGACACCCACCACGAGTCCGGCCTGGAAGTAACGAACATATTTATTATTAACACATAGTAAATAGATAATAGGTATTTTCTGAACTTATTTGTCAATTAATTAGCTTGTATCAATAAGATTTGTTCGAAGAACAACTGCGCATTAAGTTTTAGTTTGCAAAATTATGCGCAAACATAATATAAGTGATTTATGCTGTGAGAAACCGGTGTTGGGCCGATACTTGTACTCTTTAAAGCATGGGGGTCATACATGGGGGCCTTGGTTGTTACTGAAGACAGAGAAAACCCAATAACTCTGCTAACCAAGACTTTCAAATTGATTTCATTCATCCTTGGAATTATGTAGTACGCACTCCGTACCGCCTTTTTAAAATAATGATTTATAAGCAGTAACTTTTTTTTATATAAATCTACGCCAAATTAAAGAATAAATTTTTAAATAAATGTTCATGCAATTAAGACAATAGAAAAAAAAATCTTGCATTTTGAAGCGGTAAAGCTATTGTTGCCTGAAGCGGCCTTGGACGTGAAGTACTAAGATAATAACTACCTTCAAAAGTATATTTACATTATACCTATTGTAAATAATAACAAATGTATTTAATACTAGTGTATGTCGCTTGCTTTGTTCATGTCCCAAGGTACGTTAAACGGTAAGTGATATCCATACAATAAAAAAACTTCTGAACTTTTCGGTATTCCATCCTTTTTTTTTGGGTTTTTTTCTATTTTTATGAAGCTATACCAATAATATTATGAGTTTGCTTAGTACTGGAGAAACGTTTTAATATGAAATATTGTTTACTGGTTACAAAAAAACTTACCCGTTAGGGTCTAAGCTTAGACTCTAAGGTCTGACATAATTGAATTGAAAATAAAAGATCGCTAGGCTATCTAACTTTGTAGTATTTGGGACACATTTAGTCACTAGACTGACATACAAGACATCCTCTATTTGAAGGTTGATATTGAAAACCAACATCCGACTAACGAGGAAGTTCTGATAGATAAAGTTACTAAATTCAAAACAGGCAAATTGTTATGCGAAGGATATCTAAAGACTAAAATTCCAAAACTTATTGAGTATAAGTTAAGAGGTTAGATTCAATGTTATTACATGACTTTTAGTTGTGTATAACTTATTTCCCAGTGTCACAGAATAGATAAAGTGATTTTAACATCAATTAGAACAATATTATAATACTTGCATTGGCATTTGCCAAGTAATAGAATTCGCTATGGGAAATCAGGGACCATCAACGCTACATAAAAAACATCTAACGAATAATAAAATTTTAACTTTTTTGGTAAATCTTATTGAAATAGTCATTATTATCGATACAAAAGCAAAATGTATATGTATAAGATTTTAATATTTTTGTCTTTAATTGTTAGCTGGTCATCCGGGTCAACATATAAGATAATTAATTTGTACAATACCTCATTTTTGAGATCTGTGCTTATTGTTTTTTTTTAAATATTACAACAGCGCCATCTAGTCCATGGTAAGCTACGAGGCTCGTGTACGATACAAAATAAATAAAATTTAAACACATACATATTTATAAATATAAACACCCATGACTGGAGTACAAACATTCTTGCTCAACAAATGAATGAATGCAAAACCAGCGGAACTCGAACCCGCGACCGCTGGCGCAGAAAGTAGGGTCACTACCGACTGAGCCAAACGAGTCGTCAATGTTTCAATGGAAATTGACGCGAGTGTGGTTTAAGAAATCGTTGCAGTTATCGATGCTAGATTATCTGCCCTATTAGGTCGGCCTAGTTACAACATCGACTTTTTTAAGCCTACATATCAAGTACGCTCTCAGTACTTGTGAGTCGAATAAAAAATGATAATACACTAAAAATAATATTTGTTTGTAGGTATATATTTGAAATTAACTTCGAATATCTGCATATTGATACCGGCACGTGGATATAAAAAATAATTAAATATCTATACAGACAAATAAAAGAGAAGTTATTATTAAAATAACAGTTATTTTCTATATGTATAACTAATTATATACACTGCTATTAGTAAATATGAAAAGAAATCATTTGAATTTTTTTTGCCTGTCTCCTAAACATCGACTACTCAGAGTAGTCGATGCTCCTAAACGATATACCTATATAAATATGTATTGTGTACCAACTATTCATAAAACAAGACTCTAAGCTTACCACGGACCTAAATGGTGATGTGTTAATATCCGTACATATTTATTTTTTATATAAAAAACTGAATATGTATTAAGGCCTAATTAAAAGTCTAGGAGGGGTTGAGTGTTGAAAAAAGTTCTAAATAGCTGCAGTCATCTAAGAGATTATACCCACCTGTTTTTAACAAGAGAAATTAAATAAACATTATAAATACATTAAAAGAAGACTTTATACGTCATAATTGAAAAAATGGACAAAGCATTTCAATTTTCAGTTACCTTTATTACGAAATACCTATGTCGTATATTTTGTTTTCAAAGCTAATTTAGTGTTAAATTGAGTTTAAACTGCATGGTTTGAAGGCAAATGTCAGGCTAAGCGGGCTTGTTATCTTTTCATGTCAGTAATTGCGCCGTAATCGTAGATAACTACAGTGTAATGCTGGTATTTAAAAATAGTGAGGTTTATATGGACACTATTATTAGTAATAAGTACTATCAACAGCTGAAGAGAACCTTAATAAAAAAAAAACACTTTTAATTTAATTTGGGATGTTACCAGATACCAGATAGATGAGATACTACATAAAAAAATAAGTCCATGACTGGAGTACAAACATTTGTGCTCATCACACTAATACACGCCTCCAGCGGAATTTGAACCCATGTACCTATGTAATTTTAAAACGGAAAATCTATAGCAAAATATTAATTAAATTATGTAATGAGAATTTATTTAATAGCGAAAATATCTCTAGTGCGATATTATTGTCTGTTTAAACAAAATCATTTTGGAGTCTTTTGTATAACAATTGGAGAACCAAAATAAAATCACAAAATCCTCACACTCCTATTAACCTGTAATCATTGTGAAAATGTTTTAAAGTACCTATAACCTATATATACATAATATTACATAATATCTTTAAGTTGAAAGGCCAAGGTTCGAACCCGCTACTCGCGATTTTCCAAGCCAGATTCATACCACTGGCTGGTATTACTGTTATTACGAGTTATATTAAGTCCTTTGTCATTTAATAAATAGTTGATAACAGTACACGTCATATTATTAAATACAAAGAACGCAATCTACTCGACTGGCATTATTTATACCGCTATTAAGTCACAGTGTTTACGTCGGATAACCTTCTAGTTGGAAACTATTTTTGTATCGTCTGCGTTTTCAGCATCTTACTGTAACATTTTTCTGTTGCCCTCAATTTGACTTTTAATTTGACGTCTTTTTTTATGATGACTCTTATGTTGAAATATAAATATTAACTTTATATAGCAAAATTTCTTAACTAACGCATTCACAAATGCGAAATTATTTTTCTTAATTTATTTACTTCCATTTAAAACGTATCACGTAGTAACTATTAAGTAATCTGTGATATCACATAAAAAGACTCCACTTATTGAAATATAACGATTTTTAAACGATTTCGGTAGTTTAGGCAATGCATGGTGAAAATTAATTACAAAAAAAACTTGAAGCAATGACAATGACCGTGACCTCAACGCCTTAAAGCCACTGGATAATGTATATAAATAAATACCGTAGAATCCGCTTATGTGAAATCGAAGGGAAGTGACAAAGACGTCATGCTCATGGCCTTAGAAAATAAATTACTTCCTATTTTTGATAGGTATTTTTAGGTTGATAATATATAATATCAGCAATACTAAAATTAAGCTAAAAATCTCATATTTTTTGACCAAGTCACAATATTTTCAAGGAACAGATTAAATTACAATGGATATTAATGTAGTAACGGAACGTTACAGATTAATATGTCAATGTTGATGACAGTTGATTTACTCCCTCTCTCTTGAGGTATCACTTGTGTTGAACAGACGTGTGAATAATATATTAAGATAAAGTAAAGATTTAATAAGTTTGTACTTAAAATATTAAGTTAAATAAATACACCAAAGACCGAAGAATTGTTTTATTACCAAACAAGTAAATAATACATGGCGCAGTCGCTGATTCGAGCTGATTTCAATTAAAAGGTATAAGGAACGGGTCGTCCACGTTGCGAATGGAGGCACAGAAGGTTAAGATGTCGGAAGATTTTTCAATGGAGGTCGATAATATGTGTGCCGTGGAGTATAAAATGCCGAAAGCATTAAATTTGGATAATATCGACAATTGTTATCCACAATGGCAGCGTTTTAAACAAAGTTTCAAAATTTTTATGATGGCGGCAGGCTTTGAAAAATTAACAGAGACCAGAAAAGCAGCGATATTACTTAATTGTGTGGGTCAACAGGCTCAAGAATTATATTTAAATGTACTAAAAATGGAGGAAAAACCTAAATTAGAAGATGTCATAAAGGTGCTGGATAATTATTTTGAACCAAAGCAAAATGAACTCATTAACAGCCATAATTTCAATAAACGGTACCAAGAAGATGGGGAATCGTTCGACGCATTTTACTCAGTAATAAGAAAAATGGCAGAAAATTGTAATTTTGGTGATCAAAAGGAACGCATGATACGGGACAGAATAGTCATCGGTGTCAAGGAGCAACGGATACAGCAGAAGCTTCTCGAGGTGAAGGACCTTACGATGGCCAAAGCAGTGGACATCTGTCGGTCTGCTGAGCTGTCCAGAGAACATTTGAAGGTGCTGACCAGTCCAGAGGTTCATGCAGTCCAAGTGGGGAAGTCTACGCAGCAACAATCATATAAAGCTAAGTATAATAATAATAAAACAAATAAAGTTAGGTCATTTAATGATAATTATATTAATAGTAAAAGAAATTTTAATAATAATAATAATATGAGTAGAAGTAATTTCAGTAAAAATTATTATAAATGTAAAAAATGTAATACTGTTCATGGTCCAAGGCAATGCCCAGCCTTTGGTAAGCAGTGTAATAATTGTAATAAGATGAATCATTACAGTGTAGGTTGTAGGTTTGTTAGTGATAAAAAGAGAGTACATGAAGTTGATAAAAAAATCTCACAAAACAATATCAATGACTTATGACTAATATATTCTTTAGATTTAAAAAATAATGAATGGACAGAGATGTTAAGAGTAGAAAATAAGAAAGTTTGTTTTAAATGTGATACCGGGGCACAAGTAAATGTAATTTGTTTAAGTGATTTGAAGAAAATAGTCGATGATGATAAACAAATAAGATTTTCTGAGACTAAAACAATAATAGAGGTCTTTGGTGGGGGTAAATTAATACCTCTTGGTGTAATCACCTTAAAGGTTTATAATATTAAGAATAATGATGAGACTGAATGTCTAAACCTTGATTTTTTAATAATAAAAGAACAAGTTAGGCCGATACTGGGCTTAAATTCATTAATAAAACTTAATTTAATTAATAATACTAATATTAATACTATTAAAACTGAAAATTGTTGTAATAAAAGTAAGGAAGACATAATTAAAACTAATATAAAACTTTTTCAAGGTGTGGGAGAGTTTAAGAGTCCGCTACAGTTGCGCATTCAACCAGGTGTGGAGCCTGTAGTGAGACCGCCACGAAGAGTGCCTAACGCGCTAATGAAACGACTCGCTGACAAGTTGGAAGCTCTGGTGAAGCACAAAGTCTTAGCGAAAGTTGAACACCCAAAAAATTTTGTGAGTAATCTGGTGATCATTGAAAAGAAAGATGGTTCTTTAAGGTTATGTTTAGATCCAAAGGATCTTAATAAAGTTTTGATTAGAGAACATTATTTAATACCTACTATTGATGAAATTGTTTCTAAATTAGGAAATAAAAAATGTTTTTCTGTGTTAGATTTATCAGATGGTTTCTATAATATTAGACTAAGTAAGGATTCGAGTGATCTTTGTACTTTTAATAGTCCATATGGATGTTACAAATTCTTAAGAATGCCTTTTGGGTTGTCAGTGGCACCTGAAATTTTTCAAAAATACAGTGAAATGGCCTTTGGGGACATTCCAGGAGTCATAGTTTATTGTGATGACTTATTAATTTGTGGAGAATCAGAAAAAGACCATGATAGAATTATGAGAAAAGTATTTGAACGTGCAGTTGAGCATAATGTTAGGTTTAATCCAAATAAGTTTCAATATAAGTTAAAAGAGGTTAAGTATTTTGGACATATATTTTCTGAAAGTGGCATGAAAATAGACCCTGACAGAGTAAATGCAATATTAAGTATAAAAAGTCCTAATAATAAAAAACAATTGCAAATATTTCTAGGAATGGTTAGTTATTTAAGAAAATTTATACCTAATATGGCTAAGATAGCATCACCATTACATTTATTATTAAAAAAAGATGTCGAGTGGTTGTGGACTGATGTTCATGAGAATGTTTTTAAGAATTTAAAGAAATTGGTAACAGAAGCTCCCATATTACAGAATTTTAATAGTAAATTACCTATTGTTGTACAATGTGATGCATCCAAGGATGGTATAGGCTGTTGTTTAATGCAAAATAATAAGCCAGTTTGTTTTGCATCTCGTAGTTTAACACAGGCTGAGCGCAATTTTTCACAAATAGAGAAAGAATTATTAAGTGTAGTTTGGGCTGTCAAAAAATTTCATTATTTCATTTATGGCTATAAAATAACTATTATTAATGATCATAAACCCTTAGAAAGCTTACTTAAAAAACATTTACATGAAATACCATCACCGAGATTGCAAAGATTAAGATTAAAACTATTAAAATATAATTTTGAATTTAAATACTTACAAGGTAGATTTTTGTATATTGCAGACTTATTGTCTCGTGCTTATCAAGAAAATAATGAGGATGATGAGTCATATATGTATGAGGTAATTCATAGCATAGGTCTTGCACAAAATTTAGAATGTACACCAGAACAAAAAACACAACTAATTAAAGAAAGTGAAATTGATAGGGAATTGGTAGAAATAATAGAATTTATTAAAAATGGATGGCCTAGTTATAATAAAATTCCAGATTATTTACATAGTTATCACAGGATAAAAGATGATCTTTCATTTGATAATAAGTTGGTATTTTATAAAGAGAGGTTAGTCATACCAAAAAATTTAAGGTTAGGAATAATAAAATTATTGCATGAAGGTCATATAGGCATGTCTAAGATGAAACAGTTAGCTAGAAAACTATATTTTTGGCCTCATATGGATATTCATATTGAAGAGTTCGTTAGGAAATGCTTTCCATGTCAAACTTATCAAAATAATAATATTAAAGAGCCGTTGATGCCTCATAAAGTTCCTAGCTTACCATTTTTAAAAATAGGCATAGATATAATGGAGTTTAGAAAGAAAAGTTATTTAGTAGTTTATGATTATTACTCAAAGTGGTTAGATATTAAGCCTATTAATAATAAAAGTGCTAGTGCTATAAACAACAGGTTAATAGATATTTTTAGTAATTTTGGTGTACCTTGTGAAATTGTTTCGGATCATGTACCTTTTGATTCAAGAGTTTGTCAACAATTTGCTAAGGAATGGGGTTTTAAATATATTTATACTAGTCCTAGATATCCTCAGTCTAACGGTATGGCTGAAAGAGGTGTACAAATAGCTAAAAAAATATTATATAAATGTTATGAAGACAACACAGACTGGAGAGTAGCCTTATTAAAGTATAGAGTATCACCTGTAGCAGGAACAAATTTTTCTCCTTGTGAACTGATGATGAATAGGAATATAAGAACTAAATTAATATCTTCTAAGAAATACTTATTGCCTAAGATATATAATAATGTAGAAGTACAGTTTAGCAAGCAAAGGGATAGAAACATGAAAAGTTATAACAAAACAAGTAGATTCAAAAAACAATTTAATATTGGACAAAATATTTGGTTTAAAAAAGATGTACTTAAGAATTTGTGGTTACAAGGTAAAATTATTAATTATGTAGGTAACAGGTCATACATAATAAGGGATAAAAATTAATGTAAATTATAACAGAACCTCTTATTACATTAGGCGAGCCTAGACTTTGTGGTTCGCCAGACTTTGGTTCTCACTGGTTGAAGGTGTATCTGTATTTGTTGTATTTTAGTATCTGTAGTTGTATTTTAGGATATTGTATAAGTTTATAGTTAAATGTATTTTATTATAAAACATTAACATCATAAGAAACATATTCTAGATTATACTTGTTAAGTTGTTATAGTGAAATTAAGACTGTAATATTATATTTATTTTGTTTAAAAAAAAAAATTTATAATTTGATAATAAAGGGGGATGAAGAAGATAAAGTAAATATAAAATTGTATAAAAGTTTTGTAATATTAATAATAATTTTGTTTAGAACTTGAATAGTCAAAGAAGATAGTTAAATTTAAATTCTGTATAAAAGTCTTGTAATATTAATAGCAATCTTATTTTGTTTAAGTATTATATAATATTGTCACTGGGAAATAAAGTTTTCTTTTTTTTTTGTTTATTAAGGGGGATGATGTAGTAACGGAACGTTACAGATTAATATGTCAATGTTGATGACAGTTGATTTACTCCCTCTCTCTTGAGGTATCACTTGTGTTGAACAGACGTGTGAATAATATATTAAGATAAAGTAAAGATTTAATAAGTTTGTACTTAAAATATTAAGTTAAATAAATACACCAAAGACCGAAGAATTGTTTTATTACCAAACAAGTAAATAATACAATTAAGGATCCTATTCCTACCTGAACTAGATTATCAACATGCGTTTCAGGATATAGTTTACATAACATTTCTTACAGTGGTAAATATTTAGAACAAAGAAATTTTGAAATACATATAACCGCAGACTTACACATAAACCACAAATATCAAACATAACTAGACGTAGATAAGATTTTATATATTATGTTAATAAATATTTAAAATAGAATTATTTTAATGCTAGCTACTCACCGTCGCTTCTCTCGGGTTTTTCTCTAGGGTTTCGCTGGTTAAAATAAAAGAAATTTCTACCTCCTTTTTTGAAGTCGATTAAAAATAAGCATCTAAGTTACGCTTTATAACATTAGCTATCTGGGAGTGAAAGTCCCGTCAAAATTGGTCCAGTTGTTTCAGAGATTAGAATTATTGTTTTTTTTGTTGCTAGTATCATATACATATACTTGTTATATACTTTTAGTGAAGAGCTGTTAATTTAAAATTAATAACAGACTCCAATTTTATTTATATGAGTAGACTAGCCGTTTCCCGCCCGCTTCGCTGGGCGAATTGAAAAAGGAAATAAATTACATTTTATGTTTCATTTTTATTTTTTTTCCATATTTTTATTATTCTCCTTTTTTTTATTTTTGTATGAACATAAATAGGCCCCGCGGATAGAACTGTAAGCATCGATATTGTTTAGACTTACACAAATTCCAAATTCCATCGATTTAGCCTGTATCTTCCATCCAGGTGATTTTTCTCACTAATATTCATTGTAACTTTCAATGTGCAATCATTTAAGTTAAAGTTAAAGTCGTTAAAATCGTTTAAGTTAAAGTCATTGCAAGTCTCATATGTGAAGTTAAAATCTGTCTAGGTTCAAGTACGACGAATTTTCTGTTAACTAAAATTTTCTCCGTGACATCAATTTTTTATAGAAAATTAATTGTTCATGTTTTTTATGAATTCTATTGGAATAAGTAACTAAATTTCTTTTCCACATCTCAAGTGCTTAGAAAATGCATTCATTATAATCTGTTACATTTCCGCGATCCCGCAATAAAATAATTCGTCGGATATGTAGTCTGCAAAAGTAAAATGAATGTAAAATTCTTAGTCCGTTGATTGGATAGCTACATGTTAAGTTAAGTTTTGGAAACCTCTCAATGACTTTTTCTCCGCTGCCAAAAAGACGATTGTTGTAAGGAAATACCCAAATATCCCTACATACACGAAGATCCCCACCAAATTTGGAGCCTGTAGAAGTTACAGGTTGGAAATTAAAATTTTAGATTTTAACACCCACCCCCGCAATTCCTGTCGGAAGTAGACTATATTGAAATCCATTTTGAGATGATCTTTATGTGAATAATAAAAGATTCCTACCATATTTAGAATTTTTAGAAGCTATATTTCGAAATTGAAATTTTTTATTGTTAACACCCACCCCCGCGAACCTTATTGGAGGTGATTCATTGTAAAATCCGCTCTAAGATCATTTTTATATTACATATAGAACACTCTCACTAAATTTGGAGTCTATAGGAGCTATCGCTTCGAAATTTTCATTGTTAACGCCCCCGCAATCTTCTTTGGGGTGGGATATCGTAAAATTTGTTCATAAATCATTTTTACATCACTTATAGAAAATTCCTACAAAATTTGGAGCTTGTAAATTAAATTATTAATTAATTATTTTAATTAAAATATTAAATATATATTTAAAAATATTAAAAATATTAATTGTTAATACCCACCCCCGCAACCCCCTGCGGGGTGAGCTATCGTAAAATTCGTTCATAGCCTATTTCTACACCTCTTACAGAAGATTCCTACCAAATTTGAAGTCTATAGGAGCTATAGTTTAAAAACAGGAATTGTTCATTGTTAACGCCCCCGCAATCTCGTTTGGGGGATGGATTTCTTAAAATCTATTCATAGCTGACCTCTACATAGCAAAACCGTACCGTGAGTAGATTCTTAGCTGAATGTAAAAAACCATAATTCGTTTAATATACTCTGTTGAAATCCATGAAAACAAAAGAATCAAGAGAAAATGCTTATCTTTTGTTTTTATTAGCGGGATAAATGTTCATAAAAGTAAAACAGCAATAAAAAAATGAAGGAATGTTGGAATTCAAAAAATAGATAGCCATAAACCATCTAGGAAAAATTTCGCATCGAATGGTGGTAGTTTCATGTCGATACGATCAGTGGTTTAGGCGTGATTGAGCCTCAAACGAAGACCATTTTCATTATATATATATATAGAAGATGTATCGATTTTTAGGTTCAGGTATGTTACAAATGATCTACTCGTAAATATTTCGATATATTATGTATTTATTCAGCGTAAGGATGAAAACGGATATCCTAGTTTACACATGTATGGGACGGCGCGGGTCACGGCCGCCGCCATTGGACGAATGATGACAGTCGACACTGACCTACCGATCTCAAAACGACACCCACTTTAATATCGATCGACGCATCGCCGTAAGACCTAATGAGTTTACGTAACATTTTATACTTTATTTACTACTACTTTATTATTTACTGCATTAAATTTATACATCTTTTATAAGTATAAGTACTATAAAACTAGGGAATCATCCTTCTTTGCATGGGTTGCCTACAGTTTGAGCTATCTTCCATAAGTCTCGTGAAAATCGGACTAGCCGTTTCGGGGAACAGACAGACATACATTTAAAAAGGTGTCTAATTTTTATTTTATATTTCCCCCGAAAAAAACTGCCGACTAAAATTCATTGCATAGGTTCTTTGTTGTAATAATAGAACTAATAAACTGTTATAATATATTTGAGGATTAAGCATATTATATTTAATGTTAAATTATAATATATTCAGCTAAGCAATGTAATATTTTGTCTACAATTGCTTGATTAAATAACAAATAAGAAAATAAAGTGATTAACATTTCGTATTTGACTTTTCAATGCAAAGTACCTACATTAAATATTCTATTGAAATCTCAGTGCAACGAGACAATAAGGCGCCAATTATGATCTACATTATGATCAGAATTTTCAACTCGAATTTGTCAACAAGCGTACTCAATGCATAGTACAAAGGAATCTGCATAGGTCAGGGTCATTGTCAGATAAAATTGATCACATGTCAAAGGCGGCATGTACCTACGTACGATAGGTTTTCATCCACGTGTCTATTTTAGTTCCTACTTCATTTCTGCTTGCTTTTTTTGAGTAAAATAATATAGCATGTGACCAAATGGTCGAACTAGCGTTATTAAGTCGAAAGCAACACTTTTTTACTTTTTTTAAATAAAACAAGCGTGAAATCGTCCTCTCAGCGTTATATCATCACTACATAGTATAAAACATACACTACATAGTAAAACAAAGTCGCTTTCTCTGTCCCTATATCCCTATGTATGCTTAAATCTTTAAAACTACACAACGGAGTTTGATGCGGTTTTTTTAATAGATAGAGTGATTCAAGAGGAAGGTTTATATGCATAACTAGCTGAACCCGCGGCTTTGCCTGTGTAAATCTAGGGAAGAGCCCGAGCGAAGCGAGGGCGAGTCGCTAGTAATTTATATTCAACAGAGCTCGGAACAACACTCATGACCAAGTACTCGTACAATTACAAATTGTGAATGTCACATTTGACAGGCTAATTGTTAACTAAATTTATGTTTATTTTTTTTACAGATAATTTTATTATCCTAAGCTCGCTAGTCTAAAAAGGTATCTCTATATTTATATACGTAGGTACATGATATCTACTTGTAATGTAGATGACGAGTTACAAAATTATTGAACCGTGTATTATAAAAACGAATTAGGTCGATCAAATTATGTGGAATGGAGTAAGAAAAATATATCTAACATCAGGCAGTTTTTATAAATACAATATTCCATTTACGGCGACAACTAGACATACAACATTATAAAAACTATAGCTCTTTTAATAACCTGAAAACTTAAATTAATTCACTTCCTGAGCCTCTTTTAATTAACTGGTTACAAAAGTGACATTTCTATAGAGGTTGGTAAATTGAGGGCAAGTGTTCTGCGCCACATGTTTGCAATAACAACTCGTATTCAGGTCCTGAAACCCTTTTCAAAATTGAGTTACCCTTGAATAAAATTTATGGACTTGATATTTTAATTTAAAAAAATGGTAAAAATAACAGTTTATAAGTTTTTTTGGTATTCTGTGAAAAATTCAATACATAGAAACGCGAAAAAGAAGATTTTCTAATACAGACAACATTAGAAAAGGCACAAGTTCGTCAAAGGCATAAATTACGGTTTATTAAGGTAGCTCCTTACAAGTTACATCGACCGTGCATTCCACCAATACCATATTTCTTCGGAAACGCTGATAAATGTACGTCTCATATACAAGGATGCATCCTTTGTGCAACAGACATTGAATCAGAAATAATTATTTACATAAAAACTATACATCAAGTATTTAGTTTGTAGTTCTGGAGCAGAAGCCATGATGCATCTACACAGTCGAGTGCTAGATTTATCAGAAACATCATTATTTTAAAAGCGAGCCAGATGGGCCGAATGGGCCGGCACGCCCCGTATAGTTCATTAGTACCACTCTCTCACAAAAGACCGGCGTGAAGTGGCAGCTATGCTGTCGCGTTTCGACCGGTGAGTGAGAGTCCGGGAGGCCCACTCTCCTTCCCCCCTCCCTCTTCCCATCATCCTCCGCCTTCATTCCCCCCTCCCTCCCAATTCCCTCCCTCCTCCATCCCTCCCTTTCCTGAAAGGCCGGCAACGCATCTGCAAGCCTGGCTTGGGCATGGGCGGAGGTGATCACTTCCCATACTTTTTACCATAAAAAAAAATGTATGGTATGGTAATAAAAACCAAATAACATAGATTAATTATGACTACAAAATATTCTGATTGGAGCAAAACAAAATAAAACGTTACAACAACTATATTGTAATCTATACATATAAATACATAAGAACTAAGAACATTATACATATTTAAAGTGTTTGTATTTTATATTTCAAAACAGTTGCAACATCACAAATCATCGCTTGTTTCGGTGCCAAGAATTTACAGTATTTTTTGACTCTGAATATTATACTCATAACTTAATATTAAATAATAATTTAACCAGGAGAAAAACAACGCCGGAAAAAGCTTCGATCTTCTGAATCCAGTGTATTCGAGGATTTAAGATATATATCTATAATATGCGAGATCGAGGTCTAAAACTGGCACTATATCTCGAAAAACATCTATGAATTTAAATAATTATAATATTTAAAAAAATGTAACATTTAAAAATCTAAAACTTTAATGTAAAAGAACCAAAGCTATCAATAATACTTTACGGAAGAACTAGCAATATTCGCGAAACTCATGAACTTTTAAAATTCTAATTCCAAATTCAAAGAAATTTTACAGCTTAGTAACCCCTTAAATACATGAATTTTCATTAATTTGTATGTAAATCGGTTTATTCGCGCATCTCATGGACGAGTTTAAATATACAGAAAGTTAAGAAAACCTGTTCGGATGTTTTGTTCGGAATTAGAAACCTGATGTTTTATATAATAATAAGATCTCACAATATTTAATTTTTTTAATAATTTAGTCCGTCCAGTTATCACATGTTTCATAGAAACATTCTACGGGATTAAAAAAAGACACTTGTCCGTGGAATACTTAGAAACTTAAAATTACTAGTGTAACTTAGTTTAAATCCTTTATATATCTAGTATAAACAAAAATAAATATATTTACAATCGTATAGTACAAAAGAAATAAAAATGCTAATAATCGTATGTCATAATAATTAGCAATTACGTTGAAAATAAAACCGTAATTTATAAAAATTATAGTCAAGACATATTAGTGGAGGAGGGTCCGGTATAATTGGCGTACATTCGCAAGTCCTCGGCCTTCAAAAGCATAGCCTTGCAGATCGGACTTTGCACTCAGTTTTTATCCACCACAACAGCTACGCTGCTAAATGTCGCCATTTAACATTTATATAATGATAATGATATTGTTAGGAGTATGGCCACTTTTTGCGTTAAATGGATTAGCACAAGTTATTTTTTTTTATATATTAGATTATATTATTAGGAATATTATTCAATTTATATATAGACACGACTCAATAAAAAATATCTATCGATCTTTATTGTGACATACCGCGTGCAACAGCTGCAGCCTGCAATACAAGCGTGGCGTAGTGCTAGCACTAACATACTGAAGTAAATATAATATCATCTTCGTATTTGCTTAGTTTCTGGACTTACTATCAAAATATATATAACACTTATGTAATCAATCAACATCAAAGCATATAACATTAATTATAATAATGTATTAATATTTTTATTACCTGTTAGTAAACATGAATTATTTCGAAAAGAATATCTAGTTTTTAAAGTCGGTTAAATCATAAATATTATAGTATATAATTTATATACACTATATACTCACTAGTATTGAACATAAATCAAGAATACAATATACAGACATGAATGAAATTTCTCATCTTGCGAGTAAAGGGCCAGTTGAACTGCATCGTTAGTGAAAGTGGAGAGACTCGTTACGCTCAGAGTTGCTTCGATCCATCGTTTGTGCATCGGTTGCATACATTTACTTATATATACGAGTATGTCAGCGGGACAGTTGCGCAACTTTATTATTGCTTCACTAGTAATCATACGATGATATCGAAGATAGCAACCGATCTACTAAAATAAACAGGAGTAGATTCGTACTTTTTAAATTTGCCAGATGATTAAAGAACCCCTATCTTTCAAATGGTTCATCGGTTAAAGGTTTAATAGTAATTATAATTTAAGCTTTTGATATCCCACGGGCATGGGGTACATGGGACCATAATGCAAATATTAAACAAACTTTTTCTTGAGATTGAACATGGGTATATATCACCAATATATCGATTCTATTAAACATATATTTAAGCTACTTTGCCCAACTAGTGATTAGGGCTTATCGAATTTGCTAGAAAAAACAAATTTGATAATTAAAAACTTTCAAGGCGTAAGTGTGTCTGAAGAAAGTTGGTACACGGTATGTCGCTCTTTTCTAACATTTTCTACTTTTTATATATAACGAGGCAGGTACGACTAATTAACTTATCAGTACCATTATCATGTTAAGTTTACTTACACTTAATATGAAAATCGAAATCATCGATTTAAATAAAATATATTATACTAAGTACCAATCCTGAAATGAACAGAGCAATAAATACAGAAAATCATAGGTATATAAATATATATAATATAACATATTGTTACCAATATTTTTTTCAAACGATATTATTTTAAAGTAAGATTATTTTCAGCACATATGAAAGTTATGGAATCTTCTTGATCCATGAATTAGGTTAAATTACGCGGGAGAGAAACCATCGACAAGTAATTAAACACTTACGCTTTATGTGAATAAATCCCCATTTTGTCGAATCACTAATAACACAATCAATCAAGATGTTTACTGAGTGTTATCACTACACTGGCATTACTGTGAGTGAGTGATTAACATTAATAATATATAGCAGGTCGAGTGATAAGTTATCTGATAACTGATAAGCATGAAGACGGACATTGTAGGGCGATAGGTAGTCGGACATTGGAGTAATGATTTAAAATTGTACTAGAATGATAAGAGCGTGTAATTAGTATTTTACGATGGCTGGCTGATAGCTGTATCCATTTGGCGATAGCATAATCATACCAAAATCCTCTATTTTGTTATGTCGCGATCAGATTTAAACAATTTCATGAAATACGGAACGAATGAGGTATCGTTCAAAAAGAGCAAACACTTGTCTGCCAGCCACAAGGCATTTGTACTTTTTTTCATTTAAATCAAAATGCACGTTACGTAAATTACATATTTTATGGGTTTTGCGTATTTCGGGTAGTTTATACCGTTCCGAGCTTGAGTACAATTTTTAAACATCCCTTTACATTATAAGATCCAAAATAATATGAAGTTTTATGCATTAGGATTTAGGCTATAAGGTTAAAGGAATAAATATATAAGTTTAAAGGTAGAAAGTGCAAATTATAACATATAATGTAAAATATCAAAGCTGCTTATCTGAATATGACAATTTTCAGAAGCAGCCTCTATTGTTGAGAAAATAGATTTCCTGTAATTTAAATATTTCACAAAATATATAAGTCTTCCTTTAAAATACAAAAATAATATAAATATCTATGAGAAAAATGTGTTTATTACAGAGAACGCTGCAGGCGGACATGCTCAATTACATTTGCTACTCCGAATACGATTTTTTATTATTACAAAGCCCCTATGAGTCTTGCTTTATCTCATAATCAAGGAAAAGGGTTGGTTTTTGAAGTGAAACTTGTTTATCGACGTATGGGAGAAATTTTGTAGCAATGTAAAAATACAAGAAGAGCAATGATATTATAATAAGAACAATGATAAAATAAATTACTCATTAATTGTATGCATGTCTATAAAAATAAAATAGCTATAATTTAATACAGAAAAAAAAAAATTCTTAAGGCTTTAGCCTTATCTACCCCATTTTCGTGAAGTTGCAAATAGTAGAAAAATGATATGTCGTAAAGAAGTTTCACTTCTTACCTGTGTATTCTGGTACACACACACACATATATTTTTGTTTATTTTAAAATATTTGTAATGAAACCTACTAAAAATCTTTAACTTCACGATATAACATAAACACAGACAGCAGCTAGCCGTGTTAAATTTGTTTATGTTGCTACCTGTACCCCCTGGGTAGTCTCTCTAAACGACGTTATACATGTACATTTATTTTTCAGTTTTCAGTTTTATATCTTAATAGTGGAACCCGCGGCTTCGCTCGCGCTAAATCTAGGGACGATCCCGAGCGAAGTGAGGGTGAGTCGCTTGTTAAGATAAACATTTCCATCATAAATTACATATGTATAACTCTAGCGGTTTTGGCAGCGCACGCCAGAATAGCTCGCAGATGGTAGATTTTTTACTACTTACTTGATACTTATCGTCATATTTTGGACAATTCACACAATATCTTTATAAATTGTAGCCTATGTGATATTCTGATGTATAAGCTATATTATTGTAAAGTTTCATTAAAATCCATTCAGTAGTTATTACGTGAAAGAGTAACAAACATCCATACATCCATACATCCATACTTACAAACTTTCGCGTTTATAATATTAGTATAGATTAGTATAGATATTTGAAAATCAAATAGTATTAAAAAAAAATTATATAAATTTTAAAAATAACAATATGTACGCATTAAATTATAGTCGGCGCTGTGCAAATCATTTCCCGTATACGAAAATAATTTTCATACTCAAGGTGAATCGTCAATGTCAGAATCAAACAAATTACATATAGTTAATATTAAATATGTTACATAACAAAAACAATTTTATCTAAATAATAATTATAAATTATAATCATCATGACTAATGGCCATTATATTAAAATATAATATAATATTTATTGTAAAAACTTTCCTAACACCACATCATTAATCAAAATTAGTCACTAAAGATAAGAATTTAATAAAATCATACCTTTTGTCTTAGCGATAAGCAAATAAAGTAAAAAAATCACTCGTCTCAAAATGCGATAAGATAATAATTAGATTAATTAATTGTATGAATTACTAGCATTTCCCGACTCTACCCGCGACGTGGCGACCAAAACCAAATGTGTGCATTATAATGAAAATTAACGCAAATATTAGTTTGGAAACAATTTAATTACCATAAGATGGTTGAAGTGAGTATATCTTAAAAGATAGACATTTTTAGAACTTTTTAAGAGGAACAAAAATTCCGTCTTACATGATTGTTGCGTAACATTAACTGCTTACGCAGCGCACGCAACGGAAGCTACCAAAAAGGAATAAATTTTCCCCGTTTTTTGCAACATTTTTCATTGATGCTCCGCTCCTTTTGGTCGTAGCGTAATGTAATATAGCCTTATAACCTTTCTCGATTGATGGCCTATGCAACACTGAAAGAATTTTTCAATTTCGATGTAGTATAGCCGCGTTCAAACAAACAAACTTTTCAATTTTATAATTTTATTAATAGTACCGATAAAGAGCTTATGATAGATATTAATAGCAATGATGCCCAACCCAAGAATATTATATTATAATATGTAAGAATATAATTTAATTGTGCAAAAAGTTTGCAAAAATAGCCAAGCCGGTTTCTTGTTACTCACGCGTGAGCTGTTGAACGTATTATATAATGATCGAACCGATAGATCAAGTCCGCGTATATAACACTAACACACAAGATCTTCATCTACGACGTATCTCTATTTACTTTGGCCAGAACATTAAAATGAATAGACTTACTTTAATTACATTATTCCGAACGGAAAACAAAAGGTCAATCTTAATATATTTAGTGCAAAGATAATAATTTGCTACCAGTAGTTGTAAGAGGCGGGAAGCATAGAAAATGGTTCAATACGATAAAATAAATACAAAAAATAAACAACTTCACTTGTTTAACATTTATAGGAAAATAAAGAATAAAACTTTTGATTTTCACGTACATTATGATGTAAATAAGCAATTTTAGCATTCGCCTAACATTAAACCAACAATATTACAAGAAAAAATATTGTGATTCTTCGCAAAAACACGTATCAATCATGCCCAAAACGACCTTGTATTTTTTCTTTAGTTTTTAAAGCAAAATTATCGCTTATAATAATATCTTTACGTACTACAAAAACAAAATGAGTACTTACGTTTCATTCTCGTCTATAAACATCTCTGTACGCTTTCAACCTGTAACAAGCACATAATAACATTAGTTTTTCAAATAATTAAACAATATAATAACATGTTCATTAATTGCATGTTCAAAATCATAACACATTCATTACTTTATTCTTTTGTGCCCACTTCATTAAGAAATCTATCCGATACAATCGCACTACGCTATAAATGTTAAGTTTTTGCGTTTGTTCCAGCTTTATGCTCAAACAGCTGGACGGATTTTAATGTAATTTAGTATTCAGATAGATTATTACCTTAATTAAAATATAAACAATCTCGTTAGACTAGGTACTCTGGACTCAGAGTAATTAGCTACATATTATAAATTATAATAGAAAAACGCACCAGTCGATAGTTGTAATGCAAAAATTTCATCCTTATAAATTATTATAAAATATATCTACTTTCGTACACGCTTTGATAACCAAATATTTATAAGAGAAATTCAATTGTTTATACAGTAAGCGGCGCAATGATTGATCTGGGAATACGATTGATGTATTCAGACGAAATAATCACATTGGCTATTGTGGAGGACTAGGTTCGACCATAGATATACATACATTATACATAGATATATATATTTTTAATTTTAGCTCAATGGGTTGACATCACGACACCTAGGTTCTAAATTTGGGCTATATAGTACAGTCCATATGTAGTACCTATAGTCCAGATAAAATAAATGTAAATCTGTATGTTTAATTTGGCCTTTGTGTTTAAGCTATCCACTACAACAGTTAACACAAGTTTGGTAGGATGTAAGTAAATTTATAAACAAGTGGCAAAATTATTCATACTTGAAAGTCAGCGTGTTTGGCATGTGAAACCAACAGCCACAGGTCGATGCCACTAGACGTGGCTCGCGGACGCGCCCCCGCTAATTATAGCCGTCGCGTCGTCGCAAATGCTTGTATGGGTAAACTGGGTCTCGGTGAGATATGACTTACCTACTATATTATACTATATTGATATTTTTTTTAGTTTCAAGTCGAAAGCCTTGAGAGCGTAAAATAGTTTGTAATTGTTTTCATTGCGAGATTTCAGAGTAGGGGAAAGTGTTTGCCCACTTACACAGGTACATTCATAAATTAAGTATAACAGAAAAACTAAACACAAACATACATGCCTTTGCTTGGGAGTATAGGCATACTAGCTGCCGTTTTGTAAGCAAAACTTCACGTCAATCCCGCCACGCTTTTTGAGCTGGGAAACGAAGTGTTTTCGCGCGAGGTAAGTAATTTTTTACTGAAGTTTAGTTTGTAATTATAAATATTTTTTTATGTTCTTTACAATACAGTCATAATCAACTGATGTTAACATGGTTTATTTTGCGCTTTAATAGTAATATTTCTCATACTAACTTATAATTTATATATTTAATTGTCATTTAGTTTTGTGCGGAGGGTGAGGCACATTCGTACACTACTACAGAGGGTACATTCGTACGCGTACGAATGCTTCCTCTTTTGATTTTAATTTCGACTAATAGATCATTAATGTCGATTTTTCTTTACTTTAACTAAATTGAATACCTACATTTTATTTTTTCAATTTTATTTATAATATACATCATGTATAGATTTCTTATCCCAAATTACTTTTAAATATATAAGTTGTACATATCTGTCGAGATGTAGTAAAAGATATTGTCAATATGAGTCACAGTATTTGAGATAAGATATAATAACCTACGCAGGGTAACGAACTTTATTATTTATTTTTATCATAGTTTTATTAGCTTTACCGTAACAAAACAT
Source organism: Boloria selene (assembly GCA_905231865.2). NCBI lineage: Eukaryota > Metazoa > Arthropoda > Insecta > Lepidoptera > Nymphalidae > Boloria > Boloria selene. Next base: position 943,380 of record HG993134.1, read on the forward strand.
CATAATGTGTAGTCGAATCTAGTTCTGAATATGTGGAATCTAGATGTCAAAATAATAGTTTATCAATATTCGGCTGGTTTTTTTGATTGGGGAAGGACCACAGACAATTCAAGCCCAAGGTTGACGGTCTGTGTGAAGGACGAACTGATTAATGGCTAATCCCACATCTAGTCTTACTAAATCAATAATATTTAACAACACGTAAAATATATATGTATACTTACTAACCACAAAGGGGAAAAAATGTAGTTTTGTATGTTTCTTTGTAATGGATAAACTTAAAATCCGCTGAGCCATTTTAGATGAAATTTTAGTATGCAGAAGATAGTTAGAGGCGCTATATGGGACGCTAAGTAACCTGGCAAGATTCCTCTAATTAAATGGAGGATATTACTTTTACAAGTAAGTACCTATAAAACGTAGAGATAAATATTATTATGTTTTTGTATACTTTGGGACAAACCTGTGCGAAATCGAGAATTTAAGAATATTCTAAATTCTGAATTGATTCAAAGTTCCGTTGAGTTACGTAAAAGGAAAATAGGTATTGCCGAATGGTAAATCCCTATGAGTTGTAGAAACCTTGTAAACTAAGGCAAAATACCTTGAACATTTATATTATTTATTAGACTTTATCACGAGGCAAAGTACAACAAAAAGTGTCACGTAACCATTTACGCACAGGTTGAACACGTTTTACGTATGCAACATGTTTTAATATGGTATTACGAAGATATTATTGCATTTTCAATTAAAATTTCCAAGTTATTTATTAGGTACCTACTTTAGGATGACACTAATAAAATTTTCAAGATAACCCTTGCATGTACGCTTATATTCAGGACTATTAATCAAATATATTATTTTCATATGACGAAAATTCACACCATTCACTACGAATTCACTTTGTGGACTAAATGAATTATAACTGCATAGTATATCCATGCCTTATAAATAATTGAAATAAAACTGCAAGAGCATATCTTAATCAAGTAGAGCAAGAATCTATCAGACTAAAGAACACCATGTTTGGTAAAACATTACACATACGGTCTACCATACAAGTTTCCCACAAGTTATTTTTGAAAAGCATTTGTATTTTTAGAAAATTTCTTCTAGCCTTTCCCGCTGGTCTGCTCGTGTTCTAAAGACTGAAAATCAAAATTAAATATTTTTCTCCTGTTTTAGCAAAATTTTCGTTGATGCTTCGTTCCATTGGTCGTAGCGTTATGTATATATATTTTTCAATTCGGACCAGTAGATCCTGAGATTAGGGCGTTCAACCAAACCAACAAACAAACAAACTCTTCAGCTTTATAATATTAGTAAAGATACACAGTATTAAAATACACCCAACTTTAAAAGTGTTTTATTTTATTATAAATTAACTATAATACATAGTACTTCAAAGTTAAACATAAAAACGATATCCGTAAATATTTTGGCATCAAAAGGTTCCTACATTAAAAATAGTAAAAAATTATCATATAACAGGGTCAAAAGTGCTAATTATTCTTAAGTATGACACATCTCATGTTTCTCAATTAGTGCTACGGTATAAATACTGCTATTTAAAACATATCTACTGAACACAGATATGTTTTAAATAGTAGATAATAGATATTATTTAAAAGCAAAACTTGTTTTTTTTTGTATGTATGGAAAATTATTAAAATTATAGTAAAAACATGTTTACAATAAGTATAAGATATATCTTAGCGAATTGCTATGCCACGAGCGGGGCCAAGGCTATCAACTAAATCCATTTGATAAAAAAAAAATTTTTGGATTATTTTGCGGATTTTTTTTCGATATTTTGTTCCCGGCGAAACGTCGATAAACGGAATCATGGTCAGACTTAGATTTCAGACTTCTCAAAGGTCATATTTTTATACTTGTCAATGCCTGGGAAAATATTGATATTAATTACCTGTCTCTGTTTATCTAAGAAATAATGTTTTACTTTGGTAGATAAGTTTTTTTTTTCGAACTATTTTACTGTACTAGGCACGACTGCAGGTGACTGAAAATTGAAATTATAATAATATAAGTACAATACGCACTGTACGTTTATTTTTTTATTTTTGACGACACGCGTGGCGCAGTTTGTAGTGACCCTACTTGCTGCGCCAGCGGTCGCGGGTTCGAGTCCCGCTGGGGGCATACATTTGTTGAGCACGAATGTTTGTACTCCAGTCATGGGTGTTTATATTTATAATATGTATGTATTTAAACTTATATATGTGTAGTATATCAACCATCTAGTATCCATAACACAAGGCTCGTACCTTACCGTGGAACTAGATAGTGCTGTGTGTAAATGTCCCAACATATATTTATTTATTTATTTTATTTGATAATGCTTACTTTGTAATTTGTGCTTTATAGCTAATTTGAATTATATTATAAAATACTTAGTAACAGAGAAATAACACTAAGCAATTAATTATCTATTTTATCGATCAAATACGAAAATTTTAGGAGCACTTTTCAATGTTCTCTAAAGATAAATTTTATATGTTTGAAGTCTCAACGTAATTTTTTTTTTTTTTTATGGTAAAAAGGGGGCAAACGGGCAGGAGGCTCACCTGATGGGAAGTGATCACCTCCGCCCATGGACATCTGCAAGCCAGTGGCTTGCAGATGCGTTGCCGGCCTTTCAGGAAAGGGAGGGATGGAGGAGGGAGGGAAGTGGGAGGGAGGGGGGAACAAAGGCGGAGGATGAAGGGAAGAGGGAGGGGGGAAGGAGAGTGGGCCTCCCGGACTCTCACTCACCGGACGAAACGCGACAGCATAGCTGCCACTTCACGCCGGTCTTCTGTGAGAGAGTGGTACTAATGAACTATACGGGGCGTGCCGGCCCATTCGGTTGCTACCCGAAGGTAACAAGCATGGCACTACCACTAAATAAAAATTATATTTAACTTCGTTATATGCTAACAACATTGAGTAACAAAATACAAAGAAGTATTGGCTTTTGCAACTTTTGCTGGATATTTTGCTAAAGTGACATATACGATAATCACCGAGGTGGCATTTGCAAAGTATACCTTTTACTTCGATACATATTTTATACTTGATATAGTGATTTCTTGTGATTCAATTAAAAACCATTGTCACCTTTATAGATATGAAACAACCTTCAAACTGGAATAAAAGCTACAAGGTACCTACAACTGTATGTTTAAAAGCTATAAAACTAAATAAATCCTGTACAAAATAAATAATTAGCTCTTTTTAAATAGCTAAACATAATTACGCTAACATTACATAACGAAAAATAATAATTTAATCTTCAAGATTTCTTAGATATTACTCTAATAAGGGTTCATTTAATTGAAACGATCCACTATTATATTGCGATCAGAAACAAAAGAAAAAGTTAGCAAATTATAGCATCGAAAATTTTGATAAAACATTGTCTTGGAATCAAGCCAATTAGGTTCTCAGAAACAATAGACGCCGAAATGATTCACCGTTAATGGAAGTAAAGTAAAGGTTTATCAGATTCCAGAAAATACGTATCTACTACATAAACTGCTTACTGACTCATTATTGCCCACAATAAATTACTGGACCCTGGATTGCGTTGCGAAATATCTGAGCTGGACAGATAAAGCTGGGGTAGATCTTTAGTATGTCAAATATAATATTTATATCAGTTATAAATTTTTTTTTATAAATTATTAGGGTTACTGGCTATCTCAGACATCCAGATGACCTGGGATGTAGCGCTATTTGTTAGATAATATGGGTGGTTTGCCGCGATCATTTCAATTGTATCGTTCCTTAAATAGAGAAAGGAATTGAGAATAGCCTTTTTCACGAAATATACTGCCTTCTAAGCTAAAATTAAGTACGATTACTACACACTTCTCATAGATATTTTTCCGCAGTAAAAATAATCATACCTATATGTTGACCGAGTGAACTAGTTATCTTCATTATAATTTATCGAAATATAGTTTACTTGTGATGCCTTCACTGACAGAGACAAAAATTCTAAAAACTATATATATTCGTTTGATGATAATTAATAATGTCTATTTCAATGAGATTTTCCAAAAATATTTAAGGTACAGAAAACCAAAGTGTTAAAAATATCCTTAACTTATTAATCTATCCGCATTAAAACTAGAAGCAGTAATTTTTATGTCTCTTTTATAGCTTCGTGAGTTATAAAAATTGCAAATGAAAAGAAGTAAGTTCATTACCAACTAGACAAGTTAATTCAAATAACAAATTCCAATTTACGAATGGCAAACTAATTTTTATATGTCATAGGTTATCACTACATAGTATAAAACAAAGTCACTTTCTCTGTCCCTATATCCCTATGTATGCTTAAATCTTTAAAACTACGCAACGGATTTCGATGCGGTTTTTTTTAATAGATAGAGTGATTCAAGAGGAAGGTTTATATGCGTAACTAGCGGATCCCGCGGCTTTGCCTGTGCTAAATCTAGGGAAGAGCCTGAGCGAAGCGAGGGCGAGTCGCTAGTTAAAACATATTTTCAATTTGATGACCTTTTCTTAGATTTACGCGAATATTTTTCATTTTCAATAAAACTTCATTTTGATTTTTGGTTCCCAACGTTTCGCGTACTTGTCAGGAATCGTAGTTACGGGAGAGACAAAGATATTAAACCTCTCAAAGATTTTTTTTAAAGCCAATTTAAAAAAAAAAATAAAAAAACAAACTTATTTATCATTTTCATAATGTTTAAATGAATCTCTCATTCTGGTATTGAATTCTTTATCATACTGGTATAGAAATTTTATTTTAAAGTACACGTTTACATTTCATACGGACAATACTGAACGACAGTTTTATCGAGCGTTGAAGCATGACGTCGGTACAAAGTCCGTGTTTTCGTTTCAAGATCAATTCCTATGTGAAGTCATCCGGCGCGTCCGTGCGATGCGCCCGCGCCGCGACAATTGGTTCCGTGGACTTCGGACCACTTTGTTTGGAGACACGTACTTATCTACCCAACAATTACTGAAGGACTGTTCAATAATAATAACTTTGAAGTAAAGACGATGAGGAAACTCTTACAAAGCGACACATCCTGATGTAACGTAGTAGGCATGTAACATAATTTATGAGTATGTTAGTTCATCGAAGTAACTACATATATTAAAATTAAGCCTGAAAATTAACATTTTTAATATATGTAAGCAAATTTTGTTTAAGATAATATACTAAAAAATAAACTCGGACCATGTCCACAATAAAACTGAACTTTATATCATATTATACCAAGTGGGTCAGGATCACAAGTTGGGAAATGTCACGCATTGCCGTGTTTAAAAGTCAAGTATAATTTTTATGTGAAATAGGTATTATAATTAGCGAAGGGTTAAATTTGTATGTATTTAATATTTATATAAATATAGTTCGTATACAAGAAGTAGGTATGTAAATCTGTTATTAAAAAATGAACAGATTTTAAAGAAATTTAATAGGTTATATACATAATATTATACTTCCACCATAATCTCACATAATTTAAAAAAGAACACCAAATGTGGATATATAACTAACTAAATATAAGTTATATTTAAATTATTGTACATACGCGGTAAATCGCTTGTAGGGTATATTAGCTCATATGAAAAACAAGTCTATAATTATCACACTTTGTACCCACCGGGTATCCGGGTTATCACTGGATTGATAAGATGGTCCGAGTCAAACGCCACCTCTAGCATTTGAGATAACCCTTACCAATTTACAACTGTGCATGATATTTCTATTTATTTAATGTTTAGTCTGTGAATGTATGTAAACAAATTCTGAAAAGCGTCTAAACTGTTACGTTAACTTTCAACATTTACAGGAAGCAATGTGGTGCTATATTACACACGTAGTATACAGAGTTGTTAAGAAGAGCCGATTATAAGCCTAACTACTGCGACTTCAAAAAAACAGGTAGTTTTCGAAGTTCATACCAATTCATCAGTTTTTTAAAAATCCTTTATTGGTAATAATGTCCTCCTGACCGATTCTGTCACGGCGCGGCGGCCAATCTCATTGGACTAGGCTGTGTTGGAAATATTATAGTGCAGCGCGTGAACGCGAAGACACAAGTACACTCTCTATTCTGTCACTCTCGTACTCCGGTGGGACGACTCTCGACACAACCAGTGAGAGTTAAAGCGTAGGACTGTTCTCCGGACCATCTACCCGACTTCGGGAAGTTCCTGAGGCTTACTAACCAAAAAGACTCAATAACTAAACTTGACCCGACCTCAAACTTGCGACGTACCGAAATGCAGCCGTTCAAGCTAGCCATTACACAACTAAGGCAGTTAAAGTTTATATTGAACTCGTGTACCTTATTGGTTATTCTTAACCAAAAACGAGTAGAGTAGTAAAGAAAAAACTCTGATTAGATGTGTATGGTCGTCAAAACAGCTTAATTATACATTTTTTGTCATTTAACTAATTAAAATTTTTAATTAAATAATTAAAAATAAAGATTTTTGATATTGGTTTATGTATTTCAGTATCACTTTCTGAATGATGTGGAGTTTAAAAATAGAAATATTCCGACGTCAACACTATATTATATACCTATAACATAGAAAAATACTTTTCTTTGAGCCTTTTGTAGAGGTGCTTCAAGTTAATTAATTTATTGTACACTGAGATCCTCTTACTTAACGTTTTTAATTATCTGCAAAGTTGATAGCATAATTAACTTTTGTAGGAAGAACGAAGACGGAAAATTACGTTCACTTGCCTGTCCTGGTCCTGTCCAAATTTATAAATTGTTTGTTTTACCTATATATATACCCTATATGTGCCCTCAGTTACTCCTGATTATATCATTTATCTGCTAGTGAAAATCTGTCGCCCCTGTCCTGTCCCATCGAAATCTGTCGCTTCAGAAATTAGAAGGTTCAAATAAAGACAAAAATATTAAAAATTGAGTTCTTTTTATACCTTAGTGCCGTATTTATATTAGTAGTAAGCAGCTGTTATGTTAATGTTTCAAATAGACATCTAATTTTATTTATCTGTATAGATACATTTTTCTAGGTAAAAGAAACGACGACACTATACATAATAAGAATGACCTTCTTTATTTACCTTAGAATAAATACAAGTAAACTAGAAAAATTTGACCTAGATGATAGAGAATTCGTGTTCTGCACAATTTTATACCATTATTATAAAACTAGACTACAATATTATAACACTAAATTTAAACCGAAAACCCAACATGCTATTTCTGGCACCGTATCTTATTGCAAGAGGTCTCCGATTGTAGTAAATAATAAATAAGGCTGCCCCCTCAATACTCTCACGACGTGACCTCATGTCGGAGAAGGATCGATTTTAAGGTTAGTTCAAATGCGTATTCACAAATCAAAACTTAATCTTCGATAATTTGCTTGCTGAAATATTTAGTTAGTTCTTTAATCTTTATTTATCGTTTTAGTGGCATATAACGTCAATAATAAGTAAATAGCATGGTGTAATAATTAAAATCAGGACCATGGTTGTCAAATATAATGTACTGTTTAAGGGAAAAAGCTTATGTTACACTCGTAATAAACACGAGTTTGCTATCGCGCCATATGTGCGTGTGTAACAACATGGAGAATGGTAGTCGTGAAGTCATGAGTTACAGTAAATGAATGTCAACTATAATTAAAAGCGTAACGTACTTCAAATGATTAACTAAATTTCCTCTTAACAAGTTAGCCTTAACGAGATTTCAAACACCATATTTGCATAGTCTCTATGCTACTTTGAAGGGTGTAACTTTCGTCTTTTTAATCTCTTCAAGTTTAAGGTTAATCAGGTATTGTATTTGATCTGAACAATAGATAGCTTGATTACGGTAATAGAAAAACCGATAATAATATCGATGCAGGAGGAAGCAATTATTAGTAGTTCAATTTTTTTCTGCCTGTCTTTGACTGAAGACCTATGCACTGATTTTTAAAAAAAGGAAGGCCCACATCAAAGGTTTTCATAGTACCTAAGTATTGCAAGGCAAAATGAGAAGAGTAAGAATAGATTCATCTCCTAGCTCTTTGTCCAATCAGCTCGATAACATTAAATTATAATATTATCTTTTGGATTTCACATTACAATGTTTTAAATCGATATGACAATGAAATGGTTAAAATCGATTTGCATTGAATTAATAATATAGTTTATTTAGAGCTTAATTTGAGAAACAACACGAATAACGGTTCAAGTTGCTGTTTAATTCTGTAAGTAATAGTGTAACAATAACTCAATGCTGTGTAGTTTAGGCCAGTTATTTATACAGTTACATAATGGTCTAGCTCAACCAACCGTTGCGTAGAACATGTATTTAGTTTATAACAGAACCAGTCAAATGTTCAATCAACAGTAACAAGTAAGAAAAATCTTAAACTGAAAGAAAAACTTTAAAAGTTTTGCATAAATCAAAATTAACTTTATTCAAATAGACTTTCACGGCGCTTTAGAACCGTCACTTTTTCAATTATGATAATATGGAACTTAAATTAAATGTCACTATGTAAGTCTGTTCGTCATAAAAGAGATTTGTATGGAAATATTGGTACTGTCAGTCTGTTTGTAATTTCAAATTAGCTTTTCACTAAATGCATATGAAATTATATACGGTACTTACATCAAAAAAATCATTTATTTATTTTTTGTCTGTCTGTTTGTTCCGGCTAATCTGTACAATGGCTGGACCGATTCTGACGTAACTTTCACTTGCAGATAGTAGCTAATGTTATAAGGAGTAACTTAGGCTAATTTATTTTAACTTACGCCCAGCGAAGCTTTGGTAGTTAAAGAATAAGATACATACTACTTTACATGTTTACGATACTCGTTAAATGTAAATATTTACCCAGCAAACTTCAACTAAATATACGACGGCGCGCCTTTTGCGGAAGCTATTGACCCCGCACAGCTGTGAATCATTCTTATTTTTTTAATCGACACTGAGAGAGCCAGCGACATATCTACAATACACCTTGTACTTACTTATTATAAGCCGAAGATCGCGGGTTTGATTCTCGTACAAGGTAATCATTAATATTGGTACTAACTTTCGCCTGCTTCTCTTGTGCAGAACATCTATTAAAAATGTTAAAGAGATATTGCACTTTTTTATTACTCAAAGAATTGGTATAAATATACCTATGTATATCCAACATACAAACACTACCTACAAACCTCAATCTAATAGTGTGGGAACATGGATATTCTACTGGCCACGTTGAGAAAAATCAAAGGGTCGAGTAACGTCAAGCAACATGCATCATTATTGGCAAATGGCGCTAATATTTAATTATTATTTATATAATTTAAGATGGTAAAAATATTAAAATTTAAACGGGTAATCAAAATCTTGGTTAATTCTATAATTGCCTCATTTTCATAAATATTTATGTAATTAAATCTATACATTTAAATGGAATACTGAGTCGAATCTGTACATTAAATATTTACAACGGGAAAATCTCATCTCCGAGCAATCTAAATAAACCGCTAAAACGTGTCTAGGGACGAACCCGAGCGGATCGAGGGTTAGTCGCTAGTCTATACTAATATTATAAAGCTGAAGAGTTTGTTTATTTGGTTGAACGCTCTAATCGCAGGAACTACTGGTCCGAATTGAAAAATTCTTTTTGTGTTGGATAGTCTGTTTATCGAGGAAGGCTATAGGCCATATTACATCACGCTACGACCAATAGGAGCGGAGCATCAATGAAAAATTTTACAAAAACGGGAAGGGCGGGCGTTAGTTCTGCGAGGAACCAAACCGTGCGATACAGAAAGAATTTGGTTTCCAGCCTTTAGAACGCGTGCGAAGCCGCGGGAAATGCTCGTATTTTATATAATAATGCTGCTTATTTCCAAAACACAAGTTATCAATACTAATTAAACAACGTACTCTCAATAAAAATTGAGTCGTATCTTTTATAGCCGGTGATGTGGAACAAGGTACAATCTACCTACCTATGGATAATAATTATAAAACAAAACATTTAACCGACTTCAAGGAATAAGTTCTCGATTAAGATGTACATTGTTTTTATTATGGTTATGAATTATGATTTATTTTCCACGGATTGCGAACCACTTTTTTTATTCTTTTTTTACTGAATAGGTGTAGGTGAGGTTAACAACCTCCTTGAGGGTGACCTTCAAATTTTTTTAAGAGATATGTATGTATCCTAATTTAAGGCTGGAATAATTAAGAAGCTAATGTTACAATAATTATTATATTTATTTACTAGTCTTTCTTCGACTGACAGACACTGCGTTTTTCTTTTGAGTCAATAATTATTAAATTATTCAATGCATATTTCGCTGTTATAATCATACAGTTACTATTTAAATTAAACTATTTATGAAATGTAATAATTACAATAGCCAGAAGATTAATTAATTACGTACATAACAAAATTGAAAATTGTCGGGTAGATGGATAAAAAAATTACATCTATACTTCGCGTTATGCTGGAGTGCAATAAACCTAAAAGATATTGTGCAAAATAGAAATCACAAAGTGAAATAGGTAAACATAAATCAAATTACGGAAGAGTGACCACGTAACAGGCCGGTTAAACTTTGTACCTCACGTGCTCGCACTTACCTACAACAACAGCGACGTAAAACGAAATAGCACTATTTATATATCACAGATACACAGTTGAGTTACTATAATATATTAAAGAAATATTCATAAAAAATAAAAATTAAAGAAACACGTATACGTGCGTCCTCCACGACGCACGATGGGAAACTGAATTTGAAATTTGAATTTTGAACGATACTGGTTCCCGCCATTCGCGATTCGTGACCGTGAACTGAACAGGGCTGCCGCGTCATCACTAATTGACCCAACAATTTAAAGAATTCTATTGCAAAACCCTTCCTTCATTTATCAAACCAATTATTACTTCTGAGCGTAAATTATATCGCCTTCGGCCACTATTTAGTTAAATTTTAAAAACCATTAATAGTTATGAATTAATCTAAACACAAAAGTAGATTTTTATAAAATATTTTTTTCAATTCATAAAGCTCCAAGAAAGAAATATCTGATAAATATATATCATGAACCTCAGAACTTTTGGCTCAGTTAGTAGGTATTTCTATTGTAGCGGTTCGTGAGCGTGAGTCCCGAGGAATTCGTTTGTGTGATGAAAAGGAATGTTAGTACTCTAGTCACGGATTTATATATTTAATATAATGTGTAGTGTTATAAATGTAACTTTCTTTTCATACTTTGTCGCGGATTTATTTTGATTTTAGGTCCCCGACGTTTTTTCGCGTAAATCTAATAAAGTATTATGTGTAGTGTGTCATCTATCTGGTATCCATAAAATAAGCTTCGTAGCACACCATGAAACTCAATACTAGAGAATGTTAAAGAAATAGGCAAGATATACCTATTTGTGATAACCCTACACTGACAGTAATTAAGATTCGCACAGGAGCTGGTCTATTAAGTATTACTAAAGAAGAAAATAAAATAATGCGCACGATCAGTCATGCAAAAACCTACATAGTACATACGATGTGTGCGAAAAATTCAGCTGTATTACATATATGGCACTATTAACCGATATGGATATTTAAAATTGAATAGTTTATTTAAAGATAAAGAAATATTTGAAGTATTTCAAACGCAGATGTTTGTTAAGTAAAGTTTTGAAGAAGAACAAGTGATTTTTTTTACTATTTTTAAAATAGATACTTTTTCATAAAAATTTACTTGCGGATGTAATTTTGACCGAAGAGGCTTGAGAGGGTTAATTCGTCTCTAAAAAGAAGAGGCCAACATACCTAAATACAATGAAATAAATTATATTTAATTAATAATTTGGTATATTAGTAGTGAAATTATGAACTTAACCAACCCTGTTTCTCCGAGAAACGTTCATAATATTATGTAGAAATAGACCGCGCTCAGTGCACTAGCACTGCTTTGACCGACACCAGCGAACAGCAATCACCACGCAAACATTTTGAAATAATTTTAATTGTTAAAACAATTACTATAATGTAAACAAGTAAAGTTTATAGTAATTTTTCAACAAAATAAATAACAAAATTATTTTTTTACAATTATTTAATAATTATATATAATATTTAAGTTTAGCTTTACTGTTTTAATGCATGTTATTTTTTTTTAGAGTAATCTAATTTTGGCCTTATTGTAACTCTTAGTGCACAATGTATAATTCTTTCTATTCACAGAAAAGCTTCATGACAAATGACATAACAGACTTGTCATGTTAGTTTTCTTCAAAAGGAAACATAATTATGCAGATATTTGAAAACCTAAAATGCTCACCTCTCTAATTTTGACCCATATGTGTAGTATATCAACCATCTAGTATCCATAACACAAGGCTCGTACCTTATCGTGGAACTAGATAGTGCTGTGTGTAAATGTCCCAACATATTAAAAGAAAATGTATAATCTTAAATAATACTGTAACACTGTTTGATTACTAAATAAATAAATATTTTCTGAGGTACGTTTCACAACAAACTTACATAATCACCTACATTTTACATTTATACTTTGACAAGATTTTAATGGTATTTCTATTCTTCAACTGTTGCCAAAAATATTTTTAAAATCACAGCTAGTTTCTTACGTCAAAAATGTCTTTTGGTATGACTACTTCGATACAAACTAATAAAAAAATAGCGTGACGCGTAATTCTAACCTACAAATAGGATAAAAACGACCCAACTCAATATCACTACGACAGTTTGTTACTACATTATAAAAGTGAAAGTGAAAGGTTTGGATGTTTATTTGATCACGCCAGAATGGCTGAACAAATCTCGATGTAATTTGGTACATATATAGGTTATAGTCTGGAATAGCACATAGGCTACTTTTATCTTGGGAAAAATCGAAAGTAATCGAAAAATATAAATATCAGTATTCACCATACAAAGTATCGTCTCCAACGTAGTTTGATTTTTTATTTGTTATTATGTTATGTGAACTATCAACTAACTTACAGCGTGCACTACGCTGACCGTCACTTTGGGAGTGGAACATGAAATCTTGTTAATATTTATCGGGTTCAGTGTTTTGAACAATTTGACCTAAATGTATATAAGTTTTAGCGCTAAGTTGTATTTATTTAAATATCAATAAGATTGATCGTTTAATAAATAACCTCCTCCTTTTTGAAGTCGGTTAATAAATTTAGGTAAGAGTGTATTTCTGTAATATCAAAAGAAGCACCCTAAATAAAGTTCGTTATATATAAGCTAAAATAACTGCTAAAATCGTTTACTTCTCACTCTAAAAAATAAAAAATCTGGTATAAAATATAGAAGAACTGCTTAATAGAAGCAAGTAAGTGCCGTCAGAAATATTCTACTCGAGAAGAATTAAAATTGTAATGAAAAATGTTTTCGCAGTATAAAAATTCTACTATTAAATAATAAACGACTGTCTAATCACCAGTCAATCTAACTTCTACTGTTAGTTTTCCTAATTAGGATATAGTCGTAAATCTACCCATATAATAAAATTGTAACTGCATCGAATCTGTACATTAAATATTTTTGTAAAATCCTAATTCTTTTTTGTTGTGTTTGTTTTGTCAGGAGAAGGTTCTTATGAAAGAAAAAAATTAAGAAAATTACGCGGATAATTAAAAAGATTAATAAAATTAACGACGTTTGATTATGTCCATAAAAATTATTATGAATTAAACCGGTAAATAGATGGGCGGTGCAAAGTAAATATACAAAACTCACAACACATATTTTTTGTCTCTGTCTATAACGGCATCACGAGAAAACCAACACAGATTTTCTTGAAAATAAACAACACTCGACTAAAAATATCTGTTTTCATTATTTTTTATCGCAGCGTAAACGTAATCAAGTTGTGGGTTACGGTTAAAATTGAATTAAAAATTATCTTATCTCATTGCTTGTTTTACTTTCAAGTTATTTTCATTGTTTGTTATCAGAATCGCAATACTATGGATATGAAGTTTGTATCTCCGAGAGCATGATATAAGACAAAAATATTTTTAAATAACATATTATGTATAATAACATATTTAAAATAAATTCAAATATCGTTTAGTATATTATAAGGTAGTATTTCAATGTATACAACTTCATGGAACTTCTTTTAGTTTATAATATAACATTTAATTTAATACATAATTATTTCCTCCGAACCGATCGGCCATGGTGGCCAATCTCATTGAGATATTATAATGCATAAGTATACGCGCAACACAAGTGCACTTTCTAATCGCGTCTTATATTCCGGTGGGATTTGAGACCAACAGGCAAAAAGTAGCATTCTCTGTTTCGGCACGGGGTTTCCAAACTCCTCTTTCTTACCGAGAACTTCTAGACAGAAAAAATCAATAACTGAAATTGGCCCGACCCGGGATTCGAACCTAGGGCCTCCAGATTTGAGGCCATACATGCTAGCCATTACACCACTACTAACTAAGGCAGTTCGTATGAAGGAATCAATTTAGAATTATTAAAATAAAACAAAGGAATGTATCACACAAACAACATTTATAAAACTTCACTAATTCGTTTATAATTTCAGGTCACGTCATTTGTTTACTGCAATTAGGATATAATAGTTCAGCTTAAGTTAAATAGGTTAGTCAATTTGAAAACGACCTTATGTTGATAATATTTTCATCATAAAAAATTAAGACTTAATTAACGTTACGTTTCGGTCCAATTTTGGTAGAAGGTGTTTTCATATCGCAACGATACAAATGGTATAACGTATAATATGTAGAGTAATATTTTTTCTTTTTACTCGCAGCAAAATTATAATTATTAAAAGAAAGTATTCACTTATAGGATAAAACAAAAATTTTTCACCATTTTTATTCAATTAGCGACTTCCCACGTCGTACTAGTAATCTTCCTCTAAGTAGGAAACTTCATCAAAATAGTCGATTTATAACAGTAATTCGATTAGATCATAATTTTAAATTTACTGATCGATCTTATATGTCTTACTTTACTACGATATAAAAGAGCAGTTAATTATTAAACATATCGATATAAAAACAAACGAATATATAAAAGTTAGTACATTAAGTAAATCGAGTCTTCGTGTTTAATTTAAACGCTATTTATTTGCTATTCAGACACACTGTCGTCTATTTTAGTTTAGAATGTTTTAATTTGTGTCTGGTACATATCGTTACTTTATTACTGCTTGAGAATGTTTAATAAAACTCACCCCCGCTCCGCTCGAGTCGTCTTTAGGTATGTAATATGTTAGTATTGATTTCTCACATAATATGACATATTCTCCGCAGTAAAAAGTTTCAAATCAAATCAAATCAAAATATTTTATTCAGCATAAAAATTGTTACAATTTCTTACTGAACGTCATGAGTCTACCAGTTCGGAAAGAAGAAACCTCTGACCTGAGAAGAACTGGCTTAAGATCCTGTTGTTGCCTGGATTTTACCTTATCATTATACTAAAATTCAAAATCTGTCCATTGGTTTTCTCGTGATGCGACAGACAGACAAAAATTCTAAAAAGCAATAGATTCGGCCTCTATATGGATAAACATTTAATTTTATTGTATGTGTATTTTATATGTAAATTACTCTTATTATATCTTAGCTGTACGTACATAAAATAATAAATGTATAATACACTTTTTTTTCTATATAAATCGATTTTTGTATATCGTGTGCAATTTTCACTAATAGCAGTTAATAGGTATTGATCGGCGATTGTTTGTATAGTAAAATACTACTACGTGTGTGAGTATTTTAGTAGAGTAAATATTTTTATGGACCATTCAGTTTGGTTACGATAAGTTGCGTTGGTTACAGTACATAGTTTAGTTATTTTTTATTAAATCTAATAAATTATCTCATTATCAGCTCTTTTTAACGTCCCACTGCTGGACACTAGTCTCTCTCAGTACGAAGAGGATCAGGCCATAGTCCACCTAGTGTGTGTTGGCGGACTTCACATGTCTTTCGAAAACTTGCTAGGTGTTCTCAGACATGCAGGTTTCCTCACGATGTTTTCTTTCACCGTAAGACAAGTGGTAATCATGATAGAAATGAATCGCACGTGAAAATATCAGAGGTGCTAGACCCGGATTTGAACCACGTCACTCGGTTATCCAAGTGAGCGCGTTAACACTGTCTGAATTATCTCGCTATATATTATTTTAAAACAGGCATACACTTCAATTCCTTTTAAACAGCAATCAATATAAATAATGTAAATATAATGTGTATTAAAAGGTAAAATTTGGCGAGCGCCCAGGTCAAGTCAGACCTAGACATGATCGAAATGATTGATACCTAGTGTTAATGAACTATCAAATTACACGAACGTTGCCGAAAATACGAAACAATTAATTGCTAAAAATCATTGTACCTAACTACTATTTTTATAAACATTCTATTGACTCACCCTCGTTTCGCTCGGGTTCAACCCTAGACTTTATGACTGTTAGTATAGATTTCTAAAAATTAGATATTTCCCTGCGGCAAAAAGTTTCCCATATATTGATCCGGATAATTAATCATACCAAGTATCATCAAAATCTATTTTCTTGTAATGCGATCAAAATTGTAAAGAATAAAGATTTAGACACGGTATCATAATGACTATTTCAATGATATTTTTCAAAAAAAATCGTAGCATGCATAGACTAACGACTCGCCCTTGCTCCGCTTGGTTGCGTCATAGAAATAGATTTGAATAGTTATTGCGAGTGTACCTTATCAGAAAGACAGGCTATTGCATCTATATCTGTAGGCCTTTTTACTTATACTTATTATTCTTATAACTTCAAGTCTCTAGTATTTTTTTTTTTATACATTTCAGGGTTTATAAGCGTTAGTCATATAAATTTCTAAGAACGACTCGATAGACCCAGTTGTATTTTCCGATAGGAATGAAATTCTGTAAAAATCGTTTCAGTACTTTGTTTTTTAGTTACTATTTTATTATATGTATGTTATGTGTTTATAGTTAACATATTATGTACATATACAATATGTATTCCGACCGATACACTAAGCCTTCGTCAAGTATATTGGCAATCATGTCTTAGATTAGATATAAATGATAGTCCTTGGTCTAATTAGTATCGCCGGTCAAACCTAGGCTTACGGGATCAATAAAATGATTTTTATTACAAGCTTTTATTAAACTTGCAATATTTGTTTGAGTCAAATCTAGCAACTAAATTTTGCACACACGTTTACTTTGATGATTGGTGAATGAATGGTTAGGTAGGTGACGTTATTCTAAATCCAATATGGCGGACCCCAAAGATGGCGTAATGTTTTTAAATATTATTTTGCTCAAAAGTCTCAACGAATTAAGATTAATCTATACTAATATAATATTATAAAGAAGTAAAGTTTGTTTATTTGTTAAATTGTAAGGGGTAATCTCGGGATCTACTGAACCGATTTTAAAAATTCTTCCACAAATAGAAAGCCACATTATTGCTGAGTGTCATAGGTTATATAAAAAACCGAAAAATAAAAAGGCTTTTACGTGGTAGTCCGTTTTGCTAAGTGAATCGGAGAAAAAACGTTCGAATGAAAGCGTTTCTTACGAACGCTGCCTTAACTATGAATGATATATTTTTGAGTTCTAGAGAAAAGATGTGGAGCTTAAAAATGCCTACAAAAAAGTCAACGACATGTCTAACTTTTATATTTAAGTGGCAAAAAGTAGTTTTTTTAATATTAGTATAGATTATTTAATTTTTAATATTAATAAAATAATTTAAATTATTTAAACACTCTGTACTAAAATAGGATTATTAACATTATGCCCAACGAAGTGGGCACGGGTCAGCTAGTTAAGTATAAAGATACACTATGACATAGGAGCTTCGCTTAGAGAAGCGAGTGTAAGTCGCTAGTAATACGAGTAGGTATATTGTTTTGAATGAAAAACCTTAAAAAAGTTAACTTTTGTGATAACCCAGTAAATAGACGTAGTAGCAAAATGTCTAATATATTTAATTCTTTAAAAACACTATATTATATTAATGAATTGAGATGCCTACGAGTAATATTGTATAGATAAGTAAAGTTAAACGTGTCAAGGAATAAAAAATGTCCACGCAAGAAAATAACAGATTGGCATGAAATAGTGGCATGTGAACTAATCACCAGTAATCACTGCCGTTATTACGATACGGATACAGCAATACTAAGACTGACATGGATTTATTGAAAGATGAACCTTATTTCCTTTATTTAAAAGGTAAATTAGATAAAACTTGAAATGACAAATGTACTCGTCGTTTATAAAGACTCCTACACATGTGAGACAATAGTGAAACGTGCTGAGTATGACCTTAGCAAAGAAATATAGTACGTTTGTCATTTATGATTTTTAATTCTGAAGAAATAAAAATACTGTGACAATAATATACAAAATATCGACCTTTCTATCAAGTTAATACAAGAAAAAGATATGTGTGTATGAAGTACCTACAATCTACATACCTCTGAAACTTCTTTGTTAACTCATAATGTAGACAATTCGTGACATGTTAGTTTATAAGACTTTTGAATAAGCAAAAAAAATCTTCGTTAATATTTACAATCTAATACGTATTATTATTTTTATTACTTTTACGTTGTAGGTACACATTATTATTTATTATTATTATTTGAATATCTTTCGAATGTCTAGAGGAAACGAAACAATGATACCCTCGTGATTAGATCATGAGCTGTTTTGTACTCAACATTTAAATATTACGATGGCTCCATGGCACAGATTTTAACGTAGTAGACGAAAAAAATACATTTATCTATGGAAATTTTGTATATTGATTAAATCCTTTGTTCTAAAATTAGAAAAGGCTATCGTACAAAAGATTATTTTTTATATGATGCATTGCCGGATGTCAATGAACGTCTGAAAAAAATATCTCGGTCTGTTGATAATGCGGGGTTGAATTTTGATGCGTTTCCGGTGATTGAACTCTCGAGGATATCCCATGCAAATAATTATTACTGTGAGTACATACACGATACTATAAATAGCGTAACGCGTATTTACATTAAAAGCTGTTAATATAATAATTCATATTAAAAATAAAATTAACAAAATATACATTTTAGAGGCAATTAAAATATTATCTTCCAGTTAAATAAAATGTGATAAGAAATATGTAAGGTTAAGTTGATCATTATCTAGATTAATATTTTTAAAATAAGTTTTTATTTTAATTAAATACTTTGTTTATTTTATTATATTATGTAGACAGTGGGCTAACGCGCTCGCTTGGATGACCGAGTAATGCGGGTTCCAATCCGTGCCTCGCACCTAGATATTTTCGTGTGCGATGTTCATTTCTATCATGATTGCCACTTGTCTTACGGTGAATGAACACATCGTCGGAAACCTGTATGTCTGAAAAAACCTAGCAAGTTTTCGAAAGACATGTGAAGTCCGCCAAAACGCACTAGGCCAGCGCGGTGGACTATGGCCTGATTCCCCTCGTACTGAGGGAGGCCCGTGCCCAGCAGTGGGACGTTAAAAAGGGCTGATGATGACTTTATTTAAAAAAAAAATATAAATATAAACAACCTTGTGTATTATTGTAAGCGGACAGTGGATACTGAGATATGTCGGAGGCGGACACTTACCTACGCGACAGCCGACAGGATAACACGAGGGAACGAAGTCCAGTGTGGTTGAGAATAACTCGCGACACTTATTACGTCAGGCGTAATGAGACTCAATGTTAATTTATAACAGCTTTAAAAATTTTAACAATTTTAATTTTACGCGAATGTTTGACATTATAAATGAAAAACCAAAAATCATAATAAATCCGCGACAAAATCCGAAAAGATAGTTTCATTTATAATTTTAATTTTGGGAATGATAACATTAAAGAAGTATGTGACACTGACTCCACGGAGGTGGTAGCGGTTTCAATCCCTTTTATACTATTGATAAGGTTCTCCACCCTGTTCGAACCACATGTATTTTATTTGGAATGCGAATTTTACGAAGAAAATCGTTTCTTAGGAGTCACCTATGTCATTACTATAAAGTTAACGGCCGCTAGGTCCGACCAGTGCGTCTGATAGTCTGAACGATGATAAGTCAGAACAAAACGCATTATATATACTATAAGTAGGTATATAGATAAAGTCTTTGTCTTGACTCCCTTAGGTGTAGTTGTTTACAAAGCATAGGCAGTTTCAGACGGATATTTGAAATATTTTTATGTTTTTTTTTGTTGCAGGTCAAAGTCGAAAGCTTTGTAGGTTAGGTTTTCCAACGAACAACTTGAAATCTATAGATCTACAAGTATAATAAAATTCAGTTTCGTATCTGTACATTAATTTTTTTTGGTAAATCTTATTGAAATTGTCATTATTATTGATAGTCTATAGTTTAGATATAATCTATAATTTTTAGAGTTTATGTCTGTTTGTCTGTGATTGCATCACGAGAAAACCAGTGGGCGGATTTTGATGAAGGTATGATGATAGATGGCTAATGGCTACACGACCAACTATATAACATAATATGTATATGATAGCCGATAGGATACTCCTTATAGCGGAAAAATATCTTCTCTGCGAAATATATGCTAATGTACGTACTAAAGATCCTAGAATTAACAATATCTTAACATTAAAACAGTTCTGCGTTGGACACATCCGGTGGTAATATAACTACCGGATAGTGGATAACGGAAGGCGACACTCGCGGCTGCCGGTGCGGGGGACGGGATAATGGCCCGGGGGCGAAGTTCACGCTCGGACGTGAACAAACCAGCGTTTTACTTCGAATGCAATTAAGTTTTCCTTGTATCTATGCGCAATGTCAATTTGAAGATGTTATTTATTTTGATGGTTATGAAATTAAGAAAAAATATGATCTCTCTTTGTAAAAATTAGACTTAAACCTCGAGCAATAGAAGTGGGATTAACTTTGTTAAAGCTCGTTCAAGTTTGCAGCAATTTATTACACTTTATTATTAGAAAACTACAACTTAAATATAAACAATTGCAAGTTTTTGCACGTGAAGAAGACTGAACCGTTTTTATATTTAAAACGAAGACAGAGCCAGATTTACAGTAATTTAGGTGTGCGCAATATGGAAAAGAGCCAATTTTATAGGTCTTTGTCAGCACACGTGTGCGCTCTGGAGGCTTTATTACACCGTAACGATCGTAAATATCAAGAATTACATTAGAAATTTATCGTAGGCAGTGGTAGCCCAGCGGTAACGCGCTCGCTTGTATAACCGAGTGATGCGGGTTCAAATCCGGGTCTCGCACCTCTGATATTTTCATGTGGGAATCATTTTCTATCATGATTACCACTTGTCTTACGGTGAAGGAAAACATCGTGAGGAAACCTGCATGTCTTAGTAAAACCTAGCAAGTTTTTCGAAAGACATGTGAAGTACGCCAACACGCACTAGGCCAGGGCGGTGGACTATGGCCTAATCCCCCTCATACTGAGGGAGGCCCGTGCCCAGCAGTGGGACGTTAAAAAAGGGCTGACGATGATGATGACATTAGAAATTGGACGAAATTCTTCTTAAAAATGGAACCGGACTTTTTTTTGAATCTTTATTAGAATTATAAAGAGCAGATAATGTAGTAAATATTGCACTAAAATTTGGTCTATGTATAATATTGAATGACAAGGAATTATTAGCTTAATGATGGCATACAACTAATTTTCTTTAATGTTGCAGCAATTTCCGGCACATGTCCCACTAATGTCGGAAAAGCATTTGCCCCAGTGAAAGCATTTGAGGACAAGCACGACCTTCAGTAATGAAGAGCACGAAGAAGAAGATATAAAATAATAAAAAATAAATATGTTGGGACATTATTACACTCGGTGTCATTTAGCTCTGTGGTTAAAGCTACGAAGGAAGCTTGTGTTATGGATACCAGATATATATATACTATACTACATATATATAAGTTTAAATATATACATATAAATATAAACACCCATGACTGGAGTACATACAGCAGTGTTTAACAAATGAATGCCTCCAGCGAGACTCGAAGCCGCGACCGCTGACGCAGCAAGTAGGGTCACTACAAACTGCGCCAAACGTCAAACGTGTCGTCAACATAAAAATAAAATCTAACGCTCTCTTTAGCTTTACCGATCACAACTTTATCTCGATCTACTACTTTAGTAATGGGGTTTCGATTAATTTTTCATTAAAGATGTCAACAAATACCAAGGTCAAGGTTAAGGTTGACTGAAACAGAGATCGAAAACATTTTCTACAATAGTTTACTTTTTAATAAATTAGATAACTTTCTAATTATCTTTATATTATAAAATTCACGATATTAATCCGCGATGGACTCCGAAACTACTTATTCAATCTTATAGTATTATTTTTTTAATACGTGATTTTCCCAACTTAAGAGATAGATACTTGTGTTTTTATCCTGATTATTCATTTTAATGGAAAATTTATGCTGCTAGTTTTATTATAAACAGCTCCGTCACTGTATCAATATTTTTATGAATACTTTACTAATAACATTATGCACTAAGTTGCCATACAGTGGTAATTCGCGTTTTTTCCCTATTGCTTCGTACTTATTACTTTGGAATCAATTATAATACTTTATCTTATGCTAGTCAAAGGGTATGCTTCCTAGAAACCTCTTATAATTAATACCTACTAATAAACATTATTACCGTTTAGAAGATAACATCTTTGATAGTAAAATACGGCTATTTATAAGCATTCATCAATCACGGAAGTATACCTACATATGAAGGCGTAAATATTTGCATCGATTCTGAACTTCAGACTGGTATAAATGAAGGTCAAAGATACGTTATCAAGGGGCGTTTGGGTTCACGATGATAGTATCTTGTGGACTTGTCGCTTTTTAATTATCAATGGGTTCGTGATGCGTTGACCGTTGAGACTTGGAAAAAGTATGTTTTTCTTACCCGACTGCAGGAAGCCCCAAAGGATGGTTATGAATATGTTCAACTACATAATTACTTCATAAATTTGTTCCCATTTCATTAATACTGTTCTTACTGTCGGGTTTTTTAATTACATATTTTTTTAAGTGTTCAGTGTTCACTACGCTCATTTAATACTTTCTTAGGTTCACGCGAATATTTGACATTATAAATGAAATTATCTTTTCGGATTTTGTATAAATTCGCGGATTTATCATAATTTTTGGATCTCGACGTTTCGAATTACAGCAATTATGGTCATGGGAGAGTCTTTCCCAACAATCATAATAAAACTGCGACAAAATCCGAAAAGATTAATTGATTTTGTTTCATTTCACTCATTTAGTTTAACATTTTATAAATATGTATTAATATTATGAAAGAAAAGTTAGGTACTTTATCCTTTCACGCAGCAATGGAGAGTTAGTGAATTATGAATTGACAGATCAGTTGTTTTAGATCAATATCTATTAGAGCAATTAATTTATATATTGTATTTTCTATCCAAGTTAAGGTCAATATTTTAGTGTTTTAGTGGATTTTAGTGTGTAGAAAGATCTTTTTTATCCAGTAAGTGCCAAATAGCTATCTGTGTAATTACAGGTGTTATACGAAAATTCATATCTATTACCTATAATATAATTATAAACACAACTGATTCTGTCAAGTCATCCTTAGAATTCAGAAATTTACGTGACTTATGCTGGTTTATCAAAACAATATACTAGAAAACTGTTGATTTTAGAAAAGCCTCAGAAAAGTATTAAGAAATTATGAACCTTGCACTGTATATTAATATTTTATTGTCTTTATTGCATACATAAATACGATTACTAAAAGGAGACTCATGTAGGTACTTATTTGGATAATGCCCTTGATGAAACAGTGCAAAATTTCCTCAAACAAATAATGCTGAGTCATACATGTGTAAGAAGTCAAGCAGGTTTCATTTAGTGTTAAAAATAAAGGCTTAAAACTACAAAGATAATATATAATAGTTATACCACAGATCACATAATACTAACTATTGTTAAGAATAGATGATCTACCGTTTTGTCTTGCCTAGAAAGAATTTTTTTCTGTGAGGAGCAAAATGCATTTCCACAGACCACTAGTAACAAACAGGTTATATGCGGCTCACCAGCAGCAAAAGCCAGTACTACCCACCAAAACTCAACAAACCCTCCTTGGTCATTTAGACATGGAAGGCATTGGAGGATCGCTTGTGCATTCAAACCTTTTGACTTGACGGCAGGTCTGCTGTGGCAGACCCCAGCCAAGAGACTGTTACATAGTCCACTCTCCTTATGGTTTAGCGGTTGAGTAAAAAAGATAACAGATATTCAAAAGAGTACCTACATACAATGTACTGTGTCTAAAAATAGTTTTAACTATGCTCTTAATTGTATTTTAAAGTTAATAAAAAGGTAATTTTAGTTTGTTATAATCCATACATGATATCTAACTATCCCCTATAATTTATAAATTATAAATATAATACCTAAACATCACCAATCCCTCAAAAACTGCTGTTAAAAACATAATACATATTATTCATATATATTTTTGCTATATTAGTAACTTTATTGTGCACCAATACTTACTAGATAAAGTGCAGTTTATAATTGACATTGAGATCATATGCAATTTTTCCCACATAAATCAATATGATTTAAAATAAAAAACCAAAGTGCAAAGAATCTACACTGTAGTGAATATTGAATAATGAATGTTCATCATACCCTTCACAAATTCAATATTATGTATCATTACTAATTGTAATTAGTAGTGGGTATGTAACTGTAAGAAGTTCTTCAAGATGAATATTTTGTGCAGTTTTTATGGAGCCTTTGCTTCTTGTTTGGAATTACAACAGAAATTAAGGTATCAAATAAAATGTCCAAAGTACAGAAATATATAAATTCATTAAATTAAAACAAAAATATTATTTGAGAAGATATTCTAAAATCATTTATTTTATATTAATATTTTTGTATTTATTTAAACCATACAACCAACATATAAAACTTAAACCGTGCATAAATAGAAAATATTACGAAGACGAAGGTAGGATTTCTACAGATCGCGCGCCGCATAACGTAAATAATTTTAAATATGCTTGAGCATTATAAATTAAATAGTATAATATATATTATTAAAACCCAATATTTATTTCTTTCATGGGTGTATCAACAAAATTCTTGTTAGACAAATTTATATCATTCAAATTTGAAAAATTGTAGGTTAGAAAAGGTACATTCACTTTTAAATTTAACGTAACCACAACGAAAAATTTGGCAAGTTTTAAATTAATTTAGACACTCACCTCAGATTTCTCTTCGTTTACGTCTTCGCAGAGAAAATAACACTTGTAAATTAACACGGAATTTTATATTAACTTGATAAACACTGGCAGACCAACTAATCTGCAAACCCAACCAATCCGTACCTAGTGACGTATACCTACGACGTAAAATGACTTAAGTTGTCAAAAAATCGATTCTTATAAATCAATAAATCAAAACTCGATATATCAGAATGAATAAAAATTTGCTAATTTTGCCCTAAATACGAATTTCCAGCTTAAAATCACTTAGAAAATTTCTAATTTTAATTTCAACATTGGAAAGTGATAAAGTGCAGTATATTAAAGTTTTATTTACATATTTAATTCGATTTATTTAATAACTCGTTATTCGCGCCGAGTGACAGCACTGGACATGTTGAATGTACCGTGCTTTCATCTGGGGTGGGGATTTCCGCCAATCACAAAGCGGCAAGCCGTCTGAAAAGGTGGCGTGATCGCTACATCACCATGTACATATCTAGAGCTAGACGCGTTTGCGTATTGATCAATACAAAAGTGAATTACAAAACTGCGTATTATTTTAGTTAACAATGTTAAAAATATTATTTATTGTTGTGGCCATGCTAATATTGTTTAAAAACTATAATCCAAGATATTTTTATATAATAATTGTCTTGTTTGCTGATATTCATTTATAGGAGACATCTAGCGTTAGATAGAAAAACTAATGATACTATACCATCATGGATCTCATCAAAAAGAAAAATAGTATAAATAAATGACAATAGATGACGTCACAATCGATTTGTTAGTTATTGAAAATGAGACAAAAAAATAATAAATGTATTAGTTTAAAAAAATATTTCTAGAGTTAATTATTTGGATAATTTTGCTGATTATAATCAGTAATAATTTAAAGGTTTTGTAGTGTTTTGTTAATATTTTTTGGAGAGTTAAAAATTTTAAATAATAGAATTTGTTAAAAACTTTTCAAATCAACGACATCTATTATCCATTTTTAAGCAAACAAAATACTTTCTTTGTAGAGGATGAGGCGTCTGTATGTAATTGTTATAAATACGAGAATTATTTATTTTAATAATATGTTATTTGTTGAAAAATCAAATAATCAAATAATTGATATACTAAACATAAAATTTTTAAATACATACATATTATAAATGATTCAATACTAATTTTAAAAACTTGACTTCAATGAATATTTATTTAAAAGGGTAAAACTAAGATATGTATAATAATGAGATACTCAAGTTTCAATATTCTTTTATTTATTTTATCGCTTACAAAACGTTAATTACAAATAGGAAACACAAGTTTGGAATCGATTTTAATAATTCACAGACTGCTCTAATCTAAGTACCCATGACAGAGAACCATTTGAAGTTATCTTTGTTTTCCCGACCAGCAGAGTCTAGACTGGCCTTTGTTCATTTTTTAAGATATAATATAACATAAGTCATATTTTTTAAAGACAATAAAGATATAATTACCAAAAACTATTTACTAAGAAACTTTAATCATATAAAAACATCATATGTTATCAAATAAAAAAATGGTGATACAATTATGAACTACAGTTTGACTTTATTACAAATATTAACTTATTATAAATCCTTGTTACAAAAGTCGTAATAGTTGACAACTAAATTATAACTTAAGCTTAAGCATAAAGATCTATTTTAAGTATATATTCAGCCCCTTTTAACGGCCCACTGCTTGGCACGGACTTCCCTTTATTGTGAAGGCCATAGTCCACCACACTGTCCAAGTGCGGGGGAGATTCCACAGGTCTTTCAAAAACTTATGTCTTATTACTTATTACTGTATGTCTGAGTGACATGCAGGTTTCTTCACGATGTTTGTTCACTGTAAAACCAGTGGTATTGTGTTGAGAATATTCGAAGTGCGAGAATAATATTTGAACCCACTTTACTCGGTAGTCAAAGAGAGTGCGTTACCACTGGGCTACCACTGCCTACCATTTTAAGTGTAATTTTTAATTATTAATAATATTTTTCTATCTATTAAATATTCTTACCTGACGATTGATCGAATCAACTAGTTTGGTCATAAGGTTTCTGTCATGGAAACAAAAAAGGGACTTACTCAATTACATTGAGGGACTACAAATGCAACATAAATAAGTCTTAGAATACGTTTGTTTTAGTTTTTACCTAGATTAATTTCTAAGCAACTAGAGGAAGAATTATAATAAGCTAATTATTTACATCTATTTTACTTAATACCTACAGCGCATCTAACATTCAAATCAGTCTCGAATTGATCACGAATAAGTCTGATTAGAAGTTAGAAGATACTGCCTTTGAATTACTTTATGGTAAAAAAAAAAGTTTGCTTATGCCTTCTTATTTTCCCAGATATAAAAATTTCTTAATGATTTAACTGTTCTGTTTGAAAGATCATTTTAAATTATGTATATAGTTTACTTTTTATAGCATTAAGAGTTTACAATGTAAATTCTAGAACACTTATCCTCAACACATTGCAATGATCGACATTTTGAATAATCTTTAAGAACTTAACTACATATTATTACTTTGTATGCATTATGCATATAGTCGTATTTGTAGTAGAAACATCATGTGTCTGTCTTTTAAACATTAGCTCTATTGCTTTACTTGTCTCTAAATCATTGAAGAAGTGTCATGGCGCGAGTTGATTCATATTGTGTTACAATTTAAAAATATATTTAGTACTAATTTTATAAAAATCTTATCTTTTCTACCAATACATATATAAAATATATACAAGCCTGCTTGAGTATTGATGTTATAGTTGTTAGTAATAAACATTTTGATTAAAACTGAGAAATGATATCTTCTTCTTCAATAATTTCAGCCAATTAAACAAATAATATAAAACTAAATATTTAATTTACCACATTTCGATCCATGACGGTAATTTAGACTGGAAATAACAAAATCATCTATATAAATAAAAATAAATAGACATTTTAATGTAAAAACTGGTATAGATTTAGTGCGGAGAGAACATTTTATTGCAAAATACATTAAAAAAATACTCCGAAGCTTGACTATTTGTGTTATAATTATAACTTAATTTACAACAAAATCATTTCTTTTTGTATACTTCAGACTTGTAATTGATCATTGGAGACATTGATGGTAGAAAGTTATATGAGAAGGACAGGATGACATTTTTTATCATAGACAATGTAGTCAAAACCATGTCAAGTAGTATTCACAAAAATAATGGAAAATAACAAGTGGAGTATATCAATATAAGAATGTTAATGGTTGAAGATATGTCGCATTTTCCAAATTACCGCTGTTTTATACATAAAAGTCGTTATTATATGTATAAAACGTTTTTAATCTTAAAACAGCCATATTTAAGACTATTATAGTTCAGTTCACGCCACTTTGTAACCATTTTATATACATAGGGGCCATTAATTTATAATGTAAGACAATTTAGGGGGGAAGGGGGTCGACATGTCTTCTTACAAGGGGATGGGAGTGAGTCTCGATAGTACTTACGTAAGATCAAAAAAATGCGCAAAGTTAAAATTATAGTTTAAAAAAGCCCGAGCAATCGAGCGAAATGTATTGTATCTTTAAAATTTACAAATATACATTTCAAAATATTTACTTTGAAAAATTCTTTTAGACTCTTACGTAATAAATATTAAACAGGGGGGAGGGGGTCGGCCTATTCTTATTTTTTCTTATAATAGATGGGGGTCAAAAACTAAAATAGTCTTACGTAATAAACGAATGGCCGCATACTTCATACATTACACAAAAAACTTTATTTAGCGACATATCAGCTTGTTGAATAGTTTCTACAAGAGCAGCCTGCCCTGTAGGATCTCGAGGGCGGCCTTACGGCGGAGGTAGGGCATGTGGGCTTGCGTGAAGGTGTAGGGCGCGTCGCGGCAGGAGAACTCCGCGAAGGTGCACGCGAACATGCCGCAGTCGCTACCGTTCATCTGCTGAGGGATGTCCTGAGGGAAGAGGGCGGGATAAGTACATGTAAATAAAACTGAAGTTTGCTGTTAATTTCAAATTAAATTTTAACTAATAACTAAATATATATAAAAGTATTTATAGTCCGGTCAAATTAGACTAAAAAATAGGGATGGTGTATTGGATGTCTAAATTGACCGGACTATTACGGTATTGACATAATAATAATAATAATATAAGCCTTTATTCAGACAAAAAATTTACAGTGTTTTACTTAATTTAAATACATAATATGTTATGACATAATCTACAACAGTTATAATACAGCTGATATTTGATCTCCCTCGACATCTTTGTCTGCTTGCCCATAATTGGCAAAGGCCTCCTCCAATTTCCTCCATGTGTGTCTAACATTAGCAGTTCTAGTCCATGTGCCACCAGCCACAGCTTTTATTTCATCATCCCATCGTTTTAGAGGTCTGCCCCTTCTCCTTTTCAAGTGACCTGTGTACCAGTACATTAATGTTCTACTCCATTTTGCCTGTCCTCTTATGGTGTGCCCGGTCCACTTCCATTTAAGCTTCCTGATAGTGGTAGTGACATTTTTTGTTTTGGTGTGATTTTTAATTGTTAAAATTCTTATTCTGTCAGAAAGCTTTTTTCCCATCATGCTTCTATTTATTGAATTCTGACATGTTTCAAGTTTTTTATTTTGTGCTTTTGTTAATACCGACAGAATACTGGTATTATAGAGTTTTCTTTTGATGGCCATATTTATTTCCTTATTTTTGAATATTTCTTTTAAACTCCAGAAACGTTTCCATGCGTTTCCAATACGTCTTTCTAACTCTTTGGTTGCTAGATCTTTGAATGATATAATTTGGCCCAGATAAATGTATTCATCAACATACTCAATTGTAATGTCCTTAATATGTATGGGTTCTTTCTTCCCGTTTGTCATAACTTTAGTTTTCTGCGCATTCATTTCTAACCCTGCTTTTTTGCTTTCTGTCTCTAGTTCGTTTATCATTTTCTCAATGTCGTTTTTTGTTTGAGCGAATATAACAATGTCATCTGCAAATCTCAGATGTGACAGATTTTCACCATTTATTTTCAGACCACTTTGTTCCCAATTCAGTTGGCGGAAAATGTCTTCTAGAACGGCAGTAAATAGTTTAGGCAACACTGGGTCACCTTGGCGGACACACGGTATTGACATAAAAAAATAAAAATGTCAATTATTTTATTTTTGTCTGTCTGTCTGTGTGTGTGTTCATGCTAATTTCTGAAACGGCTGGACTTACTTGGAAGAAACTTTCGCTTGCAGATGGCGAATGTTATAAGGAATAATTTAGACTTTAATTTTAGAAATCTTATTTTAACTAGCGGAACCCGCGGCTTCACTCGCGCTCAATCTAGGGACGACCCCGAGCGAGTATTCATTTTTTGAATATAATAGAAAAATATTTGTAAGATATAAACGATTCTCTTACCGTAACAAATCATTAGATGGTATTACTTGAGTTTCGCTTAAGAAATGGAGTTACTTAAATTTCACTTAGCAGAAAGATTAGAGAGTGCAGTTCAATTTATGAGAGTAAAACTATGAGTATGGTCTCATTTAAAATACATTTGGCTTGGAAACATCTAAAATATATTTTCCACTTTTGGTTTGTTTATATTTTTAAAAACTTAACATAATATAATTGTTATCTTTGGAAAAATACTCCATGCACTCGAGTGTACCCTACAAGGAGTTTAACTGCACTATTCACAGAAAGTCACGTATTTCGGACTTCGGTTAGTTACGAGCAGGGCCTTAAGTCTGCTATTTTACATGAATTGTCATTATAGAACAATGCAATTTTAATTCAATTACCATTAGTCAAAAATTTCGTAGTCTACACAATGGTCGATCAATGGTCTTGTTATTTGACAATTTTGTCAATTGTAAAAGCGTTCGTAAAACGTTTATTTAGGCTAATTTCGATTATACATATATGTAATCAATATATGTTTTAAAGACTAAGCATTATGTAAAGTGATCATACAAAGCCAAAAAGATAGATTAACAGACTACGCAATACGTTTGATCATTGACTGTCATTACGTACGGGATTACCAATTATTTATAAATTGTCATTGAAGTGTCAGTGATACACCATCGGAAGACCATTGAATTAGTAGACTACCAAAATTGCAAAAAGTAGCAATTACGATGTCATTGATAGACAATTGTAACACCATTGCAATAGCAGACTTGAGGCCCAGTACTTCGTTGAAGTAACAATGCAGTACCTTGAGGCTCTGCGTGGTCCACCCGCTATCGTCGAAGGGCGTGCCCTTCTTGTCCTTATGCTCGTCGCGTAAGTACTGGAGCAGCGCGGCGAGGCACGGCGCGTTGGCGGCGCCCATGCTGTCCAGGTACGCCACGCGCCGCCGCCGGAAGTCCGCCAGCGCCAGGCACCAGTGCACGCCCAGGTGCACCGGCACCACCAGCAGGTCGTGCGCGAAGATGTCCACCTGACACAACACCACATCGGGATATTTATTATTGGGCTGTGCGAATATCGTTCAAATCGAATAATTAAAGTTTTCGAATTATTCGAATTAGTCCATTGGAGTTTCGAATCGAATATCGCCCCTATTATTTTCCACTACTGGCGATATTGTATCTAATAAATGAACTTCATTATCACCCGATCAACAAAAACTTCAAATTTCAAATTTTTGAACAAAAATTTGTAACAAATTTTCAAATTTCTATTTAATAGCATATTATAAAAATTCTGTCCACATTCTATCCTTTAAAAATTCTATTTTAAATATTTATTTAAAATCACTACATTATTTATTCAGGCAATAAATTATAATAACTAAACTAATATTTTTCGAAATGTAATACTTTAGATCAAATTTTAAAACACAATCAAAATCAAAGTCAAGACAGATATAGGTTTTGCACGTCTCAAAACTAACAGCTATTACTGATTATATTACTGTTATGCATTATAAAATAACTTGTAAGTTAATAAAGTACTTTATAAACTACTTTAGAATCATTAATTAAATTATAATAAGGGTGGGTGAGTGTAATAAGGGATTATTGCAGTTTTAAGTTAAAAGGGTAGCTGTTGTACACGTACCTTCCTGGTCCAGCGTCGCAGCCCCGCCTGCCCGCTCTGCATCAGCTTGGGGTAGAAGAACGTGTTGGTTGCGTACACCTGAAACAAAATAATATATTGTAAGCATAAAAGAACAATACTAAAAACTGTCACACATAAATCTAACAATTAATAAATAATTCTTAAACTTATATTAGTTTCAGTTATCCATTAATTCAACGAATCGTATATAAAAAGTACCGCCGCCATTACCATAAAAAGTAAAGTCAATTTGACAGCTCGGTCACAGATTATCAAATATAAAAGTAATGAGTTTATCCTTATTATATATTTAAACTATAGTTAAGGGGCCATTCATTTATTACGTAAGACTATTTTCGCTAGTTTTTGACCCCCTCCCCCCCTATAAGAAAAAATAAGAATATGCCAACCCCCTGCCCCCCTGTTTAATATTTATTACGTAAGAGTCTAAAAGAAAAAATGAATACACGTTTGATTTATTTTAATGTTTTTTTGTCAAAGTAACAATTTTTTGAGGTGTTTATTTGTAATTTTAAAGGTACAATAATACCTTTCGCTCGGTTGCCAGCGCTTTTTCAAAGTATAATTTTAACTTTGCGCATTTTTTTGGTCTTACGTAAGAACTATCGAGACTCCCTGCCATCCCCTTGTAAGAAAACATAAGACATGGTCGACCCCCCTCCCTCCCTAAATTGTCTTACGTAATAAATGAATGGCCCCTAAGCAAAAATATACTATGCTTTTAATTAAAACTACTTACAAAAACTGGCTTTGTCGGGGTCGTTTAGGTGCGTCCTGAGTGCGTTTTAATGATTCATATAATATATTTATCGTGTGATATTTTCCCGCAGTAAAAAATATCCTGGCTATATGTTAAGCTAACCTAACTCCCTCGGTGGTGTAGTGGCTAGCATGTACGGTCGCACATCGAGAGGTCCTGGGTTCGAGTCCAAGGTCGGGCCGACGTTAGTTATTGAGTCTTTTTGTTTCGTAAGCCTTAGTAACAGCCCGGAGTTCGGAAGTTGGCGGTGAGTCACCCCCGTGCCTTGGAGAGTACGTGTCCGTCGGTCCTGCGTCTTAACTCTCACTGGTCGTGTTGAACAGTCATCCCACCGGAATATGAGAGTGATAGAAATAGTGCACTTGTGTCTGCACTATAATAGATGGCTAGTCTTAATGAGATGTATATAGATGAACTAGCGACTCGCCCTCGCTTCGCTCGGGCCCTTCCCTAGATTTGCACAGGCAAAGCCGCGGGATCCGCTAGTTATGCATATAAACCTTCCTCTTGAATCACTCTATCTATTAAAAAAACCGCATCAAAATCCGTTGCGTAGTTTTAAAGATTTAAGCATCCAAAGGGATATACAGAGAAAGCGACTTTGTTTTATACTATGTAGTGATAGATGAATGAGACGTCATCACTTTAACGACACGTTTGACTCAGCTGGTAGTGACCCAACTTTCTGCGCCAGCGGTCGTGGGTTCGAGTCGCGCTGGGGGCATTCATTTATGGGCACGAATGTTTGTTCTCCAGTCATGGGTGTTAATATTTATATTATGTATGTATTTAAAATTTATATGTGTAATATATCAACTATCTGGTTTCCGTAATACAAGCCTATCTTACCGCGGAACTAGATGGCGCTGTTGTAAAAATGTCCCAATATATTTAAAAAAAAATAAAAAAAAATTAGGTATCACGAAATTTCACCAAAATCTGTCTAGTTAATGCGGTCACAGACAGACAAACAGGCACAAAAAAAACACAAATTGAATTGGAAATGTATTTGGCGAATAGTCTTAGTCTTAGTCTTAGAAATTATGACTAAAGTCACTCACTTTGGGCAGATCTTTGTTCTCCTGACTCCTCTGCATCAAAAGGTTCATGTAGAAATTGATCACCTCATCATTCAACCAGTTTAGTCCAGCGAGGGTTTGGAGATCACGCCTGAAATATAAGCAAGATATTCAATAAGATTTTTTCGATTTTAATATAACGATTTTTACTAAACGACATTTCGTCGCCGCTTACGAATATTTGTTCAAACTACACAATACTTCTTGTACTTTACACACTTTATGTTCTATTTTAAAAATAAACTTTTGTCTATGATTTTTGAGTTCATGCAGTTAAATGTGTTATCTAATAGATAGGACATTTAAAAGTAAAAAAAAAAACTGGATTACTAAAGTCTAGGTAAAGTAGGATCCCAGCAGTATTGAAAATATATACATATTTACTTTTAACTTTGTTTATGAATAAAATTTAAAAAATCCTCACTGTTGAAATAATTATGTTTATTGTCTTATTAAAGTGTAATAGGGAATCTAAACTAATATTACACTTTTGTCTCAAATCCACAAACAACAATTTACAACTTTTTATAGTAAGTAAAAGAAATAAAAAAAAACTCAATTAGAAAATTATACTCACTTATGTATCCTTAAATTAAATTTCTCCACCAACAATTGATTACCAGGTCCAGGTCCTAAGGCTTTATTAACTAACTTTTCTTGTTCAGGAGTCAACGGAGGAAGCTCTACTGTCGGTTGAGGTTCTTCTATCAAACTCTCTGGTATACTAAATTCATATTTTAACTTATGTTCTAAATGTGCTACTTTCTGCTCGAATATAACTTTTGATATGATATCCGACTCGCGCTTGGCATCTTTTATCTTTTCTTTATTTTCTGAATCTTTTTTCTTATATTTTGAATTTATTCTAGAGAGCCAGTCGGTAGACGTGATCGCTTTGTCTCTGTAGGAGTCTCGTAATGAGTTTATAGGTTCGATCCTGACGGAAGAAGATGTACTTGATTCTGATGGGACCACCTCAATATCTGAATCTGATGAGTTTATTGAAGCAACTGTGATTGGGTCATATTCCTTTGTAGCCTCATTCTCTTTCTCCTCTCCGAGACCTTTTTCTAATAATTTAATTTCATTCAGTGCATTTTTTTGCGATTGCTTCGTTAAACGAAAGGACGCTGAATCTTCGGCTAAATTAATGATATCTGGTTTTCCGATAGACGCTGGCTTGGTTGTGTCTGCGAACCTCCTTATCAATTCTTGATAATTTCTCTTTTCATCCAAATTAAATACTTCGGAGAGAGTGGATCTCGCATTACCATTTAACATTCTATTTCTAGATAGTGGGAGATTCTTCTGAGTTTGCATCCACCTGGCGACAGGTGTTGGCGGTTTTTTGTACACTTTTGTGATACCGGCCGGTGCTTTAAACTTACTATATGTTCTAGGAGACGTATTAGAACTCCTATCATTTAATTTATTGCATATTTTATAATATTTCACTCTATCACTGTCTGTTTCTGTTGTTTTATTGTTTTTGCTGATGAAGAATTTGTATGGCTTGACTGGGGGAGGGGTTGTGACCTTTCTGACGAATATGACATCATCATCATCATCATCAACCTGATTATGATGATCATCTTCATCTTCTAGGTCTATGTAAATTTTTGATGGTTTCTTCGGTTGTGGCTTAGCTTCTATCCATGTTACCTGAAATAATTGTTTTATTGTAATAAAAAAAATAAATAATATAAAGTATAATAATCATCATTGTAATTATTATTAAAATTATAGAGAAACCAAAAATCTAATGGTATATATGGTTCATATGCAGTGATTTTTCAGTGTATGAATTTGCACTAACAAAACTATTACCTACTCATTCACTACTCACTACCACTTGGCATATTATAAAGATATAATTTTACAGGGAGGTTGTTTAGTTAGTACATGTCTGCTAAGGATGGATTTTGGAGATCTAGAGCGCTCACAATTTGTGTGAAAGTCCTTCATGTTTTGTGCTAAAAACTTTAAATTACCACTATCATTCCTGCTTATGGTCTCTATGGTTATGCTAGACTAGTTATAAATAATATCTTAGTTACAGAGTAGCAAGCATTAATTAAAGTTAACAAGTATGGTGAATAACTTTAAATTGATTTCAAATTATAATAGCCTTTCCCGCGGCTTCGCACGCGTTCTAAGGGCTGGAAACCAAATATAATATGTGCCACGAAAGATGAGACTTGACGAGCGCCAGTAGCGGGGGATTTTCGCCGGTAAGTCGTGTTAGTAATAGTTATGTATAATTAATTTCAAGTCTCATCTTTCTTGGTAAGATATGTACCTCGCAGTGCTACCGGCGTCCCTCCCCCGTGACGACCACCGTTTTGTACGCGATGAACATTTTTTTTATATGTTGGGACATTTACACAGCACTATCTAGTTCCACGATAAGGTACGAGCCTTGTGTTATGGATACTAGATGGTTGATATACTACACATATATAAGTTTAAATACATACATATTATAAATATAAACATTCATGACTGGAATACAAATATTCGTGCTCAACAAATGTATGCCCCCAGCGGGACTTGAACCCGCGACCGCTGGCGCAGCAAGTAGGCTACAAACTGCAAACTGCGCCACGCGTGTTGTCGTTATTTTGATGTGGAGTAATGTTAAAACTTAAAACTACGATATCTCACAAGATATTCATTGAAATTAAATGATGTCAAGAGTAATTTTGTCCACAATTAAATACTTGTGATGAGTAAATTGTTTATTTAGGTAAGGATTAATAGAATGTTTAATAAACACGATGTCGGAACGGATGCTCTGCTCCTATTGGTCGTAGCGTGATGTTTTACAGCCTATTGGGTTCCTCGATGAACGGACTATATAACACAAAAATAATTTTTCAATTTGGATCAGTTGTTTTTGAGATTAATGCGCTCAACCAAAAAAACAAACAAACAAACTCTTCAGCTTTATAATATTAGTATAGATGCCTAGCCAAGCAATTGCTACAATAGAAGCAATATTACTTTTATTTTAGCACTTCTAGAATCTTGCAATAGTCAGAGTTTTGTTGCTTCTCAATAGTGTGTATTATTAGTGAATGTGGCTGTGGTGACATCTGTTAATACTGGCAGATCTGCTCTGAAGATTGTGATTACCCTATACCCAAAGTGGACCCTTGGGGGACACCAACTTTCAGTTAAGGGAATTATGACATCCTCCTGATTCTTGAACTTAATATTGATATATAAGAATTCATAAAACATAGTAACTATATGGGAGATATTTCTTGATCTTAAAGATCTTTAACTTGAGCCTGATCAGTTGATAGGATTTAACTTCATTTGGTGATGTACCTATCTTTATGATCATTATTAATCAATAATATCAAGGAAGATCAATATTAGCAGGGAAGTTTTACACTCAAAATTTTATTATTTAGGATAGTTAGGTAAACTGCCTTTTTAATAGTTGTTGTAGTATTTCCTTTATTATTACTAAATTAGGTTGTATCCTAGGTAGTGAATGTTGGTTATCAGTGGTACTTAAGTCACATAATCTATCTAGGTACTTATACTAAAAAGCTGAAAATCTTCTTTGTTTGTTTGGTTGAATGTGCTAATCTCAGGAATCTTGTGTTAACAGCACATGTCTATTTTTTATGGTTAAGTCACTATAACCTTTTATATGCTAATAAAGTTAGTACTATATTTGCAAGGTAATGTTAACCCCAATTCAAATATAAATGTTATCACAATAAATAATATGTAAAATTGAGGAATATACTATTATTGTATTTAAAAAAAAAATACAAAATAAAAAGACTGCTTAAGATACATAAAAGTATCAACATATCTAAGTGTCAATGCATATTAATAAGAGTCAAGTTATAATTACCTCTTGGTCATCATCATCATCATCAATAACTGCTTGAATTACAGGTTTTACTGGTGTGTGCCTTCTTGGTTTTCTTGCTGGTGTTGACGGGCCATTTGAGGTTACATCCACTAATTTAATTGGAACTGTTCTGACTCGACTAGCTAATTTGGCTATCCCATCATTTGGTGTAGAAGTACTAGGATGTCCCCTTTCTATTTGAATTGGCACATATCTAACCTTATGACTTTGTTTTTCCTCTTCCCAAATATCTGTAACTGAAGGAGTAGGAGAACCTTTGGGTTCCATAATACCGGGGAAAGATGTTTTACTGAGTTTCTTAAGCCTTTTTAATGCTGGTGTGTCATCATCTGAAGAAAACTCATCGTCGTTCCTACAAATAGCGAGATTTGAAATGTTAACTTTTATATAATTATAAGAAATAAAAAAAAACTGAACTTACTTCCAAAATTTGGCAGCGACATTCAAAGGGATTTTAATCATATTTTCTAATGTTTATCTATTTCTAATTACAATATTTTACCGACTTTGCCGCCATAACTAAATTAGAGTGTTGTAAACAAGAAATGTCAAAGCCATACCTGTCTCTTTTGAAGCTTGTCTTGATCGCGGGATCGTCGTCGTTCCATCCAAATGAATTAAGTATAGTACGCACATAACCCACTAAGGCATTCATTTTAAAAAATTATGTTTCCATTACCGTTGTTAATGTTTTGAATGGTTTAAAAATCATAAAATTGAAAAAACACGGTTCTCCGCAACGACAGCACACAGCAGCAGTCAAAGTATAATATTACTTTTCTCTATGGCAGCAGTATAACATTACCACAGATTAAAAATTAAAATTTAAAATACAGCTTAAAAATACAGATTATTAAAGAAATGAAAATAGAGATTAAAGTTAACTATTTAAAAATGAAATATAAGGGAAATGTTAGATTTGGATCGCCCGTTCATTACTTTACAGTATACACGATGAAGTACTCATTTAGAAGTACCGATTTTTTTCTCTGTTGATTGCGTAACGTTTTATTTGTGCATTATATATAACTAAAAATATAACAATAACAAATATGATAAGAAGCCCCTTCGAAAATGTCACCGAAATAATCACTACGTTACTAGCAGATTTGCTGATGTGCTATGACGTCATTTCAAATGACGTCGTGCTTTTCTGTGCCGACATACCTAATATATTTATTGTTTTATAGCCTTTAAATAAATGATATCTGGCTTAAAAAATACAGAATTTTCAAAATAACCTTGGTAAAAATTGGCGAACGCCATTTAAGTGACAATTAATGGTATTTACGAAAAACGAAATGAAATCGAGTAATGTGCATTATCCCCGTTTTCCAATTACAGCACTAAAGCGCATTATGCAACATAATGCTCAATGTTGAATGTTCCAACGGCTCAACTGTAAATTGTAATGTCCCGATTTGAGGAGAAAGGAGAGCGGGTGAATATTTCTTTTAAACGGTAAGCACGTCATGCCGATATTATGTATACCTTTTGAGAGTGCTCGATTGTGTGTAGCGTTGCTGTAGTTGGACCATTCAACATTGAGCATTATGCCGCATTATGCGATTTAGTGCTGGTAATAGTACGTTTGCATTACGTGGGATAAAAATGAGACAGAATAAAATTCTATCTTAGTAGAACAAGACTGCGCAGCTCCAGTCGATATAAACGCCGTACAGTGGCATTGACGCGAAACTTAGAAACTTGTCACAAAAATCATGCAAATCTCTTACTGCTGAAATTGAGTTTCTTCCTAGAATTGTTTTACTCGACCGTGGTGACATCACTGATAAGTGATAACTGACAATTGACATTTGACATTCGACAAGTGCGGTAATTTCAATTTTTACAGAGATCAATTATTTGGGCTTATCAGTAATAACCTAAGTTAATCAGCAAAAAAATCAATCAAAAATCAATCGTTTTTGCACACAATACTTCGTTATTAAAATCTTTAGAATATAATAATGTTACAACCAGTAATGCATATTTTGAAACAGAAAAAGATTATTTTAGCTAGTGGTTCACCAAGAAGAAAAGAGTTAATCGAAAATATTGTAAGTTTTGAGTGCAAACAAGAATTAATTATAGTAAGTATAAAATAACTTGACAAATATGTTACAGGGATTAAATGTGGGGTTATGTCCATCTCTCTTTGAAGAAAACCTTGACCCGA
Organism: Boloria selene; assembly: GCA_905231865.2. NCBI lineage: Eukaryota > Metazoa > Arthropoda > Insecta > Lepidoptera > Nymphalidae > Boloria > Boloria selene. Next base: position 983,738 of record HG993134.1, read on the forward strand.
AATCTTTTAAAGGGTTCTCAGAATTTGTAGAAGAAACGGCTTTTCAGAAAGTTCTAGAAGTTGAGAATAGATTAAAGAGTGAAGGACAAATACCTGATGTAGTAATTGGGGCTGATACCATGGTTACATTAGATGGCTCTATGTATGGTAAACCAACATCTGAACAGGAAGCATTTGATATGCTTAAAAGGTTTGAGTAGTAAAAGAAAAAGTAGTGTAATACAGTATGAAAAAAATAAAATTTCAACCTTATTGTGAGAATTTTAAGTTTTTTTAATTTCATTTATATTTCAGTCTTGCTGGTAGAAGTCACACAGTGTATACAGGTGTTGTAGTAAAAACTGTAGACAATGTTGTTAAGTTTACAGAGAAAACTAATGTTACATTTGGAAACATAGATGATGAACAAATAAAGGGATATATTGCTACGGGAGAGCCAATGTAAGAGCCACAATTATATTTTTATCAATTTATTTCAAATTGAGTTAAGCTAAGGTTAAATATTATTTACTTTGTTTTTCTAAATTAATTATGAAAAACAGTTGTTAACTTAATGAAATAAATTTAACCATATTAATGTGATGTGTGAATTGATATATCAAATAAGTAACAAAAAATACAAAGTATTCCGTAGAACTTCTATCATAATTATATAATTTAATTGATTTGTATTAGAGATAAATGTCTTCATTAAACCATTTCAGGGATAAAGCTGGTGGTTATGGTATTCAAGGTGTGGGAGGAACATTCATAGAAAAAGTTGATGGAGATTATTTTACCGTAGTTGGCTTACCATTGTATAGATTATGTTCAGTACTTTATAATATTTTTAAGGAAAATAAGTAATGAATAGACAAAATCAAAGGAAGTAAATAAACAATTTATTGCATATATCAGTATAACATCATACATATTGTAAAAGAAAGTCCTCCGCCACCTCTGTCTGTCCATTCTGGATAATCTGAAAAACTACTATATCAATTTTCATGCTGTTTTCACCAATGAATATAATGGTTTTGAAGGAAGGTTTCAGTATATAATTTGTCAAGTTTTTGTGTACATTTGTTAGTGAAACCTTGCTTCTTTTGCACTAAATCTAGGGACAAACTTAGTTTTCACTAGGTTCTATTAAAAATAGATAAATATGAATAAATAGCTAGTCAAATCTATTTTTTTCCTTTCTCTTCTCGATAGTTTTTATTAATGAGCTTAACACTATGTTTCAATGTTGTTTCTTGCGGTAAAAGTAAACAATAGTTAAATAGCAAGGAAATATTAAAATATGCCTAAATGTGATTTTGTTGAATAAAGTGTATTTTACATTATGTTTAAACATGTTCAGTACAAAGTATTACAACTATTATGATTGTTTTGTTATGAATAAACGTTAGAACTAAGTATGTTTTTTAATTATTATAACTTAAATATACAAGTATACTAATGATGAGGCAGAATATAAGGACTTATTCATTTCATATTTTTAATGAACTTAAAAAGGTTTTTCTATGCTATTTGGACAAAATAAAACTAAACTAAATCATATAGACTTGTATATGCAGTTTTGAATCATCAATTTAATTAAAAGGGTCAATGTAACCAGTCTGTAAGTGTACTCCTGCTGAAAAGTAATTTTAAATACTAATACTAATTAAAATTTCTTTTATTAATTTTCCATATATTTTATTTATTTCTATTCTTTTCTTTAATTCATTATATAAAAGGCCGAAAATAAACAAATAAATAAAAAAACAAAAAATCCTGAGGGGCTAACTTCAGTGACTCCCTAATAGGGTTACAATACAAAAGTTCGCTTTTGTGACAGATTCTAAAGAAGAAAACAAAATGTTGATTTATCTTACAATTTCGCGAAATAATGAGAAGGACAAGTAGGCAGCGGCCTAAAATAATTTGCCATTCGTGTGATTCGCGGGTAATGATAGAAGAAATCTATGTTTTTGGAACACAATAATAACTCAATTACAAAGATTGTCGTGAACGACGCGACGATGTGGAAATTCTACGTATCATCTAATTGAGCTTTTTTTTGAGGTTCTTTCTTTTGTAAGTAGTGACTAAGAAAAAACTGTAAAATGAAAATAGGTATTAGGTACGAATCTATAAATATAAATAAATTTGAAGAGTCTGTGTTTTATTTCAAATTAACAGCTTTTCGTTTGTTTCGGCTAATCTTTGAAACGGCTGGACCGATTTTGACAGGACATTCACTTGCAGATAGCTAATGTTACAAGGTGTAACTTAGGCTACTTTTGAACCGACATCAAAAAAGGAGGACGTTCAATTTTAGAAATTTTATTCATTTTAACTAGCGGAACCCGTTTCTTCGCTGCCGATAAGCCTAGGGACGAACAATATAATAATATATTAGGCTATAGTGTATAGTCTATGGTATTTACGAAAAAACTAATATTTTAGATAACTTGTAAATTAATTTAACCTCATTGTTTTTTATCTTAAAAAAATAAAACACTCAAAACAATATGCCATAATTTGATAAGCAAATTCAAGCTTTACATTACGAGACCTTCACACGGTGTGCTTATCTCATATCTGTGTTACCTTACACTGTAATGCAATTAGCTAATTAGCAAAACTATAATCGTTGGATTTAAGATTAGTTGCATGTGAAAAGATTCTGTAAGTATGTATTATACACATACACCTCAAAATAACAGACACATTGTCATAGAAATAAACTCAGACCAATATTGGTCTAAGGAAATAAATATGAATATATAGAATTTGTACATAAAATTGGTGGGCACCTAGTGCGATACTGGCCAGCCGCAATGTAGGGTAGGTAGGTCTTGTAGTTGCTCATCCTATCCATCCATCCTAATCAAGAGGGCTTTTTAATTTTTCGGGGTTGTTAGGGCGAGTTGAAGTGGCTGAAGAGATTCGAGTGTTGTAAATCGTCTACAAGCTGCTTTATTTATTATTCTAGAAATGTTTGCTCACCTTTATAGTCGAAACTCGAACGTTTTAAGGATACACTTATAAATACAGTGAAGACACACTTAGTAAGTAAATTATATACCAAATTTACATAGTTACTAAACGTAGCTGCAAAATTTCTAAAGGAGCAGCAATCGCATTTGAATATTTTTCATGCGTCCTGTTCCTGTGCGATGATGCAAAATATTTAATTGAATAGTCAATCAAAACAACTTAATATTGTATCACTACATAGTATAAAACAAAGTCGCTTTCTCTTTCCCTATATCCCTATGTATGCTTAAATCTTTTAAACTACGCAACGGATTTTGATGCGTTTTTTTAATAGATAGAGTGATTCAAGAGGAAGGTTTATATGCATAACTAGCGGATCCCGCGGCTTTGCCTGTGCTAAATCTAGGGAAGAGCCTGAGCGAAGCGAGGGCGAGTCGCTAGTATTTAGTTATTTTTGTATTCGCATTGAAATCGGTTAAATTTTTTGATGTACAATTTTTTCTTATAAGTATATATTCATACGGCGACTAGATTTTTACTATACCAATGTATTTGTACATGTATAGATTGAAGATAAGTGTATATAATATAAATTAATGGAAAATTATCTAATGGGTACTAATTTGATCTCTTTTTAACGTCTCACAATCATACACGTAATTTTAGTTACCGACAATTTATTAGGTTTTCGATAAAGTTCTAGAAAGTAAAGTAAAGTTTTCTAAAAAAGGGTTTCTCACTATACTTCCTTTATCAAGTCATTGTTATATCAAAAAGAAAATTCGCACATTAGAATTGATTAAAATACACATTTGGTTTTGCTGTTTCTAATGTAATCATATTAAAATATTGTTTTAACCGACTTCTTTATCGATTACTTTTTGCCCGTCGCTCTGTGACCGCATCACAAAATCATTAGACAGATTTTATTGAAAGGTATTGTCGGGAAAATATCTAATTTCTAAAAAGTCTATACTAAGTATTAAAAAGTACCTATCTACGGGCGTATACGAGTGAAGCAAGAGTGAGACGCTATATAGTTATAATTTTTTATAAAATAAATGAATTTTCAATAAAAATTATCCAAGACCTGTTCCTGATTTGTGAGAGACTGATCTAACGCCACTTAAGATGAAAAAAAACCTATTGTGTTGTGGGAACTAGAGAAGTGCCACCTGTCTCCTTCAACTATAAGTTCATAAAAATATTATTTTAATGATATTGGACTTTAGAATGATAAAGTTAAGTCTTATTTTCGTGTGAAATTAAATTTGTAATATGTATTTATAGTGGTGGATCGTGCTAGGGATCCCGTTCACACGTGACGCCTGCAATGCTGATTTCTGCGGTTTTGGGTACAAGATGAATTATTTAATAATAATTTCTATAGTATTCTATTTTTATTAAACGAAATGTATTTGTTAGTAAAATATTCTTTTTCAAATTATATGTACTTGCGCTTATTCAAAACAGACTACAAAAAAAAACAAAATTTTATTTTTGTACGGGTTTTTAAACTTAAAATAATATACCTATTATTGGTTCTAAAAATTCAGAATTGTAGCAAAACATTGTTTATTACCAATCTTATTGAAAACATTCGCACTTGATCGATTTTTATTCATAGGCTTTGTTCCTAGCTTAAACATTTTTGCAATTCGCTATAAAATTTACTAAGAATAAAATTTTTGCAAGTTTTTTTTCTTAAAGCTACGAGAATACTTATTAACGAAAAAAATTAAAAGAAAAAATATTAAAATAATGAACTAGAACAGTATTCTACTTCCTATATAACATTCAAAAAACCCTAAGATCTGCTATAAAAACAGTGTGGGTGTGGGAACTAAGAACAGATGCGCGTGCGCAGCCTCCGACATCTCCGGAATCGCATCTGTGATCCTTCAGAATGTCTTGTACTGCACATTTATATTGATCATCCGCCCTGATGTTGCAAATCTGTAGCGTATTGTTATAATAAGATTTTTTAGAACATTAGATTAGTAAGAACAGCAGGTACTGTGTAAATCCATTTATATTGCTTTATTTCCTATTTGTCAAATATAAAAAATATAATAAAATAAGGTATAAAAAAGTTCGTTGTTATAAGAAGTAAGGAAATGAACTATCAATTTTTAAGTACTTACATAAACAATCGGGATATTTTTTTTATTTGTTTGTTGAATTTGTACCATTATGTTCTATGCGTACCTTATAAATATATTGTAATGTAATTTCTTATTATTTTTTAAAATAAATGTTAAACATTAAACGTTCTATAACTAAAAACGCACGGACATTAGGAAAAAAGTTTTAACAAAAGTTATAGAGAATAAACTGCTTTCTAAAAAAGGATAGATGAATTTTATTGATTAATCTAATATTTTGAAAGTTATTGGCCGAGACTGAAAAGCTGGTTCACTAAATGGGCCATAAATCGTAAACGGTACGTTTTACAAATTTAGTGCCAGGTGAAATAATTCTATTTTAATGTAAATTATATATAAAATTCGATATAAATGACGATATTTTTAGTAACTATTGTAGATAGATACATTGCTCCGTACAATGTTTTTGCTTGAGCTTAAATAAACAATCCTAGTACGGAATTAGCCTTTATGGCGGTCTGGGTCGTCCGTGCTGCGTTCAGTCTAAATAATTTTAGAAGCAACTTGCTAACACATTTTTTTAAATACATGTTTAATTTGACGAACATTCACAGGTATGAGATAGATTGAGACTGAGCTATTTTTCTCTCAAGTCAGCTTCTAATTTTGTAATTTAACACAGATTAAGTAATGAAAAGTGTTGACAAAAATTCAAAAATAATATATTTTCGAGCCCGAAAAACCGATTGTAAATCAAATAATCAACTACGAGCTTTCCAGTTACTAGCCTAATACTAAACAGTGCTTTAAAGTCCTTCCTCGAAACATAGTAACCCTTCATTTCCGCCGCCCGCTTCCGGCGCAGAGTTGGCGTCACATGCATGAATGTAAGTACACAAACTATTTAAAGTAAATAAGTAATAAACCACAGTCAAGGGCACGAGAAAGATAAATATACTTCACATATGCCGACATTACTTTTGCGAGTAATTTTATATAAATAACATCTGCGAAATGATTTTGGTTGCTATGATAATAATCTATACTAATATTATAAAGTTGTTTGTTTGTTTGTTTGGTTGAACGCGCTAAACTCAGGAGCTACTAGTCCGAATTGAAAAATTATTTTTGTGTTGGATAGTCCGTTTATCGAGAAAGGCTATAGGCTATGTAACACCACGGTACGACTAATAGGAGCTGAACATCAAAGAAAAATGTTACAAAAACGGGAGAAAAATATTTCTTCTGATTTTTAGCCTTTAGTACGCGAGCGGAGCCGCAGTAAAGGCTAGTCCCTAAATAAAATATCACTTGAATTATGGAAATGAGCGTACCAATTAGACATACAAAAATATTTAATGCCCTTTTAAGCTTTTAACGAAGCTTTAAGTAAGTTGCTATTTTCATCTAATTATCCAAGTTATGTAACATACGAACAATATTATTAACAATAGATTTATACTTATGAATTTTATTTAATTCTTAGGACCACCAACGAAGTCTCAGGAGTTCGAACACTATCCTCTGTACGCTTGAGATGTAAAGTTTATGGTCCGTTCTTCAATAGGCTCCTTGTGCAAGACTATGCAGACTTAGAAAGCTTATTACGCATACATTTTTTTATTTTATAAAGCTTGCGACCCTTTCACCTCTTTCACACATCATTTTACAGTATCTAACATATTATTTACTTAGTTATAAAATAGATACCTAAGTATTATATGCCTATGTGTCTATCTATGTACGAAATTTGATAAAAGATAAGACACAAGAAAGTAAAAATAACTTCAATCAATATAAAGTGGGAGATGATGACTGTTCAATGGTTACAGGCTAATAGACACAAATGCATAAATTTATCATTTTTTGGACATTGAATGGACAAGCGTATTTTAAACCATTTTTAATTAAGTACAAGAATATTAAAGGCGTAATATTTTTTTAATAATGTTGACAACATAGCCTTAAAAGGTCTTCTGTCCTTAGCCGCCCCCGTGTCGAACCCTTTTACCTCCGCATTTATTATGCCGATGTGTTGATCAATTGACTGTTGTTACGACCTTACACATTACATCACAGTAAAATAAATCTTTACTAATAAATAAAATTGAAGTGTCTGAGTGTAATGTGAAAATAACTGCTTTTTGCTAAATGCATGGTAGGTATAGGGTACCTTTAAGAGAAACACAATTTTTAAAATGTATGTCTGCTTGTGTCTGTTTTTTCCAGCTAACCTATGACTGGACCGATTTTGACCATACTTTCGGTGGCAAAAAGGCCGATGTTAGAAGGAGTAACTAATAGTTTTATTTTCAAAATAAAATTAGGGCTTTGCCCAAAAAAATGTTTAAACGTACATATTTTGAAGTGAACATCTACATATGAAATAAAAATCGAAATACGTTTAATTTTAGTTTTCTATGGATTCCAAATCGCTGGAGAAATTTTCATGAACAAAGAGAATATAAAGGAATTTTCATGAATATTTCTAACTATTTTTGACTGTACTATTATTAACTATGAATATTTTTTTTTGAAATGAGCTTATATAATTCTCAGACTGGGATTGAAAAGTGGTTTAGTTCCTTAGTACCTAATACATACAATAGCTTAAAAAGAAAGCGGTAGCAAATAATTATAAGGTAAAAGTAAAAGTTGTATAACCTTTTAGAACTTTAATAATTTCTTGAAAAATGTGATTTATTGTTGTAATATTTTCCGGTAACATTTGTCAAACCTTTCCTTTTCACTTTTAAATGTTATTCCACCAATAATAAATGCTTTCCATTTTAATATTTTTTTAGGAAACCACTTTTAATGTTAAGACCTTATCGTGTATGTAAATTGCCTGACAGCAAGTTTTAAAGTATCGAATTATTACAAGCACGTGTGTATCTTGGCCTGAATAAGCTACCAATCTTTCAATTAATCGTGGGCGCCGCCCACTGAGCCATATATAGAAGAATATACACTTGTTAATAACCTTACCTTAAATTATAGTGTAGGTTTTATAGTTTGTTTTGAATAATTATTGCCTTAAACATCTGGTGGTCTGAAATCGCCTCCTTTTGCGTCAATTGCATAATAGGTGTACACGACCCAAAGAATTTTTCTTAGATTATGTAAATATGTGGTTTCAAAACTATGACGATACTATGACGACACGTTTGGCTCAGTGGGTAGTGACACTGCTTTCTGCGCCACCGGTCGCGGATTCGAGTCCCGCTGGGGGCATACATTTGTTGAGCACGAATGTTTGTACTCCAGTCATGGATGTTTATATTTATAATATGGATGTATTTAAACTTATATATGTGTAGTATATCAACCATCTAGTATCCATAACACAAGGCTCGTACCTTATCGTGGAACTAGACAGTGCTGTGTGTGAATGTCCCAACGTATTTATTATTAAAACTATTTTTTCTAGCCAGCCAGCCATTCGGCATGGTAGACTATGGCCTGATCCTCCTCGTGGAGGGAATGGATGAAGCCTAATGCCCATTGTGAGGATAAAAGGGGCTGACTAGGGTAGCAAAAAAGTATATCTTATTAATTATTATAACACTTGCTCTACTATCATTTAAGACTTTCTAAGTACGAGTAATTATCTAATATGAAGTATCACATGTCAGGTTACATTTTACTTTATGTTTAACAAATCATCACGAAATGAGATTATTATCATTTAATAACAATAAGTACTTACAATAATTTCTTAACATAAAATCCCAGTCACTACATTCAATATATGTATTAGGGCCGACCCAGGACTCGAAACCAGGAACTTGGGTGTGAGCCATACATACTTACTAATCTATACTAATATTATAAAGCTGAAGAGTTTGTTTGTTTCTTGGTTGAACGCGTTAATCTCAGGAACTACTGGTCCGAATTGAATTTTTTTTGTGTTGGATAGTCCCTTTATCGAGGAAGGCTATAGGCTATATTACATTACGCTACGACGTATAGGAGCAATACTTATTGCGTAATAATGTTGCGAAAACGGGAGAAAAATATTTATTTTGATTTTCAACCTTTAGAATGCGAGCGTAGCCGCGGGATAGGCTAGTGATGAATAAGTTGTTTTCAGTAGGTATTTGGTCTACGCTGCATAAGTTCGTCTCTTCCCCGTATAATTTTATTTATCATACTTAAAATATTATAGGTATATTTCACTATCAACTATTTCGTCGTCATGATGGAACAAAGATAATTATAATTAAGTTTCGCTAAGGGTTCGCCCACAGGTAACAGTGGGTAGAAGTTTCGTAAATGCCTTATGCGGCCTTAAGGGCCCAACCTTGTGTTTCTTCCACAATAACTATCAGTTATAATCGAACACCCACAGACCAGAGAATTGGAAAGCTGCTTCGAAGCTGTTGTGTATTAAAGATTAGATGATGTGAACCACTTTATGGAGTTAAAATAATATGTAATTACATATTATGTATGTATAATAAGAAAATTTAATATAATTTTAATATTGAAAGCTATAAATTGTAAACTTGAAACTAATGCGTTTATTTTGATAATAATGTGAAATAATGTAGCTTTACGGCAAAATTTAAATATTCAAAGTATGTAGCCTATTTACATTCTGAAATGTAACCTTACACATTTGAGAGCGCACACAGAGCCTGATATATATATTTTTTTAGATTTTTTTATAATGATAGGTGGTTATTCGAGCAATGTGTAGGACACTTTTTACTGCGGAAAAATATTATCTCAAATCGTTACAAATACGACACGTTTGGCGCAGTTTGTAGTGACCCTACTTTCTTGCGCCAGCGGTCGCGGGTTCGAGTCCTGCTGGGGGCATTCATTTGTTAAACTCGGATGTTTGTACTCCAGTCATGGGTGTTTATATTTATAATATGTATATATTTAAACTTATATAATATGTAGTATATCAACTATCTGGTATCCGTAACACAAGCTTCCCTCGTAGCTTACCGGAACTACATGGCGCTGTGTGTAAGAATATCCTAGCATATTATAAATACAAATCCCTAGTGAAGATCCTGAAATGCAAAGCAAATGTGAGTCGCTGTTCGGTAGTCGCTAGTAATACTATATAGCAATAAAATATAACGCTGCTGTTTGTCATTCGACTACTCGTCGACAGTACGCCAGAAAGATAATAAGCCCACCTGGCTATGTTTACATTAAAAAGCATATCATGTTGTAACAATATACTGTTTAGTAATAATTGCAAAAGGTCTCGTCTATAACATTAACTGACCGGGAGTCGAATCCGACTCCGCTCCCACACGCTTCCAGATACGGTTATCTGTTAGGTTTATTTACGTTATTATGGTGAAGCTATAAAAAACGACTACGTTCGTTATTTATTACGATTAGATATTTTATTATAAGGTCATACATGAATTCTTTTATTTAGAGATGTCGTTAGGGATTTCTGGACTTTCTCTAGTTTTGGACATGAGTTCCAGCACTTTGTCTATTTATATTTTAATTTTTCGTTTCACTATGACCACTGCAATGCGATAGATATAAAGATAACTGTCGTAATATTTTTGGATTTCCAGTTTTAACTAATTATGAAACTTAAATAACAATATGTAATATAAGTCACACCCTTCGCATAGAACGGCGGGCTTGCGGTTGGATGTTAAGAGGCTGAAAACATAAACATCATCATCATCATCATCCCTTTTTTAACGTCCCTCTGCTGGGCACGGACCTCCCTCGGTACGGATCAGGCCTTATTCCACCGCGCTGGTCTTGTGCGTGTTGGCGGACTTCACATGTCAATTGAAAAACTTGCTAGGTTTTTATAAGACACGCAAGTTTCCTCACGATGTTTTCCTTCACTGTAACTTCATGGAGTCTACTACCAGTTCGGAAAGAATAAACCATTGACCTGAGAAGAACTGGCGAAAGAAACTCGATAACGCTATACACTCTACGGAGTACGGCCCTCAAAGTTCTTTTACTTCAGATAAAAACAAAGGCTATGCCTAATTGTGATAGTGTATTAGTCCCATTTCTGCAAAGGACACTAAGATAAAGCTTAGACGGTAAGCATTCTGTAATAACACTCTTCGGCATTGACATTAAGCAATGTTGTAGGAAATCGATACCTACATCGTTATCGTAACAACATTACATCAGTCATCATAGATCGTTGAAAATTAGAACGGATGTTACGTTCTTCGTTCGGCGGCGATTGCATTTTTCTTAGATATTCAATATGGTTCAAATAAACTATACATAGTCAAAGTGTTGGAGTGATGTAATGAATGAACTAGTTCTTGCTACCGAATTTGTTTAGGTCAAATACGAAAAACAATGGTTAATTTTGTTCTATTAAAAAAGTTATATACTTACGTACATACATACAATAAAATTCAGAGTTAGCATAATAAATATTTTGAATCTGAGAAATATACAATAACCGTTGTGATGTTGGCATTTACCTAGGAATAAACCCAGGAGAAGCGAGGGTGATTTGGTTACAAAAACAAGATTAATTAATTCAATTCAATTCTCTTGTTAATGGCTTCAAAGCGTGCCAGTTGAGCACAGATTATTTCGCCAGTATCACGTATAATGGAGAAGACACGAAGGAAACAAGATTATAATAACATGCTTGCGGTATTAACCATAAAGGTAATGCATTTAGCCATAAGAAGCCATGACTGTAAACACAATTTCTAAATATTGTAACATTGTAATTATCACTTGCTACTCAATTCTATACATACAAATAAAATTGTAGTGTCTGTTTTTAGTTTAAAATTAACAGCTTTACTAAATACATATGGAAGTAAATACTATACTAGCAACAAAAACCAATTTTTTAAAATTTTGTCTGTCTGTTTTTCCGGGTAATCTCTGAAACGGCTGGACCGATTTTGACGGGAGTTTCACTAGTCACTTAGAAGTTTTATTTATTTTAACAAGCGCAACCCGTAGCTTCGCTGAGACTAAACCTAGGGACGAATGATTTTCTAGTAAATAAATAAATAAATTTATTCTAATAGTACAATTGTTAGAAGATTTTTTGTAATCCAGTTTAAAGCACAGTTAAAACTTCAAAAAGTATTTCTTATTCAAGATTAGCTCGCATGAACAGAAATTTGTCCCCAAATAAAATTATTAGAGCGTGACACTTAATAACTAACTTACTTATTTTGTGGGCCATGTTTTGTCAAACTTTGTAATAAAAATATTCAACCATTTCGTAGCAGATTTTAAAATATGAGAGTTGGTTTTAAGGCAATGTAAAAATAATAAAAATAGTGACTAAAAGTAAACTAGTACTGTTTTTGACACTTAGTTTTTACTACATTTTTTGCGACTTTGTTTTTTAAAAGGCCACATAGTTTTATTGGGATGTAAACATTCATACTTCCTTACATTTAGCGAACATTTTTAGATAGTTTTATTTAAAATAACCGTTTTAACTCTAACTGTGAATTTAAAATTGATAATATCAAAATATATTCGTTCTAAGTTACTTGAATCTGTTAAATTGAATATTTTTTTCCAAAAACTTATTGAAGTAGTAGTAGTTATTTTATGGATACAGACGCCAAGTCTTAAGTTTTTAGGATTCAGCGTACCTAACACATAAAAATTTCAAAATTGTTTTCGCATATTAGGTAGTAAAGATGACATGGACAAAGACTTTGTTAACTTGATAACGAAAATAAATATTTAATAATAAGAATTATTAACTGCGAATTACAAGATTGCTATTATTAATGTTTAAATTAAAAAAAAAACATGGAATATTTATAAATAATGAGTAACCCTTACGGTTAAATTACGTTAGATTGACAGCACCTCGTTGGCCACAACGCGTAACGGTGGCGGTAGCGTGTGTCAAAATAATAATGTAAATGTATTGCGTAAGAGTATTAAGATGCTAAATTGAGCGACAGTTATCCATCGACCGGTCTGTGAGGAAGCGTGGGTGTTTCACTCACACCGTAGTCACTTATAATATTATAATGTTATACTTATAATGTTGTGGGAAAAACTTTAAGTAATGATATTACAAGTACGAAATATATAAAATATTTGTTTTGGAGAAAAGCATAGTGCAAAGGAATTTCTAAACTTTACAAAGTATTATTTAAGTAACTTTACAAGAAAGTCAAAAGTACAAATAAAAATATCTCAAATAATAATTATCAAAAATTATGTTAATATATAAATAATGTAATACATACTCGTAAATAGTATAACAATTCTAAGAACGTATAAAACATTATTTAAATACATAATAGAGAGTTTAAATAGATAATAGAGAGAATAGTAAGAGAGAGGGAAAAATATAATCAAGTATATAGGATACTTGATTATATATTTCCCTGTAAATAAGGAAATAATGTGTAATTGATATTATTTAAAAAGTATGATGCAAGTCGGTGTAACAGCTGCCACCACCGACCTCGCAAGGCCGAGCATCCGGCGACCGAATACGACGAGAGTTTTTTCAACGCATTCTCAGCAAGCGCCTAGCGGTACACCACCTTTAATAGCTGGTCCTTGATTCGACTCCAATCATGGGGGAATGTGTTATGTCATTTAAGTACTTTTAATAAAAGAACTTGCCTTCAGCTGGATCCTGTACTTGTAAATTCTTTATTTTATTGTAAGCTAGTGGCATATCAAAACTATGCCTATTGAAAGCTATTCTCTACAGAAATAAAAATGAATGTACGTATGTTTGTCCTCTATGCGTTCTTTATCTATCGATCCGATTGTGATGAAACTCTATGATTAGTTTGTAGACACCGGCAAACAATCCTGACGAAAAAAAAATTAGGTAGGTTCCTAAGTCATTCAAGCTTGGGGCGAGCCGCTATGTTCTTTATAGGTACATAATAATATGTACAAATTACAATGTGTTCGAGTCCTTTTAGCAACTAATCATCATCACCTTTGTATCAAAATATATCACAGTAATTTTTGTGTATTTTACGTACATCTTAGAGTGAGGTAAGCATCCCGTCATACTTGTAAGTAAACTCTAAACACATTAGTATTTTACAAAATGTTATTATAGACTACATATAAAATACCTAACTTAACTTAAGAAATTGGCCTGTTCAAAGAAACTTAAAATCATAAAACTTTTTGACATCTTAGTTATCATTATTTGACGAAAACTAATATTTAGCTAGCTAAGCTAAACATAATTAGAGTGTCACCGTTATCAACATATTAAAAAAATTAACCTTCAGTAAATTCTATGTTCACAGACAATATAAAATATTAAGATTCGTGGGAAATATGCAAATGTCATTAAAATGAATTCGATTCAATTAAAAAAAGGAATCGCTAAGAATGTCGATGTATTTCTCAGTAGATCCCATGCGCCTGCGCAACTGGTTTGGTTGCTCCATTTCCGCTCAACCTGTTATGATTAATAATAAACTATTGCCAAAAACATGTATGGTTTTAATCCGTATCCATTTTTATATTTGTTTTTTTAAGTAGTCCTGATTATCTAATGCTGTAGACATTTTCTACACAAGTTATAGCATGTGGCTTCGCTTACTTTTCTATACCTATTTATTCATTAAAGGATAAAAACACCACAATGTTTAAAATTTAAATATGTTTGAACATTAACCATGATTTGTAGGTATAGGAGCGCGTAAAACTGTAAATTAACGCTGTGCTTAAAAATCTTATGGACCGATTGTAATGACCGATAAGATAAAATTACTAAATGAAACTATCTTTTCGGATTTTGTCCCGGATTTATTACGATTTTTGGTTCCCGACGTTTCGGATGCTTTACATCAATCATGGTCACGGGAGAGTCTCTCCCAAAAATCATAATAAATCCGCGACAAAATCCGAAAAGATACTTAGTTTCATTTATAATGTCAAATATTCGCGTAAACCTAAGAAAATATTATAAAAAAACTAATTGGAACACTTGGCTTCTATTTTTATAGACTTTTGGACTAACTTTCAATAGGGGGACATGTTTTTATGTATGATCCACCGTTAATTCTTTGATCTTGATAACTTTCTATGAGTTGAATCTCAAGTAGAACTAAAGGTGGATTAAGCTTAAAGTTTTAGGAACATTAAAGCAATTTTGAAGTAGATGTACTTTAATAAAGTAAAAATATATTCATCGTTTTATTTATCCCTATTGCTTAATGTTGATCAAATTACCTAGAATCTAGTTAGTAGCTATAATTGATATTTTTGTCTTATATAGATACGTATTAAATATCTATCCTTGTCCTTGATTTTAAAGAAGTTTCACAGATACTCCTGCTTTTTCCTTTGACTATTAAAACAGCTTGTTTATGTTAACCATAGATATAATATTTTAACTCAATGATGTTTTAACACTGTTAACATAAACAAGCTGTTTTAATAGTCAAAAGAAAAAGCATTACGTAAATCTCTCTGTGGGGCAGTAGGTAGGTACCTGTCCCCCTTGATCTTTAATAAGTTTTCACTGATGACCAAATAAAGTTGCCAATATTATTAACCTTCGCGAGTATTGTTAATAGTTTGTAATAAATTAAGAAATGTACGTTTACTGATAATTTGGGAAAATTACAAAGCTTTATTTAGTTGTGCAAAACATCTGGATTTGAGCAATCTGTGAGACATTTCAGTACATTATTTTTTGCATAAATTTTGACCACATAAATTCTATTTATATTGTTTGACCGATTTTAAAGAGGAAGAAGTTTTTACGCAATATATATACAACTTGTGGATCACATTTCATAGTTAATTTTTATTACCCAATCTCTATGGAGCAGGTTGTTTGAAAGCTATTTTGTATTTTTTATATTATATTTATTTGTATATGAGTAATCTTATAATTGCTTATGGCTTCTAGTTCTTTGCGTATACAAGGTTTAATTACTGTATTATTTACACACTTTACTTTAATGTTGATACTATTAATATTGTTAAGAGCTTGGCCTCAAAAAACCGTAGTTTGAAGCTAGATTGGTAACAATAAAGTGACAGATTTTGCAATATAAAATATTTGTTGCATGTCATTAAGACGCTACATTGATAAAAACAGAATATAGAACATAGAAAATATCCAATCGATTTTACTATTTCATATTTAAGCTAAGCTATACTTCAGCCCTTTTTAATGCCCCATTGCTGTGCACGGTCCTCCCTCAGTACGAGGTTGATCAGGCCATAGTCCACCGCGCTGGCCTAGTGCGTGTTAGCGGACTTCACATGTCTTTCGAAAACTTGCTAGGCTTACTCAGACATGCAGGTTTCCTCACGATGTTATCCTTCACCGTAAGACAAGTGGTTATCATAATAGAAACGATTCGCACATGATATCAGAAGTGCAAGACCCGGATTTGAACCCACATCACTCGGCTTTACAAGTGAGCGCGTTACCTCTGGGTTACCACTGCCTTTGCGAAAACAATCACGTAACCTTACGTCATAATAAATCTATCGGTAATTTAATTTGCGGTTACTCGGGTTTATTTCATACTTATTTGGACACTACATATTTAATAAAGGTGTTATATAAATTAAATTAAAGTCAAAAGTAGATGACCTTTGTCCAGTTTTAACTCTCACGACGAAATGTAACTATTATTCTTTTGAATATATGAATTAAAAAGTTGTAACTATACATTTAAATTAAAAATTTCCAATAATATGAATACAAAATACTATACAGAAATATATATTTTGGGAAATAATATTGAAATTGAAATAGTCATCATTATCGATACAAAGGGCGAAACTATAGTTTTTTTTGATATTTGTTTGTTTGTCTGTATGTTTGTTTCTTTCGGCATTAGAAGAAAATCACTGGACCAATTTTGATGAAATTTGGTAAGATGGTAGCTTGTTTTCCAGGTCAATGTACAGGATACTTTTTACTGCGAGAAAATACCTCATTTCTGAGAGAAATCTACTATCAGCTTTAAAACATATCTATCGTGTATAATTTGTACATCACTTTTGTATCAGCTTCACCTGAGCTAAAAGTGTCACATTTCTTTGAAAGTTTACGACGGATATGCGTACTGCTATATATGTAACAGCTGAATGATTGGAGCTTCCTGAAACTGTAAAGGGCAAAAGCCCTTATTGGGTAAAACCCAAATCATTACTAGGAAGGTATTGGCCACAATGTCAGAGATGGAGAGTTCGATTTCCGTGTAGTGCAAATATTTAAAGCATTGATGCATTGATGCAGAAAATGTGTTTATGAATCATTATTGTATTGCATTATACAGAAAATTCTACAAAGTGGAAAAAATACCAAAGTACCGATTCTTTGTCATCTACATCTCGTTCATTTTCTCATCAGAACTGCCCTTTAAACATAATTTTAATTAATGTAGAGTTTGTAATACATACCTACATACATAATATTTTTCTTTTCTCTTGACTCTATAAGTTTTAAGCACTTTGTTTACATTACCTTAAGTTAAATAGGCATTAAAGTTAAATCTCACACAATAACCACTCTATCGGATAATCTTTTCTCATATACATTTGGACGACGGACAATGGGGTGAACAGACGTGCCCGGTAATGAGCTATTAATACAAGGTCGTACTTACAGCAGTTATGAATAGACTATTTGGCGTACATAGTTTAAAAGCAGCTTTATTAGATCTAAATTTCATTTCAAATAATTTTATACATCATATACCTATCACATTACTTGTTAATAAGCATTTTTAATGCCTGTAGGTATTAGGTATATACATATAACGGCTGGAGCGATTTTGACGGGACTTTCACTCGCTAGCTAATTTTACAAAGAGTAACTTAGGCTTCTTTTATTTTAGAAATCCTATTTATTCTAATAACGGGACGGATTTTTGTGCTACAAACTTTAAATTTGGCAGGGATGACCTCGGGATGAACCCGAGCGAAGCGAGGGTGAGTTGCTAGTTTAAAATATATTTAAGTTCATAATACCGCAGTTGGCATGTTGTCGTTGTTGTTTATTAGAAAGTAACTTGACTCGATCATAATTACACAAATATTAACATGATTGAAAATATTTTAATAAATTTAATAAGGATATAACCAGATTTGTATGTAAAAAGCATACCTGAAAGTATCAAACTCCAGGAACTCGCGACACTTCAGGCAAAACTAGTGAAACAAAATCATAGAAAAGATTATTGAATATATTTAACCTTAAATATAAAGCTTTTCGGTGTGATGAAGCTTTATATGTTCAATTAGCTGTAAAGTTTCAAGCAATAGAGCCTTTGTCAGGTAGACCTTGTTAGAACAATACAGGGATTTTAGGTTAAGCAAAAAATGTTCTTATATAGCCTATTTGTTTAATGTATTAACATTTTTTTATTGTAGAGTTTTGAAATAAATATGATTTATTTTGAGAACAACATTTAAAATTTTTATATGGTTTGTTTAATTCATATATTAATAATTGCTCTTGACCTAAAATTGTTTTTATTAAATTTCGAAACTTCAAAAAGGAGGAGGTCCTCAATTCGATTGGTATTTTTTTATGTATGTACACCGATTACTCTGAGATTTATGATCCGATTTACGTGATTCTTCTTTAGTTTGATTCGAATAGTTGCCATTTACCTATTTCTATTAAAATTTATAGCAGACATAGTTGCACCGACTTCAAACCTATCATTAGGTAGTACATACAAGTAATTGTGTTTTAATTAATATTATTTATTATTTACCATAACGTTATTTTATCCTTTTTAGTTTTTGATGTCGGTTTTCTTAAACGCTTAAAGTTTTTATTAATTTATATTATTTTTAGTTTTTCAAGTCGGTTTTTAAACGTTGTTTTTATTAAATTCTGTTATTTACTCTAAAGTTTATTAAATTAGTTGTCTAAAAATCGATTGATGTCAAGTTCTCACGGGCACGCGTGTCAACCCCGATGCATCGGATAGGTTTCGGACTCCCACAGGTGTATCTGTCCGCATACCTCGCGGTCATGCGGAACATGCCCACTCCTATTACCACCATTGAATAGCACTTTAATTTATTTTTTATGGGAAATTATTATTTTTTTTAATTTTATGGTATTCATTAAAGTTATAATAAGTGTTTATAAAACAAAATACCATAATAATCATAACTAATAACTTTCGCCTATTTAACATCTCTGCTCGTAGAGTTAACTAGATCGATGTAACATTCCTCTCTTCGTCCCTAAGTTTGTGCGAGTGAGGCCGCGGGTTCCACTAGTTTATCTTTATAAATTATAGCCTATGGGATGATCTGATGTTATTGAAGTGTTTTTGCGTGAAAGAGTAACAAACATCGAGTCGTACAAACTTTCGCGTTAATTGTAATATTTGTAGGATAATTCTACACTATTGTATTTGGAACTTTAGGTGTATTAAAGGATAATTACATAAATTCATGCCTCTGACCACTGTAGGTAATACCATCAGCCTCACTACTTGTTAATAAATTCACAATTCGTTACACCAAAAGATACATGACGTTTATTGTACTCAGTACAAATAAAAAAAACTATGCCAGTATGTTACAACAATTTCAACAAAAGCACCGTTATAATAATATTTTAATAAAACAAAGTCGTAATAAGAAGGTATCACTCTTGGGAACAACCTGATGCGGTTAGCGGTCGCTTCAACTCCCACGGGCTAACATACTAACCTACCGCTTTTTGTTTACTTTTGCCTGTTAATTGACTCTTTATATTCTTTTAATTATACCTACGTTTTTTAACGCACTTTTAATTACGAGAAGGCACACATCTTCACTTGTTTATTTTTGCAGAACAGGTTCTACTTCATTCTAGAGAAATGTATAAAAATAACATTTAATCTTTACTCATGACTTCAGTATAAATAAAAGATTTATATATGAATTACATTAAAGCGTAAGCGAAAGCGAAGTAACGAAGTAACTCTTCCACAAGGTGGATCGACCACTTGGTTAAAGTTCTAGGACCTCACTAGATACGGATGGCATCAGAGCGATTGTCATGGAAATCTTCGAGCACCCTATGCCCAGCAGTGGACATGTTTGAGACTGAGACGACCTGCTTGACTTTTCTATGTATTCTCGTATATTTTCTTATATTAAGCCACATACAGTAAATGTAACAATATACTCCATATGATTTATGATGAGCGATAATTTTCAATGTAGCGCTGTAAACGCCAATTACCGTTAAATGAGCGTCTAGAAATAGAAGACGGTTATTACTTAATATGTGCAGGAGTCGGTATAGTGATTTGACGTGACTGCGCACGCGCAAGGGGTACTGCGATTATCGTCTCGTATAGTGAACGGTGTCCATGTGGTAAAATATCAGCGATCAAATTCTTAAATTGATTTGAATATAAACTAAACTAATAAGGGAGAAAAAAAAATTAGCGTGGAAAAAACGTTTAGCAAACGCCAAATAGTACAATTTGACGTCTTCGAAACGTATAAATGAAGAATTCTGCTGTAAGGGACCTCAAATTAATATAAAACCTTACAATGATGTTGGAGATAAGGAAGTAGCTAATTATAATATTATAATGTGAAATATTTCTTGATACCAGCTATTTTTCCCTTCGTCATTCGTCGGGCCGGAATTTTTACTGCTTACATAATTAATTAAGTCTGGTAGCTTTTTGCAATATACTTTTATTCTATGGGAATCTTATCTTTCACGCTGGCGATTTGACAGATAAGGATAAATTAAAAAAAATGTTAAAACTAAAAAGCGGCTTGACCTATTTAAATTATATTTTTTTTCTCTTTTATTGGGGATGTATCAGCGGTGGTTTTGATATAAAAATAGGAGGATAACTCCAAAAAATAATTACTAAATCGAATAAATCAGAACTTTTCATTTTGTATGGGAAATCATTAAACGTTAAAACGTTCTTAGAACAAGCAAAGCGAGGGTAACTAGCTAGTTATATAAAAAAATAGTCTTTCAATATATATGGTAACACTATTCCAGGTGACGTTTTGTATCGCGATGCATCTATTTTCAGCGCAATTAGTAAAACGCGCTCTACTCATATTTCAAACGCGCCGTATTTCAAATATTGACTTTAAAGACTTCATTTAGTTTCGATTCACGTGACATATGAAAGTTTCTTTTATCCGGTTACAGGCAGATCCGTCGTGTTTTTCCCCGGAAGTTTTATAACGGAAGCTGTAACTTTATAGTTTTTATATTTTATATTATGATCAGTGTTATATATCTATCTGATTATCTGATTATCTATCGATTTTTATTAAGTTTAGTAAATTTTGACTATGAATTTAAAAATAATAATTCTATGTTTAGAAATGAATATGGATTATTTAATGAGTGGCACAATGAAGTATAAATATTTCATTTTGTATAGTATTTGTACACACTGAAACTGATTTCATTATTTGACGCGACCAGTAATTGATCAGGCGAATGAAAACTTCTTAGGTAGGATAAACATTTTTACAACGTAAGAATGATGTCTGTTTCTGATCATATCTTTGTCAGAAAATCCTCATAATATAGTTTGTATAAAATAAACTATTCAAGGACTGCTTCATGAATCAAACCATGGTATATGGATCATTGGTTCATCCAAGCCAGCAACAATTACAAAATATATGCATAAGTAGAGTCGTATTCGAGAGCTAGTTTATGAATTAGGTTAGATGTTAAATAATTCGAGAATCTTCTACAACCTACAGATGTAAAGGTTAATTATATATTATACATTTCGTGTCAATCAATCGCGTCGAGAACTCAAAAGGCCTACGCAAGCATTAGCATGGCGCTATCGCCTACATAGACACGCTTCTTAGAATTTTGACTAATTCTATTATCTATATTATTATTAAATTGAAGAAGTAACTACATTATAATTGAGATAACTTAAATATTTAGCCCTTTTTAGGGAACTTTTTTATACACACAATCGTTGGGCACTAGCATCTCAGTCTATCCTATACGGGATCCTAGGGAATCAGTTCAGGTCATAGTTCACCATGCTAACCAAGTGTGAGGTGGTGGACATGTCTTACGAATTATTTCTAGATTCTTTAAGATGTGCAAGTTTCGTCAAGAGCTTTTCCTACAGTGTAAGACATGTTATAATCATATTTAAAATGTTTCGCGCATAAAAATATCAGAGGCGCGAGTTCGGTTTTCAAAGCGAATACGTCATCTGGACTACCACTGCACTGCCTTAATTATTATCGTTATGTGTATTTTTTTTATTTACTGATGATGGTAGAACAAAAGATAAAAAAAAGTGCGTGTGTACAAAGTACACATGTCAGAAGCGAAACTTGAATTTAAATTAAGGCTAACTCTTTCCCGTCTCTGAGCGCCTTATTTTTTTTCGTTTCATCGAGTTTGAAATCACAACGATTCTAAAGAAGTTTCACTTCAAAAATGTTAGTTCGAAACCGTCTCGCACTTATCCGATTTATGTAACGGTCCACAGGTTTCAGTAGTTCGAGATCAAAGACCTCATACCTCGGGAAGTTGTAGCAAAACATCGGTATATGGATCTCGGAAACGTTTAGTGGAACAAAACTTCCTTCTTCGTTTGTTTTGAATTCGTTCGTAGTGTTGCGCTTTCTGCAGGTGTTACTTATGAATTATTGGTAGTATTTTTAGATTCCACATAACAGCCATTTGACAGACTTTAAAAAACTGAGGTATTGAGTTTGTATGATTTTTGTTTAAGATTTTGGTTTTTAATTTGTTTAATGAACTTGAAATGAAAATAGTTAAAGAAAATTAATGTGTAATTTTCTGAACCCTACCTAATTTTTAAACTCTTTTTAAAAACCCTGTTTAATTTTAAAAGTAGCCTCAGTTACTCCTTATAATAACAGTGATCTGCCAGTGAAGGTCCTCTCAAAATCGGTTCCGTCGTTTCAGAGATTAGTCTGAATAAACAGACGGACAAAATAAGAGTTTTTAGTTATGTATAATTAGGTCGATATTACAATTACTTTAATTATATTTATCTGAATAGAGTATAAATGTTTAGATAAGGACCTCACTTACAAAAATATCATAGAAGTCATAAATTGCCTTTGGAGTATGCAAGCTAATTAACTTGCATAAAACATCGTATGTATAACAAATAGATTGTTAATATTAGTTTTAAATTCTTTAATGATGAATAAATTATAAGATAAATTTAGTACGTACATAATAAATTTCGATCAATTAAACTTCAAATCAGTTTTCAAAGTGCAAAGGTCACTTATTTTTATCGTCATCTATATATGGAAACAAAAATCTAGTTTAAAATTCATATTTAATTATTACATTTTAATTATAGTATTAAAAATGTATAAATATAAAAAACACAGTTTGAGCAAAGGTGATTTGTATGTTGGTGCGTGACCTAATAATCATATCCCTCGCATAATGTAGATCTAATCAAAAAACCTTACAACTAAAAATTTAAAAGTTTAAAAACTTATTTTAAGACACAACTTCGATAATATGTTTTAACCATGGTTTTAACAAATTAAAATGACTATAAAATTATAACAACAAATATCGAACCTAAAATAGCCTTTATTTAAATCCTTTAATGTTAATTAATTGTTAATGTTGATAAATATTGAAAATAATAAGGTAAAAATATTACAAAACTGGTTATGATTAACTTAAATCCACACAAAAATCATATGAATTTATATATCTGTCAAAATATACTTATCCTTAAATTAATTACAAACTGGAACTGATTTTATTATCCTCTTAATTTGTTGTTACATTGCACTGTATATATATATATATATATATATATATATATATATATATATATATATATATATATATATATATATATATATATGATATTTACATGTGCGAATCATTTCTTTCATGATTACCACTGTTTGAAAAAACCTAGCAAGTTTTTGAAAGGCATGTGAAATCCGCCAGCGCGGTAGATTATGGACTGAGGGAGGCCCGTGCCCAGCAGCGGGACGTTGAAAAGGGCTGAAGACATAATCTGTTGATATCTTTGGGAAATATTTTTTCGGGATGATATATTATCTGGTCCACTTGGACCAGCAATGTACAAGCAGTCGTGCTCACTACACAAACTAATGCCTACAGCGGGACTCGAACCCGCGACCGCTTGCATAGCAAGTAACGGATCACAAGAAACTGAGCCAAACGTGTCATTCTAAGATTATGCTGCAATTGTACATAAATATTGCTTATAGATAAAAACGCATATATTATCAGTGTGAAAAGGTATTCTATTCTAGATAATTGAGGAGAAATTGCCGATAAAATGCGTTATGGACAATTAAACCGATAGAATTTAATGAAATTTGCCTCGCAATTAGCACGCAATTTTTTAATATAGTTGCAGTGATAGCTTAAAAATATAATAATGATAAAATTATATGACAATATAATTTCTGAAATAAGTATATTTATGCGTCTATCTTTTCTACCTGTTATTGTTTTTATTTGTATTTAGTCATTTTTAACGCCCCACCTTTCCCTTTAATAAGTTCACCACACAATACTTTTTGAGGTATTGATTTGAATTTAAAAATGTGAAATCTGAATAGTATTAGGTACAATATGTTGTTCGCATCAAATTCATTTGATAATCCAGAAGTTGGATAGAGGAACTGTTTAATAGAGACTAGTTAGACCTTTGAGTTATTTATAGTCGTTCTTAAATATCCTTAATGTTGACCAGAATAATAAATTATCATTACACAAAATGTAATTAAAATAGGACCAGTATTTTTGCGAAAAACGCGAACACACAAACAGATTACTAGCAGATGACACACAAATATAATTTTATAATATAAATAATTATTATTTTAAAACGTTTAAACCACGAATCGCTTATTAAATATACTAACGGTGTATGACTGTTATATGTAATAATAACATTTCGGCTATCGCGAGCAGCTTATGTTATTGAAAACAGAAACAAAGCCGTCACAGAACGATGGGCGTGGGCCGCTCCTCTTCACGCAGTTTGCACACCGTAATGATACCCCTACTAGCGAAACACTAAAGCTTTATTCAAAAACAAATTTAAACTGTTATTTGTGATTAGTTTTAATAAATATTGGATAAAAAAACCAAATTATTTTTCTCTTGTATAACATTTTTTTTTTTTAAATATGCAAATATGTATGGCTTTAAATACTTTTTTTTCTAATTTTGAGTAAAGCTGAATGATAATTACAATGAAAGCTCATCTGAATATTTATATAGTCTATACTTAATATTATAAAGAAGTAAAGTTTGTGTGTTTGTATATTTGTTAAATTGTAAGGGGTAATCTCGGGATCTACTAAACCGATTTTAAAAATTCTTTCACACAGAAAGCCACATTATTGCTGTGTGTCATAGGTTATATAAAAAAACCGAAAAATAAAAAGGCTTTTACGTGGTAGTCCGTTTTGCAAAGTGAATCGGAGAAAAAACGGTCGAATGAAAGCGTTTCTTACGAACGCTGCCTTAACTATGAAAGATACATTTTTGAGTTCTAGAGAAAAATTGTGGAACTTGAAAATGCCTACAAAAATTAAGTTATTTAAACACTCTGTACTATCCTTTTTGATTATTAACATTATGCCCAACGAAGTGGGCACGGGTCAGCTAGTAATTAATATTTATCTGATTACAATTGAAAGTAGATAATATATTATATAATTTTCTTATTTCAAATGAAGCCAAGTACTTGTTAGAGTAAAGTGAGAACTCATAGTAATTCCACGTTTTTAGAACCAGAAGAAGACTTAAGTGATGGTACGAAGTTCAAGGGATACATTGTTACTGGAGGATGTGATTGAGATACATCTGAGATGGCTCTTAGATTTCGTTATAATCATAACCTTTAAAAACTTTTTATACGTTCTTTGCTCTACCGACTACCAAGCTCTTTTACTAAATATTAACAAATTCCTCCGCCGCATCTGTCTTTCTGTCTGTCTCTGTTCGCGATAAACTAAAAACTACTGCACCGATTTTCATACTATTTTCACCAATGGATAGAGTGGTTCTCGAGAAAGGCTTCAGTAGGTTTATAACTAGCGGAACCCGCGGCTTCGCTCGCGCTAAATCTAGACTATGAACCTAAGCGAAGCTAGGGTGAATTACTAGTTTTTAGTATATGCAAACTGTATTAATACTTTTTTTTTAAAATTAAGTTGCGTATAATTTTGAAGAAAATATTAATTT
The DNA here is from genome assembly GCA_905231865.2 of Boloria selene. Classification (NCBI taxonomy): domain Eukaryota; kingdom Metazoa; phylum Arthropoda; class Insecta; order Lepidoptera; family Nymphalidae; genus Boloria; species Boloria selene. The sequence continues at coordinate 1,009,991 of HG993134.1, forward strand.
TGATAGAAGAGAAATTATCCTGATTTTTCTAAAGTTAATATCCGTAGTCCGTGAACTCGCGCTAGGCCAGCTTTGTGGGCTATGGTCTGATTTTACTCGCATTGAAGGGCTAAATATAATACAAACAAAAATAAATGATCTTTTTGCTTACAGTAACGTATTTACAGACGGATAAGTTAAATCGCTGCTGACTTTTTTAGTCGATCAGCAATCAACAAGTTACCGCATAATAGAGCACATTAAGAACTTTACATTTTCAACTTGTTGACGTACTTGAGTTTGTATTTACGTAAGCCATTGTTAGGAGTAAACCAGTGATTATGTTTCTGCGCTGTAACTTGTAAGGAAACAAGCGTGAAGGTGACTAACTGATGGAACTTTGTATCGATATATTTGCTGCTAACAAATATGAGTATTGTTCGCAGTTACATATATATCGATATAAATCATATTAATTAAAAAGGTAATATTACTTGAAAACAATTTTAAAGTATTTTTACTCCGTTATACTTAAAAAAGCCTTGAAAATTTGTTTACAATTCACCAATATATGTATTAGAATAGTACTGTATAGAGTCGAATTAAATACTCTTATTTTTGGAGTCGATTAACAACTTCATGGTGTAAAATATGACCAAACTATGCATAATAACATGGTACTTATATAAAAATTCGGCCACTCCCTGGGATTGGATACAAAATATTATCTCTTTCTTCTTTTCACCTTTAGCGAACATGTCAACAATTTATGTAATTAAAAAAATGCTTATACATATTAAAGCTTCATTAAAACCTAATCACATTTGTGTAAAAATTGTAAAAACTACAATATTTTGAAAATTAACGAATTGCAAATATATATTAATTATTACATCTATTAAAAATGGAATGGAATACATATTGTATGTACGTTCGTGAACAAAAATAGTTATATATTCTTTTATTACTTTATTCGAAACAAATTAAAGGATACATTATTACATAAACTTACGTAATATACAGTTTTATAGTCAAATAAGGTGGTAAGTTGATAATAATGATAGTTTAGAGATCTATTCCCATCCATTAGCTTCCAAATCACGTGATGGTGGAGTAAGAACGGGCATTTCCTTTGAGCTCCAAAGGTTCCGACGGATGCGACCTGTTGACTTGCGACGGTGTAGCCTAATAAATCGTATCCAGGCACGTGTAATGCTTTATATCCGTAGACGTGATGGCTTTCAAGAGAAGATGCCATGGATTCATTACATTACATTATTAGTTTTCGCCTACAAAAGGTAAATAGATCGTTTATGGGGCAAGGTGTACGCATGTATAATAAAATTCCACAGTCCATATTGAACTTGCCTTTGAGGCAATTTAAATCAAAAATTAAAAATACGTTATTGAATAAGGCTTATTACACTGTAGCGGAATACCTAGAAGATGTAAATGTGTGGGATTAGTGACTGGTTGTGTCTCACGTAGGATAAATAGATAAATTGTAATACAATATTGTTACCAAATGTTTTTTTGAAAAGAGCAATTGTTGAGTTGCTCGCCGGTTCTCAGCAGAACAGCTTTCCGAGCCGGTGGTAGTTTACTCACAGACTTACAGACTGACTTTTAATTTTGATAATGTAAAAAAGACGATTTAAAAGAGCTTGTAAAGTCTATTTGAATAAAGAATATTTTTATTTGATTAAAGGATAGCCATTACTTACACATGTTACATTTGTGTAGTTTGCCCTATGTAATTTTTTCATTGATCTAGTGAACGTAGAAAATACCGCTGTAGCTTAGGGGGTCCAGGGTTCAAGTCTTGACTCAGGCCATATTAGTTATCTCACTTTTCCGATTTTTTTTGATGGTGATTAACTGTCTCGAAGCACGCAATAATGTTGATATCCACCAGTTAGAGTCGTTTAACGAATTTTAGCTCCATTAATGTTTGGCCGTGAAAGAACAGATAATTGTGGTTTAGAGTAGTTTAAAATTAACGAAGATGATCTTCAATATAAGACTTTAAATATTGTCAATGGATTCTTAAAGTTATTAGTGAACTAGTATAAGTCGTAAGTAGAAGAAGTCATATTCAAATTAATCAATAATTTATATTTCTCAAAATCTCTTTTTAGAGTTAGTGAAAAGAATGATGTAACTTTCAAAGTAAAAAATATTATGCATGAAGTATTGTAGTAATAAACTAAACATATGGACAGACGTGTAGACGTTGCAATATATTTAATAATAGCCATCTGTTACAGTTTATACTGAATGACCTCATTTTTATCGAATAAACGTTCTTAATAAATCTAGTGTCTCATGAGGTTCACCATGTGGGTACAATAGTTTTAGAAATAAATTTATTTATTGATTATATAATTATATGGCCATGGAACTGCTCTAAATAGAAAGGAGATCAGGCTCTAGTCTATCACCAAGTGCAGGTTAGTGGTATAATACTTGTCTTGCGAAAACTTGCTAGATTCTTTCAGTTTTCATACACTGATTTCCTCTTTTTCTTAAGACAAGTAGTAATCATTTTTAAAATGATTTATTCATGAGAATATCACAAGAGTAAGACTCTGGATGAGCCCTATTCACGAAAAGGCTTTAGAACAGTAAATAGAAATAAAAAGCTTTACAAAAGGTTTGATAGATTAAAAATTTTGATATGTTGTATTGAGTTTGTTAAGTCTTTTAAATTCAAATTGCTTAATTTCCTTTACCATCTTCAGATTTTCGCTTATACATTAGTTTCGGTATATTTTAGCTACTAAAAAGTTCTACTCAGTGTTGGTAAGAATTAAAATTGTAACAATTTACATTTAAAATGTTGTTTTTCGACTAATAATTACAGCAATATGGACTTTTAAAAAAATGAACAATCATACTTTCCAATAAAGTCAAACTTCCAACTTTAAAACTTGTAATATACTATACTAATTTAGTTATGGTCTGTAAAACATATCAAAAATGTATATCGACCGGACTATTTGTAAGATAATCCTCCTCGATACACTACTTATATATTTACAACACTGTGTTTATCTTTCTTTCACATTTAAAAAAAATACTTGTATCCTGTGCTTTTGTGAAGAATGGTCACATTATTTAACACTTCTAATAGAGCATGTGATAAATTGTTTATTGACACAACTGTGCATAAACTGGCATCTTTTGTTTCACACAACGCAGCAGTGTGTTAAATAATATTTATATTATAAGGTGTGCACTAGTTTTATCAGGCTACCACTGCCTTTATAAGAAGCGAATACTTTATTTGCTAACAGAAGTCTGCAATCTGTAATTTCTTACTTGTGAGTTGCTTCATATAGGTGAGGTAGATCACTTTGACTGAAAAATCATCGAGACATGCCTATATTGCCTGGCATCTATTGTAGATACAACAATTTTTTTCTTTTCAAACATTGTTACTACTGAGTATATTATGTTTTTTTTATTTATGAATCATATGTTTACGTTCCGGTAATTGACGCTTTAGATTGACGTTGACTGTGACTTTGTAATAGTAAATACAATACATAATAATTTTTCCTCTTATTAGATATGAAATAGAAGCAGTTACATAATTCTTACAATTTAATGACAACCATCTTTAACGTCCCACTGCTGGGCATAGGTCTTCCTACAGTACGAGGGGAGCAGGCCATAGTCCACCAGCTGGCCAACTGCGAGAGATCTTATTGCAAAAAAAATATATTTAAGGCTGCGGTACTAGCCAACGGCCTTGAGGATCTGGGCGGAGCCTGTCATATTCCCCGCGCCACTCGCTTTCCCTCCGCTACATTTTTACGCGCGCATTTTATGTCAGGCCGCTAGACCACAAGGTACGTCGGCCGCCGGCGAGTGGCTTACCTACCGAAAGTCGGATTTCTTTTTTTTTAATTTATATTTTCCCATTATTAGTGTAGACATAATAAGCAGGTAATTTGTAGAAAAATGTTTTTAATAACATATTCGAGCAATTTATTTAAAAAAAAATGTGTGGCAATCAGGGACTGCCGCGGTAAAGCTATTGCATAGCATTTTTCATCAACTTATGCAATTATAAAAAACGACACGAATAATAATAGAAAAAAGAGTATTTAATACATTGAAAGTTTTATTATAAAGCATTATCTAGTTAAATAAAGTTTATTTAAATATCATAAAAAATATTTTTACATAAATAAAATAATTATTATTTGTATCTATTATTAATTTATTTGAACATTTGTTACATATTAAATAATAATGTAAAAATTTATTTTATTTTATGATGTTAATAAATAATACATACCGGCAACTACCCTCAAATTCTACAAACGTACTACTCAAAGTAATATTATGTAGAAACAATTTTTATCACTTATATTATCACAGTAAATTATCTTTCAATCAATAGTTGAACACACCGGTCCGATCACCGAAGTTAAGCAACGTCGGGCGCGGTCAATACTTGGATGGGTGACCGCCTGGGAACACCGTTACGTGACCTGACGTTGGCTTTTTGTTTTTAATTTTGCAAAAATTCATTTTATTTCAGTCCTCAAACAATATTGTCATATGTCAATTATAATTTTTATTGATAATTTTTAAAAAATCACTCGACGGATTTCGATAAAATTTAAATGGGACCTGGGTAGTAAGCCTTTCGCAACCAAAAAAATCCAAATCGGTTCAGGCGTCTTCGTGAACATACATAAATAAGAAGATTCCGTTCACCTCCGCCTATTTGGAAGTCGGTTAAAAATACCTAGGTAGTTTTTGAAGGTAATAGGCAAAAAGGGAACGGAACACTCACCCAATTAATTAAAATGAAACTGTTTTTTGACTTTATAAGCAAGTTTTTTATTCACACATATTGAAGTAATTGAATCGCAGTAGTATTTCAGAAAGGTTAAAAATAAGAATTCTTGATAATTTAAATTTTTATTAAACACACTAGTATATTATACAGATTACAGTAGCTGACACAAGAGAAAGAATACATTTTTTACGAAGTATTAATACAGTATTTATGAAGACTCACTAAATTAGTTTACGAAGACACCTTAAATTTATAATAATAAAACCTTTTATTTTCTATAAATATTATAAAGTATTACAATATGCATCTTGTTTTTAAAAAATTCCTGGGGCTCCCCAATATTAATTAAAAATTATTTACTATATTAATATTTCTTTTATGGCTTCACTGGCAGCCATGTACTCGGCTTCAGTAGTGAATAAAGCCACACCACAGTGTTTTGTTTACGACTTGACCAAGTGACTAGACCCCCATTCCTTAAAAATAAATAGCCTGTGTTAGAATTCCTACTATCTAAGTCACCAGCATAGTCAGAATCAGAGTAGCCGACTAAATCTATACTACCTTTATACACAATAGACTTTTCATTTGTATTTATTCAGTAACGAAGGATTCTTTTAAATGCAGTTACATGTGAAGGACCTGGATCATTTATATACCTACTTACAACATTAAAATTGACACATAAGTCAAAAACAATAATGCTCCCACTGCTTCTCTATATGAAAATTTACAGACACATTACTTGTATTCTTACATAAATGTACTTTATGTCAGCAGGAGTACTGCTACTTCTAGCATCTGACAAATTAAATTTATTTATTATTGACTTAATATAATGTTTTTATTTATACTTATTATTATATTCCATAGTTTTATTTATTTCCATACCTATAAATGAGTTAAAATTTAATAACTTTATATTAAAATTTTGTTTGAGACCACTTCATATCATAGACAAAATAATTTTACTTTTACTTAATAATAATCCATATAAACATAAAGAATTAAAAAACTTTGACATCATTAAGAGATCCAACTGATGATTTGAACTCATAAGTAGATAAAAATGAACAAAATTTCTTATTTCAACATCTAGAAGATTGAGTCCATATATGGATTTAACTAACTTACATACTTTTGTAGGTCCGGCTCCCACTCCCTCTGTCAGCTCCATGTATATCTCCTCAGATAACTCACCATACAGGAAGGCCACATCAAACTATTCTATGTGTAGGTCATCTTACGCTGCAATGCTAGGTAGTAAGAGTAACCTAATGGAGTTGTACCTGCAAGTGGGTGAAAAAGTATCATAATGTTAATACCACTAATAGAACTAATGAACTTCTTTCTTACACGCATATTTTCCTGTCTCTCGTAAAGTATGTAGATAATTATTCGTATGTTGATAGTGATGGGGTTTTTAAAATAATTTAATGATGTCATGTTTATAATAATTAGAAGTAAAGTAGTCGCTAAAAATCTTTTTTTAATTCTCTCTGAAAGACAAATTAAATATAATTTATTAGTTTTTTTTGTAAATAAATTATACAGATACTTTTCTGATAAACCTAAGCATTTTATCGAAATATATTAATTGAGAATGATAATATTATTACTATGATCAAAATTACACAAAATTACATGACTATTGAGTTTCGCGTCACTTTCTAGGGGTGCATGACCTTAGCGAACTTCGCTTGCGCGAACATATTATGATGGTTTTAAAACTAAAATAATTTCCTGTGGCTTCATTTTTGAATATTTTCAATTAGTTTTTTTGTATTCGAGTCGTAATTTTTTATAGTATATGTGGTTTGAAGGAACGTTTATCAAGCAATAATAAGCAATAGCATCCAACATTCACATAGGTACCTCCTTACATAATTTCATTTCAATTCAAATTAAAACAGGTAGGTAATAAGTATATGACTATTACAATAATTAGAGTTATAAACATCACTTACCTTCTCCTCTCTCATTTTGGCAGCAAGTTCACGCAAATCATTTCGTTTTTTTCTTAGCATGATGTAATACTGTAACACTGGTAGGTAGGTTTTCTGTTGATTCACAAAATATGATATGCAAGTCGGGAACAAGTTCACGCGTAGGAATAGGAACGTAGGTCCGTCGTCCAGTAATGCGTGAGCGGCACTGAGTTTGATGGGCGGTGACGGCATCCACGCGTCCCTCGCCCCGCGCAGGGCGACTCAGTGGCTTGGAAGTAAAAGCCGTAAGCGCCAAAACTATTTCTTTAAATTTAGAGAGAAAGATTTAAATAATATTTATTTATACTTTGGCGAAATTTTAGCACTGACTTTGAAATATTTTTCAATGTAAGTTTCAAGTTAATAAGTTATATTCAGCCAAACAAGAAAGCAAAAATAAGATAAAATAATGGTGTTTTATATTATTTTTTTCGTGTTACAAAACTTAACTAATCATGTTTCTGCTTTGGTATGTTTGTTCAGACTGAAATGAAAAACTACGTAAAAAAGTATAAGAGTTCTAGCATTTATATTTGAAAGGTAGTGTGATCTCAAAGATCTCGAAAATGTTGATTTTTTCGAGAGAGCAGCCTTAAGTCCACGGCTCTGCTCAAAAAATAGTCTATGAAACTCTTACCCGAATAGGTACTCTATCTGCTAGTTTTGGAGTTAAAACTATTACAGTAATGTTGGAGATTGACAGGTACTAAAAATAAGTATGAATATCCACGATAGTACTTTGCAGTAAGTCTAGTTAGTAGTTACAAGCAAAAGGTAGTACAAAATTATTCACAAAATTAAGTTAAGCTTCAAAAATGTCCCTAAATCGGAAAAATTGGATAATAAGACGAATACAAGTAGCAATCAATTACTCGTATTTGACGAAGCGAGTCGGACATGCTGGATAATCTCGCAAAGTGTAAAAGATTAGTTTCACGCATCCTTGAGAACGACATTTATTAAGACCGCTTAAGTGTTCGCTTTATCATCCTAACATTATTCAGATTTTGAAGGCAAAAACTCGGGTTCTTACTTCGAATCTATTTTTTGTGCTTGAAAATACTTATTATGAACTGTACCTACTGGTACAATTTTAACTACCGGTTTTGTTTATACTTGTGATTTATTTTTATTGACTTATAATAGGCAGGATGACATAATTTGGCCGTGTTTTTTTTTTATGGTAAAAAGGGGGCAAACGGGCAGGAGGCTCACCTGATTAGAAGTGATCACCTCCGCCCATGGACATCTGCAAGCCAGGCTTGCAGATGCGTTGCCGGCCTTTCAGGAAAGGGAGGGATGGATGAGGGAGGGAAGTGGGAGGGAGGGGGGAACGAAGGCGGAGGATGAAGGGAAGAGGGAGGGGGGAAGGAGAGTGGGCCTCCCGGACTCTCACTCACCGGACGAAACGCGACAGCATAGCTGCCACTTCACGCCGGTCTTCTGTGAGAGAGTGGTACTAATGAACTATACGGGGCGTGCCGGCCCATTCGGTTGCTACCATAACTCCTCTTAATTTACTAAAATAAAGTTAAACACGCATTGAGGTATAACAGTTACTTTTCAAGTAATTTTTAATATTGATGGAAATCTATAAGGTTACGAAATGTCTGATAACAAGAGATCATTTATTTTTTACCTTCTTAGATAATATGATTATTTTTTAAATGACAATAAACTTGCAAACAATAGTACAAACGGATAGTATATTTATTATTAGACATTATTAAGTAAATCACAAGGCCAGCGAACTTTAGTCTTGACAAGCCAAGCGTGTCAGTGACTCATCATTTACGTCTTTAAGATGCGCACGCGCCGAATTGTAAAGACACTACAAGTATAAGCAGTTGCACCTAATGTATGTAATATTTGAAATACTGTTGCTAAAGCATAGAAACCAGTTATTTTTATTTTTATAACTGTTTTCTTTTTAGGCTACGTTAGATTCAAATCTTTTGAAATGAGAGATAAACTTAAAATATCCTTAAATTTATCTGAGTATGCTATATGTAGTTTTTTTAAATCAACAGTTTTAAGGGATATATTTACAAAGCAACAAAGAAGCTGCAAGGAGAAGAAGGCTTACTGTGTAGGTTTATCCACACACGGTAAAACTGGCACTGATTATTATGCCAGTCCTATTTTTGAACTTTAACTTATCAAATGTTATTTCGTAGAACACGGATAAAAACACTTCCAGGCATATTCAAATTTTGAATTTTATCCTTTATATCACAACACTAATTAAAAAGCTTAAAACTTAAAATAGTGTTGTATACTGTGTAGTGATTAAGAGAGATTATTTTCTAGAATAAAATATATAATATATTAAATTTTCGTACATACAATAATATAAATAAGTATAACGTTAAAACATTAACAATCTGCACCATAAAGTTCCATGGTAAGCTACGAGGCTTGTGTTATAGATGCCAGATAGGTGATTGTATGCCCTTAGGGGGTCTCGAACCCGTGACCGCTGGCACAGCAAGTAGGGTAACTACAAACTAAGCTAAACGTATCTTCGATCTGTATAGAAAGTGATGCTATTCAGATATAGATAGAATATTTTATATAACATGTAATAAAATACGATATTACATGGACTAGGAAAGTTATTCAATATTAGTACAAAAGTATTTTCCGAGCCGAGGATTCTGAAGCGAAACGAAGCGTTAAGCATATCAGCGTATGGTACGTCACATTGGTCTGAGTGTTAATATCGCATTATATAATTTTTTATATTTCCTGTTAATAATCTCATAATCCATTATTATAATAATCTCGTTAATTATATTTTTTATTTGTGTGATATCTTATAGTTATGGTAAGCTTATTTTCCTTTTGTAAAGAAATAGCACTCATAAGTTGGTGTTTCTTTATTAACTATAGCTATCCTATTTTTTTTATATTTCACTAGTGTATGTTACCAGGTAATACAAGGATTCTAATGAAACTACGTACATCGAGATCGGTTAAGGCGTTCAGAAGTTATGGTGGAATAAAGAAACTTACATACATACATAAACCCTGAAAACATAACACTCCTATTTTTGGGCAGTCGTGTAAATATACCTCTTATCTATTTATACAAACCACCGAAAGTATGTCTGTGTTAGAATTTTTACCTTAATAAATATTAATAGTAATGATGAATTCACGGTATTAAGGTCATTAAATACCACAGGATGGGGTAATAATGTTGTTTTTCGTAATATTATAAAACATCCAAATATTTTTGTCAATAAACAATTATCCAGTTATGTACTAATACATAATATTATAAGACAAATAATACAATTTTAAGAAGAATCTGTAGTAGAAGAATATCAAATGTCTGATATCGCTTACGCCGAGTTAGTAACTATTTTTATGGACAATGTATACATCTATACAACAGGATCCCAGAAAACGTTCAAAAAGCTTCTATTGCCAAATTAAAAAAAATTGTGAAGGAACGTTTGTGTACTAAAGGCTATTATTTGATTAACGATTTCTTAGAAGACAGTACGCCTTGGGAATGATGTGATCGCCGTCAGGCTATTTCAACATATAGAATTATTGTTAATTTACAATTCAATTTAAAAAAAGAGTGAGAATAAGATTAAAAAAAATATTAGTCCCGCTGAGTTTCTTTCGCCAGTTCTTCTCAGGTCAGAGGTTTCTTCTTTCCGAACTGGTGGTAGACTCATGACGTTCAGTAAGAAATTGTAACAATTTTTATGCTGAATAAAATATTTTGATTTGATTTGATTTGATTTGATAGAGACGAACTCGAGTAGAGCGAGGATAAGTCACTAGTCAATCTTATTAGTAGACATTATTACCGAATGCTACTCGTATAATGATTTAATTGTTTAATCTCCTTCCCTCCTCCCTCCCTCTCCCTCCCTCCCTCTTCCTTCATCCTCTGTCTTCGTTCCCCCCTCTCTCCTGCCTCCCTCCCTTTCCTGAAAGGCCGGCAACGCATCTGCAAGTCTGGCTTGCAGATGTCCATGGGCGGAGGTGATCACTTCCCATTAGGTGAGCCTGATGCCCGTTTGCCCCCTTTTTGCCATAAAAAAAACACGTTTGGCGCAGTTTGTAGTGCTTAGTAATAGTACTTCCTTGCGCCGGTGGTCGTGGGTTCGCGTCGCAGTGCGGGCATTCTTTTGTTAAATTTGGTTGTTTGTACTCCAGTTATGGGTGTTTATATTTATAATAAAAATTATTAATTTTTAAAAATTATTTTTAACATTTTATTTATTTTAACTAGCGCAATCCGTGGCTTCCCGTGGCGGTAAGTCCAGGGACGAAGCCGAGCGAAGCGAGGGTGACTCGCTAGTTTCTAAATAAATTGGATTCAGAAACTAAAAGCAATACACTGTGTTGAGCTGTAAAGTTTACACTGGCGTGATACATGTAAATGTAGTATTGTTCGAACACACTATAACCACGAGCCGTAACGGCAAGGATGTACTCGCAGTACACCTATCAGTGTTGTCTGCCCCGGGAAGCGTGTCCCGGAAAATCGATTTTAATATATGATTGCGTTTTTCAAAGTAAATAAAGTAATTATGTATCAATTGATTTCATATTAATACTTCCTTAGATTTACTCTAATATTTAACGTAGATGAAAAGATAGATTGAGTTATTTTTTTTCAATTCTATTACATTATAGTACTTAAATAATGTAATAAGTAGTTTGCACACTACGAGTAAATTGACAAAAAATGATTTAAAGAGAACAGGAAAAATTTTTTTCTCCCGAATCAATCGTGTTAATTCACCAAATTAATTACTTTATTAAAAAAATATTAATATAAAAAATAATTTATTATTAGATGATATATAACTAACAACTGAATAATAAACAATCTAAACTACTATAGTTGAATTTATATTTATGTTTCATACCAAACAATATAAGGAAATATTTATTTACGCACAAACACGAGTAAAGCCGCAGGAAAACGCAAGTTCTACTTACAAAACTCCCGGACGCAGTACCGCGCCTCTATCGCACACGTGATCGCTTGACTAACCGCTGGAACAATGCTACTTCACTATTTACACTAATATATAATGTACATACGATTTAATCACGAGACCTTCATAAAAACGTGCCTATGCTTTATAAATATTAAAAATAAAAAATAAAACAATTGTTACAGTACAGTACCTACATTTTCTGTCACTTTCGATTGTTTCATTTCCTTTGTTTTCATTCTCTATAGTGAAAAGTTCGGAGTAAAATAAAAAAAATATATATAAGTAAGTCCCCAAAGCAGTATACGATTCATCTATATATATTAATGGATAGATGAATTATAATAATGTAATAGTACGTTTGACCCACAAATAATATTAAAATAAAACTATATTTTCGGATTTTGTCGCCGTCACGGGAGAGACTGTGATTGCCTTAAAGCATTCAAATCTTCCGGAGTCAAAAATCAAAGTAATAAAAGTTTAGTTAATTAATTTAATACTTTTCATTAAAGAAACATACGTTTATTACTTATTAGTATTACATTTATATAAACTGAACTCTATTTTCATTTCGTAACAAGGTACAGATGCAGAACAATAGGTCTCTATGGTAGAGTCGTGAAATGTGCTCGAGCTTAAAGGTTGTAACGAATCAAGCACTAGTTTCTACGAATTATAATCGGAAGTGGAGAACGCTACGTGAATTGTGGTAATAAAGAATTAGTATGAAAATACAAATAATTAAAAGTAAATTTATTACGGATTCGTTTTTAAGTTTTTGGAACCGGGTACTTTTAAATTTTATTGTTTTTTTTAATAAAAGTAGACTAAGTTACTTCTTACAATATCAGCTATCTCCCAGTGAAAGTGCAGTCAAAATCGGTACAGCCATTTCACAATAAACTGAAGATAGAGACAAAAACAGTCTTAAGCAAATATTCCGTACACTCTCGTCATTTTGTCAGTCGGTTCGTTTCTATAAATAAATTTGCAAGTTCATAAACATAAAAATACTATGGACTGTAAGAAGGGTTAACGAACGGGGACCACACACAGACATTGTTTGAGGACGTCCGTTCTTAGATTATTATCTGATTACTAGAATTTGTATTTGTATACGTATTATATAATTTGGTTTAACGTAAATATACTGAGATAAATTTATTATCATTAATCAAAAAATAATTATTAGGTACTTTTTTTTAGAAGACAGTACGCCTTCGGAATGATTTGATCGCCGCCAGGCTATTTCAACATACATAATTATTGTTAATTTACAATTTAATTAAAAAAAAGAGTGAGAATAAGATAAAAAAAAATATTAGTCCCGCTGAGTTTCTTTCGTCAGTTCTTCTCAGGTCAGAGGTTTCTTCTTTCCGAACTGGTGGTAGACTCATGACGTTCAGTAAGAAATTGTAACAATTTTTATGCTGAATAAAATATTTTTATTTGATTTGATTTGATAAAAAATATCTGAGGCACTAAGTATGTCCTTACGAAGTATTATTTAACTTTCGACTGTTGCATCGTTTCTGAAAAAGAATCGAAAATGCTTAATATTTACTTGCCATATAGTAGCAAGTATATAGTTCTTGGGCCTAAAAAATCTTCATAAATTACTTATTATGTAGTATCCAGTGAAAGAGGCTTTTTCCTTACTCATACTTATGTGAACGATAAGCTAAACAAAAGCTTGCTTGTATATGTATTTAAGCTAAAGCTAAAGTCATTAATTATCTTATTAAAATTTTCCTTACAATAGAATAACATTTTTCTGTGTTTTATTTTATTTTCCTATGTAGTTTAAGTATAAAGCACTTAGAAGCATTCCTTTCTAGGGCTTAAAGTTTACACTAATGAATTCAAGCTTATCTAAACTGTGAAATGAATGTAAATATGTACTAGAATATTCATAATTTGTATTATGGAAACTTAAGTGTAAATGACCGCTAATTAGACATAAAGCAACATGACGTACAGGGCTTAAAATATCCATTGTAATAATAATATTGATGCTCTATCACAATCCTTTACTACGTATTTACTATGAAATATTTGTTATAGAACAAAATTTACTATGAAAAACGAATGATCTAAGCGTTATCCATAGTACGTGCGTACGCGCAGTCGGTAGCGTCACATACATTACAGGAGCTTGGCGATCATTCCGCGCCGAACCTCCGCGCGCGACGCATGTGTCGCGACGCTCGCAGTAGTGCGCTACCGGTGGATTCCGAGTGTCCTGTGATGTGCTGTGATAAGTGGTCGCCCTAAGGGCTGTGTTTAGTGATTGGAATTTTTAATACCGGTATGTATCTAAAAAATAATAATATTTTGTGTATTAGTTATTATTTACGTCGGTATTTGATGTATTTCTTATGCATGTTTTGTTTTTCTTTGAAAATTGTTTGTTAACTTAAATGTCTTATTGGATTCGATTTTTGCCTCGCAAATGGCTAATTTTATAACATTTTTTATCTATTTACGCTTGAAGTCTATCGTCTTTAAATTATTAAATTTTTTCACTTCATTTTGGTATTCATATTTTTTGATTAAAAAATCTTTCTGGCTGATTTTCATAAAAATTATTACTTTAAAGTAGAGTGGAGAGAAGCCGCATTACTAAACTTGTATTATCAAAAGCTCATTTTGATTATTCGATTACAGTTATAGAGCACTAGCTCGAGTGTGCTTTAAGCTCAGGACATGAGCACTTACGTGTTTATTCTTGACCTTCAGCCGCATCATTAAATGCTTCAGATACATTCGTCATCCCGTTATAATTTGGTCTAGTATAATTGAGTTGCATTAAATATTCTTATATTTAAAAATATAATTTTTACCTGTGGAGTGACTCATTATATTTTTTTTAATTTTAAGCACAGAAAAACGTCAAGCTTTCATAACGTTATTTAAAAATTAATAATCCATATAAATATACTAAATTTAATTAGATTTATCTTACTATTTATTATTTTCCTTTCATTCTGAAAGGTCTCTGGAAGAAATAGAAAAGAAAAATTAAAGAGCCATCTATTGTACACATAATTTTTTAAATAATCTATTGTATATAAATAATCAATATTTTTGTTATACTAAGCATTTTTAGTAACAACTAAAAATACTTTTCCATTATTATTGTCAACATCTTAATAATTACATCTTCATTCAATTTATTTTCGTAAATTACTTTTTATTTTCAAATGTTCAATATTCTTATCAAGGACAAATACATTGAACAATGGAAAATTGATTGCCGAAAGGAAAATCTAATCGACTATTTGCAACATATTTACTTAATCAAGCGTTGCACGTTTTTACTACTCACAACATGATTCACTTTAAATTTGCCTTTAAACCTACCTACTTTGTGACAACTTATTTTTAAATGACTCACTTCTTTACTTTTAGTTCCTGTTTCCATAAAATGGAAAATTTATAGTTAAGAAAATTGTCTTATAAACTATTTCTTATACTTAACTACTAACTCCTGAAGCTGAAGGGTTTGTTTGTTTGGTTGAACGCGCTAATCTCAGGAACTACTGGTATTAAAAATTCTTTTTGTGTTGGATAGCCCATTTATCGAGGAATGTTTTAAGCTATATTACATTATGCTGTGACTACTAGGAACGGAGAATCAATGAAAAATGTTGCAAAAACGAGCGAAAAATACTTTTAATTTTTTTTGATTGAACGTGAGCGGAGCCGCGGGAAAGATTAGTGTATAATAAAGCAATTTGTAGTTGAACAAAATGTGCTTGTGAATTCTGTTGGAGATTTCTTCGTATGACCATTGTTATATCAATCAACCCTTTAAAATGGATTTATAATGTCCTTCCGGTTGATTTTGGCTACGCATCTCACTGAGACTAGCAATATGCGCAAGATTTATTGCAGACTGTATTACATACACATTTAATTATGCAGCCACAATTACTCTCGTATTCTTTATCACACTGACTCATCTAAAAATTGGATGGGATAATTATTCGACGACTATTAAGTGTCGTATAAATGACTTTACATAGTCTACGACTCTTTAAAGAACTGTCATACCAACTTCCCATCTTTCTTAAACTCTCTTCACATAAAACTCACATAAATATTCACAATCAGACTCGAACCCAAGACCCTTGGATCCGTAGCCTTACGTACTAACCACTAGACATTAATAAGTCAAGTCACGACAAACTAATTATTGTAGCTACAAAAAAGAAATTGCATGGAAATCCGCCGTGAGCCTCGTATTTACTACTCGTACAAACGGGATCTCGAACCTACGGGATTGCTTCAGTCAACATCATATTATTTGTTTTTCTTATTGAAGTTATCGATAAAACCATTGATCTTTAAATACCACTCTTAAACAAAAAGTTAAGCTTAAAGCTTTTAAGATATAATTTATTGAACTTTGGTGTGAAAATTAACATTATTTTTGTTTATCTTCTATCCGTTTGATCAGTAGGAAGTGCTTTGTTCCAGAACATTAATATAACGGATGATGAATAATAATAGCTTCGACATATAATATTTTTAAAATTACAGGTTCGTAAAGTTTAAAAAATATTTTATTTTTGAATAACTCACAAATTATCCGTAACAATGAGAAAAACAAAATGTAGAGGGACTAAAAGCTAAAATTATTATTAAAACTAAAAACCTTAAAAAATATAATATAATAACTAAAATATATTATTAAAATCGGTGAACATCTATAAAAAAATACATACAACGGAACATATAACCTCCTCCTTTTTTGAAGTCGTTTAAAAAGGAGTCCCTTTAGGCCCCTAAGTTGTTATGTTTGGGGTAAAGTGATATTATGTAACAAAAACAAAAAAATCTAATATATTACTATAAAAATAGTATATATACAAGCGACTCGCTTTCGCTTCGCTTGGGCTCGTTCGATCGATCGCTTCGATCGAGCGCGCGAGAAGCCGTGGGTTCTGCTAGTGTATTATACATATAAATCTTCCTCTTGAATCACTCTATCTATAAAAAAACGCATCATAATCCGTTGCGTAGTTAAAGATCTAAGCATACATAGGGACAGACAGACATCGGGAAGCGACTTTGTTTTATACTATGTAGTGATAAACATAATTATTTACTACTCTACTCCGTAAACATGTAAAAAATTGTAGAAATACCGTTATTTCCTTCAATACATCACTATTAACAACTATGATCGAGCTTGTCGTAAGCTGAGTAATGCATTGAAACATACGTAAGCTGTAAGCTGTGTGTATAAAATATTATTTTACCAGTATTAAATTAAAAAAACCTTATAAATGAGGAATTGGGTAACTGTTGCTTTATCACATACATCTTCTGATACCACTGCGCCTTTAAACAATCAATCGTTAAATTGTTAAAGGTGTACTAAACACTTAGGTGTAATTTAATTAAAATCTAGTATGTATTTGAAAGTCCAATAAACGTTAAAGGGCCTAGGTGGTCTTCCAATATAATCGAACATAAATCTAAGATAAAAGATAATGAGATAGAGTAAAGAAGGTAAGAGTTGATGGACCTCTATGAGTTCCTTAACTATTCAACCAACGAGATGCGAGTGAAGCATGGATAACTCGGTAGTGTATTGGATAAGTCAATAAAAACTTGCTTAAAACGAATAGTATTTTCGCATTTGTTATAGTCATTGTTGCAATTGTAAAAAATCTAATAATTTTACAGTAATTTCTATGGCAACTTAGTATGGTAATTGCGTAACAAAAATCGATCTTTTGTTAAGTATATTCAATTCTAAGGCCTCTTTAGATGAGATAACGAATTTAAAAATCTGCTATGACACAGCGATTAAAGTCATTTTGGTTCAATTTTTATAAATTCTATTCGTAACTGATTGTTGAATGTAATTACGTCTGAGCTACCTCCTTTCTTAGTGGTGGTCGTAAAAGAAGGTCTTTGTTAACTTTAACTCTTCCATTGAAGTAGCGATGGTTTAGTTTATTGAGGCATTTCATAGTTTTCTTTGAAATAATTGATTAAAATTGTAGCCATCACATTGAATGTAGGTACTTAGTTTGCTTTAACGTGCCTATACTAATAAGTAAAAAGTAAATTGCTTGGGGTTTACAGTTCATTAAATAAATAGGCATCAATGAATTTGCTTTAAAAATGTAAATTATATTAGTTTTTGATATTCAAATTTAATTACATTTATAGGTAGACTGTTTGTGGATAAAGCGCTACAATAAAATAAAAATAAAATAAAAAAAATAAAAAAAACTATGTTTCGAACATACCAGTATGTGAACAAAAAGTTTTATACATTAAAGCGCAGGCAAGTTTAAGTTACTTGTGTTTCTTATAATTATTAGATTTTGTACCACTTTGTAAATATGTGGCACATAAATCTTATGCATGTCAAACGCATTTCACGCGTTGAGGCGTGAAAAATGAAAATTTAATCATTAATTGCTTTCGACTAATTGATCGTTCGCTTTAGGAACGCTGCGTGTATAGAAATAGTTTTTTTCTACGGCTATAAAATAATAATATGGGTCTTCAATTCCTAGATTGTTATATACTTCACAGACAATATGAATGAAAGCTAGGAACTCTACATTGAAGTTTTCATTTCATTTCGAAATACATTCTGAAGTCTTGAAAAAAATAAATAAAAAGGAGTTAATATAGAGTAGATAGACAATATAATTTGCAAGCAATATCGTATAAAAAAGATTTCTTCAGGGCAAGTTTAAGGAAATGACCAATTGTAATTCCCCGTGTACAAATACTATAGTTAATAACTGTACGTACATAAAAGTAGATACTTTACTTTTAAGTTTTATTTATGTTATATCAATGTTCTTACCTGAATAGGGTAAAAATTTTGCTTTTTAATAAATATAAACATTTGTTCCGTATAGGAATCGAACGCGCGATATTTTTATTTTTAGGTTTAAAGTGTAAGGTAGAAAGTGTTACAGTGTATTTATTAGTTTCTCCAAAATGCCTGTAAATTCGTTATAATTGTATTTTATCAATTCGAGAAGGTTGGTTGTTTATTTAGGATAGCTTTGAGTATCTTTTACTCGTTTTTAAGGAACCTTTGGGTTGGGGAATGTAAACATTATTTTTACCTTTATTATCACTTTTAAACCTTTGAAGGTTATTCTATAAGAATTTGTCATCAATCTACTGCAACTAGTGTTCAACGAATATTAATCAAGTAACTGATGCAATAATGTAATTCCCCGGCGCGTATACTATCTCCATGGATATGTACAAAAATGATTGATTCAAAAAAAGATAGTAAGAAAATAATGTTGATTAAATCTTTTAAATAGGGATTTTTTATCCGACACTAGTAGACCGGTTGCTGTCTTATCCCGATGTAATTTTTTTGTGTTTAAAGATCATTCAAAAACTTAGATTTTCCGATTTTTTTCGCTATTTTCATTTTTTTCTAAGAAACTTTCTTACCACCGTCAATACTTCAAAACAAGGTTCACCATTCTCTTCGTAAAATTAAATAATAAAAAATGGGTAGTAGTTTTATATTACTGTAGTGCTGTAACTGACATACGTTCACAATAGATGTATCTCTTTAAACATTTCCAAACTATACAACTTACACATCATAATGACTACATTTAATAATTCAAACATTGCACGACATTATCTTTTGAGCGATCGAGTGCATTTTACATCATTTTTTTATGAAAGATAATTTTCAATTATACACCATTTGTTGCTTGTTTCTCGCGGTTTCTGCATTGCTCCAATAGATGGGTTGCACATTTTTCTGTGAGAAATAAATAACAATAGAGTAAGCTCTCACGCTCTCGGAGCTTGCGCCATCTCTTCGAATTTGCAGATGTCACTGTTATTTTATATTAATACGTGATAACTTAATAATTTTGCAATATTTTTCACTAGTTACTGTGTACGGTTTCGCTTATGTGTACTTTAAAACTGATTATCGGTTCTTACACGTAAAATATAGACGGGTTAAAATACGGACGGGTATAAATAATTCATGGGATTAGGATTTTCGCGATCTATTGTTAAAAAAGATACGATGTTTAACATCAGTATAACAACATATTACGCATTATTTTAATTACTTTAAGTTAGTTATAGTAAGTATATTTATATAAAGCACATTTTACTAGAAGCCATTGAAAAGCTCCTATAAGTTTTTCTATCCATTATGCATCAGCTCCATATTTTGAAATTTTATATAGTTTTTAGGACACTTATAACTTTAATTGCGTAAAATAAAGCATTTTAGGTAGAAAGCTTAGTGTCAAAAACGTGTTGGAGTATCTATGTATTATAAAAAACTATTTATGCATAGTAACTAAATCGGTCAGTCAATATTAGTATATGCGATGATGGATGGAATGCGTCGACTCACTCGATTATATTTGATTTGTTGTTACAGTGAACGTCAATTCAATTTTATTTACCCATCGGTTCTTAAATAACTACGACTACCCTTCTACTTCTCACACGAGATTAAACTGGTTCAAACTAATAATATGCATTTAGTTATTTTAGAAATCATAGGTTCGATGCTCGATAGGGTAAGTTTATATAACATTTTCAATAAAAATTCTTTTCGGAATTTTACGCGGATTTAAATACATTAGTCCAAATATTTTAAATGCTTCATAGGCTATAATAATCTCTTCTCAAGACTCCGCAATTAAATCCGCGGAAAAATTCGAAAAGTTGGTATTATTCCATTTTTTGTATTTCAAGATTCAATTGCATCATTGCAGGTCAGTAGAGAAAATACATTTCCATTAGTCCAAGTATCATCACTACATAGTATAAAACAAAGTCGCCTTTTCTGTCCCTATATCCCTATGTGCGCTTAAATCTTTAAAACTACGCAACGGATTTTGATGCGGTTTTTTTTAATAGATAGAGTGATTCAAGAGGAAGGTTTATATGCATAACTAACTTTACCTGTGCTAAATCTAGTTCTTAATAAAAGCAAATATATATTCAGATATATTGTTAAGTGATTGAGTGGTATATTAGTAATAATAAGATTGAACAAGATGCTGTTACTTCCGAGAATCTATTACGTTCGCATCATCTCTGTATGACTCATACATTATTCATTTGACCTTTAGTCACAATAAATTGAAATCTGCCAATAACCATTGCTTCAACTTTGAAGAAGATTTCTAATCTTTGCCATTTTATCGATGGGTATCGATTTCCATTTATTTTTTGATAGACAAACTTCTCTAGAGTAAGCTTCATAAAAACCTAGTACCCCTAAGGAATAGTGCCATTTCCATATAATTACTTTTTAACTAAAGTAGCTTATGTGTTATCCGCCCCTCTGATATTCATAAACAACATGATTACCACTTATCTTCCGGTGAAGGAAAACATCGTGAGGAAAACTGTATGTCTGTGAAAAACTAGCAGGTTTTCGAAAGACATATGAAGTCCGTCAACCCGAACTAGGCCCATGTGGCATGTGGTGGTGGACTATTGCCTGATACCTCTTGTATGCAAGGGAGGCCCGTGCCCAGCTGTGGGTCGTTTAAAAAGGCTAAATATTTAATATTTATTTACTAACTATAAAGGTAATTGCCATATAAAATTTGCTGGTATTTGTTTTACAATCTTATTTTTAATTGTTTCATTATGGCGTAGTGTTAGTGAAAGGAATTAGTAGATGAAAGTTTTAATACTATTTTCGTGAAGCTTTATTCTTTTGTATCACATAGACCAAAAAATTATTTCTAATTACATATTTCCATGCGCCTCGATGTTGCTATTATGAATACAACTCTCACTTTTTCTCTTTTTAATTCTAACATCCATTGTATTTTTTGAATTTACATAATTTAGATGATAAGTTAGAGATTGCACCTAGAACAGGGGCTTTTAGGACTATGCGTGTTACTTATAGATGTCTAATATACTCTCATTTAATATCTATTTGATCTAATATACACTTAGGCTAAAAAGTATTTAAGTGGATAGGTAAATAAATAAATATGTTGGGACATTATTACACACACCACCATCTAGTTCCGTGGTAAGCTACGAGGCTTGTGTTACGGATAGCAGATAGTTGATGTACTACACATATATAACTATAAATACATACATATAAGAAAAAAGACACCCGTGATTGAAGTACAAACATTCGTGCTTAACAAATGAATGCCCCCAACGGGACTCGAATCCGCGACCGCTGGCGCAGCAAGTAGGGTCACTACAAACTGAGCCAAACATGTTATCAAAAATATTGTTGTTCATTCATAATGTAAACAAGTATATGAAATTGTGCATTAAAAAGTGAATGCATAACCAGATCTATTGGAAAGCTGTGTGTCAAAATCAATAGAACATTTACATTTCACGCGTCGCGTGTGCATAGGAATCTTGCTATCACAAACAATGTATACGAGGCATGCTTCATTTGTATTGTGTTGTTTTCAGTTAATAATTAGTTTATGAGTTATGAGTGATAGTGGCATTTTTCTTGCTTTATCAATGTTTTTTGTAAGTCGCCGACTTGTGACGTTTTTAATATTAACGATTTGTGGTCCATCGATATCTTTTTTTCGGGGAACCTGCCTAGCTGGCGGCTTATTTTTTAATAGATAATGTATCTTTTTCATTAGATATATTGTTATTAATAATATGGTTTTTACTATTGAAAGGTGGTGATTTTTAAAGCATTTTTGTAATCGGATTTTGGTTTCTAGGTCTCTTCGTTTCGAGTTTATACGGCAATGGCCACTAAAGTTAGTTTAAAGATGTTGAAACTAAGAAATAAGTCTAAACAAGTATTAGTTATTATTTTTTAAATACCAATTTTTATTTCATGACCTAAGCTTGACATTCCATAGCGTTTCTTTAAGTCCGCAACCAATAAGTTTTTTCACCGGCGCACGCGCAGATGTACCATTGTTTGGTGGGTACTGGGTAGCTCTCACTCTTGCATTCCAGTTGTGGACGTTGCCCTTTGCTTGATTTATTCCCAATGCAAACCCTTACTTAAACTGCATTTAAAATGAGACGTCTCTATTTTTTTTTTATTGTATTCGAATATATTTATTCTTTTATGTTTTGAGAGGTTTTTTAATAAAAATAAAAATCAACACTCGATTTTAGTTTTTCTACTTACATCATTTTAAACGTCGATATTGAATCTTAAGAAAAGTTATACATAGAAAGAAATAACATTAACTTATTATATAATTTTGAAATAAGGTTCTTTAATGTCTCGCCCTTGATAAAATTTAAAAATGTATTAAAATGTGGTATTTGCTTAGCTATCGGTAAGCAGCATCCGTTCGCCAAGGTTATACGGACTGATAAGGATCGGTTAGGCTCGTCGTCCACCGACGCTATGCAATTTACTTTTAATGCGTTTCATTTGGGGTTACAGTTAATATTAATCATTAATTATAATTGGTTTGGCAACATATTGAAGAAGAATACCGTAGATGGTGGTTTGATTACATTTTAGAATGTTATTTTACTATGACATTTCTCATGTTTTTTTTAATTATGTAATCAAATATTGCATGATTATTTTAAATCATTTTCATCTCATTGAAATATATTTCTTATAAAGAAATGGTCACAGTTAATCTAATTTAAACTGCTGTTAAACGTGGTGGATTGTAGCCTTTATTAATACGGAGTGATAAACGTTTATTCAAAGTGGGTTAACTCTTTCAGGTTAGGTGGTCAGTTTTCTAACCACTTATTCTCGGTTGTTTAAAATATATTTCCATGTCATCTATCGACAATATGTTTTTACATTATATTTTTTAAAGTCATCGGTGATCGTGTGTTTCGAAAATTTGACAGTAAGGCGCGACGGTGATGTTAATTCAACAATTTGAAAAAGTAGTGGAGTGCTATTTTTTCAACTGAGCATTTTAAAATTGGATAATAAAAGTAAGAGTGTTTATTGTGTTATGAATTTTGTATTTGTCTGTTATGAAGTATTACTTTAATTGATTAATGATAGAAAATAAACTTTATCATTTCTATTTTTTTGTAAATAACCTAAATAATATGGTGGTTAGTTTACTAACCACTGTGGCTGTAGTAGGTGTAATTTCATTCATTTTATAGATGAAATAGATAGACCTAATTAGTAAATTTTTCAGAATAAACGTGACGTTTAAGAAGTACTTTTAGACAATTTCCTTCAGATGGTGAGAGCATGTGTAGTCTGGAACCAGATGAAGAATCCAGATCATTGTATGATGGACCACAAAATCTGATGATGCTCGGCGACATACCCTCAAAACTACAGACAGGACTTGATGATAAATTTGTCTCGGACAATGACGTACATTTATCAAATTTTGCTAGTACTTCAGATAGTCATGATGTCGATACCGAACAGTCGTATTTCAACAACATCTAATTAAGCTGTTGTGGCGGAACCAAAATAGAAGACGATTTTCAGGATGTAAGAACCGAGCGGTTATACAGGGGTGCAGGCATTCCAAATCATATAAAAGATTTAGAGAGTGTCATGCCTACACACTATTTCACTTTTTGGTCACAGGATCTAATTGAAATAATTTTCTTTCAAACGAATCTGTATGCTACCCGAAAAGGCACCCCTTATACTCCTACAACGACTGAAGAAATAGAAATATTTCTTCCTCTTGACGCTACGGTTCTAAAGAGGAAAGATAAAAGATCAGTTTTTATTCTTACTCATTATTTAGATTCGACGAAAACGGGTGTCGTTACTTGTAGAGAACGCAATGGAGACCCGATTTGAAGTAGCTTGTCCTGAGGTCGTGATGCAGTACAGATGTATGAACTTAATTGTCGAATACGACCAATTGAAACGTACTTATGCAATAGACGGAAAGTCTCAGTCTTTAGCCTTAGTCTTTTTTTATTTTCTGGACTGCGCTGCAGTCTAGAAAATAAAAACGATCGTAGAATTGTGTACTGAAGAACTCTAGCACCAGCTCAGGCGAAGTACCGCAAGCCAAATTCTACACGATCCCTAAATAGCTCTGAATCGTCTTCCCCACTCCCAGTTTTAATAAAATGCCACAAACCATTAGTTTTGACAGAATAACGCACGGAAAGCAATATGCATCAGCCAAAGCGATCTACTTCACGAAGGTGCGCGAAATGCAGCACTAAAAAAAAGTCCAGCACGTACTCTATGGCAACGTCGCACCTGTAAAGTCCCTCTTTGTATCCATAAAGATAAAACCTTTTTTAGACTTTCACAGAAAAAAAATTAAACCTATAATAATTTTTTCTTTCTCATTCCTGTGTTGATTATTTTACATGCCAACCGTCACAGTGGTTAGCAAACTAACCACCTAATTCCCAAAAAGCCTTATGTCGGATTTTCGTAAAATATTTTTTTTATTAATAGTTAAACCTACACTAAACATATTTTACAATTGTTTTATTTGTAACGTCATCCATAAAAAAGTGTGCCTGAAAGAGTTAATCCTTTGGGACCAATATTTGTTATAACTGTGATAACGTTTTGTACCTACAACTTAGTATAGGGGACTTAGACTGTCATTTTCCAATGCAATAAAATGTAAAAATAAAAAAATCATAGCAAAATTGATGAAAAATCGCTTCGGCCATAGAATTGTGGGATTCAGGGTCAGGATATCAGCGTCTGCACATCTAGAGGTTCTGGGTTCGAGTCCTGGAAGCTTAATTATTGATTATTACTGTACTTAAAGAATCAGTATCAGCACTGAGTGGGAAAAGTGGCGGTATTTAACCTTTTTGCGTTGGAGAACATATAAGTCCCTTGGTCTTTCCTTAACTCTCACTGGTCGTGTCGAATTATCATCTGAATTTGAAAGTGAAATGAATAAATAGTGCACTTGCGTCTGCGCGTACACTTGTGCACTTTAATATCTTTTGCTATCTTCTGAATAGTTGGATGAAATGTGGGTCGGGAGGACATCATCACATGCACTACCTACTATTATTGTTAGGGAGTGATTTTAATTTTCATCTATGTACTTAGACTCTAAACTATTCATTGATATACATTGATGAAAGTCATTATACATACGTATGTATGTTATAATATATACATATATGTTACAATATATGAATTTATAATATATACATTTTAGTAGGAAAACTCGTACATTTTAGTAGGCACCTATTCATTTTAAAATATTTTAGTAATTTTACCGCTTAGCAACTTATCTATGTGGATGAACTATTGATAATATTAGATATTGAATATATATTTAAGCGTATTGCAAGACATTTTAAATATGTAAACACTTTATGTTAAATTATATATCTACAATAAGATGTATGTTTGTTTCTGTATCGGCTTCATAAATATTAGTAAAATTAAGATATAAAACACCTTTCTTACTAAGTCTCGTATCGTATTAGTATGCATTTTTCCCTTTCCATAAAATTCTTAAGCGATGCGTGTTCTTGTGAAAAAACCCAAAGCAAAGTTCACATATTTATCACATGAGATTATTTTAATTATTTTCTGAGCAAATAATTGTGTCTACTATAAAAATATAAGGATCGAACTGTACTTAATTCTTTATATTCTGAGTTAAACCGAAGTTTTTAACTTTGAGACAAGTCTTACGTATTTTACGTATCTAATGACAAGACGATTAAATGAGGAAAATATAAATAATACCTAATAAATAATCTATACTATGTCTATGATGGTTTGTTATTTTTACTTTTCTGGAACTACCAGACCGATTCAAACAAGTTCGCTTTGCTCGCCTGCGTCACTGAGAGTCTAACAGAAGCCTATGTGTTACTTCAGGTCAGCTTTTAAACTTAAAGCACTAAACTAATTAACATGAATGATGCTTATATTTTAACAAGTCACTATTTAAAAAACAAAAATATACAACAGTGTCCATCAAACTTTTATTTTATTACTCACCCTCGCTTCGCTCTTGTTCGTCTCTAGATTAAGCGCGAGTGAAGCCACGGGTTCCACTAGTCAAAACAAATAAAATTTCTAAAATAAAAGTAGCCTAAGTTACTCCTTATAACATTAGCTATCTACGAGTGATAGTCCCGTCAAAATCGGTCCAGCCGTTTCAGAGATTAGCCGCAACAAACACACAGACAAAAATAAAAAAAAAAAATTTAATGTTAGTTTCATATGAGTTTATTAAAAAACTTATTAAATTTTATTAAAAAGTCTATTAGATTATTTGAAATTAAAAACAGACATTTCAATTTTATTTATATGTATAGATGTATACATTTGGATATTCATATACACTTTTGAGCTTTTAATTTTATTGACAGCTTTAATACTCACATAACTTAGTATAAAGCTACTGTAACACTTAAAATGAGGGTTCTTTGTCTTAGATACGAGTATGTGCTCTGTGAGAGGTACGTGTATGGCGCCGGAATCATTTGTTCAATTGCTAACATCTGCCTTCCCGGAGATTACTCATCTCCGTAATGTAATTGAAGTTTGTTGACGACTAATGTAATGTATGGTTAACATTTTCTAAATTCTTTTCATATACTAGGATTAAGAACTAGAGACAGTGATAAATTCTTTTCATATACTAGAACTAGAGATAGTGATAGTTCAGTGGTAATTCGCTTGCTTGGAAAACTGAGTGAAGTGGGTTCAAATATAGAGTCTTTTGTCTCAGATATTTTCATGTGTGCATTATTTCCAATATGATACAACGATAAAGGAAAATATCGTGTTGTGATGTATGCTTGTCTGAGAGAACCTAGCAAGTTTTCAATAGACATGTAAAGTCCGTTTAACTCGCACTTTGCCAAGTGGGTGAAGTTTTCCTTCTCGCATTGAATACTTAGCAGTGGAATGTTTAAAAAAGGATACTTCTAGAACTAGTAACTATACTAAGTTTGGTTATTATTTTAAAATTAACGAATGTACGTAGGTCATAATTATTTACCCCGTAATATTTTATAATAGCATATATTTTGTAATTAAACTACGATAAAAGCTTCACTAAAGCATTAAAACTTTTATCACAAAAGCGTCCATTTTATCTTTATTTATCACAACATACGTATATTTTACGAGCTTTGCGTAAACAAAAGGTTACGCAGTAAAAAGTTATGGAAAAAAACATTACCAGCTATCTATAGTTTATCGGGACAAACAAACAAATGCGTTTTATCAGTGCATAGAATGTTAGAAACTTTCACACTTATTACTTTTAATTTTTTGTTGATAAATAGATTTGCCTTTAAAATAAGTACTTCATGCATAAGATAATATTTTTTGTGTCAACAGATTTTAGTTGAACGTTTATACTAATTTTACACGTTTTAACTAAAAAATATGGTGTAATCACTACATAGTATAAAACAAAGTCGCTTTCTCTGTCCCTATATCCCTATGTATGCTTAAATCTTTAAAACTACGCAACGGATTTTGATGCGGTTTTTATTAATAGATAGAGTGATTCAAGAGGAAGGTTTATATGCATAACTAGCGGATCCCGCGGCTTTGCCTGTGCTAAATCTAGGGAAGAGCCGAGCGAAGCGAGGGCGAGTTGCTAGTTTCTAATAAATAGTTAAGGTTTTATAAGAATATTTATTGTGTATAGGGTAGACTTCTGTTTTGTTCGTTCTGGCACTGTCTTTGCACTTGCAGTAATACTGGGATCAACCTTAGTAGCTCCTGTATACATTAAATGTTTTATTGTAATTAAAAAAGCAAATGTAAAATCACTATAGATTCTATTAAAAAACAAGGTATATTAATTAATACATAATATGTTCCTCGGATCTTTTAACCGGCGGATTCGACTACGCTATGCAGCCTTCGCTCTAAAAGGCTTCCTCTTTTGAATGCCATTTGAATTCGTTTTAGGCCAAGATTAGATTTGATTGAGATTAATAATAAATACCTATATTTTTTATTGTATATGATAACGTTTCTCTTGGAACTGTACTCTTCGATGCAAGTTGGTTCAACAACTAAATTGCTTGCTAAATACATTTTTTATTATATTTATTTATTATTAATACACAGACACGGTATGTTACATCAATATCGCACTACTGGCTTAACGCGTGTATTTGTTAAAGCTAAACCTTAGTTACGACGTTTCGACCGGGTTGCATCAGCCGTAGTCCCGGGGAGACTCGCGGGCTAGTTATGAAGCGCGAAACTTTAAAAAACGGTATATTACATTCACTATTTGAGTAATTATGTCAAAATTATCTTAGAATGACTTAAGTTTGAATCCACTCCACTAGATTCCAAGCGAACGCGTTACCACTCAGCTAGCTTCACATCTCTGCATCTCTCAAGATACGGAGCCAACTGACCTCTTTCAATCTTATCGGTACTTTGCTTTTAATTACATGGTACAGTGTGCAAAATCAATGGGCAGTTTATCAGGATTTACTGTGAACGAGGCTTGGCTTTATTATTTGGAGCGTGTCGAAAACGGATAATGTACTGAACAAAATAATTCGTTCCAGATAGTATTAACTCTTTTTAATAGATTAAGATACTTCTGTTTCTAATTATTTAATTGTGAGGTTTTATTTGTTGTTTGTGTAAAGTAATTTAGCTCTACAATTTAAATAGCTGAGTTGGTTAAGCATGTCAAGATAAATACTAAGAACATATATTTTAGAGGTAAAGTACTCGTATAGTTATCTTGTAATAAATGTAAAAAGGTATTTTCTCTAAAGAAGTAGGATAGAGCCTAAGGCAGTTAACTTCATTGAATAACTCTTATAAATAAATATGATGGGAAATAAACACACATCACTTTGAGTACGAGGCTTGTGTTGTGGATACCTGATAGTTGATACACTACACATAATAACTTTAAATACTATAAACACAAATGACTAAAAAACAAACATTTGTGCTCAACTCACAAATGAATGTCCCGAGAGGGGCTCGAACCCACGACTTCTGGCATAGCAAATAGGGTAACTACTGAGTAAACTAACTGCGCCAAACGTGTCTTCAACTCAATATTTTGGAACTACTATAAAAGTTGACAAACATGTAATTTATGCACTAAATTTTGAACCTAACAATTTTGTAACTCGCCTTAACTCCAACCCACGTAATGTCGCAAGGACAAATTGCGTCAATTATCTTTGTTGAGAACAATTCAGCAAAAAGCCAGTAAAGACTGTTAATTGCTCACAAATTGAACGATATCAACGCGCACTGGAGATAGCCTCGTTGATATTTTATTTAAACCTATCTATACAATTATGGCACATTTAAAGTAATCTTCCTTTTTACAAGTTGAAGGAAAATATCGTTAGGAAACCTTCATGTCTGAGAGAACCTAGCAAGTTTTCGATCCTTCGATAGTCCTATCGTATTGAACCTGGGAACCTGTGCCTAGTGCTAGGACGTTAAAAAGGGGTGAATACACACTAAAACTTCATTTGCGTCGTACATACGAGTACATAGACAAAAAATATACACGCGAAATGATTTCTTCTTTTGAAGTGAATTTAGAAGGGACATCAGACTAAATCATTATAATCAACGAAAAATTATCTTTTTACACATCACAAAATTGCCTTGCGTGACTGCGAGTTGGATTATAACAATACGTTGTATAGAAAGTTAAACGTCAAAATGACAGCGTTTAGTATGTTTTAGAGAAATAATGCGCACTTCTAATTTAAACCGTTTAGACATTTGTAATAACACTGATTGATAATTATAAATGAAACTGTCTTTTTGGATTTCACCCGTGACCATGTTTGCTGTAAAGCATTCGAAATGACGGGAACCAAAAATCATAATAAATCCGCAACAAATTAGAAAAGATGAATATTCGGGTCGATCTACGAAATTACATATTAAAAAATTAAAAAATATTACGATATTACCAATTATTATAAGCTGATTTATTATGCTTAATCATAAGTTCTATTAAAATTGTAAGAAAATTTCATCTGTGTTTAAATAATTATGTCAATTTGTAGTCAGTTATATTTAATATATAAAGTCTAAAATCAAAATAAAGTCTTAAATCCTAATTAAACGTATTAAAACTATTTCCAAGTAAAATCTATTCATTAACACTTCATCAATGGTACGAGGCATCAATCACAGCTTGATTAGCAGCACGTCTCGTCCCATACGACCATAAAAGGAATGTCTACTTGAATGTATTACTACCATTCATTAAATTATGTAGCTATTGATTGTATCCTGAAATAATTTGTCTTTATGTATGTATTTTCATATGATCTAAAACCCATTGTTTCCAAAGAAAATTTGCCTAATTTGTTCCAAAGTACTGAATAAAAATGTTTAGACTTCTTTGGCGCTGTTTCAGAATGTCTTTAAGGACCTACTTACTCGAAGTTTTGGCCTTTTGCGTTTATAACAAATTACCCCCACTGAGAATCGAAGCCACGACTACTTTCGTAGACGAATAAAAGTTTATAAATCCTTTATAATTGAAGCTTGTTGACTACTCTTTGACATCCATATATAGCATGCTTAGAACGAGTTATACATTTTTATAAAATTATCAAGCGTGGGAGAGTATGGTTTAAGACAGTGATTTTTTACACAAAAGAAACCAGTTCGATTCTAGGCATAAGAATACACAACGCCAACAAGTGACTTTTGCAATTAGGTCGGAATTACGTTTATTATTTAATTGTGGCAATTCAAGTACTAGTATATGCGGAATAGTGACACACGATTGTTATTTATATATCTATATAAATTTCGACGTGTGTATGTATGTTCTATATAGATTCAAAACGAGTGAAGCAATTTTGATAAAGTTTTCAGGCATTCTTTAGATTGGCGCAGTAAGCGATTCTCAGAAGTTTGGTATACTCTTGATCGTTTCGATCAATCGTTTTCTTCGTATTTACTTTACTCTAGTTTCGTATTGCGCCTGTGCTTCGAAATTAACGCTACTGTAGGCAATACGCTTATTGAAGTACACTTTTGTTAGTTTGTTGGTTCGTTTGGAATCGTTTCTAACACTTTTCTTTTTTTACTCAATCTAAAATATATTTTATTCATTCTCTGCGTTTGACTGTTTTAATGATTTAAAAAATTGCAAAAAATAGAGCAATACAAAAAAATGTTATGTTGTATAGTGTTGTTAAGTGGGCCTAAAATTAATTAATATTTTTTATACAAACACATTTATCTAGTAAATTAAGGTGGTGGGTGAATGGTAAAAAGCTATGACATTTTAGAGCACGGTTATACATTTTTATAGAGTAAGGCCGTGGGAGTTGGCGCGGAGCGGTTTACGACAGTTTGCATTGTCTCGTGCATTGTTTAGGGCAATTAGTAAATTATCTTTAACCATGGGGAAACCATAACTACGTAGTGAAACTCTAGATGTATAGAATTATCACATAATATAGAAAAAGAGAGTTTCATATTATAAATTCACGACACACGTTTTGACGGTTAGTTGAGATTTCTCAAAATTAAGTAATTTTCTCGCAGTTAAAAGTATCATATACGCTGACTGAAATAAGCAGCTATCACCCTACCAAACATTTTTTAGGCTTTCTTATGATGCAGTCACAGGCATACAGACATACAGTCAGACAAACAAAGAGACAGAAAGTTTCCATAGATTTCATCTTTGTACCGATAAAATAATGACGATTTTTTCCATAAAATATTTCATGTGGTACACATTCAACTCGACTAGAATTTTATTATATATAGATTTTAATAAATAACGTTAGTTAGCCTACTGAGTTTCGTTTATTTACCGATTTTATAAGAGGAGATTAATCAATTTGGTTGCTATTTTTGTGTTTTTTTTGTTTTAAGCGATATCTATATAAAACATGTTTATATTAGTTTTTAAGAAAATAAAAGTACTATATATATATATACATTATTATACAAATACAAATATTATTATTATTACCTTCTTCATCGAGAGGTCCGGTGTTCGAGTACTACGTTCGGTTAATTAACTTAAATATTGTAGAAACATATATTTGATTACACTAAAGATAATGTAGTTAACCCAACAAGCCACTTCTTTGCTTCACTTCTATTTTCTACCAGACATATTGGTACTAATAAAAAGTAATCCTTGAGAGGTTTCAAGACATAAATATTAAACCTACAATGTCATTGCCTTCTGAATCACAATAAAATCTTGTTTTCTTAGAACGAGACGACTAAAGCACTTTCGGTCCTGTATTCAATTTTAAAACCTGTAAGTACAATAGATGCCCTTCATTCGTATAAACAATATTGACCTTTAAGTTTAAAGGAAAGAGGTTTAAATCCCCACGAGACTTGTCCAAGAGCATCGCAGATATTCGCACGCGATAAGAATATTTTATTCTTTTTATTATAATTAATTTGATAAAGTTGCCACTTTATCCATGCTGTTAGTGTTTATTATTAATTATATTTTAAGTTTTGAAATTCCAAAAAATATAGTAACGATAATAATGATTATTTCAATGAAATTTTTCAAAAAATTTCGACTAAGTTAGAATGTTACTAAGTATATGAACAACATTCGAGTACATGTTATAAGTAAAATAGAAAAGAAAGAAAATCGTGAAATGCGTATTTTACTTCAGATATATGTTTTCCAATATTCCGTGTTGAACGATAATTCGTTCCTAACGTTGATTTGATTGATTTACAAAAACATTATAGTGACTTAATGTAAGCAAGAGATATACGCCCGCTCGGGCAAAATGGTTTAGACAGTCTGATATAAATATTTATTTAATGCTAAAGTTGTTTTAGTAATGTCATGAAGACCTTGACTGCTGTTTTTCGTTAACGACATTGGTTATTTTTTTAAAATCTACCATTTCTACTACTACTACTACATACATATTATAAATATGTATGTATTTGACTGGAGTACCAACGTTCGTGCTAAACAAATGAATGCCACCAGCGGGACTCGAACCCGCGACCGATAGCGCAGAAAGTAGGGTCACTACCAACTAATCCAAACGAGTCGTCAATAATTGATACTAATAATATAAATATAAAAGTAACTGTCGGTTCCATCTAATCTATACACGCTTAAATAGCGGAACCAATAAAATTTAGCAAGCAGATAGATGAATGAAGAACATAGAACGTTCGCTAGCGCATCCACAGGGAAAAACTAGCTATTTTTGTTACCACTAAACCCATAAAACATTGATGATAGAATTGAAGTATATTGTATGATAAAATAAAATTGTGACATGGCAGCAATGCAGGTCACGTCCTCGAAGCGTCTTATAGTAATTGTGACTGCGATTGCAAGTTGAATAAATAATCTTAGGAGTATTATTCTTCGCTATCGCTATATCGTTTTGCTTAGTATGGAAATATAATATTTTTATAGACTGGTAACCCTTCTTAGATATTTTTTCCTTCATAAATAAAATCATATCGTAGCTCAAGGCTCTGGTAGCATATTGGTGACGCGGTCGGTTTTGAAAATTCCGGGTCTCACACATCTGATATGTCTGAATCATTTCCAATACGATTACTATTTGCTATCATCATCTTCTTCTTCATCTTTTGCCCTTATTAATGTCCCACTGCTGGGCACTGGCCTCATTCAGTATTTGCCTTACAACGAAAAAACTCATCTTGAAAAACCTGTATGTCTGAGAAAACGAAGTTTCGCGCAGGGCCAGCATGATGGAATATGGCCTCATTCCCCTTGAAATGAAGGAAATTTTATCTTGCACTAAGACGTTAAAATTAAAAAAGGCTGAATGAATATGAATACTTACTATGAATATGAATGCCACCTACGTTTCTAAGGAATCGAAGTCGCGATCACTTGCACAGTTCGTATGCCTTTAAACAACCAATACTGCACAGTTATAAATAATATAGATATTATCAAAAGAAATGATATTATACTACTTCAGATGACTGTCAAATATCTGAAACCACGACGTGACCCTCTCGTGCATTCTTTTTAATTTCAATTGACCACGAAAAGTACTTTTTATAAAAAATTGGATTCAATATTGATTAAATAAATATTCAGAACCCGTTCCTAATACTTTGTATGAGGCACGTCGTTTTGGAGGTTTTTTTGCGAGTGTACAGTCTGACAGACAGCGTTTCCGTTCACGGGGCGATTACCATAAACCTAAAGCTTAAATACAATACATATATTAGGTAGAACTTATATAGTTCCAAAATTCATATTACCATATACCTAATATTAAAAAAGTAACCTTAAAATATACTAGCAGAGAATTAAAAAAATAATATTTTAAAACACTTTTCAATTATTTTAATTTAAATGGCAAAACAAATAAAATACATTATAAATCTTTCATAGCTCCATCTTTTCCAAAATATAAATAGCGGTTCGTTTTAACTAAGCCTTCAGTGCGTTCGAAGAAACTATAAATACATTATTTAGCAATGCGCTTTTATCGATCATCATCGATCTCTCGGTATGTAATAATGATACTTCACTGACGTAATTCTATCCCTAGATACGTCTGGGCATTGTGTTACATGTGTACCAGGCATAACAGAGCGATGACCGGTGAAATCTAACTAAAATAGTGTTATTGAATTACTATGAACTTGATATGCGTATGATGGGATGATGGATGACTTATTTACCAATAAGATGAATAATAATAATGAATGGAATATGGAATCCAGAAAGTTCATACACTATAAATATATAAACTTTAAATACTAAGTATTTATTAGTTAAATGAATATCCCAGAGGGACTTGAAATCGTGGACTTGAAATTCTTAAGAAATATTTGCTTGGAAAAACCTGTTTCAATTAATTATTTAAAATTGAAAGATATTTTTTCTACCCTTCATATAGATAGAGGTCAGAACAATTATTTTTGACATTTCATAATCTTACTGTATAATTATTTTAGGGTTCGGCCCAAAGCAAAATTAGTCATAGTGTCATTATAAATGAAACTATTTTTTCGGATTTTGTCGCGGATTTATTATGATTTTTGGTGTACTTTAATGCCATTTTGAAACTTTTGTAAATTGTGGGTAGGCACTGTCTGTAACAAGTATATAACCCCTTAGACGTCTAATACCTTAGTCTCTCCCATGACCGTGATTGCTGTAAAGCATTCGAAACGCCGCGAACCAAAAATCATAATAAATCCGCGACAAAATCCGAAAAGATAGTTTCATTTATAATGTCAAGTATTCGTGTAAACCTAAGAAAGTATTAGTCATATTGTCTGATTTTGGAAAATTATTTTTAGAAAATGTTATACGGATACACCGGTTTGAAAAGACGAAATCATAAGGACCCCATTTTTGCATTTGCCAATTTCGAAAATGAAAATTCCATGATACCGTTAAAACAATAAATAAAGAATGTTATAAATGAAGTATCTGGACTAAAGTGCCTTGTTCCTCTTATTAAGGCATTCAGGTCAGGCAATTGATAAATACTGGAATTACCCACTCTCATTAATCATAGGCCTAATCTAAGTATGCTTGAGACTTTATAGTCTTCATAAATGGAAGGTAAATTACAGTTACAGCTCTAAACTTTGAATTGTTATTCTTTAAGCTTAATCATAAGAAAGCTTTTCCAGATCATCATCATCATCATTATCATTTCATCATCATCTATACTCCTATATAATAGGAAAACTAAGTAGTTAACTTACAAATAATGAAATACTATCCAGTATTACGCATTTTTTATTTAAACTATCATTCCCACATCTTGCTGTGGTTCACTTGTTAAAAAATTATTCTTCAGCTCGGCTGAAAATCATAATATAGCGTAAATGAGTGGTTTCTTAGGTTCACTATCCGGTAATCCCTCTTCAGACGTAAAAATCTGTAAATTTTCATACAAAAAAATTAATAGCTAGAATGAAAAAGTAGTATAGTGCTTTCTTTTCAGTTGGGATAAATTTTAAAGAGATCGTTAAAATCGAATAATTAGTTTCGGAGTTCATCGCAATTCGCAGACCAAAATCGTGACACATGAATCTTATATAGTAAAAAGAAAAAGATTTAGTTAACTTTCATAGGTTCATTGTTTTTAACATTTAAACCATCAACATTAAATACGTAGATTTCACTCAATAATAGAACTCCGTATTTTCAACCACAATTTTTCTAATATTTAAATAAATATATTAAAAATTTGTCAACATTTAATTATCAGTTAAATATTATTCAATTTTATTATTGTTTTTAATATCTCTAATACTTAAAGTATACACAATTTACTTATTAAGTATCAAATACGTGCGTTTTAATGTACACACTGCATTGTATAGCTAATAAACACGTGTTAAAATTAACTAAATACCATAAACGTTTAATAATCTAAACAAAGTCCACTAATGGACTCGATCGAACCTCATATCCACGAGTATTTATAATTTCGTAAAGACACACGCTTCCTGTCTCCGTTTATGGTTTCCTTACATTTTAACGTTAATTAAATACGTGTTTAGACTTTGTATGGAGCATGTTATATTTATTACGTGTTCGTAAAATTTCTTCATAAAATTTTAATTTTTTAATATCTATATATAATTTTACTTAATGTTAAAACAAACATACAAAAAAATCTGAAACAGTTGAACGAATTTTATGAAATTTGGTACACAAAGTGATCTGAAATAATGAGCATAATGTAGGTATATAAAAGTAGTTTGGGTAACCGGGTATCGCACCTCTGACTTTTCATGTACTAATCATTTCTAACATGACTTGTCTTGCTGTAAAGGAAAACATCGTGAGGAAACTTGCATGTCTGAGAGAACCTAGCAAGTTCTCGAAAGACATGTGAGGTCATATACAGTATAATCGGTACTTGTTTAGTTAAAATAATCATGATCTTAATTTCATAGAAATTATTTAACTAAATACTTATAGTGGATACATTAAAGGTCCTTATACTGACTGGTTCTATTCAAGTGTGAGCAGACTGATAAGTGAAAATCTTTTTTGTCCAAATTATAATATACCTACAGTAACTTTCTTAGCAGTTAGAGTTTCCTCTGTTCACCTCAATCGGACTGTAACAGTTTTTCTATGTTATAACGGCCCACTCCCCATCCCTCCTCCCTTCCTCTTCCCTCCCTCCTCCGCCTTCCCCCCCTCTTCCCTCTCTCCCTTTCTTGAAAGGCCGGCAATGCATCTGCACGCCTGGCTTGTAGATGTCCATGGGCGGAGGTGATCACTTCCCATCAGGTGAGCCTCCTGCCCGTTTGCCTCCTTTTTACCATAAAAAAAAATAACGGACGAATTTCTACAAATATACCAACATATAGATAACTTACGATCTATTGTTATATATATGTAATATGTATGTACAGATATGGTATATATACATATATGTAACACATTTCCCTGGGAAACTTTGTGATGCGTGCATCGCGTGTCAGCTTACATCATCGATAGGAAGTCCGTGTTTGTAATACTATTCTTCCTACTGGATTGTATGATATATGAATCTAGATTTCCCAAATCATAACTATTAAGTAGATCGCCAGTATTACTAACTTTAACCGGCGGCTCTGCTTGCCTACTTATAATTGAATTGAATGAAATGAAAATGAAATTGTAATTGAATTGAATTGCATAGCATATTTATGTAGAATTGTTGCATTTCCTTCAAGTTGAACCACCGTTCCTCTATAAAAATAGTATGAAATGCTAAGAGAATATGTTCTCTGAACAAAGATTAGTACAGACAAACAAATAACAAACAAATACTATTAATGAATGCGAAAATTTGATGTGAATTTTTGACTAAACAGTATGTACAGATTGGCATGAAAATGCCTATTTTAAGCCAAGTGTCAAATAAAAAGGTTAACTGAAGTTGAAATTTTGTAATATACGACCTATTGTTTCGACGTTGATTTCCGTTACATGACTCAAGAAATTTGTTTAGACTTCACTGAAATGAGTAACTTCTCTGAAATCGTTTTTTACAAGTAAGAACGTCCGAATATACTTTTAATCTAAAGCTTTTTTCATTTATAATAAATGGCCTTTCTTTGCGATTAGAGCCGCATTTTCGCAATTCAGCTGATTTGACTACTAGCAAAAGTATATTCGCTGCCATTTTTAATTTAAATATGTTCTTTTTCGTTTTTAATGACTAGGTTATATTAACAGGGTTATATTTATAAGGGATCTATATGTTTTCACGTTCTAAATACAGTAATGTAGACGTAGTATAACTTGATGATACTGAACCCTAATTTTAAACAAATAATAATAAATCGGGTAAGTGCCATTAGGGTTCTCAACATAGGTTCTGTTTAATTGGTTAATAGCACGGCATTCTCGATGCTGAATTGCGATTTGGACTTGACCGATTTTTGTTATTTATGTCATTGTCATAATATAAATCATTTAGTGCTTTAAAAGCAATTAAAATTTGTTTATAAGTTGTAAGCAGCGGCCTACCATATTCGGCTGAGCCGTTTTCGTTACGTCCTAATTTGGGAGTTAAAGCCTGTCTCAGATTTAATTACTACTCGCAGTATAAGTGTGTTGGTTTTATGTAAATATAATAAATAAGTTTGCCCTAAACCACCCGCATTGCTTGTATTTCGCCCTTTTTTTAATGTCCCACTGTTGGGCACCGGCCTTCCTT
Source organism: Boloria selene (assembly GCA_905231865.2). Classification (NCBI taxonomy): domain Eukaryota; kingdom Metazoa; phylum Arthropoda; class Insecta; order Lepidoptera; family Nymphalidae; genus Boloria; species Boloria selene. The sequence goes on from HG993134.1 coordinate 1,049,326, forward strand.
CAATACGAGGGGATCAGACCATAGTCCACCACAGTTACCAAGTGCCTTAGCTTCACATGTCTTTTTACCAGTAAGTTACCTCACCATGTTTTCCTTCACGATATTACAAGTAGTAACCATGTTGGAGAGATTCACAAATTAAAATATGAAAGGTGATCCCGGTATTTAAATCAGTTTCACTCGGTTCCTTCAAGAAATCGGTTTAGCGCTGAGCTGCTTGATCACAAATTCTACAGCTTTTTTGTAAGTATAGATTTTAGGCATAATTGTTTTGTTTAGTAATTTATTCCTAAATATAGATATTTTTTGTCATCTAATAGAGACATAGAGTCATCTAATAGAGTAGTGGCAGGTACTATTTTTTAATAAAGGCTAGGAAAGACCAAGCTTTAATGTGTAAAAGCTTATACTTAGGCGGGAATCAAACATACGACCTTTGGGAATCAACATAAGACCACCCTAGGTGACTAAATCTAATAGTATAGTTTAATTGATATTGATCGCTGTATGAATGTATTCGGGCTGTCATGTACTTCACGGTGCTCGCTGAGCGAGAGGGCGTGCTCATTGTTCGGAGTTTTGTAACTCGAAATAAAAACGAAATGTTAAATTTGTCTCTGATATATTTCTTGATCTTTTGCAATGGTTTCGATGTACTTTATGTTGGGTCATTATTACAACAGCGCCATCTTGTTCCGTGGTAAGCTACGAGGCTTGTGTTATGGATACTATTATTAGTAAATAGTTGATATACTACACATATATAAATTTTAAATACATACATATTATTACCCATGACTGGAGTACAAACATCCGAGTTTAACAAATGAACCCGCGAGCGCTGACGCAGAAAGTAGGGTTACTACCAACTGAGCCAAACGTGTCGACAAATCTGGCTGTATGTCCCTCAAATATCTTATATCTGGCTGGTAAAAGAACAGTTATAATTATTTATACTTATATTAAATTTGTAATGAGATTAATAGCGTACGTATATGGAAAATTGTTAGACATTTTCAATAACATTTACTAAATAAAAGTTTAGAATTAATTTAAAATGAAAATTACACCTTTTGGAGCTTTTTTGACCTCCAGGATATAATCTCTTTTCGATTTGGACGCCACAGTTCAGTTTGTAGTGAGGGTCACTACAAACTTACTTTGTTAGCGGTCGCGGGTTTGAATCCCCCTGGCTGTTTGTGTTTACCACACAACTTTTATCTTTTAATTTTGTCAGAATAATTCAACAACATTTATACAATGGCATCGTAAAATTATAAATCTGATAATTGTGATGTTTAAATACTTAATCAATGGATGGTTACGTGCTCTTTGTTATTACGAAACACATGATGCAGTTCAATTTCATACAATAATTACAGTACCAGAAGTGCAATGATGGTTATTTCGCAAAATTATCCGTAATTTGTTTGCGTAATGAGGAAAGGTTAGTGCTGTTATTAAAAATATATGGCAATGTTATGTAGAGAAAAATATGATTTGTTTTAGCTTGGTAACACGTACCTTGATATTTTATATATAAGCCCATATGACTTCGCGCTTGTTCGTCCTTGAATTATTTATTTTTGTAATGTCAATACAGCTTTATATTAATTACGCTTTTATATACGGTACTTTAAGAGAAACACAATTTTTATTTTTTCTATCCGTCTGTTCGTTCCGGCTAATCTCTGAAACAACTTTACAGCACTTTCACTGGAAGATAGCTGAATTAATAAGGAATAAAGGAAAGGAAGTAGGGTTAAAAAACCAAAAAGATTACTTTCTTCAGTTCTCTTGTGTTACTTGTGACTTATCCCCGTTTCAAATATTGATTGGATTTCACCAACAACAATAAATCTTGATAATAACATTATTATTGTAATTTTGCAAGTGTAAGTAATAAATGATGAAGTCGTCAAAGGTCACGGTAACGCGGCAGATGCGAGGTTCCCATTACACGACCTGTATAATTTGCGCAATAAATTACTTATAATTACATAGATATTCTAGATATGAGATTGTTTATTTTTATTGCAGAATGTAGGTACTATTTATATATATCAGCTTGCTTTTTCTAAGAATTGTGTAAGTTTTTACTAATGAGAGCTTTTAGTACTTTTTATTACTTCTTCGCTTTGGATATCACTCATAGAATTAAAAAAATATATGTAAGAATGACATATGTGGTCTATGAGATATTTTTCTATTAATGCATAACATAAATTGAAACAAGCAACTCACCCTCGCTTTGCTTCAGTTTCATGAAAACTAAAAAATCTATTGAGAATACAAAAACGCTATCTATTATATTCTTTACTGCACTTAAAGAAAAAATATATACAGTTACTACAAATTTAGTTTACACCCTATGCTATTCGAGACTCCATCCGGATCCGTTACATTTTGGCGTGATTAAGTAACAATCATCTATTTTCACAAACATATAAGTATAATTTTAGTATGGATTTAAATCTATACATTATTAGCTTTATCAAAGATCTTAGGACTCTACTAAAATTATCTATACATTATTAGCATTATGTAAGATTAAAATCTTAATATGCATAAAACATGGTATCTTATGGTGTATGAACAATATGCTTTTATCAGGTAAGAGGTTCTCGGAAGACGCGTCCGCTTCCTAACCAAACAGAACACTACGAGTGTAAAATAATGCAGCACGTGCGGTCCGCTTACTTTGTTTTATTAGGAACAGTATGCGAAATGTGGGCTTTTGTTAAAAGTTTAAGTGAACCGAAAGAATTCAATGAAAAAATGTATTGGTGAAAAAGTGCTTGAACAGCATATATAGATTTAAGGGAATTGGAAATATTTTAGGACAAGCGACTCACGCGATTTCATTTTCGGTATAGATTTCGGCCATGACTTTTAGTTATATGAATTGACATCACTTTTAATTTAAATATCGGGAATACAAACTTACATATTATATCTCATGTATATTGTATAATTGTTTTCAGATTTTTGCATTTATAAAGGCTTTGGTTTACGCGAATATTTGTCATTTTATATAAGTCATTACTATCTGTGACAACTATCTAATGTTAAACCTTAGTTTCTTCTGTGACTATGATTGCTGCAAAGCATTCGAACGTCTTTAGGCAAAAATAAACAATAGCCGCGTAAAAATCCGACAAGATTTGTTTAAATTTATTTAAAGACAGTGGTAGCCCAGTGCTAACGCGCTCGCTTGGATAACCAAGTGATGCGGGTTCAAATCCGGGTCTCGCACCTCTGATATTTCCACATGCGAATCATTTCTATCATGATTACCACTTGTCTTACGGTGAAGGAAAACATCGTGAGGAAACCTGCATGTCTGAAAACCTAGCAAGTTTTCGAAAGACATGTGAAGTCCGCGTCCGCTAACACGCACTAGGCCAGCGCGGCGATCTATGGCCTGATCACCTCGTACTGAGGTAGGTCCGTTCCGTGCCCAACAGTGGGACGTTAAAAAGGGCTGATGATGATGATGATGATGATGAACTTATGTAATACTAATTTCGTTCCTCAGGTACAATATAGGCATGCTGAAGCACGTGGCGGTCTCGCCGCACCGCGCGCGCGCAGACTCCGTCAGCCTCTCATCCTCTACCTCATGCTGCAGCCTGGGCAGCTTGGAGAACCGTCACGACTCTGTCACCGACTTGTCACATCGCACCGTGAGTATATTTGATATTTTTTGTTATCTCTTCAGCCCTTTTTAACGTCCCACTGATGGGCACGGGCCTCCCTAAGTACGAGGGGGATCAGGCCATTGTCCACCGCGCTGGCCTAGTGCGTGTTGGCGGACTTCACATGTCTTTCAAAAACTTGCTAGGTTATCTCAGGTAGGTTTCCTCACGATGTTTCGGATTCGAACCCGCATCACCCGGTTATGATGTAATCAGTCAGTCAGTTAGTGTTTGTTTTTTCGTATTCACCGAGCAGTCTATATACCTATAGTATGAAGTAAACTGTACTCAACTGGCACTCTTGGAAGTCATTAAACGAAATAATTGAATATTTGATATTCATTTACCTTTGAACGACTTCGAAATTTATGAAATAGTACCGATTTTTTTCGAAATAACGTATAAATTGAGTTTTTTCAAAAAATAAACTTATATCGCTAGAGAAGCTTTAAAAGTTATCGAGTTACACGAATATATGTGTATACTATACACTTATACAAGAATTGCTCATTTATTATTATAAAATAATAATATCGTAAATAATTAACAATTAAAATAGGTAAAAAATAAAAATCTATGAAAAAATTCTTACTTTGAATAATAAATACATATTCATTATAAAATTTAGATAACGCTAAGTTTTAAAGAAATACTGCCTAAGTATTTGCGGCGGGCTTAAATCCGGGTCCCGCACCTCTGATATTTTCATGTGCGAATCATTTCTAACATGATTACAGCTTATCTTACGGTGAAGGAAAACATCGTGTGGAAACTTGCACGTTCAAGAGAAGTTCCAAACCCGAGTATCCGGCTAAATTGTATAGCTATTCATCATTATTTATCAACATATCATTAATTAGTGGTAAAATAGACTACAATGGAGTATTTCAAGCGTTTAACAATAGATTAAGCAACTGGTCAGTTCGTTTACGGTATTCGTAATTGCATGAGGGCCTTTATTCGGTATAAATCCACGGTATTGAGAAATTTCGTTTTTGAAACTATTTCAGAATGATTTGTATACGATTAAACATTCTATATTGCCATTTGCTTATAACTCAGCAAATACTAAACAAAATGTTAAAATTAATGCCTTTTAGGATGGTCATATTGTCGTGCTCGAAAAAAGGTAATTAATTTTCTTTAGTTAATAGTGAAAATGACATAAGCTTGCTAAAAAACTAATTTTTCTAATATACTTATAAGATATATTAGAAGTTAATTTGTTATCTCTATCTATACCTGAAAGCGAATTAAAATATCAAAAAGATAAAAATACATTTTTACACCTACCACTACATAATATTACTAAACAGAGTCCTCCGCCGTGTCTGTATGTCTGTCTGTCTATCCGAGATACATTCAAAAACTACTGCACAAATTTACATGCTGTTGTCACCAATGGATAGAGTGGTTCTCGAGGAAGGTTGTAGTATAGCACTAGCGGAACCTGCGGCTTTGCTTGGGCTAAATCTAGACGTACCCGAGCGAAGCGAGGTTGAGTCGCTAGTACATTATAAGAAGAATTTGCATTTAATATTTACCAAATAATCTATTAAAATATGTATAGTATGTAACGATAGATATTTTGAACGGAAACGCATCTAGTTAGCGGATTGCATATAGACATTAAAATGTACGATTTAATCCGATTCACACGGACCTTTCGTAATGTAGGACGTTGTACCTTTGGAAATATGTTGGGCCTAACATATCTAGTGTTGGTTACATAAAGATTTTAAATATTCTGCTTATGCCTATACTAAAGAGGTAGTGATTTCCATTCACCAAAAAGAAATTTGTTTAAAACATATGCGGTTTCCTTCAAAATATATAAGTTCAAGGATACTCTTACAATGAGAGTAGAATATATAAAAATAATTTTAAAAGCTTCGTATAAGCTTTTACAAACACAGCTTTTATATGAAATGTTAACTTAACCTGAAACTTAAACTAATCAGCAACAGATTTAAGTTCACACATTATATTACTATATTTCTAGAACTTTGTTATAACGAAATTATTGATTCTACATAACGAAAATTTAGAATCGATAAACTAATTATTAATTAATAGATAGATTTCGAATAACAAGATTCGATTACATAGTAAAGTTAAGTAGATTAAAACGCTTCAAAAGCTTTCTAAGCTTTGTTATATGATTTTAACAAATATAGAAATAGAACTAAAAGTACCTACCTATACCTACATAAAAATGAAGTTCATATACTTATAAACGGGACAAATCATTTATATTTTCCCATCCACCATCTGTGGTAAAGCGATAGCGTCATTATTTTCACTTCCTTTCAAGTTGCATACATTTTTTAGACTTTCCGCTTTATAATGATTACTTAATAATTTTAGTATACCTATAAATAATGATATTGTAAATATTCACAGTTATGTTTCTTACAATCTTCAAATATTTTTTTTAATATATTTCTTTTTCATTTCCTTAGATACCTTTTCTTTATTAAATAGCTTTTAAAATTTATATCTTGACTAGTGATTTATTATTATCGCTTCGTTCGGGTTCGTCCCTTGCCTTAGAAGTACGTTTTGATTTTTTTAGAGGAATCCTAATTCTTTTACTAAAATAAAAGTCTGCTTTACCCCTTACATCATTATATATCTACCAGTGAAATCCAGTCCCATCCAAATCTGTGCCGTTTCAGAGATTCGCGTGAATTAACACACACGCACAAACAAAAAAATTATTGTATTGTCACTTGATTCCATCCATCCATATCGTCTTTATTATTGTTTACCTTATATAATTACATATGCATTCAGTTTTTTATGACTGTATCTTTACACCATATCAAATACATTTTCATACAAAATGTAAAACAAAATTACTTTTAACTTGATGATCTCTCTCGTATACACCGAAGTTTCTAGTTTTCTTTTTATTTATTACTCGTACAAAATCTAAGTAAAGCAGAGGGCTAGCTCTAGTTAAATATTGCAATCAAATATGGACGTAATTATGTGACTCTAGCGAAAGTTCTTTCACTTTCGCCATTAATGACTGAACTTCTTGTAATTATAAAGTTTTTATTCATATTGTAATATCTGCGTGAGAAAACTTAGTAGCCGCCGGAAGGCGTCGTAGACGTAGATGTTTATTTTACTTATCGATTTGGTGTGGACATTATCGTACGTACTTAGTATAATTTAAATGCTTTTATCTCATGGTTGTTGGTTTTTGGATAAGTTAGTTAAACATCGTAAATGTAGAGCGGTTTTTAGGTTTCTTGTATAATATTTGCAAACGCTTAGAAGTCAGTGTAAGATTTATATTTTTAGCAAAAAAGTGCTAAAAACGCCACAAATTGGTATTTATAATTGCTTACCAAGTCGGTCTGATATTTAATTTGAATATTTAAAATGTGATAATTCATAAGCTATCATTAAATTTTATTTTAATGGTCTATCTGATAGGGTTTGTTTGGTTTAAAAAAATAATGTCTGTATCTCAAAGCTAAAACTCACTTCGAAACGTCGACTTCGAAAGAAAAAATAGAGTTTTGCTTATAATGTCAATGTTAAATATAGGTTTTTCGCTGTTGATCCCACTGCTGGGTGCTGGTTCCCAATTGTGGGACCATTGTAGCCCTATCAATAAATAAATCAATAAATCATATCAAACCAAAACACCTATATAATAGTACTAGCGACTCGCCCTCGCTTCGCTCGGGCTCTTCCCTAGATTTAGCACAGGTAAAGCCGCGGGATCTGCTAGTTCTGCATATAAACCTTCCTCTTGAATCACTCTATCTATTAAAAAAAACCGCATCAAAATCCGTTGCGTAGTTTTAAAGATTTAAGCGCACATAGGGAAATAGGGATATAGGGACAGAAAAGGCGACTTTGTTTTATACTATGTAGTGATGAGTAGTGATGATGATGATATTAACATAAGAATCTCTCTCATTTAATAATTTCATTGCAATCGCAAGGAATTTGATCAAGCATCTTGACACCTACGATATGATGCCAGCTGGTATGGTTCACAGAGAACAATTGTGAAATTACTATATCTCAGTGGGCCATCGTTAATTAATAAGCTTAGAGCAAACCAAGAACAATGCCGAAACCGCCTCATTGTCAGCAAGTTCACAGTTCACTATGCAATGTTATATATTAACTCAGAAACGTTATGAAAATAAAAAAATATATATGTAAAATTATTTTATCTGCATAGTTAAATCATTTTTATTAATTATAATATTTTGATCTTTCCTGATGTTTCGCGATGTTTGTGTAAACGTCAAGTTTGTGAAACACCTATGTTTCGCCAGATCTTCTCAGGTCTGAGGTCTTCTTCTTTCTGAACTGGTAGTAGAGTTATGAAGTTCAGTAAAAAAATGTAATAATTTAATGGTGAATATTTGAATTTGAAATTAACTTAAGTACCCAAGCGAAGTGAGGGTCAGGACGACAATATAAACTATTATGGAAGGCAAAAGTACATAGACTTACGTAGTTTGGTTAAATTATTAAATCGGTAAATCGTCAAAAGATACTAAAATATTCGAGTTTTATTTCGCAGTGAAGCAATTATGATAACAGAACTGCTTTTTAAACCGAAGGCTTTTTAAACCACATGGATTGACTACACACTGATGCTAAATTTTTATAAAAATGAAATTGACGATTTAAAAGTGCTTGTATCATCATCATCAGCCCTTTTTAACGTCCCACTGCTGGGCACGGGCCTCCCTCAGTACGAGGGGGATCAGGCCATAGTCCACCGCGCTGGCCTAGTGCGTGTTGGCGGACTTCACATACCTTTCGTAAAACTTGTTAGGTTTTCTCAGACATGTAGGTTTTCTCACGATGTTTTCCTTCACCGTAAGACAAGTGGTAATCATGATATAAAATGATTCGCACATGAAAATATCAGAGGTGCGAGACCCGGATTTGAACCCGCATCACTCGGTTATCCAAGCGACGCGTTACCGCTGGGCTACCACTGTCATGTAAAAAAGTGCTTGTATACTTACGTAGAACATCTTTATCAAAGTTAAATTTAATTTCATTTTGAAAATGCACATATCAGTTGCATATTTGTAACGCCCGTAGAAGCAAGAGCCGTCATAACTATTCGTAGCCGGTTTAAAAGTAATAGTATCTAATAGATTCTATTTAAGTAGTTAAGACATATGCGACATGCCAGCCATGCTAATTACTCCTCAGCTTACACGACGTTAATAGATTAAGGACGGAAATGTATTTAATTATAGAACTAGCAATTCACCCTGGTTCCACTCGGGTTCGTCTTGGGTACGCTTAAAGATGTATTTTTTTCCGCTGTTAAAAGTAGCCTTTATTCAGGTATCTGTCTTCAAACTAAATTTCATTAAAAAAGATTCGTGACAGACATACAGTCGACAGACGGACAAAAAAGTGATCCTATTGTGATACTATCCATTTTTTCCTTTTGATGTGCGGAACTCTAAAAATAAAAAAGTCATTAAAACACTAAGTGTTTTTTATTAAAAATATGTTCAAGTGACAAAGAAAACGAATTAAGTACGCGGTATATGGAAAAAATCTTTACTCATCAGCCATTACATTTGAGCGGAAGTACTTACAAAAATTACCTATAAAATACAATGTGAAAGTCTACGTAACGGTACAAATCCTATAACACCGTGTCTTTATACCGAAAACAATCTATAAAAAAGTTTATCATCAACATCATGGGTCATTCCGGTCACGCAACACCATAGCTAAAAGTAGTAACTATATCTGTTAGTGCAATCCCATAAACCACCATGGGCGTAGTTGTAAAGTTTTTCTTATGTAAGTTATTGAACTTTCAATTTTTATTGACTATCGATAGTAGATCTCAAAAACCCACCAAAAGTAAACGATAGCTTTATGATTCAAAGAACGTATTTGTAGGTTCCAGAGTGTTGGGTACTTCAACTATGGATATAAAATATGACAGCTTTACACTTTTAAACAAACTGAAAGAACTATAACCAACAAGTACCATTTTATTTATATAACTAGCATTTTCTGCGGCTTCGTCCGCGTTCTAAAGACTGGAAATCAAATTCTTAGATCGTGGAGTTACATAGCCTACAGCCTTCCTCGATAAATGGGCTATCCAACACTAAAATATTTTTTCAGTTCCTGAGATTCAACCAAACAAACTCTTCAGCGTTATGATATTAGTATAAAACTATAAAAAAATCTATTTGTTTTTACTCTACAAAGCAAAATACTTAATTTATTTATACATACTACATAAGCTTCGAGGTAAAATTAAAAGCTTAAGAGCTACTCTTAAATTAATACAATATTATGTAGACGGAATTTTCATCCCAGAAATCAAATCCTATGGGATATCGAGTAATAAGAAGCCATGAATGGTAGATTATAGTGTAAAGTCATTGTAGAAGTGTCTGTCATTGTGTATGTAATTAGTTTTCTCTGAACAGTTAGGCTACCTGAAACCGCTATATGAAACAATGCCTCCATAGAACCAGCCACTGAGCTTCTTTCCCATAGTTTTGCGAATTAATCGCGCAATTCTATTGGAAATGCGATGGTTTTAATTACGTATTGTGTGTCCCAATAAAGAAAGGTAGCGGTTTTGATCTCAATTTCTTAGAGTCGGACAGTTATGTTGTATGTTTTTTTCATATATAGAAATAGGCTCATTGGTTTCAAATGCGTGGGAAAAATGAAAGTAATTTAAACTAGCATTTTTTGTAGTAGGTGCACGTTTTTCCTTAAAAGTACATTAGAATTCTCAATCCGAGTAATAATACTCTCTTAATATCTCCATACTGACCACTGACAGTGGTAGCCCAGCGGTAACACGTCGCTTGAATAACCGAGTGATGCGGGTTCAAATCCGGGTCTCGCACCTCTGATATTTTCATGTGCGAATCATTTATATCATGATTACCACTTGTCTTACGGTGAAGGAAAACATCGTGAGGAAACCTGCATGTCTGGGAAAACCTAACAAGTTTTCGAAAGGCATGTGAAGTTCGCCAACTCGCACTAGGCCAGCGTGGTGGACTATGGCCTGATCCCCCTCGAACTGAGGGAGGCCCGTGCCCAGCAGTGGGACGTTAAAAAGGGCTGATGATGATGATGATCTCCATACTTAACAAAGGATTGAACTACGTTTCTATACTGGCGACTACCCTTCCCAACTAAGTACCTCGTAAATAGATAAAAATACTTATTGTCAGTGTACCTTAGCAGAAAGTCTCACTATTGCAGATTTTTTTAACGGACCTATTAAAGACCTATTAAAGACTAGAGTTTGCAATATGAATTTCTAAGAACGGCTCGATAGAACGAATTATTATGTTTTTTTCCGTAGAAATGTGAGATTTTACTGAAGTAAAAGATATCCTAAATGTTGGCCTGACTATTTAGTATAAGTTATAACTACAAAATATTTCTAATTTTGTTTTATAATATGTTACAATTATTAATATAATAATGAAATAATGATAAAAATATAATATGGTTAAATTATACTAATTCTGCAGACTTTTATTACTTTGTTTGTACTCAACGTGACATACTTAATTACAAACAAAAGAAAATATGTGAAAGCATCTGCGTAATGTCTATTGTCAATAATATCGATAAATTACAGGACACCATAGCGCTTTATCGGTCATTTTAAGTTAAGCGATAGTTATAAAAAAATAATTTATAATAAAAACAACTGGGCTAAACTATTTTAAATATAATGGGACTAAATGGCAACTATTCCGAATCAAACAAAAGAAGAGTCACGTAAATCAGATCATAAGTCACAGAGTTATCGGTGTACATCACAGATATAGATCTATATCTGTGGTGTACATACATAAAAAAAATAGCGAGTGAATTGATAATATCCTCCTTTTGGAAGTCGAAATCTTTAAGTTTTCAAGCATTACGCGATTAAACAAAGTATATTGCCTTACGATTAATTACTTTTCCTCATTTGAAACCCTGTTGGAGCGCTTTAAGCCATTGTACAATCATACTATAATAATGGGTGACTTTAATACATGTCTACTGAAAAATGACCATCGCTCTTCTCGCTTAAGATCTATTGTTAATAGTGCTAATTTAAATATTCTCCCCCTTTCGGCTACTCATAATTTTCCAAATTGCTTACCTTCGTTACTAGATCTGATGCTTGTTTCTTCTGTTGACCATGTTGAAAAACATGGTCAATATCCTGCCTCGGCGTTTTCTTATCATGACCTCCTTTATTTATCTTACAAAATTAGGCCCCCGAAAGCTAAGCCAAGAATTCTTCTGCTTCGTAATTTTGGTGGATTGAACCTGAATAGTCTAAAAGAGGATGCAGCTCGTACAAACTGGCTGGAAGCACTAAACAATTCCAGTATCGACGATCAGGTTGAAGTATTAAATTCTCTTCTAACTCAGTTATATGACCACCATGCTCCATTACGTCCTGTTAAGATAAAACATCTTCCTGCTCCCTGGTTGACTGATGAAATAAAGTTGTTGCAGCAAAAGAAAAACGTGGCTAAAATTAAATATAGAGCAAATCCTATTGATAAAAACCGTAAAAACTATATAAGAGCTCGCAATCTATGCAATAGGGTGTGTAGAGATAACCAACGACGCCATATTCATCATTCCGTGGTTGAGAAAAACGACTCATCCAGGGTATGGAAATTTCTTAAATCTATAGGAGTAGGAAAAGCTCGGAACAGTACAAATCCTCAAAATGTTAATTTAAACGAGCTTAATAAGCACTTTTCCTCATCTTCTGCCATTAATAAGGCAACAAAGCTAAGAACTATTAATCAACTTTCAGCTTCATCTACTCCTAATATTCCACCTTTTGTCTTTAGTCAATTTACAGAAAGTGATGTCAAGAGAAATATCCTGGCCATCAGTTCTGATGCAGTCGGTGCTGATAGCATTAGTCGTAAAATGATTATTCCCATCCTTGACATTATATCTCCTGTTATTACTTCCATCTTAAATTACTCTGTTGAACATAGAAAATTTCCTTCATTGTGGAAAGATGCTCAAGTTTTGCCCTTACCGAAGAAAACCAATCCTGTAAATTATAACGACTATCGTCCCATCTCAATCCTCCCTTTCCTATCCAAAGTACTTGAGCGCCTTGTACACCAGCAACTCACTCAATTCCTTTCTAGCAATAACCTTCACGATCCTTTACAATCCGGCTTTCGTCCCGGTCATAGCACGACTACTGCATTGGTAAAGATTGCTGATGACATCAGAATGGGCATGGATAGACAGCAAGTCACAGTGCTTACATTGTTGGACTTTAGCAATGCCTTTGGAACTGTAGATATCGATATTATGCTGGCTTGCTTAACTTCTCTTAACATATCTCCTTATGTAATTGATTGGTTTCGTAGTTACCTGCAGGGACGTCGTCAACGTATACGAATTCAAGATTCGTACTCCGACTGGCTTCCAGTCGAGGCTGGCGTTCCACAGGGTGGCGTGTTGTCCCCTCTTCTATTTTCTATTTTCATAAGTAATATTTGTCAACACATCTCTTCTCTCTACCACCTTTATGCAGACGATTTGCAAATCTATAATCAATCAAAAATTGTTGACTTACCTAATGCAATTGACGACATAAACTACAATCTTTTAAAAATTGCCGCTTGGAGTGAGTCATTTGGGTTGCAGTTAAATCCTTTAAAAACACAAGTTATAATTGTTGGCAGTCCAAAACTCACATCCAGAATCGACTTTCACACTCTACCACCAGTGGTGTTAAGCGGCGTGAGCATACCGTACAGCAAAACTGTTAAAAACCTAGGTGTCACTATGGATCAAAGTTTTTCATGGGTTCCACAGGTAAGTGAGGTGAGCAGAAGATTGTATGCTTCGGCAGCATCTCTTCGTCGGTTACATAACTTTCTTCCAATTTCCACCAAAATTGCGTTAGCACAATCGATCCTTTTACCAATTCTTGACTATGCTGATATTAGCTACCTTGATATTAAAGAGGAGCAATTAAATAAGCTTGAGCGACTCCAAAACTTCTGCATTCGGTTCATATTTGGTTTACGTAAATATGACCATGTCTCTAGTTTTCGTAAAAAGCTTAAGTGGCTCCCAATCCGTCTTCGCAGAAATACTCATGTTCTCCATCTTCTTTACTGTATTCTGTTCGATCCGTCTGCTCCAAATTACCTTAAAGAGCGTTTTGAGTTCCTTGGAGATTCCCATTCTCGATTTCTGCGTTCTGACCAAAATTTAATCCTTAAAATCCCTTCCCACTCCTCTACCTTTTATAGTAACTCTTTTAGTATAATGGCTCCTCGCCTTTGGAACTCCCTTCCCCGAAACGTTAGGGATGCTAAAAATGTTGAGGTTTTTAAAAAACGCTTAAAAGAGCACTTTTTTACATTATAATTCATTCTTGACATGATATTTGTATTAAAATATTTCTTGCCTTATATCTTTTTTTTTTTCTACTATATAGATAATATAGTGTTTATTTAATGGATATTTATAATAATATGTAAGTATATATGTATATAATATATATATAGTAATATATATGTATAAATATCGTAATATATATGGTTATTAATAATGTATTATATTATATTTATATTGTATAACTTTATTTATTTATTTATATATTTTCTTTCTTTTACTTATTTATTTATTTTATCTGATATATTGTAACTATTACATTTTATTATTTTTCCTCAAAAATGTTTATTTGTTTGCACCCCTTCCACGTCACATTTTGCTATTTCCAACACCCTAAGGTTGCCTGGAAGAAATCGCTGTCTTAGCGATAAGGCCGCCTCTTGTGCACTTTCCTGTATATGTATTGTTCTTGTCCTTTTACGTGTATTAAGTTGTGTGCAATAAAGAGTTTTTATTATTATTATTATTATTATTATATAATATACATATAGCTTAAAAATAAGTTTAATCTCTCCTGTCGATTTTCTATTTAGTAGTTAAAATAATTGAATATTTTCTTATCATAAATTATAATGATTTGCTTTGACTAATCTGTGGTTTAATTACTAAGTAACTTAATGGTAAAAGTAACAATGCAAGTATTATACTGAAAATTTTTAAAGTATATTTTTATATGTAAATTAAAATACCTTATCAAAACTTATTTGTACTGTAAGACTTCATTTTTATAAGTAATGTTTTTTTTATAGAGCAAAATGTTTGTCACCCTAGCACGTAGTTTCCCACGACCGCGTTGACATGTGCACCCGAGATATTGCATTGTTACTTCTTCGACATTACTGTATGGCTGCTGCTGTATATGTACTTAAAATATGGCATTTTATTGCTGTTAGTTTATGTTCTTCTAAGTTAGAATTAGTTAGTTAGTTAGTTTAATTAGTTATTGTTCTTCTAAGGATTTATGATTAACTTTCAAAGTGCTTTAATAAGTTTGTTAATAACAAATTTCAAGTTGAAAAAATTAGAATCAACACGAAGTCCTCACTAATATTAGATGCAAGAGTTTGTTTGTTTGTTTTAAATTTAGCGTTAAGAAAATCTAGTTTTTTTTTAATTTTATTATTGTCAATTGTCATAATAATTTTATATTCCTATTTCCTACCGTATTTCAAAAATCAGTAATTTAATAAATAAATTCGAATATTTTTAGAGGATTTATTTATACTAGATTTTTTATACTAGATATTTTCTAGTTATAGTGAAGTCTATAAAATCTCCTATGTCATATTTTTAAACATATAATTTCACACACCTTTCTTACCACACAATGTACGTATTTACTCATAAAAGGCAAATTATTTCAAACAAACTTGATCCTTACTACAGTAGCTATAACGGTGATATTTATCTTAAAATTGATTCCTGTGAAAGCACGATCCTGTGCAATTTAAGGCGGAAGTGACAACGCTTCCGTTGTGACACGTGATCTACTATCGTAATTACAATTTAATAAAGTTTTTTATCAAGTGAATAATTAGTTATGTTTTGTCTTTATTAATTTTATTAATAAGCGTAGATTAGTGTAGATTTATAGATGCGTTTTTTGGAATAAAATGAATTTCATACTCTATGGTAGTAGTATGTTGACAACGATGACCAGTATACCAAACTTAATCAAAATCTGTATAATAGCTTTCTTATGATGCGTTCCAAGATAGAAAGAATATTTAATATACTAATTCGAATCAGGATTTTATTATAAATATGTATCAAATATCGATAATCTTTCATAACCCGTCGTGTTCGAATAAAATCTATGTTTTTTACTTTTTATACTTGACTTACCAATAATGTTTTAAGAATTCACAATAGAGAGTTAAAGGCCGTCTCTATCATTCTTCAAACATCCTCAAATGTGGCGCGAACGGAATAAATCCATTCAAGGATGTGGCAGGTGGGGTATTAGTTTATTGACATGTATAATGAATATTTAACACTTGTTACATCAATTGTACTCACCATTTGAAAATTTACATAATTTTCTCAGTGAACTTAGTCTAATCTTATTTTTAGATTTGTTTGTCATGTATTTATTTTCATTTCGCATCGTATATGAAGCCGGTTAAAAAGCAGTAACTATCATCGTATATTATTTCGTTGTGGAACTTAGGGCTACTACTACTAGCAGTAGTTTTCCTTCGCCCTTCTTTCTTTAGCTTGTGTTCGACATGATTCCAACCAACCAAAAGCAACCCTTCTAAGGTCCGCTTCAATTGAGGTCCTTCAGATGTTAGTTGGTCAACCAGGTCTTTTTCGACCAGTACGACGCAGCGCCACTGCCTTTGACCTACTTATATCCTTCGTATCTCCTTCTATACTGGGAATCGACTACGTTACTACGGAATGTTACGTATATACATTATACATATTATGATATATTATATAGTATAACAAAATCAGCATTGAATGGTATAGTACCTTCAAAAACGTACATAAAATTTTTAAATTCGCCAAAGGGACGAACAATAGGCCATAATATTTATCCGACAGTTAATAATAACTGTAATGCGTCAGCGTTGCGTCACGTACGTGATGTCATGCGCATCGTGCCCTCTCTGTTATGTGATATTACGATGCGATTGCAGAGGACATTATTAATTAAAAAATATAAAAAATGGCTGCACTTGTAAACCAAAATGGAGTGTAAAAAATAATTTAGTTACTTACTATTTATTATATTATATTTAATAATGATCGTTTATTTAGAAATTTTAGGTTGCAAAATATACTTCTTGCAAGGACTTCTTAAAACGCATATTAAAATAAATAAATAATATGTTGAGAAATTATTACACACAGCACCATCTTCGTTCCGTAGTAAGCTACGAAGGAAGCTTGTGTTACTGATACGAGATAGTTGATAAGATATAAATTCTTACATATTATAAATGTAAACACCAATGACTGGAGTACAAACATCCGAATTTAACAAATGAAATCCCCAGCGGGACTCGAATCCACGAGCGCTGGTGCAAAGTAGGTTCACTACAAACTGCGCCAAACGTGTCGTCAAATTATTATGACTTAATTGAACCAAATAAACCACTACTCTCAACATCCCAGACCAATAGATTAACTCAGCTATAAACGTCTGTCTAGATAGTCATTAAAATAATAATAAATAACCAAGGCGCCTAAACAAGTGTATGCGGCCGATGCAGTTTCTAGGAACGATAAGTGCGCAAGCGCAGATAAGATATGCTTCATAGTTACGAAACGTATTAATAAACTGTATCTGGACCGACCAACTTGATCTATTTAATAAGTGATACGACAATTAGTTTTTGATTAACGATGTTTATATATAAAAAAAGTAAGACAACAACAACTGCTACTAGTACTAATGTCGAAAAATTGAATGTTTTCTTTAGATGGTCACAATAATATATAAAATTATATTTATAGCTTTATCTCCAAAGCTTTAAGCTCTGTAATTATTATAAGCAATTGATTTTTTTTAACTAAGAACATCTATGAAATATACTTAATGCATGTGTAATGCAGTAGTCTTATAACGTTTTTGTCTCTCTATTTTACCGCTTATATCTGAAACGGCTGGATAGATTTTGAAGGGAATTTCACTGACTTATATAAGTACTTTTTAGAGAAAGAGTAGAGTTCCGCTTAAAAAATTAAAACGCATCTACGGGACGAGCGAAGCGAGGGTGACTCGATAGTTGCTAAATTAAATAAACTATTGCTATTATTACTTAAAAAAGCTTGTTCTAAATGAAACGTTCTTCTTATTACTTCACTACACTACAGTAAAAGTATTTGTTAACTACGTAATAACATCTTAATTTTCAAATATTTGGTTGAAAATTTCAAGAAAACAGATGTTTGATCGTAAAAGTAAGCTTAGTTTGGTTATTACTATAGATTTACTTAAAATAAATAAATAAGGCTCTCAATGATTTTAGAGACCTGAAATTCCAAAAATATTAACCAGTGAAGGTCGATTATTTTCAACTTGTCACAGATGTCACACGACCTTACTTCAGAGGGTCGCCGTTCATTAAAAGTAATTTTAACAAAGGCTTGATTTGTATAGATAAAAAAGTTCGCATAATATTGTTTAAACATACTTATATAATTAATTAGTTATTGCGCCCACGGCCCTGGCTGATAACCTCTGGCGGCGCGTTTGCAATTCACGCACATCACTTGCTTCGCTACTTCGGAAGTCTAATATGTGTAGCGGCTCTATTAAGTTAACTATATTTAGTGACGTACGATCGTTTATCGATAAAATAAATTGTTATAATTATCAGTTATTTATTATTTAGTTGTATGTGGTTGGGGTTTCAAAAAATTCCGTCATTTATTGTAATTAAGTCACTTTGAGTTTACAGACAAAATGTTGTGTTCTTGATGACAAGAATCTATACTAATATTATAAAGAAGTAAAGTTTGTTTATTTGTTAAATTGTAAGGGGTAATCTCGGGATCTACTGAACCGATTTTAAAAATTCTTTCACCAATAGAAAGCCACATTATTGCTGAGTGTCATAGGTTATATAAAAACCCGAAAAATAAAAAGGCTTTTACGTGGTAGTCCGTTAAGCAAAGTGAATCGGAGAAAAAACGGTCGAATGAAAGCGTTTCTTACGAACGCCGCCTTAACTATGAAAGATATATTTTTGAGTTCTAGAGAAAAGATGTGGAGCTTAAAAATGCCTACAAGAAAGTCAACGACAGCATATGTCTAACTTTTACATTTAAGTGACAAAAAGTAGTTTTTTTAATATTAGTATAGATAATTTAATTTTTAATATTAATAAAATAATTTAAATTATTTAAACACTCTGTACTAAAAAAAGATTATTAACATTATGCCCAACGAAGTGGGCACGGGTCAGCTAGTATTTTTATATATTTTAATTATAAAGAATGAAAATACGTTAACGCTTATAATAATATATGCGGTACGTCCTTTAAATACGACTGTGTTTTAAGGTTATTTTATGTGATGAACAAGTGAGTTTTTATGTTTTTTAATACGTACATATTTTTTCTAAATATATTGAAGAAAGTTGTAACTCGATGAATACATAATTACAGAGATTAGGTTTAGATAGATAGATTCTAACATTTAGGTGAACTAATACATCTAGATATAGACAGACAAATAAATAAAGGTAATAAACCTAATAATAATATTATGAATATTAGTGTGTTTGTTAGTAAATTTATCTACCACATGAGTGAAATAAAAAGATTATATAAAATTTATTAATTACTTTAACCGAGTATACTACAAATAGATTCGAAATTATAGTTTCAAATATGTGAAAGAGTGTTGTTATACAATTTAAAGCACATTCTAATGAAATTATGGTCTAAATTTCAAAACCTAATATTTCCTGTACAGAATATTAGGTGTACTCGTATTTTTGACAAATGCCGAAGAAAGTGCCGTTAATGCGTGGGTCCATTGCATCCTGTTACAAATGTTGTAGACTTTCACCAAGGAACAGTTGCATATTGGAGCGATATTGACAGTGTAATAAAATTTTAAGTATAACAATTAAAATAAATACTTTTTCTCGCAATTACAGTAATAATATAATGAGGAATAGAGTAAGTAATAAAGGTTGTATAGAAATAGTTAATAACAGTGTTTTGTTGGAAATGTCTTTTGTGTTAGTTGTTAGTTCCGTTTTAAGTAGATGCCGCCAGTAGTGAAGAGATCGTCTTTAAATATGAAAGTGATATAAACATATTAAATATTCATTAAATATTAAAGTATAAAAATAGTAATAATATGTAGTGACTAACCTAGTGGTAGCGCGCTCGCTAAGGAAATCGAATGAAGCGGGTTCAACTCCCGGGTCTCGCACCTCTGATACTTTTATTTGCGAATCATGTATAATATGATTACCATTGTCTTATGGCGAAGGAAACTTTATTATATAAGTAAGATGAAATCCTTAAGGTATTTCACACAACTGCAAAGTTTTGGGTATCTCATATAGAGCAATTGTTCAAGGAAACTTGTGGCCATATTCTGCAAGTAATTGACAGTTCTTACAATATTCCTGTAGCAACTGGTACACTTTAAAATTATATAATTAAATATATTAAAAATTTAAAAATGTGTTACCAAGTAGAAAAATTAATTTCTTGGCTTATATATACTACTTGTTTAGAATCGATTAACATGTTCTCTTTAATTCCCATCACTAACCCGGATGGGGGCCATAGGGTGGCGGGCCCTTTATTTGCGGTCAATTTAAAGTGAGAGCACGGACGCCGGAAGTCCCATTGTGCTCCCGGATATACAGATGTGTTTAGATTGGAAAAATGACATAACTGCGTAAACAATGATATTGTAATGAAGAAAATAATCGATAAAATATAAGTATGTTTTGTTTTTCAAAGAATTACAATTGAATTAGATAAAGTATTTAATTAAAAAACAATCGTTTAAATGATATACTATATTTGTAAATAATCGATTCACAATATAGGCAATATATCTTATTTACAATGATATATGAAAAACTTTGAGTTATTTCGTTTAGAATGAATTCCAAGGAAGCTTAATAAAATTTATATCATACAAAAATTGAAGATGAAATCTCCATACCACATCACAGACGATAAATTAAAAAGTCAGAAAATATTTTGTAAATACTTTCGCATATTTTGTTAGTCACCATCTTAAGTAGAGTAGTAGAGTTCCGAACTTAATTACATTAAAGTGACGTAAAGGTGTAGTGGCACGCGTCGGTCTGTGACCTCGGGGTTCTAAGAAACGTCACAAGCAATCCGGACGTTGGTCATTTTGCACAATATATGGATGGGTTTATCTGCAACGGTATAGGAAACTATAAAATTCAATTACACTTTCTAACATTCGATTTTATTAATTAAACATACACTACATTCTAGTAATAAGGTACAATTACCAGTTTCTTACTATCAATCTCTTTATTTAAAACAGATATTCAATATTTACTATTTTACATGTTTACTTTGGAATACAAATATAAAGAGACCAATGTGGGCCAATTCTCTTCAAATATTTGTGACCTAATTCTAATAATAATTAGTCTTTCTAGACTAACTCTTGCATTTGAAAAACCTTTGATTATTAAAATTTAATTATTAAGATTATTAAAAATTAATCTTTAAAAGATATACTTTGAAACATTCCAAGTTTAATTTTAAATATGTCTATGACCATTGTAAGGTAAGTAGAGCAAGCGTACGCCCGTGACCTCGCCATTCTAGGAAATGTCCAGTCTCCTGTGGATTTCACAACCAGCAACACTATGGAGACTTGCATAGTACGTACGAAAAGCATTAATTATTAAAATAAGCTTTGAAACATTTAAAGTTTACCAACAAGTGGTTTCAAAAAGCTGTCTTTTAAGTTTAGTTAGGTTTGTATAAAATCAAAATCAAAATTTAGTACCCTTTAGTTTTTTACAGACTTTGATTTTTTAAATGTATTATTAAAACCTTCTGTGTACATAAAAATAAATAAGCTGAATTGATCGAGTTATTCTCGAGTTTTGTGCTTAGCAACGTTCATTTGTATTTATATACTTAGATATGTCGCCATATAAAAACTTGAAAACTATTTGGCCATCTACCACTACTTATGTCTTCATTCTTCTATCATTTCTTAATTTATGTATTTTCTCACCACCATTTTCATCAGCTTCACCATCAGCTTTTTTCTGTAAACTGTTCTCTAACAAGTGCAAAGGAATCCGGACACAAAAAACAGAGCTAGTACTACTATCAATCATTACGGTATTTAATGCGTCAGATTGTATCGTTGTCCTACAACTGACCTCGTCTACTTCAGAGCTTACTTTCATTTTACATACAGTCTGTACATAATAATACGTAATATTGTAAAATTATTTTTTTTATATAAGAAAACTGTAAAAAATGTACGTTGCATTTTAAAAAAACATGGTGGTTTGGATTGATATTGACGGAGTGACTAATAATATAAATATTTTTTTATTGTCTTTAGTCGAAGACGCATATGTTACAGTTTGCTTGTCCAGAAATTTACTAATATGCCCAAAAAATAATACTTAATAAAACTAATTTGTTGCTGAAGATCGAGCTAAATGGCGTGCCATAGGAGAGGCCTATGTCATAAATTTAATGTAATAAAAACAACTTTGTTATACTTAAGATATATTAGATAAGTTACTGTGTTAGTCATGACATTAGGATGTAATTGCACTACCGTACAAAACCAGTCCGATTGTAAGCGCTCTATCATACACGGTTATAATAGTATACATTAAGCAAATAGAGGACGACAAGTTTATCGCTACATCGACATTACTTACGTTAAGTCTTCATAAAGTGTCTGAAGTTTAAGGTTGTACGACGATATGTTTGGCTCTGTAGTGACCATTAGCTCTGACAGCGGTCACGGGTTCGAGTCCCGCTGGTTTTTTTGTTGTGTGATAAGCACTAATGCTTGTATTCCAGTCATAGATGTTTATATTTGTAATATATACATAAGTAGGTTATATAAATAACGATTTCGTAAAACACAAGCGTAGCCGTAGTATTCTAATAACTTTATTACATTACTTGGACTCATTTATCAAAAACATATACGAAGGCAATAATCTAATTTTACAGAAACATATTTTAGCTCTACAGTCACACGTCAAGTCAGCCAAATAAATGTTAGTATTTGCTGTATAAGGAAAATACAGCCTTATTATGTATATTGTGTCCTTAATAACCATCGCGCCAAATATTTTAATGGGAAATGATTCATTTGTCAAAAGCCACCTAAAGCCTGGCTAAGCTAACAAGAGCTTATGGTCTAAGAGCCGGTGGAAGATCGACCTTCACCGACCTGATAACCAGATGAGACATATTTTTTATTAAATATAATTTATAAACAAATATGCCTATAATTACTTGCCTATCTGAAAGTGCTCATGGCTATTTTTAATTAAATTAACTTTAATCGATTTTTTTTCATCACTTTCATTCTTTTGATAACCAAATGAATTTTATTTCACTGTTAGTTTTTAACACACAGAATATGCCTCAGTAGGCTTGCCTACTCATTTTTGTGTATAACTACCAAAGCCGATGTAAACAGGTAAGTCAATATAGGTGACTCCATCGTTCTGCTAACTTATCGAAAGTTATATCAAATTTTAGATTATTTTATTACAAAATCAGTCATATAGACTTGCCTGCAAAAAATCATACTTAAAGCACTGTTGCCCAGCTAAAAATAGCCATGAGCACTTTCAGATAGGCAAGTAATTATAGGCATATTTGTTTATAAATTATATTCGATAAAAAATATGTCTCATCTGGTTATCAGATCGGTGAAGGTCGATCTTCCACGGTCTCCTCTACTATTATATAAAAGCTTATATAAGTCATATGTTGCATTCTTATTTATATACTTAGCTTTACAGATTTTTTTTGATTGTTCGCATATAAAGTAGGTATCTCGCAATCGGTTTTTCCAATAAACGTACGTAAAATTTTGCTTCATTTTATCGAATTTGTTCTCGGAATGTTTCGTAAGTACTTATATCGTTAGTTTTAATTTAAAATACCGATAATTTTAAATAGCCCATTATTAGTCTTTTAGTCTCTCTTCAACTCAACTCTTATTAGTAGGTACTGCGGACCTCTTACCCAAAAATATAAGCCAGACATTTTGGAGCCTTATATACTAGCTAACAAACCAACAAGACAGATATTTTATGTATGTAAAAAGGAATTTCAAGTATTAAGACTGCACTGAGTGCCAAGTTTCCGTAGTATCATGTTTGGGTTCGGTTCAGGCGTCACGGTTGTAGGATGGTCGGAATGTACGCATCTCGACCTCACAGCCACTGGACCGTGGAAACGGGCATCCGAAACCTGGCTTGTCGATCTAAAGATGCTATAAATAGAAAGTAGACAGAGCATTGAAATTATTTATATTTTCAAAAGTAAACTATCTATTTTGTAATAACAAATATTTAGGCATAATATTTTTATATCTCAAAAACTTATTTCAGCCATTTTGAGTAAGCTTAAAGCCAAGATCACTTCAATATATAAAAAATTAAATATTTTTAAGATCTAGGCCAAATAACCATTTATTTATAAAAACAAGGCTTTGTATGTTTTACATAACAAAAATAAATTAACACTTATGTAAATAATTAACAAGTTTCGGTTACATCGCCTACGATATGCCCATGGAGCGCCTACTTCTGAACCTTCATACAAAATAATGTGAATGTTACACAGGCTATAAGTATATACTAAACATCTTTAAAATTCAATGTTGTGAATTTTAACTGATTCGAACCTGTAATTTTTGAAAATTTTACTGAAATAATCATTATTATCTATACAGAGGCCAAAGTGTTTAGACTTTTTGTGTGTTTGTCTGTGACTGAAAAACACTTTACCTATTTAATATATAGTGTTAATTTAATGTTAAAATTGCCAATTGTTTTTCAAATGTCACTGTTATAAAATATATTCCATACATCATTTTAAATGTTTAGATTTATTTTTTCAGATAAATTTAAATATATTCTTTAAAAACATATATACAGATGAATATATAATCTCCTTGTTTTAGAAGTCGGTGAAAAAGAAATTTAGTTCCAAAGCTCAAGAAAAAGAAAAATTCCCCATCTTTTCTCTCTTAACTTACCTCTAATTAACTTGTGTCAACGAACAATTTGTAACCAACAAGAAATAATAAGGAACGATTTAATTACCTCCATAACAAGAATACAATGTGATGTTATAATCCAGCTGAACGCAAAAAATTAAGAAAGCGCGCTTGCAAATACTAATGAATGCTGATGACTTCTACGAACTGTCCACTTGGTTTGCACCATCTTTTTTGCGCGGTCGATCTGCGGCTCCTTTGACACTTTAGGGTTGTTAATATTTTTAAACTTGTTTTTATTATTATCATTTGCTTTAAAGACATCTGAATGAATAGCTAAAATTAAGGGGCCTTATATATTTGCTGATAATTCAAGAAAAGTTCCCAAAACTTTATTCCATTATAAAAATATATATAAATATGAGTTTTATAAATTAAGTTATTATAAATAAAATATTATAGTTATACAGGTTCTACATATTATAGTGAAAGTGGCAACCCTGAGTGTTATACACTAAAAATTACATTCTTCGATCCACTTAGCTTTGGATTTCCCGATATCGACCTTTGGCACTAAAAAGTGTCAGATTGCATCCTTTTTGGTAGCCGCCTTGACTTACATGACTTTATCTGTTAGCAATATGGCGCCATTTCGCGCCTCTACGTAGAAGAGAGACAGCATAGCATTTCTAAGTACAAAATATGCTGTTTGATATTTAAACATGTGGAAATAAAAAAAAACTACTAATATTGTAATCACAAAGGTAAGTGAAGAAGTTACTCGCCTGATTTTCATGAACCTTTACGGTAATATAACTTATACATCAGAAGCGATTATAGGTGATAACTGATAAGCCCTATCATTAATCCTCACAAACTTTCGCGCTTATATATCTTTTGAAAACTTGCTAAATTTTCTCAGACATGCAGATTTCCTTACTCTCTTTCCTTCACCGTAAAACATGTGATAATCATGATAGAAATGATTCGCACATGAAAATATCAGAGGTGTGAGACCCGGATTTGAACCCGCATCATTCAGTTATCCAAGCGAGCGCGTTACCGCTGGGCTACCACTGTCAACGCTTATATACTTATAGTTGGACACAACTGACATTGTACTTAGTTCGGGCAAAATGTTATCAAGTGGGTATCAAGTTCCGCCTTCTTATATAGAGCTTTGTTGTAAACAAAGAGGCGCCTTGCTAGAATTCCCGGTAGCTATAGATTACATAACAGTTTTGTAGCACTACGCATATTATACTGGTTTACTTAGCTGTTATACGAATAAGAAAATGTACTTCAGTTTTAATATTGAATTTAGAAAAATGTGTATGACATACAAATATTATTTTATTAAGAAATAGCATCACTTCGAAGCATTAGCGATTAAGCAATACTACTATTATAAGTTGGGCTTGCCGATGATGCTTGTAGGCCAATAATTATGGGTTGACGGTCCTGACACGTCTTTCAAAAACTTTCAGGTTTCTTCACAATCCTTTCCTTCACCTTAAACAAGTGGTTATCATGTTGAAAATATTTCGTACATAAAAATATTGTTTTTTTTTAGCGAGCGCGTTTTTGGGATAACGAAATAATAATATAACTATATCAAGTAAACATCCGTTGATAACGCAGCGGAAGTGATTAAGAATAAACAGCAAATTTTATCCTACGCCATAAAAAAAGCGTATCAATTTTTGGCTTAATTTGTAGTGACCTTACTTGCGGTCACGGGTTCGATCTCCGCTGAGGGCATTCAATTGTGTAATAAGTAAGTTACATATGTATTATTATTATGTAGTCTATCTGGTATCTATAAGAGAAGTCTCGCTTGAAGCTTACCATGAAATTAGATGATTCTGTGTATTAAATTCCCATCAAATTTATTTTATTTGTTTTTATTGAATTGGTACTAAATAGTATTTTCTATATTCATTTAAATCAATCAATGAATCATTTTAAAGTCTTAGGACCTACGGACGACCCCGAGCGAAACGAGGGTAAATCGCTAGTTAAGATATATATTTATAGTCTAGAAATAATACCTGAGTAGATATAACTTGTGATGATCTTTTTCTAACTGCGGTTAAGGAGCAAGGACGTGAATAAGAACAAGGTCTCCTTTGCTTCGGTGTCAGCTTACCAATAGCACTATCTGGTTTGTGGTACAAACATCCATTATGAACTTACCCTTACTGACTCCAACTCATAGTAATTCTCCATCAGTAAAAATTAATGAAATGTCCTAATTTAATTTTGTTTAAAAACACAATTGAAACACTTTTTTCAAATTATTTTAGGTGTTTTCTAACCTTTCTACCGTGTCGATTTTATTTCTATATCAATAAAATAGAATTTTTATATAACAAAGGGTGAGTTACGAGTGTACTTTTAAAGGTTTTTTAATCATTTTTTCAAATTGAAAAGGTTTGTTTTTAATCCCTTATTTCATATTATGTCTGTCCATCACTGCCTATTTCATTCAGGATTTTTTTTAGTCTTCAGCAGATAGTAGTTATATGTAGTTATATCAAATACTGTATTACATACAGGTTTCACGAATAGACCGGTATAAGGCTTAGCTTCTAAATGTATGCGCTTGAAATTTACACTGCATCGGGCTCAATTATCGAGTCATATATAATTTCTGTATTAACTGCCAGGCTTAGATGCAATCGACTATTCGTAGATAACGCCATGTTTTATCGCAATCTGAGGGCATGAGGAATTTGATGTTTATTTTTTATATTAGATACTAGTACTGTTTATGGGCTTTGCCTTAAAATAATTAATAGTTTTATATAAAATTGCATAGAATTGTGAATGAAATAATTTTTGTATCATTTAAAGAAAGTGTCTCATTAAAATCTATCGAGTCATTTTAAAGATGAAAGTTTAAGCTTTTCTAAAAACCAACAAAAAGTTATTCTTCAATGATTACAATACAATTTTTGAGCAATTTCTTTTTAAGTTGAAAATTAATTATAATTAAATTCCGCAATTTTTTTGTTTGGTGGACTATGGCCTGATCCCTCTCGTACTGAAGGAAGGCCCGTGCAAAGCGTGGGACGTTAATAAATAAATAAATTAATATCATATTATTCTCTTTACAACTAACTTATTTTAAAGAAGTATTAATATTTTAATATTTAAAAATTTAATTTTAAAATTGTTCTACAACTGAAGCAGTATAGATAACACTCTTACATTGTGCAAGCCCGTATATTTTGTAAGAACAAATCGACGTCGTAAATCCAGTTAAAAGTCAATAAATAACGAGTGTTCCACTTGACGCGGAACCGGGGCAGATATCACTACTCTATTAATATTTATGATTGATATGATTTCGTTTTGCCTGAAAATATTCTAAAGTTTAGAATAGTTCACTCTTTGAGTGACTTCAAAAGTATCTTCCTTGATTATTTCTTATGTTTTTGTGAACATGCAGCATTATATTTGCTAATAATTATCAAGTCAGTATAATATCTTTTAATAAAAAGAGACAAAAGAGAACTGAGAAAGAGAGAAAGAAAGAGAGAGAGAGAGAGAGATGATCAAGGTATAATGCTGTTTGTTCCATACTTTTTGAACAGGTTAAGTTGTAATTTTCTGCACAGTTACATTTAATACAGCACTTATTTATAAAAATAACAATTGTCATCTAATCGGCAAAGTAAACGCAGTCTATTATGGAGATAATTTAAAAACAAGCAGAGATGCTTTAAGATGCAGCATCCTGTTCATCTGGTGTAGCACGTGCTTGGCTTAGGGGGTTTTTGTGGCTTTTTTATCCAACTCTTTAGTGTGTAGATGACATGTGTTTCTTACAGGGGTAGTCAACATATGATTGAAATTAAAATCTAATGACTAATTTGTTTGACTTACTAATAGTTTTAGTGTGGTAAGATAGGGATTTTTAACACTTAGTTATGTCTTCAGTTCAAGTTAACCAGTTATATTTCAATTTTCGTGAAAACCAGTGAGTGAAGCCATATGCACTGCACTGTTATAACATTGATATCATTATCTTCAAATACATATGCCAGTTTTCTTAATAATAGATTTTAACCCAACTGCAAACCAAATATTTGCTTGAATGCCAACACCATTTGTATAAAGTTTAGTTTGTTCATCAAAACAAATCGTTAATTATCTTAATTAAAATACCTTTATAAAAATAATAATTTTTATTATCACCATTTATATTTACAGATTGTAAATATAAGTAGTGATAAACATCTGTTCGAATAAGACATTACGCCTCCACCAGGTGAGGCTGAACGTGTTTGTCTTTTTGCCTTATTTTCATTCCGAAGCTCATTCAAATTGCGGCTTTCGTTTAAAAAGGTAAGTGCTTTTGTGGGAATTACATAGTTAGGTTACGTAGTTAAAGGGGCAAGAAGTATAAGGTAGGTTATACCTACCTATTAAATATGTATTATAGAACATATATTTGCGAAGGAGTTTTTTAATCTTTCATCCGCGTTAGACAGTGACACATTACTTGAACGACAACTGAAATAAGTTTTGATTTATATTATGTCATATAACTAGCGCATCACCCAAGCTTCGCTCGCCTTGGCCCGAACTGTTTTAAAATGAACTCTTATACTTTTTCCAAAATGAATGTAGCTTAAGTTACACTTTATAATATCAGCTATCTGCAAGTTCCGTCAAAATCGATTCAGTCCTTTCGTATGAGCCGTTACAAACTCACTGTTTTTCTTATAAGTTTCGTAAAAAAATATTTTGGTTTTGTATTAACTATAACATTCAACTAAGTCAAAATATACATTTCTAAAATTACCTTAAAAGCCATTCTACTATAATAAATTATGTCTGTTATCTCATTATGCCTAAACCGATTTTAGTGATGAATCTCTTAAGATAAGCACCAAGCCCGCTATTTATATCGACAAATCTACATCGCAAAAGCATTTGTGGGAAAACTATGTCAATCATAGGAAATTTTACCCTTTGTTTTGACTGCACTATTTTACAACACTGTCTAAGACCACTCAATCTCAAAGCTCTATTTTTACATCACCAAGTGGCTGCAACTGGTTTGCGTGGCGCGAAGTCGGTGGGCTTTTTGGAAACCACTCGTTAACTTTTTTTCTGTGTAGACGTTAAATTCTTTGTTGACTCTCAGTGAAAAATAGGTGGCTATTCTTGGAACGATGTTTTGAAGTAAAAGGGTAATGTTAATTTTTATTTGATGAGGCAACAGATAGTGTAAATGTTATCAGATGTTATGTTTTGTGTGTTTTTATAGTAGTAATAAACAAAAACTCGCGATTCGAACGGGACTCGAACTCGAGACTTACACCACGGAGGCAGTTCATAAAAGAAGATAGACAAACATGTTAGTTGCATACACAGTTATATTAAAATTTAAGTACCATTAAATTAATATTAATTTCAGTAATAAACCATTTACGAGGAAAGTACGTAAAACGCTGTCTAATTGCTACACGCTTCCCGCTCATTAACCACGATTGATATAACCTTACTTGGTAATTATTTTGTTACTTATTTTACGAACGTTTTTAGGGGTTCCGTAGACAAAGTGCAAAAACGAAATGCCTAGTATATTTTAATTATTTAGACATTCAAATCCTTTTCACAATTTATAGTCAAAATCTGTATTTTTACATATTGATTGCTTTAAACTATAATACGAGTACAATCTTTAATATTTTTTTCTTTTTTTCGAGATCAATAAAAGGTAGAACCTCAAATCTAACATCTCTAACCTCGAATCTCAAAAACCATTAAAATCGTTCAAAATCTTTGGAAAAGGAGAATTATGGACACTCTCACACCGGAATTTTATATATAAAGAATGAAATAAAATTTAAATTTAAAAAAATTGTGAAGGAACGTTTGTGTACTAAAGGCTATTATTCGATTAACGATTTTTTAGAAGACAGTACGCCTTGGGAACGATGTGATCGCCGTCAGGCTATTTCAACATATAGAATTATTGTTAATTTACAATTTAATTTATAAAAAAGAATGAGATTAAGATAAAAAAAAATATTAGTCCCGCTGAGTTTCTTTCGCCAGTTCTTCTCAGGTCAGAGGTTTCTTCTTTCCGAACTGGTGGTAGACTCATGACGTTCAGTAAGAAATTGTAACAATTTTTATGCTGAATAAAATATTTTGATTTGATTTGATTTGATTTGATTTGAAGATTACGATGTAAATTTTTAAATCCTTCTACCTATTAAACAAGTTAAACGCATTAGAGATATTTTATCAGTAACTAGCGAATACCTTCGCTTTGCTCGAGTTAGCCCCTAACAAGGTAGAATTTTACGTTGAGCGATTCCTATACGAATAATAAACAGTGCTGAACTTTTTGATTTTCCAACAGTTTTTTTTAGATTCTCCAAATTTTTCTGTACTTAAACCGCCTCTGAAACACTCCCAACTAAACAAAAAAAATCGTAAACCGATGTAGCCGTTTCTGAGTTTTAGCAAGATTAAATAACGTCTATTTATTTTTATATTGATATAGATATTTGACATTTTATACCACTGTATCGGATACATAAAAGGCAGAACTGCTGTTGCTAAAGAAAATTTTCAAACACTGTTTTATGTAGAGATGAAAGAATCTGATAGGAAGTACATCTCCTTTGCGTTTTGTGATGACGAATGATTGGTCGCGGATCGGAATTCAACGGATGCACAAATTAACCAACTCTTTCTATTAATTAATATCTCGCCCTTATTACTAGGAAACTAAGGTTTAAAATATCACTTTTGTCATCCATTTCCTAATTTCCTGGCTTGTCGTCACACCTCATTCGCTCAATTTAGGGCGTCCTGTCGTAGTTTTGAATTTTTATAAATAAACTTTGTCTAATAGCGTTAAATGGGTATAAAATGTTATATATACCTTGATATTTTTTAGGGTTCCGTCCCCAAATTGGATGCTTAATATTCCCACTGTTGTCCATCTGTCCGTATGTCCCAATGTAAATATTTAAGCAATTTCATTTTTCTACTGTTCCTTGAAACGCAACAGCAATTATGCTGCATATCTTGACTTACCTACAAGAAATTAAAAGCTTAGGATGTAATATTTTTATAAAATTATTAATTTTTAAGATATTGAATATTGTTTTCCGTAAATTACATTTTTATTTTATTTTCAACGTGCACACATATTTTTTCTGTCCTCATAATTTCAAAACACTTCTAAATTACGTATATTTATAACAAATGAAACATAATATCTATCAAACGTCGTCACACAAACATACATCTGTCAGTTAATTACATAACTTATAATGTGTTCACGCCGAATAGAACCTTGTTCCTTACCAATAAGCCTTGTGCGGTATCGATTTCGTAATAACTACTCGTAATTAGATGATGGATTACTGGGGTAATCGATTAAACTCGCTCTGTTAACTGACCTAACCTTTGATCAATTTAGATCTGACTCAAGTTTTGGCGTGTATAAAGAATTAGAGCGAAAGTTAGATTTTCTTATTGTATAATATTTCTACATTTCATTACATCGGCATTTTAAATGTAAAAATATGTGTTTTAGTACGTTTGTAATTCCTTCGTGCTAATCAGGCTGAACTTATTTAGATGAAATTTAGTACATAGAATGACGTAGACTAGTGCTGCACAGCTGTACTACTGTAAGGTACCTAGGTTAGGTATGCAAGCCAGCGAGGCGTTGATGTCATTTTTAGTAATTTCCACAAAATAAAAAAACATAATGTCTCTTTAAAACTAATTGAGCTTATTAGTATAAACAGAATTGTTATCTACTATAATATATATTAGAGGTAATCACCACCGTCCGAAACTACATTTTTATCATTATGTGACTGTGATGATATCAGATCGTGATGATAATCTTATTCATCACATCACGTATGTATAACTGGCCTTTGTATAATTTTAGCTATGTAGTGATACAAAGTATTTAACCATATGTACAAAGACCAGTTACTAATCAAAACTGGCTTATTTTACTTTTAATGTATATATGGTTATTTAAAAACTTACGTGTATTATGATTGAAGTTTTTACAAGTTTTTATTTTCCCGAAAAAAACAGATTTTACAAAAAAAGCTAACTTAAGCTCGGTCGCCCGGGTAACTGCATAGAATGAAAATATATGGACCGTGTCGCCATCTACAATAAACACATTGTACTATCTCAAAGGCAGCTCGCACGTGCGTACCACGTGGTTGCAGTCGGTCATTGCGAATAGGTCTATATTACGCTGAGTTGTGATGTTTTTAAACAATTATAGTGATTTTAGTCAAGCTAGCGAACTATAAGACATTTTTAACCCTACTTTGTTTATTTATTTCATTAATTAAAAACCTTAATTTGTATGACGTATGTATATTCGGAGTTAAACAAAGCACCTGTATTTTTTTAATTTTACGATTTATTTAAAAAGTATAGGTCTAAGGATTATTAAAGTCGGGAATCGAACATGGGACTGGAGAATTAGCAGTAAATAATAAACAAAATATTATATACAGTGTATGGAAATCGTTGGTAGAGCATGTTTTCTTATAAAGAGCTATATGTGCTTATGTCCAATAAAAGGCAAAGTCCGTCTAATAAATTCAAACAGTTCAAATATTTGTTATGAGTTCTATCTTAATGTACACTAAAGGTTATCTTTAAAATTAGGTTACATAATATTTATAAAACACAACAATTAATTAATTACATTATAAATTACTACCGACATGATATTTTGTATCAAATACCAAGATAAAATAAAATATGTGTAGTATATCAACTATCTGGTATCCGTAACACAAGCTTCCTAGTTTATCACGGAACTAGATGGCGCTGTTGTAATATTGACGCGATATATTTATTTATTTACTTAGTTATTAAAGTTACTAGTAGGTTACTAGTAGGTTGATACTGTTACTACAAAAACTATTAAAGCTTTTTATTTTATCTCCCTAACAATGTTAATGAAAAAATAATTAAGTATTCAAAAATCATTAAATCAAAATACATCATAATAGAGAACCTTCTCCTTTTTGAAGTCGGTTGAAAATATAAAAACCCTGTCTTCATTACGCTGGCACTTCTCGAAAGAGGTTTGACGAGATATTCAACGTTCAGAAAAACATTAATGTAATTAAATAATTATATTTGATACTGATGTTTTAATTCAATTTAATTAATTAAAATAAACAATACAGCGCTTAGTGCAGCGATAAAAATTGTATAGGAATATTATCCAGAGATAATGACAGACAAACAAACAAATCTTATATGTATCTATCTAAGCAAAGTATTGTATAATATTGTTAAATTAATAAAAACATGCCAAGATGAATGAAAAACTAGTATAGCTTATAAGAAAATCTGATCGCAAAAATGACATGCACAAGCCCATCTCTGAGAAGCGCATTCCACAGTTTTCCGGTGTCACTTTTTCACTTCCTACCGGTCGCTGCCCGCTGACTCTAGCTCCGAGATGACCACTTTTACCGACACTTTCTTTAATCGGAAATGATTATTTTATTTAAATGAAGGGCTTTGTATACATTCATTAATTACTTAATTATATTTAGATAATTAATTTATATTAGTTACTTTAATTTATTTGATCGATTCGCAGCAACCTTTTTCGAAATTCACATATTAAAAAAATACAATTAAATTAATACAAACGTTGAAATAAGCAATTTTTAATTAAAAAATCTTGATCATTATAAAATTCAAAAATTATCATTTCCCGTGTGAAGTCCCCATGAAAACACTATCAATCGATACAACATGAAACCATGGGTTTCCTGTCATTTAATGGGGAGCAGGTGTACCCTTAGCTTCCGTGACAGTAGGGCGTAGTTCCGCACTACACTGTACGGACTTTAGTATCTCTCGCGCGGCCTTACCACGTACGCGTCATGTCTGCGCCTACGCCGGTGCCCGCTCCTCGAAGGAAATTACCCTTCCATCCCCATAACATACACGTGAGTTTTATCATTTGGTGCTTAATATTTTATAAAAATTCTTTAAAATAATTTGCCGGTCATTCTCGAGTTTTTTGTGCGATCGCAAGTTGCGTGGGAACCTGATTTTCTGCAATCCTTGCATTCTGATACGACGAGTAATCATTTTATTAGCCGGTAACTGTGTTGTAAATTATGTTTTATATTGTGGAATTTTAAAGTACTTCCGATTGGTATTTTAATGTATGTAAGTTTGTAATTTTAATTTGTTGTGAGCTTTCGATTTGGTTTGATTTTGATTATAATTTAATTATTTTTTTATAATGTAAATAGTAAAATTGTAGTATTTATATAACTACTAAGATTGTTTTAATTTTTATGATAATTTATGCGTATGTTGTTGTTTAAATTAACAAAGAAAGTACCAAAAAGTAGAAATAAATTCTTAAGTTTAATTATTAATTGGAAAAATTGATATTATTCAAATTTAGTGATAGTTCGCAAACAAAGTGTAGTGTTTCGAATGTATTCTGTTTATTTGCGGTTAGTCCTGTCCGGCTGTAAAGGAAACCGCAATACCAACTTCTGATCGAAGCTTTCAGAATAGTCTTGTTTGTTTGTTGAATGTAAAAGCTCAATATAAGATTATTAAAGCTCCCATTATTTGAAGTACTAGGTCCCAGTATATTATCATCGTTTTTAGTCTATTTAATGTTCATCTTATGATAGAAATACGACCATAACCATTATAAATTTAAAAACTAATTGCTTCTTAAAATATTATATTAAATCAAATTTAAAATTTAATTTTAAAATTAAATATATTTTTGATTTTTGGGTGATGTAAAATAGTGATGTGTAAATTCGTAGAATTGTAGTGAAGGTTAAAAGTACTCGCATTCGTGTCTTTGAATTTCCCAAACTAAACAATAGAATTCGCGGTACAAATGACAATGGCGTACTGTGACGTATAAATTGCTGTTTGTCCTCATAATTTACACAATATAACATTTCGCCTAAACATCTAACATTCTGAGTTAATACTGTACATTATTTTTTTTCAAAATCTTATTTTTTATCGTTAGTATAGATACAGGGGCCAAATCTTTAGTTGTTTTATTTTTTTTGTTTGCCTGTCTGTCAGTCTGTCTGTGACCGTATCTCCAGAAAACAACTGGACAGATTTTGATGAGAATTTGTGTGATAAATAGGGTTATGGGGGTTACTTTCACCCCCGGTTATGGGGGTTACTTTTAACAGCGGGAAAATATCACATTTTTGACAGATAAACGTACCCAGGGAACGAACCCTAGCGAATGTGCTTATGTAGCAAAGGTCTTTTTACCATATCTGTAACATAATAACTTGATGAGTTAAACATTATATAAGTTACATAGTTGAAATCGATTACTAATTTCCTGTAGAAGGGTTAATTTGAAGGGCTTGATTTATTAAGTACTTACGTAATCTACTTGCATTCCTTATACATTACACAGCTGTTGTTTTATATTTTTTCTCATTGGATTACTATGAAATTGTGTAGACTGTTAGTGCCTAATAAGTAAGTTAGTTCTAAGTTAATGCCGGTACTATAATTAAGAACGGACGGACAATGATACCATAGTAAAAATAATGACATTCTTTTTACTATGATGATACGCTGTACACTAAAATATTAGAAAGTTTAGTGAATGAAGGAAAATGTAAAATGAATTTTTAATTTTACACAAATGTTCTCAAATCTGTATTTTTGTATATTTAGGATGATATTTAAATATTTTTTTATTTAAAATTGCCAAATTTCTTTTCAGACAACGATTAAAGTGTACGCGAGATGTTTACGGCCAGATATCGAATACAAGACCCTGTCTGTCACTTGGGGGACTCGAGCAAAAGAAGTGGTGTCCACTCTATTGGGGAAGTTCAGGATGCGTCATAGAGACCCCAGATTGTTCTACCTGAGTATGGAAGTGAGGGTCAGGGCTGCTGGTCTCCGGACCACGTTAGTGCTGGATGATGATGCGAGACCTGCTGCTCTACAAGCTTGCCATCCGAAGGGATATTCTAAGTAAGTGTTTAACTTTAGAATAACTAGTAATTTTTATATATGTAGCTAAGAACAAACTTGTCTTTTTGTCCAAAAAAGAAGTAAAACTCTTTTGTATTACTCTCCTTATAGTCTCCATTTTATGTAACATAACAGAGGTATAAGAGCCTCGGGAATGACACGAACCAAAAATCAAAATAAATATGCTACAAAATCCGAAAAGATAGTCATTTATAATGTCAAATATTCGCGTAAACCAAAGAAAGCATTATAAGCAAAGTAATTTAATGTAATCTGACTTCCTGAGATTACCTAGGACATATTATACTGCATAAGTGCGTTAACGTAAATGCACTCTCTATACCTTTCGCTTATAAATTCCGTTGTAGCGACAATTGGTCACGATCACCGCCAACTGTCCAAGGTCAAGCAGTTACTGAGTTACTACTAATCTAACTCAATAAAATATAAATATCCATATAATACCAGACCCAAGACTCGAACCTAGGACTACAAGCTCTATATCCGTATGTGCTAGCCACAACACCTACGAAACAGTCGTATTAAAAATAAAATAATTGTCTATACGGAACTTCTTAATAGGTACATAGCTAAAGCTCGCCGAGAGTAGTTTAAATTAGGGTCTAGAAATAATATTTTATATACGTCAAATATGCTAAATAAACAAAATATGTGTAATAAATAAATATTTGTCGATTATATATTTGAATAGCACGACAACATTATTTCCGATAACATATTTTCGTCCCACCAAAGGACGGTAACTATTAATCATTCCGCAGGATGCGACCGAGTTTCTTTTTATTTTTTTTTATTTTTAATTATTTACTATATTATTTGAATGGTTGGTCTGTTTGTTTTGATTCATTCAAGATATAAAAACTTATAATAAGTTACAAAGTCTGTCTTATTTTAGTAGTTATATAACGTACCTACCGTTAAAATACCGTTTAAATCAATTTTTTACTTGATTTTGTTTTATAACAATTTATAGTAAGTCTTAGAAGTGAAATACAATTTTGCATTTGACTCAGTCGTAGCAATGCTTATTACGATTACAGGTTTGATTAATTTCGTAGTTAATAGTCGATTTCGTAGTTGGTAGTCCCTCAAATCCCGCTCAGTACATTCATTTTACAACATTATGTACCTATCTATTTAAAGCTATTTATGATTCGTCTATCAACTATGGTATCCGTAACACAAGCCTCGTAGTTTACCATGGTATTAGATGGTATGCGTTATTGTCCCGACATATTTATATTTATTTACTAGCCTTTCTTTTCCTTAGTTCTAAAGGATGAAAATCAAAATAAATATTTTTTGTCCGTTTTTACAACATTTTTCATTGCTACTCCGCTCCTATTAGTCGTACCGTGATGTAAACGTACTTACTCGGTAAACGGACTATCCAACACAAAAAGAATATATCAAATCGGACCAGTAGTTCCTGAAATTAAACCAAACAAACAAACAAACTCTTCAGCTTTATAATATTAGTATAGATTTTTGTATTTATTTGTCTTTTTCTCTCTATAAATTATTATTTTTGAGAACAAAATTGTGGCATGACTAAAATCATTGTGGGTACTCGTGCATTAAACAATGCAAATAACATTAATTAAATCGTTTCAACCTTGATGTCGGCACGCCATTGACTGTTTCTATATAAAATGAAAAATCTAACACCTAATTAACTGACTCATTATGGAAAAGCTTTGTAAATTCTAGGAATTATTATATGGCATCTCAAATATTTTTTTAGTTTAAGTAAAACTGATTTAATTCAAGCAAAATGTAATGTTTATGTTTATTTTGCTGATTTCTTTCATATTTCTCAACTTTCACCCTTGACTTTTAATTGAAACCTTTAGGCTTAATCCATCAACACACCTATACATCTTATAGTCGGCAAACTAGAGAAAAAAAGCTTGTTAAAATATAGACCACCGGCTAACGTCGCTTTTGTGTAGCCGTCTCCCCTTCCGGCGTCTATTCCTGGCGTTCAAACATAGCTAGCAATAAAAACTGTAAAAAGCTGGCCCTTTATTGAGCAAATGTATCGCGTTACGTACGACACTTGGGTTTGTTTACTTACTTAGTAATATAAGTACAGCTTGCTCTATTTATGTCAATTCTTGGATCAATAGCTCGTTTACAAATGAAGAACTATAGAAATGAACACCAAACTAATATTTGTAATTAATTGAATTGATAATTGAATTTTATAATTTGTACAAAAATCTTTTAAAATAATGAGTGCAAAATGGGTACGAGATAAAAATATTTAAATTTCATACTTGTAAGTGAATATTGTCTTAACACACCTTTCATTAGTTTACTTAAAGTAAAGGCTATTTTTCTAAAGAACTGTCACAGTTTCTGAGTTTGCTGAAAATCGTAAGTAATATCGCGTAATTCACTCAGCTAAGAAATAAATATTTAGACTTCATTCTTAATTTTTGTCTCAATTACCTATACAGCATGTTTTTTATGTATAACTAAGATACTTTACTGGTTAATTTTTTGTTTGTATATGGAGAGGATATTTGCAAGGTAAACAGGCTTTTTATGATTCACAGCTTCCTGGATACTTTGTGGTTATAAAATTTTGCATTTAATGAGACGACTGTAAGTAAACAAATGTAAAAACATAATTTTAATATGACACACATTAAACAGGTTTTTCCATAGCAGTGTAGGTACATATATAATATATTATACAGATAAATAAAATTTAAAATATGTATGCTTGTAATGTTTAATTTAATTCAATTCTTTGGTTTTTTGGCTTCAATGCGTGCTAGTCGAGCAATTTCAAGTCGATTGGAAGAGTCACGTTCGAGATTGGCCGGTTATATTTTAATTAGTTCCACAAAAAGACTGGATTCACAGTATTAAATAGTAGGATTTTATTTCCACATTTGTAATGTTTAATAAACATACGAAATACGGCTACGATAAAAACAACTTTTTTTTTTGTCTGTCTGTCTGTTCCGGCTAATCCTCGACCAGATTGATCAAAATGAAATTTGAAAAAATGGGTTACGCTCTTAAAAATTTAACATATTTATTTTTTATATTTATTATATCGTTGAAACTAAATGTCCTGGCATTCTTAGAAAAACCTAATCGTATCGAAAGTCATAAGTTATAAAAAAACTTAGCTTTTGTTTACACTTCTCATATTTCTATAATTCTCTAATTAACAATATTTTTTATTAATTGACGTCCGCCGGATAAATATTTCTATACATTTTTTTAAATAACGACTACTGTCTATATATAAATGCCATAAAGAAGCCATGAAGACACGCTGCGGAGTGATCGCGGGCAATTACGACTAATCCATAACGGATTAACGAGCACAACAACACACCAAATAGCATAAATTTCAAGATAACTCAAACTAGATCGTTAAAATCACTTCAGACCAAACTTACAGTGGATCCTACTGTACGGGTCCTTTACGCGCTCGATAGCGACTATCGAGTATCAATCTTTCACTCGTGTCTGATTTATGAATTTGTCATTGTTATTTACTACAGATATTTATTTAGAAAAGAACCTCCAAACACTATCTCTAAATATAATATTTTTTTCTAACAAGTGTCTTTAGGACATAATATAATAAAAATAATAATGTTCGCCGAACGATTTCGGCTACGGCGGTCAATCTCATCAAGACTTGCCAATTGCGCAGGAGATATTATAGTGCACAAGTGTACGCGCAGACACAAGTGCACTTTCTATCATACTCCTGTGGGACGACTGTTCGACACGACCAGTGAGAGCTAAGGCGCAGGATCGACGGGTTAAGGATTTACTTGCTCTCCGAGGCACGGGGTTGATTCATCGCTAACTTCCCAACTCCGGGCGTTTACTGAGGCTTTCTAAACAGAAAGACTCGATAACTAAACTTGGTCCGACCCGAGACTTAAACCCAGGACCTCTTGATGTAAAAGCTAGCCACTACACACACCGAGGCAGTTAGGACATTATATATGTACTAAGAGAATGGTGTACCTAAGTATGACAACTTTTTTTTCTTATAGTATAAATTTTTTTACAGATTTTCCTTACAAATGCGTCCAGGTGGCCTAGTGAAGATCTACGACTCAGCATTAATGTCCTCATCCAAGTACAAGTGTCTGCTCACCAGCGAGCGCACCACGGCGGATGAACTGCTGGCAATATTGCTACATTGCTACGATTCTACTGAGGGCGTAGAAAGATTTTCACTTTACGAGGTAATTATTATTTTTTACTTCATATTTGACTAGCCTTACCCGCGGTTCCGCTCGCCTTCTAAAGACTGAAAATCAAAAGAAATATTTTTCTCCCGTTTTTTCAAATTTTTTTATTGACGCTCCGCTCCTATTGGTTGTAGCGTGATGTAATAGCCTTCCTCGATAAACGGACTATCCAACACAATAATAATTTTTTAATTCGGACCAGTAGTCCGCGTAGTTTCTGAGATTAGCGCGATCAACCAAAATAACAAACAAACTCGTCAGCTTTATAATATTAGTATCAATGTAATACATATATTTGTTTCTTTTTATATTATTAGATAAACATATTATTTTATTTTATTGTTACAAGAGCTGAGTTATGATGATCATTATGATGATAACAAATTTGCAAATATCTTTAAGTACTAAGCATACACACCTAATTAAGTATACATTTTTCTAGTCATCATTCTAATTAACCAAATAATCGATTTCAGGTCTGTCCATCGCAAGAGTATGAGCGTAAATTGCATCCAGATGACCTTCCATTGATGGTTCAACGGGCATGGCCTCAAGACAGCGACTGTCACTTCCGGGTGCGAAGGAACCCCCGCGCACCCCCACTACCCCCACGATCTCTCCCCCAACCCCTCCCGGATACGGAAGTGGAACCTTCCAGAGCTCTATCTGCCTTATCTCTGGAGGCTGATGACAAAAAATATAATCCAGTATACAAATTTCCCAGTATTAATTTTAGAGAGACTAAAAACGACTATCTTTATATATGATTTGGATTGACTGGGCTTGTAAATAAGTGTACAGTGTATATAAGGACGGACAGGGTGTTGTGAAACCAAAGAGGTTTGAGCTAAAAGACTAAAGTACTTGTGTAGTGCGATATTGATTAAGATAATATTGTAAAATCGATAGATCTGTCTGTATAAAACCTATAAATTATGTCACATAGATTTTGATGAGGTTAAGTCAATTTGATAGAGCTTGTGACTGGAACTACTTTTTTATTTGAAGTAAACGTATGTAAATAAAATATTTACATATAATAATTTCATATATAGATAAAAAATATGATTTAGTTCTAATAAAAGTAGTTTCAATCATAAGCAAAATTATTGATGGAACCGGCTTATTGAACTTTTATTATATACATGTGTATGACTGTATGTCAGGTATTAAATAACATTTAAGATTATATCCAAAATCAATTTATCTATCGGTCTAGTCTTACAATTGCAACATATAAACCCTATCAAGAAGTGCACAGTATTTATACAGTATTGCTTAAAGTGAATTGTGTACTTTGGAAGAACCGTTTGTAAATAGTTAATTAGTTTATAGACCAAAGAGGCATATGGTAGAGTATTTATATGTTATCTCAGACTAAAAGAATAAGGTAGTGTGTAAAGAATACTGATCGTGGCTTATAATGGTATTTTATTTGTAAACTTATTACTTATACTTCTACGAGACTACTTTCTTATGGGTCACTAACAAGTGTAAATGCACTGGATTGTTTTGAGTCATATCAAATTCTATCTCTTAATATAGTTTACTTACTTTTCCAAGCACTTAGTTGTATTTTTTTATATTTAAATTAAATTTATATCAATATTATATATGACGACGCGTTTCGCTCAGTTAGTAGTGACCCTACTTTCTGCGTCAGCGATCGCCGGTTCGAATCCCGCTGGGGGCATTAATTTGTTCATTACGAATGTTTGTACTCGTCATGAGTGTTTGTAATAATGATATGTATTTATTTAAAGTTAAATATGTGTATTGTATCAATACAATAAAACTATCTAGTAACCGTAT
Organism: Boloria selene; assembly: GCA_905231865.2. Classification (NCBI taxonomy): domain Eukaryota; kingdom Metazoa; phylum Arthropoda; class Insecta; order Lepidoptera; family Nymphalidae; genus Boloria; species Boloria selene. The sequence goes on from HG993134.1 coordinate 1,092,261, forward strand.
CACAATTGTACCTTATTAAACAGAACTAGATGGCGCTGAGTGTAATAATGTCCCAACATATTTATTTATTGTATATCCATGAGGAAGCTACAGTTCTTAAGGCATAAGATCAGCTTTGCATTTGTGTGAGTGATAGCTAAAAGCCAATAGCCGCGCATCAAAAACCAGTTAAAACAGGTTTAAACCAATCTCGTAACGTTTATCCGTATCGTCGTGCCTATCCGTACACTGCACTCACACAAATGCAAAGCTGAGCTTATGCCTCGAGAACTGTACCTGCTTAGCTTAAAAGATATTTCAGCTGAGAAAAGTTGGTGAAAACTTCAAACGACTCGACTCAAATCAAGGGACATGGACTTCTTATTAAATTATAAGCATGCTTATTAAAAGCTTCGCTTCCATTATTCTATACGCTCCGACTATCTTTTTCTTTTAGTTTGAGCCTGTTATATATTGTGATGTTTAATTTATTAGCGGGCATTGCTCGGATATATCGCCTGTAATAAATATGTTTTATTCTAAACGAAATTTGATTTTCATTCTCTCCTTTTACCCGTTACTATTTATTTTTAGCCGACTTCAAAAAAGGAGGTTTTTTTTTTATGGTAAAAAGGGGGCAAACGGGCAGGAGGCTCACCTGATGGGAAGTGATCACCTCCGCCCATGGACATCTGCAAGCCAGGCTTGCAGATGCGTTGCCGGCCTTTCAGGAAAGGGAGCGATGGAGGAGGGAGGGAAGTGGGAGGGAGGGGGGAACGAAGGCGGAGGATGCAGGGAAGAGGGAGGGGGGAAGGAGAGTGGGCCTCCCGGACTCTCACTCACCGGACGAAACGCGACAGCATAGCTGCCACCATAGAGTATATTGCTATGCTGCCACTTCACGCCGGTCTTCTGTGAGAGAGTGGTACAGGAGGTTATATAGAATGTATATTCAACCCTGATTTAATGTCCCATGGGCATGGGCCTCCATTTAATACAAGGGAGATCACCATAGTCCACCATGCAGGCCAAGTGCGGGTTATTGGTGTACACATGTCTTACGAAAAATTGTAAGGTCTCTTAGAAATACTTGTTTCCTCACGATGTTTTACTTCACCATTTTTCGTACATGAAAATATCAGAGGTGCGAGACCTGAGTTTGAACCCGCTTCATTCGGTTTCACAAGCAAGTGCGTTAATACTGGGCTATTTTACAGTTTTTCTAACTGCCTCCGTACTTATTCCTTAAATATCACCATCTTGTAGATGTTTGCGGCACCTGTCGCCATGGACCAACTAAACCTATTTTAAATTAAGCTTGATCCCGTATCTCCACATAAAATTACAATAAAACTATCGAAATCGATATAAAGTATTTTATTTACAAATGATTGCAACAATGAAGTACAGACGATGCATTATAATTACAAGAGTATGTTCAAAAATGGGAAACATAATATCTAACGGCACTAAATAATAATCATACATTAAAGCGAGCTTACGTACAGTGGCATTAAACATCCATCCACGATTGTCTTTCAGGGTAAATCGATTGAATCTAAGCAAGAATGAAATATAAATAAATAGCTTATATTTAAATAATAAAATCCCATTAATTTTATTGTTTCGGTCTTTCTATAATATGTGAAATTTCAACATAATTTGTATTGGCTTTTGATACGGCATTTTATTTCCACTTAGTTCTGAGTCTTCACTATTACATTTTTGTTTGTATAATCGATACTAATTATGTTGAATTTTTCATACAAAATCGATTCTATACAATTCGTTTTATGAATAGAAGAAAATATTTTAACTATAGTAGACAAATTTAAATACCATAAAGACATACCACCGTTACAAGGCTTTGGTTTAAAGCTAAAATTGTGAAATTTTAAAATGGTGCTGTAAGAAAATATCCACACGAGTTAATTTCGACGGTACTAAGTTTGTTCTAGTGATACATCTTAAGGTAGAAACTGGGAACAAAAAGCCAGGGAGCTTAGAGAAGACGATATTCTACAATCGCTATCGCCAATAGAAATCTACACAGCATAGTATTAATATATGTGTTTTCTATTAGCGATATCATTTGTAGAGTCAACTTTACTAAGTGTCTGTCCGTACACTCTTTCCGCAAAAGCGTGCCACTAAGCTCAGCAATATTAAAAGTCCGGCGTACTTCACTAAGAACTTACAGCCGGTCTAAGCACCGAGCGCGGTCCGCATTGTATCCTACCAAAAGCCACCATTGAACCGGGTTTGTAAGCTCTAAGCTCGAAAATTCAAAATTCTATTCGATAATGTATTTGGAACCAATCCATATCGATCATATTGTATAATGAATAAATATACCCATGTACAGTTCTCGAGGCATAAGCTCAGCTTTGCATTTGTGTGAGTGATAGTTGAAAGACAATAGCTGCGCATTAAAAACCAGTTAAAACGGGTTTAAACCAATCTCGCAACGTCTATCCGTATCGTCGTGCCTATCCGTATACTACACTCAGACAAATGCTAAGCTGAGCTTATGCCTCGAAAACTGTAGTCTATTATTTGGGGCCAGTTACTTAAATTCACTAATGTGGACGGTCCTAAAATACAGGACGCGACCTCTCACTAGTTTCACTGGCAATAACAAAAAATGTATGAATATGATTAAAATTTTCAAACGCCTTTATTTGAGCCCGTGGGCGGGGCACGGCTGTGCTTTCGCCAAGTTAGTGTAATATTTGTGAACTATTTTTTTTATTGTGTGCAACATATTAAACGTCAATTCTAAATTTTCTTTGACACAAGAAAATCAAAATTAATTGGCGTTTGCTATGAACATTGGGAACGGACATTTTAAAGGCTGTTAAAAGGTTATATAGAGATATAAACATTGTGAACGGACAATTTGAAGGCTGTAAGGTAGAGATACAATACGGTTCAGAAATCGCGAGTTACACAGCATTGAGGGCGCGGCGGGAGGAACCGTACTCGTCGGAGGCGTCGCGCTCGCGGCGGCGATCCTCACGCGGGGGGAATCCCTCGCGCGGGAACTCCCGCGTGTAGTCGTGTCCGTACGCCTCGCGCTCGTACGACTCGTGCGGGTAGTCGTGAGCGTAGCTCTCGTACTCGCGCGGGTAGTCGCGCGAATATTCGCGCGGGTAGCGTTGGTAGTCGCGCGGGTAATACTCCTCCTCTTCCAGTCTTTCTGGCCTCGCACGTGCTCTACCTAGAATTTATACAAGATGTATTAAAAAATTACAGTAGTTTAGGTGCAAAATTTTGGTACTTCATTTAATTCATATATTAAATAATGTACCAAAATTTGAAAGGGGAAAGATCCATTGTAACGTCTCTTGAAGTTTAAGTACATTTTATATTATTAATTCCAGATTTTCTTTAGGTATCTTAAGAATAACTATAAGTGTAATTATTACAATCGATTACTACTTAAGAAACGCTAATAGGATCAGCTGTTAGTCGAGCACACAGGGCGGTTACGGTCACACATCACGCACTTACGAGGCCCGAGTATCGAGATCAGACGGGACCTTTCCGACATTGCGGACGCGCCCCGGACACGGGACGACCGCGGAATCGGGCGTAGGCGGCGCCGCTGCGGATAAGCAAACCTATTGAAGCCGCTTCCCAAGCTAGACCGATGGCACAGATCTTTCGAATTGCACGAAATATGTTATTAAATCAGATATCGTACAACGGGACTTAACGCGTGTATTATTTAAAGGTAACTCCTGTTGTACGATAGATATATTATGATTATAGTTATGAAACGCGAAAGTTTAAGAAGTTATATGTTATTAATTTATATTCTGTATATTAGAATTAAATTCCCCTCGTATTGAGGAAGGCCCGTGCCCAGCAGTGGGACGTTAAAAAGGGCTGATGATGAAGATGATATTTAGAACGTAACTTAATATTTCTAGCAATCGAAAGACCTAGTAACTTCCAATCACAAAAATACAACAATGAGAGATGCGACGTCGGAATGTTAGTATAAGCGGCACTCTGATTAAAAGCCCACAAACATGGAGCCTATAAAATCGCAACCTGTTTCTTCGACGATGCCTGCTTTAAAGGGACTGGATTATGGTCTTCGCGGGCTAATGTGCTTGTCCAGAGGCTTGTACTGAAATGAACAGATGTGAGTGCGGCGTGAGATGATTTGTGGGGAAATTATAATACAGTATAGGGATAAATCTATGACGCTAATAAGCACTAAGTGATTTGCAAATTTTGTACACATATTTAGTTATTATAGAAAGACTATATTTTGAGAGAAATATTTGTTTGTATGACAGTTTTTTATAATCTTTCTCTAATAAGCATTTTTTAACATTTGTGCAATACTATAACAATTTAAGTATTTATAAAAAATCCTTTTGAAAACCAATAAAAGCAACGGTACAAAACATACATTGAAATACTACAACATTAAACTAGGCCTAGATCTAAGGAACATCGAACTAGGGTATAAGTTTCATACTCGAGGAGTTTAATATTTTGTATAGCGGTTAGAAAATGATTAAACAAACAAAATGTTATGATTTGAAGAAAATGAACAGCGACACAATGATACAGATATAGTGGTTATTATTGATATAAATGTATCGTTACGTATTAGGTTTAATGATATCGACGTGATTCTGTAGCAATACCATATAAATAAGTAGAAAAAAGTCCTCTTAACTTAGTTACCAGCTTTAAAATTAAAAAACAAGAATAAAGTTTTTAGTTATTATTATATTTTTACATATACATTAAAATGATTTACAAATACATGCTAGTTTAGTTAATGGTTAGTTACCTCTCCCTCGCTCGTAGTTATAAGAATCGGACCTCTCGCGGTGTCCTCCGGAGTGTGCGGGGGGTTCCGTAGACAAAATGATAGATTAGAATGAGCAGTTAGTTTATATTAATAATATGAATAGAAATAACTGTTAAATATGATTTTTTAATTAAAAATATACATGCTGTTATAGTGTAATTTTGTTCATAAAAGAAATTCTATAATGGTTAGTAGTTTCTTATAGAAAAATGATAGGGACGTTAAGCAAAGAAGATAGTTAAATGGAAATGTTTAAAATAAATTTCAACTATACAGAAGTATAAACATTTAAAACTTATAATCAAATATTGAAGATATGAGTTAAGTCTAAAATCCACAACGTCAAGCCTAACAAATAATAATTATATTCATTAAAATCCTAACAAATAATAATTACATTCATTAAAATAGAAAAAAAAATCAGACATAGACAATAAAATTATTTTTTTACTATTTAAAATAAATACAGATACGATGCTTTTACCGTTTTATTGTTACTCTGAATAAAATATAATTTAATTATAAAGAAAATTACAATTCTTGAATTAGGTTATGGATTTTAGACACATATTTATTTTATTGTATCTAAGCATTGTAAAAGAATATTTAATTTAAAGAGAAGAGTAGTACTACAAGTCATAGATATACAACACGACATCTATATTTTTATATATAGGTACCTGAGACGAACTCAGTCAGCCTTTGGCTTCGGCTCGTGAAACCTAATCATATAACACTATTATATATTTCTATAATAAATCGTAATAAGTAAATAAATAAGAATATAGCATTTTTTAAAAAAAATAACAACATACAAGTTAAAACGAATTTTCCTTGGACATCTCTGTAAAACATATTTTAATTGAAGACTATCTTTTTTGTGTCTATATATACTAATCATGTTATTACCATGTATCACATTAAGACTTTAACGTAAATCACTACATAGTATAAAACAAACCTATGTGCGCTTAAATCTTTAAAACTACGCAACGGATTTTAATGCGGTTTTTTCCAATAGATAGAGTGATTCAAGAGGAAGGTTTATATGCATAGCTAGCGGATCCCGCGGCTTTGCCTGTGCTTAATCTAGGGAAGAGCCCGAGCGAAGCGAGGGCGAGTCGCTAGTAAAAAAATAAAAACGACATTCTCGTGAAATGCCAACAGAAGTGAAAACTTATGACTTTGAAATAACTTTTTTTTAATATTAATCTAATTTTAATGTAAATAACTCAAATGACATAAATTAAATCGAAAATTAAAATTATTATTTGTCTACTTGTAACATTTAATGGCACACTCAACAATTATTATATACATCAAGTAGTTTATTTATGAATCAAAACGGTCTAGCAAAACATTCTACTGGATCGTCGGTGACCCATATTATCAATAATCGCCCAAATCAACTTTTCTCTACAAAAATTTAATATCAATTTAAGAATTACTATTAATATGCCATCATCATATACATATTTGAAAATATCAACAAAATGTATGTCGTAAAGGAGTCGGTGTGTGTGCTCACCAGGCTGCGCGTGGTGCTGTTGCTGGTGCGAGTGCGAGTGCGGCAGCGCGTGCGGCCGCGCGCTCGGCGCCGCCGGCGGCGGGTGCGTCGCCGCCCAATAACCCTGCGAATTACAGATTTTAGTATATTAAATAACTAGCTGATACCCACGACTTCGTCCGCGTTGCTTGAAATATTAACAAAGTTTTCCGCATGCGCGCTACGCCGCTTTCCCCACTACTCCGCGAGAAGGAAACATACATCACTGAACACGCAGTGCATATACAAATCATTGTTTATTGAAACTTTAATAACTTTTCATTAAATAAAGATATCGCAATCATTTTTTTTGATATAGGCCAAGTGTCTAAGAAATAAACTTAGAAAGTTTCATTGAAATCTATCCAGTAGTTTTTCAGTGATGCGCGCACAACTGCAGACTTTTATCATTTTATTTATATAGATAATAATATAAATAAAGACAGTGGTAGCCCAGCGGTAACGCAGTCGCTTGGATAACCGAGTGATGCGGGTTCAAATCCGGGTCTCGCACCTCTGATATTCTCATGTGCGAATCATTTATATATTGATTACCACTTGTCTTACGGTGAAGGAAAACATCGGTAAGCTACGAAGGAAGCTTGTGTTACGGATACCAGATAGTTGATATACTACACATATAAGTTTAAATACATACATATCATAAATATAAACACCCATGACTGCATTCAAGTTTAACAAATGAATGCCCCCAGTGGGACTCGAACCCGCGACCGCTGGCGCAAGAAAGTTTAAAATATTAGTAAATCCACACATATATTATAAAATATGTTCGAGTCTGTCACATTTCAAGCTTTGCACCTTTTAAGTTGCTAAATCGATTGATGAATATAAAATAGTTTTATCCCCAAAATTTTCCCTGAAGGGACTGAAAAGAGGTATAAAGTTTGTATGGAGAGTAAATCGAACTCCTACAATAATAAGTAGCTTTTTGCAATAAATCTCTTAAATATATTTAACTAGGATAAAACTTCACTGCTACGTAAATGAGGAACGAGTCAAACGCATTAGAATTATATTTAGTGAAAGTTCGAAATTAAATTTAGTTTAAATGAAATTTTCATAATATAAAGCTTCAAAATTAAAAAAATAAAAGAAGTATATAGAAACCTCTAAAAATTCAGCAATACGCTCGCAAGCTTCTTCCAGTTGATTTTCATCTAGAATTAAGTCAAACATTTCCGGCGGACATTGCGCCAACTTCTCAGCCGCTACCATTTGTACCGAAAGGTTTTTGCTCTGTCCTTTCCCACGTGACTTTATTAACCGTTGAAGAACCTGAAATGAAATTGTAAAGTATGTACAAAGCTGTCTTAGCACTTATATTTTGCCAATAATTAAGATAGAAAAATCATGATATTGAAAATAAAAATATCGCTTTTCAATAAGCTAACAGTACTAAAGTTGCCTTTATCAACGCCTAAACAGTAAAAGCAAAATATTTTGTATACATACAATAAAAAAATAAATCGCAGGAGAAAGGTCCGTGAAAGAATAGCTTAATATATTTTATAATGGTTAATAGAATACATTTTTATACGGAAACTGAAGCGTTGATCATAAAGGAGCGAGGTCACTTGCAATTTAATAAATCTATCTGAATAGATTACCTTAGGACTAGTTATTTTTAAGTACACAATGGTAGGAGCTAACGAAGTTTTGGCGAGCTGTGACGGGTGATTGATCGTATCGCAGTCCAACACCACCAGCTGTAGTGTCCGCGCCAGTTCGAATATTCGCTCGATCTCCGTCTAATGGAAAATACAAAGTTAAAAAAACATATTACGAACTAATTTTCACGGTTAGTAGTCATGCATTAATAAATGATATGTTAGTCGCGTGAGAAACAAATCCAAATGCTGCATGCTTTTATTCCAGTTTTAGCCACCAAACCAAACTTAGGGACGGTAAACGAAGCCATTATAGAAAATATAACACAAATTCAACGTCTAAATGTTAATGAGCGCGTTATTAATAAGTACACCAATATCATCCATGACAGTGACATAAACTATTCCACAGTACCACCGAGCGAACCTGAACTTCAACCAAGCAATTAGTTCTTGAATTCGTTCTATCCATAATTGGTTTCTTAGGCGGATTATTGAGCAACGAACGCTTCGCCAAAGATATATCTGCCGTCACCCGCGTGATGATGATCCTGTAAAAACGAAACCAATGAGTAGTATACCTGTACTTCCACGAGGCAAGTGGAACGCGAGTTGGAGCGCTCCACAATCGCTCGCTTCGAAGCGTTGTTCAGTAACGACCGCTTCGCTATCGATATGTCCGCCATCACACGCGTTATTATTATCCTGAAATACCAGTTCGTTCTTAGCATACGGTGGATGTCCACCGATTGCTTTAACTGCCGTTTACACTAATATCACTACTCACTCTAATTTGACTTTCTAAAACTAAGTATAAAATTATACAATGTTACATTTGTTACAGGTCTGGAAATAATTTACCAACCTTCCCTCAAACCGTCTTTTTAGAAAGTCGAACAATGCTTTTTGCATCATATCCGTGACCTCATATCCCTTGAGAGAAGGGCCGACGAGAACGACAGGGCGCATTGAAGGTACTACATCGTAAGGCGTACAAGCTTCCTGTTTCTTAAAGAAGGGTTTCCGTTTATTTTCTTTACTAGCAGGCAAAGCGCCGGCACCGCGCCCACGCATGGCTGAATCTGAATCTTCACCTGAAATGGAAAATTGTTAGTTAGAAATTACTATATTACTTGATATTTTATTTTGGTGTATTTTCATTTTTAACAATTCTTTAAAATTTAATGTTATTTTATTTTACAAAACTTTTAGCGATTTCATTTAATTTGAATTATAAGCAAAATAATCATACCACCAATTTCTATAATTTTGATTATTTAAATTTCAAATTATTCATATTGTAAAATATTCTTTTAAATCGATTTTAACTAACATAGGTTTAAGAGTTAAAATGCAAATTAATACTTGGTTCTATATTACGGGGCAAATGGACTTTAACTTAAGGAGCATGCCATTATATTTTGATTTAAACGATTTTAATTGTTACCTACAGAACCATTTTAAAGGAGTTTATTCTAATATTTTGTTTATTTTTATAACCCATCACCTTTATTGTAAAAATAATATATAATATAATATAAAGTACACTTGACAACATCGACATCCATTAACATATTCAAGTACGTACCTGTTGAGTAAAAATTCAATAGATTTTTACAATATTAATAAACCACATATAAGAGAATCTATTGAAAATTTACAATAAAAAAATATTAAATAAAAATAAATTTCGACTTTAATAATACAAAATATCCACTTTACACTTTTTTACAATTCAAACAGTATAAACGGGATATTTCGAAAGGACAGGAAAATGGAGTATGAGATGGTAAAGGCGAGCAAAGTATATATAGTAAAATAAATTTAATAAACTGTTAAGAATAAATTGAATAACAACCAAAAACCAAGGCCAAATTAATAGTGTTTGGGTGAAAATTGGAAGCATTTCCTGGTCAATGGTGGATGTATGTCTTACCTCGATCAAACGTGGGAACATCTGAAAATACGTCAAATATGAGTGCTTATTTTAGACCAAGGAAATAGACAACTTTCACCGATTTGTGTATGAATGTGATGAATGCTTTAGTATGGTTATACGGTACAAAGCAGTTCACATTCGATTTATGAGTTCCGATATAAATAAAAAAACATAAAGAAAAGGCGTAAAGTTATAAACTTAGAATTTATAAAGAAATAACGAAAAAACTGCATTGTACGTATTATTCTTGACACAATATAAAATTTATTATAATAATGCATGAAACGCATAACAATAAAGTTATTATTTTTGCTTTTTAAGTTGATTTAAATTTTTATTATCATAAAATATTGTTTTATATTATGCCAAAGTAAAGCAGTGTTACGAACAGTACCAACAATTACTTGTTCTTCTTTTTTAAATATAAAATATAATTTATTAATTATACCCACAAATTATGTAAACTCATATATGTAACTTGGCAAAACCACTGCCGTGCTGAATTGTTATACTCTACGAACAAGTTTTATTGGTATTTGACAATCCACGTCAAATTTACTGGTTAATTTGATTGAAATTAGTTTATATTAATTTTGAAAATAAATAATTTAGTAAAATTTTAAATACTTTGATAAGAATATCGTTGTATAGAACATACAAACATACATACATGCATACATGCATACATGCATACATACATGCATACATGCATACATACTATACATACATACCTACAGACATACATATACTATACATACATACATATATACATACATACATACATACATACATACATACATACATACATACATACATACATACATACTAACATACACGCACGTAGCAAAACTTACAGGTTTGATTTTTTATGTTGTATTTTTTTATTTTTATCTGTTTAGTTTTGGACAGTTAGACATTTTTACTTTTATTTAACTTTTCTAAATAACTTTTAAAATAAGTTGAACCTATAATTTTAATCGCCTCTTAAAACGTGTAATATTGTTTCGGATGAAAAATACCTTAAGACACACAAATTGGCGCCTTAGTCCTATCTACGACTACCTATCCATCGAATTATCAAAATCAAGTCGTTTAGTAATCAAGATAGAATATAGTATCGGACATGCACACACACACACACACACACACACACACACACACACACACACACACACACACACACACACACACACACACACACACACACACACACACACACACACACACACACACACACACACACACACACACACACACACACACACACACACACACACACACACACACACACACACACACACACACACACACACACACACACACACACACACACACACACACACACACACACACACACACACACACACACACACACACACACACACACACACACACACACATACATACATATATAAGTTTCATTCGTACGTTTTGATTATTAAGTATTATATTACAATAAGATAATTATATATATCATCCATCAATTATATATATAACCCAACAACACGAAACATGCACATTTGCACATAATACACGAACAGCCACTACAATATAAATCGAATCTAAGCCAATAAGTCAAGACGAATCCCATAAACATATACGATCTATATGTATAATAGTCACAGACAATAATTTATTTATTTTGTCCCACGTGTACAATTGACACTGAAGTATACATTATACTATGAGGGTAGTCTATATAAGTGAGAGACAGGAGCTCAAACTAGGTAAGCCCTGTAATATGAGTCTCCTGGCTCCTCCTCTCACAAAAGTTTTTTTTATCAATTGATAAAAAGAGAAAGAACAACAATGTAAAAGCTATTTTTAATAAATAACCAGTAAAAAAGTCGTGTTGATGACGTGAGTGACCTGATGTATCGGCGTGACGTACCGGGCGTGGGAGGGGTGCTACCTCGGCTGGGGAGGGGCTGAGGCCCCGTGGAGGGCGGTCGTTGATACCGGCGCGTCGTCATCCCCGATCGAACTGCCTCCAACTTCACGGGCGAGGGTATGAAGCCGATGTCGCAACCCTCCTTTACGAGACGCCCGATCCACCAGTTATTGTCGTACTTCTCCTGTAATTCATTCAAAGATACATCTTATACACCAAAGATACATATCTATACATCAGTACATCTATACATCTATACATATAAATAAAATTGGAGTGTCTGTTTTTAATTTCAAATTAACAACTTTTTACTAATTGCATATGAAAGTATATACGATACTACTAGCAACAAAAAACCTTGTTTGTTGCGGGTAATCTCTGAAACTGCTGGACCAATTTTGACCGGACTCTCACTCGCATATAGCTAATGTTATAAGGCGTAACTTAGGCAACTTTTTAACTGACTTCAAAAAAGAAGTAGGTAGAAATTTTATTTATTTTAACTAGTGGAACCCGTAGCTTCGCTGACGCTAAACCCAGGGACGAACTCGAGCGAAGCGAGTTCTACGTTAGTCGAATCTGAATACTAAATATTTTTTGGAAAATCTTATTGAAATAGTCATTATTGTTGCGTGTTAGGGTTCGAACGATTTGGAGAGAAAGACCTGCTGACTCTTTCAGAGACTTTATTTACTAGCACTAGGTCCGAAACAAAGCACTATGTACAAACACTAAGCACTAGATACACTCACTAAGCACTATCGATGTCCGAGGTCGTAGCCAATGTCGTAGATTTCCGCTGGTATCACTCTTGATCACTAGTCTTCACTTCGAAGTCGCTTCGTTGATCGCTCAAACTGAACTCAACTCGCTCGGCCACCCGCGGCCTATTTATACCGGCCGAGTCTAGTCCCAGACCATTCTGGAACATTCACGCGTGTACTCGATTTTCGAGTTTATTCCTCTATATAGCTCCTCTAGGGCCATCTAGTATTGAGTGGAGGTTTCACGTTTTGTACAGCACACAAAGTGGTTCCCTCGCTCCACACTAGATGGCGCAAGCTCCTATACTCGTGTATTCGTAACACTACTCCCCTCTTAGAGATGCTCGTCCCGAGCATCGTTGTTACTGCCATGGTAACGCGCCAGACGGTCTATGTGTACCACTTTGAATGTCCCTCTTGGTTGCTTTTGAATCCTATAAGTCACATCATTCATTCGGGTAACCACTTTGTATGGACCGTCCCACTTGGTCTGCAACTTTGGAGATTTCCCTTTCCGGCGGGTTGGGTTATGCAGCCACACCAGTGACCCTTCCTCGAATCCTCTCGTGTTCGATTTCCGGTCGTATCTGGTTTTCATGTTCTCACTTGACTGTAACCCATTTTCCCGAACCAACGCGTGTATGTAGCGCATTTTTTCCCTTAAATTGCTGACATAGTCTTGTAGGGTCTCTTGTTCCTCCGGTGACCCTCCTGTCAATAGGTCTACTGGTATTCGTAGTTCTCTACCGTAATTGACATACGCTGGGGTAGTTTTTATGCTCTCATGCTCGGCGGTTCGGTACGACAGAAGGAAGAGTGGTATATACTTGTCCCAATCCTTTTGTTTGTCATCTAACAATTTCGCCAAATGCCTCTCAAGAGTCTGGTTAAATCTCTCAACCATTCCATCGGACTGTGGGTGGTACGCGGTGGTCCTCGTCTTATGCATGCCCAAAATTCTGCACACTTCCTGGAACACTTGCGATTCGAAGTTCCTGCCCTGATCAGAATGGATTTCTAGAGGCACACCAAAGCGACATATCACTTCTTCGACTAGCTTAGAAGCGACTGTTGTAGCTTCTTGGTTTGGTATGGCGAACACTTCGGGCCATTTGGTGAAGTAGTCAATGACGACCATAAAATACTTGTTTCCCGATTCCGTTACAGGAAATGGCCCGGCTACGTCAACTGCAATTCGTTCCCACGGTGCACCGACGTTATACAGCTGCAGCTTCCCACGGCTCCTGGTCTGTGGTCCTTTTACAGCAGCGCAAGTAGTACATTTGCGACACCAATCCTGTACATCATCTCGACAATGCAACCAGTAGAATCGTTCTCGCACTTTTGTTAACGTCCTCTTGACACCTAGATGACCTCCTGATACGCCATCATGTACTTCACGGAGAACATCTGGTACTCTCGATCTTGGGACAACTATCTGAAGATGGTACTCTCTGCCGTTAGTCTTCTCCCATTTCCGGTAGAGTATTCCGTTTTGAAGTATCAGACTGTCCCATTGCGCCCAGTACGACTTAGTGACAGCGCCAGTGGGTGCAACCTCACTCCAGATTGGTTTTACTTCACCCCGTTTCTTCCATGTGATGATGTGCCGAAGGTCGTCATCTGTTTCTTGAGCCTCCCTCATAGCATCATTCTCCCAGAGACCCAAAGGACTTGTTCTCGTTAGCTTTAATGTTACTTCATTAGATTCCTGCTTAACACAATGTTCATTAGATTCCTGCTTAACACAATGTTTGCAGTCTTCCGAACACGGCCTTCGTGAGAGTGCGTCAGCGTTCCCATGCATCTTTCCGCTGCGGTGTTCCGTCTTGAAGTCATACTCCTGAGCCCGGGCAGGGGACGAAGCCCCTTGCTTCTTCAGCTCCTCTATTTGATCCTCGATCCTTTTCATCCTTGCCAGATGGGTCTCCTTCTGCGGGCAGTTGAGCTGAAGATGCCCCCTCTCACCGCACCTGTAGCACATGACTCCATAACTTCTCTTCGTAGGAGCCTTAACCTGCTTGGCTTCCTCAGAGACCTCACGGACCTTATGGGTCTGCCGTACGTCATGGCGAACAGCCTCGACCTCCAAAGCATGCGTCAATGCTTCCTTTAGCGAGGTATGGTGACGAAGCCTCACTGCAGCTCTGACCTCCAGGTCTTTGATTCCGTCGACAAATGCTTGAACAATGTTCGTGTCTACCATCTTGGTGTCGGCTCCTGGGTGTGCCTTCCTGACGAGTTTTTCAATTTCCAGCGCCCATTGTTGAAGTCCTTCTCCTGAGCGTTGGACTCTGTCACGCAGTTGGGCACGGAACACGTGTTCCAGGTGTCGCTCCCCGTATCTGGATTCAAGTGCCTCCATCAGGTCTTGAAACCCATTTCCTGTATGTGGCAGTGCTTCCAAGACAGACAAGGCTTGCCCTCTGAGCGCAACAGTGAGAGCGGTCAGACATTATTCTTCCGTACATCCATTGGCAGTGGCAACAGTCTGGAATTGCTGACGATAAGCGTTCCACGAAGTAGTGCCGTCGTATGGCGGCACTTTCACTCTTGGTCCTTGCGCCCCTCCGGTAGTTCCACTAGACATCGAAACTCCCGTGGTCTCAAGGCGCACTACTTTCTTCTGTAGTTCAGCGAGACCGGTTTTCACATTTTCGACATCCAATCCTAACCCGGTAACTCGTTCTTCCACTTCGTCGACATCTTTTCGAAGCTTACCCACCGTGTCACTAACATCTTTTATAGCCAAAAGCGCTTTTTCTTGGAGGTCTTTTTGTTGTTCTTGTGATTCTTTCATTGCCTTCATTAATTCAAATAAACTTCCTAATTGAAGTGCCACTTGAGGGTCTGTAGAAGCTACGGTGCCGCTGATGGGCGTGGCCTGTCCGGTGGGCGTGGCAAGGTGGGTGGAGCCAGTGGGCGGGGCCTGAGTCAAAGTGGGCGGAGCCTGAGCCGAAGTGGGCGGAGCCTGAGCCAAAGTGGGCGGAGCCTGAGTCAAAGTGGGCGGGGCATGATGGGCGTGGTCAGTGGGCGGGGCCTGGTAGGCGGGGCCAGTGGGCGGGGCCTGAGGGGCGTGGCCAGTGGGCGTGGCCTGGTAGGCGTGGCCAGTGGGCGGAGCTTGGCCCCCAGTGGCACCCGCAGCTCGTTGTGTCCTCCTCCTGACCCCCTCCTTGAGGTTCTCTCTCGGAGTCAATGGCATCTCCAAATCTCACTTCCGACACCAGTTGTTGCGTGTTAGGGTTCGAACGATTTGGAGAGAAAGACCTGCTGACTCTTTCAGAGACTTTATTTACTAGCACTAGGTCCGAAACAAAGCACTATGTACAAACACTAAGCACTAGATACACTCACTAAGCACTATCGATGTCCGAGGTCGTAGCCAATGTCGTAGATTTCCGCTGGTATCACTCTTGATCACTAGTCTTCACTTCGAAGTCGCTTCGTTGAACGCTCAAACTGAACTCAACTCGCTCGGCCACCCGCGGCCTATTTATACCGGCCGAGTCTAGTCCCAGACCATTCTGGAACATTCACGCGTGTACTCGATTTTCGAGTTTATTCCTCTATATAGCTCCTCTAGCGCCATCTAGTATTGAGTGGAGGTTTCACGTTTTGTACAGCACACAAAGTGGTTCCCTCGCTCCACACTAGATGGCGCAAGCTCCTATACTCGTGTATTCGTAACATTATTATCAATACAGAGGCTAATTTATAGTTTTTAGAACTCTTGTCCGTCGGTCTGTGACCAAATAACAAATCATTTAAGTAGTTTTTTAAAATATATATTCTATTTTACAAGGCAACACTAATAGTAGGTGTAGGAGATAAACATCCGGTTCTTCTTTGAGTATGAAAAGACATAAATAGGCAAAATCAAAACAGTTTTTTATTTATTTTTCGTTTTTGCTATTGACGAGCTTTAGTTTAATTAACAATTTTGGATTTTAATATAAAATTTAACTTTGGAAAAAGTTTTTTTATAAATAAATATGTAGGTATGCGCTAAAACAATCATAAATATATTAACCTGAAATATTGGTTTTCTGCAAGTTTTAAATAAGACGGTTGGGAGGACTTTATACTAACCTTGATGTGAAGATATTCCCGCACATCGAAGGATATGGCGCTGCCGTGCACAGGCGAGTCGTCGTCCAACGTGCCATCGTACGCGACATTTGTACGCACCGCAAACGCCACAGGTTTGGACTTAAACATTAATAAAATAATAAATAAAATAAATATGCTCGGACTTTTTTTTTTACAACAGCCTCATCTAGTTCCGTGGTAAGTTACGAGGCTTGTGTTACGGATACCATATATTCTCATGTTAGTCCAGTCATTATAGGGGGTTCACTTCAGAAAACCGAGATACCCAGTATATTACCACGTAAAAACTTGTATTTTGGCATCCTAAAACTGTTCTCAAAATTCACGTATGGTCGCAAGTTTTAAAGTCAGGGGTCAAAGGTCACAAAAATCGTTTTTTTTTTTACATTTTTTGCAAATATCTCGTTTACTATGTGTTTTACGCTATTTGTAGTTATTAACAATATTGTAGAGAATTAAATTCTATACAATTTTCGTATTTGACATTCTTTCATACCTTGAACTGTTTTCGTGATAGAGAACAGAGAGCGCGCGGGCAGAGAATCATGTGAGGTCAACTGGTAGTCCCGATCAAAAATTCGTATTATTATGGTTATAAATTATTGCTAAATATATAATTATCATTACATACTGGGTATGTCGATTTTACTACTACTTACTAAACGCATAAAATGATAGTAGGTATATACCTACGGTACTACTTACATCAAAAAATCAATTTTTCAATTTTAAATTAAGTAAGGATGAGAGGAAGTTACAAACCCGGGCTTTATCCAGTTGTAAGAGAGCCTGCGCTTCCTTCTCTCGGCGCAGAGTCTCTTTATCTTCGTCCAGCGACAGTTCCGAGGATGGCTGCGAGTAGTTAGAATCGGCCGAGCCCTGTAACCATACATATATTTAAGTGATGGACAAAAATATATCTAAATACATTCAAAGCATTTAATGAAATTTAATACTAAAATTTTTGAAGGTTCTTCTAAATCTTTAACGAGCTTAACGTTATATTTTGAGTAATTTAACCTTTACCGTACAACCTATGATGTAACATCGGTTTATTCCATTAAAAATATTTTTCATATCCTATAAGCTCACGGGGACTTAAAGAGTGTTATAACTTAAGATCAAAAGTCATGAAAAACTACTGCAATAGCCCTAAATTCCACCATGAAAACCAGAACAACATCATATTCTAATATTCTTTCGTCTAAGAGGTTGAATCTCGTAAATATAGGTATTTCTACAATTAGAGTGTACATGACTACGTAAATATTTTAAGTCAAACAGCAGGCACGATATGTTTATACCTACTTATTTCTTTCATATTGAGAGTAAAATCTAAGCTATTTACTAAAACTAATATGAAAAAGTACATCTATTATAAAAAACAAAATTTACACCCCTTCGCATCCATCCCCTGGCGCCCATGTTTATCTTATAGTTGTACAAATTAATTAAGTTACGACACCTGTCGAGTTATCGATCTATTGCTTATTATTCCACACAAATTTACGAACTACATTGTTTATTTACGTTGCCCCGTTCTAAGTATTATTATATTATTAATAAAATACAGAAAGTACCTATTTCTTAAGTAGACATGATATGTAGAGATCCATAGATCATTGCGTCCAATAAAACAGGCAAAACTACCTAAAGTTTACCTAAAGTTTGATATAAGAAATTTTAGATAATGAACGATATTAAAGGATCATAGTAGCAATTCTAAGGTTACATTAAATATTTATTGTTTCTAAAAATGTGTCTATATAATATAGACGTAAGTAAAGCTCCATAAAAGCCAAATTAATCACGAAATTCAAGAGGACCACCTGAGTGCGTACCTATATTTGGATAAATTTTTGTTTTTATATAAATTTGATACAAATTTTCAATGCAAAGTTTCAAATATGATTGAATTTAAGTTATTACAACTTTGTAAGTAGTGTGTTGGGAGATAATGTCCATTTTAGTTATACAAGATCGATACATTTACACATTTGTGTTACTTTTCTTTTAAAGCAATTTAATTTATTATACTTATATACTATCAGTATATACGGAAATGTTATAGCGGTAACCTTCAGTTTGACGGATTCCTTACCTACTTAATGAAACGTCAGACAGTCGTGAGTAGAACATATGCAGAAAAATATTAAAAGCTTCTTAGCTTAACTTAATTAAAAGCTTCAAAAATAACAAAACAATAATTTCACGTTGTAAAATTAAAGCTTAACCTATTTCCAAAACAACTCATTAAGCTTATAATAAGTGATACGTGATTAACAACTGTCCTATTACCTTTTTGCAGAATAAGGCTTATTTTTAATGTTATTATTAGTCAGACAATATAACCTATATTTAGTTTGGCTTGTTCAGTTCAATGCATTTTGTATGTACATTATACACACTCTACAGATCCACGTGGAGAAGGATTGAATATATTTATTTTTTAATTACATTATATTTTATGTAAAAAACAAACTGAGTCATGATAACTGATAAATAGTTTTAAAGCTCATTAATAGATACTAAATGAATAAGAAAGCTTTCATGAAAAAAAATATATATAGAAGAAAAAAGAAATATTTCATGTATTAACAAAAAATACATTTGTATATACTCTATAAAGCAGAATAATCAAAAAATGTATCTATAATAAATATTTAATACTTTAAATATATCACTAACATGCAAAAGACACAAGATGACAAAGACACATGCAATGGACAAGGATGGTAATTGAAATTAAATTAGGAAAAGTAGTCAAAATAAAAAATAAAACATTCGCAATAATCAGCGGAATTTTTCTTAAGCTTTAAAAAATGCCTAATATTATGTAGGTACTTGCGCACTCAGCCCTTTTCAACTTTCCACTACTGGCAAGGGCTTCTTTTTAATACAAGGGGACTGTATTAAAAAGAATGCCCAGTGCGGATTGGTTGGGTTCATATGTCTTTCGAAAACTTGTTAAGTTTTCTCAAACATTCAGGTTTCCTCACAATAAATAAATAAATAAATATGTTGGGACATTTACACACAGCACTATCTAGTTCCATGGTAAGGTACGAGCCTTGTGTTATGGATACTAGATGGTTAATATACTACACATATAAGTTTAAATACATACATATTATAAATATAAACATCCATGACTGGAGTACAAACATTGGTGCTCAACAAATGTATGCCCCCAGCGGGACTCGAACCCACGACCGCTGGCGCAGAAAGGTCACTACCCACTGAGCCAAACGTGTTGTCATCACAATGTTTTATTTTATCGTGAGACAAGTGTTAATCATGTAAAAACTATTCGCACACGAACCCGCTTCATTCTTTTATCCAAGAGAACCATTGCTTATGTATTAGAAACAAAATAAAATTAAAAAGCAGTGTAAGCTTACCAAGGGCTTGTACTTTTTCATTGGTCGCGGACGTCGTTTGCTGACTGCATGCAAGGCACAACACACAAAAACAAATCAGAACAAACATGCGATTAAGAAAAACATCTGAAATTATAAAATATGATAAAAATTGATAAAAACAACAGATATTACACCGTGCTTATGAAACATGCAATTAATAATTAAAATTCATAATATTATTTACTTCTACAAAATAAATTTAAACTTTATTCATATTCTATACTACAATATTATAACTACATGTCGTTTCAGTGCTTTTTTGTCCAAATGAGGAAATTCACGCAAGGATTTTTCTATTAGTATAATGAATTCTATTAATATAAAACGCACATTTTACTTTTAAGAGACGAAAAGACGTATTTTATCTACAAACATACTGTATATCTAAAAATCTTAGAAGCTTTTTTACAAAAAATAATTTGTTGGCAGTTTGAACAAAAAGCACTAACACGACTAATGCCAAGCGATCACTAAAAACTAAGATATAAACACAACCTATATCTGAAGAGTTCACAGTTTTCTCAGTTTCTGACAACATAACATTATCTTGACCACTCAATTGCGTGTAACTGGTTGCCATTAGGTTACTGATAATAAATTAAATATTATTAAAACACGAAAACCACGTTCAAATATTTTAACACTTGGTATTTAACTAAACATCTTAAATAGATAATCTGTGGTATTTTAGCTGTTTTTATAACTATTTTACTCGAATGAAAGACAAGTCATATAAGTGTAAGTTGAACTTATAAGGTCGAGATGTGAAACAGAAGTGGTCGGGATCAGTAATGTATGTAGAAGAAACCTTGCCAGAATGTCTGAATAGTGTGACGTCATTTTCCTTTTATTGAGCTTTAAGTCTATATTCCCTATTACGTAAAATACCTTTGTTATAAAGAGTAGTATAACTACATATTTGGTTTACTCGTTTT
Source organism: Boloria selene (assembly GCA_905231865.2). Taxonomy (NCBI): domain Eukaryota; kingdom Metazoa; phylum Arthropoda; class Insecta; order Lepidoptera; family Nymphalidae; genus Boloria; species Boloria selene. The sequence continues at coordinate 1,113,315 of HG993134.1, forward strand.
TTATTTAAGAATAATTCCAATATCTTAGCATTTGATTGATTGGTGCTAAAAGGGCTCATATTTTATATTCATTTTGAGAAGAATTGCGATTTAAAATATTATAAATGGTTAAAATGCTTGAAAATAGCATTTAAAAGTCAAGAAGGCAGTTCATGAGCAATTAAATAAGTCAATATCGAAAACGAAAAATGTTACACATAAGTAGTAAGAGCTCCCTAGAGTAAATATGTTCCTTGAGTGAGAGGCGAGTGTACGCTAGACTATATTTAAGTAGTTCGTATAAACAAACATAAACAAACTCAATCGACATACGTTAGACAACACCTTCCCGTAAAACAGTCTACGAAGGACGGATCGAAGAGTGACGTCATACTCCTTTTATCGCTTTCTGCTAGTACGACGCCTACGCGCCGTATGAACTACGGGATTTGGCAGGTTTATCTTAAACTTTTCTAGTACACGAAAGCTAGTCCATATTATGTTAACATTGATATGAACATCATTTTAATTATAAGAAAAGGAATGTCTGGAAACAAATGATGTTCGTCGTGAAGTCGAAATTCGAAATTTTTATACTAAAACACGTCAAATAGAGCCTATTAACCAACAAAAGAAATCAGATGTCAACCAAAATAAAAAAAGGGAAAAAACGAATCAAGAACTGTTGTCTCTGTTTATTTTGTGGATAAATACATATATTTATTGAACTCTCTATTGTACACAATTAATTAAAAAAAGTAGTAAGAGCCATGAAAAAGCTTACGAAAACGCTAATTGACTATAAGCTTATACGCCATTTAAGTGAACATAAAAAATATAGGTACCGCTATTACTACTACTAACACATACTAATCCAAACACATATTAAATCTGAAAATACAATATTTTTCCTTCGTTTTATAATATCCATTGAAAATATTTTTTACCGGAAAACAAAAAAGGTAAAGCTACTTTAGGCCAGTAAATAAAGCATTTAACCTCGTACTAAATTTCCAATCCAATTTCAATTTTTTTTTAGGTTAAGGGTCACTTACTGACCATAACAACACAAAATGCTGACAGATCCAGGTGGAGCTTCGATCGCAATGTTAAAGAAAAATTTTTGGCCAATATCTCGGAAACTATGCACTTCAAGGTAAAAGTCAATTAAACCATTACTGTAGAGAATAAAATTTCGCATCATTTATTTCTTGTAAACTTTTTTGTAAAAATTACCGTTTACGATTTATGGCCCATTTAATGAACCCGTTTTTCTATCTCGGTAGACAACTCTCAAAATATTGGATTAATCAATAAAATGCATGTTCAATAAATTGTAAACGGTAACTTTTACATAGCTTTATTTACTGTACTACTTGCATCGACAGTGAGGCGGGATCAAAGTGTGACGTCATAATGCGTGTAGCACTATTTCAGCAAGATCAACGTTATTTGGCGGTATTAATTGTTATTTGACTGTGTGCGCTATCCGTCTACTTTTGACATTTATAATGTACCTACTGTTAGTTATAGTTTTTTATATTATTAGCTTTTAACATTACATAGATCTGAACAATTAGTGTAGATTTTGCAAAAATAAATATTTTCCGCAGTAAAAAGTATACTAAACTTCATTAAAATCTGTTCAATGGTTTTCAAGTGATGTAGTAACAGACAAACTTAATGACGACAACTTATCTCTACTAATATTATAAATGTGAATGTAAGTTTGTTTGTTACGCTTTCACGCGAAAATTACTCAACCGATCATCATGAAACTTTGTACACATATTCTTGGAGGTATTAGAAGTAACATAGGATACTTTTTATTAAAAAAATATTTTTTACGCAAAATTAAAAAAATATCTGTATGTATTAACAATGGGTTCTGAAATAGCTAGAGTAATTTTGAAGAACCTTTCAGGCATCCTACAGATCAACCCAATGAGGTTGATTAGCAATTAAAAAATGAACACGGGCGAAGTCGCGGGTAAAGCTAGTATTAATATAACGTAAGGTCCTACTTTGCATCTTTACCTTTAATGCGAAGGAAATCTTAAACATTGAGCAAAATAAGTACATAATATTATATCACATGGCATTGACAAAAAACATACTGCCGAAAAGCGTGTTTACTCTCTTTAAAATGTTATTTTTAACTTCAACCGTAAAAGTGTATGTATGTGTATTTATGTGTGGCATCGTAGCGCCCAAACGAAGGAATCAATTCATTCTTGTTTGGACCTTGTCTTGATCCAGTGGTTTTGGATAAATCAAGAAAGTTCATACACATTTGCAGGTTATTACCTCTTTTCTATATAGTAAAAGAACAACTTCCATAGATATTATAATCGATTCGAAACTTGATATCCAGATAGTTTAATGATATTGCAATCATAATATAGCTGCAGCATCACCTAGAGTCTGCCTAATTCTTTACGAAAATCGTGTCGTATTTAAGCTTTTGAAAGCTTTCAAAACTTTTTTGTTTTAAATTTAAGAGTTCTCTTTATACTTGATTGTTATTATAAACAATACATAGGTCTAATGCATCTTTGTAAGTATAGTTCGTAACTACTTCAGTTGACGTAACAAATCAAAATAGACTTTAAGTGGCGAGATCATACAAAGCTTTGAGGAATTCCTCTATCTATTTTCAAGCGTTTTCCAATTTAATGTCTACATAAAATGTAATGGTACAGATATCATACAACTCATGCCACATATAACTAAGACAAGTAGGTTTAAATAAATCTTAGCGAATTATTATTAAAAATAAATCAAATAACCCTACTACTATTATAAATGCGAAAAAACTCTGTCGGTCTGTCCATCGTACTGTCACGCTAAAACTACTGAACCGATTTAAATGAAATTTGTTACACAGATAGTCTAGAGCCTGAAAAAAGAACAGAGGCCACTTTTCAAGGTGAAAAAAGGGCTGTAAAGAATTGAAATAGAGGATGAAATTTCTTTATGGAAATTACGTCATTTTTAAAGCTAGAAGCTTGAAACTTTTTATTTTTTAGGCTTTTGATTAAGATTTAAATAAACATGACATTTAAATTTTGTAAAAACTTTACCCTAAAGGTACCTACGGAAATCCAATTTTATTGATAACACTTGTCAATAGCTACTTAGCAAATAAAAAGGTTTGCATATTATTCTCAACAAGATCTTTAATAGTTCCGTCTATTAAGTGTTAAACGATGAATGATTCATATAACTCTGAATATATTTTTTGGGAAAATCTTATTAATGTTATTATTATCCATACAGTCTATTTGGAAACCCATCACAGGAAAACCAGTAGAGAAATTTTTATGGATATGACGATAGCTAGCTCCGATCCAGGCAAAATATAGAATACTTTTTATAGCGGGAAAACACCTTGTTCCCTAGTTTATAAAACGTTATGTAGCTGAAAAAGAAATATGAAGAATGAAAATTAACAGTATTAGTTAAAAAGATGGACATCTATAAAGTACTAGTACGCTTTAACAGTTCTTTTTTTACTACTGAAATATGTAAGGTGACTGAACTTAAGTTTGGTTACTTTTGCTTATTTCGATGGCTCCTACGTACATGGGCGAAACTGCCGCTTAAACCTTTTTCCAATTATAAGTGCAATGAGTTCCTTGTGTCCTATTCTATGACATCAAAAAGGAAAAAATTTTTTTTTTGTAATAGATCAAAAATAAAATTTTTTCCAAATAGGCGTATGTACACTAATCGACCGTGTACAAAGCCCGATCAGACGTTTGGTTTATTTACTGCGCCGAGTGAAGGCGTCTGGCGCGCGGTGATGGGGCGGAGGTACCACTTTAGTCCTTATACTCGGTATTTGTCGAGTATTTATTATTTCTATATATATTACACTACTGAATTAATAATTATTTAGTTATTGTAAAATTATTTTCTTATCAATGTTAGTTTACCCAAAACCTTGTATAAAGGCGAAATATCACATCTGGCTTTTTACGTGATTCGGTTTTTCGTAAATCGTGTTCGCCTAATTTTAAGACATGTCATTTTTTGTACCTGATGAGAACTAATTAAGATTTTTATTTATCATAACGGCTAGAACTATAGATTTGTATATTATGACAGTTCTTTTATTAGTTCATTATTACTATTGACTTAATAACCTACTATGGCGTAAGTGCAGATAGGCGTTTTGTAATGGAACAGTTTTTTAATGAATTGCATTGTAAACACTTCTTTCATGTCTTAATTGGGTTATTTTGTGATGGTTTCTCAGATCAGATAATGTGTACTTTTTTCTGTTTATAGTGGCATTTTCAGACAGCGGTAACACGTGACGAGAGGTCTGGTATGAAGGACCCATATCTATACTAATATTATAAAGAAGTAAAGTTTGTTTATTTGTTAAATTGTAAGGGGTAATCTCGGGATCTACTGAACCGATTTTAAAAATTCTTTCACCAATAGAAAGCCACATTATTGCTGAGTGTCATAGGCTATATAAAACACCGAAAAATAAAAAGGCTTTTACGTCCGTTTTGCAAAGTGAATCGGAGAAAAAACGGTCGAATGAAAGCGTTTCTACGAACGCTGCCTTAACTATGAAAGATATATTTTTGAGTTCTAGAGAAAAAATGTGGAGCTTGAAAATGCCTACAAAAAAGTCAACGACAGCATATTATGTCTAATTTAAAAACACTATGTACTAAAAAGGAATATTAAAATTATGCCCAACGAAGTGGGCACGGGTCAGCTAGTCTTTATATATTTTGAAGTGTGTCTTCTTCCATCTGGTACGGAATATGCACACGAAAATTTATTTATTTTTCATATTATTGCAATTACACATTTACAGCAAACAAGGACCATTAAAAATGACACCATTTCTGTCACCAGAGCTAACCGAACTTATTGATGGTAATCTATATTAAAATATGGATACTATCGTATCTAGCAATCCATTCCATCAGTTATTGAACCAGTCATGTATTCATCAAGCGACGTTTTATCACCTTCTTTAAAAAACATAACCAAGATTTATTAAAAGAAAGGACATTGGAAGAATAAGACTGAGATAATATAAAACGTAAACGCTTGAAAAACTTATGCAAAATCACTTGGCGCGATCACACAATTTTGGCCTATTGGTTACCATTTAAAGCACTACACACAATACCCCACGGTATTTTAACGAGATATATTCAGAAAACTAACAAACGTACAAAAGTTACTCCCACTCTCATCGCATGTTCATTTACTTATATTTATTATTTACTCGTAGTAGACAGCTACAATAACACTGCATATGAAATACATAACGAGAAGAAAACTCAAGTTTGTAAAACAATATTTTTTTGGCATCCACTAATCATAGAGGTTATCACAAAAATCACCCCGTACTAGTTACTATTGACGCTATAATCGAGAGCGTGTTGGATGTGACGTTATGTCCCAGTAGAATATCACTACTGTTGAAAGGATTCCAGCAAAGTGTATTTGGATGGATCGTTCACATTAAGATGCTTGTATACGATATTTAAAAAGAATGTTTTGATCCAAATAAGTATCCAACAAGGCGTGGATCGATGCGACAATATCGAGATTCGAGACATTGTCAATGAGATTGAACTTAGATCGCTATAAACAAATTTGAAAAAAAGATTTATGTGACACATGCCATGTTTTTAAAAATTTACCTGAACCGAGTTAAGATATGAAATTCACATATACGACATACATATAAGCAATAAAAGTTAAGCTCGTTCATTGAAGACTGAAGATAAAAAACGAGCTGCACTTAGCCGTACCAAGATTTTTTGAGCTTGTTACGATATGCAAAATCATAACCGGCCCTAAATCTTATATTGTCTCCACGGAGATTGAACTTATTTAATTACTTAATGAAATTATTTAAATTGTACAATTTTGCAGCTTATGACTTTGATGAAGTTACAAGGATTCAAAGACGAGACATTACCGTTACTCCATTGGATTGTTGATTGTGATATTATCAAAATAGCTGTTCATACTTCATAAAATATTTTTATTTCAAATTTAAGTCTATTTTGTTAATACTGAAACATAATGTGTTTAAATTATACCATGTTCCAAATAATAATCACAATAATTATTTATTTTAAAATTAAAAATAAATGTTCTAAATTATATAGGCACATATTTTTTTAAAAACATTGATGATTGTGATACTAGATTTACCAAATTCACATTAAACTATTGGTTTTTCTTAAATATTTTATTTTTGACATTGCTAGACGGTAAAAAGACCTAACGTTACTTGCACGCTGTATATAGACGTACAAGCTTTAAAATGAAATCACGCCAAGTTAGATATAATTTTCAGACTGACCGTTAATGTTTATAGCTTGAAATATTTTTAGAATTTGATATATATTTAAAATAAAAGCAATATTGTATTGAAACATTAGTTACGGTTGATACTTGTAAAAAGGCCGAAAGTCACTTGAGCCTGTTTACGTTGGACAATAAAATCTAAAACGTAAGAAACCAACGAAGTAAAAAGACGAATATGCAAATTCTTAAAATATATAAGAAATACACAAAAATTAATTATATACATATAAACTACACCATTCGTTAACACTTGCTGCGAAATTACATAAAAATCGGTTTATTAGTTAAAAAGATATAACCCAAAATGTAGTTCTGGCAGCTTTAAACTCTCTTCCTGTAAAATTTAGTTTTTTCACTTAGGCCTATGTACGTAGGAGCCATCGATTTCGACCTTTTTAATTAATTAACTATAGGTGAAATGGCGTGATGTTGTATTAGTAAGAGACCAGCCCACATGACATTCAACGTCCTATTATTAAATCGGGTCACTGATTTTCTACTGGTTAATCTCATTGAAAGATGTTATAGAGCTTCTTGTGTAACGATATAATTGGATATCTATACTAAAATTATAAAGCTAGTGTTTGTTTGTTTGAACGCGATAATCTCAGGAACGACCGGTCCGAATTGAAAAATTCTTTTTGTGTTGGATAGTCCATTTATTGAGGAAGGCTATACGCTATATTACAACACGCTACGACCAATAGGAGCGGAGCATCAATGAAAAATGTTGCAAAAACGGGAGGTATTTGGTTTCCAGCCATAAAGACGCGTGCGAAGCCGCGGGAAAGGCTATTAATAGAATAAAAATGATACTTGACAATTGACATACGCGATGCACGAATCTTTTCATCTTGGATGGGTACAATAAGTTTTGTGTGTAAATTAAATAAAAAATACATAAATTTATATAATATTAACGATACACTCTGCAATCTATCTTTTCACGTACTATGTATTAAAATCGATCTAGCAGATTGAGCATGATTGAATGACTAGCAAACATAGTTTACACACAAACTTCAGTTGTGTGATTAATGCTATATTTACATACATATAATGACAGTTACTTAATCCACTTTAATTAGAAGTTAATTATGTTTTTTAGGGTAAGAGAATACGTTTTTCTGCTAATAAAGCTTTTACTATATTATGTACGATAATTCCTTAGATTTACAATAATTGATATTTTTGAAATAATATAAAATACGTCTATATAAAGATAAATAAAATTAAAGTGTCTGTTGTTAACATCAACATAACTGCTTTTTACAAAATGGAACTTTATATACGATACTTTTAAAAAGAACACGAGTTTAAAAATGTTTGTATGTCTGTCATCATGTTCTGGTTAATCTCTGAAACGGATGGGACTTCACAAATTTAGGATTCCGCCTAAAAATATAAAATTAAGACCCGAGCAAAGCAAGTGTGAGTCCCTAGTTTTAAATAAAATTATATTTTATCTTTCGATCAGCCTCTTTGAATTTATGATTGGTGATGATTGAATTTATTCATAGAAAGAATTTCCATTATATGCAGAAATATATTTATATGGCCAATAGAATAACAAATCAAGCTGTTTAAAGACGGATTGAACGCTTTCATGTAGACTATAAAATACTGTATAACTAATAACACTTACTTTAATGTTGGCGTAAAAATAGCGATTTCCATACATCACAATGGTATGGTTTGCATAGAAGGCGTATACGAGTATAGCTAGTTAATAAGATGACGCAAGCTTTTGCTTAAAGGTTCTAACTTTGAAGAACTAGTTTAAACTTTGACGTCTTAATTTCGTCTTTAAGTTTTAATTATACTATACTAAATTTTGAAAATTAAATGAGTAATAATTTTATGGATAATATATTTTGGGAGATTATTAAACACAGCGCCATCTAATTCCGTGGTAAGCTACGAAGCTTGTGCTACGGATACTAGATAGTTGATATACAACATACTTAAATAAGTGTAAATACATACATATTATAAATATAAACACCCATGACTGGAGTACAAACATCCGAGTTTAACAAATGAATGCCCCCAGCGGGACTCGAACTCGCGACCTCTGGTGCAAGAAAGTAGGGTCACTACAAACTGCGCCAAACGTGTCGTCAATTATTTTTATAGATGATGCAAGCTCATCTATAACTTTTATAGAAAAAAAAGAAAACTGGTTTTTATCTATGCCTAAAAATGCTGAAGCAATTTAAATGCAATTTCGTGGCAATCTTCAGCCCTATCGGAAGTATAAACGCGAGCGAAGTCGCGGTACCTGCTAGTTTAGTATATTCCCTTTTTTAGAAGACTAACAAACATATTACGTACCATGAAGCACGCATAGCAATCAACTAACAGTGCACCGTTATCTATTATTTGACAGCGGTAATTAAAGCGCGACGCACACTGCTGATAAATACCAGACTTAGGAGATAATATACGAGTATGTCAGATTTGTTTAAACTAGCGACTTGCTTCTAGCTAGTCTAGCTTCGCTTGGGCTTTTTCCTAGATTTAGCACAGGCAAAGCCGCGGGATCCGCTAGTTATGCATATAAACCTTCCTCTTGAATCACTCTATCTATTAAAAAAAAACCGCATCAAAATCCGTTGCGTAATTTAAAGATTTAAGCGTACAAAGGGATATAGGGACAGAGAAAGCGACTTTGTTTTATACTGTGTAGTGATATAAAAAAGCTTAGGAAGGAGAATAAAATTGTATGTCTGTTTCTTCCGGTTAATCTCTTTTTTTATATAGAGATTTTTCTTGGTATATAGCCGATGATATAAGTAGTAACTTACAGTAATTTTATTTTAGGAAAAGAATTAGGGTTATTATTGGAAACTGAACGATTCACATCTTGAGAGGGGTTTCGGAGAAAGAACGAGAAACGGATACTCTAAGCTACAAATTCTATTCCCAAATTAACGAAAAAAGTTTATAAGTGTGTCACAGCGTTCTATGTGGCCGTGCTTAAAAAATAATTTTATAGTAATATCAAAATACCTAGTTATCACTGCAATTTCTAATATACCTACTTACTTTAATATAAGAAAACACTGGTTCTAACTAGCTTTGTTCTAACGACAAGCAGAGTTGCATTGTTATTATCTTGTACATAATATAATATATAATGATCTATATATACTAATTTTATTATTCATACAAAATATTGTATTGTCATTCAAACTAAAAGTATTGTTATACTTGGTAGGTACTGTGTACACAAACATCCTACTAACTAGCTGTATCTAGCTAGATAGTGTATATACATACATAAATACGTGTAAATACCTGTAAAAACGTGTAATTAAGCTATAATATAATCGACAATATCCACTCAAGCGATCCACACGCGATCCCTCTTTACCCAGACTACGTAGGTTCTTCAAAAACTTCCATATCAGTCTCATTTCGCACAATTCACAGCACTGAGGCAAACCTGCGTAAACAACTTGTTGTAGCCGTGCCCTTGGTTGCTGTATCCCATGATGTTACGGCATGGTGGCAGGGGTAATGGTAGGCCACTCTGGGCCACCAGGGGGATACCGTCGTGATCTGCCGTCGTGAACGATCATCGGCCGCCGTGCAGGCCGCAACACACCCGACCAAATCCGAGCCGAAGCCCGCTTTGATGTTCCCTTCAACTCCCCTCCTCTAACACTACCCCCCCCCTCTCCGCGTGTGTGGCGAGGGGGCACCCCCCATGGTGAATGAGTGCGCGCGCAACAGTTGCATTACACCGTAAATAAAACAATTTTTTCAGGACATTTTCGTTTGACGTAGACGCGGCGTGTTTGCGTTTTCAGCACTAAAACTTTCATTGGCTGGCGTTTTATTGAAATCGATACTTTTTCAATCGATTTGTCTAGGCGGAACAATGTGTAGCAAGCGCTTTGGCTTAATTAAACTATATACATGATGTGTAATGAACACAGGTTTCTTCACTTTCTTATTTTTATTTTTTTATATGTGCAGGAGTTGCATAAAACTTTTACGTGACCATTACCTAACTTTATTGTTTACGAAAATTTACAAGTGATTTTGCTTGTAAAGCTTATTTTAACCTTTGTTTACATAAACACAAGCGAGTCACCACACTTTGCTCCGGTTCGTCCGTTAACTCTTCTCTAGGTACGTTTCAATAGTTAGTAAGGATGGAACATACAAACTATATATTAGTATATAAATAAACTTATATGTACATAGGTATGATAACTTTTATATTACTTAGATATCCTATAGAGATAAGGGACGATTTCCGGTATGAAAACTATCCTGTGTCCTTTCGATGGTCTCAAAATATCTTCATACCTTTCATCCTCACTAAAATAAATAAATAAATATGTTGGGACATTTACACACAGCACTATCTAGTTCCACGATAAGGTGAGAGCCTTGTGTTATGGATACTAGATGGTTGATATACTACACATATATAAGTTTAAATACATACATATTATAAATATAAACATCCATGACTGGAGTACAAACATTCGTGCTCAACAAATGTATGCCCCAGCGGGACTCGAACCCGCGACCGCTGACGCAGAAAGCAGGGTCACTACCTACTGAGCCAAACGTGTCGTCAAATACTTCTAGGTAAGAAGTATAAAATAGGATATAGATAGTCCTATACAAAAACGTAGCAGTAAAATGCGTGGGAATAAGGGTGTAGTGTTTACGTACGCGTGTTTACCGCGACGCTGATCCGATGACGTCATATGACCTTTGATAAATGCGATTTCATTAATGATAGATCACAGAGCTACCTACATAAAGAAGACCGTTGTATATATAGAGATTAAAATATATTAAATTTCTAATTATACTTTGCGAGTTATAATAAATCTCTATATTGGTAATATATTAGTTTGCGATGTACTCAATAGTGTTAGTTAAGCTTTAGTAATTGTTAATTTCTCATATAAGTAAATTGTAATATTCTTCTTGAGAAATAAATGACCTAAAACCTGATACTATCGTTCCACCTAGCTAATGGAAGTCCTACACGTTTGCTTATTCGTGGTCTCAACACTGCAATCGGTTGGATGAATAGACCTTAAGGTTGAGCTCAGCTGTGTCGAGCTATGGGAGAAACCCTATGTCCAGCGGTGAACGAAAGCAGGCTGAATATGATGATGACGATGATGAATATGATGATGAAGATGATGAATATGATGATAATGATGATGATGATGATGATGATATAGTTAGTTATTTTTTACATACAAGTAAATATTGCTTATTACACCCTTCTTATCCTTCTTTAATTTCATTAAGGTCATAATTTATTATATTCTTATTAGATTATGTCATATTCATCGCAAATATATTAAAACGCGGTACACGTACATTTATTACAGCGACAAAGTTAGCTTTGAAATGCAATCGGATGTTGAAAGTTCTGCAGAAGCTTATTTACATTGAATACCAAATTGTTACAAGGAAGAAGTATACATAAGTTCAATTTAAATATTTTTTTAATTCGTAATACATATAATAATATTAGGATAAAAATATATGTAGCTTTGTCTGTAGAACTAAAACAGGAACAAAGAATAGACCAGTGTTTCCCAAACATTGTTCTGCCATGGCGCGGTTATTTTCACACTGCCCCTTTGTGACCTACTTAATATTTTAAACCTAAGCTAATACACATTTATTAATACTAAAAATGGTTTATTAATACACTGTGATGTGTCCATCGATAGTAGGTATTATTTTTTAAAACAAGGCGGCAATTTTGCGACCCGGTATTTTATTTTGATGGCCCGGTACCAGGTTGCGACCCGGCAAATGGGAAACACTGGAATAGACTATTCGCACTCGTCTAATCAAATTAAATTGGCGGAAATTGAAGGGGCTCACGCGTTGGTAAATAATAAATTATTGTTGGCACTTAAATGTATTTACAGTACCATACCTTAAACGACGCCCCATTAAGACGGAGGAGGTTTGTTGAGTTTTAGTGGGTAGTACTGAATTTTCTAGCCGGTGAGTCCCAGATAACCACTTGTGGTATGCGTTAATGCATTTCCCAAGAATAAAAAAAACATACCTATTAAAGCTTTGCGCCTAGTTATAAAGCATTTAAAATTTCATATAATTTTTGTTTAATCGTTAAATATATAAGATAATGTAAGACTTATAGCGATACAAAGAACACGTATAATGGTACCTACATATTTTAATAGGGACCAATGAGTAATATGTAATACGTACATACTACTCATTGGTTAATCATATGATTAAGCTCATAATTTTTCATTCTCAAAGAAATAATGTGCTCGAACTAGGTCGTAGCGAAAGTGAACATTTTAATTTTAACCTTGTTTAGGTGTTGAAAACCATCATCCAACATGGTTATTTTTGCCTAAAAAATGGTGAGTCACTAATATTACTCTTAAACTTTCCTTTGCGGGACTCTGCGCGCATACGCACTTATAATGGTAGTGATCCGTTAAATAAAATAAAAAATAATAAAGACAAGAATGAAATAAAAAGTTAAGGATAATACTTAATCAGAGACAGTGAAAATAAAGTGCCTGAACTTTTACAAAAGTTCGAAAGACACTTTCTAAATATAAAGATGTAGTTATAGTAAAACTCAACTTAAGATATTTTACATGATTTAATAGAACTGAGGAATAAATATCGTCAAGCATAGTTTCTCCTGTATTTATCAATGGCAAAAAAACTTACAGGTTTCACATAATGTGAAAAACCTATCGCCATTCAGATGGAAAGAGTTGAACTAGAAACTCTTCATTTCCTATTGTTTTTTTTATTCGTATTTAATTAATACATCAAAATCTCATTGCCTTAATTATTATTTATTTAGTTTCAGTTATTAGTTTGAACTCGGATTTCCTTTGGTTATTTATATTTAATAGATGAAAATGAACTGTAATCTCTTACAATACAGTTCATATTACCGTACATTTGCAAATTTAACTACTATCAACTAACTTAGACAAACAAAATTAAACCTTAATCTTTGACAATATGGTACATAATAGACAAAAACTAATATTGCAAATCAAATTGCAGTATACGGAAAATTGATTATGGTTTTAAGGGATCTCATATTTTATTACTCGGTAATATGGTTCATTTTTGCAGTATAAAAATCGCGCTTGCGCGTAGTATGGATCGATGGTATCCGCCGCGCTGGAGACGTCGTTGACCCACTTGTGACGTCGCCAAAGTAGGGTTGTCGCAAAAACTTTTTAAATTATTTTAATTGGACACACTTCTGCAGTTTACAACAAAATTTATTTTCCTTTGTGTATTTTATATAATAATATGGAAGCATTTCAAGAGATTATTTTGTAATGATTAATTTTGCATTTAATCAAGGGTTTTGTTAGATAGATAATAAGTAGTAACTTGTCCTTTTTGGAACGACTTCATTTATAATACATACAAGTGTTAATTGTTATTTTAGTACTTAATAACATCAGAAGGTTTTATAGTTATTTACTACATAGTATAAAACAAAGTCGCTTTCTCTGTCCCTATGTATGCTTAAATCTTTAAAACTACGCAACGGATTTTGATGCGATTTTTTTAATAGATAGAGTTATTCAAGAGGAAGGTTTATATGCATAACTAGCGGGTTTGCCTGTGCTAAACCTAGGGAAGAGCCCGAGTGAAGCGAGGGCGAGTCGCTAGTTATTTATAAAGACACCCACCCTGTATGAAAAATTTGATTGATTGAATAAAAGGGAATTAGATTGAATATTGACATTGTGAAATATCGCTGTATTAAAAATGTTGCATCATATCCAAAGAGGTTTAAAACTTCAGCGGAGCAATTAGTAATATACAATATTTTATGTGACAACCCTACCAATTTGTTACACAGCTGACCGCTGTCATTCAACTCTAGTTTGTACAAGAACATGAAAACTTTTTGGCTAAAATTGTTGAAGGGAAACAAGAAATTTGAAATTTTATTCATATTTTGATTTAGATATTCAATATTCTGCTTAAAAATAATTTATAGGGTATCAATATACAGTAGGTACCTATAGTGTGGCAACAATTATACTAAAAGAGCTATGGAGGTTATCCATCGATCTCCCATCGAATTGATGTATCATAGCAAAATGATAATCAAAGCAAACTTGCACGTGTCTAATTCACAGTCTATTGCCAAATTTTATAGTTTTATTAGCGACCTATCCTCGAGTGAGCCCGACTACTGTATAAAAATAATTCTATCTTCTACCCCATAGAAGCTCATTACCATAAAGAATGAAAAAAACTATAAAACGAAAAAATATCTATATTCTATATTCTATATATATAAAAATCTATACATATATATTTTGGCGACTTCATTTATTTTGCTTTGTATATATGTACCTACATAGTACATACATATTACTTTCATACGTACTACTTAAGCCTACTATTGACCCAGTGGTCTAACTACGACGAAACTAATAAATAAAAAAAATTGTCGATTTTTTTGATAACCATAACAGTTTATCAATGCTTCTGATTATTTAGATATATAATAAGTAGGTACATAACAGGACTTGCAAGTATGGAATCTACAAAAATAATTTTTAAACACATTAACTATACTGTCAATATTAATTGAAATTAATTTTCTTGTTATTCAATGGCTTTAAAACGTCTGGCACGTTGAGCACAGATTAGTTCGCCAATGTCACGAAGAAAGAAGAGTTGCAACCTTCAAGGGGCGTCAATATGCGAATTTCAAAGTTAGCAATTGTATAACATCAGCACAAAAAATTACATTTTCAATTTTTTTAAAGCGCTAAAATTTTATAAATCTTTACTAATATTATTAAGCTGCAGAGTTTGTTTGTTTGGTTGAACGTGCTAATCTCAGGAACGACTGGTCCGAATTGAAAAATTCTTTTTGTGTTGGATAGTCCGTTTATCGAGAAAGGCTATAGGCTATATATCCATCATGCTACGATCAATAGGAGCGGAGGATCAATGAAAAATGTTGCAAAAACGGGAGGTAAAAATTTCTTTTGATTTTCAGCCTTTAGAACGCGAACGAAGCCGCGGGAAAGGCTAGTGTATGTGTGAATAAACGCGAGTATGAGTTTCATCTTTATGAATGGCGCATGAGTCATTCCTTAACGATCAGATGTTTCAGACCAATGTCTTCACATTTTAATGTAAATATTTTTTCTGTGAAAAGAAAACACGAATGCCTATATTATGATTTCAGACTAAAGAATAGATGGTGTCCGCTAAAATAAATGTCAAAGCCAAAAATAGTCCATAAAAGGAACAATTACTTTATTATAAAGGTAATATGATTATGGTCTTTCGGCCACTGGACGAAGCTTTCGTGTATTTCCAATTAATATTTTTCTATACTGTGGTAGGTACGTAATGGATTAGTTATACAAAGGTAGTAGATAATAATTTATCTTAAGTATGTATTATCAACATGAGCTTTATAAAAAAGTAAAATAGGTACTTTGTTATACAACTTTTCTACACATAAGCTCATAGATTCCAATAAAATTAAAATATAGGTAAATATGATGCTTATTTGATTTGTTGGTGACCTTACCTTCTGCGCCAGCAGTCGCGGGTTTGAGTCGCGCTGGGGGCATTTATTTGTTGAGCACGAATATTTGTACTCCATTAATGGTTGTTAATATTTATATGTATGTATTTATTTATATGTTTAGTATATCAACTGTCTGGTATCCGTAATACAAGCCTCGTAGCTTACCACGGAACTAGATGGCACTGTAATTGTAATAATGTCGCAACATATTTATTTAAGCTATATATATTTGATTGAGCTATCAGCTATAGATATAAGTAAAACAAAACGTATACAAGGTAACATCTAGGTTAAACCAAGGGAGACAATCGTTAATATGTATGATGATTACATAGGTAGTAGTCGGCCATAAATAAAATATCGAGTTCACTTGCAGTAATTTTGTTATAAAGAGTTAGGTAAGTACCGAAGAAAGGAAATGGCTTCACGAGGGGACATCTGCTCACTGGCTGGGATTATAATAATGTTTACATATCATCATTTATATTATACTAGCGACTCACCCTCGCTTCGCTTAGATCCGTCCCTAGCGTCAGCGAAGCCACGGGTTCCGCTAGTTAAAATAAATAAAATTTCTATCTCCTCCTTTTTTGAATTCGGTTAAAAAGTAGCCTAAATTACGCCTTATAGCATTAGCTATCTGTGAGTCAAAGTCCCGTTAAAATCGGTCCAGACATTTCAGAGACTAGCCGGAACAAACAGACCGGCAGACAAAAGTATTAAAAATTGGTTTTTTGTTGCTAGTATCGTATATACTTTCATATGCATTTAGTGTAAAGCTGTTAATTTGAAATTAAAAACATTCCAATTTATTTATATGTATAGATGTATAGATAATTTATTTATTATTACATTATTTACTACTAGGATCATCCTCTGGGCACATAATCTGAAGTAGTATTTCGCAATTTTTTTTAACATCCTACTGGTGTGCACGCGTTTTCCTTTAACACAAGAACTAAGAAGGATTAGGCTATAGTCCACTAAGTTGGACAAGCTGGCAAGTGTGGGTTAGTGGACTTCACATGTCTTTCAATGGCTTACTAGAGACTCAGATATACAAGTTTACTTACGAGGTTTTTCTTCACTGTAAGACAAGTGGTAATCATATTGGAAATAATTCAAATTAAAGATTGCACGAAAATTTGATCCAAACTTTAGCAAAAATTCTTCAGCCATTCCATACATAATGCATAATTTTAAATATATTAATATTATAATTTTTAAATTCAGTGTCGATAAACATTAATTTTTCAGCTCAAGATCGTAAATTCTATATATATAATATATATATCATACATTATATTACTATTGAGACCCTAAACTAAAAGGTACAAAGGGATCAAGGCAGCGGCAAAAAGTACAGGACATTGTAGGTATAAGTTTATATGCAAAGGTCAGTTGTTCTCAATTACGAAAGGTCAAAGGGCAGACCGACATGTATTCAAACGCGATACTTTTCTATGTTTTAATGTACCTAGCTTATATACAGCTTTTCAGCTTTCCGCTAAGGAAATATCTTTACCTACCTACAAATAATAAAATAGCTAAGCGAAACTCTGCACATAAACAGTAGTAGATTTTTTTGTCTGATTTCCTGCATGTTTGGGTTTGTTGGTTTCAAGCAGAAAGTACAAAACCGATTAAATTTTTTTAGTGATAACTTATTACCGGGTTCAACATTTGGAATATTTTACTACGGGAAAATTTTTCATTCCCACGGAAAAACAAAACATCTTCTACCGAGTCGTCCTTAGTTTATATGCCTTATTAGAATATTGTAGGTGTTATTTAAGACCTACAGGAAAATTTTCAAGTCATAAGGGTACACTTATTATTAATGTCTTATTATCATCCGAACGAAGCGAGGGTAAGTCGCTTGTAACGAATTATCCAAAATTTAGTACTACACACGTGTATCATGTACCTTCCACACACATAAAATAACATATTATAGTACTACTCAACGTAAAACACAGCATCGATTAAAATCGATTTGAGCTGAACGAAATCCTCATGACAAATTATTATAAGAAAATTAACAAACACCAATATACCTAATACCTACATACATTTACGTCAAGAAAAATGAAAAACTGCACTATAATTCATACAAAAATTCCAAAAATGCCAACCAAATACCACAGCATAACCTCAAACTGTACGTACCCTCCTCTTCCCTCGGAACCTCGGCCGTCTGAAGTGGTCCATACCTAGAACCTTCGTCATAACTCGCACATTGTCATATTGTTTCACTATCACAATATCACAAAATATTAGTTCATAGTTTTGGATTTACTAAAAACCAGCGTACGCGGAGGAGCTCGCTGCGGTCTAAAAATACAGACGTGTACGGGATCGATGTAGTTTACAACGATTGTGGGGATATGTGTGCATACATTGATTGCTGGCTGATTTGTTTGCTGCCATTGAGTTCCGCGTGCATTACAAATAAATTGATCTAAATTGCCCATTATCTAATGTACATAGACGGTGTTCGGGCAACGATGAGATCAATCATTAAAGTCTGGCTTAGGATTAGTAATATTTACGAATAGAATAGATATTGATTTATCTTTTTTATCTGAAGGATGAAAAATTTTATTTAGTTTTAGAAATAAGCAATATCTATATAAATAAAAATGAATGTTGCTTAGCGCAAAACTCGAGAATGGCTCGACTAATTCGGCTATTTTTTTTTATTTTCTTCAAGGCTTATTATTAAAAGCTTACGTGTGAAGCTTTTAGAAATAATAAAAAAATCTAAGTTTGTAAAAAAGTTATTCGACAGGGGGTACCTAGGAACGAACCGGAGCGAAGCGAGGGTAAGTCGCTAGTTATTAAATATAAGCAGAATTTGAAGCAGAAAAAAATGTCAAAGTACGTATAAGTTGTACAGAAATATGTTATACTAAGAAATTATTATTTCTTAGTATAACATATTTTTTACGCTTGATTTTAATGTATCTAATTAAAAAGCATTTTTTCTATTTTAATTATATCTAGATAGTACCTTGTAAGTTTATCACCAAAGTACTTAAGAGCTTTTAGGAATAAGTTACTAGTTCACTAAATTTCGTTAATTAGAAGAATTATTAAACAGTTTAATTTCTAAGAAAACCTTAAATTCTTATATCCATCAATGTACATGAAACAATATTAAAAACCGTGCGAATGCATACTAACTTTCAGCATCTCAGTGCGATATAAATCATTATTTTCATTATATAGCTCTTATTATATAGAAAATAAGGTCTATTACAGAAGAAGGAGTAGCACGAGTTCGAAGCCAGGAGTTCCGCCTGTTCCGACATTGATGTGTCAAAGCGACTATAATGTTGACATTTAGTGTAATTATTTTGTATATTAAACGTCTAAGATAGACTGAGGCAATGAGTCTATGGCTTGATGCAATGAAATGAATACATAAATCCTTGGAAATAATAACGGAATAGTCTTTTCTGTGGAAATAATATGTGTATAGGGGTAAAAATTCGTAGATATATCACTCTCCATCTTATGGGTATACTTTCTCGGAATTAACAAAAAAAAAAACGACTTAAAAAATGCTATTCTAAAACAAATTAATATGCACTGAAAAGTAAAGATAATTGCGTATTGTTCTACAAATTAATGATCAACTTATTTTGTTTTATTTTATTTAGAGTTCTCCTAAGTAATAATGAAATTACGAGAAGCACAAACTTTCAAATAAAAAAAGAATCATCAAAATCCGTTCACCCAGTCGAAAGTTCTGACTCTGAGGTAACAAACATAAAAAAAAATAGACGAATTGAGAACGTCCTCCTTTTTGAAGTCGGTTGAGAACTAAAAGGGCAAGTAATTAATTAAAAAAAAAAGAAAATATTTGGTTAAAAATAGATGCCGGTGTTTTTTTTTCGAACTAGTTATGTACAAACTACAACCTATCTACAATTACCTTCAACGTAACTGTAAAAGTTTTAATTGCTTTATTATCTGCTGTCTGCATCTTTACTTCAATGAACAAGTAGTAGGTAAATTAAGAATTAGACTGTCTGTCGGTTTTCGCGGTCGAAGTATATAAGTACTTATAAGCTTTTACTTTACACGAATAAAGTTAAAAGTTCTACGCCTTTTAGTAGGTACCTACTATCGCAATTTACTGGCGAAATTATAATTCGGTTAAGTATCCTATAAAGTTTTTTTTTTAATTTTTCATTTGTTTTATAATGTTAGTTTCTTAATAATGCTCTAATAAGTGATTGAAATTATTATCATAAAATTATTTACCGAAAATATTTTAAAAACAGCGCCATCTAACGGAATGCTTTTGATTTGTGTTCTTATGGATGTAGTTTATACTACTAACTACTACTACGTCATATCAGCGTCGTATAAAGTATGTTTTCAAGGAGACATAGATGGCTCTGCTATAGATTATTGAGCTTACCGACAAATGAAGTAGATGGCGGCACAAGACACGTTTAAGATTATCTAAGAAATAATACATTTAAAATGAGTGAAAATATTATTTTACAAACATTTAATATTCTTTAATTTCTTTGTACAAATACGAATAAAATCAATATTAAGGATGACGGCGAGTTTATTTTTTTCTATTTATCTTAAGGCTTGTCTATTTCTTCTTTCTATGGAGTAAGTCTTGCTCTTCCACTCTCACCCCTTCCTTCTAACCTCATCATTTGCCCCTTTCTCATTCACGTCCTATCACACAGTATATTTGTCTTTTTCAGTCTTCATTTATTTTCATCACATGCGTTTCATCTATGTATGACTGCTAGTTGAAACGCACGGTAGAATTTTTTTTAAACTAGTGACTAACCCTCGCTTCGCTCGTGTTTGTCCCTTGATGGGGTACGTATTTTGTATGAGTTTTTACAAATTAAGAATTATTTTTATTTTTTTTTTATTATGAAAACATTCCGTGGTATAAACAAAAAAAACAGTACAAAAAAAATTTTTGTCGCATGTAGCTTAGCTTAGCTAAGCCATTTTAAGCATTTACCAAATCTCATTACCTTCTTTTACCACGCTCGTATAAATATAAGGAAATTAACATTTAACTAATAGAATTGATTCATGGGCTTTTTCGCTTGCTCCAAAATAACACTAACTTAAAATAGTTCAACTAAAAATATTTAATTGTTAAATCAATAAACTGACAGTCTCGTTTTCTGGAACTAACCGCTTCATTTTCAAGTACTGGGTCGGGCCAAGTCTAATTACCTACTTAGTTTTTCCCTTACGAAAACCTCTGAAGTAGACTGGAATTGGGAACATAGTGATACTTCAACACCATTTCTTTGACATTCAGTCATCGGACTTGCATCTTAACCCTCACCATAATAATAAGTAAAAGAGACACTTCTGAATTGAAATCAAATCAAAATATGCTTTATACAAATAGACTTTTACAAGCTCTTCTGACTCGTAATTTTTACTTTATTTTAATATAGAATTTAAATTAAACGTCGTTAAATAAGTCTGTGAAGAAGCTACCACCGGCTCGGAGAGCAGTTCTGCTGAGAAGAGTCGACAAAAAACTCAACAGTTGTTCTTTTAAAAAATAATCTTGCAATACAATACCTAATTATAATGATAACTTATATGGTATGGTATATATGGTTTATCTCAATGAAATTGGCCGTTTAAATTCGTCGGGAGATTATCTACAATTGTAGAGATTTCGTTTGGATAAAAATAAAGCAATAGCACCTATGTGTGTAAGATATATAAGTACATCTATTAAAGTTGAGCATTTTTACATTCATTTAAGAAAAAGAATGAGTGATTCGCTAGTATCTTATAAATTTCAATAATACTTCAAATACAAATAATAGCTTGAGTGGTCTAAATAAGATGTTATTTTTTCGTATAAACTCCATTTTCCGTAGAACAAACGGACAGAAGGCGTACATCAAATGCAAGTGTTACTTATAAACTAAACCAAATATGTCGCCGGGTGAACGACACGACAAATCTATTTCGGTGCAATAATTATATATACGGATGAGAATCTCTGGCTGAATGGTTCTTGAATCTTGCTTTAGTTAATCATATTGTGAGCTTGAAATACTTACAAATGAAATTTAAATGAGATTATCGACAGAAGCTTATGTTTTAAATGATTGAAATATTAAGTTATCGGTCATAATTTATATATTTCGTCACTTATATTGCGCGGTTATATTTCAGGAGAACATAATATTAAATAAACATCTTAAATTCTTTCTTTTTATTTGCAACTAGTATCTTTTCATTCCAAGGTAGGTCCTATACTTTATGATATTAATACACGTAATTTTAATATTACTAATAGTCATAAGTCATACTGTATGTTTAATTTTTTATTTTCGATTAATTTTCATAAATTAAAGCCTATATCCTTCCTACCCATACGAAAATCCATACAGTAACTATCTAGTTTCAGAGATTAGCTTGGGCAAACAAATGCAATGGGATAGGGGATAGGAATAATAATTTAACGAATATATTTACGTTACGTAGAAAAAAAATGATAGAATAGTCAAAAAAAAAATAGTTACTTCATACATTTTGATACACATATTTAACATTAGATAGCGTGACAGATGATTCATTAACCATACTCAAACGACTATATTGAAAATGCCTGACTTCATGAAGACGATTTCGAGGTATTTGGGTTACATATTCTATGTTGCAAAACGTATGAGAAAATCGCTTCACAACAATAAAATTATGTCTGAATCACGCAATCAATGTATTTTACGCATAATATTTATACTACATGTTCACACCTGGACGGCGGCCAGCGGGAAGTGGTTTTGTGACACAATGTTTCATTCATAGTCAACCCACAGTTTAGTTAGATGAGATATAAATTTCGAAATTTTGTAGCTATATCATAATTTTAGAGGAAAAATATTTTTCTGCGATATATTTTTGAATAGTGAAACAACCATTTTTATATATAGTGAACGTTTACGACACATCAATAAATTGTGTTTCTTTTTATATGCATATTAATTGACTTATGTAATGTGTAAATTGATTTAAATATTGAAAAACGTTCAAGTGTTTATGTCGTCTAAATAGTTTAACTTATTATGTATTGTGTAGTCAAAATATGGATTTGATTTTTATCGTATTCTTTTCAGCAAACCCTTTCATTTGATATTCATATAATGGAAATGGATTGATAAACCTATTCCGTAATCTTTAGGAGTCCGCCATTTTGGATTTAGATGACATCACTGAGATACATTGGCATCTACTTTTGTCTACTCTACGCGACATATGAATTATACAGTGCCCTCATGACACTCCTAGAAACAATTAAACAAAATAAATAATAATTGAAAATTTTGTTTTATTCAAAATTTCAGTAGTAATTACAGTCCAAATTCCACCACTGGCGATGACCGATGACATATGACAGTCATTTCCTTCAAATAACTTTTAAAAGCTTCTCAAAAATTGTACGTCCATGAAAAAGATTCTTACTTAACCAAAATATATTTAAACAATTTAATTTACTTTATATTTCATGAAAAGATATAAATAGAAACAAGATGCGATTGCTTTTGAACCTGTCACATGGCAGGTCTAACAGAAGTCGACGCTAATGACGGCACGTGCGTACGATGTTAGTGGGTAAAGTGGGAACTTACGTTTCCTGAGTGCGATCATAGTATAGATAACGAAGATGTGCGAATAGGTAATATAAATAATTATATGTTTTATTACAAAATATTTATTAATAATAAATGAAATATTTATATTTAAATATTAATACCCAATCATTATTGTGCAAAAGTAAAGATTAGGTATTTTTAACCCCCACTAAACACTCCTAGTGTTATAAGTTTAACATGTATATTTGGTTGTCAGCGTAGCCCCCAAACGACTAAACTGATGTTAATTTTTTTTTTCGGTTGAATGGTAACTTGATTGAGATTTTATTTGCCACAAATTAAGAAAATCTGTGGATCGCTTGATGCCTATCAGCTCTTTTCTATCATATAACTTTTGTCGAATATGATAAAAAGATTTACTTAAAAAACCTTTGTAAGTATTATTTATAAAATTTTAATTGTAAAACCAAAACCATGGTTACAATTAAAATATACTTAAAAACATTATATTATTTCAATTGTCGTATTGTAATGGGCTCTTAGTGCCTACTTACATTTTAAACATCCTATATTTAAAATTGAATTGCAACGAAGTCAAAATTGCACTTTCAATATAGTATTTATCAAGGGCTTTTAATAAACCTAAATGGTTCTAAGAAGGCAAAATTAGTACTATGCACAAAGTTGCATACAAATTTAACACGAAAAGGCAGCAAATTATAAATCAGGTAAAGATATAGAGACATTGTATCTAATATAAGGGATTTTTTAAACTTTTTATGCTTAATTTATTTTGCCATAAACGTATCAATTTAGTATTAAGATAAATATTTAGTTATTTTACTTATATTTTCTTTAATTTTCTTTTAAAAACACACTAAGTACAATATAGGTACTAGTTCGTCCCTAGGGTTTATTTGTTTGTTTACGGTTTATATATAGATTTTTCAGAGATGAGATATTTTCCGTCAGTTGGTACGTACTAATATTTATATAGACCCAGATAACCAGCTATCATAATACCAACTTTCATCAAAATCTGTTCATTCATTTTTCATATTCATGCCACATTTCGTGATGCGTTCCCATACAGATAATAAAACGATAGATTGAGCTTTGTATCGATAATAAAGACTATTTTAATAACATTTCCCTAAAAATATTTATCGTACATATTCGACAATTGTATTATATCTGAAGACTTCACTAATTTTTACTTTAAATACATATTTATATCCTCTTCTCATCTATGACACACGACAGAGACGACACGGGGCCCATGCCTATTTCCGTGGCGCTGCAATAACAGTACCGATGGTATTTTTATTACGCCCGCCAGTTTTATTTCAGCTACAATTTGACAATATAAAAATAAGGACGTAAGTAATGTGACACGTATTAGGGATGCCTTTTTATCGATAGATGAGAAGATAATTTATGTTCAAGGAGCTTTCTTAATACTTCGGTTTACTGTATACCTGTATGTGTTTGGCGAAGTTGTTTGGGTCCCATGACTATGGTGTTTTTACAGTGCTGTAATAGAAATGAAAGTTTTACATGAAAAAGCTCATGTTAGAGACAATGAAAGCTTGACAATAAAGACAATAGCGTGAAGATATTATTTTGTAATATTTTGTATATCTACTGAGCGTTTAAATTGTAAGGGCTTTAAGAAAACAATGTCAGTCTAGTCTTTTTATCATATGTAAGAATAAAATCATAATAACATACATTTTAGAGTCCTATAACATTTCAACTTATATTAAATATATTCTATATTTAACTCCTCTCAAATATTTCACCTAATAAAGTTAAACATAACATTTTACCAAAAAAAAAAGGAATGTAAATACAAAATATTAAAATTGTAAGCACTATCGATATGAAACACCTCGCAACACTACATTAAAACTTCCACGAGTAAGCAACTGTACATTGCTGCGTTTCTTCCTATCTTATACTACAGGACAAAACAAAACCAGTAGTGGATATAAAACTTAGTTAAATCCGAGAGCCTTTAATGAGAGTGCATTCACCTTGACTAAAATGTAGTGCGTTTCGGAAAATAGACTCGTTTCCGTGTCCCAACACTTTGTATAAGTGAAAAGGGTGATATATTTACACAACCAATTAAATGGATACGGTTTGGTTGTTTTTCATTTATTTTAGTTAATATTGGAATGATAATATGATGAAGATGTATGTGTGCTTGTGTCAATTTAATCTTTAAAATTAATTGTGCACTGTATTTTATTATTTAGTGGGCTCTATGAATAAATGGAATTTAAATTATGAAAAAGGGGTTTTAAATTTTATTGGAGTAAAACAAAAGTAGTAAACATATAACCTCCTCCTTTTTTGAAGTCGGTTAAAAAGTAGGCGTGATTAAGGGTTAAGTTCAAAGCATTGAGAGTCATTTATTATTAATAATTTAAAAAATATTATGTGTATTATCAGGTATTATTTTTATAGTAATAAATACTTATACAAATGAATATTTATTACTACATATAAGTTTATGACAGTTTATTTTTTATTTGCTTTTAATTAAATTAGGCAGTGGTAGCCCAGTGGCGCGCTTAGGTAAAGAAGTGAAGCAAAGCAAGAACCAACCAAGGGTTCAAATCCCGGGCATAGTATAAAGCCACTCTTTATACTATGTCCCGGGTCTCGCAGATCTGACATTTTCATGTGCGAATCATTTCTGACATGACTAGTAGTACCTTACGGTGTAGGAAACCTACATATTTGAACCGTCATCACTCGATTATCCAATCAAGAGCGATACCACTGAGCTACCAGTGCCTTTAATTCTATTGAATTGCGTAGTTTGAGAGGTCTAAGCGTAAACAGCGGGAAGCAATTTTATTTAATATTTTGTTTACTTATTCGCTTATTTATTTTACACTCTTATATGTATGCAAGAACTATAAAATATATTTAATTAATATATTATTTAGTTAATTCATCTTCATGTTCTTTAATAGTACGCGAACTGTAATTAGTATTTATTATAACAATATTAATACCAATAGTAGATATATATATTTTCCTTTCTTTTAGTTTTTGCTCCAGTCGTCCAGATAAAATATTAAAATTGACTTATTTATTATATACCGAAGCTTATTTTTCCTCAAATCTATTCTTTTGGAACATACACTTGGAAATCACGCTTAAGGAAAACTTTAAACGTATTACGAGTACCAAGTCACGTTACCCCACTTATAAATACATAGAGATCATAATAAGAAATAACTCATCTACGACATTTGAAGCTATTATCATATCTTTTACACACATTTAAAACTATAAAGACAAGTTTACCCTACAAATTATTACGCGTTGTTAACGTTTATTGTGGCTATAACGGCCCCGACAGGCGTTGAGGCAATTTTACAAGCACTGCGATAGACACGCAATACGCTGTACCTACATATCACCTGTCGAAACTTTTGATAGGGCACAGGGTTGATTTAAGGGTATGTAGAGGGCAAATATCCTTAATATTAAAAAGAGAAGTATGAGCATTATTATAAGTTAGTTTAAATCTATAAAAAGAAGAATTGTTTAACACAGACAAGAAAAAGTTAGTGGACTGTAGTGTCTAGATGTACTTATTATCAAATTGAAGGATGTAAATTACATAATATTACATGATATTACTATAATTTGGTACATATCTTGGAGCTGATCTAATGATGGGGTTAGGTAGATGGTAGAACTCTTCAGGGAATATGAGTAAACCTCAACTTTTGGCCAAATGCTTTATTTCAATGCGGTATAAGAAAGTTCGCGGTGTCATCTAGTTGTTACTCCGTAGTACATTAAGATGAAGAAAGTGAAAAAAAGCGAGTAGTTAAATGTGTTTTCTTCTCCTGTTGTGATGCCTATATCAGTAACACGTGCCTTTATGGCTGGAATAAGACAGGAATATAATTTTTTTCATATTATTCTTTAAGCATTCGCCATAAAACTATCGTTTTTAAAACAAAACTTTTTCTAAGGTTTTGGTAATCGTAATTCATTTGCTTCCGCTCGCGTGAACCACAACACGCGAAAGACAGACTTCATAGAAGTTATTTCCTCTAAATAATTGCCAGTCATCATATCAACGGTGTTGCGAGCGCAATAAATGACTCATATTAAAATATGAAGATAACTTATTAACACTTTACATGGAAAGTGTGAAAGTTTCATTCCTAATTATTTATCTGTTGCGTAACAAGAGAACTGTGAAAAAGATAATAAATTTTAAAGATAAGGTTTAATATTTGTTTTTTTTTAACTAGCGAGTCGCCCTCGCTCCGCTCGGCACTCAGTTTCGTCCCTTGATTTAGCGCGAGCGAAGCCGCGGGTTCTGCTAGTAAATGTATACAAAAATTTGACACATTATATACTAAAACCTTCCTTGAGAACCACTCTATGAATTGGTGAAAATAGCATGAAAATCAGTGCAGTAGTTTTTAAGTTTGCGAACACACAGACAGACAGCCAGACGCAGCAGAAGACTTTGATTTATTATATATACCGAGTGATATGATTTTAATCTAATATAACTTATTTAGTATTTAGGATAGGTTCGATTAAATCTTCAAGGTAGATTTTTATTTAAGGCATTACTCATATTGTCATTCTGATCTCAGCAGTCTAAGATTTAAATTAATAAAAATATCACTTCTCTGTTTACTTGTTAGGTAATTGAAATAAGTTTTTATATGTATGTACAACTTACTATTTAGTCGCCCACTTAAGTGAGTTTTCGATAGACATATTTAGCCCTTTTCTTAATGTTTCAATGCTGAGCACGGCCCTTACTTCAATACGGTAGGGATCAGGCTACAATCCATGCTGCTGACCACGTACGGATTGACAAATAAGATTTCTAATGATGTTTTCTCATGGAATTATCAGAGTTGCGAGAGCCGGGTATTGAACCCGCTGCCCTTGGTTACTAAAGCGAGCGCCTCATTGGTCTATTACTGCCTATCATGTTTAAATATAGGAGTTATTTATCCTATGGTCAATTTACTTAGTCCTAGATACTTGTAACTAAATTATATGAGTCGACCAAGCGACCCAACCCATGTAAATCTACCACGATCGGTACCAAGCTGTAAGTTTTGCAATTAACAGGCACGCAAGGCGCCG
Organism: Boloria selene; assembly: GCA_905231865.2. Taxonomy (NCBI): domain Eukaryota; kingdom Metazoa; phylum Arthropoda; class Insecta; order Lepidoptera; family Nymphalidae; genus Boloria; species Boloria selene. The sequence goes on from HG993134.1 coordinate 1,141,995, forward strand.
ATATCGCCGCTACGCGACGCGTGTCCTGCCACGCACTAGTGTTAAGTCTTATTGATTGTATTTCAATACTATATATTACTAAAGATTTACCCTGGCTTTACTTGGTACATCACTAAGTACCTAACAGTAGCTTTGTTGTACTGCAGGTCATAGTCTATCTAATTTTAGTAAAATTCTATGCAAATCTGTCAAGCCAGCGCGGGGAAGTAACAAACATCCATAGACAAACTGTCTTATTATAAAAGTAGTACAATTACTATGAAATTTCTTGGCAAGCAATGATGCAAACTTGCTCTGAACCTCATACTCATACTCATATAGTGGTAGTGCCATGCTTGTTACTTTCGGATAGCAACCGAATGGGCCGACACGCCCCGTATAGTACCACTCTCTCACAGAAGACCGGCGTGAAGTGGCAGCTATGCTGTCGCGTTTCGTCCGGTGAGTGAGAGTCCGGGAGGCCCACTCTCCTTCCCCCCTCCCTCTTCCCTTCATCCTCCGCCTACGTTCCCCCCTCCCTTCCAATTCCCTCCCTCCTCCATCCCTTCCTTTCCTGAAAGGCCGGCAACGCATCTGCAAGCCTGGCTTGCAGATGTCCATGGGCGGAGGTGATCACTTCCTATCAGGTGAGCCTCCTGCCCGTTTGCCCCCTTTTTACCATAAAAAAAAAATACTTACCTACCTACGTACCACGTATATCGGTCAATTTAGACCTCCTAAGAATTTATTATATATTTTATATATCACAGTGTTGACTCATTTCTTAAATATACATTGACAAATACCATTACCCAATCAAAATCGTACAGAGCATGGCATAACTGTTAACGCGCCGACTGTTTTATTTTCGCCCTGTAATCTGCCGCCCTCACGCTGAATCACGTCGATGTTATTTTTATTTATAACATATACTCGTTATTGTAGACACTTGTTGTAATCGCTACAATTTATATGAACTAGTTATTGCTTTCGATTCTTAAGTAGTTTTTTTAAAATATGAACTAGAAAAAATTGGTTTATAAGTAATAAGTTAGAATAGAAATACAAATACAGGCGAAGATAGCAGTAACCCTCAATAAATAAGTACGGAAAAACCCATTTACTAAGTATATAAATGTATGTATAATACATACATGTACCTATTTCTATGATAATTTATTACGAACTTCAAAATTCAATTTACTCCTAAACAAGTGACTAACCCTCGCTCTCGTTCGTCTTAAACTCGGGTTCGTCTTAGAAAAAAGTATCCTATACTATAGTTATCGGCATTCTAAAAAATATAGATTCCGCCTTTGTAGCGATACAAATGACTATTTCAATAGATTTTATAAAATAAATTTAATGTATAGTCTATTCATCTCAGTTAGACTATTATTATTGAATTTATACAAAATCTATAGGTAGTACATATAAACGAAATTGAAGTGTCTATTTTTAAGTTAAAATTAACAGCTTTTCACTAAATGCATTATATATACGATACTAGCAACAAAAAATCAATTTTTCAATTTTTTTCTGTCTGTCTGTTTGTTCCGGCTAATCTCTGAAACGGCTGGACCTTTTGACGAGATTTTCACTAGTAGGTGGCGAATGTTATAAGGCATACCTTAGGCTTTAGTTCAACCGACTTCAAAAAAGGAGGTGGTAGACATTTTAATTATTTATACTAGCGGAACCCGTGGCTTCGCTGATACTAAACCTAGTACTAGTAGGTACATAATAGAAAAGATGTTTGAAATAAATGTGCATTGTTCAGAGTTTGGGATTACTAGTATTAGAAATATCCTTTTCAATTGGGAAACATATTAAAGAAAAATAAAGAGGAATTCAATAGAATATAGTGTAGATCTAATAATGTGGATTGGCAAATATGACGTAGCGACGATATTAAACTCTTAGAGTCGTTTGGCAATGTTCAGAATAAAACTATATTACGTACGTTCAAGCGGACAACAAGTGCTAAATAAATTACACGATAGGTGTTTACGACGATGTGAAATTACGTACTTCGCGAAATAGTTACTCAACATACTATTTTTATATAAACGACGTACGAAAATAATGGAATTTGACACGGACTAGCTTTACTTGCGATAATTTTTGGAGATAGTAAAAGCCTAGTAGTAACTCTTATACGTCGCTTGGTATATCAAGGGATGCGGGTTCAAATCCTGGAATGACATTTCTGATACATTCGTGCCTTATGATTACGTAAGTTTGTTATACGATGAACGTTATATTGAAAAAATCTGCATGTTTGAGACCACACTTGACCAGGTGTTGGACTTTGGGATTTTTTTGGCATTTGTTCCTACAACCTTAAATGTGACAGAGACCTGTGTTCCGACGCTAATACACGACATACACGTACATATATCGATTTAATCAAAACGTGATATTAAATAGCCTATAATCAGCTCCTAAACAAAACTTCTTCAGCGTGATGTACCTACCTAAATACTCGGTGGGAAAACTCTTTCTAGGTTTTATTAGAATCTTTAAAAAAAATATAATAGAGTGTTTGTTTGTTTTGTTATGCAGATAGCAAAGTAAAAGTAAATAATTCATGACTTTAACCATAAGTACATCAGTACATATAAATAAAATTGAAGTGTCTTCAAATAACAGCTTTTCACTAAATGCATATAAAAATATTATACATCGAAGAATCAATGTTTTAAAATTTTTGTCTGTCTGTTTGTTTGTTTATTCCGACTAATCTATGAAACGGCTGGACCGATTTTAACGAGACTTTCATTCGCTGTGTAATTTATATAGCTTATATGATAAGGAGTACCTTGGACTACTTTAATATTATTAGAAAACTATAAAAACCGTTTAATTTATTTTGACTTACGCTGGGTTTGTTAGTAATAAATATACATATGTAGTTGATAATGCTATTGGAACTTTACTTCTACAATGTTTTATAGAAATACATATTATGTTAGTCTTGTATTTATTTCCTCTTAAAAAGGAAAATTCTCTCATAGTAAGAAAACACCCCGCTTATCCCTTAACGATAAATTACTCATTTTCTACTGAGCAAAGCTCAGTTAACAGAAGCTTAAAAATTGTTTTAGACAATTCATGACTGTATAATGATCTAATGTAAATGTAAATCTATATTTGAATTTAATAACTGTGGTATTTCCGGGACTACTCACTAGTGTGTAACAAAGTGAGACACTCTTGATTCATATGGAATAGGTGTTTTTAAATAGCACCGACAAGTAGGAAACCATTGAAGTTAAAATAAGTTCTTTTAAATCAAAAGAAAGTGAATAATTACTTAAATTTAAAACGTTTCCTGGCATACTATCGTCCTCCTCGCTTCGCTCGACTGTGTCCCTAGGTTACGTTACAACAGCTAGTATAGACCGCGCCACGAAAGATGAGACTTGACAAACCATGTGGTATGACTTGCGCGTGCGAGGAAGATGATTATGATGTAATAATTTTAATAAAACATAGCTATACACCTTATTTTGAAGGTCGTCGAAACATCCCTAAATAGACATTGAAATTAATTATACATAACTCTTACTAACACGACTTTACAGTACGAAAGCCCCCCGCTACTGACGCTCTTATTAGAAATCATTTAAACTTCCACTCTTTTTTTTCTCATACCTTTCGAGAGACTATTCCATAGAAGCAATGTTTTTTCCGTAAGAAAAAAGATTTTCCTGTAGTAAAAGGTATATATAGTACTAAATGTTGACCTGAGTTATAACTTATCACTACACAAAATTTAGTTAAAATGGATTTAGTTATACATTTGCGTAAAACGCGCATATCGTTTCATTTCGTTCTGATTTAATATAACTTTGTTGTAATTAAATAAGTTAAAAAGTTAATAAAACTAACTCACATGGACATCGCGTGACTGAAAGAGCTTTAACATCAAGCGCACAACAATGTTTAAACATATTGATAATGTATTTTATTTCTTTTAAAAGTGAAGGAGATTGTGATATAATAATATAGGCATAAAATAGGTATAATATTATGCGTTTTAATATTTGTTTAGATTTTGTTTATTATTGTTAAAGTTTCAACTGTGAAACTTACATAGATAAAATAAAGTACAAATTAAAATGCGCTCTTGAGAATCATCATCAGACCTTTTCAACGTCCCACTGCTGGGCACGGGCCTCCCTCAGTACGAGGGGGATCAGGCGATAGTCCACCGCGCTGGCCTAGTGCGTGTTAGCGGACTTCACATGTCTTTCGAAAACTTGAAAGCTCTTGAGAATATATTATCTTCACATGTCTTTCGAAACTTCAAAGCTCTTGAGAATATCTTATCAAATTTCATTGAAACCATGACAAAGTTTATCAACGATAAACGTATTCATTTTCACACACATACCTGCTTACAAACCAGAAAACTATACTAAAATGATAACACTCGTATCAAAGCCCGTTATAATAAAAAGACGACATTTTATTTTCTTCAGAAATTTATTGGTATGTAATAAAAATATAAATAGGTACAGATACAATAACAAAAACACCGTAATTTCATATACCAAGTGTTAATTCTAAAGCCCACGGTTGAAGCGCTAAAAATAATCAAGCAATATGACCCAACGCTATTGGAGTGAAAAGGAATAGTAAAAGTAAAGAGAAAATATATCGTTCAACGGACTCGTGAATAATCTTAGAACCGAGATAAACTTTACTGAGACATATAAAATCCATTGGATGTAGGAAGCGGTAGGGCGACATATTCTTGGAGGAGGCATAATATATATGCTCAAAAAGACCAAAAAATATCGTGTTAACTATTTTTGGGTTAATTAAAAAAGGAAAAATATTACAACTTAATATTTATAAAAGGTGGTAAGTTAGTAAATTAATATACAGAATAATAATTTAAGAAATATTAGTATTTTTTTAAGAAATAGTACAAATTTACAAATTAGAAACTCAAGCTACTTTTAGTAACGCCTAAACAATTCTAACCTAAAAAATACAACCCAATATATAAAGCAATTTTATTAGTAGTAAAAAAGATTAAGTGAATACATATTTATAAACTAACTCGACCATCTCAATCTAACACGACATTCACGACGTAAACTGTGCCCAAACGACACATCTGTAAGCTGCAAAATAAAGAACATACATCATAAAACGACAATTATATCACATACATGCTACAAAAAGTAAGTGTGCTCAAATTACCGCATCCATTAAGTTTTCCACGATCCCTACCATCGAGTGCATCCCACCCACACTCATTTAGTATTATTTTCGTTAGACGGCATTGCCACATCGTGAAATATGCTCTCTACTTACCGCTGTTTCTCGAATTTATAAAGATTACGTATAGTCCGTTAATATAATAAACATGTACTAAGTGAAAACAGTCGTTCATTTTATTTGATCTGATAATCTATACATACTTATAATAAAATTCTAATTTGAATCTGTACATTGAATATTTTTGAAGTGAAACTTCTTTAGAATTGTTGTGATTTCAAAGTCGATGAAACGAAAAAATAAGTCCATAGTACCAGGCGCTCAGAGACGGGGAAGAGTTAGCCTTAGTTAGATCTCGCCCACCGCGAGTCAGTGACATTTCTAACTTTGCCAAAGAAGTTTTACTTCTGACATGTGTACTTTGTACACACGCACTTTTAGTTTTTTTGTAATATTTTATTAAAATGGTCGTTATCAATCCAGTAAAAAATATCTCTATCTATAGTTTTTAGAATTTTTGTCTGTTTTTATCTGACAAATTTTAATGAAATTTGGTATGGTGGTAGCTGGTTATCCGATGTCAACAAACGATTATATGTAGCATACTTTTCCTGTGAGCAATAATATAATTTGTGAGAAACCTATATAAATGTCAAAACTTATCTAGGGACGAACCCTTTACTATTAGAATATAAGATAGATGGACAAGCTATGAGCGCTATTTTGACTGCCAAAGTCATAATTATAACTAAGAATGCGAAAATTTGACATCTTACGGCTAACATATCGCGCGTAATCCTTTATTATGTTTTATTAGTTCTGTTGTTTCTCTATCAAAAAAATTGAAAACATTTTGTGTCTATTAGAGAAACCAAAAAAAAATACAAGATTTAAAAAGTAGTTCGAAAAATCGTTATGTATATGGTATATATAAAACTTAGATGTTTTCATTCCACAGGTTCCGTTGACACGCTTGGCTTGCTTAGTGTGCCAGCAGTCGCGGGTTCGAGTCTCGCTAGGGGCTCATTTATGTGATGAGCACGATTTTTTTTGAGCTTACCTACTCCAGTGATGGGTGTATTCATAATATATGCCGTTTATAAAAAATATATATGCGTAGTCATGTAGTATATAAAAACAACTTTTCCTTTCCTAATCTTTAATACTATTTTCACGACTCACTTGACAAAAAAACAGCCACGCGCTAACAGCGGAAGCGTGTAATGGCCCTACTTGGCGCACCGGCTATTTTAATTCTTAACATACCTAAGAGGTACTTTGTAGACTATATAAAGACGATTGTAATAAAAAGAAAAAAATATAATATTTAATACTAAGTAAATAGTAATTAATAAATATTTAAAAAAATATAGATTTTTTTTAATAATGTCACAACATACATATTGTAATTATTGTTAATTTACAAATTATTTTAAATGATAATATTTTTATATTTAATTATAGAAAATAATTCTAATACATAATAATATTGGAAGTATGTCTGTTTTAACTACAAAACTAAATTAACCCAAAGTCTAAGATTTTACTAGTAACTAACTAACGGAACTAATGTCAAAGGATTTCTATTCTATATCACTTGCCTCCATCGTGATATGAACTTGTAGATATTTTTTTTCTACCGTCATTTCCACAAACTTCATTTTTATATTAATTCAATTACTTTAATTTAACAAATTTTAATCATTAAAATGAAGTATTTAGTTCATTAAATTGCTACCACAGGAACAAGTAAAGCTAATAAAACAGTGTTTAAACTACAGAATATGTCAATCCGCCATAAAAAACAATATAAAATGTTTTATTTGAAAATATCATGTTCAAAAATTCACACTTCTATACTATGGCTACCCAAAAATTTTGGGTATCGTTATGTATATGGTATATATACCATATACATAACGATTTTTCGAACTACTTTTTAAATCTTGTATTTTTTTTTGGTTTCTCTAATAGACACAAAATGTTTTCAATTTTTTTGATAGAGAAACAACAGAATTAATAAAACATAATAAAGGATTACGCGCGATATGTTAGCCGTAAGATGTCAAATTTTCACATTCTTAGTTATAATTATGACTTTGGCAGTCAAAATAGCGCTCATAGCTTGTCCATACCTAAGAGGTACTTTGTAGACTATATAAAGACGATTGTAATAAAAAGAAAAAAATATAATATTTAATACTAAGTAAATAGTAATTAATAAATATTTAAAAAAATATAGATTTTTTTTAATAATGTCACAACATACATATTGTAATTATTGTTAATTTACAAATTATTTTAAATGATAATATTTTTATATTTAATTATAGAAAATAATTCTAATACATAATAATATTGGAAGTATGTCTGTTTTAACTACAAAACTAAATTAACCCAAAGTCTAAGATTTTACTAGTAACTAACTAACGGAACTAATGTCAAAGGATTTCTATTCTATATCACTTGCCTCCATCGTGATATGAACTTGTAGATATTTTTTTTCTACCGTCATTTCCACAAACTTCATTTTTATATTAATTCAATTACTTTAATTTAACAAATTTTAATCATTAAAATGAAGTATTTAGTTCATTAAATTGCTACCACAGGAACAAGTAAAGCTAATAAAACAGTGTTTAAACTACAGAATATGTCAATCCGCCATAAAAAACAATATAAAATGTTTTATTTGAAAATATCATGTTCAAAAATTCACACTTCTATACTATGGCTACCCAAAAATTTTGGGTAGCCATAGTATAGAAGTATGAATATATGTTGGGACATTATTATATACAGCGCCATCTAGTTCCGTGGTAAGCTACGAAGGAAGCTTGCGTTACGGATAGTTTATATACTACATATATAAGTTTAAATACTTACATATTTTAAATATAAGGGCTGTTTATATTGGACTGGAGTACAAACATCCGTGTTTAACAAATGAATGCCTCCAGCGGGACTCGAACCGCGACCGTTGACGCAACAAGTAGGGTCACTACAAACTGCGCCAAACGTGTCGTCGACAACACAAAAAACCAGTTAATTAATAAATCAATAAGCACGCTTTCGTATCTATAATATTAATTAGTTTTTATACAAGTAGTTCTAAACTGACGAGTGCCACGTGGCAACGCTGCGTGTATGGTCCCCCATCCTCACCGATGGCTCAGTGCAACGGCTATTTCTAGTATCTGAGACACTTTGTAGGTACTTCTTAGAGATTTGGTCGGTATAGACATAGATAAAGTTAGAAATGACCTTTATTTTTTTTATTTTTTTTATGATTTAAAGGTTCTTTTAAATACAAAGTCATAAATGATACTACAACTCAAACTTATTGAAAAAAAGGTCTTAGAATGAAGTCAACTTCGTATATCGTTAACTTATAGTTGAATAAACACCTTGTTTATAACTTTAAATTTATGAATAAATATATAATTATTAGCAATTAAAATTAATTGCTTTGGTTCCTTCGGTGACACACCCTTTAACAAACATACTAAGATCTTAATAAAATTAAATATAAGTGATGTGGTAAAAAGTAATTTTCATGAACTGGCTTATTTTTCCTTTAGGATAAAATCATATCAATTACATACTCAAATATTTATTCTTATCATTTTCATGTACCAAGAAATTAACCTATTTCAAAAGCTCATTTTCTATTTTGATTTAATTTATATTGTATTTCTCTTGCATTTATTACCCTTCACTAATAAAAAAAATGAATAATTAATATTATATTTGGAAATAAAAATAACAGGTACCCTCTAAACTTTCGTAAGCTTACAACGGCATGCGCGAGAGTCGCGACGCATCCGGTGCAAAGCGTTGCTCCTGACTCATTATCTTTATTATTACACATTTAAATGTACACACTTGCTTAATTTGCGAAAACTTTACTGATTTTTTTCCTCATAATTATTTTCATTTGAAGTTATAAGAGGTAAAATGAACACTAATTAAATTTTGCTTTGATAATGTCTCACGGCTGGGTTTGGGTCTCTATAAATTAGGGCTTAGTCCCAACTGACAACTGTTTGGTGAAGAACTAACTGTAGTTATCTCTCGGAAATAGTTACATTGTCCTAGTAGATGTATTTTTAATGTTTTCATTCCTGAAAACCATTCGAAATGCAAATATGAGATATGCAAGACGTCTTGGTTAGAATTCATTTTATGCTATAATATAGTATATATATGATTCAGAACGTTTGTATATAGAGCTATTTGCTACAATATGACATAACATTTAATACAGTTTATTCATAAATTTTAAATAACTGGAAAAAACTAGTAAACTTCTTACAAAAACACAGCCATTGATCACCAAAACATTAGCATCGAACTTGTTAAGTTTTCGTAATAAAAAATTACGTGTCCAGCAACGATGGCGATGTAACGGGGAAATGAAATAAAATGAACAGCTCATCTTATTTATGATTAGGTCGTTGAGACATTACGATATCTATGCAGTATTATCTTACAAATAACGGGCGTTATCCGTAATGTCGTACGTTTTCGTTCATATATGTATATTTCACCTGTTTTCCAACTATTGCTCAATACACTAAAGATTGTTAGTTGGTTTGGTCATTATAAATTTAAATAGAAATGTTTTACTCTATAATTGCTATAAAGCTTTCGAAATGTCAGCAAACAAAGTAAATCCGAGAAAAATACTAAAGGGATTTGTTTATTTAAGATGATTTTATAATCAAAATCCTTTTTTGAAGTTAATAATGTCAAGATTTTACTAGTCGTATGTAAAATTAATTTGCCTATTTAAGAAGTAACTTATGAACCGTTCAATACCGTCAATAACTTTGCTGCATTTGGTTACGCATATACACTCACATTTTTTATAAAAGCTTGATTATGAATAATTATTAGAACCTTAAAACGCTAAAATCCAGAAAAATATTAACTTTGTCACTCAATCTATATCCTATCAGTCTAGAAGTCTTTTTATTATGTCAACTAACGGCTCGCCCTCGCTCCGATCGGACTCATCCTAGGATGAGCGGAACCCGCGGCTTCTAGATTTATAAACTAGATTGATCGCGAGCGAAGCCGCGGCTAAATGTATAAAAAAAACTTGACAAATTATATACTAAAACCTTTCTCGAGAACCACTCTATCCATTGGTGAAAACAGCATGAAAATCGGTGCACTAGTTTTTGGGTTTATCGCAAACAGACGGCGGACAACGACAGAGACGGCGGAGGACTATGTTTATACCTAACATCACTACACGATTAGGTATTCTGTAGCTTATAGTCTGAACTAAAACATACTATAATTTTATTAGTCACATTTATTAAAAATTTGCTAAGCTTTCGCTCTTATATGAAACAGACGACAGATATAGACGTAAAGCTAAAAACATAAATAGTATTAAAATTTAGATTATACGCTCTAGTATATAAAAAGTTAGTTTCTCACCATAACTTTGAATATACGATGCCACACTATCAGTTAGTTATTGAAGCGTTTTGTAAATTAAAATAAAACCGGTAATGTTACTCGACAATTGTATCCGGATGCCACATTACCTAGTCACTGTATGTGAGTAAGTCTCTCTCACGGCCTCTAAGCCGTAAAATAAATTATTTGCCTATAAACGTAATTGTATTCATAATTCTGGCATTTGACTCTTCGTTTATGCGACGTATTTATTTCTTTTTACCGTTAGATTTCGCTTAATTTCTCGTTATAGAGAATTTGGGAAGGTAATGTCGCATTTGGTATTATTACTTATGGTGTAGTGGTACTTAGTTTTGCCTTCTTATAAAGGTTAGTGTATACGAATCTTGTCATATATGAATATTAGCTTATGTTAATTTTTAAATTCCTTTTTCTAATTCAATATAATATTATAATTAATACAATTCGATGATATATTTTTCTTAATTAATATATTAAGAACCCGTTTAATCGTTTACTAGTGATTTATGGACAAACTGACAGAAAGGTTCCAGTTTTATAGATAGACTGTTACTTTAAAAAGCTCATCGATCGCGTTTAACGTTAAAATGCTATTACAAAGATATTCCGAACATTTATAAATCCCCTTTCTATTTTAAAGCGAGTTTTCGTAACAGTTACCCACTTGATATACACGTGAAGTAATTTTGTTAATTATTTATCATCTAATTAAGTCAAGTTAATATATCACAGAGGGAAGTCATAAGACACCACCCACGAGAATAATTCAGGCTCGTGAAGCCTAACGACCAGTTTTAATTAAAATAAATTATCCCAATCAAACTATACGTCCAGCGGCGGGCGGTTGACATGATCTGTCGATACGATTGCGAGATAATCGATATGATTTATATTTATAAACATGGCGACTGGATTTGTATGTGCTAAAAACGCTATTTGTTTAGTTTTAACAACATAGGTGACTTTATAGTCTTTCTTAATAAAAAAATATACATATACCTATAATTAAATCTGATATGTCTTTAACATATATGGGCATAATTTCAATAATAACCAAAAAAGGACTCTTATATTGTAATTCTGTTCTCATATTATTTCGATCCGGCCACTCCGTCCTACTGCTGGATACTAGCTTCACTCGCTTGACGATTATGAGAGCGATCAGATCATAGCCACTGGCTTATTATGGGTTATTAACGTTATTACATTAGTACCACATGACAGCGATATTGGAGTCAGGAGGTAAATAAAGAAACTCTTCAAAGCCTAGTAGTAAAAAATAATTTATAAGTTTGTTTTTAAAGGAAATCTTTTAAGTAAAAACAAACAACCAAAATACAGCTTAAATAGCTCTTCCAGAATTATAAGCTAAGACTAGCCGTTTCCCACTATTTCTCTCCAAAATCTCTCTTCATATGTGAAAATTGTTAATTTTATTTAAAAGGAAAACGAAATGCCGTGATAAAATCTATTCCATCTTTTAAGTTGGGACAAATCAAACAATTTGAAAAAAAAATGTTGATGTCGTATAAGTGCTTTCGAAGTTCACAGACGCATATACATAATGTTTTAACCGACTTCAAAAAAGAAGGAGGTAATGATACTTACCTTAGCTACAAGTGCCAAGGTGTGTGAAGGCTCCTGTGAAACAAAAGACAAAAGCCCTGCTTAATTTTCTTTTGAATAATATCTTCCCATATGAAATGCATTCATGTATATTCATAGAAATCGTTAGCTTTTGCATTTATTTTGTGGCGAACCAAGATTTTGGTAATAACAAGCTTCTATTTTAGACTTAAGAAGGCTACTATAATTTATAATCTGTGAAAAAGTTTCTAAATACTTTTTTCAAGGTTTTTTCATTAACTGCAAGGTATTTGTATGTACTCGTAAGTCCTGCGTACCAAAATATGTAAGCCACTTTATATTCATTTCTTGGTATTTGATTGAGCTAAACATTCGTATACGTATATACTTCGTTATGTATTTATATAGTCTATATTATATATAACCTTCCATAGTAAATAGGCAATAAAATGCTTAATAAATTCAACAATATGCGATATTGATACAATATATCATATGTTTGAATAGGGTACTAGTAACCCTGTGAAGTCTTGTAAATCCAATATCCTGCTGTGATTCTGTACGAAATAGAAATTACATACACGAACAAAGCTCTTAGTAATAACCAGTTAGAAAATAAGCTTCTGCTATACAAAGCTTAGTAGATACGACTTTAATACAAATATAAGCTCAACAAATCCAATATCTTAGATTCAAAGTAATAACCGAGTATGAATCACATTTAATATGCCATATTGTGTTTGATTGAAGTAATGTGAGTTGTAATTTCAGCTCTAAGTGACTCACTAAAGCTCTAGTTGGAGAAGCTTCCAGGAATTATTGCGGAAAGTTCTTTATAATTTACACGTCATCATATTACGAGACTTTTTATTTTATTTCATGAAAACGTGTACTATTCTAATTTAAAAGGAAAATTGGACATAAGCGAGATGACTTTTATAAGAAAAATTATTACTCTTCATTATTTTTCGCTATAAAAAGATATTCTGAAACACCTGTATTAAATTTCGAGGCCTATCTAACAACCTTTTTTAATCAATCGTTGATCAACATTATACGAATTTATATATTGTGGTGATTTCTTATACCTTAGTTGCATCATATATGCCAGAAAATAATAAAAATAAATATGTTGGGACATTATTACACACAGCGCCATCTAGTTTCGTGGTAAGCTAAGAAGCTTGTGTTACGGATACCAGATAGTTGGTAAATGGTATACTACATTTATAAGTTTAAATACATACATATTATAAATACATATACATCTATGACTGGAGTATGAACATCCGAGTTTAACAAATGATTGCCCTTAGGCCTTAGCCAATACATTATAACTTCCTTTAGTACTAGCATGTATATACAACTCAACCCTAATATTAACTCAGTTAATTCAACAAAAATTATGTTATAATAGAATAATAAAATAACAAAATAAACTATCAAAGTACGCTCAAAATCTTCAATTAAACAAGCTAGGTAGTGTTAAGCATTCGCAAAAACAATAAATAACGTAGAAGGCTAACGCCGTGTAACCTGTACTTTATAGTTATGAGAATATTTTACGATCGGCCGGGCGGAAGATCACTCGGCATATAATTACACACCACATATGAATAATCAGTGGTACAAAACAAAAAGATCCATTACAAATCGACCGCCAACAAAAACGTGGCGCAATTATCCATACCGAGTATTTAGCATTAGGAACAATTGCCTTTACTACTATTAAAATTTAGCAATTATTATTCAAGAATATCGCAAAAAGCCGCGCCGACGAAACACGAAGTCTTCCTTTCTTAAATTATCCTGTCACGCTTAACTATAAAATGCAATTGGTTCTAAAAAATTCGAACTCGTTAACTTAGAAACGTATCATATTGAGCCTTATGTCATGGGGATAGAGGGTAAGTGATGGTGTTTTTATGGTTATATCAGTGTCAGGTTGCACAATAGACGCATTACCTGCGCACGCGCAAGGTGACCCGTCGAAGGGCAGTCCTTCCCTTTCCCCCTTGCTACGGACACGCCATTGCTGAAATGGCTATTTATAGTGAGGTCACGAATAGAAATCAAGTTATCGATAGTTTTACTAATACCGATACAATAAAAACGCATATATAGTTAACCATGAAATTATTTTTAAACTGTTCTAAGGTAATAATAGGTAAGTATCGAATAAATTTGGAATAAAAAATTAAATGTTGTGTTACAATCGATATATCGAGAGTTTTTATAGCACGAGCCTAATTATTAGTTGTAAACAAAATCGCGTCTGACAGCAGAGCTCGCAGGGACAGGTGCTAATATTTGCCGACCTTTACTTGGCTGGTTGTCTCACATTCATTGGAAATATATATTTAATTTATTCTTTACGACTCGCCCTCGCTTCGCTCGGGCTCTTCCCTAGATTTAGCACAGGTAAAGCCGCGGGATCTGCTAGTTATGCATATAAACCTTCCTCTTGAATCACTCTATCTATTAAAAAAAACCGCATCAAAATCCGTTGCGTAGTTTTAAAGATTTAAGCGCACATAGGGATATAGGGACATAGGGACAGAAAAGGCGACTTTGTTTTATACTATGTAGTGAAAACAACATTTCCATATTATTCAAGGAAAATTATATGTCTTAATTAAATGGAACATATACATACAAAATACAACAAAATACAACAAATATAAACTAAAAACTTTTATGTATTCAGCATATACGTATAATATAAAGAGTATGTAAAGATCATCCTCCTAAATATATATTAATAAAATATTTCAATTTTTTTTATTCATAACACTAAAACTAATCACTAAAGCTCGTCGTGGACTAACACAAAATTTTAAGTGAACATAAATGTTTGCCTATTTACTATTTTTTTATTAGCTACTATACAATTTCAATTCAAACATAATTTTATACCATACAGCCATAATTTATAGGCTTGATAATATTTTTGTGTGAATTGTGTTAAAAAGGGAGCTTAATATTTGAAACGTATGCGTCAGTCAATGTGAAAGCACCAGAAAGTCATACAAAATTAGCTTGTAGTAAAAACCCAATTACAGTACGATCATGTTTGAAACGATAATGAGTATAAAATGATCGATACAATTGCGATTTGGTGAAAAAAACCCTCTTATTCACTATATAAGGATATATTGTGATGTAAACGACTAACAACTTTATTTTGAATCTTTTAGAGTTCAAAAGTAAAATACAAGAAATTTGTAACGAAATGTCTGTTTTACCCTGTTTATTGGCACTTAAATTGAAATTTAAATAAAGATTCAACATTTAATATTACAATTACTGAGCGTCGAAGCCACAGTCTAAAAAATACTAATATTTTTTTATCTTTTAAGTTCTCTACACACATAACATCAAACATGTATGTAACAGAAGTATACATTATACGAGTTAGATTTCTCACATACTTAAAAACTGACATTTAATATTATATAAGTACATAATAATATATTATTATATACATATATTTTTGTTATTTATTTTTTGAAAATGTACAAAGTGATGATTTAATAGTACGTGTTACGTGTAAAAATCTTATTTGATTTGATTGAGAGATTAATGGTAATATAAGACGTAAGGACATACTGTGCATATATCTAACGCACGAACAAAGCAGCGAGAAGTAACTAGTGTGACATAATTTAATAATTTAAATTAAACCTCATATTGAATATCAAATAGAATTTAGTTAATGGTCGGTTTGCGAAGCTTTAGTTCGTTTCCGTTCTGCCACTTCTAATTAACACCGACGGAAATAAGCTCTGCGGATTGCAGTTGTACATAAATGTATTAGATCTACCTATCTACGTACATACATACGTGCGGTGGTCATGTGACGTACTGAGAATTTTTAGCAACCAGAGGGTATTTTACCTTTTGAATAATACTTGGCTACAGTGTCTACATATACGAGTACATTATATGACGTTACACTCAAAACTAACTAAACTAACTAATACTATAGTTCAGATGGCCCAGAGTTCAATTTCTTTGAATGTGCGATTGTATGTTTGTACATATACCTATGTATGTATATATGTTGCTGTACTTTGACTTGATTTTTCCTATTAAATATCATAATTGTATTAGAACAATAAAGAAAAAAATAAGCAGTTTCAAAATTCAATGGAAAATTGATAAAAAAGAAATGAAAACTTAAATACAATTAGTATTCACTTTAATCTAGGTGATATTAAGGCTCGACGGCGACCCAGATCGAGCTTCCGGCGCTTTCATTCTGAAACCGTGCCACCGGAAGCAGCATCGCGCATTGTTTTTCAGAGATTTCAATGCGTTTATTTACTTGATCGTTTGAGAATTATTTAAAAATACTTGAAAATGGCAAGTATATGCAATAAATAAATCTCGAACCAAAATTAATGTGCAAAAGCAGTATAAGTAATATTTTGAAGATTTAATTTAATTCCACAACCTATTACGTTACACAAAAAAATACTAAAATGTGAAAGTAATATAAGTGATTTTTATCATTGAGGAACAGTACAAAATATCGGCGTAGGCACAGCTTTTGAATATATTTCATGTAGGTAGATACTATGTAGTGGCCAAGGCTGTATTCTATCCAAAGCTTTCAAGACAATTGGACATACTCACGATCTATCTTTAAAAAAGGACGTAAAGTTAGCCGTTATTGAAATCCGAGATCAAATACAATAAAGTGAAAAATAAAAATTCTATAATTCATAACGACATATTAATGTATATAATAGCGAAAGATTACTAACTTACTCACTCATCACGAAATATCGAAAGCCGCTTGCCGTTTAAACATGAAATTTGGCAGGGACGTATTTATAGTTAGTAGACGTCCACTAGGAGCGGATTTTGGACAGGGCCGGATTAAGGAGGTCTAAGGGCTCTTGATTAGACAGTGGTAGCCCAGCGGTAACGCGTTCGCTTGGTTAACCGAGTGATGCGGGTTCGAATTCGGGTCTCGCACCTCTGATATTTTCATGTGCGAATCATTTCTATCATGATTACCACTTGTCTTACGGTGAAGGAAAACATCGTGAGGAAACCTGCATGTCTGAGAAAACCTAACAAGTTTTCGAAAGGCATGTGAAGTCCGCCAACTTGCACTAGGCCAGCGCGGTGGACTATGGCCTGATCCCCCTCGTACTGAGGGAGGCCCGTGCCCAGCAGTGGGACGTTAATAATGATGATGAAGGGCTCTTGCGAGTATGTATAAAAGGCCTTCATTTCTTGTGCTACAATCTTTAAATTTGACAAAGACGAACCCGAGCGAAGCAAGGGTGAGTGGCTAGTATACTATAATACATCTAACAGTAATCTCTAACAGGTACGTTAAGAAATAAATATTAAAACTAAAAAGGCCAGAGAAATACTACACATCAAAGGGACAGGTGCACGAGATAAATCATTTTTTGCAACATGGCATTAGATTTGTTTCTAATACAGTAATAAATACTCAAGATGTTTTTTGAACAACCATTCTAAAATTTGAATTTCGGTTTACATATTATTGGATTTTTTCCATCAATAATTTAGTAGTGCCGAGCATTATTGCGGTCGTAATTTTAATACTGATTTTAATAATACTACCAGCCCTTACTTAAATTTTACATTTTAAACATTAACCTTTTTTATTAAAAGAAGAATTCTCCTTCGTATAATTATGAGACCTGAGAAGAACTAGCAAAAGAAATTTCGTAGATATGTGTAGGGTACACAAAAAAAACAAATTACTACCAACTTATTGAAGTCGGTCCAAATATATCGATATATTATTTTAATTCTTCATAATAGAAGCGTAAGCCTTTACATATTCTTTCACTTTTTTATTTAAATTAAGTTTTTAACCTTCTAATTCGATTAACAGTTTGATTTGAATAACGCGTATTGATAAGAAATTATAATAAAACTTTATTTTTTTGGACATTATCAAATAGATTATCTCTTAAAATATTATACTAATTTATAGTGCGCATATCTTCGTAAAATGTCAACCTACAAAAAATTCATTATCTCAACCATACATCGAAGTACGAAGTAAAAAACATACGGTCATACGTGAATGACACTTTACTTAGTAATAGATGGACATTGATGGGATCAAAATTATGTTATCATCTTATCACATTGAGGTGAGTTCATTAAAATACCGATTACATTTTAAATCTGTAAAGTTTAGATCATTAAATGAGAATAACGCCTCCTAATTTAGTACCCTCCCCCTCCCCCTCCCCCTGCCTACTTCTTCGGTGTCAATCGTAAAACTTACCCCATTAAATGTTTACAACCTTCTAAAACTGTGCCACAGAGTATATGGATGTATTTTTCAATACGTGAAATAGGCAGTAAAAAAACTATAAAGAATTTAGTAGTTTAATTTTTGTTTTATAGTGTTATGAAATAAAAGTATTACATATGCAAGTTTTATTACATTTATGCGAAATGTATATTTCTTTATAACAACGAAAAGTTACAGAATTTTTATTTAATTTTAAAGACGGAGGCAATAGTAGCTCAGTGGTATCGCTTTGGCTTGAGAAACCGAGTGAAGCGAAAACAAATCCCAGTTCTCGCACCTCCGATATTTACATGTGCGAATCATTTTCAATATGATTACCACTTATTTTACGGTGAAAGAAAACATCGTTAGGAAGTCTGCCTGCCTGCTGAGCCTGATTCCCCTCGAAAGTAGGCTTATACCCAGCCGTGGGACGTTAAAAGGGTTGTATTCAACAAAAATAGTCGTAGATTGTCGTGCTCATAAGAAGCTTTTTAGTAGTAGTGGGGTTTATATACAGATTTATCTGTAAAATAAACTTATAGCAACGTGATGTAAATTTAGATTTTTAGGAAATAAAAACAACGCTTTTTAAAAAAAGAAAATGTGTGAGCTCTAAAAATAAATAATCTGTGTTACAAACTAAATTAGTAATAATAACAAATGCAGTGCGCTGCAGACGTTACGTATGCCATACGTCTGAGGGCAAAAGCTCCTAACTCGATTTTGGGCCAAACTAATGTTAATAAGCAAATATCGTGAATTTAATTTTATTCAATTACTAGCCTTACTCCGCTCGCTTTCTAAAGGAATATTTAAAAATCAAAGAAATATTTTTCTCCCGTTTTTGCAACATATTTCATTGATGTTCCGCTCCTATTAGTCGTAGTGTTATGTAATATAGCCTTCCTCGATAAACGGACTATCCAACACAAAAAATTTTTTATTAATTCCAACCAGTAGTTCCTGAGATTAGCGCGTTTAACCAAACAAACAAACTCTTCAGCTATATAATATTAGTATAAATACGTATACAAGCACTTTTCAAATGACAATATAGCGTCAGTGTAGTCAGTCCGTGACAAACTTACCACCGACTCAGAAAGTAGTTCTGCTGAGAAGAGTCGGCGAGAACTTCAACAGTAATTGTTCTTTTAAATATATATTTTACTATTGACTCGCCTGCAATTTAGCGCGAGCGAAGCCGCGGGTTCCGCTAGTAAATGTACAGTACTTTACAAATTACTTATATACTCCTTCCTCTTAAATCACTCTATCTATGAAAAAAACCGCATCAAAATCCGTTGCGTAGTTTTAAAGATCTAAGCATACATAGAGACAGACAGACAGACAAGGCGACTTTATTTTATACTATGTAGTGATTTACTTTAGACCTATTTAGTACAAAATATAATAATTTATGGCTAAAAAAACGTTATTTAAACAAAACTTTCATGCAATTTATCAAACTATTAAAACGTTAAAAACCGTTAACATAATTGCATTTATAATTATATTATACCAAATGTCATAAATTTTCACAAATCAATAAATGTTCTTACTAATTTTATACAGCCTATAATTAGGAATAGGCTTTGACCTGGCTAAATTCGTAGAGAAAAGTAGAGCATCGTCTAAACTTAAACTAGATTTAGACTTCATCACGACTAAAGCAGCTATATTGAGGATTTTATTCATGAATTAATCAATTTAAATAAGTATCCCCTATTTTTATTTAAGTAACATTTTAAGAGTACTATTTAAATTCGAAAATTTTATTATATAAAGAAGTACGTTTTTAGCTCTCCAATCAAACAAATTTTAAAATATTTATATGTCTGCATGTCTGCTTGTTTGTTCCAGCTAATATCTGAAACGGCTGGACCGCTTTTAATAGGATTTTTACTCGCACATAGCTAATGTTATAACGTAATTTATTTAAATTGTATACACTAAAATACTCTAACAATACTCTCTAATAATATTGTCTATAGGTACAGAGTATTAACAAAAAACGCATACGAAATTAAAACTTAAAAGAACTTAAAAGATGAATTTACAATAAATGCAAATGGTGTTTAAAAATTCAAAAATCTGGGTTAGGTCGTTTTGTTCATATCGATATAGGCTATGCAGCTCGACGTCAAGGACGCCCGCTCTCAAAGTGACCCATTGTGCCACATTACGTCTGGATTAGGCTAAGAAGTAATTATTCACTTTTAATATTTTAAAATACGCTATGCCTATATAGTATTATAGTGTTGTAGTATAAATAGTCGTCCCGTATATCCCCTCGTACTGAGGGAGGCCCGTGCCCAGCAGTGGGACGTTAAAAAGGGCTGATGATGATGATTTATTTATTTTTTTTTTATTTTTTTTATTTTATTTATTAGGGAAACAGTTCAATATACTACATACAAACACAAAGCAAATTAATAATTATTCATCGACCAATCAAGTTTCCACAAATTAAATTTTACATACATGCAAGCAAGCAGTGTAATGTTAAATAAGTAATTAAATTAACAATTATTGATTAAGTATGATGATGATGATGAGTATAAATAGTAGCTTTATAAAACAGTATAGTAGCTTTATATATTTCCTAAGAGAGTAGGTACAAAGATTTATAACCTTTTTGAGGGTAATTTGTATGAACTCCTTTTGTTTGGATTAAAATAAAGCCCTCGTTAAAGTAATAAGCATTAATAAAATATTAACTCACAGAATGAATAACTCACTTTGAGCGAAAAGTGAAAATTGCATGTAATTTCGAGTTCACAGTATAGTTTATTTATATATATTGTTATGATAAAAAAGTAGATATAATTAACTATAAACACTATAGCTAAGCAAACAAAACAAAATGATATTAAGAATACTACTACTAAAAATAATGCGTTTTTTTTAATTTAATTACTCCAGTTTGAATTTTTATGTTAATTCTGTTGCAATATAATAATTTCAAAGGTCCCAAGTAACAACCGTGTCTTGCCACCCTACGCTGTATAAGCTATGGAGCGCGCCAAGGACGCCCGCTCTCAAAGTGACCCATTGTGCTACATTGCGTCTGGATTAGGCGGTTAAGAGCAAATTACAATTGTTCCAAGAACCGCTACGCGGCTGGCGGTATTTCTTTGTTTATTTATGACTTTTTAGACCGTTGCCCAAGGTTTGATACATTTTTGCCTTAAAAATAGATCATGGTGTTTTATTTTCCTAATTTAGTATTTGGCGTGGTAGAGCTTATTTTATGTAGTCGTTTCATATACATGTCGGACATTTTGTTATGTTATATTAATATTTAAGTTCAGTTCAGTTAATAAGGAGTTTATATTCAAAATATATGTGTGTGTACTTGTATGTTTATTTTATATTATATTATTTATTTATTTATTATTATTAAAGTTTAAATTTTTTCTTTTTATTTTTTCACTTACTTTTTTTATTAAATGTGACATTGTAAACCTCTCAGATTTATGTAATGTTATTTAATAATATGTATTTGACGACGAAAGATTTGGCTAAATTTATAGTGAGCCTGCTTGCTGTACTAGGGGTCGCGGGTTCGAATCCCATTGGGGGCATTTATTTGTACCATTGAAATAGATGGTACTGTGTTAATTCAATGTATTATAAACAAAAACGTCAAACGATAATACCTTCTTCTATCTACAAAAAAAAACGACAAACAGCGTAACATATGAAATTAAAAATGTAATGATAATACAATTTTTTCATCGAAACACATTAAAATCCATATAACAAAAATGAATAGCAACAAAAAACGAAGCGTCTCTACATAGAGTCAAGTCAATATAACACATGCTGTACAAAAAATGCATTCGTTACAGAAAGCACAGAGCAATCTCATATCAGCCATTAGTACTTCGCAAACGACCCTTATTAGACTCCGTCTTGCTCGCACGATAACAAAAAACACGTACCTACACTCGCAATCCTGCATTCCACGTACACTTATTATATTGTAGCGTTCTAAAATCAACCTATTCTCTGTGAGATTAGAATCGAAATGTGTTTATTAAAATCAAGTGCGAAGGGTCGGCAATTCGGCCAGTATATAAATAACAATAACATGTCGGCGCGGGTAAAACCTTTTTAGAAACATTAAGGAGTTTTGACAGATGAGCTGGAGCTCGTTGTTTTCGTTCACTTTGGACGTTCGTAATATATTATACGGTTTTCAATAATTAAAGCTATTGTGTGCACTGCTCTAATAAAATTTTATTATTTTCTCGATGACTTTACAGAGTGTAGACTAAGCGTTAAATTATCTTCTACATAATATGTATGATTAGTTTTAATTACATTGCCAGTTTGCCGGGCAAAAAGTTATTTAAAAATAAATTAAATTTACTGCTTTATATATTGAGTCTTTAAATTCTGTATTTTTAATTCAAGGGTGGTCCGTACCCACTACTGGTACGGGTCATCCTTCAATATTAGGCGGCCTTAGTCCACTACGCTAGCGGACTTTAAAAGTACTTAGACATGCAGGTTTCCTCACGATGTTTTCCTTCACCATAAGACATGTGTAAAATCATATTAGAAAATGATTCGTAAATGAATATACCCGAGACATAATTGGAACCCGCTTCTCTCGGTTTCCTAAGCTCCTTTTTCACTGCGCTACAACAACCTAAATTAGTAATATTAGTTAATAATGTATACATATATAAAACATATATTATCTCTTTATTTACTTTTTGCGCCCCCTCTTTCTTATATCGTTTTCCTACACCTAAAGGTTGCCTCGAAGAAATCGCTCTTTTAGCGATAAGGCCGCCTCTTGTACTTTTTCCTATATTTTTCTGTGTTTCTGTTTATTTTCTTCTGTTTTCGGGTGTACAATAAAGAGTTACTTACTTACTTACTTATATTAATTAAAGTTTAGCTCATCTATACAATTAATTGAGAATTTTTATATTAACAAATATCACGTACACAACTAACATAATTTATTTATAGTTTCTGAGTATAAGTGCATTTATTACCTGCTTCATTAAAATTGTTTAAGAATTCCCACATACGTTACCGCTTACGAAATCCAAAGCCGGAATATATGTAAGTGAGCATAATCTCTAAAGCGGTATAAAAATTCGTTAAATAGATATTTAACGTATCTACGCCCACGGTGTGTTTTGTGAAGGTTATTGTTATTCAACGGGAAAAATTTGATATGGCAACGGAAATAATGATAAAATAGTACACCTAGATATTTTTTCGATAATTGACAGCAACTTAACAACAGTAAACGTTACACTGGCCATTGTTCCTATATGTTGACACCGAGGTATATCAATTTAGATCATTTCACTTTGATTTTAGGAAGATTACATAGTACATATCTGCACTAGACCATCGCGGTGGACTATGGCTTGATCCCCCTCGTATTAAAGAGAGGACAGTGCTCAGCAGTGGGACGAGAAAAAGGGCTGGAGATGAGTTTTTTTTTATAATTTAGGGTGGTAACTACTAAACCAAGCCAGATTAAGGAAAAGTGTTTCCATAATAAAATAAGGGTAATTTTTAAGACATAATCAAATCTGTAAATTCCAATTGCAAAGATCATATCGAATGTTCCACGAAGCTTATACAAAATCTTTGATTTTCGAAATCCATTCTTTTACATAACCATTTATAAGAACGTAATAAAAAATTAGACAAAAAGTAACGTTGAAAAAATTCCAAACACATGTAACATACTTTCCATACACGACGACATAACGGTTATGAGAGTCAAATGTTTAGAAATAATACTAAATTTGCGCCCGCGCATCTTATAATTTATCTATCTCGCCTAATGGCGTCGGTGATATTTGCATAAAATGACCATAATATTTATACAATTGCGGGCATCTGACCACCGTTGGAATAAACTTAGAATATATTACGAACATTTTCTTATACGTGATAATATCAAACATCGATCTGGTACCGCTGCTATTATTTTTGTCCGCTGCTATTATTTTTGTCAAAAATTTTTAATTATTTCAACCAGGATGCTGTTTCGTACTAAAGCTCTCTTAAACCAATTAATATAATTAATAGGCCATATAGGGTTACTATCTATATCTTCAACCATTAGACCATAATGATTCATCGCCTCGGTCTTCAAGTTTTGCGGAATTTATTCGTTTAATACGTTTTAAACAAATGCCAGGAAAAATGGCTTTGTTGACATTTTTGGAATATCTATTATATTACACACTTTAGAAAGTAATTGGAATTTTTTGATAGTACAGATGTTGTTATTTTGATCTTTTTAATGATTGGGCTGGTAATTTTTTTCGAAATTTGGTATTATAGTTGTATGTTATACTTCATATTCATGATCTCCAAGAAAAAAAAAACAAGATATTATTCCTGCTGCAATTTCTAAACTCTATACGATGAAAAAAAAACCGTTAAAAAATCGACTACGTTTTTTCTATGAATAAGAAAAATACAGCACTACTCTTCTTCTTCGGTTATACTCTTCTTCGTAAGCCTCGCCAACACAATTCAGGACAAAAAACAATAGCTGCAATAGTTTTATTCGCTCGAGTTTTAACCTTGTTCAAAAATCCCACTATGCTATCAAATCTCCAACCCTATCCTATCTAAGGAACCTTAAATTTACCGGGGTAAAAAGTTATTTACGGGGTATTCAGACTGTTACCTAAATTAATATGTCCTGGCGTGAGTAACAAACATCCATCCAAATTTTTAGCTTTATTTAGTACTAATATGACAAACATGACAACAGACAACAATTTTGAATTTACATTAAAATGCATAGTAGATATAATTTTCTTACGAAATCTTTAAATTAAATAATTTCGATGCTTCATAGGCACAATAAGTAGAGTATCGCTCGCAATAATATAAATATTTATAAAACTTACATACATATATGAATATTAAACAGTTATAGCTAAAGTAACAGTAGGTACGACTCGTTTGACATAATATATTATTGTTATATAATCTATATATATGCTTAATATTATTTATTTATGTATCTCTTTTAATAGCTCATTAAGATAAATAGTCTTATATTTTTTTAAAATTGGTACATGAGTGAAAAGTAAGTTCCATACATTCCACCTTTTTTTTTTTTATGGTAAAAAGGGGGCAAACGGGCAGGAGGCTCACCTGATGGGAAGTGATCACCTCCGCCCATGGACATCTGCAAGCCAGGCTTGCAGATACGTTGCCGGCCTTTCAGGAAAGGGAGGAGGGAGGGGAGTGGGAGGGAGGGGGGAACGAAGGCGGAGGATGAAGGGAAGAGGGAGGGGGGAAGGAGAGTGGGCCTCCCGGACTCTCACTCACTGGACGAAACGCGACAGCATAGCTGCCACTTCACGCCGATCTTCTGTGAGAGAGTGGTACTAATGAACTATACGGGGCGTGCCGGCCCATTCGGTTGCTACCCGAAGGTAACAAGCTATACCGGGATATAGTTATACAAACAAAGAATAAGGTGTTATTTCAAATTTTGTTTCGAGTCCACCTATTAGGGCTTATACTACTTAAATTTTTGAGTTAAATTAATAGACTGGCACTAATAGGTATTTGCTAACCACATGTCGGTAATGGTGGCCAATCGCTCAAAAACCTATCTTCTTTCCTTGCTGATGTCTATTTTCAGGTAAAATTATTGATTAACTAGTGGAACCCGAGGCTTCGCTCGCGCTAAATCTAAGTTAAGATAAACATTTCCATCATACATTAATATGTGTAACTCTCAGTTTTAGCAGCGCAAAATAGCTCGCAGATGGTAGATTTTTTCTACTTACTTAACACTTATCGTCATATTTTGGACAATTCACACAATATCTTTATAAATTGTAGTCTATGTGTTATTCTAATGTATAAGCTATATTATTGTAAAGTTTCATTAAAATACATTCAGTAGTTTTTACGTGAAAGTGTAACAAACATCCATCCATCCATACTTACAAACTTTCGCGTTTATAACATTAGTATAGATGTCAAAGTTTAATAAGGCATCGAGAAATTATAAGCAAAATTGGCAATTCTACACGTCACGTTTACCAACTTCTTGACCAAAAAACCAGTCACTATCTCCAACTGGGACTCGAACCTCAGATCCTATGATATGTATAAACTAATTATTAAACAGAAACACATTACTTATAGTTTAAAATATAAGTATGTGTATTAAAAAAACTTTACCATATAAAGATATTATATCTAATTATCTATAATGTATACATAAAATACTTGCCTTAAGGTCTTTGAAAAACGACATCAATTAACTAATCAAGTGACATAAATCACAGTAACATACAAATTAAAAATACGGAATAATTGGTTATTTAACGCGAATAGTTTTATGCCTGTTCATAAATATCGCTTCCGGTGAGTTATTAGTTCTTTTAATTAAGAGTGGGTAGATGTAGACATAGATCGTCTTACATTTACATACTCGTAGTCGCGTGTACTGTTTGCATGGAACCTGCAGACCTGAGACACGACAATTTATCAATTTTGTTAGAAAATATTAAAAAAATAAGAAAACACAAAATGTATATATTGGATTATTTGAATAATTGATGATTACTATCATTTCTTCATTTATTTCTCTCTCTCTAACTCATTCTCTTACTCTTCGGAAAAGAGAAGAATCCCTAAATACTCCAGGTCCAAAAGAAAAATAATATACCACGAGAACCGCACTTTATGGGCTACAAAGTAACACTATGTAATAATCTAGACTATAATCTACCTCTGTGCCTTTCATGCAGATCCGTTCAGTAGATCTGGCGTTATTGAGTAACAAACAAACATCCAATCAAACTTTCACATTTGTAATATTTATAGGATTTTGGGTTCGGCCAGCGAAGTAGTTAGCCAAGTCGAAGTGAACAAGAGTCGTATTGTATGAGAACTAAAAGTTTTGTCTTAAGACTGAATTGCCCCAAAACGAGTTTTATTGTATAACGCTATCGTCTAGATTTGACATATAAGGTTGTCTGCGAAAACATACCATTTTGGGGGAAATCAAACATTTTTATATCAAGTTAATAGACAAAAATTTCTCTAAAATGAATGAATGAACGTGAGTTATCTAACCATTTGAACTCATTCATAGATATTAGCATATGAGAGCAGTTCTTTATATCCAGCTGTGACTATCCAGATTGGCACTGCAGGAAATACA
Organism: Boloria selene; assembly: GCA_905231865.2. Classification (NCBI taxonomy): domain Eukaryota; kingdom Metazoa; phylum Arthropoda; class Insecta; order Lepidoptera; family Nymphalidae; genus Boloria; species Boloria selene. The sequence goes on from HG993134.1 coordinate 1,169,735, forward strand.
TCAAAATAGAAATCAGAAATATTAAAGAAATAAAAAAATTACAAATATTAAAATTTATTGCCAATTTAAATCATAGTAATTTCGAAATACATATTATACGAGTATAGTTTTTCATTAATAATTTTATACCTAATTTAAAGTGCGCTCTAACGTATAAGTGAAAGTAAGCATCGTAGCACATAAACAAAATTATGAAGAACGATAATTTTTATCCATCTTACAAATGAAACTATCTTTTTGGATTTTGTCGCGGATTTATTAGATTTTTGGCTACCGACGTTTCGAATGTCTCTCTCAAACACCAAAATAAATCCGCGACAAAATCCGAAAAGTTAGTTTCCATCCATCTGTTGATGAATCTTGTTAAATCGAGCGAAGTCATGTCCTAGAGCTAGAGTTAACATACACTAGCTCTTATTAGTTATATATAATAATACAATATATAAATAGTAGTAGTAGTTATATATGTAGTACCCAAGTAAGTAAGTAGTATGTCTTCGTGTGTGATACGTGATAATTTTTTGCAGCTTTGCAATTCCTAAAGTTTGATTTAATCTACTTTGAGAATGAACTTGATATTGTTCATACGGACCACACAGAGCGGGAGAATCTAGTAACAATATAAAAACTAGGTAACACCTGGATCTATTTTGGTAAAAAATTCAATTTAAGTAAACTTATAAAAGTTTTTCGTTACTAATAAAACAAGAACTTAAATAAATACTTTAGTTTAAATTTTTGATATAAAACACTACTTTTATTGTTAACGAAATATAAAAATATACATGTAATTAACTAAGTATAACTAGAATTTTCTCGCGGCTCCGCATAGTTAAAATATGTTAAACCACATCACTTTAAATTGTCTCTGTATGTATATAGGTTTAAGCTATATGACTGTACTATTTTATCAAAATCAGTTCAACTTTTTTTAAAAACATCCACACAAGCTTTTCCGTTCATTTATTATAAGAATATAACATGTAGGTCATCAAACATTGAAGAAACACCATAAGCTCAAACCAAATCAACATTACACTCTATCCTCTAAAAAAGCTCGTAATTTCGAAATTTGGAGAGCTTTTAAATCATCCATTACGTAAAAAAAGCTCTAACTACAAAAGTTTTTTCAGAAGCAGAGCCAGCCGCATAGACAATGGTGACCATTATCCCCTGACAGTGCACTCATTACCGCGTTTTTGCTATGAATTCGGGCTGGTATTGTTCGAGCGCGTCTACCTGTGCCTCGATAACATCGGCAAGTGTTATGCATTCGAAATTATTTACACCACACCCTTACGGTCTGCTGCCTTTTTACAAATATAAAGAGAAAAGTCCATTAAATCCACTTGAATCTAATTTGTACAGATTTGAAAATTCGATAAATCTTATTACCGTAGTTTCAAAATATTTGTTAAAATTAATTAATTAATATTTACGCAATACTTCATGCGTAAATATTCGATAGAGGAAGCGATACTTTGAGAATTTTTTTTATTTATCAGCAGTCGTCAAAACACTTAGTCTTATGATTTTTGTTCAGATAAAAATAATAATATCAATTACTTTTTTACTAACGACAAAATATTGAAGTTAAAAAGACAATAATAAAAATAACCAAAAAAAATTACACATAGTGAAAATTTCTGTTTTACAATGATTATCTGCTAACGTAAGTACAGAAAATATAATAAAAAAGTATACAAGAAAAGATTATAAAGATTCATTTCTTATAAAGGATTTAAATAGTAACTTATATACATATCTCCAAATAAACCTAGTATGTTTATAAATTCATTTACTCCTGTAAGACCTAGAATAGGTGAACTATTACAATAAGAACATCATTATCGAACGTGATTTCAACGACACGTTTAGCGCAGTTTGTAATTTTTTGCGCCAGCGGTCGCGGGTTCGAGTCTCGCTGCGGGCATTCATTTGCTGAGTACGAATGCTTGTACTCCAGTCATGGGTGTTTATATTTATAATATGTATGTATTTAAAATTTATATATATGTAGTATAACAACTATCTCGTAGCCGTAACAGAAGCCTCGTAGCTTACCACGGAACTAGATTGTGCTGTTGTAATAATGTCTCAACATATTTAAAAATGCTTTGAAATAAGATCCATACATCAATCCCACGCACACACCAGTAACTAATACGCGTAATAAAAATAAATTCCTTTATAAAATCGGTCGGGAAGGTTTTTTTGTCAATTAAAAACTACCGAGGGAGTGACTCAGGTACTCGACAATAACCCCGTTAACGTTTAAACGGCGAGAATGTAACACTATCTTTTAAAACTTTGTTTATGAATTCTTATTAAATTACTAACCAATCATTTTTAATTTTCATTTTAAATACCTGCTCATAATAATATTAGAAATGTTTAATTTATACAAGTACCTATGTGTAATTACATCAAGATCGTGCACGACTCCCTGGTTGTGATGATTATGCCTTAAATTATCATTCTCATCAATAGTTTATGGGTTAAATGTGACATTTATATAAACACTTGACTTTCTGCTGATAATTTCCGTTAATTGGCGAAAAAGAAATATACTAAATGTATAAAATTGGCAAGTATCCCACCTTTAGGGGTAGATTTTTTTATTTATAGGGGTAGTGCCCTAGTCATAGAAGTATGACTTACTTATAAAAACATATAAGTAAAAAAAATCAAAATCGATTTTTGGTGTATTACATACAAAAAATACAGAATCAAATCGAGCACCCCGACTTCATGTCGGTTAACGAATAATACAAACGTCAGTACAATATTTTGAAATTATATTTCTTTTAAATTAATTTCTACTAAATATCAAATGGCTAATTTACCACATATATCTAAATATTTGAGATAGCAACACTTTAATTTTATCACCGCAATCCCCGAAAATGACGTGCACATTATAATATAAAATATGTTTAAAATCTGTTTTTAGAAATAAATTCGTAAAGTATCGTAAGAATTACACAAAGGAAGTCATGAGTAATAGTATAAATTCGAAAAAACTGAAAAAAAAGGTTGACCTGTCCACACTTAACTGACATTCAGGTAGAAACTTATGAACATACGAAAGCAATTAACTTTTGGTACCTGCGTCTACGCATGTGTGGACCAAGCTTAATGCTCTAAACGTGTATGCGTGAGATATTTTCAATGTGTTATATAAAACAACTATAATATTAAAACAGCCGTTATAACTTACTGCTTTTGTTCTTCTTATACAACTACCTTCTTACTTAACGCGAGCAATGTAAAGCAAGTAGGAGCTTTTCGTCGATCAGTGCGCTACATTTCGTTGGGTGCACTTGCGCAAACAGAGGTATTAACGCATTATACCATCTTCTATACGGTAAGGTTTGGAGATAAATCGTTTTGGTTTAATGGAGTTCGAAAATTTATGTGTTGCTTAATATCTAATATATTTTTTTAAGTTTCGTCCCATAATGTTGCTGATTTCTCGAGCGGCTTATTAAAATTCCTTTATGCTTTAAATAAATATGTGAACTTTAATTTACTTTTGTTTCTTATTACATTCATTCACGATTCTAAGAAGTTTTAGTTCGTATATTAATTACTGTTTCAGAGAAGCGTTTTCTATTAGTAAAATTATTATTTTTAGACTCTATCGATTACGACGTAGACGAAACGAAGATGGTAGATAATTATTATTGAATTGTTTAATTTGGTTTTCTAACTTTATTTATTATATTAAGCCATATTTAATATTAACATTATTTGTCCAGTTTTTTGTTTCTTTTCTGTTATTAACTGTAGTATATTTAATCTTTGTGACAGCAAGCGCCTGCGTAATACAAAATCTATTTGAAAACCATTAAATTGTCCGAAAGAAAGTAGTACAATGGTTGTACGCAAAAAATTGTCGTCAAAATGTACCGATATCGTAAAACTAAAAGAAAAAGTTGAGCTTCTGACGTCGTGTATTGTTCTTTGACATATGGCGAAGGGTCCTATGGTTTTATGGCGCGGAAGTTGTTTTAAATTTGCACTCGACATTGAATTTTAAAACACTCATTTAATTTCCAATCTTATTTCTTTACCATTAATTTTTTGGTTAACAAAATTCAATAGAAAGGGATTTGTTATTACTTAAAGCAGTTGTCTACTGTTTGTTTTGTTGTTTACCAGCAATATACCCATCGGCGATGGAACATCGCTTTAAAGCTCTATAAAAATACTTGTACACAAAAAGCTCGTGCAAAATATTCATCATAATAAATAGGAGTTACTTTAAGAGGTGTTAAAATAAACACCAATGAAAAATCACTTCTTTGTTTAATGGTAGTTCTAGTAAAAGTTTCTCTAAAATTAATAACTACTGTGGGAAAACATTGCAACTCTGAGAATACAACATAGAAACCACTAAAACGTACAAGAGCGATTGAGTCAATAGTACGCAATGAAAATACAAATCAGATATAAAAAAACTTGAAGTTTCTGTTTTTAATTTCAAATTAACAGCTTTTCAGTAAGCGCATATGAAAGTATATACGAAATAAAACGGCTGGACCGATTCTGACGGGACTTTCACTCGCAGATAGCTAATGTCACAAGGAGTAACTTAGTCAATATTTAGTTTATTAGAAAATAATAAAAAACGTTCAATTCATTTAAACTTACGCCCAGCGAAACGGACCGGGTTTGTTAGTACCAAAATAAAATCCACTGGCGCAAATTTAATTCGTGCACTCATGTATTTGAACACATGCAATTAACGAAGCATTAATAGTTTTGCAAAAAACTGTAGACGTTTAACTTCAAACTTGGTTGGTCCGACCTCGGGCGTCATTGTGAATTATAATAATAAGCCAGTGATTAAGTCTGGGTCGATTACTAAATGTCAGTCAGGATTACCAAAGGCGTACCGATCGAAATGTTAGTGCCCAATATTAGTACTGTTTATTTGTTTTAATTAATCTCTGTAAAAACTATGTAGAGTTCACATTTTTTTTAATTTTTTTTATTAAAATACCATAGTTTTATTATAATATGTTATGTAAAGGCACTCTTATATATTTTTAGATGCCTTGAATTGATCTATAATCATTTTATGTGACGACACGTTTGGCTCAGTTTGTAGTGACCCTACTTACTGTGCCAGCGGTCGCGGGTACGAGTCCCGCTGGGGGCATTGATTTGTTGATCACGAATGTTTGTACCGCAGTCATGGGGTTTGTATTTATAATATGTATAGTTATATATTATGTGTAGTGTATTAACTATCTGGTATCCGTAACACAAGCCTCGTAGCTTACCATGGAACTAGATAGCGCTGTGTGTAATATATAAGTAGTCGTCTAAATATATTTAAAATATATTATGTAAATGACCTTTTATATAATTCTTTGATGCCTTGAATTGTTCTATAATCATTTTACAATTTAATAGTAGGTATAAATTAAATTAATTAAAAATTCCAATAAGCCACACAGAACCAAATAAAGCAAAAAATGTAAACAGGAAAACGTAGGCGTTCAAGACGTACATGGTACCTAGTAATTAATGTAAATAGCTAGCTAGATTTAGCCAAAAACACTTAGTATGATGTTCTTATATAAAGATAAAATTTTAAAATAATTTATATAATTTAGGTGTGATTTTTTAGATACGGTAGATGGCACATACATACATACATACATATATACATACATACATAAATACATACATACATACACACACACACACACACACACACACACACACACACACACACACACACACACACACACACACACACACACACACACACACACACACACACACACACACACACACACACACACACACACACACACACACACACACACACACATACACATACACACACACACACACACACACACACACACACACACACACACACACACACACACATACATACATACATACATACATACATTTTCTTTCACATATATTAGTACAAGTACTTTTCAAAACACATTAAACTCTTCATCACATTCACAGATCTCTATGCAGCCTGATAAATGTTACTAAACCAGTCCAGTCAAGAACAGTTGTTCCTACGACCTACAATACCCTCCCCAGCCATTTGCCCTTAATCGTCAATTTAGTTTATACTTCGGCACCATATGTAAATTTGCCGTCCTTCTGAGAACACTACATCTTTTCCTAATTATTTTTAATTGCCGCGAAGAGCTTTTTGGAGCTTTCATTTTTTTCGGGTCTAGTCATTCGATCAATTACACTTATGAGTCATATAGTTAAGGATATGTGTTGTACCTGGGCTTACCTTCTTAGAAGCAGGGAGTAAATCAGTATGGGCGCCCTGTTATTTGTTCCACCGGTTATAGTAATATAATTTAAACGCGGGTGGCGAGACCGTTGTAATAATATACTCCTTTATTTTTAACTTATATTACGGTAACTTGCTTTTTTGAATTCGCTTAGGTATATGTTTTTACGATTCGCGCTGATTTCTTTTGAGTACATATCTATACTAACATTATAAAGCTGAAGAGTTTGTTTGTTTGTATGTTTGTTTGTTTTGTTTAATGCGCTAATCTGAAACTACTGGTCCGAATTGAAAAAATCTTTTTGTGTTGGATAGTCCGTTTATCGAGGAAGATTATAGGCTACATTATTTCACGCTACGACCAACAGAAGCGGAACATCAACGAAAAATGTTGAAAAAACGGAAGGTTTTGTTTTCCAGCTTTTAAAATGCGCGCGAAGCCGCGGGAAAGGCTAGTTATTAAATATATCTATAAACATATATTATATCTTACACGATTAGGTACTCCTATAACATACCCACATATATTCATTACTTTCTTAAATTTACGCGAATATTATACATTTTAAATATAAAAATTATTCGTAATTTCGTTAAGATATTATTATAATATAAATTAAATATATAGATATAATAAAATTCTGCTAAGTCAAATCTGTACATTAAATATTTTTTGGAAAATCTAATTGAAGTAGACATTATTATCGATATAGAGGTCAAAAATTGTTTTTAGAATTTTTGTCAGTCTGTCTGTGATCGCATCACGAGAAAACCGCTGGACGGATTTAGATGAAATTTGGTATGATAATAGCTGGTTACCCGGGTCAATACATAGGATACTTTTAATTGCGGGAAAATATCTCATTTCTGATAAATCTCAACTAACCGTTACAAACCGGGTATAAAACATCACACGGTATGTGAAATCTATTTTTTTCTGGTCTTTTGAACGCGGGCGGAACTAGGGGAAATGTTAGTTAAGAATAAAGTTGTCTAAAAATGCCTTAAACTCACATGAAGCCTATAATATTGTAGAAAATGGGTTTATAAACGTACATTTTGTCAATCACTACAGATTTAATTACAATATTCTGTATTCGTTATCAACCTATTAAGTTATCTCAATGTGTTTTCAATTTAAATGAGATCAATTCATTACTATACTTATCTACATACAAGATTTTAAATTCGATTATAAACGAGTCAGATATTTTTGATAAGCTATTTTCTTTATTTTTACGTACTTCCCTTATTATTCTTGATCTAATTGTATTTATTTATCGGGAAATATTATAAATATTACATAATTGAAAGCTTAAAAGCTCTAGAAAACTTATAATAGAGACATTACACCAACTCTAAGCTTTAACATTATTAAAAAACAAAATCTTGGATTTCAGCCGCTAATTTGTATTAACAAAATAAATCCTCTTAATTCTTCCAAATTTCGGATTTGCCAAAACTAAAAATCAATTAATCAATAGTATAAAATAAAGTCGCCACGCTGTCTGTCTGTCCCTATGTTTGCTTAGATCTTTTAAACTACGCAACGGATTTTAAAGAGGTTTTTTTAATAGATAGAGTAATTCAAGAGGAAGGTTTATATGTATAATACATGCAGAATATAGTAGAGAAACAGTGATAATTTTTGAGCTTTGTAATGTGATGTCGTAAATAAACACGTTTTTTTGCGCTTACATTGCAAACGCTGGCTAAACTCTATGAGATAGATCAATGTACTACAGTACACGTGTGCACCTTAAAATGGTCCACAAACATCTGTCTCCATCAACTTCCTTCAATATTTTTAGTTCATGTTTTACCATCAATATATCTACCAAGTTTTTGACGACACATTAGGCTCAGTTTGTAGTGACTCTACTTGCTCCACCAACGGTCGCAGGTTCGAGTACCGCTGGGGCATTCATTTGTTGAGCACGAATGTTTGTGCTTCAGTCATGGTTAAAATGTATGTCTTTAAAATTATATATGTGTAGTGCATCAACTATCTGATATCCGTAACACAAGCCTCGTAGCTCACCACGGACTAGATGGTGCTGTGTGTAATAATGTCTCAACACATTTATTTATTAGTGTGAAGTAAGACGAGTCGAGGCAAATATTAGTATTAAAAACAATCCACACAACAACAGTGGAAATGAAGCATACTTAAAAGAAATTATCATAAGCCAAAGCAAATAACAATAATGACTGGTAAACTTTTTGGTAACTTGTTAAGTAAACAGTTTATTTGGTATAATTCATGTAATTACAGTACTGTTTCTCAGTCTATAAACGCTTACTTTTGAGAAGAAACCAAGAAACAGGATAATGAGTTAATTTCAATAATTTCTTTTTTAAATTTCTTTTGAGATCCCTTCTCGTTTGTACAATGTACATCTACATATATTAAATACGTCTGTGCGTGTGTACTGTGTATGTAATTACACTTCTCCTAAACGGCTGGACGGATTTTGATGAAATATTTTGTGTGTTAGAGTGGATTCGAGAATGGTTTAGATTTAGATTCATAGTTCGGTCCATGATGGTTATTACTCGAAACAAAATTAAAGATATTTTTTACTACAGTAAAATATTTAACTCTTATGGGATATAAAACCTGGTTCTATCGAGTTGTTCTAACACTCCATGGCTATCATCTATAACCGTTCGGCTCAACTTAACGTCCCACTGCTGGGCACGAACCTTCCTTCAATACAAAGGGACCAGACTATAGTCAACCGCACTGGTCTAGTGCGAGTTGGCGAGCTGTTGATAATTTTTTATTGTTTTTCTCAGACATGCATTTTTCTCACGATGTTTCGCTTTTCCGTTTCACCGTAAGAGAAGTATCAGAGGTGCGCGACCAGGATTTGAACCCACATCACTCGTTTATTCAAAGCGAGCGCGTTACTACTGGGCTAGCACTGTCCATATATTTATATATTATACCTTTAAACGAAAAAGCTTCAGAAGTTTCTATAAAATCTTAAATGACATCAAATTCAGTCCATTTTTTTTTAATTAACCGGGAAACAAACCACATATTACAAAGTGCAGTTCTCTGAATCAGCCGTGAGAGAATCGCATTCTCACTTATAAACAGGTTGATGAGGTGTTTAGATTCATTCACTGTACCTGAGTTTTCCTCCTCTTATCCTCGAAATAACGGTCTTGTGTACTTAAAAGGCAATCAAAACAAAAACAACCGTATTCTTTTGTATATAAAATTGAAATGTTAATGAAATAAAATGACTTACGTCTTTTTATTTGTAAAGAAATCGTAGTAAAATTCTGAGTAGTGAAAATTTTTATACTTTTTGGGGTTGAATGTATGTGAAAGTGTTTCCTTTAAAGTCTTATGATTCATGCTATAAAGGTGTACTTTAATTTTTGGCAGTACGATATGACATAGGTGTATGAGCCAGTGTTGAATAATTTAGTGAGTCATAGATTTGAAAACTTGAAGGTTGAAAAATAACCACAGTAAAATACAACTAAAAATAATTTTTAGTAATGGCGATATGAGTAACATATTTATTAAATAGGCTATATGAATCTTATGGTCACAAAATATTATAAGTATTTCTTACAAAAAACCCTAAAAGTATTTTTTTGTGCGGTACGATAGCTATCAGCTAGCGTACTGCCTACACCTTGGAGTAATGAAGACCCGTACGACGCTCTACTCGATATAACTAATAGTTAAATCTTCATAATAATATGATAACGACGACACTCGGAAAGAGATCGACTCTTCCGCTACCAGGAAAATCGTCTCTTCTCAAGTCCCAGATTAGGCATTAGTCCGGATTAGGCACCGCCACTTCAACTCCGGGCTGTAACTGAGAAGTTTTTGACAGAACCTCAATTAAACTTGGCCCGACTCAGGACTCGAAGCCAAGAACTCCGGATCTGTGACCGTGCATGATTTCTATTTGACCACCGTGACAGTTAATCATAATGAAGAATGATAGACTTACTAAACATTAGACGTTTTTGCTTACTTTATTAATTATGGTTATTTCAAAGAATGTATCTTTATAACAAAACGAGTATAAGTAATATGTGAACTAATCACAATCCACTGATCATTTACATTAGATTAATCTATTAGATCAAAGAAACTCGATGGAGCTGCGTTGCACTTGCACATGAAAGAATCTCCGCTCGAACGCTGGCTTTGATGTCGCGGGCCTTTATAAGACGTATATATAAAAAAAACAGTCTGTTTCCAGTGCATGTCCGTGTATGCTTTAGGAACTAAGTTCAGTAATTAAGCTGTGCACTGATACGTATGTATGTTTGAGAATATAGTATTTTAAATTGACGACACGTTTCAAATCAAATCAAATCAAAATATTCTTTATTAAAATAGACTTTTACAAGCTCTTTTGAATCGTCATTTTTACATTAATAAAATTAAATGTCAGTCTGTAAGTCTGTGAGTAAACTACCACCGGCTCGGAAAGCTGTTCTGCTGAGAAGAACCGGTGAGAAACTCAACAGTTGCTCTTTTCAAAAAAATATTTGGTAACAATATTGTATTACAATTTATCTATTTATCCTACGTGAGACGTTTAGATCAGTTTGTAGATACCCTACTTGCTGCGCTACAGGTTCGAGTCCCGCTGAGGGCGTTCATTTGTTGAACGTTTGTTTTTATTCCAGTCATGGCTGTTTATATTTATAATATGTATTTATTTAAACTTATATATTATATATATCAACCATCTCGTATCCATTACACAAGCCTCGTAGCTTTACACGGTACTAGATTTTGTTATTACACAAAATAATGTCCCAAATACAATTTTTGTCTGTCCTTCTGTCTGGGAACGCATGACAAGAAAAACACTGTACAGTTATTGATGAAATTTGATATTATGATGATAGCTGGTTATCTGGGTCAAGTTATAAGATTTTCCCGTAGTAAGATGTTTGCTTCGGGAAAATATCTCATTTCTGAGAAACCTAATCATCAAAGAATATCATAGGGAGAGGGGAGGGTTAACACACACTAGTTTTTATCCGCGGCTTCGCTCGCATCAAGGATGCGCACTACGAGTATATCCTTAAGACTTTTAGCTAAATCTGTTCCGAGGCTTAAGCATGAAAATACAGTATTATAATAATTATAGTATGTATTAGGTTATTGCCGATAACCATATCTTCACTCGTATGGCAAGTAGAAATATCAATAAGAAGAAGTGAATGGGTTTATTCAAAATATAAGTTGTCTATATTTCACTTAGACCGTTAGAAAAAGTAACAGACATACGTTCATTTTTTCTCAAACTTAGCATATATAATACTACCAATACACGCGGCTTCACCCGCGTTTATTTTTTTAATCGCTACTAAACTTCATCACGATCGATCACTCGCTGGGTTAAAAATTCTCCAAAATTACACCAGTTTTAATATACTCCTGAACCGCACGGCTACCTATTTCATATATCATGTGCGGCGTGCACTCCTCCTCCTCTCCTGTTTTAGTAGGGATCCTTATTTTTTTCTTGCAATCAAAATAGTCTATATTAATCAGTGATAATGTAGCATTCAAATGATGAAAGAATTTTTAAAATCGGTCCTGTACTTTTTGAGCCAATTCGTTACAAACATATTTACATACAAATCTTTCCTCTTTATAATATTATAGTATAGACAAGTGCGATGGTTATCTTTAAATCGATTTGTTAATATAGTTCAGAAGGCGGTGCCAAAAATGTGAACTTCCGACCTTTAGAAAAAGATGTACGGAACTTAATCGCTAGGTTAAGACGAGTTTTATATGACGTAAGCTGATTTGCAGCTAATATGATGAAAGCTTAACAGATGGTTTGCGTTGAAGCGCATTTGCACATGCACACTTTGATCTCCTTGCGCCTGTGCACTCTCTTTGAATGGTCGTATCTATCAATATCAATAAAAATGAAATATCGTTCTTTGGTAAGCGTATTGTTTTTTTTAATGAGCAAAATGTTTGGAATATGATAATATTTCTTTCTTATAAACTAGAAAATCAACCAAAAAATTTTGACGGGAAAAGCTCAGAGTGCTACTTTCTATAGATTTTTTGAATGAACTTGAAAACCATAATAGAAATTTAGAACAGGACCATGCCTGTCTGGGCAGAATTATTTATAAACATTTAAACACGTATTAAATTATATATGACGATTCGAAATACTAATTTTTGTGTTTTTTATTTCTTACTTTATGCTCAAAAAAAGATAGCTCATACATATATTATGTAGTTTTAATTACATGGACGCTTAGTCTCGAGCATTTTGTTTACTGACATCGTATATGGTGCCAAATTTGTACTATTTCAACATTTGCATATGCCATAATATAAAATTACTTACGAATTTTTTATGCGAATTGTTAAAATATTTCGCAGAAAACTTTGAAATTCTAAACATATTCATTTGAAAATATATTCGTACACAGAACATACATTAAGCGCTCGTCCCATCTTCAGGCTGTAAATAGATCTAGGTCGTGTAGTCTATCTGACCTGCTTTAAAATATTGCGCTTTTACATTTAGTATTTACTTGAGAAACTTAGTTACTTTTAAATGATATTTTGATGTAATACAAACTTAAGGGAAGGCTTTTGCGGAAACGCAAAACAATTTTACTATTGTCAAAAAAATAAGCTGCTACTAAAAAAGTAAATAATTAAGTAATTACGTTAAGTATTTTATTACTTAAATTTTTTTAGTTCTTGTCCACTTAATGTTTTTTTAGATTTTTAAACATAGCTTAATAATAGTAAAAGTTAAGACATTCAAATGTTATTAAGAATAGAACAAAGGGATTCGAGCTATATTTTCAAATTATGGCTTACATAATTTACCTAAACTAGAACCAATTTTTCAGTTTTTCTTACAACCCTTTAGGCACGGCTATTTCCTCAACATAACGCTTTCAAAAAGCAACCTGCATTTAACAAGCATATTAGATTTGTACTTAGCATTACTTTGATGAAAAAATCCATCGTGTGTAATTGTTTATTATCGTGTGTATCGTAGAATAACGTAAGAAACTTAAATGTCTCAGAGAACAGACATGAAGGTTTGCTTCCTCAAGAAACTTTTCTTTACCGTATAAGTAAATGGTACTGTTGAGGGGTTGGATTACCCCTATACCCGTATCTCTTGTATACATTTTCTAAGCAATCACGTTAGCAATTTGGTACAGCTGCTTAAGTAAATAAAATTAAACACGTATTTATATTTTTTTTATTAAATAAATTTAAATGTCCTACTAAAAACCTGGAGCAAATTTATATCTTAATGTTATCTCAATACAATAAAAATGTAGCCAACAGACAAACAGCTAAACAGACAAAATTTTAAAAACAATAGATTGTGTCTCTGTACCGATAATAATTATTATTTCAGAAAGATTTTCCAAAAGAAAATATAGTGTACCAAGTACCAACTCATACCTACTCATTTGACTCCGATAGAATTTTATTATAATGTACCTATAGATAATGGAAGCAATGATACAAGTATGTTAAGAGCAGATAAGGAGTAAGATCTTTAACCGGTAGTTACTTTCATACTATTTTGACACATTAAAGTTACAACCTGTCAAAATCGTATGAAAGTATCTACCGGTCTATCGGTAGATAGGTTATAGAAACAGGCAGTATGTAAATGTCATTTTTAACCAACTTTAAATTACGAGGTAGGCAATTTGTGTATGTATTGCGTTTGGAAGTTTCAAAACCCCTCGGTTGAAATGATCTAGAAACATATAACTATAATTCTAACTATAAATAAGTGAAAATAAAATTTTCTAATAAAATAAAGTAGCCTAAGTTACTCCTTATAACATTAGCTATTTGTGAGTGACAGTCCCGTCAAAATTGGTCCAGCCATTTCAGAGATTAGCCGGAACAAACAGACAGACAGACGGGCAAAAAAAAAATTTTAAATGATGTTAGTACCGTATATACTTTCATATGCATTTAAAGAAAAGCTGTTTATTTGAAATTAAAAACAGCCACTTCAATTTTATTTATATATCACCGATGTACTGATGCAAAGCTTAGGTGTTTAAAATACCAATCAAAACTTAACGTAATAAGCATCATTTTTATTTAAAAATTACTTACAATATTGTGAATGAATACGTGACTAACCAATTCTAAATAGAGCCTGCATTAACTTTCTAAATCCTATAAGCCATGCAAGTGAAAAAGCTGTCACATTAAAAAAGTATAAAAGGATAAGTCTCAAAAGACGGAAGCCGGTGCTATTTTATTATTAATAGTATTTATTCACACTACAATGCTTTACGTCATACTTCACTTACACTATACAATTGTCAAAGGTACAGTCGACCACAAAAGTTCTTGAAAACTTTTGTTTAAATATAGTTCATATATTCACTATACATCTAATATAGAAGTTTAAAAATAAACTTTATCAGTAAGCGCTTAAGCTCTTTTTACAATAACAATATGCGATTACCTGAGTTGAAGCATAATCGTGTTCTATACAAACCTAAATCAAACAACTTTGATCCTTATCACAGTAAGTTAAAGATCAAATTATCTTTACCAACTCTACATATTACATTACATTTTCATAGAGTCACGTAAAAAGCTTAATCGTAAGTCGAGCTTATTGAAGTAGAAATATTAAAAGGAGTTTTATTGAACCTTTTGTAATATTAAATAATATTATTATTACGGAAGGGTTTTTAAATAAAGGCAAGTACTAAACAAGCATATACAAATGGAATAGTATAAATAATATGTATGTCATTTTATATGTATTATGTATTACTTTATGTTATATTGGTTCAAAATGTTTTAATTGATAAATATATATTATATTTAAGGGAACGGTTGCTCAGTGGTAACACTTGCTTGAGAAAAGATTAAAGCAGATTCAAATTCTGGGTCTTGCAAATGTGGTACTTTTATTGGCAAATCATTTCCAAAATGTGAAGTACCAAAAATAGGAAACTATTTTTAACCGACTTCAAAACAGGAGGTTATATATTTCACTGTATATATTGTTTATGTGTGTGCCAACTGTTGACCGAGGTAAAGAAATTTTCTTTTTCTCTTATATCTATGATTGCGGTAAAGAAATAAAGCGTTTTTGAAGTCAGTATACCTTTTTAGTTTGAGAATAATTATATTAATCTGTGCTAATGTAATCGACAAAGGATTTGTAATTTTAAATATCCGGTATATTGGCTTTTTTTGTATTTGATAGTCAAATTAAGAATCGAGGTCATTGTACTACGTATTTGAATAGATAGGAAGTTCCTGAAAGTGTTGCTATGGAACGAAGCTAACTACTCTGGAAAATTTTATTAAACTAAATGAATAATTTCAAGCTTATCTATACATCTATACATATAATTAAAATTGGAGTATCTGTTTTTAATTTCAAATTAACAGCTTTTCACTAAATGCATATGAAAGTTTATATACGATACTAGCAACAAAAAACCAATTTTTAAAATTTTTGTCTGTCTATCTGTTTCTGAAACAGCTGGACCGATTTTAACGGGACTTACACTGATAGATAGTTAATGTCATAGGGCGTAACTTAGGCTACTTTTTATCCGACTTCAAAAAAGGAAAAGATAGAAATTTTATTTATTTTAACTAGCGGAACCCGTGGCTTTGCCGACGCTTAACCTATAGACGAACGTCCATACTACTATTATAAAGCTGAAGAGTGTGTTTGTTTGATTAAACCAGCAAATCTCAGTCTCAATCTTATATCTAACGTTATTAGGCTAGTGTTAGTTGCTGAGATTTGAGATTTATTCTTGAGAATTTAAATGTATAACAAGCAATTTTCATAGAATCAATGTATATTAGTATGTATTTCTTATTTGAGAAATCACAATCAAATTTTTATCCCACTCCTATCCCCTTAAAGGGGATTGAAATGAACTCCTTATTATAACCAAACATTAAAATCATGGCATCCATCTTTTAAACTTTTAATTTATGACAATCTAACCTTAAAGTTACAAATAATATTCGAAGATGTAACCATATTTATCGTAGAGAGAAGTATATCAAAGTACCGCCATATTACGCAAATGTAGAAAGCTGGCCTGGTCGAGTGCCTCAATAGGGACTATATTAAATAAATCTAATAAGGATAGTTTTTGTATTGCACGCCAGGATCTGAAGCTATTTTTTAGCAAATTTCCTTCAAACGGGTAAGTGTAAGTATATCAATTACAAACATACAAAAATACATTATTTTTCTTTATAATAATATGTACGGTAACTGTAGTACTTTGTTAAATTTTATACAAAAAAACCATACTTCAGACAAATAAAATAGACTACAACTTCTGTTTTTCATACAAAATTAAACAAGAACGATTCTTGTAAATGTATTTTATACGATTCAATTAAAATATTAACAAACAAACTTACATACATTACACACGAACTAAAACTAGATCAGTAAACGTTACATTTCCTCATAGCCGTATCAATCTCACTCGTCACCATGCTGTAGTACAGCTATTGTGTGGAACTGGGTCGACCCTCCTCGAGGGCGCAGGGCGAGAGACCACGACACTCAAGACACTCCACTGAGAACCTCGTTAGTTCTGTGTCAATTTGCACTTAGTTATGTGAATACCAATAATATATCTGACTTGAATTACTATACGAAAGCTTTTCGATTCGAAATTTGTAACATATTTTAAATAAATATTCATAAGTTACTTAGAGGTTATATTTTATGTAAGTAGGTCGTAGACACTCAACTGGATGAGGTGTCGAAGAGTGCATTGTAGATTATACTATGACACTTAAAATACACTTGATCGAGAGAAATCTGCATAATACCGTGACAGTGCTTGATACAATATTTGCATTAAATTTAAAGTATGGACCATAATAGTGAACTTTTATTATTAGTATACGAAATTTTGTCCTGGAAAATAAAATTAGGTTAGAAACACACATACGTAGGTAGTGTAGGCACGTAAGAAATGTATACATATAGTAGAATTTTAATCGACTCGAATATGTACATGCATTTTTTTTGGAAAATCCTACAAAAATAGTAATTATATAGTAATAGAGGTCTTAATCTAGAGTTTAAAGAATTTGTATATACACACATATTTAACTTGTGCAGGCAAACATGCCTGTCTGTCTGTCTGTAACTGCATCGACAAAAAAAAAGTGCGTGTGTACAAAGTACACATGTCAGAAGTAAAACTTCTTTGACAAACAAATTTTTAAATCTCGTTTATATTTATACTAAATAACCCCGTCTTAGCTCGTTGAGAGAGGGAAATGGCGCGAAGGTCACACCCACGAGTTAGTTAGAGTTAGAAATGTCACTGACTCGCGGTGGGCGAGATCTAACTAAGGCTAACTCACAGAGTTTGAAATCACAACGATTCTAAAGAAGTTTCACTTCAAACAAAATTGGGCAAATTTTGATGAACTTTGCTATGGTGATAGCTTGTTAACCTTGTCAACATACAGGATACTTTTTATTGCGGAAACACATCTCCTCTGCGTAGTGCATACTAACACTTAAAGAGTGCGTAGGGACGAATTCATAAAACATATATAAAACGAGGGTACGTCGCTATAATCGTAATGTTTTTCAATACGATTTCCCAACTTATAATTTAAATGCTCAAATATAGCAAAAAAAAATTAAAAGTGCGTGTGAACAAAGTACACATGTCAGAAGTAAAACTTCTTTGACAAACTAATTTTTAAATTTCGTTTATATTTATACTGAATAACCCCGTCTAAGCTCGTCGAGAGAGGGAGATGGCGCGAAGGTCATACCCACGAGTTAGACAGAGTTAGAAATGTCACTGACTCGCGGTGGGCGAGATCTAACTAAGGCTAACTCTTCCTCGTCTCTGAGCGCCTTGTACTATGGACTTATTTTTTCGTTTCACCGAGTTTGAAATCACAACGATTCTAAAGAACTTCAAAAAATATATAATAATATAACGTCACATTGAATATTCTAGCAATAAAAGTAAACATCACTCGCTGTACCAAGTGACAATTACGGGGTAGAGGGCAAAAAATATGGTACTGTATAAACAAATGCACAGGCGTGTTTGTTTAGGACGTGGGTTTCAATGCCAATCCTTGTTTATTATTTACTCCAATTATACGGCTGCACTTATTATGATAAGGTTTTTATATAGACATAACGAGTATATGCTAGATTTGCAGGTAGTTTTATGCTACGGTTCATAGCGTCAGCGTGTTTTACTTCAAATTCGAGATTTTAATTTCGAATATATGCAATTTACATTTCAAAGGTTATTTACAGCTGAAGTAATAAAACTCCAACCGAGCCGATTCTATTCATTAAATAGTCTATGAAAAATCCATATCTACAGTTTTACCAAATCTACAGCTTATATAATTTTATATATAATATAGGTAATTTTAGATTTAAATGTTTATGTTTGTCTGTCTGTCACCGCATCACGAAAAAACCACTGGGCAAATTATGATGAAATCTGTTATGATGATAGCTGGTTATTTCATCTCTGAGAAATGTATAAGTACTAACAAAGGGTCAAGCAAACATAATATGTATATAGTAGCAAGCACAATGTACGGCAGGCAGTTATAATATATTTATAAAATAAAATAAACAATCTAGAAATTCAGAACAAACGAAGGATTAAGAAGTACCTAAGTCTTATTCTCTTTGCATAAATTAACGTGTCGATTAAACAAAAATAAATATGGTAGGTTCAGTTTTTCTTATTAATAATTTAAATTACCAGTACAGTGTGAACTTTAGAGCTTTACTGTTTAGCAGGAATATGTAAGGCAGGTTTTAAATATAAAAATTTTAGGCACAATCTGTGATTTCCTTTTGTATGTAAACAATAAACGATATAATCGTTTAAAGATATAAAACACACTCAAACAATTTTTTTAAAATAGTAAAGTATATTTTCGGCGATACGATAACGATTTTTATTTTATATCTTACGTACTTTATCACATTCATTAATATTTTGAAACAAACATTACAAACAAACTTATTTTTATTATTATATATGTAGATTAAAAATTGGTCTCATTTACTAAGTACATACTTCAATAATCGTGTACACCCCTTCTCCATAATTTACAATACTTCTAATATTCCTACAAGTATGAAGTAGTCCTAAACCATAGCAATAACCTATAAAATAACCAATACTAAATAATATCTAACAACCGTGACACACAAATTTATAAAACCTACTATTTTTCCATATATCCACATCCGTATAAAAAACTTAAACATTGCACAACGCTACGTCCATATCACACGTGCAGTTCATGCGATCGCCAAAAGCCTGGTATTCTCACGTTATTCGCACAAAAAGTATACGTGATTTATCGCTTCGACCCGCCTAGCACCCTTCGACTGAGGATGAGCATCGGACGCTGTCATTAACAAGAAAGCATAGTGTTCGAGTACTCTTAGGAATAGACAATAGTGGCATTTTTTGATATTTTCCTATATTCTTTAACCTACATACGTTTGAACGACTTTTCTTAACATTGTTAGTAACACTCTTTAGTTAATTGAATGTTTTTAGCTCTATTTTATGACATACTAGAGACTTAATCTGGCTTCGCTTTGGTTTTTCTCGGTACACCTGAAAAGTTCGTGAGTTCGATTTCTTTGTATTTTTGAGGTGATTTCATATATAATACTTAATACAAAATGGTGACGACATGATTTTTTCCTACATTTTCATTAATCGTTTTCATATATCAGCGAGTTATCACATAACCTTGAAGAATTATATATTTAAACTTCTTGAATTACTCTATCTATTAGTTAAAACCACATGAAAATCTCTTTAGTATTTTTGAGTTAATCGCGAACAGACAAACAGGCACGGGACTTGGTTTCATACCATGTAGTATGTAGTAACGATGATGATAACGTGTGCTAGCTAATTAAACGCCATTTAAATATTATTATTTGAAATAAAGTTAGATTAATAAAAACTACAAGTCCAATGAACCTTAAAAAAATCTCCTTAAATAGTGTACTGAAAATAAATTAGTGTGAAATATTATATAGAGCAAGATTTATACCTTTTGTCGAGTTAATATATGTAGATTGTAGAGTCGTATTACATTTAAATTTTATATTTTGCTCAACGTTTTTATATAAAACTGAGCATTAAAATCTGTTGGTAGAATAAATATATGTATTAAAATTGTACTACTGCCAAGTAGGCGGAGCTTTCGACGAGAGCGCGTAAACACGTGCTTGTTGCAAATAAAATACGTGCTATGTATGAGCTTTCACTGTGGGTTTCGCGACATCAATATGCAAATTATCCATACTTGACACATGTATCGATTAATATCGATCTTTTTTTGCAATTGATTTACATAATATATTTTGAGAAATAATTAAATTAAACATTACACATTTTGAGAAATTGTTTTCGTTGTTAACAGGAAGAAAAAAGCCTGGAAAAAAATTGAAATTAATTTAAAAACAACTGTGTTAAGTACACTATACAATATACATATATATAAGTACCTTTAAATACATACATATTTTTAATATAAACACACATGAACAAATGAATCCCAGCGAGACTCGAGTCTCGAACCCGCGACTGCTGGCATAACAAGTATGGTCACTATCAACTGAGCCAAATGTGTTATCAAAATGTATTTTATTCAATGGAGTTTTGGTACATTTAGCATTGACAAATCACACCACACTTTGAAAACATATACTTTGTTTGCAAAACCAGACATTAAAATCATGGCATCAATCTTTTAAACTTTTAATTTATGACAATCTAACCTTAAAGTTACAAATAATATTCGAAGATGTAACCATATTTATCGTAGAGAAGTATATCAAAGTACCGCCATATTACGCAAATGTAGAAAGCTGGCTTGGTCGAGTGCGTCAATAGGGACCATATTAAATAAATCTAATATAGACTCATAATAATATTATTTGCGACATAAAGCCATATATTCACTGTGTATTTCATATCTAAAGAAACGTAAATACCATCTTGAATTAAAAATGCTATTTTCATTTAGAAACGGATTATTATTGCTTTAAAACATTTAAAATCTGTTAATAAAAAATAAATCCGCAAAAAAACAAAAAAGACAGTTTTATTGTGTCAATAAATATTAACGTAACTATATCCAAAAAAGTATTACAGACGCTGATTCGAGTTAACTATTGTAGTTACTAAAAAAGTATATATAGGTAGATTTATATATTCTAAGAATCGTAGAGTTATCTTTAATAACCTATTATCTTCCTCAATAAATAGGCTATAAAATGTAAAAGCAATTCTTTAAATAAGGCAGTTCCAGAAGTTAAGCAAACGAAGAAGACGTCTATTTTAGAACAACATTATTAGTTATTAGTATTATAGTATTAATGTATAATAATTATTGAGTGCAATTTAGTCTAATAATTACACATTTCACATAAAAATATCGCAAAACTCGATAAACAGTGCACACTAGGCCTTACTCATCCGAATAACAGAAACTAGGAAGCCAATTCGATTAATTCAATACGATCGATAAACATCACCATTAGGTTACTACACGAATGATTCTCACGTTTCTATAATTATCGTAACTAGGCGACGATCGTCGATTAAAATGTGCGATTTATTGACTTGAACTATGAAATTGCATTAACGTATCGAGAAAAACTATAAACTTAATTATTTTTTTAATTACGTGTTTAGATTATAATATAAATATGGCAATAACGATAATCAATATCTGGTTTAGACTTGCTTTTATTTTATTAAAAAAATACATCATTAAAGTTTTTCATTTTTAAGTATTGGAAACTTTTGCGATAAATTGTGTTTTATTTTACCTACTTTTTATTTACTTGCTTACACATTATTGTAATAAAAAATATTTTGTTTATGGCTAATTGTTATAGCTTGAAATACTTTAATAACATAGAAGATTAATTATTTCAATTAAATGCAAAAAAAATAATAAAAAAAAACAAATACAACTTGTATCTTATTTTTACATAACAATGCAAAATTTACTATTCTAACGGATATAAAAACTATTTTATTCTACCTGCATAGTGCGAAGATAATAGTCGACATAACGACCCTGTGTTATATCCGTAAATATAAAAAAAATCTACCTGTCACAATTGAAATTAATGAACAATTAAGTATTAGTCAAATTTAAATCTTAACTATATTGTGAATGGTTGAAATTCATTTGTATTATATTAAGAAGAGAGAATAAAGAGAAAATTAATATATTTAGCGAATGTAGCGTCTTTACGAAATAAATTTCTGACGACACGTTTGGCTCAGTTAGTAGTGACTCTACTTGCTGCGCCAGCGGTCTCGGGTTCGAGTCCCGCTGGGGGCATACATTTGTTGAGCACGAATGTTTGTACTCCAGTCATGTGTGTTTATATTTACAATTTGTATGTATTTAAAGTTATATATGTGTAGTGTATCAACTATCTGGTATTCGTAACACAAGCTTCGTAGCTTACCATGGAACTAGATGGCGCTTTGTGAAATAATCTCCCAACATTAATATTCATTAATTTACTCCTCAACTCCCTCACATATAATGAATAAAATGTTTAGAAATAGAAATAATAATAGCAATTGTTTTGCTAAGCTTATATTTGTTCTTAAAATTAGTTATTTGTAAATTGAAGACAGTCAAAAATATACGTATGTTATATACAAATAAGTGCCAAAATTGTATGAAGAGCCGCCTCTAACAACAGGTACCTACAGAAATGTGACGTAAAGCCGTAATATAATATTGTGCACACGATCCGTTACAAAAATGAGAGACAATGAAGGTTTTTATTATATCAAAAGGATTTCGCTGGTGGCCCTAACTGTTACATCAAGAAGTGTATCTAACAAAAAGCGTTAGGGGTCCTTATTAATTTAATTTGGTATAAGGCTGTGTAGATATACTAATATATGTAGGCAAATTTTACTTATATATAGCACATTCTTAAGTTTATCAATAAAAAACTGCTGTATTTTTCAATTTACATCAACAGACTAATACAATATTAGTTGTAAAAATAAATATTGTACATTCAAGAAGGCAAAGTCAGTGAAATACATGTAAGGTGTACAAAATTACTAATTTGTAATTGCGTGTCCTGAAAATTGGTCACAATTGGCGATGAATCTCTATTATCGCAGATCATACACATAAAAATAACTTAGCTATTTACATATTATGTACTATTATGACTTTTAAAAAGTCTTATTGGATATAACCATAGATATATTTTAACTCAATGGCTCACTTTCTTACTGAATAATTTTTAAAGTCATTAAACATGACTTCTAAATAAATTAAGATCAACTAAGACGTATTTTTTTCTTTATACGGGACCACCCGTGAGTACATGTATAACCTATTGTTAAAATAGGTATACAATTAGTGAAGATAATAATCATATAAATTTACTAACTATTCGCGGATTATTTTTTTTATAAATATACACTATGGAATACTAGCTTCAGTAATCGAAATTCGATTATGATTTGAAATAAAACATATAGTATGAAAAGAATTTAATAAAAAAAATAATCATTTGACAACAAAGAAGAAAAAGGCACTAAACTTTATATTTGCCTTCAAATATAAATTAAATTAAGATTACGATAGCAAATATGCAAATATAAATAAAATTTTACCTCAACTAAAACGAAATTGTTTATTTTCAATCGAAGGCAGAACTCTAAAGGCTTAAAGAATCATTTTCCGTATTTTTGATCTACGGGACCAATACAATGAACATTTCAATATAAATTTTCACACAGGGACAAACGCCTATCGCAGCGATATCGGAGGTAAACATTTAAAAGCATTACAGCAATGTACCTGGCTGCGGCACAAAAAATATGATTAATGAGGGTAGAATTAAATAATTACGTTCTGACTCAGGTAAAGTGAAGTGATTTTTTAGCATTGTCCAGTTGATGTTGTGTAATGCAAGTGTTGTGATGGAACGGAATGAGTAATCGAATAATACAAATTACGAAACGGAAAGTTTTTACTATTCACTCGTATTACTTACTGACTCTACATAAGTCATTTGTATAGATTTTAGCTAATATAAGGCCTGGATTTCTTCTGGCTAAATATGAATGCATTAGGTCCTGATAAATTTTCATTCAGGCAGAAGAAATCCTGATGATCAAGATTTTTTGATCTGAAGAATTCTGAATCAATCAAAAATTCATCAGCATTTTGTGAAATGAATGATTTAAACTCAATAAGAATGGCGTATTTTTATAATGTGGCACATCCACATGAAACACATACAAAAAACAAAAATTAGTAATCAGCATTCCTTTATCATGTCAAAGTTTAGTATAAATACCATAAAACCCTACAAGGTAAATTAGAAAAACGATTATATTTGGATTCAATTTAATGAACAAGGTAAAAACACGATGATAATTCATACGTACAGACATCCATTATCTCATATAATTTATTTGCGTATTTTTCGCTGCGACAAACTGGTTTCCAATATATTGAGAAGAGGTATATAGCTAATTGTTCATAAACTTGCTTTTGGCAGTTATGACTATGAGTAATATTACGTACGTAGGTACATACTCGTATTAGATTATTTACACGAACTCTTATATCTTATGAATATTCGTTCTCAAAAATAGAAGATACATCGCAAATATTTTCTACGTAACGTTTTCAATACCTCTAAATATAATTTACTAACAAAAAGTTCGATTTTATTTATTCTTAAATTGTTATCAATACTATATAATATTTATCTGAGCGATTTCGGCAGGAGATATTATATTTCTAGCACAAGTGTGCTCTCAAAAGTTGGTGGCATGACAATAGACACAGAAAATCTCAATATATATATAAGTACTTGTCCGACTCGGGACTCGAACCCAGGATAAGAAAATTACTTGCAAAAATTATTCAAAAGTTTATTTTGATTTTTGCTTGCCGATGTTTCGATTTCTTTACAGCAATTACAAGTATGATCACTGGAGAGTCTCTCGTCAAATTTTGGAAATATTCGCGTAACTCTAAGAAGGTATGAAACTTAAAAATATTTAAAGCAAAAAGTAGCAAAAAATGATCGTAAACTCAAACCCGATTCAATACATTTGGCTAATGCGATTTGAACCGCACTGGAGACCTCGGTGCCATAATCGTACACGTGTGAAACTATTTCTTGAACCAAAAATACATAAACAATAAAGGACTGCACATAGAAGTTAGTGAATTTTGAAAAGTTATTTATGTAAATACTATAAAGACGTTTTCTAGTGGACATTGATTTTGAAAAAACTTTGAGTAACAGTAATCGCCAAGTGCTGTCGAGTAAGTCCGATACATTTTAGCGGAATAAAAATTATAAGTTAGACACTTTAATTCTACATAAGTTAGAAATAAGACCTTAAAATCTATGGAAAAGGGAGTGATAAAAGTAAATAGTAATGCGACGGAGAGTCACTTGTTCAAAAATAAAAAACACACATAATTTTTTAGGATATCGTTAGCTTACTAAAAATATACTAGTGTTCTACCTTTGCTAGGCAAAAGTGTTTTATTTTACATAAATGTTTTTTCTTAACAAAATATTACCTATATTTTACTTACCTACAATCGGTTCACTAGTTTTACTCTTTACCGATTATAGACAAACAAATCTTTCCTACTTAAAATATTAGTATAGATACAAATATTAACCGGAAATCGAATCCGCCCCTTCCTAGTTGCTTCTAAATCGTTTTTATACTTCATATACATAGTTTAATATTTATTGCTGTACCAAATAAAAAATTATTGAACAAAACTCATACACGAATTACTAGAAACATCCGTAGTTAGTCGAATAGGTACCAATAAATTTACTTTATACTCGTTCAATGAAAAACTTTATATCTTCATGCCAAATATCGCAATTAACAAGTCTTCGTTAAACGTACTTCGATTTAATTGGATTTTTTATCATTAATAGTTGCAAAAATTATACTTCTCGATATTACTTTGTAGAAATAATAATAACACTCAGTATGAGATACGCTAACAGGACGTAATCAACAATAAATTTTTGTATGAATAGAGTCAAAACGATTCGTAACTAATTAAAAGTAATAAAACTGGAGCAATGGCTCTACATACAAGTACATTTATATGATTTTTGGATAAAGCTTTTTGTACATTAAAAAGTAAATGTGCTATAATTAAATTACTTATTCTCCCATAATAGAATTTAGTTATCTATATTTTTTATATCGTATATAAAAAATTTTACTTATGTTTTTATGTAAAATTAATAATAAAGTAATAAATATGATGGGATATTAGAGGACTACCTACTACTAGTAAGCTACGAGGCTTATATTATGGATACCAGATAGTAGTAGTTGATACACTAGTGTGGTACTTAACTTAAAAAAATTACATTCATACTTATTCTTAATATAAACACAAATGAATATCACCAGCGGGACTCGAACCGCGACCGCGGGCACAGCCAGTAGGGTCAGTACCAACTGAGTCAAACGTGTCGTCAAATAATAGCTCTAAACAAAAAAAAAATATCCGATTTACAAACAAGCAGAAAAAAGGTACTGAATTATTTGAACATTGCCTATTTATGTTCTTCGATCCATAATAATAAATATTAAGAAATATTAAACAAATAGAAATGTAAAGACGACTAGAGTACCTCCTAGCTTTAAAGTCGGAAAAAACAAGATTCCAATAGTTTCTATTTAGTTTAGGAGTGAGAAGGTAGGGGTGTAGGGGGTCAAATAGTCGGAACGTAATTCGATCCGCCAGATGGCACGCTCCTTGCACTTCCGAAAAGTGTAGCAAAAAATTTGACTACGACTTGAAGCGAAGTTGTGTATAGCTTAAGAAATATTATACTAAGGGTTCTTTAATCACAATATAAGAAAAATCAATAAAATATATACTTTATTCATACAAACAATATTTATATCATTGACTGACTATAACCACACAGTCTAAAATTTCTATCGAACCTCAGGCTTGAAACTTCTTTAGCGTCGTAAGAGACGTTTGGTGGAGGGGGTGATTCAGTCAAACATGCTTGTCCTGCAATTTTACTGGACATGAAGCCAGGCTACACACTTAAGAAGTAAGCCCACATCAGTAGACGGTGCACCATGAGAATTGCTCTTGGTACTATTCTGATAGCAGAGTGGACCTTGGAATTTGATTGGTCTGGTTTGCCGTGTCACATGCTTGGATCAGGTCTTCGTATTCAGCTTGTTATTATAACCCAAACATATAAACTATAAACTAGTAAACTAGATTCAAATATTCTATATCTAACCCTAATACAAATATAAGGATATGTGCTGCACTTGTTTGTGCACGTGAGCGGCATTTGGGTCGCGTCCATCTGTCGCACAAAAACTACTGTACCTACAGTAATGCCAACTTAAATCATTCTCCACATGTGCGTTAAATTTGCTGATTTAGACAATATGGTTTATTTTGTATCTAGTAATATTGCAAAAAGATTTTTAATAACTATTATAAACTAGCTAACCCGGCGAACTCTGATCCGCCAGAATAAAAATTACTGATTATTGATTTCTGACAAAATTTATAATTATCAAATTTTCAACCATACTTAACCATAGAAAAAATAACGTTAAACTGTCATTTGCGTTTTGTTATTTCATGTTTATGTTTAATGTTTATGTTCTTTATTCTGTAGCTTCTAGGATATTTTTTTATTCCATGTCAGACGCGTTTTTGTTATACCACGTTTTATAGTGACTTGTATTCTCTTTGACGTTTTATGTCACGTCACACGGGAACGCGCTCAAACGGGATAAAAGTATCCTATGTCCGTCTCCTGATTCTAAACTACATCCCCACCAATTTTCAGCCAAATCGATTCAGCCGTTCTTGAGTTATAAATAGTGTAACTAACACGACTTTCTTTTATATATATAAATTTTAGGCAATTTAGCATTGAGAGTGCTTATTTGTAAAAACGACAAAGTTACAATATGAGTTCTTATTAATATTAAATTATTGGCGTTTAAAGTTCAATACTATTGATATGAAATATATATTTTATAGTAGGAGATCCCGATCTATGTGGTGGACCCCTAACTCTTTTCTAGGCGATATAGCCATAGGTATACAAATTTCTAAACCTTAAAACATTAACACGACCTAAATCTTTGTCACCAAACATTTGCTCCAGGATTTTAAGCCTATATCATTAAATGTAAACTCTCAATTAAATATTTTTTGCAAAATCTTACTCAAATAAGTAGATATTATTATCGATAAAGAGGATAAATCTATAGATTTCAGAATTTTTGTCTATCTATCTGTTATCGAATAACAAGTAAACTATTGGAAATATTTTGATAAAATTAGTAGTAGTAGTAGTAGTAATCAAAATATAGGATACTTATTGTTGCGGATAAATGTCTTATCTCTAACAGTCACTAGTGCTTCATGAACTTATCTAAGAGAGCGAGGATGACTTGCAAGTACAATATATGACGAAAAACTAATTGATAAAGTCAACACAAATAAAAGAAAATCCAACATTTTCTGTCAATTCATTCACTTCATTATAACATACACAACGGCATTATTATCTTTAATTATTAGCTCATATAAATAATTATTTTTCTACAAAAACAATGATGTAGGTTTAAAACCAAACCAATAATAAGATATGTTAATCATTGATAAGCGATACCGTTAGACGCGGAAAATAGTCGTGTTGCTTAATTAAAATAATTTGATCTGCAATCTGAATACATTATGGCGATAGCCAATAAACCACGGCGGGTAAAAACATACGGAACTATTTTACACTCGTGACCGACGCTGTTTTTAAGTAAATAAAGGAATTTATTATTTTTATTATAAGTATGCATTTTTTTGGCAATTTAGCGAAGTTTGTGTATATCATATTTTAAGGAAAATCTGCGATTAATTGATGAATATTTTTTTATATTAAAAATATGTTATTACATATTATGACTTAATGATTTAGCTATTTTAAGCGTCCCACTGTTGGGCATTAGGGTCATCTGAATAAAGAGTTTACCTATCACGCTATTATATAGGTTTTGGGTAGAGTCCTAAAACTACTATATTCTCCTAAAGGCAGATTTCTTCATGATGTTTTCCTTCGCGTTCTTAGCAAAAATGTTTTCCTTCATAATCTAGAGTGCATTTTGGTTTTCAAATAAGATTTTCAATCGATGGACTAATCCTGTCTACTTGACGATCCACATTAAACATTTTGAATGTTTTTCGGTGATTTGCAATTGTACTTTGTGAATGTAATTTACTACAATTTATATACCAGTATTAGGTAAGCGAAGTCCATACATGTACCCGGAAAATTATATATTAAGTTTTAAATTAAATCACAGCGGAATTAAAGTGTAATATTACGTGGTTCCTAATGTACCTACGGGAGAATATAACCCTAATCTATATAAAAACGCCGTGTAAACGTTGCGAGAAGGCGCCCATATATTTTTCAATTACAAATATTCTATATCAGTAACATGTTCATAATGGCCAAGTGTTTCCGTTAAGAGAAATGATATCGTAGAAATCTAAATTTTTAAATTAAGCTTACTGTCCCCGCCTTAAAATTTTTAACGAAACTTTCAATATTTTCGCTCTTATTAATGGTGAAAAGAGTTCAATATCTCTATTAAAAATATAATAGATTAATAGTTAAAATATCTAATTAAATTTTTGTAAGAATATATAAAGTTGAAGTATGATAAAACGATATACTGTACACATAAATTTATATATGTTTAGTTTGAGCACTATTCTTATAGTATTTGTGACGATTTTTTTAGAGGAAGGATTTTTTTACATATTTAATCATAATTTGCTTAGCCTTTAAGTTTCAATACATTGACATGTTTATTCTATCATTTTTGTCAAATAAAAAATAAACCCAAATAATGTATGTTAAATTATTATTAGAGCTAAAATTAAAATTAATAAAAATAAACGATAACGTCTGTTTGTTGATTTAGCAATTTAAATTATGTAGTTAATTTCTTTCCAAAGAAAAATCTTTTTATACCTGAGTGTAGCCAGGGCGGATGGCTAGTTTCATCAAAATCAGTATAGTCTTCATTTACATCTAAAACTACATATACAATGCAGCGCTAATTTGGACATGCTATAAATTAAGTTATAAGTAACATTGAAATGATTACAAGACTTGATCATGATTTATTTATATTAAAATGGAACATACTGTGCAAGATTTAAATTGATCTAATATTATAAATCTTGTTTGACATGACAACTTTAAGCTATTAAAATATTATTTTATTTATACCCTCGAACCGCATGGGTTCGAACCTAGACACAGTGTAGATTTCTCAGAAGTGATAAATTTTCCCGCAATGAAAAGTGTTCTATATTGTCCAAGTTTCAAAATCTCTTCAAGGGTCCAAGTTTCAAAATCTCTTCAAGGGTCTTGATGACGTCACAGACAGACATACAGACAAAAATTAAACTAAGATTCGGCCTTTACTATCGATAATAATGACTATGTCAAAAAGAGTTTCAAAAAATAATTAACGAGTTATGATATATGTATATGGATTTGTAAAGATTTTGTCAAAGCAATTAGAATGAATATATCTAATTATGCCACTTTCATAGAAAGGTATACGTGACCAAAGCTTTTTAGTAGTAAACAAACATTAATAAGTGAAATTTCCATATTTCACAATCTCTTTTAAAAATATATATTGGCAGTATAAACAGCCTAAGTTAAATATCTATTAATTAGGCAATCTCGTCTCATATTTCAAGTATGAGCGGCGATATGTGATGTGACTGGGGACAGGAAACAAAGTGATAGTTTTATAGAGCGAGCTGTATATCAATATGACACAGCGGTCTTATTGAAATCAGTTAGGGTAGTATACCACAAAAAGAAAAATATAGCAAGCGATAAACTCTTAAAAATTTAATATTTAATTATATAGTATGTATTAAGCCCTTTTTAATGTCACTTCTGGGTACAGCCCTTCCTCCATCACGAGAGGCTCACGCCACAGTCGACCATGATGGCCAAGGGCGGGTCAGCAGACGGTACATGTCTGTCAAAAACTTACTAGGTTCTCTTAGATATGCAGATTTCTTTCGCGATGATTTCCTTCACAGTATTATGTTAGGGAAAATATCGTGGTAATCAATTGGAGTAATTATGATGAAAATAAATATCAGTAGTAAGAGTCCCGGGATTTGAACTCGCTTTACTCGGTTTACCAAGCGAGCACGTTAATGCAGGGCTACCCCTGCTTATCAGAACCCACTCTTCATTCTTTTCCCAGTCACCAAAAGCAAACACGAAGTACTGTATTACAAAGTAAAGAGCTTAAAGCTGTAATATTTAAATTGTTAGTGGAAAACAAGTCTTAATCACCAAATAAAATAATGCAGTATTTATACAAATAAGGGTCACAATGTTGAATTTTAAACACCAAAAGCTTTATGAGCCTTGATCTTTCTTACAATAAATATGAAAGTTCGGTGAAAGGCCGAATAGAAAAACCGAACTATAAATCGTAGTGTCGACATTTGATCTACTTATAACCTTACAGATCTATCGACATTAATTGAAATTCTCAAATGTCAGTTTATCCATAAAATTATATTGGTTTCTAATTTGCAAATACAATTTTGTACGGAAATAATAAATGTTTGTATGAGCTGATGTAGATGAAATCTTCTTTAATAATAAATCAAAATGGCAACAAATTACTTTGATTGAAAATTTACAGGCTAAGTAACATTTTTCAAGATCATAATCTTGGTATAATAAAAATACTGGTTATCTAATAAATCATTACCTATAGATATTGTGCGGATATTTAAGAAGATAGAAATGTGTTAATGTAGAGAACAAAAGAACTAATATGTTTGGACATAATTACACACAGCGCCATCTAGTTCCGTGGTTAGGTTACGAAGGAAGCTTGTGTTACTGATAACAGATAGTTGATATACTACATATATATGTTTAAATACATACATATTATAAATTATATATACCCATGACTGGAGTACAAACATCCGAGTTTAACAAATGTGTGCCCCCATCGGGACTTGAACCCGCGACCGCAGAAAGTAGGGTCACTACAAACTGCGCCATGTATGTATGTATTAACACATTTTAACCTCCAATATAAGAAGAGGGGTGGGGAGGGTATCTGCCCATCTGACTGTCTGTCTTTGGTATAGTAGCTCCCAAACGGCTGAGCCGATTTAATAGAGAATGTGAATTTGTTTGTGTCTATGACTGGTCTGGCCAGATATTTATGACATTTGGTGTAATGACATTCAGGTTTAAGGGCAGAAAGCCTTTAACCACATGACAAACAAACTTTATATTCTTTCGATAACTATCATTACAGTATGATTTTCCAAAAAATGAAAACGTACAGATTCGACTAACTTAGTAATTTATTATGGGTATGTATAGATGGTTGACAAGCAGAGAAGAAAAAGGTTCTTGTATTGTCCTCGCCTATTAT
Organism: Boloria selene; assembly: GCA_905231865.2. Lineage (NCBI taxonomy): Eukaryota > Metazoa > Arthropoda > Insecta > Lepidoptera > Nymphalidae > Boloria > Boloria selene. Next base: position 1,202,643 of record HG993134.1, read on the forward strand.
GTAAATTAAATTTAGCTACTTTGTTTTTTAATTTTTAAAGTTTAATACTAAATATAAAGATAAAATGAATATTTAAAACAACATACGAACGCACACGTTATATATTTAGTTTCAATGAACATATTTTTAAACCTTTACATCGTAAACATAATAATACTCACAATAAATAAAAGCTTTTATCGTTAAATATTACTATTTACGTCGACTTACAATTCTAACTGTATCCAATTGCACAATCACGGGGACGAACGAAACAAAATAGTGCAAGTGGGAGGCTGACTCGCACACTGTGGGTTCCGTAGTGTGACATTTTTATTACTAGCATTTCCCGCGGCTCCACCCGCGTTCTTAAGACTGGGAACAAAATAGATTTCACATAGAGTGTGATGTTTTATAGTCGGTTTGTAACGGTTAGTTGAGATTTCTCAGAAATGAAATATTTTCCCGCAATAAAAAGTATCCTATGTATTGGTAACCCGGGTAACCAGCTATTTTCATACCAAATTTCATCCAAATCCATCCAGCGGTTTTCTCGTGATGCGGTCACAGACAGACAGACAGCCAAAAATTCTATAATTAATAGATTTGGCCCCTATATCCATAATAATGTCTATTTCAATTAGATTTTCCAAAAAATATTTAATGTACATTTGACTCGGTTAGAATTTTATTACATGTATAGATTTTGTTATATTTTCATACACATAATGTGTTACGCTAAGAGCAAATTAAGTATTCTCCCACGTTACCTACTAGGGTTGATCTCTATTCTAAAAAATATTTTTCCTCATTTACATTCAGAGAGTGCCTTTCAAATTTCATCAACGTGTTCATTTGTAGTTTTTTTAAATTCATTGATAGCTATTATATTAAATAAAGTATTCGCCCATATAAATGACTTACCTTTCGGCAACGGAACCCTGAAATCTATAAATAGTATGTGTCAAGCATTGTTGGTACGAAATAAAGCAGCCGCGGGCTCGAACTTCGAAAACTTGAAGAAGAACGCTTAATTGTAATTGAAACTGGTTGGGATAATGGGCAATAAATTAGGAATGTGAAAACAAATGTAATGTACCTACAATGTAATTTTATTTCGATTATGGAATCTTTTGTAAAGGCCATTTAAATACCTTGATTATTAAAAACTAATAATAAGTGAATAAAATTAAAGCTGAGTAATTTTAGTAGTAGCCCAGCGGTAACGCGCAAGCTTGGAAAGTCGTATGAAGCAGGTACAAATCCCAGGTCTCGCACCTCTGATATTTTTATGTGCGAATCATTTCCAACATGATTACCACTTGTCTTACAGTATAGAAGAACATCGTAATGAAACCTGCATGTTTGAATAAACTTAATATGTTTTCATGTGAAGCCCAACCCCATGAGCGTTGGACTTCACATGAAAACTTGAAAACTCTTGGTCTGAATGATGAACTACGACCGTGCTACCGTACGACTACGACATAACTCGTATTGGAGGGAGGCCCGTACCCAGCAGTGACACGGTAAAGAGGGCGGAAGACCATATCTTTAACTAACCGTCGTTATTGACAAAAAATAATAACTATCTTGAATACAAGACTCTGCAAACAAATATGTATGCCCTAAACCAACGAGGCGTTATTTATTTTTTCTATCGTACATTATTTATTGTATCGTACATATGAAAAAATGTAAAACACTTACGAGAAAATGCTTCAATAAACGGACAAAGGACATTTTATCATTATTACAATAAAAGTCGAAATTGTATTTGCTTACTTTGATTTCTAGTAATCTATTTCACAGAAACAATAAGATATTAATAGGTAACTACTTTCTAAGGTTTACGAGAATATTTGTTGACATTATAAATGAAACTATCTTTTCGGATTTTGTCGCGGATTTATTTTGATTTTTGGTTCCCGACGTTTCGAATGCTTTACTCACTGTCCGTAACAACTTAAAACATGTATGATCTTGGCGCTTAATCGTATGTTCTTTTTGGTGGATATTTATACACACATCTCTCCCGTGACAATGATTGCTGTAAAGGGCTCAAAACGCTCAAAACGGGAACCAAAAATCAAATTAAATCCGCGACAAAATCTAAACAGATAGTTTCATTTATAATTTAATAGGTTTTTTAGATCCATTGCTTACGAAGTCACCATTACATAATCTGTGCTAAATCAGTAATGTTCGCGCGCGTGTTTCGGCGGAAAACCGCTAGTTCTAAATAAAAGACGTCATTTTCGATTTGTTTTCTAAAATGAATGCTAAAATTATGCATAAATTAGTTTTATGACTTTATACTTCCTCTTTAAAGATGATATAAAATTTTAAGTAGGTACTAATGAGAAACAAACGTTTTAGTTTTTTTTATTATCTTTTCATAATGATTAAAATGCCCTGTCTTGCTACTGTGACTTATTGTTAAATTGTGAAAAATTCAAAAGTTTGTATATATATTTGTGATTATGTTGTTCTATCACTCCTGTATACATTGCATTGTGTTAAAATAATTTTATGAATCACCATGGCTCTTGCAATGGTATAATTGAATAATCTAAATGTTGTTTACAGCATAAAAATACTTTAAGGAACCATACTTTTTTATATTTACAAGAATATTTGACATTATAGATAAAATTATCTTTTCTAATCGTTCGTCTTTTTTTTTATGGTAAAAAGGGGGCAAACGGGCAGGAAGCTCACCTGATGGGAAGTGATCACCTCCGCCCATGGACATCTGCAAGCCAGGCTTGCAGATGCGTTGCCGGCCTTTCAGGAAAGGGAGGGATGGAGGAGGGAGGGAAGTGGGAGGGAGGGGGGAACGAAGGCGGAGGATGAAGGGAAGAGGGAGGGGGGAAGGAGAGTGGGCCTCCCGGACTCTCACTCACCGGACGAAACGCGACAGCATAGCTGCAACTTCACGCCGGTCTTCTGTGAGAGAGTGGTACTAATGAACTATACGGGGCGTGCCGGCCCATTCGGCTGCTACCCGAAGGTAACAAGCATGGCACTACCACTTGAAATCTAATCTTTCAATGGTCTCTCCCGTGACCATGATTGCTGTAAAGCATTCTAAACGTTGAGCATCAAAACTCAAAGTATATCCGCGAAAAAATCCGACAATACCTTATACCTACCTATAGTTTTAAGTATTTATAAGGCCAAAGGAATGTTAATGTTAAAATGTCATATTATTCTACATTTTTGTAGTACTGCACGTCTTATTCCTTCACTTATTCTAAAAATTCGAGTAAGTTTTTAATACGCTAAGTATTTCGATAATTCGATTAGATGCTCCTTATTGCTTAAAGCGAATTATATATTAAATGGACTTAAATACGAAACCACATAAACCACTAATAAAATATTAGATTTATTTGCTGAATCAAAGGTATAAAACGTAATTTATATACATTTTTATAGACGTTATTTTAACAATTTTCTCACAGCTTATCGTGTTATAATTGAGAGTTTTCTTCGATGCCGTTTTAATTGAAAGTCCCTCATAAATGTCCCGATGACGTTTATTAGTGTATAAATAATTCATTACTTTATGTTCTAGAGTGAGATTGGATGGCAATGCTAACGATAAGTTAAGATTATTTCAATGTTTCACTCGTGTTTTTGATTCATTTTTTAGAATTTAGTCTGCATTTTAATAATAATTAACATTAAAAATTTATAGAATCAAAATATTTTGATATACCACATACATATTTAATTAACGATTATTTTAAACTTTTAACTATTGGTGACTTAGACAGTATATTATATAACATGTAGGTATGTCGCGCGCTATTGTATAATATAGTCAAGGGGGTTCAAATTCGTAGCTCGCACTTAAGATAGGTATATCCATAGTACCTAATACTTTCTACATCATTTTCATTTGGAAACCTGCATGTGTAAGGGAATCTAGTAAGTTTTCATATAAAATACACGTGAAATCTGTAAACCTGCACCTAGTCAGTGTGCTGGACTATGTCCTGATCTCCCCTATTTAAATCTGGTCTACCCTACCTGATTGGAAGGTATACACAACAACCCATGGTCTAATATAGTTCCGGGTCAATAAGAGACGTTCACGATTGAGTCGTACCACTGTAAAGTGGCATAAACAAATGTCATTCATAAATTATCTTACAAAGTACGAAATATTTTAAAAATGAGCAAGACCAAGAGCAAGGCCTTACGTGGGTGGAACAGTACTGTGGACAAAAAATTTAAAGTACCACTTTTTATAATGTACATATAAGAAGTATTGACTCATCGAAACATTGTTTCCACACCACGTAATAATCGCCATAATATCATCAAACTCAGAGCTTCCGTGGGTTGTTTTGACCGGTGCATACTAATGTTGTTGCTGTAACGAACCTACAATTGGCTTATATATACTTATATATACATATACATAGTACGTACATATAATATATTCACTGGCTTACCGATAAAAATGTTAAAAAAAATTTTTTTACATCGCAGTTATCTAATTATATATAAAATATAACAATGGCTCCATTTGACAATCATTAGTTTGTGAATTTTAAAAATATACAGTTACCAAAATGTTAGTTCCTTGGACAGCGTTTTAAATACCCAAGGATCTTGAAAATATATTATTCACTAGAATTGTGTTGACATTATTTACTTTTTATTATGAAATTAAATCTAAGCTAATAAGCTTAGTAACGTAAAGTAACTCAATCAAATTAAAAATTATAGAAAAAACGGGTCTAAAGAGGGCGAAACAAGAAAACAATTCGTATAGAAATCCAGAAATGCATTTGAACAAAAATGATTAAGGTAGAGCCGTTATTATTGTATTGAACACTATGTTAAGATAATAACCGTTGATTTTGTTTGATACTCTACCATCAATCACGTTCTAGTAGCTATAGCTTCCTCAAACACAACGTTTTGCAATTTACCTAACAGAAAATTTATCCTTGAATGAAGGACTTTAAAAAATCATCAGAAACACCTAGAATGATAAAAAGGTTGTCATTTTGTTTGTTTTTTTCGTTACTAAGAATAGGGACCAGTGGAAAAAGAGTAGAGAGGCCTTTGCCCTGCAGTGGGACACTACAGGCTAATAATAAATAAATAAATAAGAATCCGCTGAATCGATTTAGATAAGTTAGTATTTATCCCGAAAATCGCCCATAAGGGAAAAAGAGGGATGTAAGTTTATATTGGAAACCAATCATCTCTTAAGTTAGAAATATTAATATACATATAGTTCTTTGTTTCTATTCCATAGAAAATAATATTCAAAGAAATTACCATACACCAGATAAACAATTACGCTACGAAAAAGCTATCAACGTAAAGTAAATCGTCATTGATAATAATATCTCTAGATGAGTAAACCAAAATCTAAACCTAGTCATAGTTCCGTATACAAAGGAGGAAGCCATTGCGCAAAATCGCACGACCTCATAGCATCCGCGTTTGAATTGTATTTTATTATCGCAATGTATAAGCCGGCCTGTGCAATTAATTGATGCGTGAATTATATCTGACCTTATACGTTTGTTTATAATTAAGAGTGGATTTTCGACGGCCAATGACAAAACTAGTCACTACATAGTATAAAACAAAGTCGCTTTCTCTGTCCCTATATGCCTATGTATGCTTAAATCTTTAAAACTACGCAACGGATTTTGATGCGGTTTTTTTTCAATAGATAGAGTGATTCAAGAGGAAGGTTTATATGCATAACTAGCCGATCCCGCGGCTTTGCCTGTGCTAAATCTAGGGAAGAGCCCGAGCGAAGTGAGGGCGGTTTGCTAGTTTAGAATATAAAATAAGATAAATTGCTTATTTGTTTAGAGAGAAACTTTTTACGTCGATATCGAGATATTAGTTATAACCCACTCCAATCTATGCATCATAGTACAATGAAATTATTTTGTCTGTTGCTTTTCCACCCCTAAACCAGTGAATAGATTTAGATAAAATTTGGCACGGACATTTGCATCCTAGGAACAGACAGAAAAACGCGGGCAAAACCGCGAGCAAACACTAGTGAATAAATAATATACTTATTATACATAAGTGATGTTATTGTTAGGATTCCGTATTTCAAAAGAAAAATAGAAATCCTTATATTAAAATAAATTTCTAGGTGTATAAATTTATATATAATATATTTCTTTTTTTTTTCTAGGTGTATAAAGGTAAAATAAATATGAAATTGCTTCACAAAAAAACTGCAATTGTTTCTTATTTTAATGTTTTATGCCACGGCATTTCCATGGTTCTACTTTATACCTATTAAGTTATAATCGTAAAGAACATACATAAACGAAAACCATACGTTTAGCCACGGGCAATAACTAGTATAGTAGTAACAGATATAGGTACATGTTGATAAATGTAATTTACTTAAGAGATAAAATTGGAAAATTAATATGAGTTGTATAAAACGAAGTACACCGACGCAATTATTTTTAACGTGGACCGGTTTGAGCAAGAAATTTGAATAATAAAGATATGGGATTCTCATAAACAAGCATATGCCACATACCTACTTATCAAATTCAATTCTAATGGCGCTAGTGTTAAAAAAATTTACAGATGCGCCATTAGGTAGATTGCCAAATTATGAATCCTCTCGACAATTATTAACAGTAATTCTCAAACAATAACTTTCGTTTGGAGGCATTTTTAACTTATTTCAACTTGAGTGTGGTTATTTTATATTATTTATAAGAAATAATGTGATGGGGGATAGCATGGGATGGGTTATATAGATTTTATGGTGTTCAATATGAAACATTCTTTACATATATAAATATATAAAAATATTAATTTTAAGTTAGTTTTTTAATCAACGTCTACTTCTTATTTATAAGTGCCTTAGTAGTAGTTTAAATGTAAACTACATATTAAATACAAATAACTCATACCTGGGTGACCGAGCTATATTGTGCAATATTGTTTAGTTTTTCAAATAGTTATATATTTATTCACAGAGACAAAGAAACCTAACATATATAATACATATATAATATATATGTACATAGATAAACTTAAAAAGCAAAACATTATTAATATACGAAAATTAATACGATTTCCAATTTCACATTTAGTCTATCTGCTAGATTGTTGCTCTTTGACGATTTACCGTAGCAAGCGTTAAGTTCGGCAATTGGCGGTGTCGCAACGTGCCATCGTGGCTATAACATTACGTATTCATACAATAAAACAGAAATAACGAGATGTGCTCGAAACAAGAATCTTCGTATAAAGCACATACGAATTACTCGAAAACTGGAAATGTCACATTGACATGACACAGCACAGAGAAACCAAACAGCTATATTACTTTATTTTAGCTATTGGATACTAAACAATAATCAGGAGTATTATAACTCCATTTGCCTACCATAATAAAAAATATATTGTCTTACGTTGTATAACTTCTACCAATAAAAGAAATTCGTAGAGTCTGTAGTCGCTAGTTTGGTGACGATATTTTACCTTTATAACAAAATACTAGTTAATTAAGTTTAAAAATATTAAGAATAGAACACGAAAATAACCATCTATCCAGAAATATATAAATAAAATAATAACATAATATGTAAATAAAAAGGCTGCTTATAGGCTACACGCCCAATGTATAGAGAAACATTTGTAGAAGAACGGGTTACATGCGCTGCGCGGTATGTGAATCGTTTTGTTTATGACTGTGTATTGGCTACTTCTCTACTTTTAAAGAATTTCTATTGATCACTAATTTACCTATTTTTTAATAAGCACGGCTTAAACGAGCTTTGTTATTGACACTTAAAAAGATGTCATTCTGTAGCTATAATTATAATGTTTATTTGTATGGATCTTCAACATGATGACTTACATCTAACACATGCATAAGGTTTACTTAAATAAGTAGCATAGTACCTACTGCTACTAGTACTAGTTATTATAAAAAACCACCATTACCTATACATCTTCTATACATCTGTACATTAGTACGTATAAATAAAATTTGAGTGTCTGTTTTTAATTTTAAATTAACAGCTTTTTACTAAATGTGAAAGTATATACAATACCAACATCAAAAAATTGTTTTTTAAAATTTTTGTCTGTCTGTCTGTTTGTTCCGGCTAATCTCTGAAGCGGCTGGACCGATTATGATGGTACTTTCACTCGCAGATAGCTAATGTTATAAAACATAATATAGGCTACTTTTTAACCGACTTCAAAAAATGAGGAGGTAGAAAATCTATTTTAATTAACGAAATTAACGCGAAATAATTACTTTCAGTTGATTTGAAAATCTCCGTCACTTTATACAGTTTTCAAATTAAAAAATAATCTTTTTTTTTAAAAAGCTTGCTTTTTATCGTTTTGAAGGAGCCTTAAAGCAGACACTCCAATTTTATTTACATGTTCACTTTACTGATTCACAAAAGAAATTTAACTATTAACTCTATAAGAAAAAGCCAAAATATTACCCAACAGGCCTAATACAGATGTAGCCTCAGATAACGATATTGCTTTAGTTCCCCGAACAGTTCATAAACGTAACATTTAGTATTTGATAATAAAATCACTCATTACAATACGAATACCAATTCACGTGGCCGATATAAAAGATCTAAAGATAAACGCATCGGGAGCAAATAAAAAAGCACTTGAAGTTATTATAGCGCAATAAACATCGGCTCTGTTTATATCCTAACAATCTAACTGATAATGGGGTTATTAAAATTGTTTTGGCGTTGTCCGAGTACCCTTGTGAGATTTGGGGTTTGGTCAGTAGATTGGAAAGACGGCGGCTGCCTTTTACTGTTATAAAATTTTAAGAAGAAAATTTTAAACTACTGCTTAAATGTAAGTTTAAGACTTTAGAAGTAATTAGTAACCTCAAGAGTCAAGACATGTATATGTAATTCATATCAGTAAAATAACATTAAATTCTTAATTTTCGTAACTAATTTGCAACAAAATCAATGTCTTCCAGTACATTGCTTAATATTGTGAATATAAGTAAAACACGCGGTTATTAATAAATATTTTGCTTTCGCTTGATTCGAACCAGTACTCTCGACGTAGTTTTTGAGACGGAAAATTCGACAGAACACAGGACAATTAACTATCAACTACCGCCATCACATTACGCTTATTTCTCAAACCGATTAGAGATAAATTGACTTATCTCTTCATTTTCTATCTCTTCTCACATAAACGTCTACACTATATTAACTTCTTTAAAAAACCCTGTAACTTTATTATCGAACCCACGTCCTTCAAAATACGTAATTTTGCAACAAGTACTAAAATACTAAACTGAATAGTCTGGAAATAAGAAAAACCTTCAGAACCCCCATCACAAAATGATTTACCAAACTACCCACTTACATCCAAATAATACGAGTATCATCGGCCATTTATTTTTCGAAGCTAATTAACCAGACTAGGCGACTAGGCGTATATAAAATTTTGATAGTAAAATTAGAATCGTTAAAATGTTCAATAAAAAGTCCCGTAAAGTACTAATAAATTTGGTAATATATGAAGGTGAGTTAAGAGATACCGTCGACTTATTTTATTGTTACAGTAAAAAGTTTCACACTTTCATAGAGTTGTGATTTGTCTTTTGAGAAGAGATTAACATTATGTTTTTCCCATTTGCCTATAGCTAAGTTTTTATTGGTACCTTCATATTACGATCTAAATAAAAAACTAACTCTGTTCAAAGTGAAAAATACGTTTAGTGGTCTGTCATCGACATGACTTTCTGATCGAGAAATCTGTTCTTTATTCTAAATGACAGTATAAGCCAATAGAATTAAATTAAGAAATCAGTCATATACATATATGACTGATTTCTTAATTTAATTCTATAGATATAGGATAGATTTTGATGAAATTTGACAAGATGATAGCTGTTAATCCGGGATAAGATACATTTTACAGTCGGAAAATATGTCATCTATGAGAAATCTATACTAACCGTTATAACGTACTTAGGGGCAAATCCGAGCGACACAAGGGTGTCTAATAATTCTATATCTATACATATAAATAAAATTGAAGTGTCTGTTTTAGGCTGGATCTGAATGCGCCTTCAAAACAATAAACAGCAAGCTATTTAAAAAAATCTTAATTTTGAAAACTATGTAAAGTGACGGAGAGTTTCAAATCAACTGAACATATTATGGTTTAATTTCGACCATAGGGCGAATACTAGCTATTTAGAAGTGACTAAGAAAGATAACATAAAGTAAATAAGTTTAACAACTTTTATTACAGCAATTAAAGTGTCTCTGCAGTTAAAATAACTTATAATTCAAGTTTCGACTTGAGTCCGAACGACCACTACCAATATACATATATTGTGAGTAAATAATGTTATACCTGATTGCATATTAATCAGCAATCAGTTTTCACAACTAATACGCGTGTAATCCTCTTCTTAATGTTCCTCTCGTTTCACACATTTATTAGCTTGCATTAACATTTTTTATAATTATGATATAATACGAAATTACACCATTTGGTTCAGTAATCGCTTGCTCTAGCTAATGTGGGTAGAGTAGATGTGGTCACCGCTTCGATGCTCGTTAGAGGTTAATATTTATATGGCGCTAATACGATTATTACAGTTACAGTAGCTTTGACTGAAAGTTGGAATGATAATTCTTCATATCCTGAATTAAAATAATAAACAAAGAACACTTTCTTAGCTTGTGATCTATTATTGTTGTTATTATGATTGTTTGATATTGAGTTGTGTATTTATGTAAGTATATGTATGTAATTATGTATATATTTTTTTCAGATTTTTTTTGTGATTTCTCATTATTATGCATTTCTTCCCTCTGTAGAGTTTGTATTTCCTACACCTAAAGGTTGCCTGGAAGAGATCGCCGTTTTAGCGATAAGGCCTCTTATACTTAGGTGCATATTTTTTTACTTATTTTTATGTTTTATATTTCGTTTTGATGTACAATAAAGAGTTTATTATTATTATTATTATTAAACAGAAATTTCAATCGCTAGGCTAGACAACGCCTCGAACCTAGACAAATATGTGATCGTATACGACGTACTCACAAGCTACGATACCAGTTACTACCAAACCATATTTTATCAATCATAATATTTTCAAAATACATTCAATTTAATCAAAACAAAACCATAACATCTGATTAAAAACTTCATTAAACGTTTGATAGTCGAGAAAGTAGCCTAATGAATTAATGAGACCCTAATTTCTAATAGGTATTAAGAATCTTCGCGTGTGGTCCGCTATAAACAGCATCGTCTAATTTATATCTTTCTAAGTATAGCCGAGAACATTTTTAATTGATTGTTGAATGCCTATTACCGGAGATTATCTTGGTAAATAATGTTTATTTGAGAAACATGGACCTCCGTGTTCTGTAATTTGAGTGAAAACTATACATGTGCATTGTAGCTTTTAATTTTATGATTCTAAAATTATTATAGTAATTGATTAAGTGTAACTTTATTATTGGACAAAATTTAATGTTTTGAAAAAAATTATACTTTCTTAGGTTTACGTGAATATTTGACATTATAAATGAAACTATCTTTTCGGATTTTGTCGCGGATTTATTATGATTTTTCCCGACGTTTCGAATGCTTTACAGCAATCATGGTCACGGGAGAGACTAAGGTATTTGACTTCTCAGGGGGTTATATGCTTGGTACAGACAGTGCCTACCCACAATTTAAAAAAATTCAAAAAGGCATTAAAGAACCTTCCGCGACAAATTCCGAAAAGATAGTTTCGGTTTTTTGACAAAATTTTCGATGCATTGTATAAAACAAACATTATATAAAACAAATAAAATCTAATTTACATCGAGAACTTAAGCACTAATACTAAGTTTAAATTGAAAGTCATGCATGTTGGGTGGCAGACCTTAACATATTATAAGCCTATTAATAATATCAGTACTAAAAAGTGAAACTTTATCCACTACATCAATCTTCATTTCTAATATTATTAAGATTAACTACAACTAATCACACGAAATTATTATTACAAGATAAAAATACGGAAACTTATCTATCGGAGTCTTCATATTTACATACTGACGTAAACCCAAACCGCAAGTGAAATCAATCGATCCATATTCAAATTACCAAAAATATTTCTTAACATTAGATTAAATCTCCGAAGTAAGTATAACGTAATATCTAAATTCTTTGTAACATCTGCAATTTAATTATACATAAATTGGTATCACTTGCGTAAAACATCTCATGACGTAACTATTGCTAATAAAAATGCAAACTAAACAATAGTAATAATTTAATTGGCTTTACAAAACTTAGCTTTCGTAACCCGAATAGGTACCTATTTAGCCGTAAATCATTCGTAACAATAGAGGTTCAAACCGATTTCTAAGTCTTAATTGGGAGTCGCCGTAAACATCCGCCATTATAAATACAAAACTAATTTCCATTTAAAAGGAGTAAAAAATATTAACGTGTAAAATAACACTACCGCGAAAGAACATAAAATCTCGTTGGCTATTAGATTCGGCGTTGTTTCTTACGCGACATATTTATGCTTGACAGAACAAAGCCAGTGGTTCCACTTGCCTCTGTGCGATACCCTACTAATAAAAAACTCAATCTGTAATGTAGCAACAAATTAATTTACATTTATCTCATTAACGAAACCAGCTCTACATAACTCTATTATTACAAGAACATTAAATTTAAATGACAAAGTATAAGATTAAAAAAATTTTCAAGGAAAAATTCGTACAAGAAGATAATATCTGATCAATTTTATATTAGTACAAGTTAAAGTCGAGTGAGCGGCCTGCGCCCGCGCATTGCACACAGACGCACACACGCACACATACGATGGTTATAAACAAATGTGCTAAGTAAAAAATATTATTATGGCATAATACGCCATAAAACACGAGCGGTCCGAGTGTTGGTAGCGCTTCTCAAACTTTACGTAATTTCTTAAGAGAGTTACGTAGCGCGCCTACAGCGTAGCGTGTGGCTTGAAAATAAACTCGTAGTATATAAAACTTTCTTATAAGTACTATATATAATATAATGATTTTTTTTGTAAAATATAATTTACGGTATAAAATATAGGTATATTACTAAATAATTCATCTAAAATAGCAACTTAATTATGTAAAATGGTTGTAATTAATGTTGCTATTTTATTAGCATGTTCATGATTTATATTTATATCAATTGGTCAACGTGATAGAATAAATATTAAAGAAATCGTTATTCAAAAATTAATATTATAAGATAACTCGATAAAATTTATCTATCATGTAAGTCTGTAAATTTTTTAAATATTTAAAACGATAAATCGAAAGAAAAGTATTTTTTAAATCAATCAAGCCTATGAGTTACAGTTATTAGGTGATGCTGTCAAAAATTACAAAAAAATACGATGTTTTTTGTGAAGCCTGATCTCTCAACGATTATGTCTAATTATCTTCTCCTTATGCACTATGAATAATACACTCTTCGACTGTGGCTGACGTTAAAACGTGCGTAGACGTAAACTTGTAAAAATCTAAACAAATGTTAACTCGCTCTAGCACATAATTATATCGCAAACCAAATTCTACAAAAAATATTTTTTTTTAAATAACCAATCAATAACATTTAATACAAACAAAAACTTTGAGAAGCACAGCGAAGACGGTACTCTAACATAAACAATGTCAGTGATTTCTATTAAAACCATTCGGCATTTCGATATACGAATTATATTAGAATAATGTCTGGGAACTCGTGTCTGCGCAATGTGCAATAAATAACCGACGGCCGGCGGTAATGAGATAGACTCTATGTATATATTACTAAAGATCATTTTAATTAAGGCGTAAAGCTAGTGAAGGTAATAAAATGTATAATTTTTGGTAAATCGAATCGTCTTTGTCTTAAAGTTTAAGGACAGACACCTACAGGTCTTGTTCTTAATTACATCGCTTTGAGGATGTGAATATTTAATTTACTTACAATTTTATTATTGACATTTGACCATTAAATTTTAAAATATCTATTGAACTTTAAAAAGTATAAAATAAAATAAATATATTGGGACATTATTATACACAGCACCATCTAGTTCCGTTGTAAGCTACGAGGCTTGTGTTACGGATACCAGATAGTTGATACAAAACACATTCATATATTATGTGCGGCGTGCACTCCTCCTCCTCTCCTGTTATTGTAGTATTAGTAGAGATGCTTATTTTTTTCTTGCAATTAAAATAGCCTATATTAATCAGTGATAATGTAGCCTTCAAATGGTGAAAGAATTTTTAAAATCGGTCCAGTACTTTTTGAGCTAATTCGTTACAAACATACTTACATACAAACCTTTCCTCTTTATATATATATTAATATAGATAAACCTAAAAATACTAAATATATGACTAAACTAACTTATACATGTTTTTAAACGTAAGCATTCATATTAGCAATCGCACTCATAGAAACTTTAAAATATGATATAAATCATAGATAAATAACAAATTTACCAGAAAAATAGTCGTTTTTACTATGCATGTAATAAACTATTGGCAAACATAACGTTCCAATAAAACCACATAGACGGTGTCACAGCGACCTCATATTGAATTTTAATGTGTTATATTAATAACATGTTCGTTCACCTCAATCGTGCAATTTAAATTTATGAAAGTTGTAACTAAATACTAGCTTGTTGTGAACTATGATTTCGAACAATTGATTTATTTTTGTGAATATTTTTACGTATACTTTTAAGATTAGGAAAGTAATAATTTATTTACTGTATAAGTTTATTTAACAGATCTAATTCACTATACTTTCAATATATTTATAGAAATTTTGTTTTGTTAGAACGAGTGGAGATGTTAAACTTAATAATATGCGCCTTGGTTTACAATAATTATATTACATTACTTCCATTTCATAATCAATTAAAAAGTAGGTTTTCTGCTCTTAGAGGAAGAATGTTTTTTCTTAATCACCGAGACCCATTTTTTCCTTAAAAGATATATTTTCAAAAAAAAACATAGATTTGCAATTTGCGAAAAATATATCGATAGTACATACATCCGAGTTTAAAAAAAAAATGCCCCAGCGGGACTCGAAGCCGCGACCGCTGGCGCAAGAAAATAGGGTCACTACAAACTGCGCCAAACGTGTCATCAAAATAAAAATATATCGATATCTTCGTATTTTCATGTGCAAGCATGAACTAAATACCTGAAGTGAATCAAAAACATAATATATCAACTATATATCAACATAAGAACAGCGAAAAATACGTTTAACTACAACTCTACAGTGCATATAAGAAAGCTATTTACATAATCACACGATATTACTTATTCAATTCAAGAATAACAAATACATTAATATTATCATTTTTAAAAACAAGCTCTTATATCATGTAAATGTTGAAGTGTAATTGATGGGTTTTATTTAAATTATTCAGTTTAATTTTCATTTTTAGTTATTTTTAGTATTATTTTTAGGAATTTTGGTATCAAAACATAGTCCACCGTGTTTGAAAGTTCGCCATATTGGATATGGAATGACGTCACTTACGTTACCTTGGATTGTCATCCAAAGTAAACTTATATGCAAAACAGCTCAATCAATAGAGAATTACTGCTTTAAAATTCAGTTACAAGATTAGACACGAGAAGACATTTTCATTTTAATAAAAGCTTGTAAACACTAATTTTTAATAATTTATAGTAACTTCTAATTCGCGTGTGATTATATTTAAGCAGAGTGAAATTAAGCTAATGACAATTGACAACGATGAGAAGTGTAAAGATGTTGGGAACAAAAAATCATTTAATCGATATGTAAAATATGAATAAAAATTATAAACTAGTTCATGCATTGAATACTAACAATATATATATAAACCAAAAACTTAAAGTTACCCATAAATTAATGATATTTAATATAAATCATTTCCGAAACTACAATTTTAGCTGTAATTTTGTGAAAAAGAAATCTTACAGGAGTTTTTGACAATCTATTAATATTTATATTAATAAATAATTTCATATTCCCAACAGTAAACATACCCAATAGCCGCTGATGTCGGGATTCAGGCGGCTCTGAAGGTCAGGGTCGGAGAGAGCACGCCCCGCCGAGCCTCGCCGCCGCTCGCCACCCTGTACACCCTATCATGAAGTGCGAACCTAACACACACTGCGATGCTAAGGGATGATAGCTATATATCTATAATATATCTATATATAACGTCCGTCTGTACGTCCACATTTCTGTGTGTCACAGATATATTCAGCGGCTATTAAAAGTTTGTATTAAATATTAATCTAGTATAAAGCTCTATAGAGTTATTTAGTAACTTTTTTCTCAATTAACAATGAAATATTAATTTTTAAACTATATAAAACTGGAAAATCTCTAATATTATACCCTGTAATTGTAAATATTATTTAACTAATGAAAATAATAAGTGATAAAGTGAACAGTGACTATTTTGATGGCGTTTTGTAAGCATCGTAGTGTGTGATAGTGTAGCGTCTAGAAGCATCTAGAAACTACGTACTATATCTAGGCAAACAAATAATATGAGGATTAACGATAAATTTGCATTTTTTGTCTTTATTTATTTATATTATAAGACATTTACTAAGCGAACTAACAAAATTAAAAATAACCATTTTTAATTTTTAATATACTCCGTTATCCTCATATTAACACTTAAAATCATAT
This sequence comes from Boloria selene, assembly GCA_905231865.2. Taxonomy (NCBI): domain Eukaryota; kingdom Metazoa; phylum Arthropoda; class Insecta; order Lepidoptera; family Nymphalidae; genus Boloria; species Boloria selene. The sequence goes on from HG993134.1 coordinate 1,219,371, forward strand.
TATATGTTGTGAATAAATGTAATACAGTATATTGTTAATATTAATTCATAATAAAAGTAATATGTACACCATGGACGTATTACCTAAGGACCAGTCATAAAATACAAATGCATGAAAACACTTTCAACCATTTGAAGTATAACGCACACAAAGAATTGACACAATACATCAAAATTCACTCTAATGCTAGTGCTTGAACGTAGTCGATAAAATACATACATCAATGACATTTTAAATATTAATAATAAATATTGTTTGATTTTTCGCCGACAATCAAACCCAGAACGTTCGAATGGGAAAGAAAAGGCGTATCATAAATAAGCTGTAAGGCAAAGAAAATAAAGGGAGAATAAAGGTGGGGTAAGCTTCCGGTATTTATATTTTAATTAGACTAAAATAAGCAGGACATTGTTATGAACTTTTTACTCAATTATAGTTATTATAGACTTCAAATTTGTTGTTAAGAATTTCTTTTCTCTTTCGAGAAGGATCCCTAGGAAATCTAAAATTTTGTGTAATTTATGTGTTAAAATAAAATAAAAATTAAGTACACATACTAATTATAATTTTTGCATTTATAATGTTTTTATTTAATTATAAAAATATTATTATAAATTTATTGTCATCAGATTGTAGGATACTGCGATAAAAGTATTTTATGTTATTGTACTGTACAAATAACATCATTATTCGCTTAGTTATTTCGTCAAATATCGATATATTTTTCGACATTGTCAAGCACTAGTCGATGTCAAATGGACTTACTCGACGGTTCTGTCATTTGTTTTGAACGGTATAATCCAGCCATTTTATGATGGTTGTCAGATGTCAACAATACATAGATATATCGACTATATTTAACATAGTTGAATAATACGAAATTTTATTTTACATTTACTTAAATTTTGTGATAAATAACATTAAATGTAATAAAATATATTACTTACAAGTGAAAAGAAATAGTGCTGCTTCCGCTGCTTTAGTTTTTACACCATCTAATAGAACATTTAGTCATTTTTGGGAGATGTTTTGTTGACAAGTAAGTGCTTGAGACTGACGTAAAATCAAACGGCCAGGCCTAAAATATCCTGATTACTGTCAAGGCCGGTAAAGGTACGTCAGCTTACGTGTCTCGTCCTTAGTTAATACGTCCATGATGTACACATGTATCTTAAAAAGTCTGAAGTGTAATAATTTATGTATAATCGGAAAAATTATTGAAATTACCGACTTCAAAAGTGATTTTTTTATCATAGTTTGGCCTGGCAAGTTTTTATCTTCACCTATTAAGAGTTTCCATACAAACACTACTATAAAATTTTTTCTTCTCCAAGTCCTGTTTCTATTTGAATTTATAAGACAAAAAGTTTTATATAAACGAATAATCTCATTGTTTTAAAAGCTGGCTACAATTAAGCAAATAGAGCTATTTCAACTAAACCTCTACTTGTGGAGTATAGACAACTGTAAGCTGTCGTTAGGGCTGTCAATAATAAAATAATATATTTTATATATAAATACTTTAAGATTTTAGTTCAAAAACAATAATACATTGATTTTAGTCTTTTTATAATCGATTATTTTAAAGAATTCGATAGCAACAAAAATATTATTATATTTTATTCAAGAAATACAATTAATATAACATATCACTCAAAATGCAGTTAGAAAATGATATTTACTTCTAGATATATGTTGTTTTTTTAATTATCTATAGTAATGTCATAAATATAAATAAATTACAAGTGACAACCCGTCTGCGTAGTTTTACAGTCACTGACGGCCGGCCGTAAACGAGAAGATTTACGGGAGCCATTACAGGGCGGCGAAACAATCGTTCTGCACTCGATACTGTTAGAGTTTCGGTAACCTTTGTTAGAGCAAATTGTATTTCATGGGTATTATTTAAATTATGAAATGTACAAATTTTAGGCAAATTATTAGTAGTATTAATTTCAAACTCCACGAATGAAAGAAAATATCAACTAGGTATAAGAATTACCTACAAATAGACAATATAATATTCAAAATAACATAAAGCTTTGTTTAAACTGTAAACAAAAGGAGGATTATATTTATCGAGTATATATTACATAGATGTATTATATTTCGTTAGTGTATATATTACTAGTCTTTTCCGCGGGTTCGCTCGCATTCTAAAGGCTTAAAATCAAAAGAAATATTTTTCTCCCGTTTTTGCAACATTTTTCATTGATACTCCGCTCCTATTAATCGTAGCATGATGTGTAATAGTCTGTAGCCTTCCTCGATAAACGGACTATCCAACCTAAAAATAATTTTTCAATTCGGACCAGTAGTTCCTGAGATTAGCGCGTTCAACCAACCAACGAACCAACCAACCAACCAAACAAACAAACAAACTCTTCAGCTTTATAATATTAGTATAGGTTTCTGAAGGCTTAACGGATTTAAGATTGAAAGGTGGAGCTAGGTTTAATTGTGAGAGTTACAATGAGTATCACAGTGGTCAGGACTGGTCGACGTGATTACTAACTAGGGCCGACCTCTACACCACACCCAATAAATACACTTGAGTATATGAAAATTATAAAAAATGAATATAGCCGTGTTTTCGCGTCTTCACCCGTAAAAAGCGAACTAAAAAAAGAAACAGTACTACCTTTTTAGTCCGAGACTGATTATTATTAATATAAAAATTTCAGTCAGTTTTTTTTTTCTTTTTTTTTCTTTTAGTAGATTCAAATGCAATTAATATTTTTAAACACTTTGCAATTCGACAAAGATTTATCTGATTCTTAAATAAAAAATATCTTATTCCACTATAAGTCTCCCAATTAAAATTTCATTAATTGTGAAAGCAATCAAGCTGGCTTTTTTCATAAAACATTTGTGTAGTGTTTTTTTTCATATAATGTTGTTCTTTGACTACAAACTCATTTAAATTTTGGATCATTCTCTAGCCAATGTAATTTAAATCTTAGTAATTAAAAAAAGTTGCATTTTAAAAGTTTATTTTTAATTATATCTTGGATTTATAATATTTGACATGTATATTTATATTTAAAAATCAATTACTGTACGTTTGATTTGAATATATATTTTGTTGTTTTTTTTGGAGATGTGTGAGATGTGGCTTAAGTATAAAAAGATAGAGAAAACTGGAAAAAAACTGCGGGAAATTGAAAATTATAGAACTGTTTATTTTAAATACGAAAGAAAAATTTATTTATCTATCGATTATAATATATCTAACCATCATTCATTCCGTGATTCATCTATCTTTTCGGAGTTTTTTGGGGATTTAGTTTGATTTTTGCATAGTCACGGTGATAAGATGCTAAATCTGAAAAGATACTTTTATTTAAAACTTACTTTTTAACTTAAGTTTCTTATCCTTAATTTCAGAATCCTCAACTCATTTCAGTTAAGTATTTTTTGAAAAAAGTAGTAGAAATCCAAAAGTATTAATGAATAAGAAATAAATTTCAATAACATATTATGAAAATAATAACTTTGAAGCAAACAATTATGGTAGTAACATAACGATTGTAGTATTGCGTATCGGCATTCATACATCACATTTAGAAGCTTAGCTACTATATACATATAACAAACTCGAATATATACAATAAATACTTTAGGAAAATTTCATTAAAAAAATATTATCGATTCAGAAACCGAATCTCTAGTTATAGAATTTTTGCTGTCTGCCTGTAACCATATCCTGGATATAATTAGTAATTTATAGCTGGTTATATGAGTAAAGTATAGGGTACTTTTACTATTTTAATATATAAGATATTACTCTGAGAAATGTATACGTAGTGACAAACCCGAGTGGAGCCTGGACGAGTCGCTAGTCTATACTAATATTATAAAGAAGTAAAGTTTGTTTATTTGTTAAATTGTAAGGGGTAATCTCGGGATCTACTGAACCGATTTTAAAAATTCTTTCACCAATAGAAAGCCACATTATTGCTGAGTGTCATAGGCTATATAAAACACCGAAAAATAAAAAGGCTTTTACGTCCGTTTTGCAAAGTGAATCGGAAAAAAAACGGTCGAATGAAAGCGTTTCTTACGAACGCTGCCTTAACTATGAAAGATATATTTTTGAGTTCTAGAGAAAAGATGTGGAGCTTGAAAATGCCTACAAAAAAGTCAACGACAGCATATGTCTAACTTAAAAACACTATGTACTAAAAAGGATTATTAAAATTATGCCCAACGAAGTGGGCACGGGTCAGCTAGTGAAGAAATAAATTGAATTCAACATTCGAGAACCAACTCATATTTTGTAATTTTCTTTACAACATAAACCTCGAATCTACTAACATTTGATACTGATTCAAATATCGAAATATATGTTTCCGGTACGAAATAATATTTAAGACGTGGGCGTGCCAATCAACTGTGATATACTGTTAGAAGACAAAATTGTTTCATAATATTTGCATTTTTATTGGATTTCGTACAGATATGCCGCTTTTGTTAGCTTTATGCTGGTATATTTTGTGTGAGCTATCTTTACTTTTCTACATCATTCAAATTTACTTATCCTTATAGATTTTGTATTGCAAAAGTATATCGAAATGTCATAACTGATAGATAGTAATAATTTTATATCCTTTGTCTGGAACAAAAACCCTAGAATGTAAGTTATATTTTAAAACATGTAATAATAAACTTGTCTATGGCGCGCTCTACTACTCTGTGGACTGTGGTCAAGACACTGTGAAATAATGGCTTTCATTATCCCTAAAAATTAAAAACTAAAATACAACATGGTAGCAGAGAAGTAGTTCGATAAACAGAAATTAAAATAAAAAAGTAATAAAGTGTGTGAAGCACAATAACAACTCGAACTATAAGAAAAAACAAAATATTCTTAATAAAGTTAAAGAGTCGGCGACGGCGTGGTTAAAGATGGCGGAAAAAGACGCTTTGTCATGTATTCAGCGACTTACTAATGAAAAAACGTTTATACTATGGAAATTCCAAGTAGATATCCATTTGAAAAGCAGCGATTTACATGAAATAGTACACGATGGTGATATTACATCATGTGACTCTAAAGAAAAATTTAAAAAAGATGCCCAGGCCCAGAAAATTATTACAAGTACAATAGACAGAAAACATTTACCACTATTATTGTCATGTAAAACCGCATCGGAAATGTATAAAAAACTATGCTTCATATTTGAAAAGAAGAGTGACCAACAAAAGTGCAATACTTTACAAGAATTTTTCCAATATTCATACAATACCAAACAGGATATGACTTTCCATATAAGTTCGCTTGAAAACCTAGCGTACCAATTAAACTGCTTAGGTGAGAATATCAATGATAACATGCTTATAACAAAAATTATGTCGACATTACCAGAAAAATATAATAACTTTATAACAGCATGGGAGTCGACAGCAACATCTGACAAAACTACTAATAATTTAATTTCAAGACTATTGGCTGAAGAAAAACGTTTAACAACTGTAAGGACTGATACTGAAAATATTGCTTTTAAAGCAAATAATAAAAACTTTAAAAAGAAATTCTGTAAATTTTGCAAGAAAGATAATCATGAGGAAAATAATTGTTTTTTCAGGAAAAACAAAAAACCTTGCAATATTTGTAAGAAAAATAACCATGAAGAAAGAAACTGTTACTTTAGAAAGAATCAGGTATCTTTTATAGCTACCGAAGAACATTTTGTGGTAGATTCAGGCTGTACAAGTCATTTAACGAATAAAAATACAATTTTAAGTAATGAAAAAGAATGTAACATTAAAATTAAAACAGCAGAAACAAATAAAACTATCACAGCCACTAAAATTGGGAAAATTAAATCTGAAAACTGTAACTTTGATAATGTGCTATATGTTCCTAAACTAGAGAAAAATTTGCTGTCAGTTAATGCTATAACGGAGAAGGAAGGAGTTGTCATATTTACTAAAGATAAAGTAACAATAAAAAAGGATGATAAAATTATACTACAAGGTGAAAAAAATGATAAAGGTTTATATAACATTAATATTAACACAAATACTGAAGAAAATGTCTTAATTTCATATGACAAAGAAACAGCAGAAGATTGGCATCGTAGATATGGTCATCCTGGAAAAGAAACATTAAAAAATATTATTAAATCAGTTGAAGGGATTAATATTACTAATAAAGATATAGATACACTTACCTCAACCTGTGACATATGCATGAAGGCAAAACAAACCAGAATTTCATTTCATACTCGACAAAAATCTGAAAGAAAATTACATACAATACACACAGACATATGTGGACCCATTTCACCTGAAACATGGGATAACAAGAAATATTTATTAACATGTATTGATGACTACACAAACTATACTCAAGTCTATCTATTAAATCACAAAAGCGAAGTATTTATGTATCTAAAACAATATGTACAAGAAGTAGAAAGAAATAAAAACCTAAAAGTCAGTGTCATAAGATGTGATGGAGGTGGAGAATACTCCAGCAATAACCTAAAAGAATGGTGTAAAAACAGAGGAATAAAAATAGACTATACAATACCTTATACTCCACAACTAAACGGTAAAGCTGAACGCTTTAATCGCACCTTAATGGAAAAAGTACGAGCAATGCTTTATGAATCCAACATGAACCATGAAATGTGGGGTGAAGCAGTACTATCAGCAACCTATTTGTTAAATAGAACTCCACGAGACGGTCAAATAAAAACCCCTATAGAAATGTGGAATGATAAAAAACCAAATGTGAAAAATATACAAATATTTGGCTCAGAAGTATACACAAAAATATTAAAACCACTTAAGAAACTTGATGAAAGAAGTGAAAAGTTCATATTGGTTGGTTATGCTCCAACTGGTTATAGGCTCTGGAACTCTGAAAATAGAGAAATAATAATAAGAAGAGATGTAAAGTTTGTAAAAAGTAACAACCAAGAAAAATGTAATTCTATAAATGAAGAAAATGACATAATTGAATTAACAACCAGTTATGATGAAACTCAAAATAATGAAAATGAAAACTTACCAAATAAAATTGAAGAAATAATAAATGGAGAACCAGAAATAATAAATGAAGAACCAGGAATAATAAATGTAGAACCAGGAATATCAAATAAAAAAGATATATGTGTACCAAATGATACAGTAGGTACAACAAACACAGACATACAAACAACAACCTGTAATGAAAATATTACACCTGCTCCAGGAAAAAGACTTAGAAAACCACCGCAGAGATATGATGATTATGTGATGATAACATACAGTGAAGCAATTAATGGTGAAGACAAACTTAAATGGCAAAAGGCTATTGATGATGAAAAAAATTCTTTGATTGAAAATAAAGTATGGAAAATTGTAAATGAAGAAGTCACTAAAGGAAAAAAGATTCTAAGTAATAAATGGGTATTGAAGATAAAAGATGATGGCACCTACAAAGCTCGCTTAGTAGTTAGAGGATTTGAACAACGAGAAGGAATTGACTATCATGAGATTTTCAGTCCTGTGATAAGCAGCAGTCCTTTAAGAATGATTTTGGCAATAGCAGCTATAAACAATTTTAAAATTAAAACATTTGACATAAAAACTGCATTCTTATATGGCGAATTAAATGATGATGAAGAAATCTATATGTACCCACCTGAGGGAATGAGTGCTAAAGGTATATGCAAACTGCAAAAAGCCTTGTATGGCATGAAACAGGCACCTCTTAAATGGAATAAAACATTCACAAATTATTTAAACAGTCAAGGCTTAGTACAACTTGCATCAGAACCATGTATTTTAAAAAATGAAAATAACACAATATTCTTAGGCATACATGTGGATGATGGAATAGTAATTGGAGAAGATGAAAAAGAAATAGACATGATAATGACAAAAATTGGTAAAAGATTTATAACTAAAGTAAATAATAACCCTAACAAATATGTTGGAATGGAAATAATGCAAAATCAAAACAAGTTAAAATTAAAACAAGAATTTTTTATAGAAAATCTATTGCAAGATTATGACATGATGGGATCAAAAGTATCAGTAATACCTATAGAATCAAGTAAAAGAGTAGAATCTGCTAAGAACAACATATTTCCTTACAGAGAATTACTAGGAAGCACAAGAACTTTTGAACTTAAATAGTGTCAAAGTGACAATGCTTGTAGACAATCAAAGTGCAATAAGACTTATTGAAAATGGAGTTATAAATAGACGTTCAAAACACATAGACGTTCGTTTCAAATTTATTCATGAAAAAGTGCAGAATGGTGAAGTGACAATTAAATATTGTTCATCTAATGAACAAACAGCAGACATTTTCACAAAAATATTAGCTAAAGTTAAATTTAACTACCATACTAATAAGATTGTTATGTAAATTACATCTATGGAAAACTTTAATATACTTAAAACTTTAATATACAAAACTTTTGTGTTAGCTACTTAATATAATTGTTTACTTAATAATAATATTCTTTTTGTATAAGTGATTACTAAATATATTTTTAAATAATAATTGTTATTAGAAAGAAGGTAAGAAATAAAACTTCAATTTAAGTTCTCATATTCATTGTATAATGTTTTATGTTTGTAAACCATTGTAAAACTTATTATAAAAGACAAAGGAGCAAAAATTAGGGGAGTGTGATAGATAGTAATAATTTTATATCCTTTGTCTGGAACAAAAACCCTAGAATGTAAGTTATATTTTAAAACATGTAATAATAAACTTGTCTATGGCGCGCTCTACTACTCTGTGGACTGTGGTCAAGACACTGTGAAATAATGGCTTTCATTATCCCTAAAAATTAAAAACTAAAATACAACAATAACGCTATTGGCTTTTACCAAAATGAGCTTAAGCTTTTTAATAGTGTACATTATTTAAAACTAGTGGAACCCGCGGCTTCGCTCGCGCTAAATCTAGGGACTAACCCGAGCGAAGTGGGGGTGAGTCGCTTGTTTAAGATAAACATTTCCATCATACATTACATATGTGTAACTCTAGCGGTTTTGGCAGCGCACGCCGGAATAGCTCGCAGGTGGTAGATTTTTTACTACTTACTTGACACTTATCGTCATATTTTGGACAATTCACACAATATCTTCATAAATTGCCTATGTGTTATTCTGATGTATAAGCTATATTATTGTAAAGTTTCATTAAAATCCATTCAGTAGTTTTTACGTGAAAGAGTAACAAACATCCATACATCCATACTTACAAACTTTCGCGTTTATAATATTAGTATGGATGATATCTAGGTTGAATTTTTGAGTAAATGGAACTATTTTTTTCATTTATAATACTCGTAGTTATTAATTCAAATGAAGGAGAGACTTTCCAGTGACCATGATTGCTGTAAAGCATTCGAAACGAAAAACCAAAAATCATAATAAATCCGCGACGAAATCCGAAAAGATAGTTTCATTTATAATATCAAATATTCGCGTAAACCTAAGAAAGTATTAACTACAAGTACCTATGTTTAAAGTTGAACTTAGAAGTGAACAATAGTCAATAGTAGGTATTATTCATAATGTTGACATTTGATAATTTTGACTAAATAATCTGTGATACAAAAAAAATAGCAACATAATATACTACTACTATACTATTTACTATTCAACAAAACGTTTATTACTGAAATACAAGTGATTAACTTATTCTAATTTTGTGGCACTTACAATTTTAAACACATTTTCGTTATTAGTTTCCTTAAAGGAAAATAAATTCTCGACAAGTGCGAGTTGAACTCGCGCACGAAGGGATCCGTACCATTATCTATAACAATTAAGCTAGTCCTCTAAAATGTAATAGTGCTAATAGAACTCAGAGGACATCTTAATTGGCGTCAACTTTGTATGTATGGGGACACCCTTTAATTTTCAACTTTTTTTTATTTTTTGGAATTTTTCCTATATTTTTGCTGTAAGACCTTGCTTTTAGACTTTCAAGATTCTAGGTCGACTGGAAGTATCCTTTAGTTACTCGCAAGGGAATAAATCAAAATCAACATGGTGCATCCAACAGAGTTATCCTCAGATGGGTCCCGGGTCACTCAGGTATAGATGGGAATAAAAAGGCAGATGTATTGGCAAAAATGGGCGCTGAAACCCCACAATGTGGCCCTGAGCCATTTTGTGGCATTACCAAACAACATGCCTATTCAATTCTCAAACATGACTGCAATCTCAAAGCACTTAAAGAGTGGCAATCCGCCTCTGGACAAACTCACTCCAAAGCGCTAATTAAGGGATATCGCAAAACCTTTACAAAAGAGTTGCTCCAACTCAACAAGTATAAAACTAGTGCGGTAACCAGAATACTTACTGGCCACTGCAAACTCAATAAACATATGTTTACCCTCGGCCTCAGTCAGTCCGCAATGTGCAGACTATGCCATGAGTCAGAGGAAACTGCTATGCACATCCTCTGCTCGTGCGGACCACTCATGCACCGCAGAAGTATCTTTCTAGGGCAGCATATCATGCAACCGGAAGAGATACAGAAGCTCTCCGCTCAGAAAATCTGGAAGTTCCTGGAAGCAACAGGACTAAGCGGAGAAAACTCATTTTAAGGGAGCTACAATGGACCAACACTGTACGACGTAGCAAGGGCCGACCCCGGCACCAATCCCAAAATATAAATAATAATAATAATAAAGGGAATAAAATCCGAGTCAAAATATGCGGCTTAAATTGCTGTTTCTTTTTATTGCGCTGACATAGAAGTTTAATTTTGTTACAGCTTAAAGGTGTTATCTGAGAATTTTATATGAATTTCAGCTTTATATTACCACGCGTTCCTGAGAAAAAGGGTCTTGACAGAAAGACAGACAGACCACTTTGTAGTCCATAAAGTTATCCTATAAGGGTTCCGCTTTTTCCTTTTTAGATACGGAACCCTAAAAATAATAAATTATCAACAAAATCGCAATATCCTTCGCGACCGTGATGTAATTACCAAAAATAAAATGTAATAATTTTAAAGTCAACTAACTATCAACATAATGTTTTGCCAAAACTTGTTAATGTTTATACGCCATTTTGTTTTGTACATCGAAATATTATTATCGCTATTTCCATAAAGTGTAGCAATAAATTCTTATCACTAGTAATTGCATTTGACTATACTCATGAATACTTATTAAAATTCGAGTTTTTGTATAAGACACGATATTTTCGCCAAATGTACACGAATTTAAAAAAAGCTCCTGAAATTGTCAATTACATCGAAATTACTGAATCTTTAATCATAAATAAAAATCAACGTATTTCAATAATATGTAATTCACATTTGCTAGTATTATAAGCTTTTTTAAATCTCCCTTAAAAACTTTTTTAGTGCCAACTTCTTTTCACTGTGGTGCAATCGATTCCTACTGCCACTATTCTATGCGAAAGTGAAACAAGCGAGCTTTTATCCCGGAAAGAACAGGTAATATCCCAAATATTTGAGAGTTAAGAAGAACTCGTGACCTGAATTTGAATGATATAAGGATGGAAAAAAAGATTTAACGATAGTGACTATTTCAATGGTTTTACGAGTAATACACGAAGAGAGCACCATAGAAATTATATCCAAAATATGAAAAATTCATAAAAAAGTTTTTCCTTTACATCCTCCTTGTCATCATCTTCATCAAGTGATCAATTTTCTTCTGGTTCCTCATAAACATAATGCACGGTTTATATATTAAAACATTAAACGTTTTGTAGGTCCCAGGCTTTAGATATATATAATAAAAAAATAATTGATTCAGTATACAAACATAAAAACCCATTAAAATATTATATTATACGTAGCTAAAGAGAATAGAAGCTTATAGAGTGCGGTGACACGGAAAAGAACCGGTACGAAATAAATAATTCGATGAAACTGGCCATGCCCACACTTCGGCTATCTCATTGTAGGTACATCGGATTCATTACACGTATTGGCTAGATTGAAATATTTTTTATATAGTGATGTATCAATATCGATATTCGTATACCTATCATTAATTATCGAATACACATGCCTAATAATTTCATAATTTCACTACACATCGAATGTATTATTTATAACTAATATTTACCAAACTTATTATTATTAGGCCTTATTTATTAAGTAGGTTATGAATATAATTTACAATATCACAAACAAAAACAATTTAAAGATTTCAACATATTGTATGAATTGTATAAACAGAACAATTAATTATTTATTTAAAGCCCTACATACATCACTAGACAAACCAGTTCGCGTGTTAATTGCGGTACCGAATTCGTATCGTATCATTTGAATATCCGTAATTTATGGCGACCGACGACATAGCGAGAATCATCTCTACTTGTGAGTGTGGCCGATGTGTTCGGGCTAATGTACTGAGTGCGAGACTTGTGTTCCGGTGAAATATGGAAATATAGCGCTAGTAGGTAAATGGTAGCTTTTGCCATCACCTTACCATTTCAAATTTTTCATGGTAAGCTTACTTAAAAGCTATAAGCTTACCTTATCCTAGTGAGACTCAGTAGGATCAATAGCATGCAGTCAATTAAAAAAAACCATGCATTAAGTAGAGACCCTTGATCAGTGGAACGCTAAAACGCTAAATTAATGTGGGTACGTAAGTTTGTAAATTTATATTAATTACACCTCGACTCTACTGCGAATGCACAAATTTTCATCATTTTTGATGAACATGTAACACACAAACTATAACCCGCAGAAACATAGGCTACGATTACTACTGAAATTTAGTTTAAACCTAGTACCTGTATATCGGAGTATTATTACATGTTCTGGATAAATAATACATGGAGTAGGATATAGGTTATAGTTAGGAGTGTGCCTTAGAAGTGCCTTTAAAAAGCTTAAAAATAAGTTGAATTCGATATATACGATTCTTAATTTGAACCAAACAATTTTTAGAACCCTGAATTTCGAGCATAAAACAAAAACCACAATTTAAACATATCTTAATTAAAGGAAGTTCCAAATCAAATAAATTTTACTGGAACAAAGCATCGCCTAAGCTTAAAGTGTTTAATTTTCATCATATTTAACAACATTCCAATATAATATAACATCTGCTTTATTACCTTTTTAAAGTTAACCTAGAACCATCACTATAACTTGTACAGTGGACGGACATCTTTACACAACTACACATAATGTATTCACTGTATTTCGGTTAATTGCCGGTAAATAAACGCTAACTGGCGGTCGAATAAAAATATACGACGAGATTATCTAACTGATGAGTCGTTGCCATCTTAATCACCCTAATTTGCCTTTTAGCCTAAAAAGAAAGTTCATATCGCGGACTTTCATTATGCGATTAAAATGAAGATATAACGTTGGAACATTAGCATACGCCACCATCTAGTTCCATGGTACTAAGAGGCTCATGTTATGGGTACCAGATAGTTGAAACACAACACATGTCTTCAGCCCTTTTTTTTTAACGTCCCACTGTTGGGCACGGGCCTCCCTTAATACAAAAGAGATTAGGCATAGTGCTCCGCGCTGGCCTAGTGCGTGTTGGCGGACATCACATATCTTTCGAAAACTTGCTAGGTTTTTCCAGACATGCAGGTCTCCTCACAAGTTTTTCCTTCACCGTAAGACAAGAGGTAATCATGGTAGAAATGATTCGCGCATGAAAATATCAGAGGTGCGAGACCCGGACTCGAACCAGCATCACTCGGTTATCCAAGCAAGCGCGTTACCGCTGGGCTACCACTGCCTTAAACATAACACATATGACTTTAAATACATACATATTATAAATATAACAAATCACAAAAATATATGTGCGCAACCGGACTCGAAGCCGCGACCACTGGCATTAAGTAGGGTAACTAGAAACGTGTATAATATGTAAAAAGAATCAAATTTTTAATATGAATATCACTCATTCTTAATTGGTAGACCCATAATGTACCTACTGGTGATAAAACTTGTAACTATAATATGCTTTTAGATTGCCTCTACCACAACCTACATAATAAGTTAATTAATGAATACATATCTACATATTTTTATTGGTTATAACCAAGTTTAAAGCTATAAATAAATACCTATGTTAAAGAATTTGACATTTTTTTAAATCTTAGTGAATACTCGTATTTGCAACTTAGCTAAGGTATACATTACGGCTTATACTAACGATTATAGTCGTATTTGTCGACTGGACGAGCTCTAGACATTTTAAATTATTATTCTCACTGTAATGTAATACCTTTGAACTAAAACGTAAGAATGCTAACTTTAAAATCACTATCAATTATAGTTATAACTTATAAGTACTCTAAGCAGTGAAGTTTGAACATAACACCTACAGTCTACATAATATATGGGTTAATTTTTGAAATATTACCTATTTAAAAAAAAAGATTTTAATCTATTCACAATGCTATCACACAGTTTATATGCGCTTTTAACAGCAATAGTTTTTAATAAATAAATATGTAATTATAAACAAAAACACATTTGGTAAAAAAGTTCTATCTGACTGCTTTATTTGTTTAGGAATTTTACTGGCATATAGTTGAGAGTAATTTAGTAAAGAGTTACTTAGGTTACTTTAATTTTTTTTAATTAGGGTTCCGCTCAAAAAATTATACGTACTTATGGACGAATCCGAGCGAAGCGAAGATAAGTCGGTTGTAAAAAAAGCAGGCCTGTGGGTGGGCTATCAGGCCTGTGGGTAGAATGAATCGAGGCGAACGGTGTACTAGGTTTGTACTACTTGCAGGTCATTTCAAAGAGCACGAGATTTACATGTTTAAGATATTAAGATTAACTTATTATCATAAAGCTTATACGGAATCATTTAAAGAGATAAAATTCGCTTCTCAATTCTCAGGTGAACGTCCCATAGCTGCTTTCTACTAACATATTTGTTTCGTGACATATGATTATTAGACTTAAATAGTATTATATCTCAAAACGCATGTTATAATTCATTTTTAATAGATATTTCAGTATTTAAATATATGGTTTTGATTCAAATATATACTACACTTTGTTATTTTTTTGAAGCTTATATAAAAAAATATTATGCATTATTTTTCTAAAGCATTGATTTATGGTGTATGTGCACATTTTATTAAGTCAAGGTTGCAATATACCTACCTACATTTGTGTTTTAACTTCCCCTTCATTATGAGGGGGATTAAGCCATATCACTACACTGCCCAAGTGCGGGTTGGCGGACTTTACACGTCTTTTGAAAACTTGCCAAATTCGGGAGGAGGAGGAAAGAGCCCGGGATTTGAACCTACGTCACTCGGTTTCCTAAGCAAGCGCTTTACTACCGCTACCGCTACATCTTATATGTATTTTAAAACATATCTATAAATGGCGTCAAAGAAACTGTATTACTGCAATCTACCTATTAATATCTGGAGAGAAAACCTCGGACCTTTTCTTTAGAAATTTTCGCGTAAAGCATACCTAGGTACCTATGTAAATTAGAAAAATAACATTAATCACAATAAGAATAAGGTAAATTTTCGATCATAAGACGATCATTTAAAATTTTAAATCTATTAAATACTAGAATTATATCACAATAAGTTTAGCACAAAAAAACAATAAACAATAGCATGGCATAAACCACATCGTAATGCTAAAGCGATCCTTTTCAAAGACCACACTTTTTTGTAATTTTTTAGTTTAAAACTTTTTCGATATGACACAATGCAACATTGACCGTAAAGATAAATGTATGTAAAAAACCGAACTTGCGACGTCCAATTTGGTGGCTACATAAAAACGAAAGTGCATCGAAGGTACAATGGATGCTGCAAACGAAGCTTTTATAGATCCGGCATTCCTATTTTAAGTCTTATAATATTGATTTTTTATTGAACATTTATTAAAGTTTTGCTTACTTTAAAGTATACTAACTTACTACAATCTACTAAAACAGCGTTCCGTAATAAGCTTAGATCAAGCCCTAAAACCTAACATTTAGTACTAGAAAAATTCGTCTAATAATTAAAATATAACCAAAGATAAAAATTCAAATAATTTAATAAAGTATCAGTTAAAATATACAAGTTTTTAAGAAAATTAAAATATTCTTAATACTTATATAATTAAATCTATAAAATACCACATCCAAAATGTAAGCACATCGGAGACTCAACAAAGGATAGATTCGGTAAGGCGATATGATATTATTACCGCCCGTACCTGCGGGCTGCGGGGACGCGTCAGGTGGATAAAGCTTCGCAGCAAAAGCTATTTATTTTATGTTGAAAAAAATACTCCATGTCATATTTTAAGTCGACGATGTGAATAGAATGCGAAACTGAGTAAAAAATATTTTAATATAACTTCAAATTGTGTATGGCACTTTTTAGACTTTTTAGAATTAAATTATTTATTTGAGCGTTAAGAAACAAAAGCTTTATAAATGAACTAGTATTTCCCGCGGCTCCGCCCTCGTTCTAAAGACCGGAGATAGATTGCACATACCGTGTGATGTTTTATAACTGGTTTGTAACTGTTACTTGATATTTCTCAGAAATTAGATATTTTCCCGCAATAAAAATTATCCTATGTATTGACCCGAGTAATCAGCTATCATCATACCAAATTTTATCCAAATCCGTCAAGTGGCTTTCTTTTTATGCAGTCATAAACTGACAGACAGACTGACAGACAACCTGACAGACAGATTGACAGACAACCTGACAGACAGACTGACAGACAAAAATTTCTAAAAACAATAGATTTGGTCCCTATGTCGATAATAATGTCTATTTCAATTAGATTTTCCAAAAAATATTGAATGTACGATTAGAATTTTATTATATGTATAGATCTATCTTTTCGGATTTTGTTGCGGATTTATTTAGATTTTTGGTTCCCGACGTTTTGTATGTTTGGCAATCATGGTCACGGTCTCTCTCGTGACCATGATTGCTGTAAGTATCTTTAAAGATAGTTTCAATTATAATGTCAAATATTCGCGTAAATCTAAGAAAGTATTAAACAAAAGCTTGTTCACTTAATAATTTATTGTGTAATAAGGTCGCAAAATTTTCCTCGGATTAGGTACCTAATTGGATTCGTTTGCTAATATCAACGCTTACCGAACAACACAAATGTCACCCTGAGAATATCATGTACGAGTATATTAAAATAAACAGAAAACTTTCCGCTCGATAATTTATTTTTTGATAGATTAGAATATTTACATCATTTATTTAATCAAAATTTTAAATTTTCTAGTTTGTTATATAGGACTTAAAATAGAATATTGATAGTCTTTGGTTTTTACATAAAACGAAATGAAACTTTATTTAATTAGACTTGAACAAGTGCATAATATAAATGCAGTCTCGTTCATTCTTGTTTGCTACATTTTTATTTACAAAGTTTCCTCTAGTTAAAATAAATTAAAAATAGCCTAAGTTACTCCTTATAACATTAGCTATGCGTAAGTGAAAATCTCGTCAAAATCGGTCCAGCCGTTTCAGATATTAACCGGAACAAACAGACACCCAGACAAAATTTTAAAAATTGATTTTTTGATGTTAGTACCATATGCATTTAATTTGAAACTGTTAATTTGAAATTAAAAACTGACACTTCAATTTTATTTATTTGTATAGATATGAATAGATGGACTAGACTAGACTTGCTGTATTTAGTGAGAGCTTGAGGTCATCAAGTCGTATTCACTAGTATTTGAAAATTTTAAGAGTAATTTGAGGGTTAAAACCATATACGAAGCGTCAGAAGTGGGCGATGATAATAAGCGGATAAATGAAAACATTAAAATCAAAGTCATGGCGGCGGTGACGGCGACGGTGGCGGCGGTATGTGCTGGGCATCTTAATGCTCGGTACTGACAATTTTTGCAATAGGGTTGAAGAAGATGCGTTTTAATATTAATTGAGTTCAATATTTAGAAGCTTTTATATAATTATAAATATTTTAAAGCCCTATAAATATTCAGAAAATAATAATAAATGAATTGAGAACATACCATAATGAGCAAAACTTTTTCATCATACAATGAAAGACATAATTTTAACGACACGCTTATTTACTGTCGCGGGTTCGAATCCCACTTGGTATTCATTTGTGTGATAAGTACGAAAATTTGTACTCTAAAATTAAATCAATGTCTACATATTAAGTTTAATTAAGCACAAAGATACTGATCCTTAAAAAATAAGCGATAATACATATTATGTATAACCCTCTCTCGCAAGAAACATTGATAAAAAATGAATAGTAAAATAGCAAATATTATAGAATAGCTTATTGTCTTCAGTCCTTTTTAACGTCCCATTGCTAGGCACGGGCCTCTCTCAGTATGAGGGGGATCAGGCCATAGTTCACCGCACTGGCCTAGTGCGTGTTGGCGGACTTTACATGTCTTTCGAAAACTTGCTAGGTATTTCTCAGACATGTAGGTTTCCTCACGATGTTTTCCTTCACCGTAAGACAAGTGTTAATTATGATGAAAATGATTCCGCATTTGAACCCGCATCACTCGGTTATCCAAGCGAATAGCTTATATAAATATTAATATTAATAAAATTTTAAGGATTAAATGCATTTAACATTTGTCAACCCTACACCACGTACTCAAATCTCAGGTACCTTCTTTTATCGCGCCATCTTTCCACTCAAATTATTTATTTCCTTCTAAATAAAACCTACAGACATGCACTTTTGCCATAGGAAAATAGCATCTAATTCCACTACATAAGATATATCAGTTAATATTGATAAATATGTTTAAGACTGTATGTTCATCTTTGTCGCATGATATTTCATTAGAGGCTTGAGATGAACTTATTAAGGCGTACCCATGTTTTGTGATGGTGATCGCGTCTCTTGGGTTTTAATATTAATATTATAAATGTTTTTTTCCACCTTCCAGCAACTTTTTCTACGTAGTAGGGAACAAAATGACTCTATTTTCTGTGAACACCGATATGAAATGAGACAACGCGTTTGTTTTCATAGTAGCACCTTCTTGCACAGCAAAAACCCATGTACAATGTACATTGTACATATTATTAATCTGTCAATCATGTCATCAATACAGTAGTAGTAGTAGTAGTACATAAAATTGAAGTGTCTTTTTTAATTTCAAATAAACAACTTTTTATTAAATGCATATGAAAGTTAAGTAGGGCATATGTAGGGTACTTACATAAAAAAATGTTAAATTTATGTCTGTTTGTCGGTCTGTCTGTTTGTTCCGGCTAACCTCTAAAACGGCTGGACCGATTTTGACGGGACTTTCACTCGCAGAAAGCCAATGTTATATGGAAAAACTTAGGCTACTTTAATTTTATAAAAAACCGTTTAATTTATTTTAACGGGTTTGCTAGTTATTTATATAATTTAAAATTATGTACACAAGACTATGTGATTGCTAAACAAAAAACTGTTGCTGCTAGCCAGAAGGACATTTTTTTACCATCATAGTATTAAAGAATTATTATGAAAAAAAGTCATATAAAGCACTATTTGTATGCGGTGTTCATGTAGAGACGGATACATAATGACAAACTGTTTCTTCCCACCTCCCTACCTTATAAGGATTAGACCGTGGAAATAAAACAAATATTTGATTCATTATAAATCGAAGTTATAACAAACACCCATTCTCACGCGCTTTTACCTTCAATTGATAAATGCAAACATAGGTTATATTATATATTATGACAATTTTTTTTGTAAAATCTTTTTGAAACAGTGTTTTTTTGTTTTTTGTCTGACTGTCTGTGATCGTATCACAAAAAAAAAGCTGGACAAATTATGAATTAACTAGCAATACGCGCGGCTTCGCCCGCGTTCATTTGTTTAATCACTACTAAACTTCATTCAATCAATCGCTGGGTTGAAAATTCTCCAAAATTACTCCAGCTTTAATATACTCCTGAGCCGCGCGGCTACATATTTCATTTATTAGTAGGGATCCTTATTTTTTTCTTGCAATTAAAATAGCCTATATTTAGTAATAATGTAGCATTGTTGCAAATGATGAAAGAATTTTTAAAATCGGTCCAGTACTTTTTGAGCCAATTCGTTACAAACATACTTACAAATCTTTCCTCTTTATAATATTAGTATCGATTTGGATATCCAGACTCTACATCTCTCTTATCAACTCTTATCACATTGCTTCTCGTGAAAGCTTTTAAAAGAAGCTTACAAGATTTAAAATATAAACATCAAGTATTATGTGTAATAAAATCATAAATACTAAATATTTTTTTAAATTTTTATTTAAAAGTTATTTTTAAAATAAATTTAATTTATTAAAAAATATATTATCTGTCTAGTTTTTTTATTAATCTTTTTATTTAATCTATATTTGTTATATTACTTACAGACAGAATAAATTTATTTTTACATACATAAAAGATGCTGCAGCAACAACATGTCGCGGTGATTATTTAAATGAAAAGCTTTACTTTAAAAAATTGTTACATGACAATTACAAATGATATAATTAATTACATCATATTGGCATGCAAATAAGTACATTAATAATTTCTTAAACTAAACGAACACTATTTTTCATACATAAGTAATTTTGTTTAATGCGAGAGAAATATAAACAAACATTGTTCGATGAACCAAACACAAACTTTATAAATTCTAATAATAGTTAGTTTTTACACGCTTTTTATTAGCTTCACCTGTATGTTTTTATGTTTGTTTGTAACCGACTTCTTTGGGCGCGATTTTGACCCACTTTAAACGGCCAGATTTCGTTCAAACTTTGTAGATTTATTGAGGACCGATGACAATACACTAATTTGATAAAATTATTCCATTTTTCAATTTGCAAAATATGATTTTTGCTAGAAAAATAGAAAATAAATAATAGTTTAAAAAAACTAAAAAACACGCTTTTTATAGAAAACCGAACTAAAAAATAGAAAATAAAATTTTATTTAAAAAAAAGCGTGGGGTGCTTTTTAAGATATTATCGAAATGATAATGACACCATGCACCCCACGCTTTTTTGAAAATAAAATTTTATTTTCTGTTTTTAGTTCGGTTTTCTATAAAAAGCGTGTTTTTTAGTTTTTTTAATTTCACATTACTTTAGGGCTACTTGACCTAATGTGATTCAAATAATATTAAGCAGTGTTAGTCTAGTCCCAGCAACTTGGGAAACTAAGTAAAGCGGGTTCAAACCCGGATTTCACACTTTTCTCACATTTTTGGTCATTTTTATGTATAGTAATAATTAAGTGTACATTTGCTTTGTATATATAGTTAAGTTTATTTGTATTTTCCTTTATTCGTAATTGAAGTTTTTGTGCGAACCATTCCCATCATGATTACCACTTGTCTCCCAGTGGAAGAAAATATCGCGAGGACACATCTAAGTTTTAGAGCACCGATCAAGTATTGGAAAGACGTGTGTTACCTGCTAGTCCTTGACTTGACCAGCGTGGTAGCCTATGGCCTGATCCCCTTCGTGATGAAAGGAGGCCAGTACCTAGCAGCGACGATGTATAATAGTCCTGCCATTTTAGTGTTTAGCGTGAAACAAACAGTCAGACTAACAAAAAATAAAAAATAAATGTGTTACCTTATAAGAGCTGTATAATATGCATTTAGTTAAAAGCTATTACGAGTATGTTAATGTTACTAACAGACATTTCAATTTCATTCATCAGTACAGATAAGGGCACCTTCACACTAAATAAAAGGCATGGTTTTTAAGCTGGGCTTTTATCTTTTCTTATATTATAAGATCTCGGTGTAATAAAGGTTTAAACAAATAATAAAATCGATCGCTGTATAAACGTGTAATTGTAACGTACGCCGCTACCCGCTGGGCGTTGGTCGTGATCTTGCCTGATTAATTAATTTCATTATCAGCTTTACACTGACTCTCGTGCAAATATTTAAACTGGCAAGATACCCGCGGACTTTTTCAATGTTTTTATTTTTATTAATATAGTAAATATATAACTTGGTGTGATGTTAAATTGAGGTTTTTACTAGTTTATACTATTGTTAAAATCTTTTTTTTCTTGCATATTTTTCTATTTGATGATTTTGAATGAATGTATTATAGTAAAAAAATATTAATTAGTATTATATTTTTTAATTCGTAAATTTTAAATTTCACTTAAGTGTCTTTGTAACAAGAAGCCATCTGTAGAAAATTTTGCATTTAAAATATTTAATATAGCCAACCCGACCCGCTTCGCTGGGCTTAAGTTTAAATAAACTACTTTTATAATTTTCTAATAAAATAAAAATAGCCTAAGTTACTCCTTATAACATTAGCTATCTGGGAGTGAAAGTTTCGTCAAAATCGGCTAGGCCGTTTCAAAGATAAGTCGGAACATACCTATAATGCATTTAGTGAAAAACTGTTAATTTGAAATTAAAAATAAACACTACAATTTTATTTATATGTACTGATATGTATGGGAGTTATTAGGGAAGAAGGGGGAATGACGCTCACTGGGTAATGGCGCTCACCTCTGTAAGTCTGTAAACATGATACGTAGCAACACACCACATCGCGTGAATTGTGAGGGGAGGGGGTCTCTTACAGACAGCGATACAAACATACAGTCAGATCGCGTCATGTGACTGTGAAGTGCTTTTCTTTGTTTCCGCCCGAACTGATCTAACTTTTGGTTAGGAGTTTCTTGACGGTAAGTCCTAAATTTTAATGCTTATTTAACTATTATTTTTTCTTCTGACAATAAAACTATTCTATTTTGTAATAATGCAATCAATTTTCAACAATTGTGTATGATTTTTTTTTTTATTTCAATTCAATTACAAAACAAGCGTTTGGGGTAATACCGCTCATCTGAGCGCAATTACCCCTTAGTGACTTATTTTTTTTTGTTGTAGATATGCCAAGAAATCGTCAAAGGACCACCGCTAAAGCGGCGCTTGGACCGAATAAATTCATTCCTTTTAACCTTCAATCTGCTAAAACTCCTCAAAACCAAGGCCCAAATGTCCAGAATTTCGAATATGCGCAGTCTGATGGTACGGCCATAATTTCAGGACATACATCTCCTTTGGCAAGTCCATCAAATGAGGATCAATCCTCTGCATCTGTTTTGGCACGTGCACAAGCACGCAACCAAAATCTAGTTCAATAATGAAGAACTCCGGTATCCTTTACTGCTATAGCGACGGCAACAACAATTGAACCATTTTATAAACCACGTCAAAGAAAGCTAAATATTAACTGCGACTCCTATGAAAATTATTTTAGAGGATAATAAAAAGAAAAAGTCGCGAAACTCAATAAGACCGGAAAAGATGATAAATTAAGACCAAAACAAACATATGAAACAAATATCTTACAAAAGAAAGTTCTTCAGAGAGTGATGATGAGGAGCATCTTTGCGACGATGACCGTGATGACGATATATATGTGTATGACGAAAGTTATATCAAATGTACTATTTGCAAAGAATTTGGAAAACATAACGAGTTATGGTATCGGTGCACCATCTGCGGAGTATGGGCTCATGCTATATGTTCAGGATGGGATTCGCCAGATGAATACATCTGTCATTTATGTGACCAAAAATAAAATATTACTATTTCTAAGTTGTCTTACCTCCTTATAATAATAATAATTTTATATTATATTATAATAATTGAAGTTGATTTGATATCGAAGACTTCACTATATTTGTTAAATTGAAAAACGCTTATCTTACGTACAAATGGCGATAAATGATGCTAATTTGTTATTGTAGACTTTACTTTCATTGTAGGAGGTTCATCTCATTAATATTTCTTTAATTAAAATGTATTTTACTTGTTATATTCCAAAAAACATGTTTGAGCGTCATTACCCCATACACTGAGCGGCATTACCCATAGTCAGGGGCAATGCCGCTCAAACATGTTTTTTTTATATTTTTTTATTACTACTAGTAGGTCAAAGATAAATGCTTTTGTTGTTAAAATCTTAATTACTCGATAGTTAAAGACTTTGTTATTTACCTTAATTTTGATATATAATAAATAATTTAGAAAATACAGCATGTTTTTCTTAAGTGAACGCCATTCCCCCTTCTTCCCCTAATAGCGCAAGTTTATATAAAACTGGTAAAAAAATAAACGTTTTCTTTTACACACAGTCAGACGAGGAAAGCTGCGAGCATAAATTAGTAATATAGAAACAAAAAATCAGCATTGATTCACTTAAATTACGTACACCTGTCTAATGCATAAGCTATAGGAAGGTGACCGCGCTGGGACCTTCTGATATTAATATCAAAAAAGTCGTGCAAAACCTTTTTTTACTTAACCTTCTTCTTTTTTTAGAGTTATTTTCGAAATCTGTTACTCGTTAAACTCCATGTATGAGTCATTATGGGAATAAATAAAACTTTTGTGTTAGATAAAATGGCGGTTAATTTTTCAGCTTCTTATTTTAAGTACAGAAGTGTGTGCGCAGCGCAAGTTCAATCTTATCTTGTCACTCTCATTCTCTAGAAGGATGACTACTCGATATGACCAGTGACAGTTAAGGCGTAGGACCACTTTAAATTACTCTGAAGCACCGCCAACTTCTTAACTCGGAGCTTTTACTTAAGCTTACTAAACCGAAAGTTTCAGTAACTAAACTTAGCTCGACCCTTGAGCGTAAGCATATATATTTAAATACTACTTTAAAGTAGTTCAATTATAACCATATATACCCATTTCCATCATGGTTTGTTTCAATTTATGACTAGACAAATTTTAATAAAAACTCTTGAAAAATATGAAAAAAAAATTGAAAGCAAAGCTGCGAATAAAATTATCACACAAAGGCAGTTGCAAAAGAACAAAAGGTACGATAGAGGCATCCATATATATATACTGATACGTGAAACAAAGGACGCATCATGTGCAGTAGTCGAGGCAGTACACCTGTCGGGCGCGGGTTCGAGGTTAATAATAACAATTATCACGTGCGCATGCGCAGAGGTGACCTCAGGTTGTTATAAGACTATAAACAATAAACTTTTATACTTTATTGCACAAATAATGTACTGTGGGGCGTTTTATTGAAATAATGAAGTTGCTAAGACGTTTAATATAATGAATATTAATGTATATATAAGTAAAATGATCATTAAAAAAATATTTATACTGTATGTTTTTTTTTTTAATTATATTAAAAAAATTAAATTATATTATAGTAAAAGGCTAAATAACGTTATAGAATTAATATGGGTAAAAAGACAAGGGAATTAGATGACATTAAAAATTACAAGTAGACTTTAGGATCCCTAAATATTGTTGTTACCAATTACCATATACACGAAAAAAGCAAGAATAGCAACTTGTTTTATTAAATATTCATAATAAACTTAAATCAAAGGAAAGGTTTTATTAACCACTCACATAATCTGACAACCCTACAGAACAGCGTTGCCCAAGGACGACGCGTTACTTGGTTGTTTTGCATTCACCAAGGGCAAGCTGACCCACTTCCCGACGAACCTTAGACGCGAGAGCACGTGCCTTACATCCCGTTTTATCCTAAATGCATTAATTGTTTATAGTTTATTTATGTATGAGATATATTTAATTAATTTCAAGGCATATTAAATGCAATTTTATAACAAAATGCTAATTTATTAATTTAATATTGTTATTATTAATATCAATCTCCATGGTGACAATGATTGCTGAAAAACATTTGAGAGGTCGCGTGGCGTCGGTGAACCAAAATCAAAAACGAATCGCAACAAAATTCAAAAAATCTTTTAATTTCAAATTCAAAAAAGTATATACTAAAGAAAAATACGACTTATTTATGTACCTACGTAAATTCGGATAGAAATACTTGTACTATTATATTATAATAAAAACAATTATTTTGGTTAGCAGTTGAATTAAAAAGGGTTAAGGCCAATTGCTATTAATACTCGGAACTGTTACTGAGACTTTTCGAACAGAAAGACTCAATAACTAAACTTAGCACTACCCGAGACTCGATCCTTGGAGCTTTGATCTTCCGTACGTCATGCTAGACACTAGAGTTGAGAGGAATAGAAAAGAGAAGGAAAAGGAAGTGAAATAAAAATATATATCCAGCGCTCGCTGTAAGATATTAACTTTATTTATTAATAAGTAAATGATCTAGATAAAAAAAACAAATAAATCTTAATAGACGTCTACTTTTACTTTCATTGCGACAGACGTGGCTAATCTATACGGGAAGCGTTTAGTGTTATATTACATTAATACGCATATATAAGGTGTTAAAATACTTTATTGCTTTACTATTGCCACTACATAGATTTAGGTCGAGCGTAGCTGTTTCTCAGTGGCATTTTCCCACATACTTACGAGAACGTCTTATACGTGTGATGAAATATTTTTTTAAGGTTTAAATTTATTCCATTGGTTGGTTAAGTTAAGAAATGGGCATAAACTTTAATTTAAAATTATTACAATTAAGGTTTATAATAAAGTTATAAATAAACTAAAAAAAATGACTATGAAAGCTTAAACATAAAAGCTTTTACTCAGTTCAGACGATTGCTACAGTTTACATGTACATCTGAGTATTTCCGTAGATGCGACGGATTTTGGCTAGAGCCATGATATTCTAGATGGCTTTAGAAAGCCATCCCGTCTAAAGCAATCCCGAGAGCAAAGACTACTAATAAGTAAAATATTACCACAATAATACACTAATTTGTAATAACGGTGCCAAATATTTACTAAAATAACAGTTTGCATGTTTACGACACGACCATATTCTAACTAAACATTTATGTTTCCTGTCCGCTCACAACACTTTCTATTGTACATCTTCATTTGCTATCACGCTCGATAAAATATTCAATTTTAATACACATTTATATTTTAAATTATGTTAATCTAAATTATAAATTGGCGAAACGCCCTCGTTTTGATCAGGCCTGAATGGTTTTCAAAATTACTTACCTATCGGCTTTTGTGTACGACAGACGCCCACGATACTCGCAGACATTCTACATATTAATAGTATATTTTAATCAACTTCAAAAAATAGGTAACTCACTTACTGCCAGTTTCTATAACCTATCTACCGATAGACCGGTAGTTACTTTCATACTATTTTGACACATTAAAAGTTACAACCTGTCAAAATCGTATGAAAGTATCTACCGGTATATCGGTAGATAGGTTATAGAAACTGGCAGTTAGACTGTACACACGTGAAGTACACGTACACATCAACTGACTAGTATTCAGTATTCAACAGTATGTGACCTGCCTGCCGCTTCTGTCTGTCTGTTCGCGATAAACTCAAAAACTACTCCACCAATTTTCATGATGCTTACGCCAATGTAGAGTGGTTCTTGAGGAAGATTTTAGTATATAATTTGTTTGGTTTTGTGTATACATTAACTAGCGGGATCTGCGGCTTCACTCGCGCTAGGTCTAGGGTCGAACCCGTTTTAAATACTAATAAATAACTTAACAGTAACATAATGTATTTTTTTGGATTAAAAAATTAAAAAAAAACCATTGTTAGTTTCTTGATATTTGAGTCATACAGAATACATTTTTTTTCTTATCACCGTGTATTTTATTCCAATAGTATACGAAATAGGTATATCTTGGAAAACAAAAAAGAAATATTTAATTAAATACAAATCGTCAGAAATGAAAATATTTTATGTATAATCTGCTGATTGTTCGAACTGTTCTATCAACATTTGAGCGATTTCTGGATTCATTGCGTTGATAAATTGTCGTCAAATTACTGAATCTATTAAAATTTTCGACAAATACGAATCAGATATTTTTATATATTTATAGAAAACGAAATTAAAGAAAACCATAATATAAAAACTTAAGAAGGCATACTCTCTTGCTACGGGCTACCTAACAAAACTTAAGAATATAACGTAACTTCTTTTTTAAAGTCAATTAAAAATGTCTCGCCGTCTAATTCGTTTATTTAAATTTAATATAAATAATTTGGCGACACGTTTGGCGCAGTTTGTAGTGACCCTACTTGCGGCGTCAGCGGTCGGGGGTTCAACTCCCGCTGGGGGTATTCATTTGTTGAACGCAAATGTTTTTGTTCCAATCATGGGTGTTTATATGTTTAATACGTATGTATTTAAAGTTACATATGTGTAGTATATCAACTATCTGGTATCCGTAACACAAGCCTCGTAGTTTACCACGGAACTAGATGGTTATGTGTGTAATAATGTTCCAACATATTTATTTTTTATAATAAGTTATTCTATACAAATACCTTAAAGTTTCGCCTATTATACATGATATTACCTATAACAAATTTGTGATTGATCGCTGCTGTCTGGACATGAACTATAGGCGGTTATTATGAACGTAATAGAACACAATGATTTTTAGAATATTTTCTGTTTGTCGATTTGTCTGTGCGTTTGTACGCGACAATCTCAGAAACGGTTTGAACCAATTGGGGTGCTTTTTAATTTCAAAACTGTATTGTGGTAAGTTTCACTTAACATTTAGTGTTTGTTTTATTTCAATTGGTTCATAAATGAAAATAGTTATGATATAGATATACACTTTAAACAACCGCCCAAGCAAAGAATGGATCACTAGTTTAAATTAAAAATCTTATTAAGGCAAAATTACTAAAAGCAAATAATGAAACTCTCAATAAGTACATGTATATATTTACCAAACTTCTAGCACAAATATTGGCAGTAACGACAATCGATTAACGGGTTCGAAGCCCATCGATTCTATAAGTCAAATGAATAATTCATGAATCGATTCGCAGATACGTAACTCGATACGGGTCCGATTTTATTTTGTTTTCTACTAGATTTATGTTCGAACGCACCTTTCTATTCTCGATCGCTTAGAAATTATATGCGTTTGAACAATAACAAGATTAGAGGGTTCTTTAAATTGTATATACAGTATAAATAAGCAGTGGGTTTTCTAGTGAATGTAGAAAAAGCACTATATATTATCTAAAGACTTAAAATTTTACTTAAATGTTGTAGAAATTGTAATATAATTAGTATAATAGAGATAAATATAAATATGTTGGGACATTATTACACACACAGCCCCATCTAGTTCCGTGATAAGCTATGAAGGAAGCTTGTGTTACGGATACCAGATAGTTGATATACTACATATATATGTTTAAATACATACATATTATAAATATAAACACCCATGACTGGAGTACAAACATCCGAGTTTAACAAATGAATGCCCGCGACCGCTGGCGCAAGAAAGTAGAGTCACTACAAACTGCGCCAAACGTGTCGTGGAAGTTGTTTTCACGATAAATTACTCAGTATTAATAAAAATTATATTGGATTACAATTCAATACAAATTAGTATAAGTACATAATACATACATAATAATACATAGAATATAATGCCTTAAAACCTTAATAGAAGCAGGAAAGCCTACCTAACCTCACCTAACACTTACTAACAGCTATAAACCACGCTAATGATTAAGTGTAATACAATATGGGACTCGTTAAAATAAATCTTATGAGTTCAAACTTATGGTTATGGCTTAGACCTTATTATTATAATATCCGATGATTACACGTACTTCTAAAGTTTCAAAAAGTTGTAACAATTCTAATTAGATTAAAATTGACTACTTATTATAACACTAGCGACTCGCCCTCGTTGCGCTCAGGCTCTTGCCTAGGCTTGGCGCGAGCGAAGCCGCTGTTCCACTAGTAAATTTATACAAAAACTTAACAAATTATTTACTAAAACCTTCTTTGAAAACCACTCTATCCATTGGTGAAAACATCATGAAAGTCGGTGCAGTAGTTTTTAAATTTATCGCGAACAAACAGATAGACAAACGCTGTGGAGGGGTTGTTTTATAATATGTACTGATATTTACAACTAATGCTAAAAACCGTATTAAGAAAACGACACGGACTTCAGATTTCAGATAAATAGTAATAAAACAAAAACAATGGGACACCAGAGGTGATAAGTGCTCTCTTTTTTACACAACTTCAAACAAGTTTTTTTTGGTACAAGATACTAAGAGCTAAACTTAGTAGTTTATTTTACTTCTAATAAACCATTATTACATAGAATCAATACCAAAACTTATCATTCTCCAAAACCAAGAGTTTCCACAGATCGTTAGTATGCTGCTTCTATTAAAATGAGGTAAAATTTAGCAAAATTAATATTCAAAAGCCCATTCATTCGATCCGAGCAGACTGCCAGACGCCTGTAACCGTTTATGTAACACATATAAGTTAGATTTATAGTGGAAAGTGGATATTGATTTAACTAACACCACGGTGACACGATGTGACGATCACCGTACGTCGGAAATATAAAAATATTTGACATTCCTTGTTTCTAATTGAGATATTATAATCCACATACTTAAGAACCAGATAGTAAAATGTTATCATAACGACGAAATACCACTTGCGTCTGTTTGTAAGAATTAGCTTAATGTTACTAATTAATCTACATAATAGGATAAAATATTCAATAAGTGTAGAGAAATAGTTTAGCATTTCACAAGAATTTCGCTTTTTATTACAGAAACAATAAGAAAATGAAGTTAAAAGCGAACTCGTCGTTTAATACGGATAGATTTATTTCGGATATATACAAAACAAATGTGCACTTTAATTGCTACACAGGCCATGTCCCCTTGAAAATGTAGCAATTCCCCAAATTCCCAAAGAATCATTTTTTTAATCAAAAAGTAATTATTACAGTGCTATCCCCTCACGGTCTCTACTGTGCCGGAATAAAAAAAGTCCCAGTAACTTGCCAGCTAATAAAACGGTCGTAATGCAAAAATGAACGATAAAACAATAACTAGTATTTAATATTAAAACCTACGAGCGACTCATCGCTTCGCACTGTTTGTTCCTAGTTCCGTTTTAATACCATATATATACGGCATATACATAGGCAGTGGTAGCCCAGCGGTAACACGGTCGCTTGGATATCCCAGTGATGCGGGTTCGAATCAGGGTCTCGCACCTCTGAGATTATCATGTGCGAATCATTTCTACCATGATTATCACTTGTCTTACGGTGAAGAAAAACTTCGTGAGGAAACCTGCATGTCTGAAAAAAAACCTAGCTAGTTTTCGAAAGACATGTGAAGTCCGCCAACACGCACTAGGCCAGCGCGGTGGACTATGGCCTGATCCCCCTTGTATTAGAAGAGAGGCCCGTACCCAGCAGTGGGGCGTTAAAACGGGCTGAAGACACAATATACATACGAGTATGTACCGCATATAATTACATATGCATTTTATATAAATCACGTATGTTAATGTTATATATAAACAGACACTTCAATTTTACTTATCTAAATAGATAACTTCTTATCCCATTACATAATAACATTTTAATTTAAAATTCTCAAACCACCAAGTATTAAAATCTCTTGCAAGCATCAAACTTAACAAAAAAAAAGCGAACAAATTACAGTATGACACATAGACTTATAAATCAAAACTTAATTCAAAGCTTTGCGAACATATGAAACAAATGCTAGCTTTCATCTCGAAAGTACCAAAACTGATACAATTAAGGCAAAACTCATTAGAAGATTCACTCTACATTCAATTAACATCAAAGGCGTATGTGAAATGTCCCGCGTCAGTACAAGTCGAAGTGCTTCCAAAATAGCTGTAAAGCGAAAAACAAAGCTTTACGCCGTATGCGTTTGTGTATTTTGAGAACTATTTCCATTGAATAACGATATCTCCTTTTAAGGAACGAGGAAAATGGAACTCATTTCAGATATACCTACTTCTTTTTTATCTGTACGATAATCTTAGTGTTTAATGTCTATTACGACGATAAGCTTGAGTTTAATTTCTATACTAGGAGGATAATAATTATGGTCATATATGTTTGTTTGTAACAGAAAATTAAAGTAAAACTTTGGGCATCGTGAGTAACTTTCTGTACAATGTACCTACACATTTTACTATAGATAATGCAGTGTATCGCTATATTATTATACCATTAGCAGTTTTAAATTTTAATTATATAAGTATGAATATTTAATGTATATAACTTCAAAAACATAATTATTTTTGATTTTACATAAATGTTTTATTGTATACTACAGAAGAAAAATACATAAAAAAGAGCTACACAGCAGGCGGTAACAGTTTTAGTATCTACTGATGAGCTACATACATATTTACATACATTAAAATTTAAGCCCACGAATGCAGCATATAATGTTTTCCATTTTTCCTTTCCATTTAACAAAATAAAGTAATAGATACTTAATGTATTGAAATTCTTACTCTTAGATTCCGTTCGGGACCTACGATGTCATAGACAGACACACAAATAGACACGTTAAATAACAACACCCCTCGTTTTGCGTCGAGGTTTAAAAATACTGAAAACATTATAAATATAATGAGAATAAACGCTCACGCAGAGAAGTAAAGGGCGAAGTAATAACGCGTGTTTACAATCAAACTCACTTAACCAATCTATTAGAACGACATACTATTATTATTCGAATACAACCCTTTGGCCTCTATTTTTACTTTAATAAAGATTCGTACGCTTACCTTATAATATCTATAAATATGCAACGAGCCAAAAAGAATTGAGACATCAAAAATTTTAGTTTCCTGTCTCCATGATTACTGCAAACGCATCCGAAACGGCCAAAAAGAACAACAAAAAAAATAAAAACATATTTGATTCATAATTAACCTCACTTGAGATAATAGCTTGAGATCGTTGAGATATAAAATAAAGTCACTGATAGTATTAATTTAATACGCTTTAGTATATGAATAAAAAGCAACTTATCGTTTCGCTCAGGTCCCTAGTGAAACATAAAAAATGATTTTTCAATAATGTATGGAGGTCTGCTCAATTTGTTGTCATTTATGAGCTCCGCTCCTTTGGGTGGCAGCACGATGATATATAGCGTAATATAGACTTTCTCAATAAACGGACTAATGCAAAAAGAATTTTTCAAATCGCATTAGTAGTTCTGAAACTAGCGTCTTCAAAGCAAGAACAAGATGAACAAACAAACAAACAAACGAAGAAACAAACAAACAAAAAAACTCTAATATTTGTATAATATTAGTATATGTATTTGCAAAGTGGTAGTGCCGTGCTTGTTACCTTCGGGTAGCAGCCGAATGGGCCGGCACGCCCCGTATAGTTCATTAGTACCACTCTCTCACAGAAGACTAGCGTGAAGTGGCAGCTGTGCTGTCGCGTTTCGTCCGGTGAGTGAGAGTCCGGGAGGCCCACTCTCCTTCCCCCCTCCCTCTTCCTTTCATCCTCCGCCTTCGTCCATCACTCGCATATTTCGGTGGGACGACTGCTCGTCACGACCGGTGAGAGTTAAGGCGCAGGACCGACGGCTTTACGTGCTCTCCGAGGCACGAGGGTGAAACACCGCTAACTTTCCAACTCAGGGCTGTTACTGAGGCTTACGAAACAGAAAGAATCAAT
This sequence comes from Boloria selene, assembly GCA_905231865.2. Lineage (NCBI taxonomy): Eukaryota > Metazoa > Arthropoda > Insecta > Lepidoptera > Nymphalidae > Boloria > Boloria selene. The sequence goes on from HG993134.1 coordinate 1,252,813, forward strand.
AACTAAACTTGGCCCGACTCAGGACTCGAACCCAGGACCTCTCGGTATGCGACCGTACGTGCTAGCCACTATACCACTGAGGCAGTTCCGCTATTACTGTGAGGTTGGCTACCGTAACCCAACATGTAGTAGTATATCGATTGTGCTAATTGAAGTGTGAAAATGATTATACTATATCTTTATAAGGAAAGAATATAAAAATTAAAAGTACACTTTAAACGTTACATATAAAAAGGTTATTCAGTGAACCTGAAAACAGCTGAATAATATTAGTATTAATTTAAAATAAATATTTAATTTACACATTCGAGATATAAATTGTGTGTAAGTTAGTGATAACCCAATAATGCGTTACTATTGGACAACCAAGGAAAGCGGGTTCAAATCCCGGGTCGCATACATCTGAAATTTTCATGTGCGAATAAAATATATATAATTAACAAATAACCAATTTGCAAAAAAAAAACATACGTGCGGCTAAGGATTGGAACAATCTGCCTACGTCAGTGTTTCCGTCCGATTTCTTCAAGGCAAGAGTGAATAGGTGGCTACTGAATTAGTGCGACTTACCATCTCCGACTGCGTTACCACTTACCATCAGGTGGAACGCAGTCAAGCACTAATTCAGAATAAAATAAAAAAAAACATATCTGAAAGAACCTAGCTTTTCAAAAGACATGACGTGAGTCCGCGCTTGAGTGTAATCTTGTTGCCCTCAAATTGAAGTGAAAGGTTCCAGCAGTGACAGAAGTTAAAAAAGGCCGAATACATACATTAAAAATGTGCTTTAAACGTTTTTCTCGATTAATTAGAGCTTGTACCTACAAAATCAGGTTGTATTGAAATTTTCCTTTTGAAATGAACTAAAATGAACATATTTTGTTAATCAAAATATAAACTGTGCAAAAACCAGACCAATTATAAAAAAAAGTCTATGCAAATGGCGCCTAATAAGTTACTATAACAAATAAAAAGGAGTAATAAAAATTGCGGAAATTTAAATTACTAAATTTCATATACGAATGTGAGTCATTATTTGGCGGATGCTGATATTTCGCGTCAATTTGGTCAAGCCATAAAACGTTGAAGTTCGTAGACCTGTCATTTAGTGGCTTCAATAGCTTAGCTATCTATAGATAAATCAATAATATTAGTTAAGTGCTTTTCTTGGTCTTCGTCAGTATTCTTGCATGCATTTATTTTGATTGCTAACCTCAATCTGAATGACACGAAAATGCAAAATTAGATAAATAATAGTAGGTAAAACTAAAGATAGAAAGATAGAAAGAGGTAACAAGAAAATATAAAGAAGTGTTAAAACCTTATGTATTATAATTTAGTACTTAATCAGAGCTTATTATATAATATAGCTATTTGGACCAACTTTATCAATGAAGAATCAAACCCGTCACCTCGACATCGGTTAAAAGACCATCATCATTTTGTTAAGCCAATTTTAAGATCACCATAAAAATAATACCAACGGAAAGTCTTAGTCAATACTTGTCAGCTATAATCCCCTATAATGTATGTAAAACCGAATGAAAATTTTATTTGTTAGCCTTTGAGTATAAATGATAATTTATTACAATGCGTCGTAATTTGATGGCTTTTAGATATAATTAGTCTACTTTAGTTGACATGATCGATACTATTATTGCCTAAAATATATCTTCATTCTATGTGATTATAAAACAATGGTCCTGTTCCTATAAAATATAAGAAAAAAATATTTTTACATCGAGGAATAAAGAAAAATTCCTACAATTTACAGTATTATTAATAGTATTATTAGTAAGATGAATCATATTTTTTTTTGGGACAGTTTGTAGTGACCCTACTTTCTTGCGCCAGCGGTCGCGGGTTCGAGTTCCGCTGGGGGCATTCATTTGTAAAACTCGGATGTTTGTACTCCAGTTATATATGTTTATATTTATTATATGTATGTATTTAAACTTATATATGTAATATATCAACCATATGGTATCCGTAACACAAGCTTCGTAGCTTGCTACAAAACTGGATGGCGCTGTGTGTAATAATGTCCCCAGCAGTATCTCTATCATTGCTTTTTCTTCATGGCTCGCTAAGCCATAAGCCAAGGTTACTTACTTACATACAAATAATTAACTCGCCATAATAAATATTTTACTAACATAAAATAGGTAAGTCTTTTGGTTTGGCAGCGCCATTTTTAGACAATTCTTTTTCTTTAGTAAAATTTTTACATAGACTATTAGACAATTACATTAATATCTTTACTTCTTATACGCCTCTCTATTCATCTCGTTAGTAATAATAAAACATATAATATAATACTATCATCATCACCATTCACCATCACCTGATGATTCAATACAACATAAATATCACGGTTACAACAAAAAAATCACACTAGTACTTCATCCGCCATACACATAATATGGTCATTGTACAAACAATATTTATTGCCTATAAATCTCCCTCGCTCATTAGACCGTGTGTGGGCACCTTTACAACCGCGTTTACTTATTTTATGTTTTTTTATTCTTTCCACCGCCATTTTCGTCGAGTTCAACGAAATAGTGACAGTACGTATCTATTAGAGACAGTCGTAAAATGCAAAGGTTTCTGTTTACTGAACAGTGAACTGTTGTTGATAGGTAATGGTTTTCAAATAAGGTAATTGTTATTTTGCTTTTAGCGTTTTCATGAAAGTCTACTCGTGTAGCTTAGGTTATATAGTGTATTCAGACTTGTTTAACGTCCCACTGTTGGGCACTAGAGGGGGATCAGGCCGTAGTCCACCGAGCGGACCAAATGCGGGTTGGCGGTTCACATATGTATATCTTTAGAAAATTTACTATGTTCTCTTAGACATGCAACTTGCACGTCTGTTTAGTATATAACCTCATCATGTTTTCCTTCACCTTAAGAAAAGTGGTAATCATATCGCAGAATGATTCGCACATGAAAATATCTGAGGTGCGAGACCCGGATTTGAAACCGCATAGCTTCAAGTTGTCCAAGCGAACGCGTCTGCCACTGGTCTGCTACTGCCTTATATTTAATATTGTATTCCACCTTTTTGCTATAAATTATTACATCATATCATAACGAGTGTATTTTCGACGAAATGCTGACTAATATCATACCAAAAATTAAATAACAAGTAAAAGGAAAACAAAGTGTAACCTTTCGCGTTATCTTTTTTTCTTGCAAAATATTTACCTACATAGCATAACTAATAACAGTTAAACATTTGAAAAAACTCTAATAGCGGCCATGTTGAATCATTTAATTGACTTAGAAAATGCCCAGTGTATTGTTTGCATGGTTTTATTTTGTCTCGCAGGGCGAGTGTCGGCAGATTGAACGGGGCTCGATTTCGTGTGTAAAGAAGATGGACAGAGACGAATATATCTATGCTAATTTTCAAACACTATCAAAAAATCACAAAAACTGACAAACAGATTATAAAAATATAATATAAAATTTTTAATTTTAGCGTTTTCAAGAAACTAAATATTTTTTGAGTAATTCTATATTTTTTTTATTTTAAATACGCTATGTATTTAATTTTTTATTAATTGTAAAATAATCAGTAATTACTTATTACTATATAAATACAAACATTTGGATGGATGGATGTTTTTTATTCAATCAAACCAGAATAACAACAAAAGCTGAACTTGTCTGGATGAAACTTGCCACAGAGATAGATTACCATTTGGAATAATTGCACATATACAAATAGCCTAATTTAAATTTCCGAAAAATGTACAGGTCCCGTTCCCGTTTCCGGTTTGTTTTTATTTTTCCGTATGAACAAAACCCATGCGAAATGTGGGTGAAGAGCTAGTATCTCATATTTACGACCCATCCTTATCCAACCAAACCACACAACAAAAAATGGAATTAAAATTTACTTCATCGACTAAAAGCTACATTGTAAGAGACATACAAATCACAAAAATACCTTCGAAAACCGACAAGGGTCACATAAATTAAAAAATAAAGCAGTGCAGTATCAATATATTGAAGTAACTTTTTAGATGGCGTTTCTATTGCCTTCCCTATCCTCGGAGGCACACGGTAAAACAATAGTCTAAACAAAGCAAACTTTTTATGCAGCAAATTGTAAGGGGACGGAATGTAGGCCGTACGGCATAATGAGCTGCGATGACCAAAATTTATTATACGTTCATCTTTCTGAGAAACTACTGAATAATACCGGCGGCGGCGGCAAGGTATGCCGGTTCTATTCCTTGCCGACACAGTTATGCACGTTATGCTTACGTAACCGGGCAAAAAGTCACTCGCTTATAATAGTTCAGATTGTAACGGGTTAGAGACAAAGGCTTTTAATTCGGATTACTATCTATTTATAGTGGGTATATTCAATTCGTTGGGAACCTTTTGCTCGTTTCGTGTGTAGAGTTGCTAGAATATTTGGAAATGTAGGTACTGGTTATAAAAAATATATTTATTATGATTAATCTTCTAATAATTATTAATTAATAATGAATATTTATTATTAATGTATTCAACCCTTTTAACGTCCCACTGCTCGGCACGGGCCTCCCTCAAATGTGGATCAGGCCATAGTCCACCAAGCTGGCCTAGTGCAGGTTAGCATAAAAAAATACTATTTTGTTAATATTATTAAATATTTTTATTTAATTGCGGTTTCTGCTTCAGCGCCGGGGAAGTATTATGTACTTTATTTATTTATATATTTTTAACCGACTTCAAAAAAAAAGGTTATTAATCCAACACTTACGTATGTAATATTATTAGAACCGCGAAATATTCACATTTCATAATGTATTAGGGCTTTCAAACTAATATAGACAAAGTTTGAGAGGTGTATGCGCGTATTTCTCCGAAACTAGTAATCGGATCTTAATCATATTAGTTATTTAATTTTTTTCCTTAGGAAACCTATAATAAGTCTATCAAAATTTTGTTTTATTTTTAGAGTGTAGAGTGTTGAGTTAAAATATAACCTCCTCCTTTTTTGAAGTCGGTTAATTATATTATGGCTAACTTCAGTGGCCCTAGGAAGGGTTTCTTGATTCGATGAGTGACTTACATCTGTGTCTTTTTGTTCTCTCATTTAATGAAGTTGCTATAATAGAAATTAATAAAAACGTCAATGACAGTTGTGATTCGGCATAGGTACCTACGCCTAAAACTGATTTATGTAAAATTATTGATATCATAATATTTTCCGTCCACTAATAAAACAAAAAATTATATAGTTTTATAACCACTCATTGCCCTTTAATCATGTAAAAAGCCATATAATCCAAAAATCCTGTTAACAATCTTTCAACCTTGAAAAAGAACAGTTTTATTTTTAAAAATAACCAAACAAGACTAATTCACTGATTTCATTGTGAGTTTAGATTCTAGACTCGTTCATTAGTTGCTCCTGCGCATAATGCACAAATCGGATAACTGTGGCTCAGACGACCTTGGTGCTTCGGGGAAAGGCGCGCGCTGCCACGCCCCCCGCCCGCCGGCCAAATGAAAACACTACGAGTATAACATCAGTTCTTATTCTATACTAAACGATTTATAATATAACTTTGCAATTTTAAACCTTAGAGGCTTAAACAATAACTACCTGTACTAAAATTCAGCAAACGTCACCTATATTTAATTTATATACCTACTTATGAGTATATATGCAACTAGAGCTTCTGTATCTACCTAATATACACAATATATATTAAATATATCAACACTTTCTTCTTTTTTTAAGGGAGTCCTATTATGATGCTTGATAACACTTTTTGCTTCATTAATTTACCAATTTTTAACGTCATATAAGTGCGCACTTTTCATTATTTTATTAATCAAATTAAACCTTAAACTCTAATATAAACGACTAAGTCTTATATGTTAAAAATTTACATATAAATTTAGAATGATTATGTATACAATAAACCTAAGTAGGGTAGTTTAATATCTTAGTATAAAAGAGTCATTTATCAAAGCAGGTCAGATAGACCGCACGACCTAGATCTATTTACAGTCTGGAGATGGACCAGCGCTAACGTGTGGCCTCTATGCTAGTACAAATATGTACATAGGTTTAAAAATAACTGGAATACAAATGCAGTTTAAAATTGAAGTTATGTAGAACATTACATATTTTTAACTTTCATATATTTCAAATTTTGTAATATCATCTTTTACATGAATTAACTTCGTTTATGGGTAGGTATGTTAAAATAAAAAAAATCAGTTTTTCTGTATACCTATTATAGTATAAGTTCGCCTTAATTGTTATATACTATGTGAATACACATAAAGTTAGTAACAAATATAATAAGAATTAAATTAATTTTAGTAAAGTTAGTTCTAGCTTTTGTAAGTTAGCCCTAGAGCACTAATTAAATACTCGTATATAAGATAAAGTACGGATTCAGCTTACAAAATATTTATAATCTATTAATATTTCGGCATTAACAGGGAAACGATGTATAATGTAGTCCACATAGGCGCCTCCAGTAAAAGGTCAATCGCCGAAGCCAAATCGACACGATATAAACATCTGAGATGACTCAATCAAGCCGATTCATAACTCCATTCATAAAGTCACGGCACATTAGAGCTTTTTTTGTTTATTTTTTGGGATATGTTTCACAAACGTGAGGAAACAGTTATTTGACGCATAAGTTCCTTTATAAGGTGAAAAATAAAATAGTAATTATGAAATAATTAATCTGGTAGAAAAAGGACAAGAAATATTTAGTTTTTCTTCTTCTACCTAATTTAATTTATTTTTGGTGAATTTCAAAATCATCATTTTTTATTCCTAATATCTTTAATATTGTCAGTTCACATTTTAAACTTGGTAGCGTTTCTTTAAGATAATTAAAATTAATTTAGTTTTATTTTTGTCTTTTTGTTAATTTTCTCTCCACACGATTCTTGTACTTTACAGCCAACAACACTGGAGAGACTAAGCTTTTTGATAATTATTAAAATAATTTTACTACGCCAAATGTATATAGAAAACAAAAACTTTCTCAATTTATAACCGTAAGAAATCTGACTTTAACTGCCAATGTAAGTTATGCGCAACGCATACCAGTAGATAAGCCCTACGACGTTACCAATAAAAAAGTTATCTCTAGTAATATTTCACACTACAATTTATTATAATTACATTTACTTTTCCATACTTTTCATAAAACCGATCGGGTGTTTAGTTTTATTATAAATCTACTATTTAAGTGGTATTCTAATGAACACTTACTTCATGCTTTCGACTATAATTAAATATCTTAGACTTAGAATTATATAAACGAAGTCGACCCAGTGTCAAAGGCAAAAATAGTAAGCGCTGTTCTCAATTTCGCCATGCGGTTTGTTTATTTTCTTTACAAAATAAAGTAATTTTTGTTATTATATTCTTTATTGTACTTTAAATAATACTTTAGTAGAGTTATAGAGTCGATTTGAATTGATTTAACAAGCAAAGCGAAAGGAAAATGAAATATTATGATTATTATAATAATATCTAGAATTAAATCTGGGCATGGGCATATTCAAGAGGGATTAGTCCACAACGTGGGCCAAATGTGCGTTGAAGGGCTTTACATGTCGTTTGAAAACTTACTAGTTTCTCTCAGACATGCAGGTTTCCTCACGATGTTTTCCTTCACCGTAAGACAAGTAGTAATCATGTTAGAAAAATATTCGCACATGAAAATATTAGAGGTGCGAGATCCGGGGAATTGAACCTGTCTCACTCGGTTTGACAAACGAGAGCGTTACCATTGGGCTACAACTGCCATATTAAATTTTAACCGTAAGTATGACCAAATGTAGTGGTGGTGGGGGCCGGTATAATTGCACGTGTAATTGTTTAAATTTTGCAAATTCAGAGAATATAATTGCTTCGCAACATATTTATTAAATATGAGTGTTAAGGCGATTTTATAATTTCTTAATATTTTTTACAACACGACTACGGTTTTTAATTAGCCAAATCCATTTAAAATTTGTAAGAGATTTATTATAGTGTAATAAAGCTTTCTTAATAAAAGTATATAGTACTAATAAAGTAAATAATACATTCTCTACTTTCTTTATCTGTACATTCTTTACTCCCTTACTCTCCATAGACATAGACATTCTTTATTATCCAAATTTTAATACTATTAGTTAGGTTTTGCTCAAAAATTTCATTTCCTTCCTAGTAACTTTATGCTTGCTAAAAAGATAAAAGTATAATTTTGTACTGTACATTTAAATCGTATATTTAAATTTTCCATAAAACAGCCAAAAATTAACACAAGGCAATTTTAAAAAATCGCGCTACTCCTTAAAACAGAATAACTAGTGTGGGTGGCGCGAAATGACCGTTTATATAATTTAAGATTTGTTGTTCTCGCATCAACTAACTCTAATTATTGCTATGAACATAGATTGGCTTATATTTTGCAATTAGTGGAATATGGCACGCTTGTCGGGTAACGGAATGTGATGAACTCATATACAAAGTCGCTTGCGCGTGTCTACTTATACTTGTATTTGGCAGCTTCTTCATTACTTCACTATCACTACATAGTATAAAACAAAGTCGCCTTTTCTGTCCCTATATCCCTATATCCCTATGTGCGCTTAAATCTTTAAAACTACGCAACGGATTTTGATGCGGGTTTTTTTAATAGATAGAGTGATTCAAGAGGAAGGTTTATATGCATAACTAGTACTTTATAAAGAAATAACAAAATATTTTATTCAATAGTTAATAATACATAGATACATTCTGACAAGTGTAGCACTTATGCGTATAATAGAAGGTAGTGGTAGCCCGGCGGTAATGCGCTCGCTTGGATAACCGAGTGATGCGGGTTCGAATCTGGGTCTCACACCTCTGATATTTTCACGTGTGAATCATTTCTATCATAATTACCACTTGTCTTACGGTGAAGGAAAACATCGTGAGGAAACCTCCATGTCTGAAAAAAACTTAGCAAGTTTTCGAAAGACATGTGAAGTTCGCCAACTTGCACTAGGCCAGCGCGGTGGACTATTCCATTCATGATTTAAATGTATGATATTTTCATATATTCAAATAAAAATGGTTATGTTAGCTTTGAAATGTTTAGATTCCACAAATATTTACAATATATTATAATACGACACAGACCAGACCATGGTCAGTCACCAACTATATCTATTGTTAATCATGTAGAGTGCACTGTGCAGTATTAAATGTGCAAGCTACACAGAACACCTTAGTAGAGATTAAAATATAATTCACTTTTTATTACTAATCGCATGATTAGCACAATTCTTTTAAGTAAACACTGCTTTACAAACTTGATACAACACTCTACTTTAATGACGTATATATTAATTAGCTTCAATATTCCGACAGTATGCAATATGCATGTCAGAGCTAAGTTAAAAGGAAAATTATGTAAGTTTCATTTCGACCAACGGAAATAGACGTCAGCGAGCTGAAAATGACATTTGTGACAACAGAGTTGTTATTTTCGCCTTGTCACCTACTTTTTAAAGTTTAAACTGGTTAAGTTTGCAAAAATATTATAATTTTGTATAAGTATAATTAATTTAATATGTTTAACTTTTATTTCACCAACACTTTGTTATAACTATAGTATGAAACAATATCTGTTTCACAACTTTATTTGTCGTTTAAAATTTGTTTATAATTTCGTATATATAATTAATTTAAAATGTTTAAATTTTATTTTAACAACACTTTGTTATAACTATAGTATGGAACTGAATCTGTTCCTCAACTTTATTTTTCGTTAAAAAGTTTGCTTATAATTAAAAGTTTATAACAATAATATATTACTTCATACCCTTTCTAAGCTTTATAAGAGACCATTGTATAATTCATATGTTTAATCATGGTATATATTATTAAGCTTCAATATTCCAACAGTATGCGATATGCATGTCAGAGCTAAGTTAACAGGAAAATTATGTAAGTTTCATTTCGACCAACGGAAATAGACGTCAGCGAGCTGAAAATGACATTTGCGACAACAGAGTTGTTATTTTCGCCATGTCACCTACTTTTTAAGTTAAAACTGGTTAAGTTTGCAAAAATATTATAATTTCGTATATATAATTAATTTAAAATGTTTAACTTTTATTTTAACATCACTTTGTTATAACTATAGTATGGAACAGTATCTGTTCCTCAACTTTATTTTTCGTTAAAAAGTTTGCTTATAATTAAAAGCTTATAACAATAATATATTACTTCATATACCCTTTCTTAGCTTTATAAGAGACCATTGTATAATTCTATTATGTTTAATCATGGTATTTTAATCATGGTATTTTTTTATTAATACCTGTTGTGGATGGGGTTGGGAGCGATGGTGGCGCGGGGGGTCGCGGGGCTCGTGCGCGCGAGCACCGCTCATGCTACGCGGCGCATGCCCGATGACGCGTCAGCGCGCTGAAATATTGCCATACTATTATTATAATTATAATAATAAATATAAATTAATAAATATGTTTGTATATATTTTTACACAGCACAGTAGCGTAGTATTTAGTAAAATACGACGCTTGTTTTAATGATACCAAATATGTAGTTTATAGACTACGTAACTTTAACTACAGTTCTCGAGGCGTAAGCTCAGCTTTGCATTTGTGTGAGTGATAGCTAAAAGCCAATAGCCACGCATCAAAAACCAGTTAAAACAGGTTTAAACCAACTCGCAACGCGCTACGTCTTCGGTCGTGCCTATCCGTACACTGCACTCGCACACATGCAAAGCTGAGCTTATGCCTCAGGAACTGTACGTACATATTAAATGCAAACAAGACTGCAGTACAAAAATCATGTACTTCACACAAATGAATACCCCCAGCGGGACTCGAACCCGCGACCCCTGGAACAATAGTAGGGGTACTACAAATTGAACCAAAATTGTCGACTAATTGCATAAAAAATACCTTGACATCAATATTTACCTATAAAAATTATAATTTTGTCATAATTTTTAGCGACTATGCGTAAAATAGTGATCATTAAAAAAAGGATGCAGTATGTAGATAAAAAATATAAATTGCTCATTGAGTCATTTTTATTTATTAATTTTGTCGTTGAAGTAAAATAAAATAGCTTGTCCTTGATTTGCCAAGTCTAATATATATATCACAACATACAAAATCACTAACATTAGTATACATAATACATACTGTATAAATAAATAACCATAAAAATATATTAAAAATTGATGTGCTAGCCTAATAATTTTTAAGTTTTATTTAAAACATGCATTTGACCTTTAATCATAGGTCTATAAAATTAAGCGTCATTATAATACAGCAGTAGGCGACACGGCACATTCATTAGTAATTTTAATAGGAAATACCAACTACAGTTTTTCGTCACCAAAAATCTGACCCGAGATCTCGTTGACATGAACAAGTAAGCATGCAGAGAAACAACTTTCAAATATAGCAGCCGTTAACCTTTGCTCCCGGTTCGATGCCCGGCTCGTAAAATTACCTATATAAATTATTTTTACATTTATATCCATTTATTCTAATGTTTACTTTCTTCGCAATGGATATGTGAAAGCGTAGCTTATGTCAGGTCATGTTACTTATTCCATTTGTTAAAAGGTATTTTTGAGTCATTTGTAGTGACTTACTCTTAATAGCCATACTGCGTCACACACAAAAAAAACATATATTATTATTAGGTAGCTAGATATCGAACATGTATCCCAAACTCCCTCTTAACCCTATGATATCGGTAGGGTTGGTCACATCCAAAGTCACAAAAAGCTCTTTAGAAAAATATTAAACAGTTAAATTTTTCATCCACCAGCGAAAGTTGCAATTTAAAAAATCTATTAAAATTTTAATGAATAAATAGAAAAACAATATGTCTGTACATATATCAGTAACACTAAAAACCAGTATTTATAATTTGAACACGACTTTATTATCATAAGCCAAATATTAACTTTTCTAATACTTTTTCATGTGTATATAAATAGTATAATATTGCTAACAATGAGGTCAAGATGATAAATTGTCATCGGGTCGAAGGTGAAACAAATGGCAATGCGGCAATGTATCTTGACTTTTTATTTTAATGGAATTACCAATGAATCTATTATTTATGATAGAAAATATAACTTGTAAGAAGTACACGAATTCCTCGGATTCTTAATTAACTGTATAAGTAGAATCTTAATCATATTTTAACAATTTTTCTTCTTGTACGATTTATTTATTATCCAAAATCTGAATATCGATAAATAATTGCAATCTATGTATTGAGAAAGGAATCGCTTTTCCTCGTTTATTTTCTAACTGAATAAAATTACATAATTTAGAAAAAAAACTTTTAAAGTTTAGTATGGAATAGATACACTTTGATATATTAGTACGTCTATGTAATATCGTACGTAATATTGTACGTATAATCTTAAGAAATTACTGGTTCCCCACATAAGCTTTCAGCAACCTTAAGGGATGATTCCTTGGGTTAAATCTTTACCAACGTTTAATCTATCTTTATACTAAATTTCATCGAAATCGGCTCAGCAGATTTTTTTCTTTATCCATTACAAACAAAAATCCAAAATATATTAGTAGTATATATAATAGTATAATATGCTTACAAATAAATAAACGTCAAACAATATTAATCTATCTTAACAGCCATAAAACAGTTCATCTCGTTCCCTCCTGTCAGCTGTCACTTTGACAACAAAATTACAAAGACCTCCCCCGCCTCCCCGTCTACCAAATTTAAAAGTGCAAGCGGGAAATTTGATAACGTTTTGATAGATCAAATTATGCTGGTGGGAAACTACTGCACCCGCAACTGCACAACGGTCAAGGTCGAAAGACCTGCAGAGACTAACATGCTACCTACCTATTTTCCTTTACGCGACATGTAATAGACTGCCAAAAATAAAAATTATAATAAGCTTATTGGATTTTATAATTACAATACAAATCATACGCTAGCTTTAATTACTTGCAATTAAATAAAACGACCCAATAGGTTTTTCCAGCGTTTGTATGCTAATTCGTAAATGAGAATTTGAGTTAACATATTTTATAATAATTAAGAAATTAATATGAGGGTTGTTTTTATACAAATTAAGCGTAGTTTGAATTTTAAAAAACAGCATAATAATTATTGTCAAACACGGATGACGCAAAGTACCTGGTCCGCGCATGCGTGTTACCCATCAACTTGAATAATACAATAATACATCTTTTTGTATTAAAAATGTAAAGAATTACTAATATTACTTCAATATTAGAAAGATAAGCTTAATTTATAGTGACTGTAAATTAAAAGTGTTATACAAGAGCGTTATTTAAAGGTTTACCAACTAATTAAACTGTAACCATGATGCATCAAAAACATTGATTTTTTTTCTTGAACCGCCCATTTAATGTTAAATAATAAATATTTATATTATCAAATATTACCTAAATTAGCTTTTAAATTAGTAGCTAAATTTACTCACATATTATTTATCTGTTAAATACGGAGACATAAACAAAAGCAATAGCTTTAGGAAAAAATACTTACACTAATCACTAAACAATAATTTTTAGTTGGAAAACACCGACAACGTCCACTTATCACAGTTTTGCACTAAATGTTATAAAATGCACTTTTTGGTATTTTTCACGGGCCCTGAAAACTGCAGGCCATATCACTGACATTTGTCATGTGCGAGGACCGATCGGGGGAGTTCGGTTGTGTTCGGGCGAGTTCGTGACAATTCGGGGAGTCTCGGCAAGTATTGATCGGCAATGGCGCCTGGACGCCGGCCGTCGGTGGCGCCCCCGCGTTAATGAAACCTGATGGACGCCTATTATTTATCACGATATTAATGTTTTATTGATTCATTGGGATTAATTAATGTGAATGAGATTATATTAATCTTGTAATTGACGACTTTAACATAAATACCTCCCGTTAGGATGTAGTTTAAAAAAATTTCAGTGTGGTATGAATTTTGTTTCGTAATCAGAGTTACGTATCTCCTAAACAAAATCAAGGGACTAAAAATTGGTTAGTGCGTGATATTTTAAGTATGTTAATAGAGCGTAAAATCCATTAGTGACATAGTACGAGTACAAACAAAACTAATTGAGATTTTTAAACATTAGGAATTGGACATTGACAAAAAAGTAGAATTCTCCTATAGCTAAACATTAAATAAAATTATAAGTAAGTTGAATCTGTACAATGAATATTTTTTGGAATTTGTAGTCATTATTAATACAGGGACCGAATCTATTTTTTTTACCTATCTGTTTGTTTATTTATCTGTGACCCCATAAAAAAAACTACCTGCTTAATATCTGGATATACTTAGTTTAGTTTTTACCAGGGATGTTAAATTTCGTTTTCGGATTGGATACGGATATAGGAATGATTATTATACCGGATACGGATATGAAATCATTTCGGATTATCCGTTAGTTTCGGATTATTTCGGTTACGGATATTAAATTTGTTAGAAATTTCAAAAGTAAAATACAAAAAGAAAACAAACAATGCGCGCGGCTTGTGTGTCAAACTTGTCATAAAGTGTCTCAATTAGGCTCCGCCGATTATCCGATATTATCCGAAACTTTTATTTCGGATTCGGTTACGGTAATGGATAATTTTTTATATCGAATATCCGATAGTTTCGGTTACGGTTACGGAGCTCAAGTTTAGTTCATTCATTCATCCCTGGTTTTTACTTTATAAAAATAACTAATTTCTGAGAAATACACACAAATCGGTAAAACGTATCTATGGAAGGAACAGGAGCTGTGCGAGGGTCAGTTGCTAGTGATAAAATAAAACTGAACACTTATATCACCATACTACCCTAGGCCAAGAGTCGCGAGTTCATTCCCTGCTAAGGTCAAAATATGTAGTATGTATAGTACCCCGCAACAAAATAGCTTGAAAGTGGAAAATCAAAAAGAGATGACTATATGCCACTACTGGAAAAGAAAACTTCATAATAATTTATAGCTACAAAACTAATTGCGTCTAAAATTTAAAAAGTGGAATAGGCAATAAATACATAATAAACATAATCTTCCATGTTTGTTTATTTCTTACTTATGAGTGAAGTTCTTATTAATTCTATTTTAATAAAAAAATTTACGTTTTCATGTAGGTAAGTAAGTTCGCTTGTTTAAAGTCTTTATAGTCGACGACACGTTTGGCGCAGTTTGTAGAAACCTTATTTCTTGCACCAGCTGTCGCGGGTTCGAGTCCCGCTGGGGACATTCATTAGTTAAAAACTCGGATGTTTGTACTCCAGTCATGGGTGTTTATTTTACAATATGTATGTATTTAAACTTATATATGTAATATATCAACTATCCGGTATCCGTAACACAAGTTTCGTAGCTTACAACGGAACTAGATGGCGCTTATTTATAATGTATATGGCATTGACTCAAACTATTCTCGGCGAAGAGGTGACTTAAATGGGTTATTTGATAGTGTCTAGTGATTTAATGTTAATTGGTTAGAATCTAGTTTTCACAGAGTTTTCACGCACAAGTAAACACTAAATTTAATAATAACGAAGGCTAGAGCTTAGATTACATACGAAAATTAGTTAACATTTCCTTAAAAGTTCCATAACCTTATTCAGAAATAATAACATTAATATATGCATAATTCAGATTATTATAATAATATTAAATTAAGACATTCAAAAATGAATTAGTGAATTATTCAATCACAGTAGTTGACTAGTGTCGGAACCTTAGTAAAGTTTTTTTTGGTAAGTGCAATATTTGCCACCTAATTACAATTATTTTACTATACATTTTTTTGTCTGTCCATTCCTTTGAGAGTTTGACATATATACGCGAAGTTTACATTTCGTTTACTCTTAAAATGATAAATCCAAAAGTTTGTGAATAATAAAGTGGATGTGATTATATCTTTTTCTCGTTCGCTGAACGAATTTAAGTACCTATCATTGGAAATTGCTTATGAGGTGAAGCGAGTAAATAAGTACTTAACACACTTCTTATATAATTGAAACAGTTTGTATATGTGTGTGTTTTTATGTATTTTTGTATTTGTAGTTCACATCAAAATACCTGTACGCATTTAGATGAAATTTAGTATATAGATAGACAGTGATTTGGAGCAACAAATAGGCAATTAGAAATATATAATATACATACATTTATTATATAATAAAAAAACAATTTGTTTATTTTTTGCATTGTAAATAAAAAACACCTAAATTGCTGCTCATAAATGTCGCTCGATTAAAGAATCACATTATAATATTACATAAAAAATACTCCGAACTAAAAATATAATATATTCTATACTTTCTATAAACAACAATAATTTCAATTTATTAAAAAACTAGCATTTCCCGCGGCTTCGCACGCGTTCTAAAGATTGGAAACCAATTTCTTTTTGAGTCGCGCGTACCTCGCAGAACTAACGCCCACCCTTCTTCAACATTTTTCATTGATGCTCCTATTAGTCGTAGCGTGATTTAATATAGCCTATAGCCTTCCTCGATAAACGGATTATCCAACACAAAAAAAATTTACAATTCGGACCAGTAGTTTCTGAGGTTAGCGCGTTCAACCAAACAATCAAACAAACTCTTCAGCTTTATAATGTTAGTATAGAAGTTTAGATATTTTAATATCAACTTCAAAGCAAAACGTGTTTATATTAATGCTATTAAAATAGGCAAAGACAAAACAATTCATTAGCTTTTTCTTATCTGTTTGTCAATCGATTTTCTTTTTTTTTAATCGATATTAACCAGCTCTAGTGTTGACAATTAAAAAAAGTAAAAACAACTTAGTATTTTATTCATAATTTATAATACTTTTATAATTTAAAAAATGACAATTGAATCGGACAAAAAATAGTATAAATAAAAGCGTACAAATAAATAAAGTATATATTTAAATACCAGTTAAGTAACTTTAATGTTGAATATTTGAATACTTAGATACTATTACTCCACCATCGGCCACCATTGGATCGAGCACTGTTAGTCACTGTCTAAGCGACTAATGACGCCATATTTCATGTACCCTTCCCGAAGGGTAGCGTGCCAGCCTAACTGAACTATTGGTAAGATTCACTTTGTGATAGCGAAATGCCATTACGATATCGTTGATTTTTTTATATATATTGGGCAAATTTGGTTTAAAACATTACTTTCTAATATTACTTTACACATTTTGCTAGTATTTTTTTTAAAGAAGAATATGTATTAAAATATTTGACGGAAGGCTTTGGCACTGAAAGCATTCGTACTTTTAACTAAGTAACTTTAAAAAAAACCTTCGTTTATAAACTAAGTCAATATTTAAATAAAAACTATTGAGTATTTAAAAAATGGTTATTAATTGATTCGTGTACCTTCTGTAATTATTTTTTACTGTTTAATAAATTATGCTTAATCAAACAATTTACATAATATACAGAATTCATACTTTATCACCTTACTTCATGACGAGGGTCCTCCATCCTTAAAATTTGAAAACTCCTTTAAAATTTAATCACCCTGCCTTTACCTTTTATTCTACAGAAACTTATAAATAGACAAACAATTCAAAAAATTATGGTACACCTAAGCATGTACTATATACGTATACTTTCTTATGAATTTAGTAAAAAAACAGCGAAATTACATACGGCCGAATCAATTTAACTTATTTGTATATATATAAAAGTAAAAATTCTACATCCGGCTCTATACAATGCAAAACAACGTGTCATCCTCTAGATTATTTAATTACTAAACTACTCAGCTTTTACGATTCAGTATATCGCAATCACACGAGATCGAGTAATTTATTCCTTTCGACTTTATTGCGCAGTCGTACTGGTCGCTATTAATTTGAGCTCATCACATGAAGTTTTAAAATTGTGTTATTTACTATTTTATTAGAGATAATATGATTTTAGATGATGTATATTTTAGAAGACTGTTTTTTAATTATTTTATTTTGTTATTATTGATCGTTTTTCAAGTATTTTAATAAAATTGTACTTTTTTGAGCATGAACAAGTACAGTTGATTTATAAATGAAACTATCTTTTCGGATTTTGTCGCGGATTTATTATGATTTTTGGTTCCCGACGTTTCGGATGCTTTACAGCAATCATGGTCACGGGGCCCGCGACAAAATCCGAAAAGATAGTTTCATTTATAATGTTAAATATTCGCGTAAACCTAAGAAAGTATTATACACTTGATGTACATTATGGTTGTGGACGAGAGACGATAAGAGAGACGCTTTGCATTCACACACGACGCTCTATATAGGTATAAATCTTAATATAGTTCATAAACATATCAAAATTTATATAAATTACAAACATCACTCATATTGTTAAATTAACACATTTCAATATTAAAACAAGATTGTTATAAAAATAATTTATTATATTTTTTCTCTATGAATTAGATGTTCGAATCAAAAAGATTTGTACAAATAAACACAGTAGATAAAATCGATTAGTAATAGAGATAATAAAATAAAAAATTTCCATTTATTGTGCATCGATTGTCCTAAAATTTATATCATTAGACTCAATCTCGCGAATTAAAACAGGATTCGAAAAGAAACTAGTTACGACAGTCGATCACGGCGAGTTACTCATACTATTAGACAGTACATTACTAAAGGCACTAACGTAAAAACTCCACGTCAGTAGTTTTTAGGTATTTTTTTTAATTCATCCATTATAAATTATTAAAATTATAAATTATGTATAAATCGTTAAATGAAATAGATTTCAGTTTTTAAATACAAATTAAACTTTGAGCAATTATTTTTTTTAATTTCGTTTCAATAAACTACAACTCTTTATTTAAACGAAATCACTGACGAAACCTAGTAAAGTAAAACGCTCTCGATATCGAGTATCGAGCAGTTGTATAGTAGAAGTAGGCATCGATTACCGTTACGCGACAGAAATACCATAAAGTAGTACGATGAAACGAAAAATAAACGTCCAATTAGACTTCATTAAAACCATAATGTTTCCGGTGGTATATGAAGAAACTCGCTTCGTCTCTATGATACCGCTCTAAGAGAAACTCCATTTTAGTAATTGTTTAATATATTATTTAAATTGTGTAGAATGAAAAGTAACCTAACAGTTTCATGCTACTCCTGTTACCGCTACCGATTGGAGAACGAATCGATATTATTTGGTTTTTAGGGTATTTGTATTTTATTGTTGGTCCTCGGTTCGAGTCCCGGGTCGTGCAAAATTTAATTTCTGAGTTTTCCTGTTTAGTAAGCCTCAGTTACAGGAGTTGGGAAGTTGGCGGTGTGTCATCCCCGTGCCTGTGCCTTAGCTCTCACTGGTCGTGTCGATTAGTCGTCCCACTGAAGTATGAGAGTGATAGGAATCTACGCGTACACTTGTGAACTATAATATCTCTTGCGCGCAGTTGTCCAGTCTCATTAAGATTGGCCGCCGTTGCCGGAGTCGGTCGGAGAACATTATTATTATTATTTTATTTTATTACAAGCACATAATTTTTATTTCTTAATTTTGAAAATTATATTGTAATGCTATTAAAAACATTTCTAATTATATTGCGTTATGTTGAAACTACTTACTACTTTCATAGATTTATACGTAGAATATTTGGCATTGTAAACAAAACTTTTTTTAGATTATTTTAGCGGATTTGTTTTCATTTTTGATTCCCAACGTTCTGAAAGCCATACGGCAATCATAATTAGTAAGTGCTGACTGTACCTACTATATAATAACCTTTGAGACGTCGAAAGCCGTGAATCGTGATTGTTGTAAAGCATTCGAAACGTGGGGAACCAAAAATCTAAACAAATCCGCGATAAAACCTAAATAGTGGAACCATATTGAAATTGTAACCAAATGAATTTACATAACAAATTAATATCTTTTTGTTAAATAAATCTATTATGTTTAAAACTAATTTAAAAACAGCAAATTTAAAAAAATGTTATTTCTAAGGAAACAAATCGATAAGGCGAAATAAAGTATAATAAAAATAATCTTAATTAATTTCGTCTGGATCATCTCATAAAATAGTATAGAGAGGACATTAGAATGACTCTAATTGCTTATATATTTGCACATTTCCATAACACATAAATGTTTGGACAGCAACGATCGCATTCTTCACGGACTAGAAAGAACAGATGCCGGTGTGCCTTTCACAAAAAAAAATTAAAATATTAGACTTGAGGCGCTTTCACACTTGATAAAGGGTCAATTTAAGTGATAATATTTATTATAGCATTTGTATGACGCGAAGATTTTCTATGATTTTGTTTCATGTAGGTTTATGATATACTATAGAAACTAGATAAACAAAAAGATATAATGCCAATACTAATTTCTAATTATTGTCAGTTAGGATTTAACCTCGCACTAAATTTCCGATATATTTTTTTCTTCTTATCAGGTTTAGGGTCTCTTACTGAGCATGAAATCACAAAATGCTGAAAGATCCAGGTGGAGCTTCAAGCGTAATCTTAAAACAAAGTTTTTGGTCTATATCTCAGAAACTATGTACATACTTTAGAGTCAACTTTATTGAAAGTTGAAACCATTATTGTAGCGAATACGTTTTTTCCCTGTAATCTTGTTTGTAAAACTTACCGTTTACGATTTATTGGACATGCATTTTATTGATTAATCAAATATTTTGAGCCTACTAAAAATTGTAATTATTTATTTATTTATAACAGATTGGGAAACAAATAGCATTGATAGTACAGATAATTAATACAATAAAACTAATTTCATATTACTTATGTATTAAATGAATAAAAAACATGTATATATGGAGATAAAATTTTAAAAAGTCATACATATCGTACTTAATTTTTATATCTAGTTCCAATAGTTATAATCTGCAAAATTTATTCAAATATATAGATATACACGCCCTAACATGTTTTCGGACATCTCATTAGCGCGACTGGTACATTAACGATGTAATTATATTTCGAGGTTTATTTCCATACTTAACAAAATAACTGGTTGTGATATACTTTTAATGAATTCAGACATTGACGCTATGTTCTATTTGACCATTAATTTTTACTAGCGACTCATAGGCAGGTTGAATTTTTTTAGAGCAAAACCCTATATTTTCTAAATTCTAAGTAGTTGAAGTTACTCCTCATAGCATCAGCTATCTGCCAGTGAAAGTTTTTCTAAAATTTATCTAGCCACTTCAAAGATTGACTACAGACAGACAAAAAGGTTAAATTTTGTTTAAATTGTGTTTTTCTTAAAAGTAGGTACCATACGGTACCGTACGCGTTTAGTAAACAGCTGTTATGTTGATACTATAAACAGAAAACAATTTTATTTGTATAGATAATTTGATTACTTTAAGTCCTCGTATCTTTATTTACTAAAAACAGAGTATATACGTGTAAATATGAATATTAAAATAATGAGTTATCTATACAGTAAAATATGAATATTACTAGTTTCTTGAAATATACATACGCGACATTAAGTTTTATTTATTCTTATACAACTGTTTAGTGTAAAGACATTTTAAAGTATCAACTCGTATTATTATATTATTACAAATGAGTGATGGTTGTTAGTTTCGAGTTTTATACTCTATCACGCAAAAACTGCTGAATGGATTTTAATGAACTCTACATTAATTTAGTTATATTTCAGAATAACGCAATCTATAGTATAAATATAGTAATAGTAATACATAATAAACTACGTTATGGGAAACTTCCTCACAATTTTTTACGTTTATAATTGACGCATTGTAACGTGAATCGCTGGCGTTACAATTCGTTTGTTGTTGATCTCTCTGATATCCCTAACATTATCCTTCTAACTATGTATAGAACTAGATAGTGCTGTGTGAATACCCTAACATTTTTTAAAATTCTCTATTCATAATCTATAATTAACAAACAAACACACAAACACACATGGCACACTAATATGTATATTCGATGTCATCATATTTTATTATATAGCTTCCTTTTTTTTTGTAGTTGTTATAATAATACTTAGATTTTTGTTGTTTCCTTACTTTAGTTTAATATGTGTAAGAAATTTTGTTGTCATACATGACGCTTGCGAGGTGGGCGTTAATAACTGCGACACAGTTTTATACTAATGCAGTTATTATCGTTATGATGTTTCTGTCATACATGTATTAAATATTAAATAAATAAAATAAATCTTCAAATCTATAAGCAAATTAAATTCATAGAGAAATTACATGGTACTCGTATTTTGAAAGGCCAGAATGTATGTTTTCATTTATTATTTTATAAAAGTACTAGAATAAGCGCGAGCGAAGCCGCGGGTTCTGCTAGTAAATGTATAAATCAACTTGACAAATTATATACTAAAACCTTCCTCTTGAATCACTCTATCTATTAATAAAACCGCATCAAAATCCGTTGCTTATTTTTAAAGATCTGCACAGACATACATAGGGACAGACAGACAGCGGGAAGCGACTTTATTTTATACTATATAGTGATAACCTATTTTAAAATTTTACTATATTTTGTGTTACTTACATCAAAGTAAGAGGTACACTCGTACAGTAAGTGTTATTACAATTTAACACGATAGGAAAGGCAATTAATAACTTAACATTTACATTTAACGGCGTGCGGTTAAGAGGTGATAAGGGAATATATTGTAATTTAAAGCGAAATGAAGTTGAGGCATATGCACGGCAATTGCATAGTCAAGTACCTAATTAAAATAAGACATTATTATTCTGAAAGTTTCTATATATTTGTTTGTTTGTTACTCCTTTACTCCGAAACGGCAGGATGGATTTCGATGTTTAACCGACAGATATACTTTGTTATTGCATATTACACATACGCGTTTAACGCCTAGGTTAGAAAATATGATTCAATGAACGTTACTTCTAGCTTAATAGTATCTTTGCGATCTGCATATTATGATACCAAATACTAGGTTTCAAAGCCGCCTTTAAGGCATAAAAGTGCTATAAAAAATGAATTTTTAATATTGATTTAAATTTGTATAAAGTCTAAAAATTACATCAGGTTCAACGAGAAGTGTGAATAATGAAGATAATTTAAACTATAATACAATTTATATAATCTTAACTATTTATAATTAAGTGTAGTAAGAGATGAGTATAGAGCTTTTAAGTATTTTACAATAAGATCGTAAAGGAAATGGAAAAGCTCGGTAACACATAAATCAGTTCTTCAATAAAGCTCTAATAACGGGCATCATTTGAATAATATCATGTCAATTAAGGCAGCGCCCACTGCTCATAGCACTTAGTATATAAAACAGCGGAGACCTCCGATAACTCGCTAGGTGTCGTGACGGACGCGCGTTACTAAGACACGAGGTGCGGCTCAGGCCTATTGACCGCGGTTCACTCCGCACAACCAAAAATCTTCACACGTATAAACAAAATTGTAAAACTATCGAAATGTACGCTATACATCTACGCCTAAATATGCAAGTAGTAGAGGTGAAAATGAAGCGAGAAGCAATGGAAGAGAAAACCGCGATACGTCACCGCTAAGTCCCGAGTGCGTACAAATCACGTTTCGCGCGAATCAATACTTAAGTTCAGGCGATCGTCTCCCTATATTGCAGGGTAGTTGGGGTGGTTATCGACCGCACCCACCTGACCGGCACTAATCAGGGCTCATCCCGGACACCTACAATAATTGTACTTTACTGATATAGTGTTGCACAAACATAAAGAGATTTGGCGATCGGTTTTGAACTATCTCAAATTCCTGATGACCCTCGCTTTGATATCTAACCCGTTAGTAATTGGGCTCTTCGATCAATCATTCACTAGTTTTTATCCACTCATTTATGAGTACTTATTCACGCTATTTGGTTTATCTCTTGTTACCTGTTATTCAGAAGGGTACATTAGGTAAAATCATGTTGATACTAATTTACTGTAATACAGTATATATACTAAGTACTTTATTTAAATTCAAGAAAAAAAATCACTTTCTTCTTTTATCTACTGTATTGTAATAATGGTTTAAAAAAGGTCTACACAAAGTTTTGAAATAGCTTATGTAAGGTAGCCACAATAAGTATTATTATCTATTTTAAACATAGTCAAAATAAATAATAAAACATTTCCGACCAATTAATCGATTTAAGAAAAAATTTTAACGATATTTTTATTACCTTAACCCTCATTTTGACGCGGATTCTTCTACGCTTCTTTTCCCTAGACCTATTCTAGTCCTAGACTTAGCCTATTATTATTGCTAATATGTTTTATTACAGGATAAAATATGGTTGTTTTAGAATAAGTCAATGATTGACGACACGTTTGGCTTAGTTTGAACCTACTTTCTTTCGCCAGCGATCGCGAGTTCGAGTCCCCCTGGGGGCATTTATAATATGTATGTATTTAAGCTTATATACATATGTAGTAGGTATATCAACTATCTGGTATCCGTAACACAAGCTTCCTTCGTAGCTTACAACGGAACTAGATGGCGCTGTGTGTAATAATGTCCCAACATATTCTAAGTTTGTCTTAAATTGGGCTAAAATACTTACAAAAATAGAAAAAATATAGCGTATAATAAATTGTTATAATTTATATTTTTAACGAGAACCAGAATAAATCTTGTAAACATCCCCTTCCCAAAAGGGGCAAAGCGAACTATTTTCCATGCAAGCAATCGCGGGGCAATTTAGTGGCGGAAGCAAATAGAAGTCATGTCGGGCAATCTGAGGCGCGTAACGCGAACGTCACGCGACTGTACGCAGTGCCCATATTTTATAAGGGTCCTGCATGCCAATATTTTTATAGAAATTTATATACATACGTTATACCATAGATTTTCCCTTTAAAATTATATTTTTATCTTTATTTTTGGTTGTCCAGACGGACGTTGTCCATACGGACTGGAAGACAGGGGGAGGTTTTGTTGGTTTTTAGTGGTAGCACTGGCCTATTTTAAGCCGGTGAATCCCTCATATCTGGTGGTATGTGTGTATACATGGTATACATACATAGGTAAACATTTCCCCGTTAAAAAAAGGTGGAATGTTTGGAAATAAAGAGATACCTTGTATTTATCTGCTTCATCCAATATCATCATCATAGTCATCATCATCATCTGTTGGACATGGTTCACTGAGCTCAATCTCAACTTTATGCTACTGCCAACCATTTTGTTAGCTGTTTCTTGCCACTTATAGCCATATTAATTTGTTTTTTGGGGGTTTGTTTTTATCCCAGGAGATGTATCCCTTCTCTTTTTTTTCTTTTTCTTTAAAAATCGTAAATCATTAATTCATCACATCTCGTCCGAAACTGAAAATTATGTGACGCTATAAATGATTCCAGCTTATATTATAGCATTAAATATATCAATACTGAAAGTAACCAGCTCTAATTTCCGACCCCAGAATCCGAACTCGTAACAATATTTTACGTTATATAGGTACCTATCTATTAAACGATAAATACGTTTTTTGCACGGTTTAGGGCTATCCCTTTTTTGCGTGTAAATGTAAGTAATGAGGTCCTTTTTTTTAAATTATATTAAATTTTGTTACAGACATTATGCATATTATATGAAGGAAACACTTTGATTTGTTTAATCAAACAAATATCCTATTTTCATAGTTTATTTAACAATTGTTTATAAGGTTTTTTAAGTTTCCTATTGAATCCAAAAGCTTCACTTGGTAAGAGAAAGCACGCTACGCTTTACATTATTGGCCCTTAAATTGTGTAATTACTCGCACTGCGTGACCCCGTGCCTTGTTCGCAATTACCCTAAGCGTAGAACTAAATTACAACTTGTATTTGGTCTTATTAAAGCTCGAATTAACGTATTGATCGCCCTCTTCGATAGTGCACGTACTATTATGTACTAGATATGAGGTAATGGAAATAATAAATTAACATTTACGGCTTATTTGTGTGATTTTACCATTTATATTTTGGTTTTTTATAAAATTTCGTAATGAGAGAGAAACAAAGATTTTTTATAAATGACACCTTTCGCTATGACTTATTTAAAGTTTAAAAATTTAGCTTTTAAATACATATTATAAAATAAAAAACCCACCTAAGTCCGTTATAGAGTTTGAAACCATCCAACTGATGTAACACAAACCGATTTCATTGGGAAGGCAATAATGCGAAAATGGTTTAAGACCCCTAAAACTTCATGAAGTCTTTTATGAAGTCAACTTAAATAAATTTTGACTGTTAAAATATATCTCATATCTAAGATATATAATAATATTCACCGTTAAAACGTACCTCGCTCAAACTCACTTGAGTTAAATAATACATCTAATAAATGTACATAATATACGACAGTTACGAAAACATATTTCACTTACAACTTAAGTTATAAATATAAATAAATATGTTAGGACATTCTTACAACAGCGCCATCCAGTTCCGTGGTAAGCTACGATGCTTGTGTTACGGATACCAGATAGTTGATATACTACATATATAACTGTTTTAAATACATACATAATATAAATATAACGAGTTGGTCGTAGATTCTGTCGAGGTACGTACAAATCTTTATATAGTGACACTACAGTAAAAGGGATCAAAAGAGAGCAAAAACAAAACTGCGCTAATGCTATCTACCCCAAATATGAAAAGGGTTCACTACAGAGGGTGAAGATTACATGTCAAGTTGTGGATCTAACTAAAACATTAAGAAATATCATATATATTTTTAGGAAAATGTAATTAAAATATTTAATAATATATTTAATACTAGCTGCGCCCCGCGGTTTCACCCACGTAGTTGCCGTTCCCGTGGGATTACAGGGATAAAAAGTAGCCTTTGTCCTTTCTGAAGGTCTTCTCTATCTGTGTACCAAATTTCATCGAATTCGGTTCAGCGGTTTAGGCGTGAAAGCGTAACAGACAGACAGACAGAGTTACTTTCGCATTTATAATATTAGTTAGGATTAGGATTGTTGTGTCTGTCTATCTGAGATCGCATCAAGAGAAAACCGGTCGACAGATTTTGATGGAATTTGGTATGATGATAGGTTATCCATCTCTCTATCTACGATATAAAATTATCTGCAAAATTATCATCATCAAATTAAGTTTTTGTTTTTATAGGAAGGTACCTACTTTGTTAACTTTTTAATAACTTTTACTTACCTACTAATGTCAGTCTATAAGTTTTTTTTATGTTGTCATGTCATAGGAATGCAGTGTTGCTTTTAATTAGGGCATCATTTAGTCTAGTATTTGTATTTTTTATTGTATATCACCTACTTTTGTATGAATGTATGCTCTGTTAGCCTATGTAGTAAATAAATAAATAAATAAATAAATAAATCAAAAAATACAAAAAAAGTATTATGTACCTTATATATTTTTATATTTGAATTTGGGACGCCAAATATATCTACGCATAGCAGCCAACTGTCACTAAAGCATACAAATTTGATCTCATCGAAGGGGGTTGACCGCCGCTTTATTTAGACGGGGTGATAGGAAATACGATGGACGAAAATATTTTGTAAGGTACTTAACGAAAATATGGAGCTTATCACATAAGTATATGTTGTAACATTATTCAGTGCTGGTTATTTACCCTATCGTACCTACTATTTATTAATATCATAAAAGTTTGTTAGGATGTATGGATGACTGTTGCTTTTTTTATGCAAAAACTGATGACTGAAAAAAATTGATAAAACTTAACAGTAGCTTATACATTAGACATGCGGAGCCACGAGAGAACAGCCAGTCTGTATTCGTTCACTGCTGGACATAGGCCTCTCCTATGGCACGCCACTTAACTCGATCTTCAGCTCTTCATCCAACCGCTGCCAGCCACTTTTCGTATATCGTTGCTCCACCTAGCTATAGGACGTCCTACACTTCTCTCTCTCCACTCGAGAACCCTTCTACTCCATCTGTTATTGGTTCTGCGACAAATGTCACCAGCACACTTGCTAATTCTTTGGGCTAGATATTTGTGTAGATTTTCCAGAAATACAAATTATGTATGGCGTCTATGTATTTTGTATAAGCTTTTAAAACTGACACGAACTCGCAATAAAAATAGACTAAAGAAAATATTAGTAACTCAACCAGATATGCTAAAAACTCCATTTATGTTTGTGTTTCACATAACATGTAAAATACTATCGTCACTATAGTTTATTCATTTTATCATGCCAAATCGCAAATGTTACATGAAACCAAATATGTTTTCAGATTCGAAACAATGCAGTCTGTACATTGCTATCTCACTCAATCAGTTATTTATATCTATATAATAGCGAGTACGTGTTTAGGCGTTGGGGAGGGGGTGGTACTGACCACCCTTAAATTTAGGGAGGGTGAGACGCATCGAACTACTGCCTAAACGCCCGTTCTATTTAATTTTGGAAGTACATTTTAGAACAATATAATATATTATTAATCGTATTAAATTAATATTAAGTAGGTATAAATATGTATACCTAAATGATTCTACCCCTAAGCCACTGATACAAAAATGTACGAGTATAATAAGCAAACCCTAGGTTTCGCTTCTGAAGTTTTCATGTACAAAGCTCAATTTCAGTATTATACCACTTGTTAATACAGTGAAAGAAAACGAGCTTTGTAAAGACGTGTGAAGTTCGCCATCCTGCCTCCCCCTCGTACTGAGGGGAGGCGCGTAGCCGACAGTTCGACATTAAATCCGGCATTATTATTTATATATTTTATATGAAAGCGCGAAAATCTATTGAATTGTCATAATACTAAAATAATAATTATTAAATTTTAATGATAACACCCAAAACACAACATTAAAGGTAAATCAAAACAAAATAAGTCCTTGCTAAACCGTTAAAGCTTCACCATAGAAAAATTGTAACTATAACTCTTTTATTTGCATCCTATTATTTTCGCTAGCATTATACTCGTATATGGCCGTCATATGAAGGGGTGGAGTTGACCACCACGCTAAATTTAGACCGGTTGTAACGCACCGGAACGACGACGAGACAGAAAATACGCGTACATATAGGTCATGGATAGTGCAATTTATGTGTTTTTGTTTTTATAACTTAGTGCCTTTAAAAGCTTTACATTGTGTTTATTATTTTTAGTACTGTTTAATTTACTTTACTTATGAATATGTGATATGTCATTAAATCTTGAAAGTCTAATACAACTAGTCATACGTATATTTGATGATGATCAATCTGAAAGGTAGAAGAAGTTAAAGTGAAAGTTGGAACTCCTCAATTAAATCTCATACTCCTTCGTCTATTATATTTTTTGACGAATTTGACCGTATAAGAGTATTTGCAATCAAATACGTATGATTCAATGAATATTCAAAAGGCTGTTGTTAAATGCGTGCTAATTCCATAAAACTTATATAAATAAACCAAAATGGAAATATAAAGCGAAGCTAAATGTAAAAGTAATGTATCAAGGAAAAAATAAACCGCTGAAAATCGAAGTGTTTTTTGTATTGTTTGCAATACGCGATTAATTATTTTGTTTACGCGGTCACCGCGGCGCGGCGTCGCGGCGGGTCGAGCTACAAAACAAAAAGTGAGAAATAAAAGCTTTTATCAAGAACAGTAATTTAAAGTATTTCTATATAGTTATCTATATATTGTATTCTATTCACCCCTTTTTAAAGTCCCACTGCTGGTCACGGGTTTCGTTTCAATACGAAGGGAATCAGGCCATAGTCCACCATACTGGCCAAGGGCAGGGTGGCGGACTGTACAGTGTACATGCCTTTCAAACACTTGCCAGGATTAGACATGCAAGTTTCCTCACGATGAATGATGTGATCGCTGCCAGGATATTTCAACATATAGAATTATTGTTAATTTGCAATTTACTTTTAAAACGGAGAGATTAAGATAAAATATATATATATATATATATATATATATATATATATATATATATATATATATATATATATATATATATATATATATATATATATATATATATATATTAGTCCCGCTGTGTTTCTTTCGCCAGTTCTTCTCAGGTCAGATGTTTCTTCTTTCTGGACGTTTAGTAAGAAATTGTAACAATTTTTATACTGAATAAAATATTTTGATCCTTCACCTTCCTTCCTTCCTTCACCTTAAGACAAGTAGTCTTCGTAAATGATTCGCACATGAATAATATTATAGATGTGCGAAATTCGGGATTTGACCCCTTAGACTCGATTTCTCAAGCGAGAGCGTTACTACTGGACCACAACTACCTCTATACTACTTTATTTCTATACTACTTTATTTCTATACTACTTTATTTCTATACTACTTTATTTCTATATATTATGTTTCGTTATTATTTGATTTATTTTGTCAATGCAGACACTCATTAAGATGTCGTTTGAATAGGTAACATGATACTCCTTGAAAAATACTAATAAGTACGTATAACAATTATCACTAATATGTATGTACCTATTTATAAAAACCTAACTCATAACGAGATGCTACAAACTACCTTTTTGGATTTTTCGCGAAATTTTATTTATTTGTGTTTCTTAGCCATTTGAATGCTTTATAGCATCATAATTAGACTGTTAGTACTGTCATATTCATGTGACACATTAACTGGAAGCTCACGTAACATAACCAATTAAAATATTACGCTTAGTAGCCCGCATTGCAGAGTTGTTAAAGTTAATCGATCTTTGATAATAAGTACCTCAGTGAATTATTGCAAATCTTAATATATACCTACATATAATAAAATAATAATTTAGTCAAACCTGTACATTGAATTGTTATTACCGATGCAAAATATCTAATTTTGGAGAAATCTATACTAATTGTTAGAGCGTACCTAGGGATTAACCAGAGCGGAGCGAGAGGGTTCTTAGGTTCTTAAAATTTGTTTTTTTTTTAATTTAAAAAACTACTTTGCTTTAAAAATTTACTGATAACACAAATACCAGATATAACCAGTACTGGTTATAGAACAAAAAAAGTTGACACATTTTTTTTCAGGAAAATGATTTAAATAGTATTATATTACAAATATTATAGTACAAATACTCATCTAGATTCAAATGTTCATTTTATTACTATATGAGCTTCGTTCAGGACGCGCTCCCCTCGTTGATTGCACCGTAATTTAACCATCAAACGTATTCTTTTACGTTTCACTTGTTAGAGTGCACCTGACATTGCAATTTACATGTGAGGGTTGGTAACGCAAAAGATCTAATAATTAACTTTTTATACTCAAGTATAGTACTCCTTTTAGTTTCATGGCAACATTAGTACCTCTATTAAATAGTAACATTGTTCTCATTTAAAAAACTATAATTTATATTTTAAATTCCAAATAACTCTGTCTCCTACATGAATTTCATTGACTATTGATATGTGATACCATAGATTTGTATAATGTGACATTTTGTATGTGTACGGGCATATCGGGGATCCCGAGTTCGAATTCTGGCTCGAGCCAAGTTTAGTATTTTTGTTAAGAAAGTCCAGTACCTCACAGTCTGGAGATGAAAAGTTGGCAGTGTGTCATCCCCATGCCTCGGAGAGTACGTAAAGCCGTCGTCCTGCACCTTAGCTTAGCACTTGTCGCACATTAATGCACTCATCTCCTGCGCAGATCTCAATGTCTCAGCAATGATCTCAGTAGCCTGAGACTTAATGAGATTAATGGCCGCTGTAGCAAAAATCGGTTGGGACGACATTATTAGGACATTCTTACACTATAATGCTTATTAATATTTGTTGTTTTATTGAATGTTTTTGATAATATAGGTGTACTTAAATCAAAAGAGCTTTTATTTTGTTTTAACGCGCTTATCTTAAGGACCATTAACTCGATTAGAATCTTTCATGTGGTATTTTATACCTTGTTTATTGAAGGAGGTTATAGGCTACATCGAATATCATACTACGGATCTTGATAGTGTGGCAATTATAAATACATAAACTATGATGACGAACTTGTAAGAAATAAACATGAACTAAACAGGCTTTCTTAATTTTTGCTGATTCACAAAGTGTTTCCGTCGCCTTCATAATACGTGATTCACGGAGCTACGTGTAATTCAGTGCGTAATGTTAAAGTAACAAGTAAGTAATGAGGATCTTGTGGTTTCCTTTCTCTTTTACTCAACATTAAGCAATGATATTTATCATTATTCAAGACTACGTCATCGGGTAAAACCAATCATCACTACATATTATAAGACAAACTCTACCGCGTTTGTCTGTCTGTTCGCGATGAACTCGAAACTGCATCAATTTTAATGCTGTTTTAACCAATGAATAGAGTTTTTCTCGAAGAAGGTTTTAGTCGCTAGTTGTACACAACATTTGTAAGTGAATGGTTTATGATAGGTTTTCAATGCAATTCAGTTCAATTATTTTGCTCAATGGTTTCTTTTAGTGCACAATTTACTTCGCCAATGTCGCGTAGAAGAAAATACATTATATAGACTGACCAGTAAAAAAACTACTATTTACTTATGAGTAGTTAATGACTGCGTTTCTATTTAGTACAAAAATGATCTTCTTTTTGAGCGACAAAAAACATAATGATTTGTATATTACGCAATATTATCATTGTGTAACAATTTTGATGTTAATTAATTTATTAATCAACATAACTTTATTTAATTTACTTTATTTGATTATCTAATTATTTTAATTAACTAATTTAATTTAAATGATAGCAAATTTAATTAAATAAAAAATAAAATTCAGAATATAAATCATACTAAAATAAAAAATAAACTATTAACGTAGAACAACTATATTTAAATAATCTTGAAGTAACTTCACATAAGGTACTCCTACTAAGTAGTTGTCTAACAGTAATTAAAATAAAGCTAATAAGCGAAAAGTCAATGCACCCCTGCAAAATATATTTCATATTACGTACACATCAGTACTTTCTCCCACCCCCCACCCTGCGGGGGGATGCCAGGAATCAAACGGATACATCGATTCCGACAATAGTCCAAGATGAGACTTGCAAGTAGTGAAAAGTGCCTAAACACGATGACATTTACTAGATAGCATCCATTGCTTCATTTTAATAAGAGTTTTATGGGTTTAGTTTAAATAAGCAAGCAGTGTAAACTAATAAACTGCTATCATAAAGTTTTAGATTTTTTTCAAAGAAATTAGCTAATTTATAACGTTATATTTTATGTTATTTAATATTTTAATTAGTAAATAATATGCTATGTATATTGTATATTATGTTTAATTTTTTAAATTAAAAAAAAGGTACACCATAAACAACCAGCAAAAAACTTTTTCTTAACTCAATACACCAAAATAAGTTACTAATCCGCTTGTTGCAAAAAATATTGCGAAATCTTATAAGGGTGGTAAAAATAAGATTTTTAAAAATAAGTTTAATGACAGGGGGTTTGTCATCGGCACCGGCCTCGTGACGGATCGCCGCGGGGGTGATAATGCGTTTCTACCCATACTTGGCTAAAGTCGATAATTACTGTTTTTGTTACTTTCATGATAAGTTAACTTTCATGAAGAAATTTTAAATATAAAACACTGCTTAATTAAGCCAGGGTGTCATGTTTGCATATTTGCAAAAAGTTTTTCTAATCAAAATCGATATATGAAAGAGAGAAGTAAGTGTAAATATTCAAAGTGTAGTATTAAAAGCATATAAAGTGACAAATGTAATAAAAAAGAAATCACCAAATTCACCATACCGTACTCTATGCTCTACACAATATTAAATATAGGATGTCTAATAAAATTGCTAATAAAACTTCTCATATATAAAAAGCAATAATACTAGTTAGGTACTTTTTTAAGGGAAATTATTTTTTTTGCTTGAGTTTAAGGAATACTGAGTTAATAAATGCTATATTACGTAAAACCTTAGTTATCAACATTTCATACCTAATAGTTAGTTACTAAGCTAAATTAAATACAAATAATATGTATACAAAGTAAACCCATATCTAGTAATATAATAACAGGTGTCTATCTTTGTTCCACGGTAATACTAAACTGATTTCGGGCGGGGGTGTACCGACATGACAGATGACCGTGAGCGACGACAGGGGGCAAAGAGGGGTCGAGGGAGTCCCCGTTAGATTTATTACGCAGATAATATTTAGATTTGCAAGTACAAGCTATCGATGTAACTGCAGTATAAATTATTCAGCAGCAATTATAAGGTATGGTAAAAACTGCTTATGACTTCTGTTATAAAGCCTAAGTATTTTAAAATATTTAATTAAGTTTAAAATGTCTGAAGAATTAAATCGTTTTTTAATTACTTCATTAAAGTCTTTTGTAATTAATTTACGTCGCTCTTTCGCTACGACTTACGAGAAAAATATTCCGCGTTTATGTTATTGGTCAAAACGATCACTTTTTTTTATCGATTTAGAAATATGTATTGATCAGTATCGAATAAATATTCGATATTATGTGCCTAACATAGCCGTAGTGTATCACGATTTATATTACTATAAAATTTATATTTATAGATAGTTAGGTAGATTTAACTTGATAAAGGATAAAATTATTTTAATTTCCATACTAATAACCCAATAACTTACACATTAATAATGGCATACGCAAAAAATTTGCATTATTATAACTATAATATGTTACACATTAAAACGTAACGGTATCGTTTATGCGACTTGAAATATTCAAATAGTCTAATATGAAACTAAAGATCGATAGCAGCATCAGTTTACTCGCGTCTAAACAAACTGGAAGGGGCCCGACACCATGACGGATGACCGCAGGCCATGACAGGGGTGGGGGCTGCAAACTTATTACGCAGATAGTACTTATTTACATTTAAAATTCACGCTAATACAAAGTACTATGGCGTATATAGTTGCATCACTAGTTTGGTTCCATTAAAAGATTATTGTAGTGACACTATAATATATTTACAGAATATATGTATGCGAAATTCATATAAAACAACTTTTTAAGTAGGTATGTAATATTCTTAAAACTTATATGTTTGATAAATCTAATCTCGTATTAAAAAAAAGTAGTACATTATCAAAATATATCTAGATTTAAGATGTTAGTTAGAACCTAAAATTGTGTAAGAAGTTCAAAACATACCCAAATACCGACTAAAATTCAAACTAAAAACGAAAACTTTCATAAATGACATAAAAAGCATCAAACCTACAAAAAGTAATAGTCATACGGAATAAAAAACTCAATTTTCACACAAAAACTGCCCTCCCCGAGCAATCGTAACGCGCACCGCAAACGGCGCAGTACCATCTATTACGCTACAACTATCATTACGGCCACTATTGATTCCTAATCCGCACTTCCTGATGTTACGTAACACCCTCACCCTCACCCACCCTCCGAGATTTACGACCCTCTTTGACGAATGATTGGCCGGCCTTTACAGATCATTTCTATTTTGTTTTCGAAACCGCTGTAGCATTGTGCTTTGAGATAGAAATATTTTGTACAGTAAGATAGTTTTAATAACTTTGCAGTTTTGTTTTGTTTATATAAGTGTTATATAGATTTTTTGCGAGAATATTTAAAAAATATGAATATAAATATTTAATATTTAAATAATGAGAAGTAAAAAAATCCCGAATCATTTTTATATTTAAGCTCACGTTCATTTTTTGTTGTGAATTTGTATTATTCACTTTTTCTAATTCTTATATTAGTATTTTAATAAGACATGAAACTTACAAAAAACCTCATAACCTCATACCTCGTAAACATAGTTATTAAATATCCTCTAAATTAATAATAAATATTTTTTTCGTGTAACGTACAACTATTAAAAAGACTTTTTTTGAAACAAGAAAATACCAAACAAAATATTATAAAAAATATTTAATAAAACGATCGTCTAAAATTGATAAAAAATGTTTATTTAATCAATTTGAATTCTTTATAAATTATAATTAAAAATACGACAAATAATAAAAATTACTTCTTTTAAAAAACTAACTACATCAAACGTGTTCAACATGAATTTGAACGCTGAAAGCTCGAGGTGTCAAAGCGATGCACTTGCCATACGGCAGCGCGAGCTTTCATAAAGTCCGCCGGCCAGTGGTCCGCCGCCGACAGAGGCGCCGCGGGCCGGCCGGTGGGCGTGCAGGCTGCACCGCCCCGCCCCCCGCGACCCCCCGCGCACTCACCCCCGCTGTTTATTCTCGGCCGAGTGGCGGGGCGACAGTCGCCCGCGTCACGCGCTACGGATAGCACGCGCGTCTCCCATCCACAAACATAAACAGCGAGGTGCATTCGTTATCGGACGTCACGTAAAAAAATTGTACGAATTTTTCCTTTGTCGTACCCATCCGCGACCCCGCGGCTTCGACCGGATAGCGTATGGGTGAAAAGCGGCGGTATCGCGGAAAATGCATTTCCCGGGTGCAAGGCGCAGGCGGTGCGGACGAGGGGAGGGTGCAAGCGATGATGGACATCGTATTGATTTCTATCTGCCCGCTCCTCCCTTATTGTGGCGATGCAGGGCGCGCCATCGATCGTTGCACCGGCCCTAAATTAACACCCCGCATGATCTGCGATCGTAATTACCCCATACCTCGATTTTTGCCGAAGTGTTCAAATACGTGTAATGTGTTAATCGAGTTTTCATTTACGACGTCACGTGGACGCGAGTACGAACTTGGATTTTTCGGAGCGCAAACGACTCGATAATAATTGATACGACATAATTATTTATTAATTGACTATAAAATTGAACGATTACCTAAATTACTCGTTTGTTGCCCCAACTATAAATACCTGCAGCTTGCACGTCGTATTTGAAATTGTATTGTGTTATGCAATTGAGTGCACTTATATTTTATTTTGTTTTTATTGTAAGTATTGTTAAAATTCGCGAACAGTGATTCAATTTGGACTTGCAGTTAAAATTAATTTTGTAAGTGCATTTAATTTCAGTTTAAGAAGTGTCGTTTTATTTTATTCAATGTAATCGGTATCGTAATTAAATATTTTAGTCATTAATAAATAAAATTTATTTTGAACTAAAAGTTCTCGTTAGCATTTAATTCATATCAAAGGCATGAAATTGAAAATAAATTCTTATTCGGAAGTTTATAAATTAAACACACAAAAAAACCGTCGCTTCTCACCCTCGCTTTTACGGAAACGTTCAAAACAAAACGTGAAACAGCAATCCTAACACGCTCTTTTCTTTCAGGCAAACTATAAACTCAAAGCTTTAAGCCCAATAGGGTCATAGAATATAAAAATCGACAGAAGTGACAATTGCGAAAGTGGCGGGGTTAGGGGGTCGCGTGGAATGCGCGGGAGACCTGTATAGCGCGCGCGCACGCCCCGACACCGTGCCGCCCTGCGAACAGCCGGCCATGGCGACCGAGACCGGTGAGTTATCATTGTCTTTATTACAAATATTCAATTTAAAGGAAAAAACGCAGGCAAAAATACTGTTAGTTTGAGTAAGACTATTCAAGTTTATAATTTCACGCTTGGGTCAATTTGTGGTGACCCTACTTGCTGTGCGAGCGTTCGAGGGTTCGAGTCCCGCTGGGGCATTCATTAATACGATGAACGCGAATGTTTGTAGGTACTTGTTACTTATATTTATAATTTGTACCTATAATATAAATCAAAAATATGTGTATTGTATCAACTACGTGGTCGTATATACGCCTCGTATTATTATTAGAGCTGTGCGGTAATGTCCCAACACATTCACTCAAAGAATAGTTTCGATTCTTACAAGAAAACATTAGATTTTTCCATTCCAAAATATTCTTATGAGATAGACTCAACGTATAAAAGTGGCTTCTCAAAAGTCATAAATCAATGTACTTCTAGTCTCAATGTGTAGAGCAATTCTGCCAGCTGCATACTTTACATAAACATCGGGTTAACTCATTCGCATTTACGAATTCATGTTTGTAAAATCTCGAAACCGGCGCATAGCAAATATTAATACTTGATTATTCTAAATCCTTTCCTTATAAAAATAATGTCCGATCCCAATTCATTCGATATCTGATGTGAGAGAATTAGCTACAAACGTACTGCTAATGTTTTAACGTTAAAAATAATTCATTTTATTTTTTTTATAACTGTCCAGTGAAATTTTGGTAATAGTAACAGCCAGACTACTATATGGATAAGTATTCTAAAATCTTTGAATTCGATCTCGGTATCGATAATAGTGACTATATCAATAAGATTTTTCCAAAAATATACCAATACGAGTAGGTCGGTTAGAATTTTGCTATAATATGTTTAAAAATGTTTATGAAAGAATTATTTTTAATAATTGCCTTTGCTTTATTTTAACTAGATGTCAAGTTTTATACAAACCAAATTGTATACACACTTGTCATATGTATATATTAATTATTACCACAAAAAAAGTCTTCACTAAGTAAACTAGTACTAGATTAAACAGTAGCCCATGTTAAGAGACGTCGGATTCCTAACCGTTAGTAATATTTTATTTCAAATACAAGTTGTATGAATGACATTAATGCGAGTACATTTAAAAAACAATTGCATCATTCATTAACGTGTCATTGATGCTCGGTCGGGATAATCGAAAGTACAAGTACGTCAATGAGCCGTCGAACAAGTTTTTAAAACTGAAATGAAAAGTTTTTGGTGCGTATTTGTACGATACGCAATTGTTTACCAACAGAATCTATATGAGGAGCGTAACCGTCCAGTCACTCGTACGGTACATGAGTTCGTTGATATTCACCACCCCCACCCCCACCCCCCGTCTCCCCTGGATCATCCCAGGATCCCCCAGGACGAGGGTGGGTACGTTTAATGACGACGCTTTTATTTCAAGATTTCGAAGTGCGATATTTTTCTCGTACTTTAAATGTATTTCCTTTATCACTTCTTTTTAAAATCTTAGAGTTTCTTTTTACATTTGATATTTTTATGAAAGTATATTTTTAGTGGTTTAACTGATTTTATGGTTTATGTATTTTCAAGTGCTACATCATTTGAAGGATTGATTTGACCTCTTATCCTTATTACTAGTCTTTGTTTAATGGTTTTTTAAGACTTATATTATGGTGTATCTATCAGTACCAGTGGCAAAGTCTGGCAATATAGATGTTGTCGCATGGGTGCCCTGGTATAAGGCTCCCCTCACCAGGTTACACACGTATTTTCGAGAACGGCCCTCATAATAGCTTAAACAAAGTGCAAGAAATGTGTTCTAATTCACAATTATTTCATACTTAATAGGCAAAGAGGGGCATTTCCATTACTTTTTTTTAACAGGGATCCAAAATCACTGATCAGTATCTCAACAGTACCAATCAATTCTAACAAAATCAATTACATATTAAGTTTATAAATTACAGCCTTCT
This sequence comes from Boloria selene, assembly GCA_905231865.2. Taxonomy (NCBI): domain Eukaryota; kingdom Metazoa; phylum Arthropoda; class Insecta; order Lepidoptera; family Nymphalidae; genus Boloria; species Boloria selene. The sequence goes on from HG993134.1 coordinate 1,292,188, forward strand.
ATTTAGTTTCCTTCTTATAATAACGTAGCGTATGATCGTAAACAAGCAAGGCAAGTCCAATCAATGAATAAGGGAGGGTTGAGGCGTACGGCAGACGTGAAGCGTAAAACCTTTAACATTTACAAATTACGAAACTAACTTTTGTTCGCGGCGTTGTTCATTTGTCTAGGGCTGGGATCAAGGGTAGCCTTTGTCCGATCCCAGGATGCATACTACGTCCTTGCCCAATTTTATCGAAATCGCTTCAGCATTTTTAGCTTCAAACGATAAGACAGACCTTCACATTTATTATATTATTAGTGAATGCAAACGTATTTTATTATTAATCGTTGATACGAATGCATAACGCAGGTATTTTCTGTCTACTTATTACCTATTAGCTAAAATTGCAGCATAAATATTAAATATCGTTTTCATAAATTGATAAGGTTTCAATTACCAAACCATATTTTTATTAAGAAACATAGTAACTAGTATTATTAAAGTTAAAAATAAAGAAAATAAAATATATATATTATGTACTCGTATTTCTAGAAAGAAAGAATATCCATATCATATGATAGAAATAATTTACGAAATGAAAAATTCTTTACAAAGTTAGGTGTTTTTTCTATAATTATAACCTTAGCAAATTATCATTTGAACTCCAGACTGATTCATATTGATTTCTATATTAAAACATAAATTTTAATTTTAAAGTAAATATTTGATGCAAGTCGGCGGTGTGGTCGCAGCGCGGTCGCTGGGGGTTGGGGAGTCAGACAATCGCGTGCATTCACACTAAATGTTAATGAACTTAATTAATAACGATCCAGTTATAATTAAATCTCAGGAGAGTTAAAATTGTTTCATTGTATTCATCTCATCACCATACATTACATAAAGTGAAACTCACTATAAAGTATAAAAATTACTAGTTTTAATCATCAAAAATATTTGTAAAAAATACACAGACTAGTAGTTTCTTAAAATCTGTCGTTCATAATACTAACGTTAACTAACTAACTGACTGACAACGCAAAGCTAAAGGACTTGCATAACCTTAAACCCACCCTTTTCATATTACTTTTTGTTCAAGGGTCATGCCATTCCAGTACCTGCAATCCCCTTTTTTTTGGTTATTTAGTTATACCTATTTATAAGTATTCATAAAAAAATTACTGAATAAAATAAAATAATACCCTATTTAAACTAAACTAGGTATAAAATGGAAAAACAACATTGACATCGGACAATATTAAATCATTTATCTTGACACGTTTGGCTCAGTTTGTAGGGACTCTACTTGCTGTGCCAGCTTTTTCGGGTTCGAGTCCCACTTGGGAATACATTAGTTTTATGAGCAAGAATGTTTGTACTTCAGTCGTTTGTATTATATACATTTATAATATGTATGTATTTAAAGTTATATATGTGTAGTAAATCAACTTATTGGTATTCGTAACACAACTCGTTATTTCCCATGGAAGTAGATGTTGCTGAGTTTTAATGTCTAACATAAAAAAAACTGAGCAAATGTAAACGAAAATACTCCTACTAGAGAAAGAAAACTTTTATATTCTATCTTCCGACGTGACAATTCTGAACGGTACGGGTTTTATGGTAATTACAAAGGGTATCTGATATAAAAGGGATCGCCCAGTATTGATCTGGTTTTTAGGTAAAAACTATAATAAAAGTAGTGCAGGGAAACATGTATTGTGTATGAAAGATGTTTATTATTTAACTGTTCATTTTAATTTAGAAATACTTCACTAAAAATATTTTACTTATTATTTTCTTAGGTTTTCGCGAATATTTGACTTTATAAATGAAACTATCTTTTCGAGACCCGTCAATCTCTCCCGTAACCATGATTGCTGTAAAGCATTCGAAACGTTGGGAACCAATAATCAAAATAAATCCTCGACAACATCCGAAAAGATAGTTTCATTTATAATATTTTACATATTGGCTCTATGTAGACGGTAAGCTCCATTGATATTTAAATTAATACTTTATAGTCGGCTTACTTACATACTTTATCTTCAATGTATATAGGTAGTACTAACATATATCTCGTTATTTAAAAATATATGGATATAAAATTAGATTCAAAACTTACGGAAGTGATAGAATAATTTACATGTCTTTTTGTACGTCTGTCTTTGAATTCTAAATCTCTCTATGAATTCTAGAATAGTACAAAAATTGCTTTGTCTGTTGAGTTTTTATGCGTTAACTACTGTAATATAACAATTGATTTCACTTTTATCAGAATTAGTGTTTTTAGTTAACTTATTTATTATAAATGGAACTACCTTTTCGGATTTATTTTGATATTTAAACCAGTATTTTGTATACTTCACAATATTTAAAATATTGTGAAGTATACAAAATATAAATAAAACTAGCTTTTCCGATTTTTCACACATTTTTGTTTGTTGTAGATTCCCGACGTTTAGAATGCTTTACAGCAATCATGGTCACTCAATATGCGCTATCTAAAAGCTTTCTGCTTAGCTTATTTAAATATATTTTTTTATAATCTTTACTCATGAATTTGGATTATTTAAAAAATGTAAACAATGTAGGTATGTCTACATTTTCATGTATGATTTTATTTTTCACTCTCACTCTCCGATCCATAAAGTACCTATGTGTGACAGTCAGTTTTTCAAGAATTATAGGCAGAAGATATACTCCGATGTTTTGTAAAATAACATTCTTACATTTGTTTTTGCTAACAAAATTTCAAAAATCACATTAAATTAATGTTCGTTGATTTTAAATCCAAACAACAGCTAAGGAAGTTCATATGTCAACTATACCTATGAATTATTGGAGTATCAATAAAAACTATTAAGTTGTTAGTACACTTACGAGCAAAACCAAGAAAACCCTCTAGTTTATTATAAACATAGCCAACATCTGCAAATACAAGTACCGATAAGTAATTCTTGATATATATAAATAATTTATATTTGAAGACATTTTAATTTCTAAATTTTGATGTGATTTTTCCCTAAATTTTTCGCTCTTGAATTAAACTGAAAGGTCAACAGTACGTCGCAGCAAATGTGAAGGTGACATTATTCTATACGTTACAATGAACTGGTATAGATCATCATCACTACATAGTATAAAACAAAGTCGCCTTTTCTGTCCCTATATCCCTATATCCCTATGTGCGCTTAAATCTTTAAAACTACGCAACGGATTTTGATGCGGTTTTTTTAATAGATAGAGTGATTCAAGAGGAAGGTTTATATGCATAACTAGCGGATCTCGCGGCTTTGCCTGTGCTAAGTATAAATGGCGCTTTATAATAACTTTGGTGGATTGTTTGCTTGCGAATTTAAGTTCTGTATCTACTAACGCATGGGTCGTGAGTTTATTCCCCATTTTTATAAAAACATAATAGCAATTATATAGACTACATAAAAAAATTCATTGGTCTGTTAAAAAAGAGATTACAAAATTAACTAATAAATTAATTTTTTTAAGTATATAATACGCTAATGTCTGTCTCTCTCTCTCTCGGCTTGACCGATTTTGACTGAACTTTCATTCGCAGATACTTAATGTTATAAGGAGTAACTTAAGCTACTTTTAAATTATTAGAATAGGTATTATAAAAACCGTTTTTACTTCAACTTACGCCCAGCAAAGCGGTTTGGGTTTGCTAGTATGTATATCATAGATTTAGACGAATAGATTTTACTCCCTACTAAGAAAAACAAAAACTAATCATAACAAATCATATATTATTGTTTAAAATATTACTCAGTACTTTTCCTTCTAGAGTAAAGTCGTCTTAGTTTATAAATCATATTATATTAGAGACCTATAGGTAGGTATATAGTAATTCAACTAACGTTCGTCGTTGAAAACCTTCAATATCTACATCTATACCTACATACTTATTTAAAATAAAATTGAAATGTCTGTCTATTTGTCTGTCTGTTTGTTCCAGCTAATCTCTTAAATGGCTGGACCGATTTTGACAGGACTTTCCCTTGTAGATAGCTAATGTTATAAGGACTAACTTAGTCTACTTTTCTTTTAGAAATGTTATTTATTTTAACAAGCGAAACCCGCGGCTTCGCTCGCGCTAAATCTAGGGACGGACCCGAGCGAATCGAGGATGAGTCGCTAGTTTATAGATACCTATTTACCTACTTGAAGTTATTTGCGCCTTCGCTGGGATCACAGATATAGATATATCTGTGGCTGGGATCATATTTTTTCATAGAAATTTAAATCTCTTCGTCGTATGTACAGCCAATGAACTTATCGTAGTTGCGCAATACTTATCATAAGTAGGTACCTAGTTATACCTTTTTATTATTTTTTAGATACAAAATGTCTCGCAATTTGAATTTTTAATATGTATAGGTATTATGTGTATATTGTATAATTAAATTGCGATGCCAATCTATTCTAATATTATAAAGCTGAAGAGTTTGTTTGTTTTGGTTGAACGAGCTAATCTCAAGAACGACTGGTCCGAATTGAAAAAATCTTTTTGTGTTGGATAGTCCGTTTATCAAGGAAGGCTATAGGCTATATTACACCACGTTACGACCAGTAGGAGCGGAGTATCAATGAAAAATGTAATGTGCCGCGGGAAAGGCTAGTTTTATATATAATTTGCTGCGCGTAGAGATTGTGTTTAAAAAATCATTTAAGAGTACAACAATATATTTTAATGCTTGAGGCTATTCAATATATCTGACTGTGAATTGGTAAGCCCCTACTTAATTAAGATACTACAAATGCGAAAACACTTAGTCATAAATCTTACTTTTTATGGAATCTGTAGGTACGTACAGTTTTTTAATCATTCATAAAATATGTAGGTATTTCTCTAAAGTTTTAAAGCTTATAAATATGATAGTCGATATAATAATTTCGCTTTTAAGAACGTGGGATTGATGTATCGATGAATGTAAGTGTGACAGGTTACAATTGTTTTGTAATTTTCATCTCAGGTTTTTTATTTTGTCGAGAAGCAGAATTTAGGTACCTATATAATTTTTATATTTAATAGAGCTTTTTCCTTCAATTCATCCCTAGACACGTTTAAACGCTTAGTGATTCCCTTAGAAATGAAACAGTTGTAAATTTTCAATATTCCATCATTTTTTTTAGATTTTCCTATTTTTTTTTTATACTTTAAAGCATCTCTGACGCAATCTTAACAAAACAAAAAATAACTATTATTTCAATCGGTTCTGCTATTTCAAACGAGACTATCTAAAAACAATTGATTTTTATACATACCTTTAAGACAGTTTTTCTAAAAATATAAAGATGAATAGTGACTCAATTTTAAGCATATGTAAAGTTTCTAACGCAACATCTTATATATTCTCGTGACTTGGATTACTAACATTAGACAATGTTTTCTTGTTTCTCAATAACGAATTATTTAGTCATAGAGCGTTTATCTGAATATGTTAATAGTCGCCATTTCCAGCCAGGTTAGGGACTTGTCTTATATAGCTAAATATGACGTAGGTTGTTTGTTCAACTAAAGACTCAATGTTAAACGTTGATACATTAATCATAAAAATATATAGTTTTTATAGTAATTATTTAAATAATTTAATCAAAAACTAAACTGGAAGTGTCAAGTACACATACGATTTTAAATAAATTATTACTTTACCTATACCTACCTATGATTTTCCTTAGTTGTGTATAACAACGAAAATACGATGTAAGTAGGTATATAAAGTGGTTTGAAAGAACCTTTTTGTTTTAATTCCTTTGAGAATGAGTGAGGAGGAAAGTGTGTATACATAGAACAAGAACAGAGTTGAAAAGGCGGTAGACTAAATTTATTTTTCGTGTAAACTCAAATGTCTAAAAAGAATAATTATTAAAAAATATATTTCATTTTTTTATAGTCCACGGTTTGGAATTTTTTTCTTTTAATATTAACCTTTATTCACTGTGACTACTTATACCAAAATTCCGCTCTATTCACTTTTTCATAAAACAAGTACCTACAACATAATCAAAAAAGCGATAAGCTCGCCTTACTTTTCATAAATATAGTCAAAAATTAATAAAAAAGCCTTTTATTTCTCAAATAAGTACATTGCTAAACGTTATATGCATAATTAACACTCATATCTTTTTGAGAACTGAGGTAAAGAGGCCTCCTCCAGAGATTATTTTATTTATACTTATACTTACAAATAATTAAACATGGAATGGGCTATATATAATTTATTTCTTTAAACATATATAATATACAAGTATTATCAGGTCAGAGGTTTCTTCTTTCCGAACTGGTGGTAGACTCATGACGTTCAGTAAGAAATTGTAACAATTTTTATGCTGAATAAAATATTTTGATTTTGATTTGATTTATCACGGGCGTCTAACAGCTCGGTTGTACGCAGGCGCCGCGGGAGAGCAGCAGTACTCGCTGCGGTGGAACGACTTCCACTCGGCGATGGTATCCTCCTTCCGCCGGCTGCGAGATGAGGAGGACTTCGTCGACGTTACATTGGCCTGCGCAGGCGCAACGTTCACCGCGCATAAGGTACGTATTTGTACCGTTTTTAATATTATGTTAATTAGTTATCTGAGGCCCGTGGAAAATTGTTCGGATGGGGCCCTCTGGCACCCCAGAAAATAATATAATTTTTAAGTACTTCGGTACAAAATTTTCTTAAAACTGTTAGGTTATTTCTGGGTTTCTTCTTGGGCCCGTGGCATTTTGCCATCCCTGCCACCCTATAGTTACGCCACTGAATACTAGGTACTTCCCGGGTTCGAGTCCCGCTTGGATCAAATATTTATGATAGCTATAAATAATTATTTATGTCATAACATTCACCATACATAAGTGTGTGTATAATTTCAATAATATACAAATAGATATTTAGCGTTGCTTTCCATACCAATGATCATATTATGAATGATTCGTTATACCGATATTTGATTTGGGATATTTGATCAGATTATGAAATAAATTAATTGAGAACACATTGTATTACATTTATTAGATATATTTTCTTATTAAACACTTTCTTTAGGTGGTGCTATCAGCTTGCAGTCCATATTTCAGAAGATTACTAAAAGCGAACCCGTGCCAGCATCCCATTGTTATTCTTCGAGATGTGCACGACAAAGATATGGAGAGCTTGTTAAGGTATAAAAGTAACAAAATCAATATAACACGAACATACCTACTACTTATAAACGTTGCTTACACTTTTTCCTTGTTAATGGCTTCAAAGCGTGTCAATTAAAACACTACTTGCAGAAGTGCTTTGTTTACTACTTCTGACATTTGAGATGAAGCAACTCAATAACAGCCCGAAGTTACTTTACCTAAGTAATGTTTATTATTAATAATATTATTACTAACTAGCAATACGCGCGGCTTCGCCTGCGTTCATTTTTTAATCGCTACTATACTTCATTCGATCACTCGCTGGGTTGAAAATTCTCCAAAATTACTCCAGCTTTAATATACTCCTGAGCCGCGCGGCTACCTATTTCATTTATTAGTAGGGATCCTTACTTTTTTCTTGCAATGAAAATAGCCTATATTAATCAGTAATAATGTAGCATTCAAATGTTGAAATAATTTTTAAAATCGGTCCAGTACTTTTTGAGCCCATTCTTTACAAACATACTTACATACAAACCTTTCCTTTTTATAATATTAGTATAGATGATCAGCAAAACAATGCATTCTACAATATTTTACAGGTTTATGTATCAGGGTGAAGTCCATATTGGACAAGAGCAACTAAAAGAGTTCCTAAGAGCCGCTCAACTTCTACAAGTCCGAGGGTTAACTGATGTTCCTCCACCAGCGCCGTTACCGACTCTTGATCAGAAAGCTTCTCCCGTAAGTTCAGTAACATGCCAACTTATAACTAACAAAATATGCTTTTGATACCAAAAGCTGAGCTTTCTTCAACTGATTTTGGTAAAACTGATTAAGTGACATTATGTTAAAAAAGGATTACCTACCTAAAACTTATAAATATTCATATCGACCACTCTTCTGATGATAGAAACTTTTCAAAATAAAATTCTTTCTTGTCCCTCTTCCTAATATATTTAAAAAAAAATATGCGTACTATGATATAGGTAATATCCCTCCTAGATAATTTATCAGATATGTACGCTAGCAAGCGATACAATGCATCGTTCAAATGACAGTGTTTATAACATCAATTTATCTGTACATAAATAGAAGTATAATTATAACATTTCTTCGAAAACTACTGAAAGCCGCGAAAAATAGGCACATTACACTGGTAAAATTTGGTATAGTTAAAGAAAAAGTCATAATATTAATTTCCTACAGTCAGCATCATCTTGGACGGAGACCGGAAGCGGCGGCTCTCGGGAAGGCCGGGACCCCCAGCCCCGGGAAGGCCGCCGCGCGAGACGTCCCGACGAAGGCACGCCTTGCACTCCGCCACCGAAACGAGCTCGCTCTTCAGACTTATACCAGGCGCAAATGAAGACCAGGTTGCTACTATTGAATTACTATTATTCATTGAAATTGTCACCGACCCTACAATTTATTACAATTTTTAACGTAAATTATTATGAATCTAATTAAATAACAATTTACTGTAATTTTGTAACACATCTTCTAAACCAAAAGTCTCTAATTAGGATGATGTAAATAATAAATGAATTTTGTTGGAAATGGCATCATCAAAACGGTACAATAATTGTAAAATACCATTTAGAGAACCGAAATTAGAATTCAAATTGGTATTGCCATATAGTGTCATTAAATAACTGAGTTGCTGAATTTAGGCAACTCCTATAATGGTTCACGCGAATTGTCTCGCTGATTCACTAATCGGTAATGGCGCAGAAAAATTGTCAACTTTCTATAAGGATCTGTGTTAAATGTTAGAAACTCGAATATAAATAATGTTAATCACACAAAGAATGACGTAAACTCGAATCAAACAGGTTTAAAATACCAAATACCATTTTGCTAATAGGTAAATGAACTTGACGAACTAATTCCTTTATAGTCACTAGAAATCCTATAAGTATTTTATTATTTACACTAATTGAATACAAAGCAAACAAAATATATCTAATATATAAAAATCTCGTGTCACAGTGTTTGTTATCGAAATCCTCCGAAACGGCTTGACCGATTTTTATGTTTTTTGGACGGTCTGAGAATATATTTTTTTTTATGTTTTATTTTTAGACCAAATTTTGATTTGCAATAAATACCTAAATTTTTTTATAGTGATTAGAACACGGGCGGAGCCGCGAGAATTGCTAGTTTTTTTTAATATAAGTAAAAACTAAAACTGATATAAGTCTTTTTAATAGGCGTTAGTTTTGTTTTCACTTAATATGTATACAGTACTTGATTGTTACTTATTAGTTTTTGGCTTTACTGGTGTAGGACGGAACAGCTGTTAGCGGCGCAGGGCGCGAGTCCTGAGAGGATGGGTACAAACGGCCACGAACTGGCTCTATTCAGCCAAGCACTAGAAAACGTACAAAATCCACATCTCTCTGGCGTTTCCAATAATTTAGTAAGTTCAATAGCTTAATTATATCTTCATTATTATCGATACTAAAATTTTAAGTAATAATTTTTTAAAATAACATTATTTATGCTTACAAAATACAGTAGTTGTAAACATTTTTTTTGTTATAGTCTGGCGAAGGCGAGGAATCCTCATCAGATGCAGGCGCAAGTGACACGGAGGGTGAAAACAGAGCTAAGCAAGAACCGATAGACTACGACGATCCCGCTACAATGGCCAACACTAACGGCGCACTCCCGCACAACTTCCCTGGACTGCTTAACTTACCAGGTTACCTTTTTACCTCAAGTATATTGAAATTTGAAATTATTAAGAGTTAATAGAGTAACACTCAATGTAATTCTTACAGGATTCCCCGGCCTGCCTGGACCATCAGGGATACCGGATAATTTCGGTGAGTACAAACCTTTACTGCACTAACAATTTGATTATGTGACTCAATAATGACGTTAATTAAACATCGATAGATATAAATGCAATTAGATCAGACCAGAACAAATAATTTGTAAGCAATAACATTAATGATTTTTGACACTCAATTTGAACATTGTATGTCATTAATTGTTCATCATTGAGTCACATGTAGCACGTATTCAATAACACTAACAATTAAATAACGAGTATGTCACTTCGAACGCTCAATTATTGAAGTAATCGATTAGATAAAAATACCCCTTAAATCGTGAATCCGTTAGTAATAGCAACAATGGAAGTCATGTTGAATATGAATCGTATCGTATCGAAAGTCATAAAGCAGAATTGGCGAGTACTGAGAACTAGCGCGAGCAAAGTGTGCGAAGCGAACTGAAAGCGAGTCGTCTGCCCCAGGAGCGAGCTGGGCGGGCGCGGGGGCGGGCGCGGGCGCGGGCGCGGGCGCGGGCTGCGCCGGCCTCGCTGACGGTGAGCCCGGCAAGCCCGCGTGCCCCGAGTGCGGCAAGCTCTACAGCAACAATAGCAACCTCAAGCAGCACATCCTCAACGTGCACGCCGCGCGAGACCTCTGCCACTCGTGCCCCGTCTGCGGCAAGGGCTTCAAGACCCGCCAGTACATGCAGATACACATGAACTCCATACACGGCGTCAAGCAGCGGCGGCGCGAGCCCGCCCCGTGCGCCCCCTGCGCCCCGTCCGCGGAACTAGACCGATACACTCACAGTAGCGCTTAAGCGACGTCGGAGACGATTGTTCTAACCGCCGCCTCTGTGTTACAGGGGCGGCTCTCGCGGGCGGGGCGGCGATGGGCTACCGGCCGCAGTGTCCGCTCTGCGGCCGCGTCTACTCCTCCACTTCCAACCTGCGCCAGCATATGCTCAATGTGCACTCGCAGACCGACCGTGACCAGTGGTTCCCCTGCCAGCACTGTGGCAAGAAGTGCAAAACGAAGCACTACCTCATCAACCACCAGCTGCAAGCTCACGGCATTCGCCAGCGACAGAACTCTTAGAGACGGCGCGTGGCCGAGCGCCCTCCCCCCGCGCCCCACGCAACCCCCGCGCCCCCGTCTCCCGCGACCGCGCTACCCCCCCACGTCTGGTGGTGAGCGCTTTCTCGCGTACTCGGTACTTGTGCCAATGGACCCTTAGGGAACGCGTATCGAACTGTTAACCAATATATTATATTTGATATATCGTAATATTTTTAGACCGTTTATTGTGAACGTCATTAGGGAAGTAACGCTAATCGTCGGATTTGCCAACCGTTCATAACGTAGAGTAATTTAGTGCTGTCGGCATTGCAGATGCCGCGGCGCGGGACGCGTTGGCAAAGCCGGCGATAAGCGATTTCGTCGAGGGGAAGGACGGAGGGAGCGAGTTGCTAAAGTACCTGGAGGGGAGCGAAACGGCCAAGAAGTCAATGTTCAGCGAACGTCTTCAGTGTCCGTTGTGCTTCATGAGTTTGGATTCGCTGGCGCTGGCTCGCAGACACTTGGAGGCGCACTATCCGCGGGACAGTCCAATCTGCCCGGTGGCCACTTGTGCGAGGTACTTCGCACATCCCAATTCAGTCAGAAATCACATGAGAATAAAACACCGTCGCCAATGGGAAAAGATGAAAACGTTAAAATGGAGTTGTGGGTGGGCCAACTAACGTTAGACAAACTCGTGAAGTTTGAATGTCAGAGCTGGCAACTCGTTCTTCATTCAGCTAAACTAGCTAAAGAGGCTGTGAATCGGATCTACGTGTGTGTAGTGGGGCTTTTATATGTTACTGAGAAACCCAGAAAACAATGATCTCCACAATGCATTTTCATACTCAGCAGTAATGTTCGTACGTAAACGATATATAAACCAGTAGGGTAAATCGACTGAAAATTATTTTTGTAGTAGTATAGACTGATATTATTTAAGAATAACTTAGGAAACACTGCAGGGAATTGCTTCACTGTTCTCGAGGACATTGAAGGATAAACATTAGATGAAAAAGATTCTACTTATTACAATGAGTCTTTTCAAATATATAAATAATGGATTCCGTGAGCAATTTGACTGCAGGGTATCTTAAGGGTTAGTTTTGTAAAGCGCATTATAACTTGTGATGATTGGTGCCATTGATAGATTACGAAGTGCAACTAAGTGAGACGACCATTCCTTCCTTCCTGAATGTGTCTAACTTCCATTGTTGCTATTACTTCTATAATAGTGTTTGTTTGTACTGTCATTAATCATTTTGTTCCTAGTAGCTGTCCTGATTGACAATTTTAATATAATTTTATCTACACTTTACATGATCGCACAATTTATTGTACTTGATTTACGATATTTTAAGACTTCACCTTTTTTGTACACGATCAGGACATCTTGACCCCACTGTTCGGTATAGATCTAAGCAGTTTACGGTACAGAGGTTTTATTTAATATTAGTGTTAGACAAACAATAAAATTTAGTTTTGGCTCATTAGTTTATATGTCGTATAATAAAACTGAATAGCCTCATGTAGAGTCAGGTTAACGAAGTGCCTAGAAACATTCTAAGCCTCTGTATCGTAGCCTGCTCTATGTATATATATTTTCGACCATAGATAAGACAATACGAGATAGATATTAATGAAATCGAATGCCTTTAAACGCAATAGTTATACGTTCACAACTGATAGGTATTATTTTTTATTCGTTTAGAGCCCTGTAGGCAGAGAGCACAATCTAAAACATATCTAGTCATAGAGCATACGAGATGAAACGAGGATTTATTGTACATGTATAAAAAATGCATATTCCGTTCGCATATATTTTCATAATAATAATAATAAAGTATAAGAAAAAAAACACCAAACAATATTATATATATATAATCTATATATTTTTACATTATGTAATATAAAATTAGGTCTAAATAGTATGGACTAAGCCCGAAGCCTATGTTCTCTACTAGCCTACCTTTAAAAATCTGGATTTTCATTTCCGACTTGCGTTCAGTAAAATTTATATAAAAAACTTCATTTTTATTACCAAACTTAAATCTAGAGTTACTATATCTACAATAAATAGTAGTACCGGGGGCACAGATGCTTGTAACTTCAGTATATGCATTACTAGGCCTTCGTGTAAAGACTGCTAGCACGTACATGCCACAACCATCTGTGCCTCCTCGCCTCAAAAATATATGCGATAGGAACGCAAATAGATCTCGAAAACGATTAAAAGAATATTGGTAAAAATTAGCGAGTAGTTAAAATTGTTCCTGACGCCTGAGAGGCAATGTCGTAATCTTTATATAATAAATATTTCTAAGCGTACAATATAATTAGTCATTCTATAACCAAATGTTGAATGTAAGTAAACGATTCTAGTTGCGATTGTATTAGTGATACGATATATACGTAATAATTTAATTTTTACCCGAAAAAAATGTCTGCTTATATGAAACATAAACAATAAAACTACGAAGTAGAGTTGTTGCATTTTTAATACAAAACTCCAAAGTAAAAGAAAGTTAATTATATTTATTATCATGTAAGTGTAAGGCACTAACCAGAAACATTCTAAGTAGGCTAATAAGGTAAGATGAAACTAAAAACTTTGAAATTTTAACGTTATTCTCGTAATTTTTAAGTAGATTTTTCATTATCAGGTGGATGTCGTCGGACACAAGACCTACTACGAGTAAGAGCCACCGACCCCAGGCCTTGTCCGAAATGTGGAAAGATCTACAGATCTGCGCATACGCTGAGAACGCATCTTGAAGATAAACATACAGTGTGTCCTGGATACCGGTAATTATTTATTTATATTTTTTCTCAACCAAAACACGAACAGTGCAACAAAAACCATGTTTGGTTTTACTGTGCACTGTAAATTGATATAATAAAACTTTAAAATAATTGTTACGAACAAGAAACGAATGTCTGTATAATTACATGTGTACAAATTATGTCCTGATTAAACCAAAGCACGAAGAAGAGCTCAACTTCTCGATACCGTTTGCAACAACAACAGATTAAAAAAAGACATTATAAACTACATACTGTATTTAATTAAATATTTCCTGTTTAAAATATTAAATCTTATTTTATGATCAATTTAAATATTGAATTTTCTGCAGTTGTGTGCTCTGTGGCACAGTGGCCAAGTCTCGCAACTCGCTGCACTCTCACATGTCGCGGCAACATCGCGGCATCTCTACTAAGGACCTCCCCGTACTGCAGATGCCGACACGCTTCGATCCAGAACTCGCGAGCCAGTGAGTAGAAACTTTACAGTACATTATTATTAAGAAAGAGTTCGCTTTCTAGGTTTAAAGTCAGACCGCGTCATAGGTTATATATTTTACTGTTATATTAGCTCAAATGTAAGACATAAGTATATGAGTAAGATATTTTTATTTCAATAAGCATTAATCTTAAAGATTGATTGAAGTTCTTAAAGATCTTAAAGATCGGTTGACATAATACTTTCTTAAGTTTACGCGAATATTTGACATTATAATTGTAATGGGGAAATCAAAAATCAAATCAATCAATTATATTGGGAACCAAGAATCATAATAAATCCGCGACATAATCCGAAAAGATAGTTTCATTTATAATAACAGTTGAATTGATATTTCCAGGTTATTAGCTAAAGCAGGCGTGAAGGTATCGCCGGAGCAGTTGCGCGCGCGGGCTTCCCCCACCGGCCCGCGCCGCTCCGACATCAAGCTGGACGCTAAGTCTGCAGCCTCTGAAAACAGCTCGCTATGCGGTGATAACGACGATGATCTCAGCCAGTCTAAATACCAGGATTCCTTACCTGTTTCTCCACCACGTATGTATTTTGATAACAAATATGAAGTGTTTTTACCTATGTATATAATATTTTTAACAAAATGGCATGGCAGCAAAAAGAATTTCAAGTTCGTTCAAAGGCTTTTTTTAAATGCTGACATTATTTTTTTGCTTCCAGATATAAACAATTTAACAAACACGACAATAACAAAAGTGCCAGCAGTGCGAGCTGTCACAGCCAAAGCTGTAGAAAGCTTACCACATGGCTTATCTGGGTTAAAACATGATGACTACCCACCAGGCTTCGGAGGAGGATCAGCCATATTGGATACCTACCTTCAGTATATTGGAGAAAATGTCTTTGGTAAGTCACTGTGTAAATATTCTAAATTGAATCATTAACAGCATTCTTTCAGTTAGATCATGGATAGCCAATTATCATCCAGGAATGGAAAGCCAAAACATTTTGCCAATGATTATTGTATATTGACTGTTACAGGAATGAACGCTGCAAAACTCGCACAAATGAATGCTATGCACATCGACAGGAAAACTTACGACGAGCCTTCACCTCAAATGGGGTCACTGCCTCCACCCCCCACGACACTTGCACACCAACGCTTCTTGAAACAAATGCAGCGACAGTACACTGAGAATATGGGTAAACCGGACATTATGCGAGATACCGAAGAACCTTTAGACTTGGGCAAAGAGAGACAAAGGAACGATAGCATCAGCGAAGCGGACACTGACAAACAGGATATGGACAAGGATATGACTAAGGATTACTATAATAAAGGATACGAGGATGATAGAAATAGGGTGAACAGCTCCGAACAGGAGTTGGAGCACAGTGGCCAGGACGACGGCGACTACTCTGAGGACGAGCAAAATAAAATAGCGTCTTCATGAAATGACTTAAGTCTTGCTGTAAATTAGTTCGCAAGTGAAACTGTTACGAGAATGTTTTGTTGATGGTTTTTGAAAAGGTGCTTGAGTGTTAAGTTACGTCATTAGCTGATTCAATTTGAACAATTTATTGTTGACCCGTGTATCGTTGGTGCCATTAACCGATATTGTAAATTAATTAAGTATTTGGTCGTGTCGGGCGCTTCCGGTCTGTAGCTGGGTGTGTAGGGACGTTGGCATTTATTGTTTCGGTCATGTCCGTATATCTCACGCCTCGGCCAGAGCAAAGCGGTCGATGTTAGGAACGCGCCGGCGAGAGCGCTCCGATTCGATGCCACGAAGCCAATGTAGCGTGACCCGTGTACACATTAGTTATACCGACTCGTCACTTGTGAGATTGTTTAGTAGTATGTAACTAGTGAGTAGTACTTAATCGTATGTAAGCTCCCTCTCGCAGTAGGGTCTTACATAGTAACTCCATCCAACTACCTCAACATTCGGGCCAATACGGCAACGTTATAAATAAAAAATCCACACAAATTGTGAAATTCCATCCATCTACCTCACTTCAATAGATTTTATTTAATATTTTATACAATTTATAGATATAATAACTGTTGTTTTATGCATTTTGCAGATTGCATTTATATATTATACTATATAGAGTCGTATCGTAGGTAGGATATGAAGCGAGCCATCAGGCGGCATCGGAGCCGCCCGTAGAGATGACTATACCGTTTTATTTTTATAGAGAACGCACTCACTAGAGAAGAATTAGACTGTCACTTCCGTAGAGTAATATTATATTGAATGAATATGCACCTATATTTAGGAGAAACAAAATATCTTTGTATACGAACAAAAATACCAGAGCTTAAAGTTATATTTATCGATGTGCGTATAAAGAATCGCCGATATTTTCGAACGTTGTTATTACGTGAGTTTAATTGAACATCAACTGCCTTGAGACTGATTTCCAAGGGTTTAAGCGATTCAAGTTCAAATTGGTGAAAGCGGTACGTTGTATATAAACTGTGGTGATATATAAAGTACATAATAAACAAACAAAAGCAATAAATAAAGTATACCTTGATGTTGCCTTCGTACGTGTATATACATAAGTGGTCTGGCTGCCGAGGCAGCTCGCAGTGAGCAATCCGGCTCGATACTGGAATAATGATTACTGTGATTACAATCTCATTATTAGCCTTCGATAATTATACATATTTTTTAGAGTACAATGTTATAGTTATTTAGTATATTGTAAGGTACGAGTAAGCGAGTCACAAATATTTACTTCCCGAATGTTAGAATTCACTTTATATAATAGGACAATAGTGGTTAACCTTTTTTATGACAGATAAGGGTTTCGGATCGTGTACTGTCGGTGTTGAAGCCCAAGGGCTGCTTACATCTATTTTGAACAGTTTACTAAGAAATTGTTATCGCATATATCTTTATAGTACAACACCGCGAGTACATTTTTCGGCATTTGGTTATATTTACCCTATATATGGAAATTTTTGAGGTGTCAAGTTGCAACACTACATTCGAAATGTCACTTTGACAGATGTCAGTGTGCAAACTTGGACGAGCAATAACATATTATACATAGTTTAAGATTACGGGTTGATTATATTTTTAGCGTGTTAGTGAGATTTGACGGGTTGCGTCGTTTGGTTTGCGTAAACAATAATCTTGTTGACAGTTACGGTGTTGCCATAGTAAGTAATTATTTTTGACTGTACATAAGTTTTGATTGTTTAGAGGTGTGCTTATTTTTCTCATTACGTTATAGAAGATTGACTTTATTTAGAATAAACGAAAATTCATAGTTGAAGCACTGTACACTCTACAATAGTCAGTTACCAGATTGTGATTAAGAAATACATATATATTTTTTCAAACACTTTGCGTACCACAATTTAAATATTTGAGACGGTGATGGAGTTACATGGAAAATTTAAAAATAAATGAGGCTATTTTATGAGTAAAATTAAACATAATTTAAAATTTCTGCAAAATTCTGTTGTATAAGCTGAGCATATTTCGATGTAACTTCAAGCACCGCCTCCACGTTGTTGATACTTATATTATATACCAGTGAAGATTATGATAATTAGGACTTTAAGTCGATCATTATATTTGTGTAAAAAGTATTTTTAGTTACCTTTTTGAACTTCGAAAGTTCGATATTAGTAATTCTTCTTTACTTTAGTCACCCGACTATACCTCATTAATCGCGTAAGACTTTGTTTGGAAATTAGAAAACCTCCATTATTTTGTATCTTTTGTCGTATTAGCAATAATTTAAATTAATAATTATATATAAAATAATTATTATAGAGAAAAGTTTCAGAATATACTCCCAAAAACATTGTTTTGGTAAAAAATCGAGTAAGTGAATATTATTTAAAATTTAAACATTTAGTGAAAATGTGAGTGAATAAATATATTTTAATAGAAAGCACAAAATACGTTGAAATTGTATACTTGAGTAGTTGTAGAAAAATATGTCAAATACAGGTTGTTATTTTCCTATAGATACTTCCAACTATGTTCTAAGCACTTTTAGTTCAGTACTCAGAAAATATTTTCAGTGTCGTTTATTAAAAAAAAATATTTAAATGATAAGCCTTATTTTTATTTATCTACCATTTTATTGTGGCGTTGTTATGTGTTGCCATAATCAGGAAATAAAATGTGACTATTAGAAAAGTTCTGTTGTTAATACTCTTAAGTTTTTTTTTAAATCAATGCCACGTCTATGCCATTGTACTTTAGTGTACTAGATGTATGCTGCTTCACTATCATAATAAACAAGATAATAAAAATAATTGTTTTGAAATTCGAGATATTTTAATTAATCCCAATAATAATAATATATTTTTTTCACAGCACAGAAAATTACATAATGCACACATAAATAATAGGTATACTGATTACTATATTAGACTTGATATTCTTATCTACTAAAACATATGAATTAAAGCAATGATACAATGAAAATTGTATCAAAATATGTCAAGCAATTGCAATACATTTCTAGATGACGTGAGGTGATATTTACCAATCAAACTCCTTAAACGTCCATTATTAATATATTCAAATTTAGAATATCTAAATGATGCTTTAAAAAAAGAATAATAATATATTAAACAAAAACAGTAATTTATTAATGGAATAACATTTCAATATTTTCACTTGCACTTACCTACAGTGAAGCCTAATCCTAATGATAATATAAATATAAATATTTGGTATCATAAATAATAAATATGTA
Source organism: Boloria selene (assembly GCA_905231865.2). Classification (NCBI taxonomy): domain Eukaryota; kingdom Metazoa; phylum Arthropoda; class Insecta; order Lepidoptera; family Nymphalidae; genus Boloria; species Boloria selene. The sequence goes on from HG993134.1 coordinate 1,311,131, forward strand.
TATATTATATAAACCTTATTAATAAACGTACATAATATCAGCTATTACGAGGTTTGGGATCTTTATATATATCTGAAGGAAAACAATATAAATTATATTATCATTAATTTATTAATAAGGTTCTAATTACAAAATTAATATAATAATAATAAATAATAATTTTGAAATATACAGCCTAAAAGCGTTTCAGAGATCTACAATTTGTACAAGGATAAATCTAGTGTTGTGTGGAAATATCTTAGTTTGTGTTGAAGCATTCTTCTGCTACTCTTTTTCTCTCATTCTTCTTTCTATTTCTAGTAAGAAGATAATGAACACCCACTGCGGCATTCATTCTGTAAAGAGATGAATGTAATTATACAAAAAAACAACACTTTAGGGAAATGAATGTGAGCTTTATCCTAAACTAGAGACTCGGTCTCGCTCTGCTTGGACTCATCTCTAGATTTAGCGCGAGCGAAGCCGCGGGTTCCTCTAGTTAAGGTATAAACATGACAAATTGTATACCTTGTATACTATTCTTGGATCACTCTATCTATTTTAAAAAAACGCATCAAAATCCCTTGAGCGGTAAAGCATATAATATAGGATAGATTTTTCTCACCACGACAATATTATTGTGTTATACAAATACAGTTTATCTTTTTGAAGTGAAACTTCTTCAGAATCGTTGTGATTTCAAACTCGATGAAACGAAAAAAAAATAAGTCCATAGTACCAGGCACTCAGAGACGGGGAAGAGTTAGCCTTAGTTAGATCTCGCCCACCGCGAGTCAGTGACATTTCTAACTCTATCTAACTCGTGGGTGTACCTTCGCGCCATCTCCCTCTCTCAACGAGCTTAGACGGGGTCAGTTAGTATATAAATATAAAGAAGTTTTACTTCTGGCGTGTGTACTTTGTACACACGCACTTTTTTTATTTACTTAAATAGTGTCATTAACGTACAAGAAAGTAAATTATAACCAGAGTGTATTGTATTGGGCAAAGCCAGGGTAAGTCATTAGTATACTAGACTACTTACAATAATGCCAAATGCTATTTGCTCCTAGTAGCAAGAGCGATGCCAAGTCCGACGATTCCGCCGATAGCGAGTATAGCGCCGCTGGCCACCGCGATGCCCACCAGACCTTCCTTCTCCATACGCTTGTTTATTTGACGCTGATAATAAAAAAAGTAACATAAATATTACACATTTTTTTAATTCTGAAAAAGTTATTTTATTTTGTTCCCAAAATTAAATTTTAAAAAATCTACTTTTAGAATCTGTGTTTTCTATACTAATATTATAAAGAGGAAAGGGTTGTATGTAAGTATGTTTGTAACAAATTGGCTCAAAAAGTACTGGACCGATTTTAATAATTCTTTCACCATTTGAATGCTACACTATTGCTGATTAATAAAGGCTATTTTGATTGCAAGAAAAAATTAGGATCCCTACTAAAACTACAATAACAGCATGCACATAATATATAATCAATAAAATTTCAATACAAATGTCATTGTTTTAAATTTCTATTAGTTAAAGCCATTGCTAATTGGTAAAATTCCTAATCAGTACAATGTCTTAATGATATTTAAACAAGTTTTTAAACCAAAATAAAGCAATATTGGAACAAAGTGCATAATTAAGGAATATATTTATTTGACCTCATTTTGTGAACAGTTAATTTACTTTGTACTTAAAATGCTTGGTGCATTGCCAAATATTTTATGACATTGATTAAGAAAACATTTCATTTTAAAATAATGATTGTAAAACATACTTTTTTACTTTAATTCAAAGAACTAATTGTGAACATTATGAACTACTTCAATTTCCAATAAATTAAAGATGATGTACACACACACCCATATACAGAGACTACAAGCAATTATTATCAAATAAAAAAACTTTCATATTGCCATATCACGGACACATATTTATTAAAAAAAATATTTTTAATTGATATGTGTTCGTTATTATGTATTTTTCGTTACTAGTTGTTGTATTTATTATTTTATTTTTATCTATATAAATAATAAAAATGAATGTTGCACTAATGTTGTAAGCACATAACTCGAGAATGGTTCGACCAATTCGGCTAATATTTTTTTGTATGGGCCTTTTAAGGCCCATGGAATGTTTTTATAATAAAAAAATAAAGAAAAACCCAAGTTTGTAAAAACTTATACAAAAGGGAGTGGGATGAACTCAAGTGAAGTGAGAGTGGATTGCTAGTTTATAATATAGTCAGTTCATACATTAAGCAATAATTTTAATATCTACCCTTTCCAGAGGCAAAGGAAAATATTATGTATTAAAATAAGAAATGAAGTTCCATTTGTTTTTTTGACAAATTGTTTACTTAGAGTTACATATAAGGAAAAATGAAATTTACCTCTAAAGCCAGCACTTGTTGGTTAGCGGGTTCAATCTCCAGGAATGCTTTAACATAGTGCAGAGCCTTGTTGTACTCCTTGATCCTAGCATTGCCAATGGCAAGGTAGAACAGGTAGTCTCGTTTACCATCTGCGTGGGAGTTAAACAATTCCTTTAGGAGTAAGATACCCTGAAAACAAAACGCACTTAAATATACTACTATGGTGTGTTTTCATAGCCTTTGTTGGAATACCAAATTTTATGATCATTAGCGTTGAGGAGTATTTACACTATGCATCAAATTATATATAAACAAACAGAAGTCACAGACATAACTTAATGTAATATTTTGAATAAAATAATAACAAAGGCAGCTATATTTAAATGTTTAAAATGTATAATTAAAAAATGAAAAATAACTTTCCTGTCACATTATGTTATCATGAAAAACTGTCTATTTTTAAGCCTTTGATAAGATAAAAATAAAAAATATCACAAAACACAAGCTACTTTTTCATTAATAATAAAAAATGAAAATAAAAATTACGTAATGTGTGATAGATATTAAATTAATTAATTAACTTAAAGAAACTTAAAAGACATAAAAATTTTGCTCATATAGGGTACTGACTTTTCTAATATCCGTCGCATATTTGCTTCTCACCAAACACCACGCATATTCAAACTGCGCCTTAGGACTAACATTTCCCTGATGAAGTTGTTCGTGAAAAATTTTCTCGAATTTCTAAAACAAACGCAATATAAGTCAAAACAATGAAATACAGTGAGTCATGATCACCGATCACGTATGACCTCACAAAAACTTACTTGCAAATCCTCTGAAGATACTACTTCATCTAAAACATCTTCCATAGTTGTAAAATAATTAAATGTTGCACTTGATTTTAAATATGACGAGACCAAATATCATTATATTATGTTTAAGCCACTTGAAATTAAAATCCTAATTTTCCAAATTACGAAATTGTCGGTACTTGGTACAGAAATTGACAGTGACAATTAATGACATTGACAGTATATGTACTATGTAGCAATATACTCTATGGAGTACAGTATTGACTATTGATAATTCATTTTACTCGACTATTCCATTGGTGTAGGAAATATTTTGTATTGGCTAAAGGCAAAAGAAAAAGGTGATTTAAATTCCTAATATTATGGTTATTTCTAAATTAAGTTTTTTTTAAATATATGAATTTGCTTTTCTTAAGTTAAAAATATCTGAATGAATAAGGCTGCGTTCCACTAAGCGCCCACAACGACAAAAATGCTCCTTTAGTCGTTCCACATATTAACGACCGCGGTCGTTGTGGTCGCGACGAAAACGTCACTTATGACGTCATGACTTACGCTCACGCGAAGCTCGCGACGACCCATCTAAAAAGGTAGGGTGGGTCGTCGTGATCGCTGAGAAAATTAGCGGCGTTTTCAAAAATCAAAAATGACGACCGTGCTTACGTTATTTCATGCGGAAAGAAATATTTTAGTAGAAGTGAATTTTTCTGCAGCGGATGCTAAATATACCACTAATATTGAATATAAAAAATTAAATTATAAATTTTTTCAATATAAATCGATTTAAACAATAATTAATTAAGTTTATTTTCAAGGCTTAGATTATAACCTAACCTCTTAAATCTTTTGCATTCTTTTTTTAACTCGCCGTTTGTATTATTTACCTCCACGCTCAAAACGCTCTATAATCCATTCCACTTGAGTTTACGACAGTAACGCTCACAAGCAAGTGGAACGGGGAAAACTACGGTCGTGAGCGTGATCGTTGTGAACGCTTAGTGGAACGTAGCATTAATGAATGTTAAATGTTGAAAGTAAATATAACATGGATTTATTTAAAAAGCATAGTTTTATGTCATTGTACATATTATAATTAGTCATTATTGAATAAATATTTGAAATTAGCTTTTTTTACATCATTGCTAAGCCATAAATATCTACTGCGTTCCACTAAGCGTTCACAACGATCACGCTCACGACCGTAGTTTTTCCCGTTCCACTTGCTTGTGAGCGTTACTGTCGTAAACACAAGTGTAATGGATTATAGAGCGTTTTGAGCGTGGAAATAAATAATACAAACGGCGAGTTAAAAAAAGAATGCAAAAGATTTAAGATGTTAGGTTATAATCTAAGTCTTGAAAATAAACTTAATTAATTATTGTTTAAATCGATTTATATTGAAAAAATTTATAATTTAATTTTTTATATTCAATATTAGTGGATTTTATATTCAATATTCCTTTGTATCGAGGAATTCTTCATCAATAACATGATCCGTGACATCATAAGAAAATTGAAAATTTTCATCAGCACGATCAGCAGGCGTTGATGTTCCGGGTTGTTCATTTAAAATTCTGTTAAAAAGTTGTGTCGCAAATGCTGTGTCTATAATAAAAATAAAATTTTCATCAGTGAAATTTTAAACGTATGTAATATTTTTTTCAATAAGAAAACGAAGAAGGCTAAGTTAATTTTCATTTCTAAAGTTAGGTTATATTATTGGCAATCAAGGAAAAATGTATACATGTATATTAATTATAAACTAACTGCAGAAACATTCACTTCTACTAAAATTTTCTTTCCGCATGAAATAACGTAAGCACGGTCGCCATTTTTGATTTTTGAAAACGCCGCTAATTTTCTCAACGACCACGACGACCCACCTTTTTAGATGGGTCGTCGCGAGCTTCGCGTGAGCGTAAGTCATGACGTCATAAGTGACGTTTTCGCCGCGACCACAATGACCGCGGTCGTTATGTGGAACGACTAAAGGAGCATTTTGGTCGTTGTGGGCGCTTAGTGGAACGCAGCCTTAGTGGAACGCAGCCATCAATGTCTAAAATGTCAAGTTTGAAGTTGACACTTGACAGTTGACAGTTGACAATTGAAAATTTAAATCATTCATTGTGTTGCGTTGAAGGTAGATCGTTCTAGTTTTGATTTCTTTGTCCGGCTTTGTGAAAGAACATTGTTATTACATAAACTGCACCTAACCCGTGTCCTTATATGTAAAATTATTTTTTATCGTTTTGTGTAGAATTACGTTTTCAATATGCAAAGTGTTATAAACACTGTAAAAGGAACCGCCCTCGGGGTTGCGGGATACTTAACTCCTGTGCTTAAGGTAGGTGGTGTTTATCTATTCAAATTTCCATACTCTCATTTAAATATATATCGTATCCTATAATTATGTATCGTAAACTAAAAGAAGAAGAGCAAGAACATTAATTACAAAGTGTTTTGATTGCTTTATTTTGACCGTTTATGACAGATTTCTTAAGAATAAGATCTAATGTCATTACTATTTAAATCATTGAAAGTATAACTTTCAATGATTTAAAAAGTGGTAGTGGTAATAAAAGGATGTAACCATTTTTGATATTTTCTAATTATAATATTTATAAAAATAGGAGTCAAAGTTTCACGAAACTGGAGTATTAACTCCAGAAGAGTTTGTTGCTGCCGGAGACCACTTGGTTCACCACTGTCCCACCTGGCAATGGGCTAAGGGGGAAGAATCTAAAATTAGGCCCTACCTACCACCAGATAAGCAGTTCCTGATCACTAGAAATGTACCTTGTTATAGGAGGTGCAAACAAGTAAGATAAAATTAAAATATTTTAAAGTAATTTGTATCATAAGTTAAGTACTTTAGTTATTGAATAAAATTAAATTTGAAATGTAATTTTTTTTAAAAATAGTAGTAATTAAATTAATTTATGTTATGTTATATAATATATATTATTTAAAGTATATTATTATTGTCATATTTATTTCTAGATAGAATACTGTGAAGATAATGAGAAAGTCATAGAAGATGAGGCTGATGAAGATGGAGGCTGGGTAGACACACACCACTATGAGTCTCCTGGCTCACCTGCTCTTGAAGAAAAGGTATGTATAAAGTCCACAAAAAATCCTCTGCGTAGTCTTAAATATATAATTATTATATTTCTATTTTTTTTTTGTTTTAAAAATCATTTTTCTGGAAAATATTTTTTCTTATATTTAAGTTTAAAAAAGATAGTATTCAACGAAATTAAAATATTATGTTATATTGTTATCACAAAAGTACAATTACATATTTGATAAAGAACCAGGTCACAAGAGTTCATTCACAGAGGAAAATAACCTTGATCATCTATTGAATACTAACAATGGATGTAAAATTAAGCTTGAGTTCTCTGTAACTACAAAAGCTACAATGTAAATTGAAAATAGTGAATTTCGTTTTTCTAAATTTCGTTGAAAAGGTATTCATGTTATTTGTTTACTCAAATCTTATGAAATATGGCTAATTAATCATACTACAAAACATTGTTGCGATATACTTGACTATACTTTATCAAACATCTTTGTTCCATTCTCTTAGCTACTTTTAACCAAGGGAAGTAAATTAAAAGAAAGATAGAGTGTAAATACTACTTACATTTTATCTTTCCATATGTGCATAATTATCTTGCACATATTTAATGGCATAATTAAATGTATTCCTATTACTTATCTATCATATGAGAGATTGTTAAAGAGTTAATGTTTACTTTTACTTTATAAAGGAGTTGAATATCATCGAGAGATGTTAACAGAGTGTAAATTAGTGTTTATCTTCGAACTAAATTCTAAAAATTAATACTTTCTATTTGAAACTATCTTTTTGGATTTTGTCACGTATTACTTACCCAAGCATACAACTTAATCTAACATTTACCAGTCAATAGATCAAGCAACATATTTATTCAAATAGTCTTTCACAGCCCTTTTGAATCGTCACTTTTAACATTATGAAATTAAATTAAATTAGAATTTAAATTAAATTTACCTATGTAAGTCTGTGACAAATGCAAGCTGAGGCGAGCCAGCGAGAAACTCAACAGTAACACATCTATGTATATGCTATAATTAATGTAACAGAAATCATAGGTATTTATTGCAAGATTCTATTTAAAACCTCAGGTATGTGAAATGACATTGGAAGCAGCAGAAACTGGAGATAGTGAAGGTGAAGGTGGTGGAGACCATGATGATGATGATGATGGTGAAGACGACGGGGAAGCTGAGGATATGGAACACTTTCAAGAGTCTGGGCTACTAGATGAAGTGGATCCAGTGAGTTATTATGAACTTGGAATTCTAAATTGTTTACTTATAGAAACTCTCAAAGATTTTTTTTTATGTTGGTAACAATTTTGAACTACAACTACTATTATTCATGTCTTTTCTAGCCTTAGACTGTGCTATTATCAAGCCTTTTTTAAATGAAGTAATTTGTATAAGAAAATCAATAGAAAAATAAATTTTACAGTAAATTTCTAACAACAATAGCATTAAATAATCAAACAGTCAACAGCGCTCACCACCCGCAAGGAGCCTGTGAAGGAGAAACGTCAGAAAGACGGCGACGAGATCGTCCGGACCAGAACCTACGACCTTCACATTACATACGACAAGTACTACCAGACCCCGCGCCTGTGGCTCATCGGCTACGATGAGGTGAGAATTATCAATCTAAATAATAGATGTTAACGGTAGTAAAATTGATGACCAATTGAATTAATTAAACTTCATTAATTACTAGATTATGCCTAATAAATTGAAGAATACTAGTTGCTTAGATGGAAATAATACTTCATTACATTTATTTAAATTAATATTTGCTAATATGCATTTTGGTTTGGTTTTGGTTCATGTTTTCATTCTATTTTCTGAGGCTAATTTTGTTCAGACTAATCTATACTAATATTATAAAGCTAAAGAGTTTGTTTAGTTGATCGCGCTAATCTCAGAAGCTACTGGTCCGAATTGAAAAACTCTTTTTGTGTTGGATAGTCTGTTTATCGAGGAAGGCTATGACGATACGATAAATAGTAGCGGAGTAACAATGAAATATGTTGTAAAAACGGGAGAAAGAAAGAACGCATGACGGGCGATGGCGAAGGGGGAGTGACCCGGTAGTTCTACGAGGTATTCGGTTTCCAGCTTCTAGAATGCGGGCGAAGCCGCAGGAAAGGCTAGTTTCGTATAAATCTCAAACCAATCAACAGGACCGTCACCTGCTGAGCGTGGACGCGATGTACGAGGACGTGTCGCAGGACCACGCCAAGAAGACGGTCACCATGGAGGCACATCCGCACGTGTCCGGGCCCAGCATGGCTTCCGTACACCCCTGCAGGTATAAACATTTCTATCATGATTACCACTTGTCTTACGGTGAAGGAAAACATCGTGAGGAAACCTGTATGTCTGAGAGAACCTACCAAGTTTTCGAAAGACATGTGAAGTCCGCCAACACGCACTACGCCAGCGCGATGGACTATGGCCTGATCCCCCTCGTACTGAGGGAGGCCCGTGCCCAGCAGTGGGACGTTAAAAAGGGCTGATGATGATGATGATGATGATGATGATGATGATATATATAATAACTTTTACATCACCAAACTCTTCAATTTTTTTTGTCTTCTTCAGACATGCAGAAGTAATGAAGAAAATAATAGAAACAGTGACAGAGAGTGGAGGAGAGCTCGGAGTGCATTCCTACCTCATAGTATTCCTCAAGTTTGTGCAGACAGTCATACCCACAGTCGAGTACGACTTCACCCAGAATGTTTCTATGAACTAAGTCATTTATTTGAGTTTACATTCTCAAGCTATCTCACTCTGATTTTCGCCCAAATTGAAGCATTTTAACACATTTTATTGTGTACATAATTTTAAGTTTTTATTGTAAAATATCTTTAAAAGATAGGAAATCCATGTTTATGCTATATTGTTTTAGAATGTGGTAACCAACTTTCCCAAATTAATAGCTTATATTTGGCAAAATTATTTTGTACTAAAAGTTAGATTTGTATTTTTTTAAAGAAACTTAGTGTACAAGTATAAGTGCATATTATAATAATATTGATATTTTTTTAAACATTGTCAATTATTTTGATCATTCTATATCATTCATACATTATAACTTCTTGAAACATGATCAAGAACCAATCCAGCAAAAATTTTTCAAAAAGTCTTTTACATAAAGTAACTGTTACATAAACATACAAAAGTACAATTATTTAATATAATAATAATATTCTTAAATATCAATAGTTTTGCCATAACTTTGCCACTTTATTTTAGAAAAAGTAGAATTTTCAAAAGCACAATGCCATATACTGCTATTGCCAAGACTTTCCTAAAGATTTAATAAAGGTTGGCAAATATTGTTTTGCTTCAGCCGCATGGTTTCTTAAGGATTGTAATGAACTTTGCGAAGCTACAGAACTAATCTGTCAACTAATGCCGTATTTGTAGCTAATATTAAAAAAACCATCACATGTATTTTCTAAATAAAATAAACCCAATTTTTTATGAAATTATCTAATTAAATATTAAAAATATGTTAAATTTATACAATATGTAAGTGAGAGAGAGAGAGAGAGTGAGGCATTTAGTGAGTTTGCCAGTGAGAAGGAAATTAAGTTTTATTTTTGTTATTTTATATTTACACAGAATAATTTTTGTTTATAATAAAATATGATTTTAGACATAATTATTTCTTTGAAATGTTTATGTATAATTAAAATTTAATTAGTTTATTTTTTATAAAGTACATAATTAAGTTATATTATATCTCCATGTTGTATTTAGGCTAGCTTTTGCGAACTAAAATAGAATATGGTAATGTCATTCGCAGTCCTATTTTAATTTGTCTTGTACATATTTTATAATTAATATTTATTATTTATTATTATAATAGTGCATTTGATCATTTTTGTAAGTAATTAGTGAGTTAAAGATAAATTAAGATTGCAACAGTGTAGCGTGTAAAAGAGAAAGAGTATATTTTCGCTCATCTTTATATTTGAAATTGTTTTTTAAATATTCATATTTAGACTTCATCTCTGTTGTATCAAAATACAAGAGAATTTGAACAAACTCTTCGACTAATAAAAAATTAAGTCCAGTCAACTGCATTGAATATATGCAAGACAAATTATAATGTGGTAATAATTGTTATATTCGCATCGTCGTTGTTTCTTTTGAAATAAATTATTTTGCAGCTATCCAATATATTTTATTTCATTATTTGAAATTCCTAACTTACATTGATCCTCAATCAATGGGCAGGGTAGTGAGATTACTCACTAAGGGTCGCTGCACATTATAGTGCCACTCAGTGCTCACAGTTCGTTCTCAGTCCGATCTCGGTCTAGTAAAATATTATTAAACATCGGTAACAGTCTAGTTTCGCTCCAAGAAGAATTTTACTCCAATACATTTGGTTGTACTGTAAGAAGTTTTTTTCATCAAACTGAGTTTACCGGACTGAACCATGAATGGTATTATAGTGAGGACTGATCCTTAATAAATGAAAACCAAAATAAATGTATTAATATTTGTTTATTGATATCACATTCATTATGTACAAATCACATTCCGTAATAAAATATATCATACACCGTATTGAAGCCCAACACTAGCGCTTCCAAGCCTACATCCTTTTCCTTTACAATACTACAATAAAGTGTACAAGGGATAAAGTGTACAGGTATGATAAATAAAGCTGTATTCAAAAAAATTACCATCAATTGAAAATTAAACAAATTCCCATATAAAAAAGCACTTTTCATTAAAAAATGAGCATAAACAGTATTTAATAATATAATTATAAATTTTTGGTCACTTCGATAACAATTTTGTTACTTATAAATATAATTATAATAAATTAATTACAAATATTGCATTATAATATTAGTGGTTTGGATAAATTTAATAATCGTAACCTAAGTCTAGTCTCGGTAGGTTGGTTAACCACACTCATGATATCAATATTCATTCAATATTTATTTACCTACTAGCTTCGCTTTAAAATATCGTTGACTCATTTGTCCAAACAACCAATTCACCAAAAAGTATTTTAAGACAGAATTATTCACTTTCAAATATTAATTCTATTCAAAAGATGTATTTTATCTACTTATCTATAATACATGAATAAATTAAATAAAGCTTGTAGCCGCGAATTTGGCAATTATATTTTCAACTCTGTGTTTACGACATGATTAATATTTTTATTTGCGAATTATTTTTCCCAATTCTCTACATTATCTATAGTCTCGAATAAAGCACTGCATTCAAGACGATAAAACTCCCAATATGTGATAGCTTTATTTAAAAAGTAGACGAAAAAATCTCTACTGTAAAGTAAGACATGTATTGGTTGTTTAAACAAATGAATTATAAAAAAGCAACAATTTGTCGAAAAGTTAAAAAATATTGCTCTTTTTTAAATCTGAATGGAGACAAATAAGGGAGGGTTTAAATTATTAACTATGATTACTTTTGGTTAACCAATCTACGACTACACTAGTGTCTAGTGTCTAATGTCTACCACCTACCTGTGGAGTGGCCTTGTATGGGAATACACTGAATAGGCCTCAACCAGATTCCTACACCAGATAAAATCTAAGCTAACAGTCAATATCATCACAATGAAAACATTTCTATAAAATTATACATTACAATAAATACAAATATTCAGTCAGAGCCAAATATATGTAATGTTAAATAATAAAATTATATCAATATACAAAAAATATATAACTATTCGTAATATAATAATAACTGCCTAAAATGCTAATAGACTGACAGAACAAATAGATATAAAAGTTTTAAAACCATTTTTTCTTGTTAATATAAAATGTCAATTTATTATTAGCAATTTGTTAGGTTGAGAGAAAATAAAGAAATAACTCCACTTAAGATGTTATACATTAAAACTAATCTTCAATATTAAATAATATACCTTAAACCAATTAGTTAAATATAATGTACAAAAGACGAATGAAATGCACTATATATAGCACTCTGACTGTATACTAGTATACATAATATAATACTTACATTACACCAATTAATATATAAATGTTTTATATATCATTGACTACAACTTATATAAAGTAAAATACCATATGGAAAATAAATCTTACACTTTGTACTTGAATAAAACCCCAAAATTATTTCAAAAAGCAAAATTAAATTTACAGATACTAATCAAAATTTTGGAGGATAAAGTACTTTATAGTATAAGAGATTACATTTTGAAAAACTGTCTTATTTAAAGTTTCTTAGAAACTATATTCTTAAGATTTATTATGTGACTATTATTTGTGATATTTCATTGCATTAAAAATGCTAAACTCTACATTAACTATGAAGCTTTTACGACATTTTATAATGGAAATAGAAAGTTTTATTGCATTTCAAAAAGTTTTATAAATATTAATATTTGTAATAATATGTATTTATTTAAAAATTTTATGTGTAGTGTATCAACTATCTCGTATCCGTAATACAAGCCTCGTAGCTTAACACAGAACTAGATGGCGCTGTTGTAATAATGTACCAACATAGTTGTTTATTTATTTCACATCTGGCAAAGAATGTTAAAATTATAATTGAATAAATAGTTCTTACTTTCGAGATATACAGCACCTAAACGTAATATCAAACACGGTTTATTTCATTTACCACATTTGTTTGAACGTTGTTTTGACACATACCGTTTGATGGTTAACATTTTGATTCTTCAATAATTGAGAGAATATTTTTTTACATATTAAACTGCACCTTATTCCACAGTAATAAGGTCGACATTCTTGAAGGAAATTAGGTGGGTTTTTCATTATAGTCGCGATTACAGTAATTATATATCGTTCAATAGTAATATTTAACTTAATTACAAATTACCACTACCACTTTAGAAATGGTACCAAATACCAGTTGTATGACAATTAAAGTAGCTAACATCAAAATACGCTCGACGTCTACTATAACTATAAATAATATGAGGAGCCTCAATTAATAAATTGCATATTTTTAATATTTAATGTTACAAATGATGTAGTATTATAGTACAAGAGCTAACAGTTTATATGTCTTATTATTTTCTATACTCGTAAGGGATAATAGAAGTCATTGAAAAAAATATGAATAATATTGAAATCTAAAAGTTCGTAATAATAATTAAATTAAAATCCATTTTATTCAAATTCGATGAAATTAGCAATAATATTCTGTACTACTAGTAACTTATCATATTTTTTCCTGTTAAGTTCACATAGCAAGATAGTCCTACTACGCACATTATAACTCAGTTTTGCTAATAACATTGAATAATTTGAACTATAAATACAGTTTGCGTCACGTAAAAAGAACGCTGGAAGGAAGTGGTGGGGGAGGGGGGTGTTTGCGCATGGGTACATTCGGACACGAAATTACTAAGCCTATTCTTTTATTTTTGAACTAGCCTTTCGCTCGCGACGTATTTAGTAGGTACATTGAAAAATATATAAGATAGAATGTCATTAAATAGATTTCGATTAATTAATAAAATATGTTTGATTCAGTGTAGAATGTTTAATCTACTTACAAAAAATTTAATTAATTTGTTTAATATTTTTTTTATAATACTAACTGCATTATTATCAGACTGTCGCATATAAAACAATATACGTCAAAAGTTTTTTTTTTCAATTTTTTATATAAAACCATTTCGTAATTAATAACTTCTGTGTACGCGATTTTGAACTGACGAACTAATAGCGTGCAAGCATGCGGCGCGTGCCCCACGTCCCGCGCCCCGCGTCTTACCACCAAATTGTCCGATAAATCGCCTCTGCGCAACTTGACAGCTAGCGCTCTTTTTACATGACGCGAATTATACGTTAGAAATTAGGGGTGTGCAAATATAGTTCGAATCGAATCGAATGAAATAATAACATTCGATTTGAATCGAATAATTCGAATTTGAATGAAGTTTGAATAAAATGTATATTGACTGTTAAATTAATATTTGAATATTGAAAATAAGAAACCCTGAATTCAAAATACTCGAGAATTCGCTAATAACATGATAGTTTACGAATAATTCGAAAAAAATCAAATTATTCGAAAAAAAAACGAATTATTCGAAAACTTTGAATTCTTCGATTCGCTCGATTCGGAACGAATAATTCGGAATTTCGAATTATTCGCACACCCCTATTAGAAATTGATTTATATTTTTATAAAATATAATAATAACTAGTATATCAAGTCATCCAATCCAAGTGGTGGTGGGTCACTTGTGGGTCACTTGTGAGTCACTTGTGGGGCACGAGCGTGACGAGGCGCAGCAGCACGAGCGCCAGCAGGCGGTCCACGGGGTCCAGCGTGCCGCGCTGCAGCCACTTGGGGATGGTGGTGCGCGCGTGGCTGAAGCCCAGCTTCTGCAGGATGTAGTCCACGCCGTACGGCTCGATCGACTTGCCCGCCCACGACAGCAGTCTGGTGTGTGTACATATGGAAATATACAGTTTGTTGTGATTTCGATGGTTGTGGATAGAAAAATATTTCTAATAAGTTTACTAGCTATATTAACTATAATATTAAAAAAAAAACTAATTTATATGAAAGTAATGTGAAATAAATGAAATTAAAAAAACTATTTTACAAGGGGTTTAAACATTTTCATATAGAAGCTGGCATTATGGTGACCAAGATGTCACATTTACGTGATAATTTAATTAATGAAATTAAAAAAAAACAAAACCGGCAAAATGCTGATAAACTCAAAACACTCCACTCTATAGTATTTAAGTACATGATAATATTATTAGATGTATAACAACGGTGTTCACCTGACGGTGGGCTCGAGGTGCCAGGTGAGGCAGCGGTAGTCGCGGTAGTCCTGCGGCGGCGGCGGCGGCGGCTCGCTCGCCGAGCCCACGCGACCCGGCATCTGCGAGGAGGGAACATTCAACATTACTTATTATATTGAGGAAAAACTAGCTGTTGCAATATTGCCAACTAATTACAGGGCCATTACAAAAAATATTGCCATATATTTCAAATATTATAATATTGTTAAAGTAACGTAGCAACTGACAAATATAGCAATAATTCACGACGTCACTCACAGCAAACTTCAATCATGTAGAAAAAGACACACTACGCCATTAAAAAAGAGAGCGATCGAAACAACAATAGGAGTGGTCGGGCAATATCGCAGAACGTATCGCAGATACGAACGTGATTACCGATATGGTCGGGGCTGGACTGCAATATTGCTGGTATTGCTTGCAATGTTGCATCTATTGCTGCCACATATTGCAGAAATTGCCAAATATTGTTCTTCTACCACATTACTCAAAGCTTTACATTATAAGCATCTCTCGCTTCGCCACGCAATTTTTAGTTGACACCTGAATAAGCCATCCAAGCCAGTTTTTAGATTTTTTGACATTTTGTGGTTAATTTATCCTAAGTGATTATTTATGACAGTTGTCTATTATAAAACAACTTATTGCTCAAAAATAAGTCATTGCATGTAAATAAAAAAAATAAAATATACTATTAAGCTTACAAATCGCTCTTTTTCCTTGATGTAGGACGAGATCAGGTCGTGCAGGAAGAGGAACGCCTCGGCGTCCACCGACACGAAGATGTGGTCCTCGAACTCTGTTATGAAGCTGCACTCCACTACCGGTTTCTCATCTGTAAATTAAAACTATGTTTTATTTTCATGTATTACATCTTAGCTTGCCAGTAGAATAATATTTTGACTGATTTGGGAAATGAACAGGCGCTTTAAAGAAAAAAATTCTAAGGTGCATGCAAAGAACGTAACAGGAATATCTGTGAAAAATAATTTTAAACTGTATACACCTAAGGTTAGGTTACTATCTGTTTTTTTCCAGAAATAGATATTAAATCTTAACGAATCATCAACGAAAGAAACCAATGACGGTGAACGCATATTGGGGGCAATACTTAAATATTAGTAGTCCAAATTTAAATTATATGGTAAAAGTCATGTCATACCATTCTCAGTGGGCGGCTGCTTCCGCTGGTGATGGCTGGTGCGCAGATGCAGCTGCAGCGCCGGCAGCGCGAAGATGACCTCGCGCGCGTGCCCGCCCGCCTTGCCCGCGCCGCCCGCCCCCGCGCCGCCGCCCCCGCCCGCCCCCGCGCTGCCCGTGCTGCCCGTAGTACCAGTATTCTCGCGCTCCAGCGACGGGAACTGCTCGATGGCTGTCGTGGAAATTATATATTCAATATATGGAGAGTGCTACTTAGCAATATTTGTACTTTAAGTACAAGTTTTTGGAACGAATCTCTGAAAAAAATAATAATAACTCCCCCAACGAGTTTATGTTTATTCGAGCTGATCTTAGACACTGTACAGGTCAGGGTTACCTCATTACAAAAAACTACCGGCATGACAAATCAAATCAAATGAAAATATTTTATTCAGCATAAAAATTGTTACAATTTCTTACTGAACTTCATGAGTCTACTACCAGTTCGGATAGAAGAAACCTCTGACCTGAGAACAACAATAATATATGCCGAGGGTATTCGAGATATTATAAACAAAGTATCAAGAAGCTGACCATCAATCTCGCTATCGGCGAAGGCGTACTGGAACCACTCGTGCAGCGTCTTGAACTGCGGCGGGAAGAGCACGGTGCGAGTCATGCGGCACACGGTGGCCAGTGACTGGTGGGCGCCGCCCGCCCCCGCACCGCCCGCCCCCGCCCCCGCGCCGCCCGCCCCCGCACCGCCCAGGCTCGCCGTCAGCGTCTGCACCGCGTGCACCGACGGGCCCTCTGCGCATACACATTCGGTCATGTACACTAGACTAATGTCTATTAATGTAGGATGACCCAAAAAAGCCATAGATTTTTGGTGTCTCCTTATAAATCAACTCAAAACAAATTCTTAACGGTCGCTCAAGATTTGCAAAGGCATCGAACTTAAAATAAATTTAAAAAAAAATAATTTTAAAAACTTCACTTTTTTTTCTGCCACTCTTATACTTCAATGGAAAAATTTAAAACGAGAGATCAAAATAAATCTAAGTTGCTTTAAAGCAGTCAACATTGAGACTAACAAAGACATAGCTCTAATCTTTCTTATAGTAAAAAGAAATAAGGTCTAACCTTCTTCATTTTCAACCTGCTGGGCTTCAGTAGCAAAGCTGATGCAGGGGTCTTTGAGGCTGAACAATGCCCAGGACTTCGCCTTCAGACTGTTGCCGTGGAAGCACGCCAGTGAGATGTTGGAGCCTTGGAGCTCTAGAGTACCTCCTAGGACTGTGCCACCTGCATATATCGATCACCTTCTTACCATGATATAAATACATTCTTAAATAGCCTGGATAGCGTTTTAAACATTTTAACTAACTTTAAAAACATAGCTATTATAGGCGATATTAATATTAATATAAGTTCATCGACTGAAGACGCACGCGCGGACGAGTACTTAAACCTTTGTGCAGCACATGGAATGATTCCTGCACACTCGTTCCCTACTAGAAATGAAAACTGTTTAGACCATATAGTCCTTAGAACTAAGAAGAAGTCGGCAGTATTTGTTTTGGACACACCTTTTACTGACCATTCTCCTATTTGTATGTGTTTTGACTTGAAATCGAAAATTAAACCAGTAAATGAAACTTCTACCTATATAGATGAACCTTCAGTTGTTGCCGAACTTAAAGATGCTGACTTTTCTGACATCTTGACCTCTTTAGATCCAGAATACTCAGCGGAGAAGTTGGTGTCAGTAATATCCTCGGCTATTCAAAATAACACTCATATTGTAACGATTTCAAGCAGGAAAAGAACCATAAGGCCCTGGATCACGCCTGGATTGCTTCGTTGCATTCGAAAGCGTGATAAGCTTTATAAAAAATCAAAAAAAGAGCCCAACAACACAGCTGCGAAAACCACTTATATTCACTATAAAAATTTTTGCAATAACCTATTAAAGAAGATAAAAGCAAACTACGAAAATAATGAATTTGAAAAAGCTGGCAAAAATACTAGAAAAACGTGGGATCTCGTTAAAAAAAAATTTAGTAATATGCCTAATAAAAACATAAAAACCTCAAGCAATCTATTAAAATTAGCTACTGATCCAATCGAGGCTGTAAACAAAGTCAATCATTTCTTCGCTAACGTTGGAAAAAACCTTGTTTCCATTGCAAATCAATCTACAGGTGATCCTCAGCAAAATCTTCGTTTCACGGTATCTCAATCAATGTCAACCTCGATGGTAGTTAATGAAACCGATGACTCAGAAATTAGATCCATAATTTTTGGTCTTAAAAGCAAATGTGCTGTAGGATGGGATGGTATAACTACGTCTATTCTCAAAGCCGCGGCTAACATTCTTACACCTTTAATAACTCGAGTCTGTAATTTGTGCTTATCCAACGGTATATTCCCTAGTGTGTTTAAAAAGGCAATTGTACACCCAATTTATAAGAAAGGAAGTAAGGATTGCCTTAATAACTACAGACCTATCTCTGTTCTGAGCTCATTATCTAAGATACTTGAAAAGCTAATGAACAAGAGACTTATGTCTTACTTGGATAAATACGGTTTGCTTGCCAATAACCAATTTGGATTTAGAGCTGGCAGATCAACTGAGGACGCACTCATGCACTTGGTAGACGATATTGTCCAAAATATTGATAAAAAAAGAAAGACCTTAGGTATCTTTTTAGATCTATCAAAAGCTTTCGACACAGTATCCTTGCCTCTTTTATATAATAAGTTGGATAAAATTGGTGTCAGGGGAATTGCTCTAGATCTCTTCAGAAGTTACCTATCGGGGAGAACTCAAGCTGTTATCTTAAATAAGAATGTCAGTGGAGAAGAAAACCTCTCATATGGAGTACCCCAAGGTAGCGTATTAGGACCCACCCTCTTTTTAATTTATATGAACGAATTTTGCGAACTTAAAATACCTCATTGTAAAATCGTCTCTTATGCTGATGACGCTGCGTTGCTTGTTCAAGGTAGCACTTGGATAGAAACACATAAACGTAGCGAGCAAGCCCTTACTATTGCGCTGAAGTGGTTGTCTTGTAACCTATTAACCTTAAACCTAGAAAAAACACAATTTTTAACATTTGGCCACAAAACCTCTTTTTACCCCCAGAAACTTTCACTATCATTGCTCATACATGCCAAGAATTAAACAATGGTTGCAATTGTAGCAGGATTACTCGTTCTCGAAGTGTGAAATACCTTGGTGTACTTCTTGATGAAAATCTCACCTGGAAAGCGCATGTTCAAGTTATGGCATCACGTTTACGAAAACTTGCCTATATATTTAAGCAACTCAGATCTGGTGCTAATATGCATATACTTAAGATGGTATATTTTGCCCTTGTACAATCTTTACTTACCTATTGCATACCAGCGTGGGGAGGTGCATCTAAATCAGTCTTGCTTCAACTAGAAAGAGCACAAAGATGTATACTGAAAGTAATGACATCAAATAATATCCGTTTTCCAACAGCCGAAATCTATCGAACATCTAAGGTATTAACGGTTCGACAATTGTTTATCCTTCATTCTGTACTACGAAAGCATAAACATACTTGTTTTGATCCGAATTTCATATCCAACAAACGCAGAAGTGATAAAGTCTGTCAAATAGAACCTCGTAGAATAGCTTCTTCAAATCGACATTACTTTTATCTTAGCTCCATTCTTTACAATAAAATTAATAAAGAATTAAATATTTACTCTCTTTCTTCACGTAACTGTAAATTTAAACTAATCAGTTGGCTCCTTCATTTAAATTATGACCAAACAGAAGACTTACTGGTATCAATAACCTAATAATCTTTCCACACTCATTCATAATGAAATACTTGTGTATTTCACAAGTATTCAGTCCGACAGTCACTCACAAACACATAAACAAACACACATACACACACACACACACACACACCCACACACACACACACACACACACACACACACACACACACACACACACACACACACACACACAAACAAACACATGGCACACTAATATGTATATTCGATGTCATCATATTTCATTATATAGCTTCCTATTTTTTTTTTATATAGTTGTTATAATAATACTTAGATTTTTGTTATGTTTCCTTACTTTAGTTTAATATGTGTAAGAAATTTTGTTGTCATACATGACGCTTGCGAGGTGGGCGTTAATAACTGCGACACAGTTTTATACTAATGCAGTTATTATCGTTATGTTGTTTCTGTCATACATGTATTAAATATTAAATAAATAAATAAATAAATAAATAAAAAATAATAAATTTACAATACAAAATATGACTTTTTAATTAATTGCTATAACAGTTTTTTTAAAGGAATATTAATGCTAATTTTAAAATCTATACACAAGACGTGAGTCCGACTTGCCTGTAAGGCAATATAATAAGTCAGTCAGTTACACTGGGCTTACTAACAAGAATTTATTACTGTTATTTCTTCTTATACGTGGGAATAATTTTACAAATCTGTTATTATTATGTTAAGAAGTATATTTTTAAAGGTAAGTCAGTGAGTCTGTTTGCCAAGTTATTTTAAGGGTATCTTAGCTTTGGCCTATAGCTCCATATCGGCATACACATAAACTGAATGAGTAGTTCTCTCTACGGTTTTCACAATTCTGATCAAATTTTGTTTCACATAAAGTTTAGCTTTTTAAGTTTATCTACAATATATATAGTTGTCTTATCAGAAAAAATGTAATTTTATATCATTGACCAACTGCGCAGAAGATATTGTAGTTCAGCACATATATACGCAAAACGGAACATGCCCCCTCTATTCCTGTCACTTTCAATGTCCGTTGGGACGATGCCGGGACACGACTAGTGAGAGTTACTACAGCAGTATCTTATCGTATCTTAGGGCAGCATATCATGCAATCGGAAGAGATACAGAAGCTCTCCGCTCAGAAAATCTAGAAGTTCCTGGAAGCAACAGGACTAAGCGGAGAACTTTAAATTCACTTTAAGGGAGCTACAATGGACCAACACTGGTCGACGTAGCAAGGACCGACCTCGGCACCAATCCCAAATATATATAAATATGTTGGGACATTTACACAGAGCACTATCTAGTTTAACGATAAGGTACGAGCCTTGTGTTATGGATACTAGATGGTTGATATACTACACATATATAAGCTTAAATACATACATATTATAAATATAAACACCCATGACTGGAGTACAAACATTCGTGCTCAACAAATGTATGCCTCCAGCGGGATTCGAACCCGCGACCGTTGGTGCAGAAAGCAGGGTAACTACCCACTGAGCCAAACGTGTCTTCAAATTATACATATAAATAATACTACAGCAGTAAGACTGACTGTGCGGGGCGGTGGAGAGCGGCGGCGCGGCGGCCACCAGCTGCAGCACGCGCTGCCAGTGGCGGTGGTGGCGCAGCTCCGGCGCCGGCGCCTCGCTCGCCGCCGCCGCTGACGCTTCTGATAACATTCAAAATACCCTATTATATGTGGAATTTGTAAAAGGAGTATGTAAGAATAAAAGGCAATGAATGGAAGGATTTTAAGAATGGAATACGTGAATAGTATAAAAAGAAGAAATTAGGATGTCCTGTCGTTATGGCGACACGACGTAACGCGTAATGTTATATCTTATATTTTAAAATATAAATAGTCTTTGAGTTTTGACGAAGTGCTTTTATTTACCATCTTTAAGATCCTACATATATGTACTCGAGGCCGTCTTCAACTTATGTGTAATTAAGATATTTCGAAACCTCGAAAAAGTTTGATCTATTTTAGTTTGTTCGATGAACTCCAACTCATTTTTTTAAACTAATATATTTTAAGACGTTTAATAAATATTTTTTTCATAATTTTACATTCACTTTCACGTTTATAACTAAACGTATTAACTGTTTTTTTTTTTATAAAAATGATGCAAACTCACGGTCTTTCTTATCTTTCGCGCGGTGGGAGTATCCTTGACCGTTGTGGTGGGTGGAGTGCAGTGAAGAGAACACGCGCTTGCCGGACTTGAACTGGTGCGAGAAGAACTCCTCGAGCTTCAGCTGCATCTTGAGCAGGTCTGGAGTGGTGCTACGCGACATCAGGATCTGCAGCTGTTGCCAGCTCAGCGTGCCGTGCGCCAGGATGGTGGCCGGCCGGCTACAGTGTTGCAGTAGGTTTAGCGAAATAGTATCTAGTAGACATGAAGGCATAAGACGTACTGGGAGCTGAAGCTGGCCCACTTCAGGGGTATTTTTAGTTTTTTTTAATCTATTTTTATTGGGAACTTTTTAGGTACGAGACTAAATGTCAATCCCATCGTTCCCTAAGTACACTTATATTACCAATAGTGTTAATAAAAACTTATAATTATTGCTTACTTCAATTTAAATCGGTATAACATTTTGGCTACAGTGACAGTGCGCTTTGAAACACTCCTACATCATTATGGTAAATATTGGAACGGCACATTAACTCCTGTCTCCTGTCAGCGTTACGGACACATTCAACTAAGAAGTGATGTACATCATCCTCTACCTCGCATAAATCGCAATTTGAAGAGTTTATTTTTAGTTATGATTTATTCTTTTTAAGGTGAAAGAGGTTCTGTTGGGTTTAATTGGGTAGTAATGGTTTTACCGGAGACAGTAGATGTAAGCGAGGTTGTTTATATAAGAAATATTAAAATAAAAATATACTGTGAGAACATGTATATTAGGGTGGCGCAAAAAAACCGACTATTTTTTTTTGAGTCACGTGTGAAATAATGTTAGTTTATGATGCTTTACGAGTCCTCTCTAAAGGACAGCTAAAAAAATTTTTCAAAAATAGAATTTTTAATTTTATTTAATTGTTACTTTACATTTTTAGAGCGATCTTTTGATATTAAAATTCACCACGTGGTGTATTTTTAATTTTTATTGATTATTGTATTAAATAAAAAAAAATTATGGAATTTTAATTTGAAAAATTCTAAAGTAATGCACTAATAAATTAAAAAAATATATGAGCGACCTTTCAAAATTTGAATTTTGAACTGAAACTTTCAGAAACTTTTTTTGTGTATATAATTATACCATAGCGAAAAAAAATAAAAAAATAAAAAAAATCTTTATTGACGATTTTTGAAATTAAAAAAAAAATTGGAGCGATCTCTTAAAATTTTTTTTGAGCTGTCCTTAAGGAGAGGGCTCTTTAAACGTCAAACACTAACATTTTTTCACACGAGAAAAAATAGAAAAAATAGTCTGTTTTTTTGCGCCACCCTAATGTATAGTATGATAGACTGACGTGTCGGCGTCGGTCGGCGGCCGCATCCACCGGTCCCGCAGCGCGGCGTCGGCGCGGCTGAGGCGGGCCAGCAGCGCGGGCGCGCCCATGTAGTCGAGGCGCAGCTCGAGCGCGGCCAGGCGCGCGGCCGCCACGTGCGCGGGCGGCTCCTGCTGCAGCAGCGCGTGCAGGCGCGCGCCGCCCAGCGCGATGGCGCCGCCCACGATGCCGCCGCGCGCCTCCAGCGCCGCGCCGCCCAGCGCCACGCGCCCCGCCACCTGCCGCCGCCGCAGGCTGCCGATGCTCAGCCGCCCCCACGCGCCCAGCGAACGCGACTGCCAGCTGACGTCAATCACCACACCACACATCAATCATTTCATATTTCATATGATTTAAATCATCGCATATCTATACTAAAAGACAAGCTTTATATACATAATAATTATGAACTGAAATAAAAAAAAAATTGAGTCAATTAGAACTGAAAGTAAGTGTTCGCGACGAAATAGTTATAATATAATCAAATCAAATCAAAATATTCTTTATTCAAATAAACTTTGACAAGCTCTTTTGAATCGTCATTTTTACATTATCAAAATTAAAAGTCAGTCTGTGAATCTGTGAGTAAACTACCACCAGCTCGGAAAGCTGTTCTGCTGAGAAGAAACTCAACAGTTGCTCTTTTCACAAAAATATTTGATAACAATATTGCATTATAATATTTATCTATTTATCAATTTATAATATTTTCAAAACTTATGTCTAACACTTACAATGGGTGCTTACAACTAACTTCCTTTAACATTAATAACTGATTATTACCTGAATTCTTAACAATAAAATAAGCCAGACGTAGATACAGTGAAAGTGACACAATACTTGGTGTTTTATTATCTAATTATTCAACTTTAAATGGCCTATCGGATTAATCGGCCTATCGGATTAATCGGCTAATGGATTTATCGGCCACCTAATTATATTATTACAAAAATCTCATCTTCATCAAGTCTCACACGGTGTGACCGTGGGAGAACTATTGTAAAGAACTTAATTATAAAATGAAATACATATAAATAATTAATAAGAGGAACTCAAAACGATTTAAAACAAATCAATACTAATCCCAAATAAGCAACAGCAGAGGAAATATACCTGACATTGCCCATGACGTTGCCCATATTCATGTGCATATTGAGGCGCTCGAAGTTGACAGCGAACAGCACCAGCGTCTCCCACGCCGCGCCGCCCGCCTTGCTCTCTAATAAAACCACTTTTATTTTACTTATACATCAAAAACCAATATGTACAAGATATAAGAAATCCATGTTTGAGTTTCAATCACAAAGTAAGCAAGCATTTCGTCATCAATTTTATAATAAATAAGTTTGTTTACCTTTAGGTTTTTGTTGTTCAGTCTTAGCTTTCTCTCGTTGTGGCAGCACGGGGGACACGGGGACGTTGTTGCCCGATGAGCTTAAAATATACAGCACAAAATGTGAAATAATTCAACTATATTGTACTTAATAGTAAAATTTTATTTATAACTTAACCAAAGCTAATGAAAAAATATCTTATAATTTTGTTGATAGGACCTCAGACCGCCGTCTGTGATTCGCTGTTTGAGTCCTATTATAGCATGAAAAAAAAAGTCCGAAAAATAGTTTCTTTAAAATTGAGAAATTTTTGTATTAATTTAAAGAAGTATTTATTTGTAGTTACAATCATACACAGAGTACTCACTAGTGGGAGCCGGAGTCGCGCTGCGCGGGCTGGGTGTGCGGCTGGGTGTGTGGGTGCGGGTGGGTGTGTGGGTGTGGGTGCAGACTGACGTCACCCAGGAAGAGGCGGCGCACGATGCTGCGGCGGTACCAGGCGCGCGGGAACGCTAGGATCTCGCTGAGGCGCCGCATGTCGTACTTGAACCACGCCGACCCCACGTCCACGATCGCTGCGGCGACACATACAGTATTACATTCCGCTGTGTTATCTTACCACTAACAAAATATTATATTTTATTCTAAAAATATATTATAAAAAAATTGGCAAACCGTTAAATTACAATTTTACTGGTGAAATATAATTTAACTGTGTTTGCAATTTTCCCGCGTCTACTATTACATATTTTTATACAGTTCGCGTCACGTAAAAAGAACGCTGGAGGAAAGTGGTGGGGGGTGTGTTTGCGCATGGGTACATTCGCACACAAAATTACTAAGCCTATTGTTTTATTTTTCAACTAGCGTTTCGCTCGCGACGTATATTGGTCATTGTTAGGTACATTGAAAAAATATTAGTAGAACGTTATTAAATAGAATTCTATTAATTCATAAAATATGTTAGATTCAATGTAGAATGCTTAATTAATCTAATTACAAAAAATTAAATTAATTCGGTTAATATATGTTTTAACTGCATTATTATCAGACTCTCTCTTCATAAAACAATATACGTCAAAAATATTTTTTTCAATTTTTTATATAAAACCATTTCGTAATTATTAAACTTTTATGTGCACGATGGTATTTTGAACTGACGAACCAATAGCGAGACAGAAGGCATGCGGCGCGTGCCTCGACGTCCCGCGCCCCGCGTCTTACCACCAAATTGGCCGATAAATCGCTTCTGCGCAACTTGACAGCCAGCGTTCTTTTTACATGACGCGAATTATACTTAAATTTAATTGAACCGATACTCGACCTTGAACCTCTGGATATACAGTTTTACATGCACTGAACCACCAAAGCAGCTTATTTCACACAATAATAAACAACCAATTCAATACATAATATAAAGAAAGGCTATAAAAAGCTCTTCCAGCTGTAAGATATTAAGACTAACTTACTAGAAAATCTAACGGTGGCCTTAGACTGATCCTGATCACTTTGGAAGTCCAACTTCCTGAACCTCGATAGATGAAACTTGACGAACTCCACGTTAATGGACAAGGAGTCCTTCCGCTCTGTGTCGGCTAGCGGCGACCACTGCGCCTCCTTCAGGCTGGACTTCTTGCCGCCGTACGGGTGGAAGATGTACACTGAGAAGTCCGCCAGGCACCCCGTCACGCTGAGCCCGCCCATAGCAATTGCTGGTTCTGCCATTTCCCTATACATTCAAAAAGTACATTTACAAATAATATTTTGTTACAATTTTTCGTTCATAATTCATTACATTTCGGATTATTTAATATTTTAAGTATCTTAAAAAATATTTATTGATTAAGTGTATTGTTTTTTTTATTTGAACTTGGACGGAAGGCGCATCGTCATAAGTCATAGGTAGGGTCATATCTTATACACTCAAAATACCCTATAAAACAAATTCGCATAATCTATAACTATTAAAAAATCAGACGTCTCCATATATCCCTAGCATAATATATTAGATACTAACTCATCAGTAGCTCGCTTGGAGCTGAAGACGATCTGCAGGCTGGGCAGCTGCAGCAGGCACTCCACGCGCGACGCCGGTAGGCAGCTGAAGCGGAAGGCGGAGGGGCGCGTGTGGAAGTGCACGATGACGTCCACCGGAAACGACGCGTACACGTACTGCCCGTACGACGCGTCGCCCCCCTCCGCGCCTCCCACCTCGCCCCCCACCGCCGCCGCGCCCTCGCCCGCGCTGCTGCGGCTGCGAGACCCCGACTCCGAATCTGGCGGGTAAACCAATTAGTTAATTTATTGTCTTCACATATTATTCTATGAATCGAATGTGAATAAAAGTTTAAAATGCGTCTTTACTCATACTTAGTTTGTAGTTCAACGAATGTCAATTATTAGTTTTTATTCCTTTCACTTGCAACTGAAAAGTGAAAGAGAAAGAAAGAGAGAGAGAGAGAGAGAGAGAGAGCGCGAGGCGAACTTATAATTTAAAACAATCTGGAAACTTAAAAAAAATTTTAAACTATCCAATATTCATTTAAAACTATGTATGTTGATATGGTATATGTTAAAAAGTCTTAAAATGTCAAGTATTCAACAAAAACGAAAAGCAATTTTAAAACATACCAGGTGTGGGCGCCGAGAAGGTTTTCGTTGGTATAGGCTCCAAGGTCTGCTCCAGAAACTCCAGGATGTGTGGACTGATGATGGTCTCTTCCGGTATACTCTGCAGCGTGATCCAGGCGAAGAGCGCCGCTTTCTTGGTACCCACTTTACGTGTTTGATTAAGCGGTATGTTGAGGATTGTTTGTGGTGAAACTGATTCTTCTGGTAGAGTCTTTGATTCATAGTGCACCTGTTTCAAAAATTATTCCATAATGTTGTATAATTCTAAGATTAAAACATGTGTAAATTTTGAGGCTGCCAGGCGGCGCAATTTGTTACTTATGTTTTGATGTTTTAATACATTGCCGATGACATTATGGCATTATTTGTACTGATTTGATAAACTTTCTTAGGTTTACACGAATACTTGACATTATCAATGAAACTATCTTTTCGGATTTTTGATTGCTGTAAAGCATTCGAAACGTCAGGAACCAAAAATCATAATAAATCCGCGACAAAATCCGAAGTTTCATTTATAATATACTGATTTGGATAATATTTTGATATGATAAGATTTTTAACTTTTGCGTGTTTCATATTAAAAATGCATTTGTTTGTAGTTAATAATGAAGCGAGAGGGTGACCTTGAGCTGCAGGCCGGGCACCTGGAACACGGTGAGGTCGGGCGGCGGCGGAAGGCGCGCGCGCCGCTCCAGCCCGCCCGACGCCGAGCGCCCCACGCGCGCCCTGCCCTCGCCGCGCCCGCCCCTGACACACACGACATGTTACTTCTCAATTCTTTATTTTTACTAGGTTTTTTTTAACATTCTTACAACAGCGCCATCCAGTTCCGTGATAAGCTACGATGCTTGTGTTACGGATACCAGATAGTTGATATACTACATATATAACTTTTAAATACATACATAATATGATAAATATTTTGGATTTGACAAGACAAAACAGATCCGATTTTTCAAAATTCTCAAATTAATATCTTAAGAAGATTAGTCAAAATCAAATCAAAATGAAAATATTTTATTATTAAAATTGCAACAATTTCTTACTGAACGTCATGAGTCTACTACCTTTTGGAAAGAAGAAACCTCTGAACTGAGAAGAACTGGCGAAAGGAACTCATTGGTAAAAAAATATATGTAAAGGGTAAAATGATACATTTTAAACATAATGACGAACACAAATATTTAACAAAAAGTTGTGTTTAAGAAAGTACCCTACCAGCAGTGGAAAGTTGAAAAAAGTTATCATACAAAGCAATATCCCTATCTTCTAAACTTCCCATTCTAAAATCTAAAATAACGAGCAAATCACTCACATCTTCATATCCTCCTGGCTGCCGGGGTCCTTGGTGTGCAACACGCACTTGCCGCTGTTGATGTGCACCTTGACGTCCAGCTCGAAGTCGATGTTGGGCTCCGTCGTCTTCGCCTTGCTCTGCTTGCTCTCCGGTGGACTGGGCGCGGGCGGCTCGGGCAGCGAGCTATTGATATGAATGATGTATCAAGTCAAACGTGGGATTAATCACAAAAAAATGATTATATAAAGAGTGTCACAGGGTTAAAAAATAAAGTTTTCCTAGGTTGTCTTTCACACGACTGGCAATTTCAAGTCAGGCACGATGCTAAGTTCGATAGGCGGTGGTACCATGTGGGTTGGTCCATCTATATTTGTAAGGAAAATTTTTGACTTCATCAGACTGCGTTGAATGCGTACGTTGCACTGCGCCCATTAAAAGGATAGCTGTTGTCGTTGGATTTTAGGGGACAATACTAGTTTCGCTCCACATAACCACATCGTTGTTGTAGAATGAATACCTACCTCGTATGTCAAAAATGCATAATATAATTTTTTTTGTAAAAATTAAATAAAAACCACGTATTTCATATTACGGCGAAACCGTAAACCCAATACATGACTACTAGTGCCATATTTGGAGTAAAACGAAAACCTCTTGATTAAAAAACATTGACAAAATGGCCCATTTTTTTCGTTTCCTGTAAAATTTGGATCTCTGGACATACCTCATCTTTCTACAGCTACATGTATACAGACCGTACCACGGAAGATGAGACTTGAAATTAATTATACATAACTCTTACTAACACGACTTAAGTGCGAAAATCCCCCGCTACTGACGCTCGTCAAGTCTCATCTTTCGTGGCACGTATTATACATGCAGATGGGACTTCCCTACATAGGATAGAAGTGGTCAGTACCCGTCTAGGTCGTGTTGTGTGCGGCGCGGTGGCCAGGGGGCGGGTAGAGAGCTCTGTCGCTGCACGGCGGGGGCGGGCGCGCGGGGAGTCCCCGCCTCGCGCGCGCCGCGCAGCGACGCCGAGCGCGACGGGCCCGCGCCGCCCCCGCTGCCGCTACCGCTTCCGCTTCCGCATCCCGTCACTGTGCGCAATATGTCGTTTTATTATATAACCCAATGTTTTCTACTCTGATTATATGTTTCTTACTATGTAAATGTATTTTCATTATAAAATGTAATACTATTTGTTTTTCTAAAATAAATAAAGGAAATCGCTAAACTTTTTTCATATACATTAAATATTATTAAAAAATAAAGAGTCGTAACAGTTGAAATCTTCCACACTAGTATTTCCCGCAGCTTCGCACGCTTTTGCAAGATTGGAAACCAAATTCTTTCTGAGTCGCGCGGTATGGTACTACGTAGAACTAACGCCCTTCCGTTTATGCAACA
The DNA here is from genome assembly GCA_905231865.2 of Boloria selene. Classification (NCBI taxonomy): domain Eukaryota; kingdom Metazoa; phylum Arthropoda; class Insecta; order Lepidoptera; family Nymphalidae; genus Boloria; species Boloria selene. The sequence goes on from HG993134.1 coordinate 1,341,357, forward strand.
TTTTTCATTGATGCTCCGTTCCTATTGGTCGTAGCGTGATGTAATATAGTCTATAGCTTTTCTCGATAAACAAACTAATAATAAAAACGAAAAAAAAACGGAAAAACATTTTCAAATCGAACCAGTAGTTCCTAAGATAAACGCGTTCAATTAACAACAAATAAACTCTTCGAATGTCAAGTCTAAACTTATCTAAAGCATCTTTACATTTACAAAATATGTTTATTAGTGTGTATGTATAATCCGGACACCGAAACAGATTTTCCGTCTATCTCTCATTTTCCAAACGCGCCAAGCATGACATGTATTATTAAAAGACTTCATTACAGACCAGCCGCTCAAAGAATGCGTTTCTGACATATCGTGATAGATTGGGCGATGTAACTTTGAACTGGCGTACAATTTACGGCAAAATTTTAAATATCTTATATTAACCTTATTAACGAGTGCTAACATTAAAATTGGAATAATTATGCCAACTGACAATAAATATATTAATTTTGGGCTAAAATTATTACAATTACTTAATTAAAAAATATGAAAACAATAGCTTTTAAAAGTCAAACCACGTCAAACGGCGCTGTATCAAGGTTATGTCAACTGTCTGTTTTTGTAGTAATGTGACAAAATAACGAGGCAATTTTAATCAATTTTTTTGTTATATTCGATTAATATAATCTGTCGTTATAATATAAAATAAAACCTTATAATTTTATAATATATAATGTACTTTGTTAGAATAAAATTTATACCTTCTATAGTCTACCTTTATAATATAGTAGTATAATCTATGATTTTACAACAAGATATACTCTGTGGTAATTGCTATAAAAGAGAACGTATTGTATTAAGTTATAATAAAAGTATTTTCATTAAATATTATTTATTTCCTCATAATCATATCAGGTTATGGGCCCAGTAAGCCCGATTAAGGAAATAAGTGGATATAATTAGTAAAATAAACACGAGAAACAGTTTCACAAGAAATATAACCTATACCGGCAACGTGGTCAGACTCCGTACGAGTTGTACTTCCAATATAAGATGTCTTCAAGTAATCAACTGGCATTAATTGAAAAACTAACCGGCCGTGATAACTATGCCACATGGCGTTTTGCTGTTAAAACATATTTACAGCATGAAGAGTTATGGGATTGCGTGGAATGCAAAAATCCAAGTACAATTGATGAAAAGCGTGACACTAAAGCCAGATCAAAAATAATACTTCTCGTTGATCCTGTAAATTATATTCACATTCAAGAATCAAGCACGGCGAAGGAAGTTTGGGAAAATCTATCCCGCGCCTTCGATGACTCCGGGCTAACACGCCGAGTTGGTCTGCTGAGAGACTTATGCAATACGACGCTCTCCGGATGCCTAAGTATAGAAGAGTACGTCAGTAAAATTATGACAACAGCACACAAGTTAAGGAATATTGGCTTCAGTGTGGATGACGAGTGGCTAGGCACACTATTGTTGTCCGGCCTACCAGAGAGGTATAAGCCAATGATAATAGCAATTGAAAGCTCAGGTATGAAAATAACCTCTGATTCAGTAAAATCAAAACTATTACAAGATGTTAAACAAATAGACAATGAATCACAAGCATTTGCTACTAACAAGAGGTTTCATAATAAGAATAAACAATTTTCTAAAGGCCCCCGCTGTTATTCATGTAACAAATATGGTCATAAAAGTACAGAATGTAAATTAAAGTTGAATAAGGATCAGAAAACTACAAATAAACAAAACAATTCTTATGCCGCTGTATTTATAGCTTCTTCTGAATACTCTGATGCCTGGTATATTGATTCTGGTGCTTCTGTACATATGACTAAACATAAATATTTACTCAAAGAAGAAAGTAATTCTTATATTAAAAGTATTAAAGTTGCAAATAATAAAGTCTTACCCGTGGAAAGCTCCGGAAAAGTAAGCTTGAGTGTTTATGATGAAAGAGGCCAAGAAAATAAAATATTGTTTACCAATGTATTATATGTACCCGAGCTAGCTACTAACCTGCTGTCAGTAAGTCAAATTATTAATAATGGTGGCCAAGTGAAGTTTAATAAGAATGGCTGTGTTATACTGAATAGAAATAATGTTATAGTAGCAACAGCAAGCTCAATAAATAATATGTACCGGCTGAATATGCCTGATGGCTATGCATGCATATCGGATATTATTGAGAAAGATACTTACCTGTGGCACCAGAGGATGGCACATCTGAATTTTCAGAGTATGAAGAAATTGTCTGAGAATTCTGCAGATTTAAATTTAAGCCAAATCAAAGAAAATGTTAAGTGTATAACGTGTCAGGAAGGAAAACAAACACGTCTGCCTTTCAAAAGTCAAGGGTCTCAGAGCAAAGATCTACTTGAATTGATACACTCGGATGTCTGCGGACCAATGGAAACTCAGTCTTTGGGCAAAGCTAGATATTTTGTGACATTCCTTGATGATTACTCAAAGAAAATATTTGTGTACACTATGTATAATAAATCTGAAGTCCTAGAAAAGTTTAAAGAATTTAAGAAGCTAGTTGAGAATCAGTTAAACCGTTGTATTAAAATTCTCAGATCTGACAATGGACTTGAATATATTAATGAAAAGTTTTCAAACTTTCTCAAAAACGTAGGAATAATACATCAAACAACCACACCTTATACACCTGAACAAAATTGTACAGCCGAACGCATGAACAGAACTTTAATAGAAAAAGCAAGGTGTATGATGTTAAACGCTAACTTACCTAAAACATATTGGGCTGAAGCAATTTATACAGCTGCTTATGTTGTCAACCGCTCTCCGACTAAATCTCTCTCATATAAAACTCCTGAAGAGATGTGGACAGGTCAGAAACCCAAAGTTGGCCATATGCGTACATTTGGATGTGAGGCAATGGTTCATTTACCAAGAGAGAAGAGAAAGAAGTTAGATTCAAAATCACAAAAATTAATTTTTATTGGCTACTGTGAAAATTCAAAAGGCTATCGTTTCATATTACCTAATACAAGAACAGTAATAAAAAGTAGAGATGCCATATTTTTAGAGTCAACAGTTAAAAGAGATTTTGTGCCGATGGAATTAAATACAAATGAAAACAACATTAAAATTAAAGATATAAAAGAAAATTCAAGTGATGACTCATTTGACACTATAACTGAAGATAAATCACACTCAGAGAGTGAGTACATCCCTGATGAAAGTATAGAATCTTCCCCTGAAAGAAACATAACAGTAAGAACAAGAAGGCATTATTTAAATGCTCTAAAACAAGAAGAAAATTCTTATCTGTGCTGTGAAGATCTATTATTAGAAAATGAAGTTCCTAATAGTTATGAAACGGCTTTAAAGTCCATAGATGCCCCAAAATGGATAAAATCTATAAAAGAAGAACTTGATTCTCATTACCAAAATAATACTTGGACCTTAGTTGATAAAACTCCCAATATGAAATTAATTGGATGTAAATGGGTGTTCCGTATCAAAGAAGAACCTTCAGGTCCTCGTTTTAAATCCCGGCTTTGTGCAAAAGGATACTCACAAACCAAAGGTATTGATTACCAAGAAACATTTGCTCCCACAGTTAGGTATGATTCCATACGCCTACTACTCTCTGAAGCTGCCCAACAACATCTTCAAATTATACAATTAGACATTAAAACAGCCTTTCTATATGGTGAGCTTGAAGAAGACATATACATGACTATTCCTGATGGCTTAATCTGCGATTTGAATAAGGTATGTAAGCTCAATAAATCATTATATGGATTAAAACAGGCTCCAAGATGTTGGAACTCAAAATTTGATGCTACATTAAAGAAGTTTGGGTTAGTAAATAGTAAAGCTGATCAATGTGTATATGTTGGTTATATTAATGGAGCAAAATTTTACTTGTGTTTGTATGTTGATGATGGGTTACTATTTGCACAAGATACATCAACTTTAAAGGATTTTATTAATGAATTACAGTCAATATTTGAAGTAAAAATCTGTTCACTCAAAAATTTTGTTGGTATGGAGATACAGAAAAGTGACAAGTACATTTTTATTCATCAGTCTAATTACATTGAGAAGTTATTAAATAAATTTAATTTGCATAACTGTAAACCCAACAGCATACCAGTAGATCCACATTTGAAATTAGAAAAAGAGGAAGGAGAAACAGAAAAGAACATTCCATATCGTGAGGCAGTTGGATCACTGATGCACCTCGCTACAGTAAGCCGACCTGATATCTCATTTGCTGTGAGCCTGGTGAGTCGATTTTTAAACTCTTATAATAAAACACATTGGAATGCTGTGAAGAAAATTTTCAAATATTTAAAAGAGACAAAAGATTATGGTTTGTGCTACACACCAATGACAAAACCTAATGTAGTAATTGGCTATAGTGATGCTGATTATGCGAATGACCCTAGCACGAGACGTTCAATCACAGGTTATGTTTTTACTAAAAATGGAGCAGCAGTAACTTGGGCTTGTCAAAGACAGCAGACAGTGGCCCTTTCAACTACTGAAGCAGAATTTATGGCAGCCTGTGCCGCCACTAAAGAGGCTATATGGTTAAAGCAACTGCTATGTGATATCGGTGAATTTAATCAAAAATCTGTGTGCTTGAACTTAGATAATCAAAGTGCTATAAGTGTAATTAAAAATGTAAACTTTCACAAACGGTGCAAACATATAGACATTAAATTTCATTTTATTAAAGAAAAATATCATAAAAAGGTTATTGAGTTAAATTATGTGTGTAGTGAAGAGCAATATGCTGATATGTTTACCAAACCTTTGTGTAAAATAAAATTTTGTTACCTTAGAGATAAAATTGGTATTAAAGCTTGTCATGTAGTTAAGAATACTCAAATGCTAAACTGATTGTTTCTATATATATATATATATATATTTTTTGTTTTGCTTTGTTTAAAATGTAATATTAATTGCTAGAAGGTATTAATTTAGGGAGAGTGTTAGAATAAAATTTATACCTTCTATAGTCTACCTTTATAATATAGTAGTATAATCTATGATTTTACAACAAGATATACTCTGTGGTAATTGCTATAAAAGAGAACGTATTGTATTAAGTTATAATAAAAGTATTTTCATTAAATATTATTTATTTCCTCATAATCATATCATACTTAGTATTTAATAAAGTTAATAATATAATAAAGGTACGCCCAAACAAAACTTAAGTAAATTTAGTGTCATAATATCAGCCAGATCAATTAAAAAAACATGAAACATAAAATTACTTACTACTTTATATTTATGGTGAAAAATGGAAACAGAAACATTATAAACATTACATTCAGAAATTACGATTCAATTCAATTAATTGATTCATTAAAAATATATTTACATTGTAAATATTTTTTGAATATATTGAAATATAATTCCTACAAAAAATAACAACATACAAATTAAATTGAATAAATATGCATAATGATTGCAATAAATAACGTTACTAAATATTATTAATGTTATACATCACTAGTCATGACGGATTGACAGGTCAGGTGTCAGGAACGCATTCTCTGAGCGGCCGGACTTTAGTAAAGCATGTGTCTGACCTGTGAGCGGGTCGCTGTCTGCGGAGCTCCAGGAGGCTCCCTCGATGATGTCGGCAAGGCGCGCGTCGTCGTCCGCCAGCAGCAGCGCCTCGCCCGACGCGCCCACCTCGCGCGCTCCCGCCAGCGACCCGTACCCGCTGTATCTACACACGGAACACACATCTATATTCATCATCATCATCAGCCCTTTTTAATGTCCCACTGCTGGGCACACGGGCCTCCCTCAGTACGAGGGGGATCAGGCCATAGTCCAGCGCGGTGGCCTAGTGCGAGTTGGCGGACTTCACATGTCTTTCGAAAACTTGTTAGGTTTTCTCAGACATGCAGGTTTCCTCACGATGTTTTTCTTCACCGTAAGACAAGTGGTAATCATGATACAAGTGATTCGCACATGAAAATCTCAGAGGTGCGAGACCCGGATTTGAACCCGTATCACTCGGATATCCAAGCGACGCGTTACCGGTGGGCTACCACTGTCTTTTACATTCACATCTATATTATGCACTATTATTTATAACCGCTCGCGTACACCGAATCTGTCATCGGCCGAAGTTTGTTCGGGCGACGACGGCCGAACTCGGACGATTGAATCATACACTTGTAAAAGAAAGAGAGTGCGTACACAAACACGACCGTCATCGTCCGACGACGCCCGAAATCGGCAAATTAACCGTCGAGTCCGAACTTGTCAGGATTATGGTAACTGTTGCAGTGTAAGCATAGAATAGTATGTAAGCGTAGAATCGGGCTATAATCCACTGATGTCATATACTGATCAAATGGGGAATAGTCGACATGTAGGTTTTTTGATTATATTTTCCTTCACTATAAACCAAGTGGTGATCATGTTAAATCATTGACAAATCAAAATTTTGGATTATAGATTATTAAATAACTAAAATACATTGAATTCATTTATTAACTAGAGAATATAATAATAATTATTTAAAATATCTAAAGATTATTAAAATAATATCACAGATAAAAAATAAACAATATAAGACAGATACACACGGGTCAAGGTCCGGCTGCGCGGGCGGAGACATGAAGGAGTGCGAGCGGTTAGAGCCGATGCCCAGCTTGCCCTTGGTGATGGAGCTGGCGCGCACGCTCTGCCGCCGCAGCTTCTGGATCATGTCCCTGAGTCACAACAAACAATATTATCTATACTAATATTATAAAGCTAGAATTTGTTTGTTTTATTGAACGTCGTAATCTCGGCAATTACTAGAATATAATAATTCATAATAATCTGGAGTACAGACCTTCCCACATTTGATAAAGAAAATAAAGTTAGACAATTTTAATGTCTCTTAGACATTCTCTTTATCTCAACTTTTTCACAATTGTTATTAGTACTTAATATTAACTTTACTGTTAATAGTGTAAATATAGAGTTCAAATAATATAGTATAAAGTTTGAATTTGCTTAAAGTGATTACAATTATTAATTATTATTATTATTACCTGCGGAAGTCCTTGAAGACGAGCGCCTCGAGGTCGTGCAGGCGGCGCAGCTCGTACTCCACGGTGCTGTGGCTGGCGCCGAGCGCGCGCAGGTCGTTGATGATCTTGGCCTGCTCCGTCATCTCCTTCTCGATGAGCTTGGAGCGCTGGCGCGCGTCCAGGCTGCTGTCGAACACGAACGCCGGCAGGTGGTCCGTGAACTTGCGCCGGAACACGATGCTCTCCTGCAAAGACACAACATTAGGAAATAACACCACATCACTCAATTTGACATTTTAAACGAATATAACTTTTCGGATTTTGTCGCGATTTTAATTTGAGTTTTAGTTTGCGACATTTCGAATGCTTCAGTTTACAGCAGACTTGACGACGAAAAAACCCTCAAGACCGTGACAAAATCCAAAAAGATCGCTTAACATTTAAAATATCAAAACGTGTGAATCATGCCCAAATGACACGCCTATAAGCAACAGAGCAAATAACATAACAGAAAAAAATATTTCAGTTACTAATTTTTAATAATACCTGCGAATCCCTGCTATTATCGGCCTCGTCATCTATATCGCTTTCACAATCCATTTTAAGGGGATCTTCCTCTTCGAAACCTAAGAGAGAAAACAGACAAAATTAAAATAATTTTTATAATGCTTACTTCTAATATCATCATAATGGTGACCATTCCACAAAGAAAAAAATTAGGACTGACAGGCTATATATGTATATGTATTTATGGATATTCTTAATTATAATTTTGTCGTATAATACAAAATGGTATATTACCAGTAAGCATAGTCAAGGTGTGTCCCAGAGCAGAGAGCTGCTTGCCGACGTTCACGTCCAAGTGAATATCCACGCCCTCCATTTGCCAGGACACGTTGAGGAACCATTTTGCATTTTCTGTCAAACAAGTTACATTTATTAGAAAGCGTAATACCGAATACGTTTAATATTCTGGATATCATTATTATTTAATGTTATATTTAGGATTATTTAAAATGTCGCAATACAATTGGTATGTTTGTGATGTTAGTAGTAATATATTTTTTTTAATAATTTTGTTCAATTAAAATTGCAATATATTTCAAATAGAACTATGTTTTTGATTTCTTTTCTAAATGAGTTGAGTGAGAGATGAGTTTGATAAAATGAATATTCTAAATTTCTATAAAGTTCTTTTCTATTGAAAAATTAAAACAAACTCATCCCATTGAATTCTACCGTACATTTATCCGGGATGAAAAATAACCTAAGTAGTAAGCTGTATTCCAGGCTTCGCTTAGTGCTTTTATGGTATAAAGCTTCAGATCAGTGTTTTGTCGTACCGTGATGCTTGGCGGCGGTGGTGCGGCTGCACACCTCGTAGGTGCCCTCCGACACGCGGCACACGTTGTCGGCGGCGCGCGGCGGCGGCTTCCAGTCGTCCAGCGACGCCTCGAAGTCGTCCGCGAAGCGCAGGCACAGCCCCACGAAGCGGCCCTTGCTCACCAGCGCGCCCGAGCTGCACGCCGAGATGCTGGTGCTCTCCAGCGTCACCACCACCGCGCCGCGCGACTCCGCCTCCAGACCGCGCGTCCATGACGTCTGCACATACATCCATATCCATACAAACAACGCGCTTATGTATGTGTATTATTTGTATGTGTATTATTTGTACATATTTTTTTATTTCTAATTTTTAAGGGACCTTTGTCCTTTTTTCAAACACTATTCTTTAAAAAAATGTTAGCTAAAATGAATTGAATATTGAATCGTTTTGTCGTAGGCATATAACAATTTATTATGATGCAATTTTAAAACACCTTTAACTGAAATACTAAGATTTAAAAACATTATAATTTTTAATATTCACACACATTAAAATAATTAATATTTTAAAATTAACGTACAACAATAAACTGTAAACTTACCAAAGGTGGTTGGTTTAGTGGTAAACAGATACCAATGTCGTCCACATTCAATTGTAAGAACAGAGTACTCAAGTGTGGGGTCGTTATGTTCGATGTCAATTGTACCTGAGAAAAACAAATTAAATTCATGTACTATAATTTAAATTAATTAGAATATTTGCATAGAAAGTCGCAAATTTAATTTAAATACTTGTATAATTAACTTATTAAGAAAATCTTATATTATATTTTTAATGTATTTTCTTATTTTTTTTTCTAGTTAAGAGCTACTCGGTTATAATAGTTCTCACGCCTTAATCTCAACTTTGCATTTGTGTAACAGTATCTGTATAGATATGGCTTATGACGCATTCTCGTTTGGTTTAAACCCGTTTATACTGTTTTTTGACTATCACTCACACACAAATGCAAAGCTTAACTTACGCTTCGACAACTACACAACTGGTACTTATTTCATTCACCAAAAATCCTAATAAATCCGCGACATAATTCAAAAAGATAGTTTCATTTATGTCATATATTCCCATAAACCTAAGAAAGTATTATGGTATCTATAGGTTTTATATGACGAATACGTACTTTCTCGAAGACCTGTTGCGTAGCAGTGAGCACCTCCTTGTTGAGACTCATCCTCTTCTCGTTCCAGTACTCGTAGGCGTTCTTGTAGTTGAGCCACACGAGTATGGCCTTGTCCACGGCCACCGGCTGGATGTATATTAGAGGACGCTTCAGCGTGATCAGCACCACCTCCTTGTCCTCCTCGCATACGATCTCGTCTTGGAACGCGTTGCGCATCGCTGGGAATATTGTTAATGTGACTTAGTAGTAGTATATAATGACATACGAGTACGTCATTGTTACGTTTCGGTCTACACCTAAAATTAATTTATCTATACTAATATTATAAAGAGGAAAGATTTGTATGTAAGTATGTTTGTAACGAATGGGCTTAAGAAATTACTGGACCGATTTTAAAAATGGTTTCACCATTTGAAGGCTATATTATCACTGATTGATAGACGCTATTTTAATTGGAAGAAAAAAACAAGGATCCCTACTAAAACTACAATAACAGAAGAGGAGGAGTGCACGCCGCACATAATATAAAATATAAATAGGTAGCCGCGCGGCTCTGGAGTATATTAAAGTTGGAGTAATTTTGGGGTAATTTCAGCGCAGTGAGTGATCAAATGAAGTTTAGTAGCGATAAAAAAAATGAACGCGGGTGAAGCCTGCTAGTGCTTGCTAGTGATTAATAAAACTCGTGGTGCGATCAATCTGACAATAGGTTGTTGTGGTGTCTCACAGATGCGCGTGTTGAAGAAGGCGTACTGCTGGAACTCGGGCTCGGCCTCCTCGAAGACAGCGTTGCGCAGCAGCTGGCCCAGGCTGAGGTTGAGGTCCACCTGCGCGCGCGCCGCCAGCACGCCCGCCGCGCGGTTGCCCAGCTCCAGCTCCACCGCGCCCGTCTCCAGCCGCACCGCCGAGTTGCTGGGCGTGGTCGCCGTCAGCTGGATGCGCTGCCGCACCACACCAACAATGTTACCCATACAACAATAATTATGGGTGTCTTCAGACAAGAGTGAATAGGTAGTTACTGAATTAGTGCGACTTACCATCTCCGACTGCGTTACCACTTACCATCAGGTGGAACGCAGTCGAGCACTAATTCAGAATAAAATAAAATAAAAAAAAATTAAATATGTCCTTTCAAAAACTTGAAAGACCAATTGATTTATTTATTTTTTTAGTAAGTAAGTTATGTAAAATTTACAAGAAAACGTTACAATTATAAGCTTTTTATGAACACGTAAAATAATATTTAAATAGTATATAATAAACAATATACCCCGCACGAACTGTATAAAAAGAATACCTACTCGTTATTTTAAATTTTGCAATGTCATTTATTTCACCATCAGCCCTTTTTAACGTCCCACTGCTGAGCACGGGCCTCCCTCAGTACGAGGGGGATCAGGCCATAGCCCACCGCGCTGGCCTAGTGCGTGTTGGAAGACTTCACATGTCGTTCGAAAACTTGTTAGGTTTTCTCACACATGCAGGTTTCCTCACGATGTTTTCGTTCACCGTAAAACAAGTGGTAATCATTATAGAAATGAATCGCACATGAAAATATCAAAGGTGCGAGACCCGGATTTGAACCCGCATCACTCGGTTTTCCAAGCGAGCACGTCACCGCTGGGCTACTACTATCATCAAAACGAAATATGTACTTTTGCGAAAAATTACGGAACTTTTGACAAATTCATTGCTTTTTTATGAAAACGATAAATATTATTTAAATTGTATATTACACTAAACAATAAACCCCGCACAAACTATATAAAAAGAATACTCGTTATTTTAAAATTTGCTATGCATTATGCATATTTGCAATAAACAAATAATAAAACACGATTATCTTACCTTGATTCTAATAAGTAGAGAAAACAGTATTCTATTAAAAGCCGACGAAGACGCTTCTTCTTCGTTCCACAGCGGCACTGGCTTTTCACCGCCATACACTTTTTGTACTACCTCATTAACCTCCTAATAATAAAAGAAATAATTATCTTTTTCAATTACTTAAATAAAAACATTAAAAAATATTATTCATCATTGTCTGTCAGTCTGAATGCAATGAAATCAAAAATTACTATTTGCGTTTTCATATATTTCTTCTTATCATTTGTGTAAATTAACTTAAATATGACAAAAATAAATATATTACTGATTTACTCCACTTAAAAAGAGTTACTAACTACTAAGCTGTAGCACCCAGAGTAAGTTACTAGTAAATAAAACATAAAATGCCAGTGTGGTAGTGACCTTCATGAAGACCTTCTGCACGAAGACGAGGTGATTGAGCAGGTCGGTGGACAGCGTGTGCTCGAACAGGCCGATGTCCGCCGTGGCCGCCAGGTAGCGCCCCCCGCGCAGCGTCACGCCCTCCGGCTCCGCTGTTATAATTTAGATATAATTTCGCAAAATAAACACAATTGTATTGATTTAGAACTCTACATATTCAATCATACTCAATCTTAATGTAAAAAAATTAAATAAATTTATATAGGTACTATTTTTTTATATAAGTGACGTTACAAATAATATGAACTATTTGCAAGGATCTAATTTTACTGTTTGTCTAAGCTAAATTGTATTGAAGTACGCTATAATATGTAATTATTTTAGTACACATTTTGACCATATTCAATTTGTATCGCGCCAAAAACATCAGCTGTCCCGTAATCGTCACCGAATAGATTGTTTAGATTGTTTGGGGGATATTTTTGGGGATAAATAGTTAAAATTCAATATTATACACATATTATGTAAAATTGGACATTTGAGTCGACTAGTATCAAAGGCGGCAATCTGAGCATTTTGACAAAAAGTAGTTAATGATATGGCGACTCAGATTGATTTGATTAAAAACGATTCCCTTGGAGTATACGGTTTAGAACTGGCAATAAAGCATAGTAAAAACAGGTTAAAAACTGACATCAGCATCAAAGCCGGCAATCTGTAAAATTTTGAAATCAAACCCGGCAATCTTACGCTGTCAACCAATCAGAAGCGAGAGTTCATTTGCGTTTCGTAACGGCCGCAGGAACATTTCGTTCTGTGAATTTTAATGTTTTCTACGTGATTTTGTGACTTAAACTAATATAAAGCAGTGGAAGTAGTATTATGGAAAGCCATCCCCCTTTAGTAATAAATAGTTTTACACGGAAACGCAAGAGGAATCCAGAAAATTGGACAAGAAACTGGGATAAGAAATTGAAGTAAGTTTACCCGTAGGGTTGTCAATTCTTGTCATGTAAAAGGGTATAATATTGTAGTATTATTATTTTTTTTGTTTTAGAAACTCGGCGAAATCATTACTCGATAGAGTGTGCAGTCATAATTCGAAAGCACTAAAATGTGCTACTTTAACAATGGCTCATGACATGACATGCGCATATAATTTTAAATTTAGTTTAAAAAAACTCAAAAAACTTTTGAGTTACTTAATTTTTTAGTTCATGAGTTAATTATAAAGATTTTTTGTAACTGCCAAATGCATTATTTTTTAATTACAATATACTATGCCAAAAAATAAAGAGTCGTTCCATGCTTGTATGACAACCCTAATTCTGGAATAGCATCTATAGTATCAAAAACGGTTATCTGTGCCTTACTCAATTTCAAATACGGCATTCTTAAAAAAATAGCATCAAAGTCGGAAATCTTCAAAATTGAAATAGTATTTAAAACTGATATCGAATGATTATTAGGGTAATATAGCATTAATTCATTCTGCTATTTACCTAAGATCTTATTTAAATGAGTTTTGTAACTACAAACGTGATACAAAACAAACAATCCGTTTTTTTGAGTTTACCAACATTTGTCTTAAAGTCACATTGCCACCTTTGATACTAGTCGACTCATTTTATAACCTCCCTGTACACACAATTACAGTAAAATCTTATATACGTAGATCTAACAACTTACGCCTGGCAGCGTCGGGGTCGGCGTCGTGGTCGCGGTCGCCATGGTCACTGTGGTCGCCGTGGTCGCCGTGGTCGCGCGGCTCGCAGTCCAGCACGCGCGCGCGGCACGACACGGCGGGCAGCGCCACCGACGCCGCCGCGGGGATGTTGGCCTCCGTTACCTATATATAGCCGCAGTCAGTAATTGTAATAAATCTATACTAATATTATAAAGCTGAAGAGTTTGTTTGTTGGATTTCTTATTGTGTTGGATAGCCCGTTTATCGAGCAAGATTGTAATCTACTATATTACAATCACGCTACGACCAATAGGTGCAGAGCATTAATGAAAAATACTGCAAAAACGTTACGTCTGCAAGGTACCATACCGCGTGACTTAGTAAAAACTTGGTTTCCGGTCTTTAGAACGCGTGCGAAGCCACGGGAAATGCTAGCAAATAATAATATAATATAATGACTATCGCATGGAGCAAATAAGACAAAAGATTAGATGGATGGATATTTCAAAACAACATAAAGGATCTTGATGAAATTTGACAAGCAAACAGATAGTCTAGAAAAAAATCCGTAAAATAGACACATATTTTTAAAAAATGTTAGAAATATATATCAAAGTCCACAAAGAGTGGTGGTGGCATAGCGACCTGCAGCTTGGTGACGAAGCTGAGCGAGTGGTGCGGCAGGTCCACGGTGAAGTGCGCGCGCGCCGACGACACGCCCGCGCTGTGCACGCGCTCCATCTTGTACTGCGCCTGCAGCGACGGCAGCAGCGCCGCCGTCACGCTCAGGCTCTGCGCACGACCACATTTGTGATTATGCACACGGTAGTTTGGTATAATGTAGTTGGAATTCAAAATTTAAGACTTTGCCAAAATATCAGATAAGAATTTGTTAAAAAATTATATCTATTATAGAACATTACAAACATCCATACAAGGATTTTCTCTATAGCTGTAATTTCAAAAAACAACGCTATATTACAACATCAACATATTCTATAATTCATATTGAAAAAAGTTACACTATTTTTTTTCTACAATAAGCTTAACAAACAACTACATTAAGCCTGAGCGAAGCCGCGAGGTTCGCTAGTTATACGTATAATATTTCCTCTTGAATCAATCTATCTATTAAAAAACGGCATCAAAATCCGTTGCGTAGTTAAAGATCTCAGCATACATAGGGACGGACAGACCGAGGGAAGCCACTTTGTGTTATACCTGCAGCACGATGGAGAACTGCAGCTGCAGCGGCTGCAGCAGCGGGTCGGGGCGCGGCGGCGCGGCGGGCGGCGCGCGGGGCGCGGGCGGCGGGCTGCCCTCCTCCTCCTCCTCCGTGGCGCCCAGCCCGCCGCCGCGCGACAGCCGCGACGACGTGCGCGTCACGCCCAGCTCCTGACACACGACATTTGTAGAACATATAATTAAATGTATTTAATTACAGCATACAATTCAAATTTTATGTTAAAACATTCTATTTTTATTTATTAAATAAGGCCAACTAGAGAAATATACATAAACTTAATAACTAAAACATTGAAAAAAAATCTTTTTTGTATATATCTCAACTTAAAGGTATGCACAACATTGTGAGTTAAGTTTTATTTAAATAATAACTTATATTCTATATAATATAAAAAATAAATTCTAAAAAAATATATTGGAATTTTCGCCTTTCAAATATCAAATGAATAAATATTTATCAAATATAACCAAAAAGAAAAAATAATAAAGTCATGTATAAGATGTAAAATAAATTTTGATTTTACAAAAAATTCATATTTTCTTAAAGTTCCAATATTATATGTAGCATATTAAGTTTTATGAAAATCTATCCAGACAGACAAACATTCTAAAACCTATCGATTCGAAATCGACTCGACTCATATTCCGAATCGATTCGACTCAGTTAGTAGGAAAGTTTCATGAAAATCTATCCAGTAGTTTTCTGCGACCACAGAGAGACAAAAATCCTAAAACCTATCGATTCGAATCATGTCCCGAATCGATTCGACTCAGTACGCACCTGCAGCGTGGAGGAGAGCTGTCGGCTGGAGCGCGTCATGACGCCGTGCAGCGCGACGGGGTGCTGCGGCAGGTCGACGCGCACGCCGCCCACCGCCGCCAGCGCGGTGGCGCCCGCCCGCCCCGGCTCCCACGAGTACAGCGCCTGCGACTTGCCCACGCTCACGCGCACCACCGTCCTGGCGGGAGGGAAGGATTGTAGCATATACAGCCACCACACATGAGGCAGCTTAGTTGCCGCGACTAGACTGAAGAAGCCGTTTTAAAATATGACGACGATTGCGATGCAAGCGCACTAGTCGATTATAAATTCCTGGCTGAACGCTTTTTTGCTGCAAACGTGCGAAATACACATGACTCCCTAAATCTCCACAAAGTTTTTTTTTATTTTTTATTTTGGGACATTTACACACAGCACTATCTAGTTCCACGATAAGGTACGAGCTAGATGGTTGATATACTACACATATATAAGTTTAAATACATACATATTATAAATATAAACATCCATGACTGGAGTACAAACATTCGTGCTCAACAAATGTATGCCTCCAGCGGGACTCGAACCCGCGACCGCTGGCGCAACAAGTAGTGTCACTACAAACTGCGCCACACGTGTCGTCAAAGTTATCGGAGCAGTTAAATAATACATTTTCTAAAACGACATTTGTTAGATTTGCTTGTGTGTGTGTGTGTGTGTGTGTGTGTGTGTGTGTGTGTGTGTGTTGTGTGTGTGTGTGTGTGTGTGTGTTTGTGTGCGTGTACTGACTGGTGGTTGGGCGCGGCGCCCTCGAGCAGCACGATGGCGGTGCGTCCGAGGTTGCCGCCGAGCGCCCACTGCCGCGCGCGCGACGCCGACAGCGAGGCCTGCAGCGACGTGATCTCCGCCTCCAGCTTCAGCCCCGACAGCGACGCCAGCAGCCGCGTGCGGTGGATCCTGCGACACGTTATTATTGGAACGAAGTTATAAATGAAACTACCTTTTCGGATTTTGTCGCGGATTTATTATGATTTTTGGTTCCCGACGTTTCGAATGCTTTACAGCAATCATGGTCACGGGAGAGACTAACGTATTAGACGTCTCAGGGGATTATATACTTGTTAGAGACAGTGCCTAACCACAACAAGTTTTCGAAAGACATATGGAGTCTGCCAACATGCACTAGGCCAGCGCGGTGGACTATGGCCTGATCCCCCTCGTATTGAGGGAGACCCGTGCCCAGCAGTGGGACGTAAAGAAAGGCTGATGATGATGACTATTAATATAGAATAGAATATTTTACAGAGTTAAATGAAAGCAAGTAAAGTTATCTGTGTAAATAATTCTTTCTTTCTGGATGTCAATTAAAAAGTGTTGCGACTGTAAAATTATTAAAATTGATTCTACATTCGTAAAGCATACTGCTATAAGGAATTTCAATGAATAAATATGAAGTACTCGCCTAGCAACTCCCACGACGACGATGCCCATGCCGGCGTTGCTGGCGGAGGAGTTGCTGGCGTTCTGCTCGCGCGAGCTGGGCCGCGCGCGCCCGCGGTACGCTTCCGGCAGCTCCGTCGACACAGAGAACCTGTCGACAACAATATTTTACTTATGTTCATTGTAATAATATATCAAATTTTACAACTACTACATTAAACAAGCATTTATAAAAAAAAAGTGCGTGTATACGAAGTACACATGTCAGAAGTAAAACTTGAATTTAAATTAAGGCTAACTCTTCCCCGTCTCTGAGCGCCTGGTACTATGGACTTATTTTTTCGTTTCATCGAGCTTGAAATCACAACGATTCTAAAGAAGTTTCACTTCAAAAATCAGAATATTTGCCTTCGGAACAAAAACCAATCATTTATTTTATAAACAGAATAGAAATTCTAATATTATTTGTCGGTGCATAGACATTTTTAGAGTGACGTTTCGACACTCTGACACAATCCCGAGCGCTAGTGGGCATTAGCGAGCTAGTCGAGACGGACATATAATATTACGAATGTCAACGGTTATTCGATTTGAATCGCATAGTTATATTATGTGTTCAGTGGAATTTATGTGTGATTATTAATTGAACTTTAAGAATTGTTAAGAGTTTTGAAGTGCTAATGAACGATTGTAAAAGTGATTATATTGTGCATGATTTGTGAAATATCGTTTTATTCTCTTCGTCTGCCAACTCACGCCTACCCACATTTTAATAATTATTGTAGAATATGGATAACATGGATAATGATGATAGGGGCGAGTGCCTTTATATTCAAAATGAAACTTAGAAATATTTTCTATTATTTATTTATAGATACTAGCGACTCGCCCTCGCTCGATTTAGCACAGGCAAAGCCGCGGGTTCCGCTAATTATGCATATAAACCTTCCTCTTGAATCACTATATCTATTAAAAAAAACGCATCAAAATCCGTTGCGTAGTTTTAAAGATTTAAGCATACATATGGATATAGGGACAGAGAAAGCGACATTGTTTTATACTATGTATTGATAGTGATAAGTTTGATTAGCAACCATAGCGAGTGGCTATGAATGGCAGGAGTAGGGTACCTGTGCGTGATGGTGTCTGCGTCGGGCATGTTGGCGTACAGGTCGAGCAGCAGGTACACGGTGCGCCAGCAGCGCGGCGCCAGCGCGGGCGCGGCCGCCGGCGCCGCCGCCGCGCTCGACATGGGCGTGTGCACGCCCTCGTTCAGCGAGCTGTAGCCTGCGCACACATTGTACATCTAATATTATCTAATATATATAAATCACGTGTCACGTTGTTTGTTCGCGATGGACTCCTAAACTACTTAACCGATTTTAATCAAATTTGCACACCGTGTGCAGTTTGATCCAATTTGAAAGATAGGATAGCTTACATCTTAATTTATAGTCCCAATATTATTTTATTTTAAATTAAATGTTTATTATACGACTTTAGTGTGTATTTAACTTACGCCTAGCAAGGCGGGCCGGGTTTGCTAGTAATATATGAACATTTAGTCGGTACACTAAAAGAAAGGACTCCGCGTTAGTCATACAGAAAATTAAGCACTCCAAATATGTCGATACCATTATAATATGCTGCGCCTATGCCTCCGTATAGGTATTACTCTCACTCTCACTCTCGCATAGTTAATTGAAAACGCCTTAATTGTAATTTACACAACGCATAGGTTTTTTTTCTATTCTTTATAAAACGGGACCGTTTCCTGGACGTGCGTGACATTAGTGTTCTAAGGACAAGATTTTATATTTCAATTGGCTTTTCCCGCGGCTTCGCTCGCGTTTATAAGGCTGAAAATCAAAAGAAATATTTTTCTCCCGTTTTTTCAACATTTTTCATTGATGCTCCGCTCCTATTGGTCGTAGCGTAATGTAATATAGCCTTCCTCGATAAACGGACAATCCAACACAAAAAAAAATTCCGACCAGTAGTTCCTGAGATTAGCACGTTCAACCAAACAAACAAACTCTTCAGCTTTATAATATTAGCATAGATAGTATAATTCGCGTCATGTAAAAAGAACGCTGGCTGTCAAGTTGCGCAGAGGCGATTTATCGGACAATTTGGCGGTAAGGGGTCGTCCATAAATCACGTGATGTTTGAATGGGGGGGGAGGGGGTTTGGAAAAAATCACGAAATATCACCAGGAGGGAGGGGGGGTGTAGTGAGTTATCACGTGATTTTTTTTTACTCACCGTTGGGATTATCCCGCGCGCCGCGACAATCGCCGAACTTTTATAATAATAAGCCTAGTCACCTCCAAAACTTCTCTGAAAAGACCTGTACGGGAACGACTATTGCAAGAAATGGCACTATTAAAAGCTATGCTATGCTTTAAAAAATCGTGTATTATAAATTCTTCATAACAGATGATAAGACCAATAGGATGGGCCAAACATTCCCCCAGATACACGAAGCGTCGCTATTAGTAAGAAAGGAAGTGTAATAATGAACCGATTGGTCTTAATCGCTTTGGATTACTTATAAAAAGTATTGACTTACTTCCATTAATATCATGTATAAAAATTAAGACGTACATAAACTATAAGTAACGTTACATTGTTATAGTAGTAGTAATAAGTTACAGACGGACGAATTATACATTTTTAATGATATTCTCAAAAACTTTTACTATATTTACATATTATGTGAATATCAGCACTGAAAGTTTAAGAAAAGTAAATACTATTATGACTTAACTTTAGCACCGGGTGATGTACCCAGTGCTCAAAGTCAATTAACCGTCGGCCGAAACTAGAAGGTACATGCATACAGTCAAAGACCATACATAAACCACCTAATCCCAATGATTTTTGTTAATGAGAAAAAAGAAAATTCTGGCAGGATTTTAGTCGAGTCGTAAGGATTCTGTACTGTGCTAGTGCACAAAAATACTTTGGAAAAGTAAAATTTCACGATTATTATTTTGTCATTTATTCTTCTTAATTAGAATTTTTACATTTTTATCACGGTGCTTTATTTACCAAAATTATATTAGATTATACCTGTTAACCTTTATTTAAAAATAATATTCAGATTTTTAAAGGTACTTTGTAAAAAAAATACACGTGATTTTGAGTGGGGGGGGTAATCTTAAACCTCACCATATATCACCATGGGGGAGGGGGGGTCTAAAAAGTTGCTTAAAAACATCACGTGATTTATGGACGACCCCTAAGACGCGGGGCGCGGGACGGTGGTGCACGCGTCGCATGCTTTTCGGCTCGCTATTGGTTTGTCAGTTTAAAATACCATCGCGCACACAAAAGTTATTAATTACGAAATTATTTTATATCAAAAATAGAGAAATAATATTTTTGACGCATATCTATACTAATATTATAAAGAAGTAAAGTTTGTTTATTTGTTAAATTGTAAGGGGTAATCTCGGGATCTACTGAACCAATTTTAAAAATTCTTTCACCAATAGAAAGCCACATTATTGCTGAGTGTCATAGGTTATATAAAAAACCGAAAAATAAAAAGGCTTTTACGTGGTAGTCCGTTTTGCAAAGTGAATCGGAGAAAAAACGGTCGAATGAAAGCGTTTCTAACGAACGCTGCCTTAACTATGAAAGATATATTTTTGAGTTCTAGAGAAAAGATGTGGAGCTTGAAAATGCCTACAAAAAAGTCAACGACAGCATATGTCTAACTTAAAAGCACTATGTACTAAAAATGATTATTAAAATTATGCCCTACGAAGTGGGCACGGGTCAGCTAGTTGTTTTATAAAGAGAGAGTCTGATAATAATGCAGTTAAAAATAAAAAATATAATATATTAAACGAATTAATTTATTTTTTTGTAAGTAGATTAAAAATTCTACAATAAACATATTTTATTAATTTATAAAATTCTGTTTAATAACATTCTATCTAATATATTTTTCAACGTACCTACCAATAACCAATATACGTCACGAGCGAAGGTTAGTTCAAAAATAAAAGAACAGGCTTAGTAATTTCGTGTGCGAATGTCCCCATACGCAAACACACCCCCCACCACTTTCTTCCAGCGTTCTTTTTACGTGACGCGAACTGTATAAGTGTAAATAAAATAAACGTAAACGTATACGATAAGTTGTAGAAGAGAGAACAAGGTATGTACATACCCAGCTTGCCCTTGACGGACTTGCCGGTGGAGCGCAGCTTCTGCGCGAAGGACTGCGGTCGCGCGCGCGGCGCGGGGGGCGGGCCCGCCAGCGCCGCCAGCGCGCACGCGCTGTCGCGGTCCAGCGACGACAGCGACGCCACCGGCTCGCGAAATGTCGACTCTGTACGAACATACGTATGTCAGACTAGCCGATACCCGCGACTTCGTCCGCGTTGCTTGAAATAATAACAAAGCTTTCCGCATGCGCGCTACGCCGCTTGCCCCACTACTCCGCGAGAAGGAAACATACATCACTGAACACGCAGTGCATATACAAATCGCTGTTTCTTGAGAAGATATCGCAAAAAAATTTTTTTTTGGCAAGGGCCAAGTGTCCAAGAAATAAAACTTAGAAAGTTTCATTGAAACCTATCCAGTAGTTTTTCCGTGATGCGCGCACAACTGCAGACCTCTATCATTTTATTTATATAGATATAATAGGTTGGTGCATGTTCTGTGTGTAAACTATGTCATGTGCAATAGAGTATTTAGTCTATAGTGGTTACATTCTCTTTAACTGTCATGGCGTCTCGTACACATTGCTAAGTGTGAATTGTGGTTAAGAAATAAAACAATATATGCTCCTAAACTCTGCGTGTTTTTATTTAAAAGTCCTACAACACTGTGTGGCAGTCGATATCTTAAAATTGAGATATTTCCCTACATTAAAAAGTACCCCAAATCGTCATTTGGAGTCCACTCGATTACATATTCGGGTACCTATTCTCATAAAATCAAATTTCATCAAAATCTGTCCATTTTTTTATTTTCTCGTGATCATTACAGACATACAAGCCACAGAAAATTTTATTTTTTTTAAACTTTTGCAATAAATATTGATCCAATAAATATTAATCCAATAAATAAAGATTCGACTACGAATTTTGTTATAATAATGTATAGCTTTATATTACTAATTCTGAACATCTTAGTGCAAAGTAGTTACCGGAAGGATGTTTATTGTGTCGGCGCGAGGAGCTGGTCTGCGTGCGCAGCTCGCTCTGCGTGTCCTTCACGTTCTGGTACATGTTGCTGATCTGATGCAGCAGCCGCAGCAGCGGCATGTTCACCTGCGAGGATAGTTCACTCGTACAGTTATATTAAATTAATTACATTACACTATTAATAATAACAATGTCCTGCATAGCTATTTTAGCTAGCGACAAATCTATGAGAGTAGCCAAGTGATATTTAAATTTTAAATCCAAAAGTTTACTTGTAAACATTCTCAAAGACGATATTTATAAGTCCGACTGCCTACAAGTCACGGTGGTGAAACATCGTCATCTTACCAACTCTGGACAGTTACTGTGAATTTCTTAATGAAAAACTTACTTAGCCCAACTCGGCCCTATACCCCGGGACCACCGAAACTGCCAATCATTGTGCTTGCCTAAACTAACTCCTTATATCTAAAACGAAATTATAAAACATATATAGTAACGCTAAAACCAATCACCTGTTGCGATATGAATCGTATACTGATATTAAAGTTGAGCATAGTGCTGATGTGCTTCTTGAGCTGCCCGCGCGAGATGTAGAGCACGTTCTGGCGCTGGATGAGGTCGTCCACCGCCATGTCCGCTACTTTCTTCAGGTCCACGTCGATGGACACCTTCTCGCAGAGGAAGGCCGGCGTCTCCGAGGGGATGTCCACGTGAGGGTTGGCTGGAAGGTCACTTGGCTTAATATTGCAGTTTAACCTGAATTACGTTATGGCTACTTCTTATACTAGGAATGAAATAAACCAATATAAAAATATATACTACATAATAACACCACAGATCACATAACAAGTGTCAAATACAGATGCCTCATCGCTTACGAAGAAATTGGACAGCTAAAATACGGCAATATTATGTTTTCCTTAAATATTTTTTGAACAAATAATACACTTTTTTAGACTATTTCTTTTATCTTTTTTATTTTTACTAACGCAAATTTTATGAATAAATATATACTATCATTAGCCATTTATTTGCACACATTTTATTTATCATTAACATAGAAAAATATTGATGAAATAAAAAACAGTTTAGACTGCACAGTTTGGATAAAGAGATAACTTGCAATCGAGAGTTGAATCTTGTGTCTCTAGTACATTTAAATGAAATTCCCAGTAATATAAAAATATCAATAACTGAAAACAATACATATACATATAATGGACAATATATACGCCTATACAACAGGATCCCAGAAAACGTTCAAAAAGCTTCTATTGCCAAATTTAAAAAAAAATTTGAAGGAGTGTTCTTGTACTAAAGGCTATTATTCGATTAACGATTTTTTAGAAGACAGTACGCCTTGGGAATGATGTGATCGCCGCCAGGCTATTTCAACATATAGAATTATTGTTAATTTACAATTTAATTTAAAAAAAGAATGAGATTAAGATAAAAAAATATTAGTCCCGCTGAGTTTCTTTCGCCAGTTTTTCTCAGGTCAGAGGTTTCTTCTTTCCGAACTGGTGGTAGACTAATGACGTTCAGTAAGAAATTGTAACAATTTTTATGCTGAATAAAATATTTTGATTTGATTTGATTTGAATACCTTTGCCCTTGCCCTGGTGGCGGCGGTCGCGCGCCAGCTCGCCCACCACGATGTCGATGCGGAACATGTCCACCCACGCCAGCAGCGACAGCTTGGACCCCAGCGACTCCAGCCCCGACCCCGTCTCCGCTCCCACGCCTTTCACTTTGGATTCACCTGCGGATACACGTCTAGTATATATGAACATAGTTATGCTGACCAGAATCAACCCACAGAATGACTGTTTTGAGATATGATCGATTTTCATAAAAAACTAGATACAAAGTTTGAATAAACCTCTTTCCCAAAAATACCATAATAATATTATAGAATATGTAGATAGCTTATATCTTTTAAGCATATATAAAACAGGCAATTTTGGACCTATCTGTGTACTAAACTCAATTTCACCAAGATTGTGAGTTGGTTCTGGTCTGCATAAATATGTCCATATGTGCTGCTATAACGAGGCCGCATTAGGCAGCACAAAATGTAGGTGGTATTTTAGATATCTAATACATGGTACTAACCTTGTAATTAGTATCTTTAAGCTAAAGAATTGTATTGAAAATTACAGCAAAATCAATAATAATATTATTTTTCAGTAATATATTATTTGCTGTTTAAAAAAATATAAATAAATTGCTGATTTAAATTTGTCTTGTCTCTTATCTAGAAAACGATTAAGAAATTTGATATTTTTTTTTTATTTAGATCTGTTTTTTTTTATGGTACAAAGGGAGAAAATGGGCAGGAGGCTCACCTGATGGGAAGTGATCATCTCCGCCCAAGGACATCTGCTACACTGCAGGCCTTTGCAGATGTGTTGCTGGCCTTTCAGGAAAGGGAGGGAGGGAGGAGGGATGGGGAGTGGGCCTCCCGGATTCTTTATATAAGTTTACTAGCAGTACCCGCGGCTTCGCCCGCGTTTTTTTTAATCGCTACTAATCTTTATTCGATCACTCGCAATCGGATGATCTTTAGATTGCCTGAAAATTCTCGAAAATTTCTCCAGCTATTTCAGAACCCATCGTTAATATACTCCTGAGCGGCGCGGCTACCTCTCCCGCTCTTGGTTCCCCGTCCCTCTCCACATTTCCCGCTGTGCTGCGCATTATTTTATTATTATTATTTTTAAATTCGTAATATCCTTTGAATGAAGTGTCCGATTTGTAGTATCGTAAAAGTTATCTACTAATTCAGTGCAAAATCTGAAACTTGTAGCACAAAAAATGAGATATCTCGAAAAACTTATGAAGCCTTTACACCATCTTAATCCAGCCCTATAGAAAAAAAACGTTTTTAGCGTACTTGTACCAACAATTAACCACCTTCGTACCAAATATATAGATCGTAGCACAAAAGATGAAGACTTTCATACAAACTTGCTATGGCCCTAAGACCTCCTCGATGCGACCCGTCGCGTAACTTAACAGTAAAGTGTCAATATCAACAAAAAAAGAGCACACTACTTGGAATGTCACTCACAAAGATAGAAGGATGCACTCATAGAATATCGTAACCATGATCGTAACACAATATCGTCAATCGTAATACTTTTTTCCGTGTTCTGATTTTTTTATTTATTTTTTTGGAGTTTACCTTTAAGCCAATTGACATATTAGTTGGTTGTCAAATCTAACGTCAAATATTATGGTTGTGTTCAGAAACTTAATTTGTGACAAAACTTAAGATTTGTCAAACTTAAAAAAATCTGATACAGTTACAACGGAAGTTAGCTAAAATAAAGTTTCGCGAAGCCGACCAAATTAATTGGAAATCAGTACTACTAATAGTTTATTACATATTTTGTCGCGTTCGCGATTCACTTTTGTTTATTTTCGGAACGCGACATTAGATCCTCCAAAGCGCACGCGAAGACTATTTTCATAGATATGATTGAATTTGAACTTTATGCAGTGGTAATAAATTGCAAATTGACTCTTTGACGTTAGGAAGACGCCTTAATTGGTTAGACAACAGTGAGTGATTATAATTTAATATAAACTTTATTGAATAGCAATAAAGTTCAAATTGACTCTAGAAAACGTTTGTATGGGAAATAGAAAAGGGCTGTTTTTAGGGTTTTCCCGGAAATTATTAGATTTTTTCTCGCCTTTTAAACCTTCCCTAGACCTCCATGAACATTTCAAGACTAAGATAAGATAAATCCGTTCACCCGTTCTCGAGTTTTAGTGAGACTAACGAACAGCAATTCATTTTTATATATATAGATTGGCGTACCGTGCGCGACCTGGTGCGGCGACACGCCCAGCGCGGCCAGCAGCGGCTGGAACACGAGGTGCGCGTCCAGCAGCATGAGCGAGCCCTGCAGCGGGTACAGGCTGCACGCCGCCAGCGGGTTGGCCTTGCCCGCCAGCCCCAGCCGCGGCTTCTTGCTCTTGGTCTCCTGCGACCAAGCAAACACACATACACATTCAATAAACAATAAACCAATCGAATTGACAACCACCTCCGCCAGCGGAAGTCGGTTAAAAATATACACACTATACATAAATAGACTTTTGCAAGGACTTTTGAGTAATGGTTCTGAGATTAACGCTAATATTTGGCTCTTTTCATATATTTACGAATGCTTTACTGTATACATGTTATCATGACATGGGAATGATGTGATCGCCGCCAGGCTATTTCAACATATAGAATTATTGTTAATTTACAATTTAATTTAAAAAACAGTGAGATTATGATAAAAAAATATTAGTCCCGCTGAGTTTCTTTCGCCAGTTCTTCTCAGGTCAGAGGTTTCTTCTTACCGAACTGGCGGTAAACTCATGACGTTCAGTAAGGAATTGCAACAATTTTTAAGCTGAATAAAATATTTTGATTTGATGCCATTTATACCTCCTAATCAAAATTTAAAGAAATGACACTAACTTGTCTGAAATACGATACTGATGATCTTGAACTTTAATGACTTATCCTCATTAACGATTGATTGGTTACACCAGAAAATTAAAAGTCCAGTACATTTTTCTTCTTTTTTGTTTAATATACGCACCATCTTCATAGGCTCCTGCTTGGCCATCCACTGGTAGAGGTCCTCACGCGCGCGCTCGCTGGGCAGCTGGTCGCTACCCGCCGAGTACAGCGACGGGTTCGAGCCCACCGTGGGCAGGTCCTCCTTCAGCGTGCCGTAATCTAATCACGTCGAATTGCCATATCAATAAATTAATCGTTTCAAAATAATATATATTTTGATAAGAAAACAAAAATTATTGCCATAAAAATAAACATTAAAAAGTATTACAAAAAAATATAACGAATTCAATAAGGAAATAAATTTGTAAATTATTATTATTATTAAGTATCGTTATTTAATATTTACTCGTATATAACATGTGTATTAAATCTGTTTTCCCGGGAAGAAACTAACGTTTATGATACAGGCTCGGCCTAGTTCAGATGTTAGTGATCACCGAATTAAATTTAAATTATTAACTAATGCCCTTAAATATAAAATAAATTCAATTTATATGCCTAAAATGTCACATACTTAGTATGATAAGTTTAATTTACCAAGTTATGTGTGTATATTATGTGGTTAAATAAATATAATTCTATTTTTTTACCAATAATGATTGTTACGAAATGTTTTTTAAACCAATGACTAAACGTGAAAAAGTTTAAAGAGCAATAGAACTCACTAGCAATGGCATCGTCCTGGAAAGGTGTCTTCCTGGTAGAAAAGGGAAGCGAAGGGAACACGAGGCTCGCGCGGCTGTTCTGCGCGGCTCGCACTGTTCATTGATACAACACATTAACACATCGACAAATTATTTGAACTTATAAGTATATAATTGTTAAAAAAGAAAAAATAATTATGACAGGTTAGGTTTGGGCAATGTTTTATATTATTGAACACATTACATCGGAAATAAAAAAAACATTTCAATGAAAATTATAGTTTTTTCAAAATAATTTTAATTCGTGAAATTCTTAATATGCTAATAAAAAGAAGAAGAAATAAAAGAATAATATAAAAATAAAAAGTAAAACAAAAAATATAAAACAACTGTCATATCAGCTAATTTTATATTATTGCAATATGAAGTCAACTAAATGAGTTATTAATTATTATTTATATAAATAATGAATATACATAAAAATAAAAGTGCAATTGTTATGTAAAGTGCGAGTAAAAGAACACCAAACTAATAAATATAAAATATAAAACTATATAATATACTATAGTTTATTTTACACATGCAAAAAAACAATCAATAACTGTTACAAAAAAAAACATTAAAACGATAAATGTCATAAAAAACTTGTATTTGCCTTGTAATATATTTTTAATACACCTATATTTGTACACATATGAAGTTATAGGTGAGAGCTTTACTAGACAAGGAGTTCAGTAGCGCAAACGTGCAAGCCAAGCAAATCCGGGCACGGCAAAACAACACTTATGTTAAGCACATAGAGGTCACAACGCCATAGCGAGTGCGTACGAACCGGACGGCGGCGTGGACGGGTACGAGTGAGGCCGCAACGTCTCTGTCGCTGCATTTGCTTTGTAAACCACAATTGTATAAGTAATAGTGTATAGAAGGGAAATACATTAAACCTAACAGAAACACCTGGTTTTGTTCGGTAATACATTAACAGTAATAATGAAATCCATTTTTGATGTGTAGCATTTTTCCTCTCCCTTTCCTAGTCCGTAGGAGCAATGTTGTAAAAAGAGACGGAAGTCTGTAACAGGAAGCGGGAGAGCTGTTTGATATAACCAATGAGAACGCGCGGTGTTGTATTGGCTGTCATATTGATAAATTTATTTATTGTCAAAAATGTTACACATCATATTTGCGACTACTAATAAGCCTCATTCGTCTTTTTAATAAAAGTAAATAAGCTTCTAAAAAGTATTATTATAGTGTATTTTGGCCTAACGAGGCACGTTATAGATAACATATTATACATACAAATAAACTAAATACCTTCAAATAATAAGTAAATACCAATGTAACTCATTTATGCTGTAGAAAATTTTGAACATAAAGTCTATATTTACGATTAAAATATATAAACTAGCCTAAAAAGTAAAAACTAATTAAACACACAAGTTACCAACTTATGGACAATCACAGTACCATACCAGAAAGACTGAACTATCAACACAAATCCCACATTTCTTCACTCTCATTTTTGAAGAGAAAAATTTAAATTAATGCCTAAAATATTATTATAAAAAATACTTACCCGGTATTTCTGTGTTAAGTTTGTCAACGTCCATGTTTAAAAGGAGACAGTTCTCATCGAGCGCTTCGTTATCGAACTGGTATTCTTGCCATCCTTCAACTGAATCCTAATTAAATCACACATATATATTGTATATTAATGCGAAAATTAGTGAATATAACGTTCAGGCTCAAGAATTACTTATGTAGACGTATTTCACTAAAAAAATGTGTATGTATACCTCAAGTAAATCTGGCAAAGCAAAGGTCACATTCAGAGGTTTCATAACTTTGCTCTTATAGTTGTGCTCCAATAATAAGGGAGTGTAGAGAATGTTTTTCCATTGTCGAGTTAGCACGATAACGCCCTGGAAGAAAAAATGAGATTAATGACTACATGAAATATTATTTACTCTGAGAGAGAGTATTATTAGTGATATAAACATTAATATCTATACTAATATTATAAAGCTCAAGAGTTTGTTTGTTTGTTTGTTTGGTTGAACGCGCTAATCTCAGGAACTACTGGTCCGAATTGTTGGATAGTCATTTTATCGAGGTAGGCTACATTACATCACGCTACGACCAATAGGAGCGGAGCATCAATGAAAAATGTTTCAAAAACGGGAGAAAAATATTTCTTTTGATTTTCAGCCTTAAGAACGCGAGCGGAACCACGGGAAAGGCTAGTTATTTAATATAATCATTAAGTAAGTTCTCAATCTAATTGCAAGTAAAGTGTCATCCATATAACGTCGTTGTAGAATGAAAATCAAAATGAAAAATGCATACCTTTTTTTTGTAAAAATCAAATGAAAATTACGTACTTCATATTACGGCGAAACCGTTAACCCAATACTTGTGTGACACTACTAGTGCCATAATTGGAGTAAAACGAAAACATCTTGTTTGAAAAACATTGACAAAATGAACCAATTTTTTCGTCTCCTATAAAGTTTGGACATACGAGGTTGTTATCTTTGTACAGCGACGATAAGAAGTCTGTTCCTGGAGCTCGACCTCCCGGACGCCCAAAGAAGCGATGGCTGGATGTCGTGAAGCAGGACATGAGAGCCAACGGACTTATTCAGGAGGACACTAAAAATCGTGCAAAGTGGAGTAGGCTTAGTCGGAAGGCAGACCCTGGCAACAATGGCCGGGATTAATGCCAGGAAGAAGAAGAAGAAGAAGAAGCGACGATAAGCAGTAGTACCTGTCTGAGCGTGGAGAGCGAGGGCAGGTGCCGCTCGGCGAGGTCTGCCTGCACGGCGGCGGCGTCCGCCTGCAGCGCGTGGCGCAGCAGCACCGCGCACAGCTGCAGCGACGGCTCCTCGCGCAGCTGCTTCGCCATGGGCGTGTGGCGCCCGTAACGACTCTGTCGCAGACAATACCCATAGAGGTTTTATATTGTTATTTCTTGCCGGATTCAAAGTGAAGAACCATTTTAAGTGGTTTTATGTCGTTATTTTTTTATAGATTCAAACAAAGACACAGTTAAGATCTATATTTTTCTAATTACAGATATTACTTAACTTTATTAAACATTGTAAGTAATAGATTACTGAAGTTTTTGATAGTACACTCCCAAACTCTAAAACGTCACTTATTTGCCAATTCATAACAATGGACCATTTATTAATTTCAAACATTTAAAACTTTACACATAATTTAATATGTATTCTCTAATTAAGAATACATTTCTTAATTTCTTAGAGAAATTCGGACTTGTAATTGTTGATCATTAATTTAAAATACCGAATTGGGCAAAAGTACCTTCACCAACCAATCTATCTGTGTCTTGTATTGCCAGCAAAGAGTATAACTATTGTATAGTATATGTATATAGTAAATGCTTTATAGGGAGCTACAATTTACCAGTATTTGTTGATGGCACGCTATGGCGTAAAACCGACCTCGGCCCCAAATCCAGCACTTAAAATACAATATTTATCAACACACCTTCGGCAAAGAATGATTAGGTGCTCTATCCAGCGCGGAGGCCATGAGGCTGGCGGCGGTGGCGGCGAGGCGGCGCGCGCGCGCGCGGTACAGCGCCACCACGCGGATGCCGAGCCGGTTGCACGGGTTCATCCACGCGTTGATGGCGGGCGACGCCGTGCTCAGCAGGTTCCAGTCCAGTCTTCGAATGGTTTAACTCATTAATTACATAATTAAAAAACTTTACAACTTATTAGTACTTCAGTTATTAAATTAAATATTTAAGAATAAAACTTAACTAACTAACTTAAACTTTTTACTAAACTTACAGGAGTAATTCACTCCTGTAAGTTTTTACAAAGTTTCGACAAGGCTAAATATCTGTAAAATAAACTCCAAATTTTAAAACATAAATAACTCACATTGAATTAATATTATGAATATTCGTCATATTATATTTTGTTACATCATAGATGACAAAAATATCATCATTGTTTCGTTTAAAAAGAACTTTATGCAGTCAGACTTACATAACTTTCGATATTTGGATTGTATTCATTGGTTTAACTAAACATGTCGACGCCACTTTTTATTAATTAGCAAAACTCGTTAGAAAATGTGCATCTTGGATTTTATATTTTAATGCTACATTATGAAGGAAAATTAAAACTGTACTCTAATACGTAGTAATTTGTTGATAAAAAAGCTTAAATTACCTTGTATAATCTATTTTCTTAGTAATCGGCGTCCGAGGAGGCGCAGCAAAATTAAACCAAACAACTTTCAAGTCAATAGAACAAGATGATGTGTTTCCAGTATCTTTCACCGGTACTATTGTCGCAGTACTATCATTTGACGGTTCGTCAGGTCCAGGCGTGGTAGGTTCTGGAGGCACAGGCGGAGGCTGAGCACTGCCTAGATTGGGCGTGCTTGGCTTCGAAGAAGACTCCCTCTTTCTAAACAGATCTTCAATACCCGAAGTCCTTATGCCTTTTGTTTTCTCCTTATCAGGCTTCAGCTCTTCAGCTGACTTAACCGACTCCCTACAGCTTTCGTTGTCGGGACGTACAGGTTTCTTTTCCTCATTCGGTTTGTGTGATTGGGAATGTTTAGATACTTTAATGGACACTCCTTCAATGCCACATTCAAACATAATGTATCCAATGCTGTTCTCTTTTTCTGTTCGTCCCTCTGTAGGTCCATTTTGAGGACCCTGGAAAATATGAAGAATAAACGATTATAAACCCATTAATAAATAAAAAAAACAGTATCTTTAGAACAGTCATAGCTTACCATGGTGTCACTTCCTTTGGGACAAGGGTCAGTTCTTATAAATTTGAACGATACTTTGGAATGTTGACAAGGAATACCAGTTATTGTAGCATCCTTTAATTGAGAGCACTCATTACGTATCCTTCTTAATTGCCCGTGAACTTTTCCTAAAATACACAAAATAACATCAGTTTTTCAATTGCATATATACTGTATTAAACCGAATTTTAAAAATATTAATGAACATACCAATATTTAAGACGATTGTCGTATCCTCACATTGCTGTTGTGCCGCTTCTATGTATACTGGCTCTCCTTTTTCAGGTCCTCGTTTCCGACCGGATCCGGAAGACTGAGCTGATATAAGCGCCCGAGGACCCTTCATAATTCCAAATGATTTTTTACTACCCAAAGCTCGAAGGGTGGGACGGTAATATAATTGTACTGATTCCAAAGTCTTTTTAGAGCTCGTATATTTGGCTACGATATTTTCCACAGAAACTCCAAACAAAGACACACAGGTCAAATCTTGAATGTTGTCCAAAGCCGAAAAGGAAATCATATCTTCTACGACAGATGATTGAATAAAAACTATGTTTACTTTAGGCACTGTGACAGTGGCTTGGAGTTGATCACAAATTGTTTCTTCGTATATATTCGAATGAGGTATTGTAGCAAGCTTGCATTTATCATCCTTTTCAATTATAATGCTCGATTCATTACGAGCTTGCATCTGGGGCAACCAGTTTAATACATACTGCTTTTGTTTTAATATGTTCGCAGACTGGACTGATGAAATACACAGTAAACGCAAATGGTTAATCACGGTTATGGGGTGAATGTTGGCTAGCACTGGAGTTAAGGACTCCACAAACTTCTGGGTGCTTTCTAAAACAAGTGGCGTCAGCATTACATCAATCTCACCACGAAGCTTCACGAATAGACCATTTTTCGTATCGCTTGTCGTTGTGACAGTTGAAGCCGAACTCTTGTCTGTAGTATTCTCTTGATTGTCTTGCACATTCTGCTGTAAGTCCCACCACGCTTGTGGATATGGATGAGCTTTGATTTGTGAATTGAAATGTGGTGTAAGGTTTGAGTAAGGACCATGTTGATTTTGACTAGAGTGACCATCTTTCTTTGAAATCAATTTCAGTGTTTGCACTTTCCCAGTAGGTTCAAAAGACGGCAAATATTTTTGTCCGACATATACCAAAGATCCATCATCAGCTCTTTTAAATAGAGGTAACGTAAACACATCACTACCAGTTGGTAGGGAGCAAGTTGACCAATTGCAGCATTTATACTGTGGTAAATTATTAATATAACTGGACATAAGCAATGGAGAGTCTACTATTGGTTTATTGGTCTGCATATGAAGGTTTACAAGAGTCATGTCTTCTTGAGAAGATATAGCAGATATAAATGACGTGGATGACACTGAACCACTCTCAGAATCAGGTTGGGCACCGACACTTAGATTGCTTATTGTATCAGGTGCGGGTTGTACCTCCGGTCTTGGTATAATATTTAACCATTTTTCGTTATTAGCGTCACTCATTGCGTATGAAGGTGGTTCTTTGGGATTGCTGCGACGGCTGCCGAAAGAGTGCTTCAGACTTGATGAGCGACTTGGAAACATATCTTCGTCAGCCGAAAAGAATGCTTCCGAATGGTTTTCACTCGTTATGGAAATAGTACGCTGAGCTTCTTGTATTACAGATTCTTCTAGTGGCGGCTGAGAATTTAACGAATAATGAGAATCTGATACAGTTACGCTTCTCGGCGGTACTTTGGGCGCGATAAATTGTTCATTTTCAGGTGGTATCGGTTTTTTAACGTTAACATTTGTAGCATCTTTAATACCACAACTAAGAGCCAGTTTCGAATCAGATACGCTACTTTCCATTTGGGGTATATTTAAAATGGTTTTGTTTAGTTTGGAATCACTATCAATTTTCGAACTACCAAGCGGAACAGACGAATCTACAAGACGAGCATAAGGAACGTCACTTTTAGTACTAGATACTAAAACATTGTTACTTCCCTTACTCATACTTGTGTAAGAAAATCTTCGTGTCAGACTTTTTCTTTCGACACTTTGTGGGGATTTACTAAGATTATGTGGTAGAGGAGATGGTGTCAAAGTAGACACATTTGTCGGTTGCAAACATACATTCAAGCTACTATACGGCGGCGTGTGGAAGACTAATTGTCCAGAATGTAGTAAACTTTGGCCGTAACCATATTCACCAGGAGATGTTTCGATCACATTGAATATTGCTATATTGATACCCTCGTGTAAATCTGAGGGACTCGGTTTTAAAAAGTTTGCTCCATTTCGATTAGAACCAAAAAAGGCGCATCCACCTGTGCAACCACACTGTGTGCCTTTGCCTTCATTCGGCCACAGGAACCATAACCTTTTAAATTTCTCATCATGCAACTTCAAAAATTTCTGCTGCACTAGATGCAAATTTTTTGGAGTTTGTGGTAATGATGATGCTGCTTCTAAGAGCAGTGGACCCAACGACATTGAACCCACACCAACCCAGTTATCGGTATCAGGTACTTTATTTTGACTTCCATTACTTCCACTGGAATGATGATGAGTATTTGTTTGCATATTTGTTTGCGTATAGAGAGCGAGTTTTATGTTTGGTAACAATCCAGTTATTCCTGTTCCAAATCCCGATCCATGTAAATTACAAAATGACAATCTTATCGGCGATATCCACGACTGCAACGTTGTATTTGTATCCGCAATATACAAATCAATAAGATCGATGGCTACACGAATCATTCTATATTTAATTTCATTAGGTGTAGGACAACGATATTTTAAGGCAAGGTCTGTTTCCGAACACAGAACATTGTTGAGTCCATGATGGCATTGTTTAGCCGTGTTTGGTGGTGTCAGTTCGTTTTCATTGTCACATATGAGAAGTAAAAACGTTTCTAATGACGATATTATTTGGTACAATTGAGGTAATGTTAGACGACCTGTCAATTGACCTAATTGAAGTTCCATCATCCAGGCATACTCTATTGTCTCTTCTTCGACTGAACGATTTGTATCGCTGAAAAACCCATTACCTCTGAGTTGAAATGATGACAACATTAAGTGGCCTTGTTGCAGAGTACTTGAAGAACTGCCGCCATTTGAATTTGACCGCGATGGACTATTTGAAGACACTAGTATTGATGGACTCAAAAGAAGTTGCAGTTTGGTATCTCTAAAGCCTTTGTCCATTTCAAAACCAAATCTTTCAATTAGTATCACAGGGCAGGGAGGCTCATTTTCACTGCAATTCTTAACTAAATGAGCCTGAATGTCGTGAAGAATGATGGATACATTGACATCTAAAGGCCGACAACGACGTGGATCAAAAGGCCCCTTGCTAGAATCAGTTGAGTCATCAATGGAAATTTCAGTATGCTGATTGATACTACTTCTATCATTTAGTTTAGTTGGATTGCTCTCACTTGACCAATAATAAGTCTCGACATTAGGGTTCTTCTGCATATCAGTGAATATTTGATCTTCACCGAATATATTTTCCAATAAATTTACAAAACTGGTAATAATAGTCCCGTAAGCAAGAAGAATAGAAGGTCCCACCTCAAGTTCCACGCTAACTTTATCAGGGGCAAGGGTGGTTCGGTCAAAATTGTTGACATCTATGCCCCAATTCATTTGTGGTTTTTTTCTGATTCTTGGTATTCTCATTGGAGAAAGTAAAATTTCTTCCTTTTCTGGGGTGGTAATGTCCGCTTGTGGTTCTGGTCCTAAAGGTGGTATAGGGTGGTAGTTATACCGCACACTTAGGGCTACTATTGGAACGGACCAACAGTCAACCCAACCTTGGGTTTTTACACATTTTCTTCGCCATTTTGATGATTTTAGCCGGCAAGGAACAAGCTTCATATTTTTATCAATCGACATAAGAAGCAATCTAGAGATGTTAACTTCAGGTAAGTACAAACTCATATCAACAGCTTCACCTTGTACCCAAATTTTTAGAGGAATGACATCCGGCAAGAAATCAACAAAAGGCAAATCAAAAGACACATCAAGTAAGTCACCGCAAAAAGCTACATGGTTGTTTTCTTGGTTTGTTGAACTGCAATCAATCCAATTGTACTGATTGCTAACTGTTACGACTTCACACTCTTTTAAAAGCAATGATATTTTCCATGTATACGGTACAAAGTGAAGGATGTCGGGACGCGCCTTACTAGCCCAATCGTTTGTAAGATCTTGAAAAAAATTGATGTGAGTATATACGAAGTGTGCCGTAGCTTTGCATCCAGTTAGGGACAGTTGCCAACACTGATGATGGTTCCACACAAGCGGATAGTGGCACTTTACTGTGTATTCCAATGTTTCACTCTCTGCTAAGCTTCTATACTGAAGACTAGTGGTGGCTTCTAAATGTAGCAACTGACCAGTTATTTTTGTTGTATATCCATCCTGAAGCACAATCCATGGTAATGTTACTTCGAGATACGATCCAGCGCCGATGTTAATGTGGACGGCATTGGTTTCTTTGACTTTTGTAAATAAAATATCTATTGTAGCCTCATTTAATGTTGATAATCTTATGTCAAAAGATTGCATCTGTCTTCTATCTCCTGGTTTTGGCTGTGGAGTTACTTCTAAGCTTTTGTAGTTAGGAGGAAAGAAGAATTTGAACAGATGATCCCTCTGTCTATCTGCCCAGGGTCCGTAGCTAAAATCTGTGCCTTTACCGCATTTTATATCTACACCCCAAATTGGTGGAGCAGATTCTACTATATCACCATTGGCTAATTGAAGTAACACAGGTTGTTCTGGAACTAAGCCTGGCTCATCCATATAAAAGTAAACTTCAATGTAGTTAGAACTCATAATAACAAATCCTTCCCCCATATATCTTGGTGGTTCATCAACCATAGCTGTATAATTTGGGCTAGGCGCCAACATTACTTTGCAATTCTCGGCTTTGGCTTTAACAAAATGCATAAGATGATCTAAGCTTGAGGCAGGAGGTTTGGTGCTATACATTAAGTGGGATTCCTCGACACTAATAGATAATGTTGTTGGTACTAAGCGATTTCCAAAAACAACTCGACCAGTGCAAACATCGATCTTAATGACGGGAATAAGATCGCGCCAGGTCCTTGCCATGGCTGCTTCTGAGCGTACAGTATCTTGAGCTCGTCGTCGTTTTTCGTTTGCGTCGTTCATTGCTTTATCGTTATCGGCGGAATCATCCTCATCATGTTGTTGTTTGATGACAGGATCAAGTCCAAAAATTTTTTCTAGTTCAGCATACATATCACATCGGTTATAGAAATGCAATTCAAATCCATTTAACATTATGGAGAGACGGGTGTCTGAATGTGATAAATCTGAAAATATAAAATTATGTAAAATAAATGCTGTTTGCTATCAACAAATACCTTATACAAGACTTTTATTACCTTCAGCAACATCTTTTGGAACATATGAACGCCACCATCTAAATATCAGATAGCCATCTTGAATACGAAGTGTATAATCATAATTAATATAAACAATGTCACGAAACATAATTTTTCCTGAGAGAGCATTAAGTGTGAATGAGCCTGCAAAAGCAAAAGTTAATTAATTGAAAGCAAATACTAACCAGTAGCAGTTAATACAAATATAACCTGTATGTTATTTTGGCACTTTATATTATTGATCAAAATAATCAACTTAAATCATAATGTTATATATTATAATATATAAGTATTAAATCCTTATAACATTTATCTAAAGGAATAAGTTACAGACTTAGAGAACAACACTTCTGGTCACTTCGTTTGCTTAAAGCAATTAATCATAAAAATACAATAATTATTGTTTAGATAAAAAACCAACAGCCACTTCATTAAAATACATATTATTGCTTAATAACTTGAATAACTTACTCAAATAAAAAATTCTCAAGACCTTTGCTTCTATCATTATTAACCATGGTCAACAAGGCCGCTTTGTTTTATATTTGCTTCGATTTATGCTCAGACCATTTTGCTTTGATCTTACAAAGTACCATTTATAATTAAGAATAATTAGGTACCAAAAATCATGTGCAAAGATAAATTTATATCTTTAAACTTTCCCTTATTCGTCCATCATTGCGAAGGGTCTTAATTTAGAGTTAGGTTTATTTTTAACCGACTTCAAAAAAAATTCAAAAAAGGAGGAGGTTATATGTTCCGTTGTATGTATTTTTTTTTTATTTTTTTTTTTTATGTATGTTCACCGATTACTCCGCCGTCTGTGGGCCGATTTCAAAAATTTTTCTTTTGATTGGTAGGGTATAGTTCCGAGGTGGTCCCATTGTCACCAAATCAGGATCTGATGATGGGATCCCAGGGAAATCGAAGGCAACTCTCAAAATTTACAGGCACCTATTATGTTTTTGATATATTTTCTAAACCCGATAAAGCTTTTACGTATGAAAATCATCATCTCATGTGGATGAGCTGATGATGGAAGGTAAAATTCCTCAACAGTTGTTTTTTATGTGTTTTCACCGATTTCTCCGTGAATTGTGGGCCGATTTTAAAAATTTCTTTTTTGTTCGGTAGGGTATACATTCAAGATGTTCTCATTGTCACCAAGTCAGCATCTGATGATGGGATCCTAGAGAAATCGAGGGCAACCCTTAAATTTTATCGGCACTGATTACCTTTTTCATATATTTTCTAAAGCTGTTCAAGAATTTGTGATGATGTAAGGGATATATCCTCAACGGTTAGGAGTTGAAAGAAAATTCTTTTAATATTATACGTAGTTATGAACTGATAGTCGTATTCCTTCAGGATATTAGGTGAATTGATAATAGAAGGTAAATCTTATTAACGTCTACGAGTTACGTGGAAAAATAGACGTGGACAAATCTCGATTGACTATTGACGTTCATTTCAAAACTTCGCTGACTTATTGGAGCAGTAGTTTAGTTAGCCTTCCAATATCTTATTTAAACATAATAATTTCCACAAAAAAATTTAAAATAAATTATTTTTTAACAAAAATGAAAACCGACTTCAAAACGCTACAAATCGAAACTAAAAAGAAAAAAAAATAATTTTAATTACTTAGTTATTGTTGGAGTCGGTGCCAGCCAAAGCAAAATAATCTTAATACAATTTAATTAATGTATCAATTTGTAAATATAATCAAAATATCCGTTCGAAAGGTTATTGCAAAGGCAGGATAAAACTGTCCTTCTTGGCTGGCACCGACTCCAACAATAACTAAGTAATTAAAATTATTTTTTTTTCTTTTTAGTTTCGATTTGTAGCGTTTTGAAGTCGGTTTTCATTTTTGTTAAAAAATAATACTTATTTTTAGTTGGCACTTAGATGAACAATATCAAGATTTTACTTACCTATTTTAAAATTTTCATCTTGGAAATAAAATTTGTTAATCAGCCTTGTTAATATGTAGCCGAGGACACGACTATTGTAGTAAGTTATATAAACTACCCATAGTATAGATGATATTAGCGATACAAGCAAGAGCGCAAAATTGCGGTCCATGGTGATCTCCGCGAAGTCTATAGAGGAGGAGTTCCATCTCTCCGCCACCGGTTTTAGTCCGGTATAATTCCTACAACACACAACACAATAATAAACCCTTTATGTGTCATCAAAGATATAATACACAAACATAACAAAATGCAATTTAACATCCTCACATTGTGAGTAGTTTTGTTCACTGATAAATCTCACATCGTTTATAATAAAAAGTAATCCTATAGACTTTGCACACTATTAACATTTCTAACAATTGTTTCTTATCAATTTATTTGCAATCACTGCCATTGCTTAGTTTTGACAGATCTATAGATCTCGCCTACAACGTTCCGTTCCAGATAAGTCCGATGTCGATTTGACAGTCGGCTTTAAGTACTTAAATATACGTAAGCAAAAAATTTATATATTCACTGCATATTCAAAAGCATTGTTATATTTTTCTACTCTACTGTGGTTATCGCTAAAAAAAAGTTAATATAAATTCTATAAATACTATATTATAATATAATTCAATATTTATAGTTATCAGCACTAAGCGTGAAAAGAAATAATACATTATATTAATAATATTATAATAATTATAATGCAAAAATCAGCATAATAATTTGTTTTTTGTACCTATTTATAATAGCTATTAGTGTCTTCGTAAAAAAAATTCAATAAATAATTATTATATTAATATCTATACTAAAAAAAATGTATTTTTGTACGAGTGTGTGTTGCTTGTGATAAATTAACTGCTGTAACGATTTAGATGAAATTTGAACTTTGGTATAAAGATAGTTTGAGACCCTGGAAAGGTTATTCACTAGTTTGATGATGTTCAAGATAGGCATATAAAACGTATTTAGTGCTAGCTCTTAATATAATTATGAAATGATAAAAGCATAAAAATTTTGTATTTGATTTGATTAATATAGATGTTTATTGATAAAATTATTACAGATTTGTAAGAAAAAATAAAATGAAACTATAATATATTCCCTACAATATTCGCCGGAATCAAGAAACCGAACTGATAAGTTTTTTTTGCAAAAATAAGTCCATCCTCAAGTTTTTTTAATGTTTATCAGTTCACTATATTGCTTAACCTGCTGTGTGCATGGATTTTAAAGCAATGCTGCTGTTGCTTAGCAACTTTTTGTTAGAAAGGCTGACATATTATCATATAATATTACTTTTCTCTATGCATATTATTTTGTTTAGATTCTGTGCCGGATAAATATACTTAATAAATACTGTTTTAATATGGTAGAAGGCGTTTCTGAAAATGATATACATACAGATGAAGCTTATGAGCCTAAAGTCAGGTATTTCAGTTTTTTGGAATATACTCGTATTTGCTAATAAACTTGCAGTATACTCAGACATACAGTTTCTCGCGATGTATAGTGGTAACGCGCTCGCTTGGATAACCAAGTATCATGCGGGTTCAAATCTGAGTCTCGCACTTCTAATATTTTCATGTGCGAATCATTTTTTTTTTGTCTTACGTGAAGGGAAAAAATCGTGAGGAAACCTGCATGTCTGATGTTCGTCATCAACCTAGCAAGTTTTCGAAAGACATGTGAAGTCCGCCAACCTGCACTTGGCCAGCGTGGTGGGCTATGGCTTGGTTCCTGTCGTATAGAAGGGATTATAGCCGACACTTCCTTCATCTGCAAGACCGTAACACTGGTATTAAATTATGATTCAATTACAGATGGGCTATACCGCAAAAACTGGATAACTTAACTTTTGTTGGGAAAGATGTATGTGCTATAGCGTATGATATCTATATAATATTTTTCAATCTTAAAACAAATACTGAGCTTGTGTATGTAGC
This sequence comes from Boloria selene, assembly GCA_905231865.2. Lineage (NCBI taxonomy): Eukaryota > Metazoa > Arthropoda > Insecta > Lepidoptera > Nymphalidae > Boloria > Boloria selene. The sequence goes on from HG993134.1 coordinate 1,382,795, forward strand.
TAACAGCGATGACAAAGGTGACGGTGTTGATGTAATGGCGGGTAAGTTTTATAAAACTCTTAACGTTAAAACACAGAAAATATGCCGAAAGTCACCATACTCTACTCTTATTTAAACTTAAATTTGAAAATTTCAGGTCATCGCTCCCAATTGTTTGCGTTTGCGGAAAAGAAAAAACATCCTCGAATTTTTATTGTCAACTACCCGACATTTCATATTTTAGTTGAATTGGCAGGTAAGAGATATAGAATACAATTCTATAAGTAGAACTAATTAGAGGATATAATGTTCATTGAAAATATTTTAAATAGATCCAGATGTTAATCGTTATAAGGGACTGTGTATGATGGAATCCGATCTCATAGCTGGTTTCAGCGGATTTCCAAACTACCTCATATCTGTGTGGAGCTGGCGAACACACCAAAGGCTTATCTCCATATCGACAGGTGTGATCCATCGCAAGCAGATTTATATGTAAGATAATTATTTTTGTGTTATCTCATTAACATAAATAGATATCTAATAATATTAGGTCATCTAATCAAATCATGTTTGTACTTGCTAATAATTGATAATAATTATTGGTAACAACTAACAACAGACACTTAAAAGGAGCAGTATGCCGTAATATAGGTTTCCTAATACCTACAGCAACAGCTGCAGCTACCATACTTATCTTTCGTGTCGATAAACCTTTTACTAAAAAAATATAGTATACTTAGGCATTATGTACTACAGCGACTCTACGCAAAGTCCAGTAGTTTTTTCCACCGATATTTTGTTAAATATAGGCGAATATTATATATTATATTATATATTGGACTTTTCATATAAAGTTATTTCTTCTTCAACCATGATTGTTGAAAAGTATTCGAAACGTCGCATCAAAATAAATCCGTGGAAAATTGGAAAATTTAGTTTAATTTTAAATATTTCAGTATTATCTATTTTAGGGCGAGCCGTACTCATATGATGATATGTCAATGTTGGGGCGAAGGCCTTACAATTTGGGAAGTAGCGCAATGCTACAAACGTTGCTTTATGATGAAACGCACCAAGGAAGATGTTACGGAATGGGCAGTATCTGATTCTAAGCTTGTGGGAACGTGCTGGACCAACGAAGGACAGCTGTATGCTATTGATGAAAAAGCAAACCTGTATAGTGTATGTATTCCTATCTATACAAATATTATAATTTTAAGCCAATCTCAGGAACTACTCACAATTATTTGGAAAAAACATTGTTGATTAGATGGCGCGTTTATTATGCAAGGCTATAAGGCTTTATAAGTTATAGTATATTCATTCTCATACCAGAGAGCGAAGCAGTAGTAAAGTAAAATATAAATAATCTATTCACAAGTCGTAGCTTCTAATCGTTAAAAGTTTAAAACGCACCCAAGCGACAGTAATACATATCTTCAAATGTTTAATATAAAGGATAGAGTTGTAGTTCATAAAATTTGTATTATTAATTTCCAGTTGCTATCCGATGGTATAGGAATGGTATCTAATTTGGACTGGTCGGAAAACCTTAAAGGTTCTCGAGCGCCATGCATGTGTTCTTTCGGTAATGGCATCTTGATCTACGGTCCGGATAAATGTATTCGGGTATGTGTAATGATTTTATAAATAAGATCTTCTTTGCCGATTTTAGTAACGACAGCTTTTGAATTCCCACATGTTGGTAAGTGCGCCACGAACCATGAAAGTCCTAGCACAGGGAGCAAATAATCTTAACAGCATATAATATTGGTCCTTTATATTTTCTATTCTCTAGTCTCTTAAAAAGGCAGAACACAAATGGCAAGTTGTTTGGAAATATACACCAGAAGACGATGTAGAGCGCCTAGTTTCGAATTCGACATCTGATATGGCCGTCATGTGGACAAAGAAGGGTTTTATATATAAAGTAATCGGTGAAACAGAGGAAAAAATTGAAGTTAAGCTATTTACTTTTAAGCAAAGGTTCATAAATAATTGTAATAAATTAAGTTATTATATAGTTAAAATATAAATAAGGAACTTAATGTGCTTTATTTTTGTTCTAGAAATATTTCGAACATTCGATTAATTGCCCCCGAAAATAAATATATTGCCGCACTGAATGATTCAGGTGTTTTATGTATTTACGAGGCAATAACTGCAGAATTGGTAAGGGTAAAATTATTGTGATTTTTTACATTTTGTTGTATTATTATTTATTTCTTTATAAATACTCTGTTTATATTTTATTTTAGGTACTTGTCAAATATATCAGTGGAAACGATGTTTCCTTTGAAACAAGCCCAGTAGAACCATTACTTGTTATTTTTGGAGAAGTAGGCAATAACTATGGCATTGCTTTGTATACCTTTAGTTTAGATATGGGCTTACAAAAAGTCAGCAGTATGTGTCTAACCCACCAAATCGTATCTCGTGTGGTATTTTCACCAACGGGAAGGGAATTAGTTGCTGCTGCTATGTCGGCTGGCCATATATTTATCCTGAAGGTATGTATAAATTCTATTAAACGGGATCGATAACAGTGTTTGCCTATTTTTTATATTTATTGTTATTTTACAGTTATCAGAAAATTATACACTCTCCTTGATTAGATACACGGAATTAGGACGTGGTCTTGCAGATTGTTTCCTGATGAAAGTAGGGGAAGCAATTAGAGCATTTAGCCTGGTGCTGTTCTCTGACAAATATGCCATAGGTTAGTTTGAAAAATACTAGTATTTAGTATAACCATTATAATTTATAATGATTTGCTTGGTGTTTTTATAAAGGTGAACGCATAATATGCATCAATGCGGAGACAGGAAAGGATAATAAGTTTGCAGGCAAAATGGCTGGTCCGTATGCACAGCTAGTCCCTTTGAAAACTCGTGATACAGCGCTCGCAGTACCACATCTCACCTCACAGATGCACGTGTTGAAATTCTCTGGAGAGGTTAACTATATAATACTTACTTCAATTCATTTTAAAGAAATCTATGAAAAATATATAAAATTTGAATGTTAAAAACAATCCATTTTATAACAGAAAGGTATAACAGTTTCCGTGAAAATGGGCCCGGTAATAGACACAGGACATCAACTAAAGCAATTTGTTGCGTTTATCAATAGCGGAGCTTTGCTCACGTATGGCGCTGATGGCACAGTCATCTTACGAGATCCTACTGCTCCTGACCAATACGGTAATGAGGTATTTAATGCTCAATTTTTCATTTTTTTGGTAAAAAAAACCGACATGTCAACGCTTTGCTCAGGTGTGTGATGTGTCCCAAAGATATTATTAAACAATCTTTAATATAGTACCAGGCTAGTCTTTACAATTCTCCAGCCCCCCAACTATCTAAAGTAGGCGTGCAAAAAAAATATAACCCTGTCCAGTGCTTTATTAGACTATTGACTTCATATAATTCTTAAATTTCTTTAAGACATAACGAGCGAAACTAGCTTATTTCATGTTCAATACAATAATTTCTTAATCTCTAGTGAAGAAGAAAGTGCTGACACGTAGGACTTACACCCACTCCTACCTCATACATACTCGTATCTTCTCCACTCTACGTGACTCTAACGAAACCATAATATGTGCTCAAAACAACTGAAACCACTACGAAAATGATTAAATTGAATGAATGATTAGTTATTTTAGTTAATATTTTCATATAATTCCTTTTGTCTTTTTTCAGAACTTCAACTCACCGTGACGCATAGATACGAAAGTGGAGTTAAACAAGCAGTAATCGATGCAGATAACCGTTACATTGTTTCTCTCGCGAACAATAAATCTTTAGCTGTTCATTTCTTGCGTAAAGAAAAATCACAACGAGGCGAGCTGCAGCACGCACCTCTTGATCTAAGCCTGTTCGATAAAAGCACTAACGTTATTACCATCATCGGTGAAAATGATAGTGAGCTATTTTTCATTAATTAATTATTATTAATGTTTCTGTTAGACTGTACAGATATCATGTAAAGAATATAAATGTAACCTTATTTTAATCTTTTCTTGTTTTAATTACATTAGTAAAATAAAATATACCTACATTTTGTTAACTATAAATAAGCAACCAAAATTACGTTTGAACTTACCTTTTTTTGGAAATAGAAAACTACTTGGAACTGCAAGAAGATAAAAAAGTTAAAGAAGAGGCTATGGATTATAAGAAACAACGTGAAGAAGTTGTGAAATCCTTAGAGTCGATACAGTCCCGACTAGTTCACTTACTTGAAGAAAATCTCGCTGAGTGTCCCCTTCACCAGCTTTCCCTTTCTGAATTCAACCTCCATATTGAACACAGGAAGGAGCGAATTAAACAGGTTCCTAATATTAAATTTAATGTTTAATAAGGAGCCATCCTTTTTCATGAGCATGAGCCAAGGTTTCCATCTTACCATATGTGAATGTTATTAAGAACTACTACTTTGTATGATATTTTTTTCATTTACTTGGAATTTAGTTTAAGCTATGAAAAATAAAAAAGTTAATTATTTTATCAGGCGGAGAAAGAACGTGAACAAATTCGTCTCGAAACTGAAGCTCGTATCCGTGCGCAGGATAAAGTGACGGCGTGGATAAAAACCCAGTGCTGGGACACAATGCTCTCCCCACGAGTGAAGCTGTTTGCCATATTTAGTCATTATCAGGTATATTATTAATCTTATAAAATATTCTAATCTGCCTGCATTATAATCCTATTAAGTATTAACGTTTCTTATTTTTCAATATACCTAAAAACGCTTTTGATTCTTCACTGGGCTTTTTTTTAATTCTGTTAGATAGTTTCTCACTATACGTTATTATTATGTACTTACATTTATTTTGTATGTATAAATAATACAGGTAGAAAATTACGCGGTGTTGCCGACTCAACGTGACAAGTGGCCAGAGTTACAGCAGATAGAAGCTATACGTAGCGTTGAGATGGAACACGATGGTGATCTGTTCCGGCCGTGGGAGGAGCCTGTTGACCGACTGAGTGTATCGGAGACTCCAATACAGTAATAACTTAACTTTTTAAAATTCTATAAACTCATCTTTGCTTTGTTTTCCTTTATAGTTTGTGTGATAAAATATGATACTTCTATCCCAGTTTCCACTATCCTATGAATCTTTTCTTTTAGCCTCGCTTATTGGTAGTAAAATTCCTGTTTAAAATATATTTCCTAGAAAATTAAACGGACATTTTCATTCATTTGTACTTGAAATAGAATCAGGCCGGTGTCATCGATGTCAATAAGGGAAGCCCGCAAAAGTATGGAGAGTCAAATGATGGCGGAAGTATTGAAGCAAGATGACTCTGTGGAAGGAGAACCCTACGTTCTGTCCGGCTCTAATGCTCATCGCTTTATCGAGGTGCCGTCGTTCATGATCCCGCAAACTATGGCATTTAGCTTTCTGCAGATGAACTGGTTGCAGCATATTGTTAAAGTAATTTTAATTTTGTATGTGGAATAATAAAATATTATTTAATATTTTATACTAATAGGTATTATTACATGGTACCTCGGCTATGATTTGCAAGAAGTATTAAAAATTATGTTTTATTACAGTTAAACGTTCAAAATATGAGATTATGGTTTAACAAGCAATTTGACGATTTGATGTCTCAGAAGAAACGAGAGGTTGGTCTCGTGGAGGAGAGAAATGCTCGCCTTCGCTTCATAATAGATGGTACAAATTAGCTTAACCAAGGTTTTTTTTATTTATAGTTTAACACATTATTATTATTTTTTTTACATGTTGTTTAGAATTGAACAAGCTCTCGGATTTACGTGGAAGTTTTCATCATCTAGCTATACAGATTCGTAATCCCGATTGGCGACAGGAGGAACAACCACAGAAACTTATTAAAGTTGATCCGGAAGAGGTACATATGAAACCTTTTAGTACTATAGGTACTTATTAATTGCAATTAAAAAAAAATGAAAATATCATTGTGTCTTATTTTAACTTGACGCAAGAACCTTCCTTACTACCTGTATTGCATTACCTGTATTGCATTACCTGTATGCGAATCAATTCGCCGGTCAACATTACTTAGGTTTAATATATTTAAAATTTATTATTAATAACGTTTTACTTCGGTAATTGTATATATTTTAACTAGCGACTCGCCCTAGCTTCGCTCGGGCTCTTCCCTAGATTTAGCACAGGCAACGCCGCAGGTTCCGCTAGTTATGCATATAAACCTTCCTCTTGATTCACTCTATCTATTAAAAAAACCGCATCAAAATCCGTTGCGTAGTTTTAAAGATTTAAGCATACATATGGATATAGGGACAGAGAAAGCGACTTTGTTTTATACAATGTAGTGATATACAGTGTAGTATCGAGCCGTACGTGAGTCCAAGCCAAGTGGTGATCCCGCCGCCGGAGCCCCAGCCCAAGGATGACTTCCGCGAGCGAGCGCTCATGCACATGATGGACGGCGTGCTCGAGAAACTCTGGCACGAGGAGATAAAGAAACCGATACCAATGCCACTTTGTATGGTGAGATAAATATATATGCAATTTCTTTACTTAATATGTCACACGAAGTACATTAAGAGGAAACGTGAAAGGAAGCATGTCTAAAATTAAAACTTAAATATTATATTTTACATCACATATCCATTAAATCTGAATATATTTTTACAGTTTAAATCTACCTTATATTAAGTGTTAATAATTCTAATTATACCGGCAGTTGGAAAAAGATCCCGAACACTTTAATGAAGATGACCTACGATTGGTATTTGAATATGAAGCAAAAGTCGCTGCCAGAAATGATGAAAGAGACAAATACCGCAAAATGCTCCATGCAGAATACGCGAAACTATCGCAAGTTCTTAATGAAGGAGTTGTTAAATTTAATCAAAAAGTAAGGGTACCTTAGAATGTAAAAAGTATAGGTATTAAGTTATTAGCATATACTTTTGTTATTTTTGGTCATTCTCAGGTGAAAGAAATGTGGTTAACCAAATTAAAAGTTGACTCAGTGATTGGTCAAGAAAATCTAAATCTAATGCGCTTACGCAGAATCAACTTAGACCGTGTGGAGATGGCAGAAAAATTAGAAGAAATGAGGTAAAGCATAGCGTGACTAAATTTTAACAAAATAAATTAGCCCTAAATTCAAAATTACTAATATATTTCACACCAACTTACAACAAGCTGCTTTTTTTCAATTCATTCAATATTTTAGGGATGACATAAAGAAATATGAAGGAGAAGTTGAAACACTGCAAAAAGAACTCCATTTGATACAAGAGCAAAGCGAAGAGTGTCAGGCGACTTACGATAGTCTTGCACAAAAGGACAAGTACCTAGACCGTACCTTTAAGAATCATTTCGCTGATCTCTCGCCTATTATTGTGGATCAATGCTATAAATTTTTCAAGTAATCTTTAAAACATTTTTGTAAAAACTTATTGTTTTAATGGATTGAAGCCCTAAATGTGTTTTTTTTCGTATAGAAAAAGGCCAAAATGGCATCAACGTGCCACCATGATCCCCGTGGTTCTCTACGATCTAGCGAATGCCGTACTTACTGGTATCCGCCCGCCGCTACTACATACTGACTGTTTGGAGTTCTTTAAGGGGTAATTGCCTTTATTGTGGATCATATTACAATTGAAATAAATAAAATAGTGGTCACTAACTTCTAATAACTCTAGTATAGGATTTGTTTTAACGAGATGAGTGTCCATGTACCTTTTTTCCTATAGGTACTTAATATAACTATATACATTAGGATTAATAATATAGTTTTTTATGTATTGCTTACATAGGGTTGAAGTGTTGGATCAGATGAGCAACATGCCACCTGTAATGGATGAAGGTCTCTGGATAACGATGTGCAAACTTCGGCGAGCTAAAATTGAGAACGAAATAAGGGTAAAAATTACAATTATTATATTCATATTACTATTGTTATAGATATCTTTCTTCATTACTGATTAATTGTTATGTGAGCCAGTACGATGATCGTTCCTTATAAATGTACCAAATATTTTGAATCAAACCTTTTACGCATTGACACTCTTGGCCGTAGTATTTAGAGTATTTGTCATCCCTGGCAAATTCAGGCTTCATGCGGCTCTAAATCGTTTCATACCCCAGAATAACATTATAATTGAGAGAGAACAGAGCCTGACATTTTTTTATGGTACAAAGGGGGCAAACGGGCAAGGGGCTCACCTGATGGGAAGTGATCATCTCCGCCCATAGACATCTGCAACACTGCAGGGCTTGCAGATGCGTTGCCGGCCTTTCATGAAAGGGAGAGAGGTAGGGGGGAGGGAAGAGGGAGGTAGGGGGAGGGAATAGGGAGGTAGGAGGGATGAGGGATGGGCCTCCCGGACTCTCATTTACCGGACGAAACACGACAGCATAGCTGCCACTTCACGCCGGTACTATACGGGGCGTGCCGGCCCATTCGGCTGCTACCCGAAGGTAACAAGCATGGCACTACCACTATAGCATGATATCTGTACCTTATACAGTTCTTCAATAAGGCAATCTAATGGATTTAAATGTGTAGCACTTTTGTTTTCACTATTAGGATACGGGATACCCATCACAACTTTTCTATTGTAATGTGCAGATGCGGGCGCTAGCGCAGGAGATGTCGTACGTGGAGGGCGCGGCGTCCGCGTGGCGAGCTGCCGCCGCCGCGCGCCGACAGCGGCTAGCACGCGCCGCCGACGCCGTCGCGATACACCGACATCAAGTTGAATTGGCTGCTAGGAACAAAACTATTCAGGTTTTTCATACTAATTAGAAATTTCACAGCTTATATAAAATCTCACCTTGTGGTCTAAGAGCCGGTGGAAGATCGACCTTCACCGATCTGATAACCAGATGAGACATATTTTTTATCAAATATAATTTATAAACAAATATGCCTATAATTACTTGCCTATCTGAAAGTGCTCATGGCCTACCACGGTCTCCTCTACTATTATGCCATAACTAAATAACATCGGTTCCGAAGTTACTACTACTTATTGTATTGTAGAGCCATATACAAGTTACTTTTCAGTATCCAGACTGTAGTATATACGAGAGTTGGAAACACCTCATTCTCATTATGGTAAAATATTATAGTTGGTGCTACCAGCGGGACAAGTGGAGATAATAACGTCGGGACACATGGAGGATTACGAAGATGCCACACTTATTCTACGCGAAGAAATAGAAAAAGTTAATAATGTTATATTGGTATGATTATCAAATAATTTATCTAATTTATTGTATATTTTCATATTTTTATATCACACTGATGAGTCAAATTAAAAATTAAATGCAGAAAGTGGGTGATTGGAAGCTGAAAATGATGAAAAAGCAGATAGAGTTCCGTAAAGGAATCCTATCAAAAGAATGGGAACATGCTCAGATGAAAATGAAATTGCGTCATATGGAACAAGAGCTGCACTCTTATCAAAGACTAAAAGTATGTATTCATTTATAACGTCCCACTACTGAGAACGGAGGCCCGTTCAATACGAGGGGAATCAGGTTATAGTCCACCACTCTGAGCTAGTGCGGGTTGACTGACGGACGGAGAAAAATTGCGAGATTTCTAAAGTCATGCAGGGTTACTCACGATGTTTTCCTTCACCGTAAAGTAAGTAGTATTTATGTTAGTGATTAGCACGTGAAAATATCAGAGATGTGAGACCTGCGATTTGAACTCGCTTCACAATATAAACGTAATTAATAATTAAGAACTAAGAAAAAGAAAAATATTATTAAGAACTGCAATACTAACTAAAAATATTCTTAGGTACCAAAAGAATTACAAAGCTATCTTAAGAATAAGACACTTGGCTACACAGATGAGCAGGACTATGTTAAAATGGAGAAAGAAATGGAAGCATCGAAAATGTCTGTCAACAAGATCCTTAACGAACAAATACGCCAAGTTGAAGAGCTAGAGGTACGCTAGAGGTTAACTACTTATATGCCTAAACTTGATCTTGCCTCCATTTCCAAACGCTTTGCTTATTCTGTAATGTGTGTGCTTTTCTTTTAAATGTAAAATAAACTGAGTCTGGCAAAAACTGTGAATTTCTTCAGTTTTTTTTAATATTGGCATACTTAAATATTGTACAAATTTTGTGTTCAGATAAAAATGAACGAATTAGAAGCGCAAGCGCAGCAGCTGGAGAAGCTAATAGTGGCGCTCAATGTTAAGGTATCGGAAAAGAAGCTTAACGAAGACCCACTGGAACCTATCCGAATCAGACGCATCTTCAAAAAGCGGTATGTAACCATTCATCATCATTAGCCCTTTTTAACGTCCCACTGCTGGGCACGGGCCTCCCTCAGTACGAGGGGGATCAGGCCATAGTCCAGCGCGGGTGCTTAGTGCGTGTTGGCGGACTTCACATGTCTTTCAAAACTTGCTAGGTTTTTGCAGACATGCAAGTTTCCTCACGATGTTTTCCGTCACAGTAAGACAAGTGGTAGGTAATCATAATAGAAATGATTCGCAAATGAAAATATCAGAGGTGCGAGACCCGGATTTTAGTACCATTTATATCCCATATATACAAAGTTGACAAGTGTTCCCTCATGACTTCTCCTTTCTTCGTGATATTGGCGATAGGCGACGTAATCTGTGCTGGAATCTCAGGTAGCTATTAACAAGAGATTTGAATCGACATACAGGGATATTTTATTCTTTACTTTAAACATACTCTTAAGTTATTATAGTTCAGCATGGAATTGATGGACTAGTTAGTAATTACTGAGATATGCGCATTTGCATTTTTATACATATTAGTATAGATAACTTTAAAAACTTAATTATGGTCTACGTACCAGATAAAGACTACTCTGAATGAGTCGTGGCCGAAATCGTTTTGGAGAACATGAATATGTATTACTACGAATGATAAAACTAATTTGCTATCATAAATGAAAATCTTTTCGGATTTTGTCGCGGATTAATTATGATTTTTGGTTCCCGACGTTTCGAATGCTTTACAGCAATCATGGTCACGGGAGAGTCTCTCCCGAGAAGAATCGAAAGATCCTCCGAAAAGATAGTTTCATTTATAATGTCAAATATTCGCGTAAACCTAAGAAACTAATTTGCTATGTGTTGTGCTACAGCATGGAGACGCTAGTGCAGCGCGGGCAGCTGGTGCGCGAGGTGCAGCGCCAGCACTCGCGCGCGGTGCTGCTGCAGACCGAGCTGGAGCTGCTGCGGCTGCGGACCTTCCCCACGCTGGCCAGCTTCCGGACTATTCACTAGCCTTATGTTGGCTTTCATTGATACTTACAGTAGAACTAGTTTTGCCAGATGTCCTGGAAATCTGGGATTGTCCCGGAATTTTGCATCTTGTCCCGTGTCCAGTAATTAGACCATATTGTCCCGGATTCCTCAAACCTACTAGTTTGTAATAAAATAAACTAAGAACGAATAACACGTCACGTGGCTAAAACCTTTGAAAATAAAAAAAACAAGATATTTATACTATGATATCGACCCGACACTGTTGTCCTAGAATTGTCCCGGATTTAAGAAGTTTCTATCTGGCAACCCTAAGTAGAACCCCGATTATCCGAACATCCTATTATCCGGACTCATTCTTATAATTGCAGATAAAAGAAATTTAAGCAACGAGACATATTATGACGAGTTTATTCCAACGCTTTTTTATTTCTGTTTACGTTTATGCGAAAAAGAGTAGTGTCTCTTAAAAATCATCTGAATCACATATTATGTAGATACATGTTATGGTCTTTATTATAGTTATAGCTCATATTTTCTTATATCTAAACGACGTATGTAAAACTTTATTGCCCATTACATAATAAAAATTGAATAAAATTTAAATACAGCTTATTTTCACTTTGAAATCTACTGGGTTCTACTGTAGATCTTTTGTTTGTCTTCAATGTTCTTTAGATGGTAATATTTAATGTAATAATAATTTAACAATTTAACTTTAATATACTTTTTTGATATAATATGTAGGTCAAAGGTGGGGTTGTGGAACAAAAATGGCTTTTAGAACGAGGAGCGAGATAGTAATTTTGACTTTAAGAGAGAGCAAAAAGTGTTGATAATTTTGATTATAAAACTTGAAGGTCAATTAGTAAAATAAAAGATTTGTTTTATATTAAAACTTTTATTTCATTACAAAAACATGTACATTGATAAAATTCGTCAAGATAGAGCAAAATAACTATATATAGTGGCTAACAAAACTAATAATGGAGCTGGCTGTTGAGCTTTTAAACTTAGTTGAGCGTGTAGTGACACTAAGAGGTACATGCTCGTTTTAAAGTCATTCTTGCAAACATTACCAAATATAGATATAAGCTATGTAAGAATGACTTGAAAAACTAAAATATTAAAATTATCTATAAATGTAAGTATATCTACCAAATACATAGTCGAGTGGAGAACAACAACATATAAGTATTTTGAATAAACAACAGCGATGAAGAATCTATTAGCACAATTATTCAGATGCCCAGCACTAACCTTTAATGAGTTCCATTAAAAGACATCAACGATTATACACTATGTTATAAAAATCTATTTAAAAATGTATAATAAAATGGCTGCACGTCTGCAGTCTACGCTACGAGTCAAGCCCTATGCTAAAGGGACGCACGGTACAGTCGCGTACACACTATATAATATTCCGACAACATTGCAACATTTAATATTTCACTAAGCACTTAAATATATCAAAATTCGATACTAAACGTCACTGACTGTGCAGCGACGAGTAAACCTTCTCAAAACCTTACAATTCGACTAACTATTATATTACACCTATCATGATGAATACTAAAATTGATTAGCTTTAAAAATAAACAAAGCAATAAACTGACAATTCTTTGATTCTTACTTTTTTAAAGTTTTGCAAAGTTACTTTTTTAGTCATTCAGATTTTAAATTTTAAACAGTCAAATAAAAGCCATCATGTTAACATTTGCTTTACAATTACGCTAACGATTGTACGCGATCGTACACGAAAATTTTATAAACATTTGAATTAGGCCACAATTTCGTTATTAAATTATATCACATGATCAACAATCACATCATTACCAATTTCCACAATTTCCCTTAAAAAAATTACTATCTAATTGTATTTTCTATTGAATTATTTTAAATGTGCGTTAATAGACAGACAGACTGATATATTACAAATCTAAACTGATATGTTGTTGAGATGCTAAATTGTAATGATCCTCAACGATCTACACTATTATAGGACTTAGATTCTGGAAGATGCTATGGAAGGACTTCAGCTAACTACCTCTACAGTAAACAATTCACTTTCATATTGTCATTAGGCGAATGCTTAATACATTTATCATTAAAACTACTTGGTTAAAATAAGCAAATGTCTTGTTAGAACATTGCTTTTTTCGTTACTTTCCACAAAACTTATGAAATTTTGTATACCTAAGCTTTAAAATGTCAACGTTTAGTTCCAATGGTATACCTACGAGTGACCAATTTTTCATTGCCAATCCCCAAAAATTTGGTCCTCTGTACATTTAAAATTCTCCCAAAATTTATCTAATTTGGTCTTTATTTAACATACCGAGGAGGTCTCGAGGTCACTCTCTTTACAACAACATTAAGATTACAATTTACAGGCAATAAGCAATTGGTTTAAGGCTTATTTCCCAAATAAGTCGTACACAGTCTCAATATTTTAAAATCTCTGCGTTTATCCTTCCATTAAAGCGTAAAGAAGCTTTAAGAAGGCAATATAAGACCAAGGCAGTAAATACACCACCTAAATATTATATGATAGAGATGACTTCAACCGGGGGCAATCTGAATCTGATTACATTAATTACTAACAAAGTCAGTTGTTTAGTGACATTCGTTATTGTACTATTAATATGAAATCAGTTATAGTGGATAAGTTAATGTTTATACAGTTATTTTAGATGATCGCTAACGTTAGAATTAAACTTAAAAAACTTACAAATTTAAAAAAAATAGAAAAAAAAATCCCTTCTACGTGACATTGGCGAAATAATCTGTGCTCAACTGGCACGCTTTGAAGCCATTAACAAGAGAATTGAATTGAATTAAAAATAATTCCCGAAACGATAAAAATAATCAAATTCAAACTAAGAAAATCGGCCAAGCTCGTCTTTACTTCTGAGTTTTTTTTACAACAGTGCCATCTAGTTCTGTGGTAAGCTACGAGGCTTGTGTTACAGCTTACAGATACAAGATAGTTGATATACTACGCGTATATTTTTTTTAATACATACATAATATAAACATTAACACCCATGATTAGAGAACAAACATTCGTGCTCAACAAATGAATGCCCCCAGCGGGACTCGAACCCGCGACCGCTGGCGCAGAAGGTAGGGTGACTACCAACCTAGCGTCGTCTATTGAACATACATAAAGAAATACAGTGAAACTTGGTTAAGTGGGACGAGCTAAGCCTCTATATCTGGGATTTGTTCTTTCGATTTACCATAATAGTTACCTCTTAACTGAGACAGGGAGTAAATTTTATATGCATAAACCTCTGTAACTGAGAAAACATTGTTTTTTTTTGATCGCACCTTTATAAATGAAATAACCTGTCTCAACGGAACCCTCTGTAAATGAGACAGATATTTATTTACCTGGATATCTGAGACGCTGGGTAAGTGGAATACCTCTATAAGTGAAACGACATTGCAGGTCCCTTGATGTCTCACTTAACCGGCAGGCTGATTACGTATCGAGCAATCCACCCGCGATAGCGAAAATTGTACAATAATTGCTGTCCAATCGCAAAACCGTATTAAACTTAATAGTATTTAACTTAATTTAATCGTATTTTACTTGAAACTGCGGGTCAAGCCACTAGACGTTCTAAAGGATGCTTAATATAAAAGAATATTAAAATCAAAAAGAGCCTTTTTTAATAAAATGTTTAACAGATCATTAAATAATATACAAACAGTTACTAAATCAATTAATGCAAAAACTACGAATGAATTTATTAAGTTTAATATGATTTTGCGATTGGACAGCAATTATTGTACAATTTTTGCTATCGCGGATGGATTGCTCGATGCGTAATAATAGCCTGCTGGTTTCACTGTACATACAAACGTCAGTTCAGAGCGCGGTGCGCTGGTCGTACACGATGACGGCGTCGGCGTCCAGGAACTGGCTGTGCGACTTGCTGAGCGCGATGATGGCGGCGTGCTCGCTGCGCATGCGGTTCTTGTACTTCTTGCTTAGGTTCACCTGACGATTATTTAAGCTATTATATATGGGTATTACTTTATAATAAGCTTATATATATATTATATGCTTGCAACCTAAGGGATATATGAGATTCACTTGTTGAAAATGCCGAAATACTACTCAATAAAAATAAACTAATTTAACCGCGCGCCGGCAGCTAACTACAACTAAGGGATTGCTCCCTCGATTCCGCTTTCACAGAAGTACCAGAAGCAACCCAATATGAGACACATTGGGTTGTGCCAGGTTCCGCTGATCTAGTGAAGATTCATCAGATTTTGGCAAACTTAAGTTGCTTTTACATATAATGTACTATACGCTGAAAGAGTGATTAGATTTTACTTTTAAAGTATATTATTAATGATATTGATAGTACCTAACCCATAACGCAAAATCTGTCATACCAGTTTAAAAAAACGAACTCTACTAACTTAATAAGTACTTAATACTCAAAAACTAAAAAGAAAATAAAATAATTTTAATTACTTAGTTATTGTTGGAGTCGGTGCCAGCCAAGAAGGACAGTTTTATCCTGCCTTTGCAATGAACTTTCGAACGGATATTTTGATTATATTTACAAATTGATACATTAATTAAATTGTATTAAGATTATTTTGCTTCGGCTTTTTTCTTTTTATTATTTATTTACTTATTTTGGTTGATTTCTCTAGGATCCCATCATCAGATGCTGACTTGGTGACAATGAGAACATCTTGAATATATACCCTACCGAACAAAAAAGAAATTTTTAAAATCGGCCCACAATTCACGGAGAAATTGGTGAAAACACATAAAAAACAACTGTTGAGGAATTTTACCTTCCATCATCAGCTCATCCACATAAGACGATGATTTTCATACGTAAAAGCTTTATCGGATTTAGAAAATATATCAAAAACATAATAGGTGCCTGTAAATTTTGAGAGTTGCCTTCGATTTCCCTGGGATCCCATCATCAGATCCTGACTTGGTGACAATGGGACTACCTCGGAACTATACCCTACCAATCAAAAGAAAAATTTTTGAAATCGGCCCACAGACGGCGGAGAAATCGGTGAACATACATAAAAAAACAAAAACATAATTAAGTTTCAGTTCATTTTTCTATTTTCAATTTGTTGTTTTTGTTTTAAGTAGTTATTTAATTTAATTTATTTTATTGACTAGGATATTTTGTTTGTTTTATTTTATGTCATACAAATGTTGTGTTTACCTTTAATTGGTGTATAAAAGATGACCCTTTATTTTTTTAACTACTATTTTTTAAACATTATTACGTTTATAACACTGTTGGTAATCCTATCTAAATAAATAAATAAATAAATAAATAAATAAATAAATAAATAAATAAAAACATACAACGGAACATATAACCTCCTCCTTTTTTGAAATCGGTTAAAAATACAAAGGTATACTAGAATATCTGAAATAAAATTTCAAAAACCATAGCTTGTAGTACAAGTTGACGATACGTTTGGCTCAGTTGGTAGTGACCCTACTGCGCCAGCGGTCGCGGGTTCGAGTCCCGCTGGGGGCATTCATTTGTTGACCACGAATGTTTGTTCTCCAGTCATGGGTGTTAATATTTATATTATGTATGTATTTAAAAGTTATATGTGTAGTATATCAACTATGTGGTATCCGTAATACAAGCCTCGTAGCTTACCACGGAACTAGATGGCGCTGTTGTAAAAAATGGCCCAACATATTTATTATTTATTATAAAAAAGTATACGTACTTTAGCGTATAGCTGGTGCAGGTCGTCCTCGGTGGAGAGCGGGCGCGGCTTGGGCCGCAGGAAGGCGGGCAGCGACCGCGTCTTCAGCGCGTCCGCGCTCGCCGCGCCCTCCACCTCGTCCAGCACTGACGTATTTCATTATTTATTTATTTATTCTTTTAATCACATTGTTACAAAATCTTTCGTTCCATTTTAGCTAACCGATTTCCTTCATCATCATCATCATCATCATCAGCCCTTTTTTAACGTCCCACTACTGGGCACGGGCCTCCCTCAGTATGAGAGGGTTTAGGCCATAGGCCGCGCTGGCCTAGTGCGTGTTGGTGGACTTCACATGTCTTTCGAGAAACTTGCTAGGTTTTTCTAAGACACACAGGTTTCCTCACGGTGTTTTCATTGTAAGGCAAGTTTTAAAAATATATATATATATATATATATATATATATATATATATATATATATATATATATATATATATATATATATATATATATATATATCTTTTTTGCAGAGATTTGTGGATAAACATTGGAAATCACCTAAGATTCACAAGTTATACTCAAACGCGATTAAATCGAAACGTCACAGATGCTCCCGCTAGGCTTAACTGAAGATAGCCTGATCATAAAAATCGCTTCAGCCGTTTTAGTGTTCAAAAGGAATAAGCACACATATTATGTTGATGTTTATTTTATTATCTTCAGCCCCTATTAACGTCCCTATGCTGGGCTCAGGCCTCCCTTCAATTCGAGAGGCATCAGGCCATAGTCATCATGCTGACCAATTGTGGATGGATTTCACAAATGTTTTCGAATAATTGTTAGGTTCTCTCAGACAAGTAGGTTTCCTCATAATATTTTCCTTAACTGAAAGACAAGTTGTAATCAAGTTAAAAATAACTCGCACATCAAAATAATAGAGGCGCGAGACCCGGATTTGAACCTGCTACTTATACAAGCTTGTGCGATACCAGGGTTGCCATTAAAAAAACAACAGTTGCCGTGTTTCCGATGTCGGATTGCCGTGTTTAAGGTAAAAGTTAAAAAAATACCGTGTCTCATACAAATGTAATGAAAATGTACACTTCGTAAGGTGCTGATTGTCGTATGATACGGCAACGATTGTTCTGCCGTGTACCGTGTTATTTTTACTATTTAATTTCCCCTGATTACCGTATAACACGGCAATTGCCGAGTAAATGGCAAATATGGTAACTACTGCGCGACCACAGTCTATGTTTATCTAAATATTAGCAAACCCGGCCCGCTTCGCTGGGCTTTAGTTATTTGAAATAAAATAATATTGCGACTATAAATTAAGATGTAAGCTATCCTATCTTTCAAGTTGGATTAAACTGCACACGGTGTGCAAATTTGATTAAAATCAGTTAAGTAGTTTAGGTGTCCATCGGGAACAAACAACGTGACACGTGATTTATATATATTAGAAGATTAAATACAGAAGATACTGACTGCCGCTGGAGGCGTACTGCGGCGGCGCGTCGGGCACGCGGTTGACGTACCCGTGCCGCGGCGGCCGCGCGCCCCCCGCCCCGCCCGCGTCCCCCGCGTCCCCCGCGCCCCCCGCACCCCCTGCGCCACCCGCGTAGCTGGCGGGCCGCGCGTGCCGCTGCACCTGCACCTGAACATCCCCCGCAGACTGTACAGTTCTCGAGGCATAAGCTCAGCTTTGCATTTGTGTGAGTGCAGTGTACGGATAGGCCCGACCGAAGGCGTAGCGCAACGCGAGTTGGTTTAAACCTGTTTTAACTGGTTTTTGATGCGCGGCTATTGGTTTATAGCTATCACTCACACAAATGCAAAGCTGAGCTTACGCCTCGAGAATTCACTTTTATTTTTATATACAAGCCCGGCCCGCTTCGTTGGTCGAAAGTTAAAATAAATTAAACGGTTTTTGTAATCTATACTCTAATATTATAAAGCTGAAGTGTATGTTTAGTTGAACGCGCTAATCTCAGGAAGTACAGGTCCAAATTGAAAAATTCTTTTCGCGTTTAGTTTAGTCCGTTTATACGAGGAAGGCTAAAAGCTATCATCACTCTACGACCAATAGGAGCATCAATGAACAATGTTTCAAAAATGGAAGAAAAATATTTCTTTTGATTGCGATCCTTTAGAATGCGAGCGGAGCCGCGGGAATGGCTAGTTTTCTAACAAAATAAAAGTAGCCTAAGTTACTCCTTAAGGCTTTAACTATCTGGGAGTGAAAGTCCCATAGAAATCAGTCCACCCATTTCAGAGATTAGCCGGACCAAACTGACAGACATACAAATATTTTAATTATTGTTTTTTTTTTGTTGTTAGTACTATATAATATACTTTCATATGCATTTAGTAAAAACTGTTAATTTGAAATAAAAACAGACACTTCAATTTTATTTATATTTAAAGATGTAGGTAAACAATTATTATAAAAAGTAATGAACCAATTACTATGTTAATGTATAAATAATAAAAAAAATATAACAGACAAATATTAAAATTGTACCTCTGTGTGTTTTATTCTATAATTCTCTTGATTTGTATATCCATGTCCTTCTTTTATAGTGTAATGTTCTTTAAGATATTGTTCATCTGAAAATATAATTTATACAAAGTTGATCGTTGTCTCACTTATAAATAATAAATTATAACAATAGGCGAATACATATAGGTCTTCTAACTTACCAAAAGATTTCTGATGACGCGGCATTAGACGGCAGTAACATATAATAATCAACAAAATAACAACGCCACAAATACCTCCAATAAGCCAAGACAACCAAACAATTATAACACGACCCTACAAATAATATAAAAACAAAAGTGAAAAACAAGTCTTTCTAAAATATTGATTATACTATTTATAATTCATACCTGCAAAAACATTTCAAATTTTACCAAGAAGGCAAAATTCGCCTCTTTTTGATCCTCTGCTAGATTTATTACCTAACATTTTACTATTTTATCTATTCAAGTCCTACTTAAATCTAAATTACTTAAGATAAAAAATAATAAAACCCTAGTCTATTTTTCATTTTTTGACTTTTTGAAAACAATCGCGCTTGCGCGCAATTTGGTCAGTATTGCTAGCGTAAATTAATGACAAAATCAATAATTATAATTATTTATAAATAACCAATAAAATTGGCAAATGAAATACAATTATATAAAATTATAGAAAAAAATGTTATTTATTAAGCTATTAACTAAGTGAAACAAATTTCTGGTTATTTATTTGTTAACTTCAGAACGCAAAATGTCAATGGCCTTAGAATTATACTCCATTCTACGGAAAATACTACAAAATTAAAAATAAATTTTATTACGCTGGCATGTTGCCGCTCTCCAAATACTTATTTGACAAGTTCTATTAATATAATATAAAAGTTTTATATATTTCGAAATTTTCCAACTATAGTTATATAATTTGAAAATATAATAAAATGAAAATGATTATAATCATATATGACAGAAACGGAACGGAAAAGAAGCACTTTTTTGCGTAAAGTTGAACTTCGAACAATTTTAATTTTTAGACATTAAAATAATAACAAAACAACTTTGTGTTTGTTGTAATATTTGTAAACATTTTCAGCTCGCGGTCGTTATCAATTTTAAGACCGATGAGTCAATTCAACTTAATATTATTTATTTAATATCGTACGATACTAACGTCATTGCAGTAAAGATGATGTTAGCATAAATATTGCGTAAAAAAGCGGAAATTATATTTTGTAAATAAAGTTTATTCTTTGCGTAGGGCAGACGTGTGCTAGAACTACATAAATTATTTAAATTAAAATAATTCATCAATATGTCAAATATTAATAAGAGTTTTTTAATAATGTTAGCCTTCACTTTAGTGGCTCAAAACTCCTTGGGATTATCGCCGGTTATTTTTAGTAAGTACTAATTGCATTAACCTACTATTATATTTAGCCATAACTGTTCTAGAATATGTTTTTATTTGTGGGGAATAATAACAGTACAATAAAATTATCACTAACTGACAAAGTAGTCAATTCCTTTACATTCTCTTTGGAGTCAAATAAGTAAGACTATTTTTTAAATAAAGTAAACGTTCCACTTAATCAAGATATGCATTATTTTGATTAAGTGGAAACTATTTAGGGTTTATTTATTTTAATTAAATAATTTATATCAGCATAATTTTTAAATTTGTAATTTTAACTTCTAATTCATTAGTTCCTGGTGATGGTGGAAGTCAATTGGAGGCAAGAATTAATAAAACAAGTGTAGTGCATTACATATGTGCAAAATCCTCTGAGGAGTTTTATAATATATGGCTCAATTTGGAATTATTGGTACCATTTGTTATTGATTGTTGGGTTGACAATTTGAAGCTGGAATATGATAATGTTACAAGAACAACTAAAGAACCTGCTGGAGTTGAAATAAGAGTGCCAGGGTGGGGTAGTCCAGAACCTGTGGAATGGTTGGACCCTTCTCATGAATCTGCAGGAGCATACTTTAACACTATAGGCGATGCTCTGGTCAAAATAGGATATGTTAGGAATATATCATTGCGAGGAGCCCCATATGACTTTAGAAGAGCACCAAGTAAGTATTTTGTTATATAACAAACTAAAGACACATTTGTGTAATAACTTTAAATGATTTCTAATGTTATAATTTATTATATACAATATATATATAATAAATTATAATATTAGAAAACATTAAATCTTTATTGCAGATGAAAATGCAGAGTTTTTTGTTAAGTTAAAATCTCTGGTAGAAGAGACTTACATCATGAATAATAAGTCATCAGTGACTCTTTTAGTGCACAGTATGGGAGGGAAAATGGGTCTACATTTTCTTGGACTACAAAGCCAGGCTTGGAAAGATCAGTATATCAGACGTATGATCTCCCTGTCTACCCCTTGGGGTGGGGCTATGAAAGCCCTTAAAGTTTTTGCTATCGGTAAGTTTTTTTGTTATTTTATGGGACATTTTGGTTGATAGATAGTCATTATAATAAAAAAATGATGAAAACATATATTATAATGTTATTATAATCAATTTTGTACAAAGTATGCTAAACAAAAATAAACAATATTGTGTTCTATAACAAACAAGTATGCAATGAAATAAGAATGTGTTTATTGTGTGATTTTATTATCATAAAATAAATTACATATAAATATCCCAGCTGACCCAACAAACCTTGTTCTGTAAAATCAAGTGTGCTACAGACATAATAAGAAAAATGGTGTTTTGAGAAAAATGTTTTCCCTCAGCATTTTTTCCAATATTTCCCTTCATTTGTATCTTTCTCAAACTTAAGCCAATATTTGATTAAAAAATAGCCGAATTAGTAAAGTTGTTCTTTAATTTTCCACTTTGGAAAACACAACAATTGGAAAAATCATTTTTACTTGTATGAAACATTATCTAAATTTTATAAAGAATTTGGTTACAAAAATTTACATCAGATACAATTAAATCTCATGTGTCATTAAAGTTTAGTTATCTAAAATAATAACACTATTATTAATTAATATTTATCACATTTAATGTTCTTTATTAAGGTTCTTGACCTTTGACGCAACTTCAGTGTTCAAATAGTAATTTATTTTTTATATTGACTTACTATTGGTATGCTTGGATTAATTTAATGTTTTAGAGCGAAACTCTATTACTTTTTCGAAAAAAGAAGCCTAAGTTGCTCCTTATAAGGATGTTATAACATCAGGTATAATGTACTGTCGCGGAATATAGTGCGAACTCGTCATAATAGCACGCTTGTACCATGCCTTACAACAGCGAATGTCAATTTCTAACTTTTGACAATTAGATAACAAGAACAGTTTATTACAAATTTTAATGTGACAGAAAGAGATAACGCATTTTCAGGAACAATTTGGAAGTTACTAGAAACATTTTGAATTTTCGATACTAGAATGTTCTAAATTTACGCATATAAAAAGGCCGGCAGTGTGTCGAGAGATCAGGTGGCCCGAGTCATCCACCACGTCGCCGCAGCCCTCAATAGGAAGGAAAAAATTATCACCACCTACCTGGACGTCGAGAAAGCCTTCGACAGAGTCTGGCACGAAGGCCTCCTCAAGAAGATTATTGACACCTCAACACCCAGGCGCATAGTGCAACTGCTGGCGTCGTACCTCCGGGGGCGCTCCTTCCGCGTCCGGGTAGATGACGCCCTATCACCTGCGAAGCCTATCTCCGCCGGAGTTCCGCAGGGCAGCGTGTTATCGCCGTTCCTATACTCTCTGTATACAGACGACATCCCCACGACCCCAGGCACACTCATCGCTCTCTTCGCGGACGACGTGGCGCTCGTCACTACGTCCCTCAACGCCACCCACGCCGCCAAGAAGATGCAGAGGGCCCTCGACGCATTAACCCCCTGGCTGGACAAATGGAGGCTGTCGGTCAACGTCGCTAAGACACAGGCAGTCTCCATTGGCCACGATCGTCGCCCGCCGCCTCCGCTCACCATTGAAGCCACAGACGTACAGTGGACATCCCAGGCTAAATACCTAGGCGTCCACATAGATTGCCTTTTATCTATGAGGAGCCATATCACTAACGCCATCAACAGCGCAAAGGCGGCAATGGCACAGCTGCGCCCAGTGCTGCAATCCAAGCTGCCCCTGCGCACGAAGATCGGGATCTACAAGACGTATGTTAGGTCCCGATTAACGTACGCAGCCCCGGCGTGGTTCGCCCTGGCCTCCGAATCACAGAAAAGAAGACTCCGCTCCCAACAAGCCATCTGCCTGCGAAGAATAGTCGGTGCTCCCCGGTACGTGAGGAACGCCACCATTCAGCGTGACCTCCGTATCGAGAGCATCGATGAATTCATCCGCCGCTCCAGTAGGGGGATGCTGGGGAAGGCGGACGCCTCCTCACATACACACATCAGGGACATAGCGCCCTGGCACGCCCGTCCACCGGATCGCTACGCGCTCCCGCGAGACCTCTTGCCACCACAGACGCCAGAATAGCTGCCATATAGGTCGCTGATCGCTTAGCTGGGCCTCCCTCAACAGGGTCTCACCCGGCTGGGCTGATCGCCCTGGCGGCTAATCTCAGTACAAAAGAAGAAGACTCCACATATGTCCTAGAATAGGGCACACCCAGAGACGCGCCCATATTAGTGGGCGGCGATTGACCCCACGGTCAGGGGGCCATGCCCCGAAACCGTTTCCCCACTCCCCTTGCGGGGATGTGTGATGACCACGGATTCGCGAGAGATCAGTTGACGTTCGGAGTTAAGTGAAGATTACGAAGAGATACGAGATAGTGGAAAAGTGAAGAAAAGTACAGTGAATTATTAAAAGTGGTGGATTATAGTGCTCAGAGACTAAATTAAACTAGTGCTGTGTACAGACTGCGCGTGTACATAAAGTGTAAATAAAACATCTTAAGTGCGAGAACGCTTTTAATTTCCGATCCCGAACCCGTAGTACGTAACAACTGGTGTCAGAAGTGGGATCGGAAATGCCGTTAGTACCGAGGCACGAGAAGGAAGGGTGAGCAGGAGGTGGTAATCGCATATTTCAGTAAGTCACTCTCTAAACCGGAAAAGAATTATTGCGTTACTCGAAGAGAGCTACTTGCTGTAGTAAAAACCTTACAACATTTTAAGAAATACTTGCTAGGACGCAAATTTTTGGTAAGAACCGATCACGCTGCCCTGAAATGGTTATTAGAATTCAAGGATCCCGAAGGGCAGGTAGCACGATGGATTGAACAACTTCAAGAATTCCAGTTTGATATAGAACATCGAGGGGGTAAAAATCACAGCAACGCCGATGCTCTATCTAGAAGACCCTGTGAAGACGACTGCAAGCACTGTCAAAGACAAGAGGCAAAGGAATTGGAATCAATTAAAGTTATTAGAACAGACTCGTTAGATGAACGTTGGAGTGATGAAGCCATGAGGAGAGCTCAAGAAGAAGACCGAGATATACGACCTATCATGGAATGGCTAAGTAGTGGTAGGCCAAAACCTAAGTGGACTGACATAGCACAGTACAGTACCGCTACGAAAAGTTTGTGGGCACAATGGGACAGTTTGCTGTTACACAATGGAGTATTGTGCCGGAAATGGGAGAAGACACGTAGAAATGATAGCCATCTCCAACTAGTGGTTCCTAAAATAAAAGTATCCGAGATACTTCGAGTCTACCATGATGGTTCTTCTGGTGGACACTTAGGGGTAAGAAGAACGTTAATCAAGATCAAGGAGCGATTTTACTGGCTGCATTGTCGAGATGATGTTGAGGACTGGTGTCGGAAATGCGTGCAATGTGCCTCTGTCAAAGGCCCGCAGACCAGAAGCCGAGGAGTAATGAAATTATACAACGTTGGGGCACCTTGGGAGAGAATCGCATTAGACGTAGCAGGACCATTTCCGATTACTAATTCCGGGAACCGATATATTTTAGTTGTGATGGACTATTTTACAAAATGGCCTGAGGCATTCGCCATCCCAAATCAAGAAGCAGTAACTATCGCAAATACTTTGGTAAAAGATGTATTTTGCAGATTCGGCGTTCCGTTAGAAATGCACAGTGATCAAGGAAGAAACTTTGAATCGCATATATTTCAGGAAGTATGTAAAATCATGGGGGTGCACAAGACTCGAACCACACCACATCATCCACAGTCAGATGGAATGGTTGAAAGGTTTAACCAGACTTTGGAACGCCATCTAGCTAAGGTTGTGGATAAACATCAAAAGGATTGGGACGAGTATTTATCATTGTTCCTGCTATCTTACCGGACTGCTGTACACGAAAGCATTACCATAACACCTGCTTTTGCAAATTTCGGAAGAGAATTGCGACTACCAGCGGATCTGTTAAGTGGTTGCCCGCCGGATACTCCCAGTTGCATAACAGAATATGCCAGTGAACTACGAGCGAAGATGATTGGTGTTCATGAGCAGATACGAGATGCAGGGCTACAAGCAAGTGAACGCATGAAAACTCGTTATGACCGAAAGGCGACAGGAACGAACTTCGAGGAAGGCTCATTGGTATGGCTGCATAACCCGGTGAGACGAAAGGGTAAATCGCCAAAGCTACAACCCAGTTGGGAGGGGCCTTACAAGGTTATAACGAAAATTAACGACGTCACTTTCCGAATTCAACGTACATCTAGAAGCCCGGCTAAAATCGTGCATGTGGACCGATTAGCCAAGTATCACGGCAACAACGATGCTCGAGACGAGCATGTCTTAGGAGGGGGTAATGTCGCGGAATATAGTGCGAACTCGTCATAATAGCACGCTTGTACCATGCCTTACAACAGCGAATGTCAATTTCTAACTTTTGACAATTAGATAACAAGAACAGTTTATTACAAATTTTAATGTGACAGAAAGAGATAACGCATTTTCAGGAACAATTTGGAAGTTACTAGAAACATTTTGAATTTTCGATACTAGAATGTTCTAAATTTACGCATATAAAAAGGCCGGCAGTGTGTCGAGAGATCAGTTGACGTTCGGAGTTAAGTGAAGATTACGAAGAGATACGAGATAGTGGAAAAGTGAAGAAAAGTACAGTGAATTATTAAAAGTGGTGGATTATAGTGCTCAGAGACTAAATTAAACTAGTGCTGTGTACAGACTGCGCGTGTACATAAAGTGTAAATAAAACATCTTAAGTGCGAGAACGCTTTTAATTTCCGATCCCGAACCCGTAGTACGTAACAGTACATTGAAAGTTCCGTTAAAAACTGAGCCATTCCAGAGATTATTCGCGAATATATAGACGGAAAATATATAAATGTATTTTTCTTACAAGTTACAAGTACTGTATATTTATATGTTACAAACAGATACTTCAATGTTATTTATCTGGGTAGAATAAAATTTATTTTTTATATATTTTTCTTCAGAACAACACTTTAAATGAGCTCTTTATCCAATAAGACACAAAAGGACAATTAAAATAACAGCACAATCAGTACAGATAAGTCATAAATATCAATAAATTGTTGTAGTATTTATCAATGAAGTAGATATGGACCAATGACCATTATCCCGCTTATGCTCATAGCGACACTTCGTGTCCGCGAGATGTTCCGCCTATCCGATTGGTCTGGCTACTTTCAAAAAGTATTGAAATTTGAAATAGTTCTCTGAATATGTCAAATCAAATCAAATCAAATCAAATATCATGATTACCATTTGTCTTACGGTGAAGGAAAACGTCGTGAGGAAACCTGCACGTCTGAGAAAACCTAGCAAGTTTCGAAAGACATGTGTAGTCCGCCAACACGCACTAGACCAGCGCGGTGGACTATGGCCTGATCACCTTCGTACTGAGAGAGGCCCGTGCCCAGCAGTGGGACGTTAAAAAGGGCTGATTATGAGACAGCTAAGTACTATTGCATACTGCCAACAAAGTTTGGTGGCCCTGCCTGGGATGTTGGTCGATTAGATTATACTCGAATGACTGCAACATTAAAAATTAAGTTAAAATTTATTACTTTTCCTTCTCTTTTAAAAGTTAAAGATAGGTATAACATATTAGGGTAAACATACCGGTTATCGACCGTTTAAGCGGCTTGTTGACTTCGGAGTTGATTTTTGTCATAATGTTGTACTCCAAGATTTTTCAAAAAAATATCATTTCATCCTACAATAGTCTAGTTTCATTAAACCTAGCGCCTATAGATGTATCAGTGATACATAATTTTAAAAAAATATATATTTGTAAAAATAGCAAAAATACCGGTTATCGGCCTTTTCACTCAGTTATCGTCCACTAGTGCACTGGTTATCGGCCACCTATTTTACGGTAGAAAAACGACTCTTGTGTAATAGCCTGTAAGGTTTATAATAGTATGATAATAATACAATTAATAAATTCACAATAGCTGTATATTTGTACTCTCTTTTACGACTTAAAAATAAAATTAAGTAACGGTATTACGGTCAAGATCACAAGAACCACATTTAAGACGGGATTGAGTTTCTTCTAATTTTTTTTTAATTCTCTTGTTTGATGGTTGGTGGTGTTGAAATAGTTGTTCTTTTCTCTTTAGCTCTTTCGAACTTTCTTTTCTTAATTTAGTTTTCTTTGTCCTCTTTCGCTATATCTCTTTTTTCATAGTATTGTTGCCAAGCTAAAGATTTGTGATAATTGAATGTCACTAAATGGTGATATTGAGATGTCGATAAGAGATATATAAGAAAAACTCTGGAATCTTAATAGAGCTGTGCAAAATGTGAAATTTTCGCCCTAGCGTTTTCGTACGCTTGTTAGGAGGACTTTTAAATTCAAAGGAAAGTTTAGGGGTTGAAGCAGCACGGCTCTTAATTTTTTTTTCTTTACTGATAGGTGCCATCTGATAAAAAAATAAGCACAATTCTAACACCAAGCACAGCAACCAAAATGTATCTATTATCATTAAAACATATAAGCTTATTTACAAGCTTGAATAAGTTCGCCTTTACAAAATAAAAACATATATATCCCAAGGGAACTATATATTTTTCCGGGATAAAAATTAGCATGTGCTATTCCAGAGTATACTCTATCTCTGTACCAAATTTTGTGCTTGAGTAACAAACATTCAAACATACATCTTAACTTTCACCTTTATAATATTAGTAAGATTTCACAATTTTTCACCTTTATAATATTAGAAGAGTTTTGAAACGGTCGGGGACAGGTTTTGTTTTTATTGGTCATCGGCCGTTAAATATTCGCTATTTTGGAAGGACATATCTTTGAAAATATAAGGTATACAGGCGGTCGTAATCTAGTTGTAAATTCACAAAACTCTAGCTGTTCACAAATATAGTGCAATGTATGTTGGTGAATTTAAGGTTTCCGCAATAAAGGCAAAGAAAAACGACGGTTTTGCGACCGGCCCGGTCGGAAAGTAGATTTTGAAATCAATCGTTAACGTATTGTCCGACCACCAAAAATATTATAAATTATAAAAAGTTTGACGAGTTTAGGCACTTGAATATTGAAATTAAACATGTCTAATACACACAAACCAAATCAATGACCAATAAAGTAAGAGTAACACTTAAAAGCTTACCTTTGAAAATCAATCCACCTACTATTTTTTTCGCTAAATTTTACACGCGTTCATACACCAAATTTTGAAAGAGCGACTGAGTGCTCAATTTGAAAACTTCGAGGTCATGCCGTTAAAATATAAACTGTGAAGTTCGCCCGGATCGAATGGCGCTAAATTAGAAAAGATCGGTCTATAACACTGTCTATTATTTAAAATAACATGCGAAGTGGTCGAAAAGGGGTAGTGGTCGGTAAACCGGTATGTTTACCCTATATCACTTATTGTTTTGCTTTGTCATTGCAACAAACATTACTAAGATTTATTCCTTGTAAAATGGGTTTATGAATCTTTAGACTTCAAGTCATAATGACACGGCAGTTTTGTATTTAAAAGGAAAACATTTTTTATTTTAACGGACCTTCCGTTCCTCATACTTAAAATTTTAATCTCTTGCTTTTATGTTATTTCTTTTTTTTCTGTTATATAGTATACGGCCTACTAGTTATTATTAGTCTGTCTAATTATTATCTTATTACGGATAGATTTAAATATAGGTACAAGTAACGTTACACATACGTTACGTTAAAAATAAGTTACTGCACCTACATTCATTAGCAATAACAAGATTAACTGTATTTTGTATAAATACTTAAAATATTCATTGTTAAAGTACAATTGTTAAAGTTTGTCTTAAGTTGTTGACGTATGTTAAGTTTTTTTCATCTCAAAAATTTTTTAAATTTATTTTTTCTTTCTTCTAACATAACATGTTTCCTACACGTAGAGTTTACCTGGAAGAAATATTTCTATCAAACGCCGATAAATCCGTCTTTTGTATACTTTCCTATACAAGGCCGTGCGGTGCTTTGCTAAAAAATGCGGCTGCCTCGAAATTGGAGCGGTATTCTAATAAATACCACTAACCTTCTTGTCTTTTGTCGTCTAGGCATTTTAAAAACTTGCATAAAACTAAAAATCTACTCTTCTTCTTCTTAGGGTGCCACTTCTCTACGAAGGTTGGCGACCATCATGGCTATCTTTATTTTTGAAGCTGCAGCACGGAAGAGAGATCGTGTGCTAAGGTTAAACCATTCACGGAGGTTTTTCAGCCAGGATGTTTTTCTTCTGCCAGGCCGGCGTTTTCCTTCAATTTTGCCTTGAATTACTAGCTGAAGAATGCGATATTTGTGTCCTCTCATTATGTGTCCGAAATACTGCAGCTTCCTCTCCTTTACAGTCCTCATTATCTCCAACTCCTTATTCATCCGACGCAGAACCTCAACATTTGTTATTCTCATGGTCCAGGATATTCGTAGCATACGTCTGTATACCCACATCTCAAATGCTTGAAGCTTTGAACATAATGTCGAGGTTAGGGTCCAACTTTCAACCCCATATAGAAGTGCACTGACCACATAACATCGCACAAGTCTTATGCGGAGTCTCAGGTTAAAACGTTTACAACACAAAATCTTTTGTAACTTCATAAAGGCACTACGGGCTTGTTCTATACGGATTCGAATTTCCTGTTCATTACTCCATAGCTCATTTATGTAACTTCCTAAATATTTAAATTTGTTTACGCGAGCTATTGTGTTGTTATCCAAAAATAAATGTTCATTTGTCACTTGAGACTTTGATACCACCATAAATTTAGTCTTTTTTGTGTTTATTTTTAGTCCGTATTTGTTGCTCGCCACATTTACACGTTCCAGTAACTTTTGTAAACCCATAAGATCCTCCGCAATAAGAATTGTGTCATCAGCATAGCGAATATTATTTATTACTTCCCCGTTTATCACTATACCTTCATCGACTCCATAGAGGGATTCAGCCATGATTCTCTCGGAATATACGTTAAATAATAAGGGCGATAAAATACACCCCTGACGCACGCCACGCTTAATGTTAGATTCTTTGGATAGTTGGTCTTCCACCTTAACCATTGCTTTTTGAGCCCAGTATAGATTGGTGATCACTCTAAGGTCATGTTTGTCAATACCTATATGTTCGAGAATCTCAATTAGCTGTTCATGACGTACTCTGTCAAACGCCTTTTCGTAGTCAATAAAGCATAAGTATACTTTTTTATTCATGTCTAGACATCTCTGAACTAGAACATTTAGGCAATACTGTGCATCTCTGGTACCTAAGCCATTTCTGAAACCAAATTGAGTTTCTGATATATATTCTTCACATTTCTGATAAATGCGAGCATGTATAACTTTTAAAAACATCTTGAGAACATGGCTCATTAAACTAATCGTTCTATGGTCTTCACAGCGCTTCGCGTTTAATTTTTTAGGTATAGTGATAAAAGTAGATTTCAACCAATCATTAGGGAAAATACCAGTTCTGTAAATCATGTTGAATAGATTTTTAAGGACTAGGGACGATCTGTTGGACATAATCTTTATAACTTCAGCGTAAACATTATCAGGACCTACAGCTTTATTTATTTTTGAAGTCTTTATCGCATTTCTTACTTCTGTCTCTAATATCTCTAAGTATTCTTCCGGCACCTCTATATCAATAATATCATTTCTGTTATCCGCGAAAAGTTTTTCTATATATAATTCCCATTGATTAATTTTATCTTGGATTGTGTGGATAAGTTCACCATTATCATTAACCATTGCTACAGCGTTTCGTGTTTTTAAAGGTTGTACAACTTCATTTATTTTTTTAAACATATTAAAACTGTCGTGTTTTTCTGCCAAAGATTCTATTTCTTCACATTTTTCATGTAACCAACTTTCTTTTGCCTTTTGTATTCGTGAATTTATTTCTTTATTTAAATCTACATATCTTTTTTCATCCAAATGTTTTATCTTTCTTCGCTCATCATATAAATTTAATATATCCACAGTCATCCAGTTCTTTTTAATAACCACCTGAGGGTTTTTTAAAAATTTCTCTTCCAGACTTACTATCTTTTCCTTTATAACTTCCCAATTATGATTTATGTCTTCACCCTGTAAGGATACGTCACTAAATGCATTATCAATTTCCTTGGATAGAGTCTCTTTTATAATATCATGCTTCAGTAACCGCAGATTTAATTTTTGAGGCAATGATTTCTTAGTTATTTTGAGTTTAATTCTTAAGGTCCCCACCACTGGATTATGGTCTGATCCCACGTCTGCTCCCGGGTATGTTTTTACAGATGTAAAACTGTTACGGAATCTCTTATTTATCATAATATAATCTATCTGATTACGTACTATATGTCCTGGTTTATCCATAGGTGATTTCCATGTATACAAACGGCGCAGTGGTAATTGAAAGAATGTGTTAGTAATCACATAGTTGTGTTCTAGACAGAAGTCAACCAGGCGATCGCCCCGTTCATTACTATTTCCCAGACCAAAAGACTCCACAACATCGTTCTTTAGTCTCTGTCCAACCTTTGCATTTAAGTCTCCCATAATTATATTTATGTCATGATTTTTGGTGAGCTTCAGACATTCTAAAAATCTACTCACTGTATAATATTTTCTTTTCTTTTTTATTGCACATTGACCTATAAAGGGGTTATTACTTATCGTCAGGTGACGACTTGGGCTCTCTAATGCTGAGCCAGAGCACGTTGCGAGCCGAGCAGATCACTTGCCCGTCCCTCGCGTGGTTGCTGCCTTCTCCCAACTTCTGGAAGCCCTCAGAGGTGTTGGTGCAGACCGACAAGTTCAACTATACCATTAATGATATGCAGAAATTATTCACGTAAGTTATTTATATATAATATGGTGGATAATATTGTCGCCTCATATATTTTTCGAAGAAGCAAAGTAAATAGATGAGAGCAACTTAAGACATAGTAATATAGTATAATAAAGTATAAGTATAGTAGTCGCCGTCGGAGGCACATGTATCAAAATAAAATAATATAATTTTGGATACTACAAACTCCTAACTTATTGCTGTCCATATCATCAATTTATTTATTTATCAACATATCCTTGATATTTATGTGATACTATTATAATAATTGACTTGTAAAACTTAACTATAAATCATAGTGTCCGACCGAATATTCGGTTTCGGTTTCGGTTTCGGTCGAGTTTCGGCAAAAAAACGAGTTTCGGTTATGTTTCGGTTTCGGCAGCAAACCTGCCGAAACTACGACCGAAACCGAAACTGCATTCGGGAGTTTCCGCGCTGTGCTCGGGTGTATTCGGCGCGGTAAATGACATCCAAGCGACGATGACAATTGGCCGCGTCCACGTGTGTAATCATGTCGTAACCTGTTTATTTGCAGTGCATATAATATAAGAGTACCTCGAAAAGTAATTTAATATAACAAAGGAGTCCCTAGATTATAGCAGAATCAAGTTTACCATAAAAAATTAAAAATCTCATTTATGTTGAAAATTAGGTAGCTTTGATATTATACTGTATTATAGATTAAATAAATAATGCTAAAACTGGGAACTTATGGTTTGGCCTGACAAAGAAAAAAAAAAGTTAGCTGGTTTTACCTGTGAATATTTATTGATTTTCAAGAAATATTAACAAAAAGTAGAAAGAGTAAATGCACAATCTGTATGCTAATGACTTATTTTAATCACATTACTAGCATTTCCCTCGGCTCCACCCGCGTTTTAAAGACCCTAAACTAATTTTTCAGATTTCACATACCGCGTGACGTTTTACAGTAGGTCTTTAACAGTTACTCGAGATTTATCAGAAATGAGATATTTTTCAGTGGTAAAAAGTATCCTATGTATTAGCCCGGGTAAACAGCTATCATCATACCAAATTTCATGCAATACCGTCCAGTGGGTTTCTCGTGATTCGGATGCGGACAGACAGGTAGACAGACAGACAAAAATTATAAAAACAATATATTTGGCCTCTATATCGATAAAACATACATACTCTCGAAAAAATAACCCTCCTTCTGGCGCAGTCGGGTAAAAATGTCTATTTCAATTATTTACAGGAAACATTTATTTAGGTAAATTATTAGTAATGTCGTTTATGATATTTTAGCAGTAGAGTATTGAACGATTTGTTGTATACAACTAACTCTAAAGTATTTAACGTAGCACTAAGCCGATTCTACCAGTTTATAGAGTTTGAAAAGATAAGAATTTTCACGTATTTAACTCATTTTTTCAAAAAATGTAGTTTAGCAGGTTTTCGTAGTAAACCCTCGATATGTAAACAAACATTAGTTAGGTACATGGTATTTAGTGCATTAGTGGTGATAATATTAAGGATTTAGAGTTTCGCGTTCAATTTAATAATTATTAAGTAGGTACCAATATAATAATTGTTTTTTTTTTACAAATTAACACTTATAATTATTATAAAAACCTACCTGGTTATCCGTATAATATTAACACTTATATTTATTTTACTA
Source organism: Boloria selene (assembly GCA_905231865.2). Lineage (NCBI taxonomy): Eukaryota > Metazoa > Arthropoda > Insecta > Lepidoptera > Nymphalidae > Boloria > Boloria selene. The sequence goes on from HG993134.1 coordinate 1,417,171, forward strand.
ATTAAAACTGCTGATTATAATACATTTTCTTCATTTTTCTCTGAAAACATGATCCTTATAAGAAAGTTTCGGTTTCGGTTTCGGTTTCGGCCGAAACTGAGACCGTCGCCGAAATTCGGTTTCGGTTTCGGTTTCGGTCGTAAAAACCAGTTTCGGTCGGACACTAATAAATCATTTACATTTTTCCTGCTTTGTCGTTAAATTTTATTAGGATAATTATAATATTGTAATAATTAATACCTAAATTACATGTAACTATCTGGCTATTGGCATTTACATTTAATTTTATGTTATACAAATACACGTTCATATTATTATTAGATGAACTTATAGATTTGAAAAACATATCTGACCGGTTTAATACTGCTTTAGATCAAGTTTTTATTTTCCTAAGGAATAATTTAAAACATTATAATATTTCTATAAAAATCGTGCCTATGTAATAACATTTACCTACTCTACCGTAACGCGTTGCTCGCGGTAGTCTACATAATAATAAACAGACTAGATATTATGCATTATTGCCTACGCTCAATTTGTTTACCCCGCAATGGATGTTACGTGATAAGTTTGAATTATATAAGATACTTTAAACAACTAGCAGTATCCTTCTTCGCCTGAATGCATCCTTCGGCACTGTGTTTATAATATTAGGTGAAGGCGCCACCTTTACGCAAAGTGTATAGGTAATTGACTGTACTTTACATAATTTGTATGTACTAGCAACTCCTCGCTTCGCTTCGCTCGGGCTCGTCCCTAGTTCTAGCGCGAGCGAAGCTGTGGGTTCGTGTATTATAATTTATACATATAAATCTATATTGGTCTAAGAGCCGGTGGAAGATCGACCTTCACCGACCTGATAACCAGATGACACATATTTTTTATTAAATATAATTCATAAACAAATATGCCTATAATTACTTGCCTATCTGAAAGTGCTCATGGCTATTTTTAATTAAATTAACTTTAATCGATTTTTTTTTCATCACTTTCATTCTTTTGATAACCAAATGAATTTTATTTCACTGTTAGTTTTTAACACACAGAATATGCCTCAGTAGGCTTGCCTACTCATTTTTGTGTATAGCTCAAAGCCGATGTAAACAGGTAAGTCAATATAGGTGACTCCATCGTTCTGCTAACTTATCGAAAGTTATATCAAATTTTAGATTATTTTAAGTTTATAAATTATATTCGATAAAAAATGTTTCATCTGGTTATCAGATCGGTGAAGGTCGATCTTCCACGGTCTCCTCTACTATATGTCAATTCTGTATCAAATGTAATAAGGTCAGTTATAATGTCATAAGGTTACATTAAAAAAGTAATATAAATAATTTTATATGGTGGTTAAGAAATTATTTAATTCCGAGCATTTTCATGTTTATTCACCTTTCAAACCTTCTCTGGACTTTCACAAATAATTCAAGACCAAAATTAGACAAATCGGTCCAGCCGTTCTCGAGTTTTAGCGAGACTAACGAACAGCAATTCATTTTTATATAAGTACTAGCAGTACCCGCGGCTTCCCCCGCGTTTTTTTTAATCGCTACTAATCTTTATTCGATCACTCGCAATCGGATGATCTTTAGATTGCCTGAAAATTCTCGAAAATTACTCCAGCTATTTCAGAACCCATCGTTAATATACTCCTGAGCGGCGCGGCTACCTCTCCCGCTCTTGGTTCCCCGTCCCTCTCCACATTTCCCGCTGTGCTGCGCATTATTTTATTATTATTATTTTTAAATTCGTAATATTTTATATAAGTATAATATATAGATAATTAACTTTATCCAAATTCGTCCAGGCGTTTCAGCGCGAGGGTAACAAAATGCTCGCATATAAGTTTTTGCATTTAAAGTTGTAACTCGATCTAACAGTATCTAACGACCGGCCAATGTCCATCACCGTGAATTCACGACGTGCAAAAAGTTGTGAATCGGCGCAAAAAAATTGAAGAAAATTATATATAATAATTAATATGCGTATCTATTTACATAATGATGATAATTATTTTTTTACAAAGATAAAAACCGACTTCAAAACCATACAAACGGGAACTAAAAAGTTAAAAATATTAGTTTTAATTACTTAGTTATTGTTGGAGTCGGTGTCAGCCAAGAAGGACAGTTTTATTTTGCCTTTGCAATGAACTTTCAAACGGGTATTTAGATAATGTTTACTTTATAGATGAATCGAATAGGTATAATTTAGCATTATTTTGATTTTTTAAGTATTTTGATGTTTTAAAAAGTAATTTGAGTCGAATCTTAACATTATAAATAAAACTATCTTTTCGGATTTTGTCGCGGATTTATTATGATTTTTGGTGACCATGATTGCTGTAAAGCATTCGAAACGTCGGAAACCAAAAATCTTAATAAGTCCGCGACAAAATCCAAAAAGATAGTTTCATTTATAATGTCAAATATTCGTGTAAACCTAAGAAAGTATTAGTGGAATTTTTAAATTAAAGATTTTTTGGAAAATTTAGTTAAACCAGCAAAATTGACTATAATAATATAATATAAATCTATCAAATTTCTTGTTTTATTATAGTGACATGGAAGTGCCAAACGCGTGGGAGATGCGCAAGGACACGCTGAAATACTCGCAGGACTTCAGCGCGCCCGGCGTCGAGCTGCACTGTATCTACGGGTACAATGTTTCCACCGTGGAAAGGTGAGGTTTTCGATATGAATTTCGTGTCTTGTTCACTTGTTTTGTTTCAAAACATGATTTAAAATTGATAAATATCTATATTAATATTATATTTTTTCATAATATATTTTTTCTCCTCAACAGAGGGATGGGGTTATTAAGTACCTTAATAAGTTAATAGTATCGATAGTATTGTAAAAAAACATTAGTTTTGACCTTTACAAATATAATGAAACTTAATTAATAATAGTGTCGTTATTTATTTATTACTTATCTTGAGAAAACAATACTATCGAAAAAATAACTGACTATCGATACTACCAACCATCGATACTATCGATAGTATCGTTATTTTTAGGTAATAAGTTAAAAATTTTGCAATACTATCGACACTATCGAGCATTAATATCGATACTATTAATAGTATCGCTGTTATCAATAGTATTGCTCATGAAGAGCTATTAATACTATCGATAGTATCGAAAGTATTGACTCGTGATAATTTTTTTTCTGGTTTAATCCTGCGATCAGTCTTCCTGACTATAAGCAGATGTGATGTTCGATTATGGCTATATATGACTCGTGATAATAGTATCGATAAATAATCGATACCATTGCTTAAACCTAAACTATCGATAGACTATCGATTGTCTATCGATCTGCAACACTACTAGTAATTATTAAAACATAACAAACGATGTAGGTTGGTGTACAAGCCGGGCACATGGCTGGACGGCACGCCGGCGCTAGCGGCGGGCGACGGCGACGGTACAGTCAACCTGCGCTCGCTACGCGCCTGCGAACGCTGGGCCAAGCCCATACCCTACCCACTGTACACAGACAACACTATAGACAATAATATACCCAAATACACACTAAACGGACGACCAATCAAAACTCTGCCCCTAAAATCTGCGGAACACATAAAGATCTTACAAGATAAGAGAGTTATTGATTATATTACTACGGTTTTGAGCAATGATTGAAGAGTTTTTTGGCGAATGATTGTAAATCGTAACGTAACGTAGTTGCGTTTGCTGCCAATAATGCATGTTTTCCATGTTTCAGTGCAATATTACGTTCATATATGAACTAGAGCAATTATATTTTATAATATTAGTCATTATGAGTAATTTAATATTTGAATTTAGTACTCAATTACATAGTATGTGATACATAAAAGTTGTCATGTCTCTCTATATAGTAATAAAAAAGAGTACTGCCACAGTTTAATGATCCATACAATCCGAAACTCCATTCATCAATGGTGATCGAGTTCATGAGAATCGAATGTTATATAAAAGTATAATATATGGATGGACGCGAAGCATAAAGAAATTCGTACATTAACCTGTCTTTGTCACTCCCGCGTAAAACTGTTTATATATTTACATCAAAATAAATAATTTATATAATAACAATAACTTATAAATAAGTTATTGTTATTATAATTTATATAATAACAATAACTTATTAAATAAGTTAGTAAATTTTATTTTTTTCTCCCTCAAATATTTCATATAAACCGCACTTAATACAAAAATGTTTGTGAGTACTGTCAGTAGGCAAAGCGGTCAACGTACGAAATTTTTCCTGCTCTACGACTTCACTATAGTGCCTAGAGGCCTCCGTTAGACGGAATTAATGTGGTAACTGTATGGATCAGTAGACTGGTACTGCTATAAGAATATAAATATTACCAAATGTGATTTATTTTTTTGTTGTATATCAAATGTTTTACTTTTATGTAACTTGAGTTGCTTTTTGTTCATCATATTTTATGGTTGTGTTTTATATTAACGATTAAATAAGCTCTCTATTTTATCTGGTGATAGGTCTTAAGATTGCTATAAAGACTCAATTAACATGTCAGGACAGGTTTGACTCAGTAGGTAGCGTACTTTATGTGCCAGCAGTCGCGGGTTCGAGTCCCGCTGGGGCATACATTTGTTGAGACGAATGTTTGTACTCCAATAAATCAAAATAAACAATGAAGCTCTAGTCAATGTGAGAAACCGCTGGAAACTATTTAAGAATATAATATAATGTTTGCTCACATTGCTTTATTCTAATTAATTTAACAATTAAGATGTATTTAGTATATTTAAATACATAATGTGAAATGTCGCGCTCTTGCTTCCACATATTCAGTTCATTATATTTGAATGAATATATATAATTGAGTAATATATATGGATAGATTATAAGAAATACGTAAAGAAAATACTCTTAACATAAATTGTAAAACTATTTGTAGTATAAAAAATTATAAAACTGTAAACACTTTGCATTGTTCTTTTGAAATTCTTTAATGAAATTGCAAAATGGAAATCATGAAATATGTACTTTACATTTCTTATTTAATTGGATATTTTAGAACAATTTAAGCTTTTTGCATGATTTAAATTAAGTAGTAGAATATAGTTTTATAAATATAGTTTTATAAACGAAATATCAATAAATTTTACCTAGAACGAAAAACAAATTCTTTGGATAAATGGGCTTGTCCTTAGACAATTACTACAACGATATGGTCTAATCTTTTCTAAGTATAAGTCACGATAAAAAATATAGATACTTATATATTATGATAGATATGTACGTAAATAAATTATATAAGAAAATTAGTGAGTAATGTAGAGATGTACCAATCAACTGAATGTTTACCACAAACTATTAGAGCCAATGCACCTCTAATTATACTTAGCGTTACGGCTGTGATAAAAACTCGAGTCTCAATGAAAATGTTTAAGAAACTCATTATAAAGAGAGTAATATTTAGATGTAGTAAAATTATATTTAACTATCGTAAATATGATTAAAACTTTTTATATCATGTTAAACATAATAGAAAAGTTAATTAAAAGAAAATGAACAACAAAACATGCTATTTTATTGTCACCCTATAACACGTCATAACTCGGGACTGTCCTCGCGCGTCCTGGAAAAGTATACATCATTATTATTAAAACTGATGAGAACTAAGAATAGCTAGGTGTTATAAATTGAAAGAAAATTGTCGTAAAAGAAAGTATAATATTATGGAGTAAGAGAATAAAGAAACCCATCATTTTTCGACATGGCAGTACCTAAGAAAAATATATTATATAGATGAAAATATCAAAAAGCACCTAATTTGACATTTCTCAAATACAACAGATACAAAGTGATTTAGATATGTATATGTATATACATAGTGTGAATTATTCTTAGGTAATGCCAAGCCGGAGTGAAATGTAACATCAGTCACATTTGAGTACTGAGATGGTTCTCCTTTTCCTTAACCTCCATAGTTTAAATATGGTCTATGCTATAAATATTAGTAAGCTATAAGTTCAATGAAACACAACCTTGTAATAAATGTGTAATAAAGAAACTGGCAGCGCCACACATCACTTCTCTTGCACTTTGTTAAAACTTAACACACTATCAATAAGTATAAAAAAATTCTTAACCTTTAACTATGGACACTATTTTTTTGTAACACTACTATGGACATGCGGTCTGACAGACCGCAATGAGTTTCGATGTAAAATATATTAAAAAAATAAGTAAATTTTTATGCTATCATTTTTATTTTTATATATCTATATTAAATTAAAACATTTTATAAGTTTTATAAAAATACTTATTTATTTTCTTCCATAACTAAAGTTTCAAAACAATTAAATGCACTTTTTAGTCTTAATTAACTTGAGATCAGTTTTAGGACTAAAACTTATAATCAACTAAACTTTTTAGAAAAACTAACCTTTTTATCCATAAATATAATATAAGAACTAAATAAAAATCAACTAGAAAACTTTTAAACATAAAACATAAAAATTCTGACAGTGGGTCAATATGGGTGAAATTATTGGCATTCTTTGCAGAGAGGTTTCGAACACTGAAGGCATATGACCTGTTTACAGTTTACACAAGTGTATTGAGATTTTCTTTTTCGCAGTGAAGGACAAAGTCGACATGTCAAATTAATCTCCTCAGTAGGAGGCTCTTCTGGAGGCATGTCTGCTTCCAAAACTCGCTGTAGTGTGAGTTTTAGATCTTTTGTAAGATTGGATGTCATCACACGTCTTTGCATATGACAACTAGAGAACGTGCTATTTTTTTTACGAAATCACCTCTTTCTATTTCTTTGACCTGGTGCTGGTTCTATAAAACATACGCATTGACACCGCACAAGTCAAGAATTCTATAGAAAATAACCATAGGCCATCGTCTTGTACAAAAGATGGGCTTTCGACACGTAATATTTTGTTAGCCCGCTGTTGCACCGGTGATCTTGATATTTATTTTGAAGTACTAGTGCTCTCGATGTTATTCATCGACATTTTGAAGCGAAATAATCTAAAAAAAACAAAACACCAAAAATTATTATTGTATGAAAAACATGGACACGCGGTCTCACAGACCGCAGTCAAAGTTTAAAGTAAAATAACTTACTTAATTTGGAGCCGGCGACACAACCTCACACTTCAACACTCGTTTTGTCACTAAAACTGAAGCTACTGAGCGTCACAGACGCGGGGAGTAAGGGGAAGGAGGTAAACTCGAAAATTAAAAACCGTTAGCGGTCTGTGAGACCGCGTGTCCACAGTTAAAGGTTAAAACCAATACCGATTTTAACTTTTAAAATCGCTATTGTTTTTAATATTTGTTTCAATGATTTAGAGCTTTATCTATGCATTTAACTTATCTACAAATCTACTACTCTTGCTCAGCCTATCTATTTAATGTAAATTTTTTTTTTAATTAAGCCAGTTACCGACATCATAAACGAAGGAGACAATCAATTCAGTTGTATCATGTTGTATGTATGTATATTGGTATAATATGTGAACTGGTTTTTATCATTATTTTTATATTAATTTTGCAGTATATGTTTTAATTATAAATAAATAGGTTTTTACAAATTAATGATCGATTAATATTTTCAAATTAATTATAATAATTAATTTTGTCATTAAAAATTGTTTCAAAGGCGCATTTAAGTTTCGCTCGAATTATACATTTAGTTGATTATTATTACTTATACTACCAGTTACCACCATGTATTTATTTTTCGAATATCTAAAATTTAAATGATAAATCAAAACTCGTTAAATGTTTGACCACGCGATATATCATTAGGATAATTATAAATGAAGACGTGAATAGATGAAGGCGATATGTCGGATTTTCGAATATTCACTGTTTTATGCATAGATATTGGTATTATGGGAGTATAAACAGTGTTATTTTAAATCAGTCACAATAATGGCTATTATAGTTCAGTTCACGAAACTTGTCAGCCATTTTATATACATGTTTTCTATACATTAGAATTCAGCGACATATCCCTTCATCCATTCATATCATCAATTACTAAAGACTTTCATTCTCGTCCATTAGTTAAGTTTAAAATAATAGTCATTATTATTTATATATAAATAGTATTATGTATTACATATAACATTATATATTAAATTAATATATCAGTACTAAACAAAGTGCTGTCTACACAAACACACATAAGATTCAAAAATCACAAATTGTTCATCAACGAATCGCGCCAACATTCAAAAGAGAATAATTCATACATAACAAAACTTCCCAAACCTATACTTATATAATGAACGTAAAATTTACAAATGATATAAAGCTAACTTTTTTACTTTAACACAAATTATGATTAAATAGTTCAGATATTGTGCCCTAGACCATAAACGATGCAACTTTATACTTTTAACTTGAAAGCTAAAGTTAAAAGCATAGAGTATAAATAATTATAGATAAATAAATGCGAATATCTCATAGTCTCCTTAAGCCAATCGACATAAAAGAACCTTACACTCATTTAGTAAATTATACAATTTATACCTATTCCATTGCTTAAAGTTAAAGGCATATTACACTGTTAGCGTTAAATATGTTAACGAGGACTACACACTATGTTTATTAAAATAATGATTTCTTACTACTCTCAACAAAATGTATATTGGTAGCTGATTTAATACCAACAGTAATAAAATCTACTTCGGTAAAATTATAATACCATTAATAATAATTGTTAGTCATTCTAGTAAGCAAATATTAGATAGATTTTGATGAAACTTTCAATTTCGGATGTACCCATATTATTTTTAAATTTGTCAACTTACGCTACGCGTATGAATAATACAATATTTTTAAATCGCAAAGGTCTAACGATCAATTAATAAGGAATGAATGACATGAACGATATTAAAAATAAGTTCAAACGAAATATCACAATACCATAATGACAGTACATAATATACACTTAAAAGAACAATAAATAATTAAAATCATGGAAACCTAATCCATAGTGACTTAACATTTCCCTATATATAAAACTTATAGTTTTGTCGGTTGATGAGAAAGAGATCAGAGTGTATGAAAAATGAGAGTATATACTTAAAACAGCTTTGATTCTTGTGCTAATTTCCACTTAACAGTCTGAGTTTTGTACTAAACATATAAATTGACTTGAATATGCTAAACAAAGCCGACTCTATACATTTATAATAACCAAAAGTCTAAATACTGGTAATGAGTAACAATTGATCAATGTTTCATAATGTATTAAAAATCCATTGTATTTATTTTTTAGCACTCATCATTTAGCTTATTCTTAAAGTACAAATCTTATTCCAAACATTTCATACAGTTTCAATGTAAATTTAAATAAATCATTATCATAGATAATAATTAATCCGGTATTAGAGATATGACAATATTGAGAAAACATTAAAGTAGACTACTCGGGTCATAAGGTCTGTCAAAACATTATTATTTTTAATTTTTTACTGGCCAGTTATGCTTCCGACTGATTTAAAAAATAGAACGTTTGCGCTTGCCGAAAATAAAAAGAAATAAAAAAGGCAGTACTTTATTGTTACTTTCATCAACGTATCAATTAATAACAAATAGATCAATGTTGTCATATTTCTTCGAAACCAGACATTACTAAAATCCAAATCTCTCATCTCTACAAACTACTGCTAGTAAAAGCAGTTGGTTTTAAGCAGCTCTATTATCTGAACACCTTTATTAAAACTATACAAAACATCGCAGTCTAATCGTGCATATATCTTAAAATTAAGCATTAAATAGTTGCAAAACATCTACACTGTTATTTATAGTCCAGGAGACAAGTGTTTCATAATGCAGGTGATTTGTTTTAATGGACAAATGCACACATTTGAACATCATCTCTTGGACTATATCTAACTGCAAACTTTTCCATTAAAATTTTATCATGAAATACACATTTTATTACATTATTATACAATATAATAGCAATTTAGTACCAATAGTACTTATCAGTTCGTCCGTCCACTTCAAGCTTACCGAATACCGTGTAAAGCGAAACTGCGACCCAAATGTAAGTATAAAAATTAAAAAATTGTGACGTGTTAACGAGTGTATGTAGGGAGGGACAGTTTAACAGGCTTGTTTGCTATTTTTACTGTACCATGTTCATGTTATTCGTAGCATAACCATATCCAACATGGTTATTCAGATCAATATCGATAAATCAAAATAACATTATGTGTGTAAAATTTGATTCTGATTAGTAACCACAAATATAAGCTTTATGAATTTCAATAAAATACAAAAATAAACTAGTAACGCAACACAAAAAACTCCGTCAAACAAACACGATGTATTTGTAGTTCAAATGGAAATCTAGTATTTTGTCGGTTATTTCAAATTATGACAAAAAGGTCACGTAATAAATGGAAACTACTAATCTTCATCCATGCGATTATCAACTTTTGCGAATCAAAGCCAGAACCAGCCAGCGTGTCGAGCGTTGTCGCGAAAATATTCACGAATATACCCAAATATTCGCGCTATTGATACTATTACAGAGGCATTACGGAAGCACTCAAGTACTGTACTGTGTTACGCAACATATTACATAGTTTGTGTATCGACAACATTAGTACGGCCGAGGTTACGGAAGCACTCGTTAAGTAGTGTACTGTAGTGTGAGCAGTTCGTGTATCTCGCACGAGTGGGGAGGAGAGGGGGTGTATGCTAGAAGCAAGTAGTGTAGTGTCAACACTTTTCGTATCTCGCACGGGTGGGGGGTGTATGCTAGAAGCGTTAAGTAGTGTAGTGTGAACAGTTCGCGTATCTCGCACGGGTGGGGGTTCTTGTATTGACAACATTAGTTCGGCTGAGGTTACGGAAGCACTTGCTAAGTAGTGTGAGCAGTTCGCATATCTCGCACTGGTTTGTATGCTAGAAGCAAGTAGCGTAGTATCAACACTTCACGTATCTCGCACTGTATGCTAGAAGCAAGTAGTGTAGTGTTAAAACTTCGCGTATCTCGCACTGGTTTGTATGCTAGAAGCAAGTAGTGTAATGTGAGTAGTTCGCGTATCTCACACAGGTGGGGAAGTGGTGGCTAGAATCGGAACAGGACGATCTGATAAGCCCGGCGCTACCTGAACAGGTCGGGGCGGTAGTACACGTAGACGGCGAGCAGCGCGGCGGCGAGCGCGAGCGCGGCGTGGCGCGCGCCCGCTCGCCGCAGCAGCGCCCAGCGCGGGGGGCGCCGGCCGGCCGCGCGCGCACGCATACGCGCCTCGTCTAGCTTGCGTTGCTCCTCTCTGCGGATAGAGATACATATTAGGGATGTTAGCTATATTAATAATTTCCTCAAGGGTTACGGTAGACTCGATCGAAACCTTAACTGAATAATAAAACATACAAAAATAAAGATTTCGAGTCGACAGACACATCGTAGTCGCCATATTGGCCACTCTAGCGAAAACTCACAGACAACAAAATACAAATGAAAGAACAAAAGTCTATAAAATAAAATATATATTATATTTAAATAAAATATAATATATTTACTACATAAAAAAATATTTATTTCCTAAAATACTGTTAAAAAAGAATAATATAATAATGTGAATTCCGTTTTCACTTATCAAATGATGCGTTATGATTTCTAATAGATGGCGTTATTAATATTTTTATTATTTAATTTTAGTAAGTGTTCATTGTATTGCTATAATATTTTATATCTATACTATATTAGCGATTTAACGCGAGTGAAGCCGCGGGTTCCGCTAGTGGATATGAAATTTCGGATACGGATTGGATATGGATATAGGAATGATTATTATACCAGATACGGATATGACATTATTTCGAATTATCCGTTAGTTTCGGATTATTTCGGTTACGGATATTAAATTTGTTAGGAATTGCAATAGTAAAATACAAGAAGAAAACAAACAATGCGCGCGGCTTGTGTGTGTCTCAATTAGGCTCCGCCCCTATCCGATATTATCCGAAACTTTTATTTCGGATTCGGTTACGGTTATGGATATTTTTTTATATCGGATATCCGATAGTTTCGGTTACGGTTATGGAGCTCCCTAACATCCCTGATTTATAACATGCACATTATAGGCTCGAGTTAATTTAGTCTATAAAAAAAAGTGCGTGTGAACAAAGTACACATGTCAGAAGTAAAACTTCTTTGGCAAACTAATTTTTAAATCTCGTTTATATTTATACTAAATAACCCCGTCTAAGCTCGTTGAGAGAGGGAGATGGCGCGAATGTCACACCCACGAGTAAGATAGAGTTAGAAATGTCACTAACTCGCGGTGGGCGAGAACTAAGGCTAACTCTTCCCCGTCTCTGAGCGCCTGGTATTACGGACTTATTTTTTCGTTTCATCGAGTTTGAAATCACGATTCTACAGAAGTTTCACTTCAACAACCAATCAGCTCCTATTTTACATTCTTATTTTCATATTTGAATTGGAAGTAGACAGGTTCAAAAGAATTATCCAAATCGGTTCATAAATGACGGAGTCCTGGTCTGGTCTTACCAGGACTACAAAACACAAAATATATTGACCTCTAAAAGAAGGTTCTCAATTTCCTTTATGACAGAAAACAGGGTAAACTCTATTTTTCTTAATCAATCGCAGCAGAGAAATTTTAAATAAAAAATAGCTTTAAACACTCACTCTCTTTTCTCCAAGGCGGCAACTTCTGCCTCGAGATCAGTCGGATCGTTTTCTTCATATAATTTTTTCGCTGTCACCAAGATGTCTTCAAATGGTAAGTCATCCGGTAACTGAAATAATAGGTTTAATTAATTACTGTTTTTAATATTGATTAATTAATCATAATCTATGCAATATTTCTAGATAATTACAAAAAATGATAAAATAATATAGAATCACTTCGATTTTCAAAGAGATACAAACGTACTTAGTTATCTTGTCTCAATGCACATTACAAATAACAATCGTAAACCATAAATAACAAAATGATAAATATCAATTGATAATAAATAACTACCAAGGTATGTCATATAATATCAATTGATAATAAATAACTACCAAAATATTATGATGTCCACAAGCAATGGATTGCTATATTATTCACAACTAAACAAATGAAAATAAATAATGTAAATGAAAAAAATAATAATATGTATTCTCCTTTTTTGAATTCGGTTAAAAAGGTGCATTGCAACACTATGACCGCTTTGACATCAGATATCTGATCTGTCACTATCCTGAATGTTAATAAACAACAAAAGAAATATGCCAGACCCGAGATTTGAACCCGCTTCCCTCTGTATCCTATACTAGCATATGACCACTGAGTAGAGTGGCCAACTCTACGAGGCCCGTGCCCAGCAGTAGGACGTTAAAAAGGGCTGATGACGATGATGATAATGATGATGATGATGAAACTGACCCTAGACAACAAGCAGTGCATCATGGCCATGTCGCAGTCACAGCTGAGCACGTCGCGCGCGCGCTGCAGCACGATGGCCGCCGTCACGTACACGGGGAAGAGCGGCGGCGCGCACAGGAAGTAGTCGTAGAGTCGTACCACGTCCGAATACCGGTTGAGGCTGTGCCCGAACCACGTCAGGTACCACGGCAGCGCAAACATCGTCCCTACGCCCGACCTGTGACCGACATGGTACACTTTGTTATTGGGGTTATTGGTACGACGCAATATATTTTTGGAACGAAGTTCCTTATCGCGCGTTGCGAAAGGGGGCGGACGGAATAAATTAAGACCAAAAGTTGTAAGGACACTTTTTGCTATAGTTGTAAGCCGTGCGGCGTGCGCGTGTTTCTTTCTCTCTCTCTCTCTCTCCCTCATAGAAAGCAATCCAGTTATTTTCGTTTCGTCTTTCTATCTCGCATTGAACAGTATGGTGTCGCGACAATTATTTTTGTTAAGTGTATACAGGTTTTTTTTATAAATCATGGTAAATAAAATAAACACGAGAGACACCACACGTTTTTCTTGTTGATATATTCATCTTAGTTAATCCTCGACATAATTCAATAATGTTGATGGGTATAAAGTAGCCTAATTATAAAATTTGTATGTGTGTACAGTGTATACATATATTATGTAACAGCTAATAACATACTATTAAAATAAAATGATTCTTACTTATCCAAACACTCTGCTAATCTATCATCAGCTCTACGAAGAACCGGCAGCATATAATTTAGCAAGTGTTGTGTGGGCTGCATGGTAGCTTGCATGAACGGCGCGAGGGGAGCCCCGGGACCGTACGATAAGCGACATAGGAGAGGGAACGACGCTTTATCTCCACAAACTAATAATAGCGTGATTGCAACATCATGGTAACCCTGAAGATGGAAAATATTATTTATTTATGAATATATATGCAATTTTTTTGTATTAGTCATAAGTTTATAGTCTATTTTTAATTTACAAAAAAAATTGTACGAGTTTTACATTCATTCTAATCGAGTGTGATAAATCACATTAAATACAAAAAATATATATCAACCAAACTTAGTTCATTTTATAGAGGAAAACAATCACTGTAATCCAAACGATAAAGATAACGTGTTTTTATTAATTAACTATTCACTCTTAATACCTATATGATATAAATTATATACATATTATGTTAGTTTATCAGTGTAAATGAGACAGCACTGCAGACATAACAAGTGTTTTGTTTTGCTAGCATTATAATACAGATAGTAAACAAGCATTTATCAAAGAGCAAAATATAATAGCTGCCATATGTTTATTCTAAATCTGAACAAATGCACTCATCAGATTGTGCTGCATCAGATTATTTTGGTAATAATAATTAAATAAATTCCAATTGGTTTGTGAAAATTATAAACTTTAAAACATGTTATAGGTATGTATTTTTAGTAAAATCATTTATATATTTGTCTCTTATATTATATGGTATAGGAAGGAAGAACAATGATAAGACCTCTTTTTATCCTCTAATAAAAAAATAAACAGTTATATTCAATTTCATTTTCCCTTTACATATTCTGAAAGTTGATTGTGTGCCAGGTTAAAAAATAAATATATTTGACAGAAAGTCAGTTGTCTCATCAGTAGGCAGTAGTATTCATTGTACTTCTTTTTCTATTACAATATATTTTTTAACTAAGTATGCAGTTTACTTTTTAAATATTTTAAGAAAAGATGAAATCATATGTAAGTCTACTTAATTTTTGCTTGCAAGGGGCAGAAATGAGGCCTTATCAATACCCTTCCTTTAAGTAATGTTTTAATTCTAAAACCACACTAAAGTAAATACTCAAAATGTAGGTATAATAACATTATTATGATAGTATTATTATTTATAACAAAACTTACTTGGTAATATTTCAAATGTGGGTACTTTATAATTACTCTAAGTATGAGGACTGTTAGCTGGTCCTGCAGCGCCACTCTTTGCTCATATGGAATGCCTGGTGGAAACCTTTTTAATGATCTATTGACATCTAATACCACCTGTAAAAAATATTCTAACATTAAATAGTTTGTTGTTATATAATTATGTCATTAACATTTTACATCTTAAAGAATATTCTGCCTAAAAGACAATACTTAACATACCTGATTGTATTCAGGGTGAGTAGAAAGTTCATCAAGGGATGGAGGTTCAGTCATCTCTTCCTTTGTAACTCCTACTAAGAGTGGCCATATTTTTCTTCTATATTTGTCTACAAAATATTAAACCTGTATTGGCTGACTCATACTATGACTTTGATATAAATAACATTCTTTAAATTTGTGTAAGTTTATAAATGCATAAAGTGAAAGTACAATGACATGTTAATGTTATTGCAGAATTTTATGATAATTTAAGTCAATACTTACCAGAAATTAAGCCACTTTTACTTTTTGCAAAATTCTGCCATTGTTCTAAGTTGACAACATCAGGGTTCATAAGGCATTTTTCCAATTCTTTTCGTTTCTCGGAGACATCAGGGTCCTCGAACTCAAACTCTAAATAAACAAAAATGGTAATAACGGGAAATCAATCACAGCTGTTAATAAAAAAGCAAGCAATAAAAATCTCAATTTAATCGTCATCTTATTTATAGTCCGTCGTAAGAACAATGTATGTAAAAGGTAGTCATTAATAATTGTTTACAATACCTTCGTCGAATTTTAATTCTGAAGGCGTAGAGATGTCATCAATATTTTTCGTGTGATTCAAATTTGTGGAGGCATTATTAAATGCTGGTGAGCAGTCCCCATTGATAGCATATTTATCCCTATTCTCAGCATCAGGACTATTAGATTCCATCGTAAGGAAAAAGAAAATTAACCAAGCGAAAACATTACACCATCCTTCTCTCGAGAATGACAAATGACAATATGATGACATTTTATGATTTTACTTATTGTTTTTAAAATTTATCCCCAATAGGGAAAGGCAAGACTATAGGTGTCAAGTGCAGAAATCTCTTATAATACAAATATTAAAAATTATTATTTCTTATATTTTATTAATAATAAGCAAATATTATAATTGTATTATAACATTATTGGCTTAAATTTAAAAACTTTCTATGAGATATATTTGAACATTCTATGAGTATTAAAAAGCAAATAATGTAAATAAATTGATGGATTAACAAACGCTCTTTTACGTTTCAATATACGCAATATTAAAAAAACTAATGAAATTATATTGTTTATTTTTAAAATAAAAATGTATAGCTGCTCTTTTATATGAAGTTAAACATCATTTAAAAATATTTTTTATAAAATCTAATAAAACCTTAATGAAAAATGAAATAATATGATTTTTTAAATATTCTAGGACTATAATGAATGTCAATAAAACCAACCTGATTTGTGAATAAATAAAAGTTACAAAAAATTTTCCGTGTGATTAAGTCTTATAACTAAGGTATATATTTATTATTTATGGATATAAATATCAAATCACAAGACATGCAAATAAGAAAAATTGAAGATATTATAGATATTCAAAAAGCTAACGGAAAATTTCGACAAGTTGCTTTCAAATTACCGTCAAAGACTGATAGCACTGTATCTGCGAGTTTGGCTAAAGACTTAGAAAGTGGTCCGTCCAAAGTCAAACACGAACGAGGTAAGAAAAAGAGTAAAAGGTTACAGTATAAGAACCATAAACATTGCATGTCAGATAGAATATCATGGCCAAGCGATTCCGACATCACCGTGCTAAGAATGAAGATATGCTCCAAAAACGACATGAAAGATAAAATAGGTAAAGTCGCTTTGGGAGATGGTCTACATCTTCCTGATAGCTCTTCAATGGTAAATTTAGCAACACTTATTTTGCAATCACAACCTCCGTCAAAACATAGTTTGAATGTTGAAGAGTATTTATTACCCTTAAGTTCTTGGGAACACGGCAGAGATCCACAGTTTAGAAAAGTGAGTCTTGAAATGCCGACTTTTTCAGAAATGGATAAAATCAAATCTTGCACCCATAGTTTTAGTCTTAAAGATGATAAATCGCTAAGGGGTAGTGAATTTAGCACAGAGTCTAGTACAAAATCTAAAGTGGCTAGATTTCTACGCCTTTATTTTTGTTCCTGTTGCACATGCTTGTATAACTTAGAAAAAGGTCAAAAAAATCAATCAATTTCTTTTAGTAATTAGTACTAAATCAATAACTATTTTATTAACAACGTTCTAATAACGTAACTATAATGTCATACATTGTCTTTTTAAATTACTATGATGATATAATGCTTTGAAATAAAGAAATATCTATTTTATGTCAGTCTTATTTATTAAATTATGTTAAGCAGTCAGGGAAAATAAAACAGTATTTCTTACAAATCACTTTATATCATAGGTTTCACAATTATTACTTTTAACTTTCTTTTAAATCTATACAATGATTAATTATAATAATTTAACAACAGAACAATAATAGTCTAGACTTTAACACTGCAGAATAATAAAAATCAATCCTGAGAAAGGCATTTATATATACCCTACGCCATCCCCGTCAACTCTCCTCTACTCGCCTCACACTTCACACCGCTACACTAGCGCCTCCTCTCCAACACCCGCTCCTCACTTCACTTTACTCGTTACAAAATTATTTTTTGACTACAAATATATCCTCCTCCCGTACGATTCCGGCCACAGCGGTCACTAGTGCTCTCTATTGCCGTCACACTCGACCAGTGAGAATAAGGAGAAGAACAACGCCTTACATACTCTCCGAGACACGGGTTTAAAACAATTAAAACATCTCAACACCGAGCTGTTGTTACTGAGGTTTGCTAAACAGCAAAACTCAATAGTTGTGTGACCCAGCTTAGTTAAGTTCAGTCCGACCCGGGACTTAAGCCGTACATTGCTAGCCACTACACCACCGAGGCGAGTATTAATATAGTACATACTAGATTTATTGCGAGCGAAGCCACGGGTTCCGCTAGTATATTATACATATAAACCTTCCTCTTGAATCACTATCAATTAAAAAACCGCATCAAATCCGTTGCGTAGTTTTAAAGATCTAAGCATACATAGGGACAGACAGACAGCGGGAAGCGACATTGTTTTAAACTATGTAGTGAGAATTATATACATAAGTCGAATGCGCATTAACCGTTACAGATAGAATTTGTATTATAACATTGAATTTCCTATAAATTTCCTATAAAATTGAAAAAAAATCACAATCTTTGCACAATTTCTTGTGAACCTCTGTTCAACTTTACAATAACAGACAATAATTTTACTTGATGGCTAAGTTTATTTGCTTTTCCATGCTTTTTCCAACCTGCGAGCCACGACAAGGCTCCGATGTGAGTGGTTAGCTATGTAAATTAAAATAGTTGAAAAAATTAGTCCAAATAATATTCAAGTTACTTATTTCAATAAGTAACTTTATTTTTAACCGACTTCATTAGATGTTATTTAGTTATTTTTGTAGAAATCCGCAAGGCAGGTTTACGTGCCGATAATCGCTAAAGGCGCATTTTCGCAACGGAAACAATCTCGAATAATAACAGATGGGACTGGTTATTTGATAATTTGTTAATTTTTACATTTACATAAAGTAAACTAGGTTTCAATTTCCCGTTTGTTAATATTGTTTAATTTCATTATGTGTACATATTATTGACGCTATCTTTCGCAGAGTATTTGGATTATTATGGCGATTAAAAGTTACAAAATGATAAGCTAATTTTTAACTTATAAACCTACAGATAGGTAATGTAATCAGATTGTTGAAATCAGTTTGATATTTGTCATAAAGATGTGGTTTAAAAAAATATTTCGTTTAGTTTTATTTTTTTACCTAAGACTCCATCTTTATGTATCTTCTTATTTTACCATGATTGATATTTATGTAATACTAGCTGACCCGTGCCCACTTCGTGGGGCATAATTTTAATAATCCTTTTTTAGTACAGAGTGTTTAAGTTAGACATACCTATGCTGTCGTTGACTTTTTCGTAGGCATTTTCAAGCTCCACATCTTTTCTCTAGAACTCAAAAATATATCTTTCATAGTTAGGGCAGCGTTCGTAAGAAACGCTTTCATTCGACCGTTTTTTCTCCGATTCACTTTGCAAAACGGACTACCACGTAAAAGCCTTTTTATTTTTCGGTTTTTTTATATAACCTATGACACTCAGCAATAATGTGGCTTTCTATTGGTGAAAGAATTTTTAAAATCGGTTCAGTAGATCCCGAGATTACCCCTTACAATTTAACAAATAAACAAACTTTTCTTCTTTATAATATTAGTATAGATGAAACATAACAAAATATTTATAAACAGATTAGCAAATTAATTAACCTATCACAATGTAATTTATTACACTACCTGTAAAAAGGTAGAATTCATTTATTCTGGTGTTCGTGAATAAAAATGTTAAAAGTGACACTTTTGGGAGTTTTATGTGGGTATGTACCTAATGCCCAATTTGTATCTTCGTAAATCTTTAAGTTATCATTTTATTTGAAGAAACAAATGAGAGAAGCTCGTCATTTACGTGAATAAGATACCTACTTCTTATAAATAATATGCACATTTATTTATTTATGTTATTTATTTACATTTATATATTTAAATAGCTGTACCCGCGGCTTCGCCCGCGTAAATTTTTTTAATCGCTACTAATGTTTATTCGATCACTCGCAATCGGTTGATCTGTAGATTGCCTGAAAATACTTAAAAATTACTCCAGCTATTTCAGAACCCATCGTTAATATACTCCTGAGCGGCGCGGCTACCTCTCTCGCCCTTGGCTCTCCCTCCCTCTCCCCATTGCCCGCTGTGCTGCGCGTTATTTTTAACCGACTTCAAAAAAGGAGGAGGTTATATGTTCCGTTGTATGTATTTTTTTTTATGCATGTTCACCGATTTCTCCGCCGTCTGTGGGCCGATTTCAAAAATTTTTCATTTGTTTGGTAGGGTATAGTTACGAGGGGGTCCCATTGTCACCAAGTCAGGATCCGATGATGGGATCCCAGGGAAATCGAAGGCAACTCTCAAAATTTACAGGCACCTATTATGTTTTTGATATATTTTTTAAAATCGATAAAGATTTTACATATAAAAATTATCATCTCATGTGGATGAGCTGATGATGGAAGGTAAAATTCCTTAACAGTTGTTTATTTATGTGTTTTCACCGATTTCTCCGTGAATTGTGGGCCGATTTTAAAAATTTCTTTTTTGTTCGGTACATTCAAGATGTACTCATTGTCACCAAGTCAGCATCTGATGTTGGGATCCTAGAGAAATCGAGGGCAACCCTTAAATTTTATCGGCACTGATTACCGTTTTCATATATTTTCTAAAGCTGTTCAAGAATTTGTGATGATCTAAGGTATATCTCCTCAACGGTTAGGAGTTGAAAGAAAATTCTTTTAATATTACACGTACTTATGAACTGATAGTCGTATTCCTTCAGGATATTAGGTGGATAGATAATAGAAGGTAAATCTTATTAACGTCTAGACAAGTTACGTGGAAAAATAGACGTGGACAAATCTCGATTGACTATTGTCGTTCATGTCAAAACTTTGCTGACTTCCAATATTATATTTAAACATTATATCTAATTTCCACCAAAAAATTAAAAATAAATTATTTTTTATCAAAAATGAAAACCGACTTCAAAACGTTACAAATCGAAACTAAAAAGAAAAAATAAAATTTAATTACTTAGTTATTGTTGGAGTCGGTGCCAGCCAAAGCAAAATAATCTTAATACAATTTAATTAATGTATCAATTTGTAAATATAATCAAAATCAACTCCAACAATAACTAGGTAAGTAATTAAAATTATTTTTTTTCTTTTTAGTTTCGATTTGTAACGTTTTGAAGTCGGTTTTCATTTTTGTTAAAAAATAATATTATTATTATTTTTAAATTCGTAATATCCTTTGAATGAAGTGTCCGATTTGTAGTATCGTAAAAGTTATCTACTAACTATAAACTTAAACTCAGTGCGAAATTTGAAAATTGTAGCACAAAAAATTAAGAAATTTCATACAAATTTGCGAGAGCCCTTGGATTTTCTTTATCCGGCCCAGTTGCAAAATTTGTTCTTAGTAGATATCTTCTATATTATATATATATAACTGTTAAGTAACTCCCTGCAAAGTTTTAAGTTTCTACCACAAATAATGAATAACTTTCATACAAACTTGCGAGAGCCCTTAGATAACCTCAATCCGGCCCAATCGCAAAATCTGTTTTAAATGGACATCTATTTACTTTAAACTAGCTCCCTGCCAAATTTAAAATTTCTAGCACAAAAAATGAAGAAATTGAAAAAAATCTTGTGTGAGTCCTTAGACTGTTTGTTGATGTTACAAACTGACAATTCAATTTAAAATATCTGTAGAGATAATAACTATAAGTAGCAGGCGCGGTCCGAAGGGGGGGGTCACAGGGGACATGACCCCCCCCAAAATCTAAGGTCAAATTGAAAAATCTCAAAAATTTGCCAAATAATAAAAGGAAATTTCTAGCTATTGCCTAACAGCGATAAATTTATAGTTTGCTGACATCTAGCGGTATTTTTATGAACATGATGAAACATGTTAGAAGAGCGATTAACAGGTTTAGCTCTTCTAAACATTCACCCGGAAATAGTACTAGAATAGACGTCTCAAATATTATCACCCGATTCGCAAATACAAAAAGACGACTTCCATTTGTTTTATAAGTAATGTATAAAAACCGACTTCAAAACGTTACAAATCGAAACTAAACACAGAAAAAATAATTTTAATCACTTAGTTATTGTTGGAGTCGGTGCCAGGCAAGAAGGACAGTTTTATCCTGCCTTTGCAATGAACAAGTACGAACAGATATTTTGATTATATTTACAAATTGATACATTCATTAAATTGTATTAAGATTATTTTGATTTGATTAATTATTTTTTTGTTTTTAGTTTCGATTTGTAACGTTTTGTTATAAAATAATTTATTTATAATTTTTTTGTGGAAATTAGATATTTTGTTTAAATATAATATTGGTAGGCTAACTAAAGTACTGCTCCAATAAGTCAGCAAAGTTTTGGAGTGTACGATATACGATAGTCAATCGAGATTTATTGTCTATTTTTCCACGTAACTCCTAGACGTTAATAAGATGTATAGCTTCTATTATCAGATCAACCTAATATCTTGAAGGAATGCGACTATTGGTTCATAAGTACGTATAATATGAATTTCCTTAGGATCCCATCATCAGGTCCTGACTTGGTGATAATGCGAATATCTTGGAAGTAGATATATCCTACCAAACAAAAAAAAATTGTAATCGGCCAACATTTGACGCAGAAACTAATGAACAAACATAAAAAGAACCGTCAAGGAATTGTACCTTCCATCATCAGCTCATCCACATGAAATAATGATTTTCAGACACAAATTCTTGAACATCTTTAGAAAATATATAGGTGCCTATAAAATTTGAGAGTTGTCCTCGATTTCCCTGGGATCCCATCATCAGAATCTGACTTGGTGACAATGGGACCCCCTTGGAGCTATACTCTACCGAACAAAAGAAAAATTTTTGAAATCGGCCCACAGAAATCGGAGAAATCGATGAACATACATAAAAAAAAATATACCTACAATGGAACATATAACCTCCTCCTTTTTTGAAGTCGGTTAAAAAAAAATTGTGTCTTATGCAATATAATAATGTGTATTGAGTGACCCCCTCCAAAATTTCAGGCTGCGACCGCGCCTGATAAGTAGGCAAGTCCTTTTTAATAAAACTATCTTTTCGATCATGGTAACGGAGGACTCCCTGAAGAAATTACTAGGCAAGTAGGTACTTTCAATTTTAATGTTAAAGATCAAATGGAATTTTTTCTAGTTTACTTCTATAATAAGCCGTAAAATAACTATTTGAAGCATAAAATATAACCCCAATTTTCAAAGCACAAAGTAATTTCATTAGTTTACAGCTATTTAAGTTGGTATTATGTAATATTATTGAATAAGACTAATTTTATTATAACTTTCAAATTTAGTGTCACTTTATTTTTGGTAAGTTACAGATCTGTAGCTGATGAATTTATAATTTATAAATTGTTTTTGTTAAGCTTCATGCTTTTTCCATAAACAGTAAGGAAAGCGAGACTTTATTGTTACAGTTATTTTGATATAAGTAAATAGTAACATTCAACCTAAGCTTTACTCATCTAAATTTGGGAAAGTATTATTTTTAAAGCTTAGAGCTTCAAAAGCTATAATGTTATTTAATATAATTCGACAAAGAGGTATAATTACAAGGTGCAAGGAAATTTGTGTATTATACAAAAACAGATTAATTATAAATTATTGTGGCTTATTTTTACATATGCTCGTAGATCTAATCTAAGAGTCGTACTAGTAGATCTATGTATGTCTCTATATAAAACTTTCTTTTTGGCGAAGAGATAGGTACTAAAAAAATAACATAACATCTCATTAGAACAAACAGTCTTTGTTTATTTGTACATTCAGAAATAATAGGTATGGAATACTGGAAGGTTAAAATCCCCTAAAGGTTGAAATTTTGATAAAATAAATTTAGTGAAACCTTTATTATTTAAAAATAAATATTAATTCACTCCACTCCTTCCATTAGTATAAACTTTAAACTGTTTTAATATCATTTGTTATCAGTTTCCTCTTCTTTTGTTTTTCTCTAAAAATTAAAAAAACTTGAACTAATAACAAAAATAATTTTATTATAATAGAAATATTACAGATATATTACGTATTATAACACAATTTTCACTATTAAAGCAACATTACTTTAGATATATTATAGTAAATTGACCAAGTGCAGTTCGGGCCAGATGGTAGAGTCTACAGTATTTTTCCGAATCGCTCGAATTCGCGTACTGTTGCCAAACGGTTGCATTTCTTCGGGCCGGCTCCGGCGTTGCTTATAAATGAGGGTGAGAGACCGAGCGCCGCAGTAACTCCCCGCGGCCCGTGCGTAGCGACTCTGGTCTTGTGTGGTGTATTTTGTGCTAAATAATGGAAATTAGGTAATTATACAATTTTTAACTCAGTGCTTCATTATAACATTTAAAAATAATATTATTGTCATTTGAGTTTGTTAATTTTGTTTTGAAATATTTCATTACTTACTCTTACATATATCGCATTATACTTATATCTACCCATAATAGTAAATATAAGATTTATATGATAATTTTTAGGCTCTATACTAACCACGATCACGCTTAAACAATGAAGCAAAACAAAAAACACATTAAGCGGAAGACAATTATACATGAAAAATTTGTATGTTAACAATAACTTTCTCTATTTGCAATTTACCATTTAAAATGCATAATTTTTATTACATGCAATTCTAAGACCATACGAAAGCTCATAATATCCTGTCTAATTTCTAACGAATATGTGAAATCAATTGCTTTCTCTCCAAGCTCATAAAGTCGCTACTCTTAATTCTATAAAATATTTGGTAAATTGTACTTTGTTTTTGAATAAAAATTCACTTTCATTTACAATATATTACAGAATAAAAATTGCTGTATTTTCTGCATGATTGAGGTCGTAAACCTCTTAATAATAGCTTGCCATTGGTCACGACATATTATGCCACATAATTGTCGGTATGATTGATACCTATTATGTTGTTTATCAAAATATAAAAAGTTTTCGTCTTCGTAATAAAAATTATAAAAAATAAAAAATAGTTTAAAATTATATATAAATAAAGCTTTTAAACAATTGTCATGAGTAATATGATAATAATATATGTATTGACTGTTATATTTTATACATTTAATTTCAATATACCAATTTTATATATTATCATATAAATAACATATAAAATATAGTTTCTATAAAATAAATCAAGATGAAAGTAGCTTTTAATTAATTTCCGATGCATTAAGAATGCCCGATTATCTGTAAGTGAAAGTTCTATTCAAATCGATATAAAACTCCATTAAATATTGCGAGTACGTTACAAGAATGGCAATTTACAGTTATCTTTTATTTTTACGGAAGCATTAATAGTTAATACCAAGTTACATTAAGAATCTATGATTAGAAATGAATTTATGTTACTTAATACTTAGTTTACGTATAAAAGAGTTCAACGACTTTAAGGCTCATACGCAAACTTTGCTTTCGGAATAAGTATGAAATAATATATCATATTATTTATTTTATTAAACTTATTTATGTATAAAACGTTTTTTATGATTTGTTTTGAAAACGAAACTTTGAAATCTATATTTGAACAAGTGTAGGTAAGACAACGTCCGGTCAAAACGATGAAGGACACTGACGGTCGGATGTACTAAAATATGCGTAACACTATTATACGGGACCCAAGTGCGTCATTGTTGTAAAAAAATATTTCAACTTCGGCAGGCTTACAATACATCGGTTTAAATACTTAATAACGAAATTTTTTGTTGAACTATATGTTAGTTAAGGAAATAAATATAAAATTGTTTTTTATGTATAAAATTTTATTATAACAATTAATTAATATTTTGTAAGCTTATTTGGTAGTTTACATTTCATTAAAGATCTATAGCCACTACATATTATAAAACAAAGTCCTCCGCAGCGTCTATCTGTTTGTCTGTTCGCGATAAACTCAAAAACTACTGCACTGATGTTCATGCTGTTTTCACCAATGGATAGAGTGATTCTCGAGGAAGGTTTTGGTATAAGTATAATTTGTCAACTTTTTCTTCTGAGCGAGGGCGTGTGGCTAGTATACTTATATAAATCTAGTCCATATAAGAGCGAACTAACAAGGCCTATTACAAACTATTAACATAAACTATACACGTGATTAAATCACGTGGAGTTTCGCAACGAGCCTGTCTATACAAGTGCGACAATACAAAAACTCGCATGAAAAATTGGTTTGAGATATGGGAAATTTAAAGCCTGTGTGCGATAGTGCTTTATATAGTAATTACTTTAGACAAAACAACTTTAATTCAGTGGTATACCATTGAATGAAAATATGATGTAACCCCATGATATACTAAAAATTTTTTGATTCTCCACATTACGTTGAGCGTTAACGTGAAGAAATAATATTTCTCAAAGTAACTCATATATAAGCAACTCCACTCAAAATAATAAACTTTTGGATTCACAGGTTCCTTAATTGTGTGATTCATCATACATGATGTCGACAAGTTGATTCAATTACCTGTAAATTCAAGCTGTTCCGTTACTTTATTATAATTACAATACATTTTACTTCCTTCGTTTTCTACTTAAGTTGGCTATAATAACGATTGAAACGTGATACGCGTGCGGTTGAAAATGACACACATGACAACACACGATTTGCTAGCGGTTTACTTTGAGAATGTTAACTTTAATTATGTCTTTGATTAAATTTCACTCAATATTTATGTAAACATAAGTCTTTATATATCTTTTATTCGCATTATGCATTAGTAGCAGGAAAAAACGTGTGTATTTTTCATCAATAATATAAATAAAATAAGTAGGTATATAACTTTTTATGAACTATTTACTAAAAGGGTTCTGTTTGTCTGTACATATTTTTTAACTTATCACAAGTGTTATATTTTTTATCACTTATAGCAACGTCCAAGTTATCACACGAAGCTAGCATGTGGCCATTACAAAACGTGGTGTACTTACTGGTACCCATAAGTTGCGAGAAGATTAATATTCAGCACATAAGAGATACTAAGCAACCGTAAATTTTGTATAATTTTGTTTAGAAATTTTTAATGTAGAGCTAGAACTGGCGATACTTAACTAACTGGCGATCTAAAATTATTAATTAGGCTTTTAATTACAGATGATATAAATACCCTTTCGCCATACATAGTTATTAATTTACATATAATATATTTTACACCAACTATAAGTCGCCGTTACTTACTTAATTAAGGTAACATAAGGAAATATTCCATAATTTCATGTAAATCCTTCATAATAAGCATATTGAAAAACGGAAAATATTTGTTATATTATATTATTTCTGTAATTAAGCAAAAGTATAAAAGATTCTTATAATTTTATGCAAAAACAGTTAACGAAACTAAGCTAAGAAATATTACAATGGATATTGAAAATTATTCTTGAACATCTTCGCTATTTTCCAATAGTATCAATGAAAGGAAAAGAGTATGTATTACTTTGTTTCTTTTAACGTCTGTAATTACTGGCAAAAAGGTTAAAAATTTGTCTAATTATAAGTAAATGTTGGAAACCCGGTGCATTCGGGAAGGAAATTATTAAACTCACACCGTTCGGGCAATTATGCTTTTTATTCGTACACTAACTCACGATATCGCGTCGCGTGCAGGAACAAATTAACTTTGAATTAAGTAAACAATATTACGCGGGAACTCATAATATGTTAAATCATTTTAATTGTACTAGCTTCTTCCGGTAACTCTACTTACTAGGCACTTGAAATGTAATTATTTATTTAAAATATTTTCACATAATAAGCGCATGTACTATTAATATATTCAATATATAAACAATTTTTATCATCATCATAATCAGCCCATAAGCCTCTCCCAAGGCCCGTCACTGAGTTCAATTTTTAAAAGTAGCTCTACGCATTCAACCGTTACCAACCTGAGCCTCTATACGTATCTATAATATCGTTGCTCCACTTAACTTGAGAGCCTATTCCAACACATTAGCCGAACCACAGTGTCCACTGTATTCAATAAACAATAGTATATATTGTAAAATAAGAAGTTTTACTGAAAAATAGAGCTTCAAAAATATCATTTATGTCTGTAAAAATGTGTTTGTTTATGGATACGATGTAACTTTTTAACGATACGCATTCTATTCAAAGTAATTATAAGAACTAAAAATAACATTGCCCTTAATACAAATTTATAAGTGAACAAAACAATGAATCCTCTTATCATAAAACTTATGCAATTCAGCCTCACAAAATCATGGATACATTCACATGTACATGTCAATAGAGTTGACGATTACGAAAACAAATTGAGGACTATTACCCAACACGCGTGACAATAAGAGACTGTTCATTGATAGCGAGACACATTTATCTCTTGACATTCTCAATCTAATTAATGAGACCTTGAATAAGATCCAGTAGATATAATCGACTGATCTGACTCATACAATGAAATAGAACCTTTTCATGTTTTGTTACTACATTCTCTGCAAAGCTTTAAATAAATGAAAGTTATTTAATAAATATTTTCGGATGTTGTTGCGGATTTATTTTGATTTTTGGGAAAGAGTCTCTTCCGTGACCATGATTGCTGTAAAGCATTCGAAACGTCGGGAACCAAAAATCTAAATAAATCCGCGACAAAATCCGAAAAAAATATTTCATTTATAATGTCAAATATTCGCATAAACCTAAGAAAGTAGCGAACAAAAACTTAAGTTAAAAAAAATTAAAAACATTTTATTTTCATAGTTGGAGTTTATTGATCTTTGTGGCTTTAACAATAAAGATTGCCACATCGATTCATGATCTGTCTGAGACAATACAGTGTAAGCTAAACTCAGGGCCGATCGTAATAGACGTTAAATGATGTCAATGTTAACTTACCACTAGTGTGAGTTTCTTCTAAGAGCGACCTCGACGATCCAGGTTTTTTAATCGGGTCATATTATTACCTACTAGGTTTTTATTTACTACTTCAATAATCATTATTATAATTTTAGTCGAATCAATAATTTAATTAATACACTAAATTGTATAAACATTTATAGTAATTATTTTTTTGACTATAAAAAAAAATAATGTTAAGTTTACTGTTATTGTGGAACACATTGGAGCTACATAGCAAAATCTAGAATATTTGTATTTGTACATCTATACTAATATTATAAAGCTGAAGAGTTTGATGACTCTCATAAGCTGTGAACTTCCAAGGACTACGATTTAAGCACGTCTGATTGAAAATTGTAGATTGTTTTCCGAAGAAAAACAAAGTGGTATCGTGTTATGTAATGGAGGAAAGTGAAATCGGAAGATAATGTCACATCGACACGCGAGTCTTGCGCACCGCGCGGCTAAAGTGAACACCGCTGAGATGACTGGCCACTTGCCACTTGCACTTGTCATTGTATTAGATAAGTGAATTTAATATACATAGTTATGTTATGTATAACTTTAGCCTTAAAATAACAAGTAACTGTACATCCGCAATATAAAATGACAAACAATAAAAACAAAAAATTAGACGAAGGTATATAACTATCAAATATCAATAGACGTTACATTAGTTAAGTAACATGGTTAAGTAGTAATGAAAAACTAAAATACAAAGTATTTTATTTTATAAAGCTTACTATTTGTTACTTACTGCTGTGTTTTATGTTTGGTTTCCATTTCTATCCTTATGTAAATATAAAAAAAAACCTATACAGATAGAGATAATATTGCCATTATTTATGAGCCTTTTAATTTTTGTGACTCTTATGTAATTTTCCTGTGTTTTATATTGTGAACTAGCTCCAACGCTAAAATATAATATGTATGTACTAAGTACTAACGACCCACGCAAGTATATAGAGAATAACAGAGAGTTTAAGGGGATGCTTTTTACGTCCTTAGTTTTAAATATAGTGGTTTAAATACTAGTAAATACTCCTTTAATATTGTGTAACTGGCAGAATTATATTAAATGAATTAAATTTAAAAAAAAAACGAGGTTACATTATTTTATACACCAAGAGACATTTAGGTATAAAATGGATTAACCTTTATATCATAAATATTACCTCTACATCACGAGTGGTCCAGTAGTTTGTCCTTGGATTTTATTGCCGATTAGCGAACTGTCCTTATGTCAAAACTTGAACGTAAACATAAACAAATTATATTTTTATTGCCTTGCAGTCAAGTGTGTTATGCTGCAACTTTTAGCTAGTGAATTCAATAATTTATGTAAATCGCACTAAAAAGGATTTCCTTATAGATCGCATCGTATTATCTATTTCTTATGTTAATACCAATTGATTGTAGATACCTAATAGTGACCTTCAATTATTATAATGCCATAAATTTTATAAATGCGATGGTTAGATTTTTGTTATTCAATCACACCTGAGCGGATCTGGAGACTGGATGACATTTGGCACTGAGATAGATTATAGTCTGAAATGTACTATTTTCGTGGGTTAGATTTGTGTTTCACTAGGAACGAACTCGAGCGAAGCAAGGGAGAGTTAATTCAAAATAAATATATCGATAAAATCTCATTTTTCTCTAATCTCTAACTGATCTAACTCTGATCAGAATCACTAACTGGCGAAGGCGTTCGAAGATTACTTCTTTAAGCGATCAACAAGTTAATTATATTCATTTCAATGTCAAGCGAAGAAACTCGAGGCCGTCTGTTCTTAATTGTTTCAGCAACATACTGAAACTAATTTGCTTATTTACTTTAAACAATCTATTTTCAACGTTGGCTAACGTATTTTTTCTTTTCCACCTTTAAAAACTTTTCGTGATATTGTTGTTAGAATTTTACAGATTCAACCTTGAGATTTTTACGTAAATTTCACTTTTCTCGTTACTAAATATCGTATTAATAATATTTGAACCGCACTATAACATGCTATGACAATACATATTACCTATCTTGATTAATGTAATCGTTGGATTAAATGAAAAAATTAAGTACACAGTACACTTGATTTATTTTTAGAATAAGACTAATTTCCGCATTCATAAGGTTTGATTAATTACAGAGATTGATCAGTGACTCCCACGAACTCTAGAACAAATATGTACCGTCAGAATCATAATAAGAAAAAAAAATCATAACTAATCAACGTACGTAAACGAGTATCTTATCTATATCTAAGTCAATTATTTAAGCTCGCCTCGCTAAGGCTGCATCCTTTGATTATAGTATACATAAAAAGCTGCATCCTTAATATATTATTACTCCTGGTGTCTATGTTATATATTTTAAATTCATATTATTATTATTTTAATACGTATAGAAGGCCCTTACTCATACAATAATGTATGAGACGGTGTCGAAACTCGCATTATGAATAATAATTATAGTGCAGTTGGCCAAGTTATTTAGGACGAAAACGGTAAAGCCTAAGCATATTGAATTTGATTTGTTACTAAGTAGGTCTATGTATGTGTGGAAACAAGTAGGCTTTAAGGTTTTAGTAAATATCTAGAATTCTATTCTATTTTAATAGTAAAGTATTCCATACTTTACTATACCTGCGCTATAAAAATATTTTTGTTGTTATTTCTTTTGAACTAAACTATTTGAACACTGGTGTTTTCTTTAACATTTTCTCGGAACATAAAGGAACTAGTTTCTTCTTAACGTTACAACTCTGTAGGTATTATGCAACATGTTGTACTCGTATAAATTTTGTAATAAATTCGAATTTTATTTAATACAAGTAGTTAAGTAATAAACTTAGGATAAATTTATGTATAAACTATGAAAAGATCTTAAGATACATACTAGGATTTTGATTTTGATGGGAATTATGATAGCCGATTGTCCGGATTTAAATATAGGATACTTTTTACTCGGGAAAGTAGTTCATACCCGACAAATCTATACTAACCATTAAAACGTGCCTAGAGACGAAACCGAATAGAACGAAGGCGAGTATCTGTAGGTACACAAGTCATAAATAAAACTATTATAATCGATATTTATGTAAAGATTAAAAGTTGATTCTTTTGTAAAGCTAATATTTAACAAATATAGTACATATACTATAGTATAGATTAACATTTAATCTCGCGTCGCATCAGTCTGGTCCGCAGTCAAGTTCGGAACAATAAGCGCGACGCAGCTACCGTTTAGCTATTCATTAAATTATTAACGATTCGGCTGTAGTAGAAAGTGATGAATATTTTACTATAAAGTTTTACGTATTATTATAACTATAAAATTAGATTCGTTTCTACAGAAAGTATATTAGCTTAATAAAGCTGATTATTCAAGTAGTATAGTAGTAGCAACAATTTGTTTTCCATTAGCATTATTGTTTGATTTCATATTATCTTACGCACCTGTTAACTCAATTAGTGTTCAATGTAACTATGTATTAATTACAAAAAATGTGTAAAATTTTCTTTATAGCCCTCATCATAATATTATTCTTGCCATAATTTTCTTAACATTGATTAAAGTAGTATCTACAGTCAAAGATAAAACATTTGTCTAGTAGGTAGGTACCTACGAGCAGTGTTGCCAGTTTTTTTTTCTCGAATAGCCCTACTGGAGCGCGCGTGTAGCCCCGAGATAGCCCCATCATGGCGCACAGGTAGTTAAGGCGGGAAAGTTGAAATAAGTAACATACCATCGAACCAACACATTTGTAGTGACGCCACTAGTACTAGGATTTGACATAAAAACATACATAAAAACTATTGAAACTGATTGTTGCTGGAAAAGTTCTTTTTTTTCTGCATAAAAATGATTTTTAATTAAATATTTCTGAAAAAAAGAAATAGCCGAATCGGCTACCTGTAGCCAGCGGATAAATTAATATCGCCGCTCGGTAAGAGAGATAGCCCCATTGGCGCTAAATAGCCCCATCTGGCAACACTGCCTACGAGTAATAATCAAACCAGAACGAAACTAGAGTAAGAGATAAATTAAACCCCAGTCTCAGGTACATCGTTACGTATAAACATTACATAATTTATATTAATGATGTATATAACATTATATAATTATAACATAGAAAAGTTTAATTGACATTACATGGAAATTTACTACGAAAGACCATATTTTAAAGTTTTATACGTTTTAAAATTGTCTCTCAGTGATACGAAAGTAATAATCATAATCATACAGACAGAAGATTTCGTGTTACATTATGAAATATAATACAATTTAACAAAGCTAAACATTCCAAAACGGCACTTCTACTTTATGCAGGAGACAAAAATATACCTATTTCTAAAAGAATAGGTGCTTTATTTATGAAAAAAAGGATTCATTAAATATTTTCAACTATTCAAGTCAAGCCCACGTCCATGCATAAGAATACTTACTGTAAAAAAAGCAGTATTTTTGTATGTTTTTTTATCAGTATGTATCCAATGAGGAAAAATGTGTTACATAGTACATACAATGTAAATTAACAAGAGTATGTTGTTAAAATTCTCTGCACTACAAAAAAAAATATAGTATGACTGAAAAAATTTAAGATTCACAAAATTCTTAAAATACAGAAACAACATTATGCACACCATAATTTCATTGGCAAAAGTTATTTATCATGAATACCGTAACCCTCGTTAAAATTACCAAGAAGTTCTTTTTATCGCCAAGTAAATGCGCAAAGATATGCGCCAAGATATGCAAGTCAACACGTTAAACAACTTAAATCAACACCGAGAGACGTAACCTGTAACTCCTTTTAAGGCATAAAAACAATTTCAAAAGGTCATTACGTAATTTTAATATAACGATAAATAAAACGAGTAAGTAGTATTAAATTTAAAATCATGTAACAGCTTTCTTCAAACCTAATTACAGCCATAAGTAAATACCATGTCTGATGCCACACCCATGGCAGCGGTCAGTCTTGTAATGCAATACGTAACCCACATTGATGCACTGGTTGGACTATTAAACTACATTATTTTTTTGGATTTGTGATCTCATCTATTTTACGTAAGAGTCGTTTAAGTATAATAATATGATAGAAATTAAAATGAAGTGAATAAGAATAAAAATAAAAATTTAATTAGAAGGCCCAGTTTTTCATACGACGGTTATTATATACTTATAAAGAAATTCTTGTCTTACGTAAGTTATCCCTTGCATAAAAACAAACATAATATTATTTGAACTTCATAGGAACTAATTTAAATTAAAAAAATCTTTGTTTTTGTTTTATTTATTTTATTTGCTTAATACAGTAAAACTAATTTTATATATTTTATATATTAATTATTATGCAATCGCTTTGATGTTTAAATTATAAGCACTTACTTTTACTGAGATACTTTACTCTTACTGAGATAAGCTTTATAGTAACGTCTACAAAGGGCCGGAACAGAATTAAGAAACGTTAATTTAATGCCGTTGCATCTGAAAGTATTCTGCGCAAGCGCAACGCATTATTGCTGTGGTTACAGCCGTCGCGATGGTTGCGATACGGTTGCGGGCTACCAATGAGAGCAGCTAAGCCTAATGAACGTTGCAACCGTAATGCAGCGAATGCAATCCTCACACTTTTTTAAATGTGAAAGTGTATTTTTATAGATTTTATTATAGTTTTGATTGAATAGCTCAGAAAAAGTTTAGAAAGTAAAGAAAAGTGACTCTTTTTTATTTTTATAAGTATTTATACTGTGTCATTTTTTAAATTATTTCCTTACTATCTTGTACTTTTCTATACCGCTAAATGATCTTTCGGCTTTCTGTTCAATTTTCGATGATGCAACATCATCATAAGTAGTTTAATTTTTACGTGAATAAAGAATAGCTAAAATGCCAAACAACTTTATCATCCTTATAAATATGGGAGAGATGGTAGATATAATATACAATGAACTGTTTGTTTTAAACCAAAATTTCACCATGTATTCCTAGAAAGTTATATAAATAAACTTAGTAACTGCAAATGAAATTTGAGTAGATAATGACTAGGAAAAAAATATAATTGCGGTAAATACAGTGGATTATGCTAAGAATCTTTAACTATAAATATTTTTTTACTTAAGTACTCTCACAAAATCAGATCCAGATGCTACACTGTCCGCTCTGTTTACGCAGCATAAATTACAATTATATTCAAAAACAGTAGAAAGTTGATTCAAAACACGTAATCGTACTGCCGCATTTGTACGAAAGTGTCTACAATAGTCAATATTTGATTCATCATGTCTTGAAATGCTTCCCTGTTACATAAGTGATAAGAAGCACTTTCTACATTAATAATTAAGTTGCTCACCCTCGCTTTGTCCCGTTACCTTAGGTACGTTTTAACGATTCGTTTGAAATACATATATACTATATACTATATAGTCTATATATTATATACACATATAAGGATTGTATATAAATTATAGCTGTCCTCAATACACAGGCTATCTAATGCAAAAAAAATAATCATGCGCATTATAAGTTCGACAGATTAGCGCGTTCAAACAAACAAACTATGCTCTTAATAATATTAGTATTGATAATTGACCTTCATAAAATAGGTTGGAATACATTAAAAAAACACTAAGGAAATCTGTTTACATTTTGCGTTAGAATAGATACACAAAAACTCTTATTAAATCAATGACTAGACTCTACATATGTAGAGCTTGACTCTGCGATTAGTGTTTTATTTGATGAATATTAAATGCTTTAAATAGATGTATATTGTTGTTATTTCAGTCTTTAAAATTTCGTGATCTCTAACTTTACTTATATGACGCCATTTTATAGAGTAACCAAATATTAATTTTCTTTTTTAGTTCTTAGATCAGTGCCCACTGCCCATGGCAGTTGCAAGTTGCAACTGCACGCAAAATATTGTATTGCTTACATTATAAAAAACATTAAGTTTTCATTTCTTCACAATCTTTAATTTACAGATTTTATATAATATTGGTTTTACTAATAGCTTTCTCTATATTCCTTCAGGTGGAATCTGTTCGTAGCGTTACTGCTGCTCGGGGCTGCAGTCGCGTCTGAAGAAGAAGATGGAGTTCCTGATGCAGGAGTTGAAGAAGAAGATGAACTAGCATTAGATCAAGAGGTATAATTTACATATTAATTTATCTACCATTTTTTAGTTCTTGAAGATATGCATCATTCATTTTTTCCTGCTAGATATATTTTTTTAATTTCTGTATGAGACAATTGGTTACAATTGTCTTATAATACAGACTTTTGTCTTATACTAAAATATTTTTAATATACTCGTAATATTTTCCAAGAATAAACTTCAATTTGGATTTGGGTTACTTAGAAGTGAAACGTGATATACCTAATTATGACTTTACTTAAACTTATGCTCTACCTTTTTTTACCTCAAATCACACTACTACAGTTCAAATTATTTTAGCATACGGAAATTTAATATCGTTGACACTCGAGTAAAATAATACATCTAATTTCATTATGTATTTCAATAATCGCAAGGCTTCCGACAGACCGCACCTGTGCCGATAACACGTTTTACTTTCATTCGACGTAATGGTTATCTTCTGATGTAAGGCAGCGGGAAACTCGAAGGGAGTTTCTATACCATATAAGTTATTTGACCTATGATCGTAATTGCTTCGTGTTAAATGTAATCGTATTGTAAATTTAAAACAATGATTTAACGTAATCTGATAAAGGACGTTTTAACCGTACGTATAAGGTACCAAGAAAAGAAGTAACTTTATACTTATTCACAGCACAAGAAGTCATAAAGATTTCCGACCAATAAATTTATGTATTCGTCTGGTTAAAACAAGAATGATGGTATAATCCGCTATCCACTGTTAAACCTAATCTTAAAATATGTAAAATGTCATTCGTTATCAAACGTAGGGACCAAAACCAAGGTAGTAGGGACGAATCCTAGGAGAGCGAGTTTAAGTCGTCATCAGCCCTTTTTTAAAGTCCCACTGCTGGGCACGGGCTTCCCTCAGTACGAGGAAGATCAGGCCATAGACCGCGCTGGCCTAGTCCGTGTTGGGGGAATTCACATTGCACATGTCTTTCGAAAGCTTGCTAGGTGCTCTCAAACATGCAGGTTTCTTGACGATGTTTTCCTTCACCGTAAGATAAGAGGGTGAGTCGCTAGTGCTTTATTAAAATATTATTTACTTAATAATTAAAAATAAAAAATAAAATGCTTCAGGTAACATGAAGTCTGACAGATATTATTGAGAGTGCAGTTTTTTAATAGCGACGCGCGTTGCAACTGGCAGTGAAAGTCGAAAGTTTATTAGTTGGTTTTATATTTTTTGTCAATTTATAAGATCGAAAGTTAGAACTACTTTCATTTAATAATTAAATAATATTATTTGTTGAAAAAGTTATACTGATACTGTTTCTCCTTTAGGAATTCGAATTAATATGATACTTACTACTTCCTTTTCGGTTTTTTAAAACAAATATATCTCTATATTTATTATTTGTCTATTTCCTTAAAATGGATGGTGATAGTAAAATACACCTACGCACGTTTTTGTCAAACTTAATATGCTAAATTAACTTTAAATATATTATTATGAATAAAGATTATAGAATCAACATAATATTTTCTTAGATTTACGCGAAGTCGTTTTTTAAAGCGTCGGGAACCAGAAATAAATCCGCGACAAAATCCGAAAAGATTTGCTTGCATAAAAATAAAACTAAATATTGCCTAAATAACTATGAAACCTAGCCATAGTTAATTCACTACATTGTTGCGCAAAGTACTAGGTACTTAGCTAAAATACTCGAACAATCAATTCAATAGTTATTGTTTCTGTTCAAAACGTGATGAAACTCTAGGAATGGAACGAAGCTCTCCCGTTATGTGTCCCAATTTATTTATTTATTATTATTATTATATATTTTAAATATATATTGCATTCATATTTTCCGAAAAACACGACCTTACGCAAAAGCGAAGCTCGTTCACCCAAATATATGTAACTAGATGTAATAATAGTATGTAACATGTGTCTCTTTAGCTGAGAAATTACTTAACACGTATGTAGATACTTTGCTTACATAATACACAATAACAGCTCTTTTCATGCTCTTAGTAGTAAAAAGTACTAGAAATTCATTAGTGTCATCGCCTGGGAAAATGCTAATGCATGGCTTCGGGCACTGATCTCGATACTTTCGCAAGTTTTCTTTATTTATAACGTTAACCTATGTTTTACATAACATTGCGTAAGAAACGGAATACATTTTTAAAATAATAAATTACTGTCAAGCTAATAAATTGTACTAACTATCGTAATGATTTCATAATAATTAAACGTGATTTTTTATATAAAATGAACTGGTATTGAGAAGTTCTTATAATTATTTTTTCACAAATGTTTTCCTACTAGTAAGAACCTATAGACTACTGGTGGTGCTTAAGCAAATTTTGTTATTAATATTAACCTTTTTCTTAGACTTATGTTTGTGTTAAATATCATCAAATTCATGGACCATTAGTTAGTGTAGCGAGAAATCATATTACCAACGATTATTCTTGCAGTAAAATCTAAAATGGCTGTAAGTGTAACAAACGGAAAAAATTAGCAATACATATTACATTCAAAAAAAGTATATAATATAATATCCAAAAAATATTAAATTTACTAATATTATGATATAATTTGACAAAAAACTTTAGTCATCGGCCGTCGCGCACGAACGGTTACAGTATGCAATGAAATAAGTAATTATTTATTTTTTTATTTTCCGCCGCACACGACTCTACTATTGTGTCGCGTGTTATGGAATAGCTACATCGAAACCTGTTATCCAATGGATCCGTTTTGCAATTATTACTACTATATTAAGAAGCAATTGACGTTTTTACCGTGTTTTCGTTTAAAGCTTTCCTTTTAAATGTACAGCTTTTTCTCTTTTACCGGAATTATTCACCGGAAAGTATGAGATAGTTTTATAAGGTACATAATTTTACTTTCGACTTAATATTTTTTAATCTATATTCGTTTCTATTTCTATTGCAGTCTATCTGATTTGGTAGTTCTAAAAACTGAAAATAAGTACTTATACCCAATAGTATCCTTAAAATGTAGAGGTCACCAAAATATACAATTTATAAACGTATACTAATTTAAAAAGAATAATTTTTATGAATTTGAACCACACACTGCTAGTCATTTATTTTTAACCATTTCAAGAAATTATCTAAAAAAAGGTAGTAATTTTGATGTTATTTATTTGGTCTGAGGCTTAAAGGAGCCGTTTTTCACGTTCTCAATATGTGAAAATAATTCATTGAATCATAATATGCATAAGGTTGGACAAACCACACGTTTAAAAAAAGCTAAAATTGAATAAGCGGTTATCACGGTATGTAATAAGTAGGTACATATATTAAGATGACGTATGGGATAGAACTGGAAGATTAGAGGAATAGACCCAAACATTAATTATATTTTACAACAACACTGATAATTATTAGGTACAATATATATTTTATTATGACATCCGGTGCAATAAGCACCTCAGTAAATCTCGTGAGATCTTCAGTGACTGTCGACCTTAGTTCTAATTATACAGTTCAAAATCTCGCAATGATTTATATTCCTTTGCGCGTATCATACACGTGGGATGTGTGTTAACTCAGACAATGGCCACCCACAGTGTTTTGAAATTCCTACTATTTATTTAGACTAACCTTTAACAAGTAATGATTTCTTTTCTATTGGCAAATAGTACTTGGTCTAAACTCTAATGAGTACGCCTCCTCCTCCTTATACGTAACGACTAAGGATATATAAAATATGAAATCGTGACATAACTTCTAAAGATTGTAACATCTCAATAATTAATTCAATAGGATTTCGGAAAGCAATACGTTTTAGAAAACCCAGGTAATTGCTTAAAGAAATAAATAAAATCGGCAAGTCTAGTATGTCTTTATACATTGTCGAAATAAATATAAGTATTTCAAACATTATTTTACTATGTAATAAATCTTTTGTTACCTAATATTAAGAGGTTTCTATATCCGTCCCCAGGAAACACGTAACCTCAGACCTCGTGCGTACACACAAGCTGGCTATTCAAACACCTTACCCAGTGGCTTTAGGCCCACGCCTTCTCTAGCTGAGCTGGCTGGATATCAAAGACCACAAGAGCAACAACAGGAGTACGAGGTACCAACCAGACCTCAGGTCTATGTGGAGGAACAAAACCAACAAGTGAGGGCGCCTCATAGGAAGGTAATAGATTTTTACGGCACGAAGTAAACTATGGAAACTAGAAAATTGAGAATTGTAATTACTACGAGTATAACTTCTAGTTTCTTTAAATATGAACAGATAATAGTCGTTTTGTAGATTTTATCCAGAACAATAGTAAATACAACTATTTATTAATGATTTCTTGATTTTTTTATAGAATCAAGGCCACCGCCCACTGAAAACTAAACAGCAGCTTTTAGACGAAGAAGAAATAGTAGAAGAAAAAGAAGAACCCGATCGTCTTTCCACATTATTGCAACAGTCTAAGTTCGATTGTGTAAGCAAGAACACCGGATACTACGCAGATCAGGAGCTAAATTGTGAAGTGTTCCACTACTGCCATGACAATGTGAAGCATTCCTGGATTTGCCCTGATGGTTTTACTTTCCACCAGGTAATATTTACGCCTAAAGATTTTATTAATTTACTATGACAATGTTTGTTTCTGTATTGTTTAAAGTAAAATTAAAAAGAA
Organism: Boloria selene; assembly: GCA_905231865.2. Taxonomy (NCBI): domain Eukaryota; kingdom Metazoa; phylum Arthropoda; class Insecta; order Lepidoptera; family Nymphalidae; genus Boloria; species Boloria selene. The sequence goes on from HG993134.1 coordinate 1,458,015, forward strand.
AAAAATAAGCTATACAGTATTTTACATCGATTTCTCAGGTCCATCTGATTTGCATGCCGCCAACTCATGACAACATTTGCCAGAAATCCCAGAAATACCATTTCATCAATGACTACCTCTATCGTCCCATTAACGAGGAGGAAGTTGAGAGGAAACCAAATGTATCACTCAAATACTCTGACCGCTACTACCCCTCTGAGGTCTACAGGGATGACCGTTTTGAACAGGAGGAAGAAGGAGAGGTAATAAAGAAATCTAATTATCTGGAAATTCTATCTAAATAAGTCAAAAATAATGAATATACTTATAATACACATAAAGACGACACGTTTGGCGCAGTTTGTGACCCTACTTTCTTGCGCCAGCGGTTCGAATCCCGCGGGGGGCATGCATTTGTTAAATGCGGATGTTTGTATTCCAGTCATGGGTGTTTATATTTATAATATGTATTTATTTAAACTTATATATGTAGTATACTAACTATCTGGTATCCGTAACACAAGCTTCCTTCGTAGCTTACCACGGAACTAGATGGCGCTGTGTGTAATAATGTCCCTAGATAATTAATAAAAAAAACTTATTCTATAGGAAGAAGAACCACGCAGACCTCCTCCACAACAACAAGCGAGACCAGCTCGTCCTCAATACCAACCCCAAGTATTCCGATCAGCTGAAGAAGTCAACATACCCTTAGTCCAGAGACGTCCTCAACGCCCTTACGATTTCGAAAATTAATTTAAGAGGATAAGACTATTTAAATTTTCGTACAGTATTCTAGCTCAGCTTTGTAATTTGCCAAATAACTATTATTGCAAACTGTTATCATTGACCAATCTTAAGCTCACATTTAATAGTTTTGATGCCTATGTTAAATGATAGGCTCCGAAATACATTATTTAAGTGTAATGTTAACGAATTTATTTATACTGTACAATAATCTGTTGTAATAAGTTACAAATTAGTTGTAAGCTAGTCTTTGTGTAAAATAAGTAAATAAAAAAATGTAATTTAAAAGTTTTATTTTTTCAGCAAACCTTTCAGATTATATAAGTAAACACAAAACTATTAACAAAATATCAGATTTTGCATTAAGACGACCGAAAGCCAAATTTTTAGGTTTTACATAGGTATGTAAATAATAGGTACCACTTTACATAATAGTAAGTACTGACAGATACCAAATTGTAGTATGAATAAATAGCAGAGTTTTGTCTACAATAAATCTACGTACTTGAATGTTAGGGGAAAATGTACATTGTAATTTGTAATTTATACTTCATGACATTTTGCGTTCATGATCATGAATGGCGTGCAGTCTGTATCAATTTACGTTCCATTACACGGAACGGAAGACAAATAAGATATCAATTTGACAGCTGACACTGACGTTTTACTGTTTACAAAATAAAATGTGAAATATGAATTGGATAATTTTTAATATTTGTTAAATTCGTCTTTTTTAAATGTGTTATAATAAAATGTGATACTAAATAAATACGCAAACATGAATTCATCGGAATATAAGAAGTACCATGAGTCATTCATGCAAAATAACCATGGTTCGACGGACTTTCATACGTTTTTGTGTATATTTTTCACCCTACAATGCACAATGGTTTGTGCTATTAGACAAGAAAAAGCTAATTTATCTAAATATGTTCAAGAATATTTAATCATTGTTTTAACATTGATTGTGGCCCATACAGTTTTGTACGACTATATTTGTGAGTTAAATCTGGCGGCTTGTCTTCTTTTATTATATGAAATAATAAAAAAGTATTATTCTTCAGACATTATCAAAGTAATGAAGTCAAAAAATGTATTTGTGAATGGTAGAATACATTCCATAACATGTTTAAGAGGTTTAACCTATCTAATAACAGCACTTTGTATATTAGCAGTTGACTTTGTTGACTTTCCAAGGCATTTAGCAAAAACTGAAAACTATGGATATAGTTTAATGGACACAGGTGTTGGACTTTTCATTCTCATAAGTGGAATTGTGCACAAAAATATTACTAAAAATAATTATAAAGCAATATTGAAAGGAAATACAAAGTTTATATTAATATTATTATTTCTTGGTACGGCAAGATATTTCACAGTGAAGCAATTAGATTATCAGGAGCATGTAACTGAATATGGTGTACATTGGAATTTCTTTTTCACACTTGCAGTTTGCAAATTAATTTCAAGCATTTTATTGACATTTACAAACAATGCCTTGCTATTAAGTGTTTTTGTAATATGTACTCATGAGTTTTTGTTGTATAATGGACTACAAAATTGGGTGTTCAGTAATCAGCCTAGACTCACATTTATAGATGCAAATAGAGAAGGTATCAGTTCGAGCTTAGGATATGTTGCCTTATATTTATTTGCGGCAAATTTAAAACAAGTGTATGGTAATAACACTATTTCAAGATATTGGGTGTTAAAAAAATGTTTTACAAAATTTGTGGCACTAAATATAATCACATATATTACCAAAATGTATTCACCAGCATCAAGAACATTAGCAAACGCTGGATATTATAGCTTCATATGCCTAGTCTTAGTAACTGGGGTCACTTTCATGTATATAGTAGAAATATTTTTTTCAATTGAAAAAAGAAATATAAATTTTAAAGTTCCATTAATATTACAAGCTATCAACGACAATGGCTTACTTTACTTTTTAATATGTAATTTAAGTACCGGCATCATTAATTTATCATTTAGAACTTTGCTGCTGCCTTCAATTATTACCTTTATAATTTTAAACACTTACATGATTTTTACAATTAGTGTAACTATTTATTTGAATAAGAAAGGTATAAAGTTATGAAAAAAAGACATTTTTATATAAATTTATTAATGTAATAATAATTAATTATTGCCATATATTTTAATAACCAAAGCACAAAATGTGTAAAATTAATTTACATAAAATAAAAAGTTTTATTGAATTCTCTTAAAGTCAAAAGGAATTTTGCATTTCACATAAACATTAAAAAGATGTATATTAATAAAAATCTGTTCATGTTTTAACTAATTATTTTGAATCACCTAAGTCGTTGTTATTTAATAATAATCACCTCTTATGATTTTAACTTTTAGCAAGACATACAATATGATTTATGAACATACTTTCAAATTTATTTTAAAGTTTATTTTTATTTTCATGTATACTAAAAAGGTAAATAGGTATAATAATACCTACCTAAGGTATATCTTGTTAAATTACAAAAAAAAAGAATATAATATATTCTATGGTTTATCTAAACAGTCTTTACATTGCCACGGCTTCTTTTAATAAGTTACTAAAAAATATCTAAATTCCATTGTTATGGACTATAAAGGATATAGAAACCACATTTGTAAATAATTTGGATTAAAAACAATGACTATTTTAAAAAGTTAAGGTTTTTACAATTCCTTATGAAACTATGAATTATGAATAATGTGTTCTGTTATAATGGTAACTTTCCCAATAAAAATACTAAAATTAAATTTGCAACTTAAGTTATTTAATCTATGTCCGATGTAGAAGAGGTAGAATATCATCACTCTTGACTAGTACCTGTCTAGAGAGCAAGCGTACACAACCAAATACACAAATATAAAACAATATTATTATTAATATAAATAAATAAGCAAACAAATACAGGAATCTTTGTGGAGACCAAAATACAGTATATTTCACATGCTGATTTTCTGAAACAAATTAATTTCATTCATCATGTTATTTCATTAAAAAAACTACTATTACCTTTAAAATTAAGATATAAAAACTGGAATATGTAAAAAATAACTAGAAAGATGGGAACGAGTTGATGTCTGTGCTTAGTACTTTGCAGGAAGTAAACAATACTCTGAATGTGTGAAGTTATGGTTAACTGAATTTATGTTAGTTTAGGCAAACTTTAGAAAATATTGTTTGTTGTCATTGAAATAAAAGACATCTTCAATCTTGACAGACAGACGGAACAAAAAGTAAATAAATTCTTCTTCAGTTCTTCTAAGGGACACTTTTCTTATGCTGTACTAACTTCTAAAACATCCATTCTTAGATTGTGTAATATCATAAAAATGAAAGGAAATTTATTTATTATTTTATAATTTTTTTATATTACATTTTAATATAATAATTTAAGACTCCTTACCAACAACAGCAGCTCCATAACCAATCTTACTAGTTCCCATCCTGTAGGAGCATGTAGGTACGAAAATCTCGTACAGCCAATTGTCATCCAACGGAATATTCAGCACAGGGTCATTAGATTTTAATGAATAAGTCTCTTTAGACTCAAAGTTCTTCTTTTGGCGTACATACTTTGATATATGTTCATGTGCACAAAAATAAATATCAGCATGTATTGCTTTGTTGACCTGGAACATTAATTATGATAATATTAATTAATAAGTATATAATTACATACTTAATAATAAAGCAAATTTTGACTTCTCACATATAAAGCACACAATGGATTCTAATATAGTTTCTACTATCATTCAAAGAATTTCCTTTACAAAAATTATATTAGAAAAAAGCAGAGAATTTTAAAGATTTGTAATTATCTCATAAAATTATATTTTTGGGTGCATAGTTTGGTAACACTATCTAGATCTTATGAGAAAGATCAAAATAACACCTGCAATTGATGACTTCAACTGAGTTTATTTAATTTATGATAGTAATATAGTACAACAAATCTTTAACACTAGCTTCCAAAAAGCAGAATTTTTATTTATGTTAGTTTTGGCAAACCATATTTCCCCCAACATGCAAACTTAACCTTCTAGTTATATTAGTATTTATATAATAACCTGTCTTCCAAAAATACCCTTTGATTCAACAGGATAATGAGAAACACCTATTTTAACATTTAAGTCTGGCTCGTCTGGTCCTGTAGGCACTTTATACATAATTGAATTAATTTTGTAGAAAGTGATGTTCTTGATGCTTATTACAGATTGCTGATTAAATACATTGTTAAATTCTAAAACTTTGTCATGTCTTATAGGTTCATTTTCACCACCTATGTCATTATCACCGGGAAGCCATATTTGCTGTAAAGCAGACAAAATTATACAATTAACTAAACTGGTAATATAAAACTGTAAAATAAAGAATATTTTGGGGAAAGATAAATTGTTATTTTTGAAAGTCAATATTATGCATGAAATCTATCATATTTCTGAGACAATAAAAAAGGTAGTGATGAAAAATATAATAAATATATATTAAAAGATATTTAGTACCACAACTGGATAGAAAACATTAAATATATTTGAGAGCCTTTTCACATAGCCATGGAACTCTGCCATGGTGGAGATGGACCCTTCGTCCATTAAGTCACCTAGGTATACTAGCACATCTGGGTTGAAATGTCTTATTGCTACTGAAAATGTTGACCTTAAATACCTGTAAATATAATTATAAAGATATTAATGTACCTACAATATTTTAATCATGTATATCTCTATGTTTTGACTAAAGCAGACAAACAGACAAAAATTTCAACAATTATTATTAAATATTACTATATTGTGAGTATACATAACATTGATTAGAATATAAATCATTAAAAATGAAACTAAGGAAAATTATGTTCACCTGAGAGCACTCACCTATCACTATCCCAATTGAAAAGCGTACTCAAAGGACGCGGTACAGCTTGTTCTCCCTGTATTTGGGGATCTGCTATAAACAGTATCTTTGTACATTTTGAGGGTTGACTGCATTCAAGCTCTTGCCAAAAAAGAGGCTGTATAACATATACAAACCATTCACAATAAAATACAACAGCAAATGTAGCCGCTACGAGGTATTTCAAAGTGGAACTGAAAAGTTAAAATAATATTAATATTATAATTATTATAAATAGAATCTATATACCATTAACATAAATAAATATCAAATAAATTATAAAACCTTCTTCGTAAATACATGAGTCTCATTTATCAACATTTCAATCAATATAAATTTTTATCTTATCAAAAAGATCTGAAATTAACTTATGCTTTATGTAAATATTTCTTTTGTAAATATTAGACAATTATTAGAACTGTCAATTGTGACGGTAAAAATTGACAGATTACGGATTATAAATATGTGTTACGATTCATTACACGTTGTTTAATTATGAAGTAAAGTAAAGATTTAACTAAAAAATAAAGGTCCCTCACTTTAGCAATTTTTATAATGTTTTCAGAGGAGGAGGGGACAATATCAAATAATGATAAATAATAATGATGTGATAAGTGTCGTTATATATGTGACATAACTAGAACGCTACGTTTTCTATAGTTATTTACACTGTTTCGAACGTTTCTATTGCGGCGGTTTGACAGGTCAGCTTCGAGCCTCTTTTTAGCTTTCCGAGTAGCGTATTTTCATTTTATTTTACGTTATGTTATTATTTTCGCGTTAAAAGTAATATTTATGTAGTCAATTTAGTAGTATACTTCATGTATTAGATCGACTCCAAGTGCACTTACAGTGTTACATAAACACTAACGTAGCGCTAATCGTATCGGCAGTTCTTATGCATATAACTACACGATACGTCAGTTGATGAATGTTGGCTAAAAGATAATGGATGTGGATACTCCTAACATACTAAAAAGGTGCAGTAGCGCACCTCTTATCAATGAAGCGGCGTCTACAGCGGCCACATCGCCTACAACCAACACGGCGCCCAGGTAATGCCTAGATGAATCGACACGCCTCCCACGGGCCCCGAATCGGTTGTCGCTACGTACCTGCCTATTTTTGACAGCTGCTGAGGTCGCCAGTGGGTGCCGTGCACGCATTTAGCACTATTTTTCACACTTTAAATGCATTTTGGACTTGTTATTTTCATAATAAGATTTAATACAAATATGTTGCTATCAAAACTATAGTATTAATATAAACATGGATGTCATGAATTAATAAGGTGAGACAAACTTAACATTGATATTTAACCCATATTATTAAAAGTTCTTGTTCTTTCTTGAGGTAGATAGTATTAAGTGATTTTCCTATGCCAAAGTAGATGATTAAAGCAATCCACCCTTTAGTCCATTTCTATTTTGTTTATTAAAATTAAATGTCTCATTCCTATATGAGCTCATAGACTAATAGATAGAATAATAGATAGTAAAATTTCAGGCTGTATTGTGAACTTACTATATTTATTGAAATTAAAAATAGCCATATTTTTTATGTACAATGAAGAAATTTGTCCATTTATCTCAATTTGTGTGCACATTTCATTTCAACTTGTATGATAACATAATTAAAAAATGAGTGATGAAGAACAATGCATATCATTTCATAAAATCTAGATTTTTATTGCTAGTATACAATTAAGAACAATTCTATTCCAATTTAAAATAATTAGGTATATGTTTTAAATATTATATTTTTCTCTTAATATTTTTTAATAAAGTAAAAGATAATTTATTTATACAATTTTTTCTCGGGTAAATTAACTATGTATATTACTATAAAATTGAAAATGAATTATTGATGTTTTATTCAAAGATGTGTATAATTTCATCAAAATCTGTTTAGTATGTTTTGCATAAAAGAGTAACAAACATACATCTATTCATCTTCACAAACTCTTCCATTTTGTAATATAAATATATTATGTAAATGAATATGAAAGATACCACTCTTGACAAATATTGTTTTTGATTATATATTATTTTTATTATATTATGTATTCTACTTACTAAGCATTTATGAGAATGTGTACATTATGTTGTCATTTTTATCTTAACACAAGGTAAGACTATGAGTAGGTACTTATCATTTCAAAATGCATTTTAACTTTTTATACAATTGTATTATTAAACTTATAATTTCTTAACTATCATTATTGAAAATATTATTAGAATTTATTTTAGTTTTCTGGAGTTTCATGAAAATAAATATAAAACACACTTTGGCCATTAATGAAATAATTATATTACCACAAATTTTTTATTCAAAAATTACCTTGTTTTTAATCATTATTTGGTCTTCATACTGTATGATAGGGTAATTATTTGAAAACAGACAGATACTTTATTTTTATTCATAAGTAGTAGAATATAATTTATAAGCATATTCAAAGATTGCTAGTATTATTATTCCAATATACATTGTATAAAAACATTGAGCTCTTTATGGTATTGGATACATGTACAATTCAAAGGCGAACGAAAAGTAATAAAAATCTTGCTGTATTTAGCATTGTGAAATATGTTTTGTATTTAGGTTAACACAATCATATTTTTTTCATAATTTTTGATTTTTCATAATTCAATACATGTTTTTATATCCTACTAGCATTTCCCGCTGCTTCGCACGCGTTCTAAAGACCGGAAACCAAATTCTTACTGAGTCGTGCGATATGGTATCTCGCAGCACTAACGCCCGCCCTTCCCGCTTTTGCAACATTTTTCATTGATGCTCCGCTCCTATTAGTCGTAGTGTGATGAAATATAGCCTATAGCCTTCCTCCATAAACGGACTATCCAACACAAAACGAATCGAACCGGTAGTTCCTGAGATTAGCGCGTTCAACCAAACAAACAAAGAAACTCTTCAGCTTTATAATATTAGTATAGATGGGAACCATACATTTTTCGGTATAAAAAGTAACTTATGTATCCCTATTACAGTCTATAATCATCCAGATCCGTTGAGTGGTTCTGGCGTGATTGCGTGATGAACATCCATCCGAACTATCGCATTATATTATGGGATAAAAGTCCCCCATCGCGATTTTGTTTGATCGGGCTTACTTCGTACGGTTATAGATATTCGCTTTCACTAATAGAAAGAGTGGGGAATAGGCTATGATAAAGCACATTTTGTTAAAAGCTCATATTCGCGAATTAAACCTGAAACATTCTTGCCTTTTGACAGGTTCTTTGATATTGAAAATGCGAGAGGTATCTTAAGTTTATTAGTATAAGATAAATTTCTAATTATTAAAATCAATAAAACCTCTGTAAAACACTTGTTTTTATTTTTAACCTACGTTACAGGAGTTTTTTTTCATTGTGGTTGCATTTTTTTGCATGTTGCTGAACAATTTTATTGATTCGTTTACGTATATTATTTTATCGAATAGAAATCGTAGAAACATTTTGAAATTAATTTGAAGCAAACTGTAATATCTTGAATGTTTACATCAGTAGAGAATTAATTGTCTTAAAAGTATATTTTTGAATAATCATAATATGCAATCGAATTAAAAATGATTTTGATTGGTAGTGATTGCATAATCTATAGAAAATTAAATATTTCGTCACGGCAGAATACCTTCTCAAGTAGGTGTTTTTCTCATTATATTAATATTTTTATTTCCTAGTAATAAATGTTTTCTGTTTGTTTCAGAAGCACGTTTTTCGGAATGTTCAACAACAGTCTTCCACGCACTCGCAGCAACAGTATCAGCTGCAGTCCCCTGTCGGCGGCCGTCAATATACCTGCTAGTCTCCAAGTTAGTATAACTGCTCTTCATATTGTAAACCAAGCTATATACTAATGTGTGGTACATTATAAGTAACTTTTAATATATAATGTAGCCTGAAGTTCCATCAAAATCCGCGTGTAGGTTTTGACTAATATTAGTGAGATAAATTTGTGTTTGTCTTTGTTTGGACTTATCTCAGACGACAGAAACAGAGTGAAAGATTATTATTGTGGATTTTTTTTTGATGGAAAGATTATTATTAAAGAAATTCCAACTTAATTCATATTTTGTGAATTATGTTGAATTTTCTTGAGATATTTAGTTCATTGTATTATGATATAATAAATCCAAAGGGCATCTAAAGACGCACACGAACGTGAACGAAGTCTAATGGGATAGTAGGGAATGATTTAAAAAAATAAATTATTCACAGTAGTATATTTAAATAATCATAAAAATATTGAGTAAACAGTTCGCTAAATATAAGGGTATATACTTAATGACTCTCACAATGTTATACTTTCTGAGATCTCTTTCATTCTCTCTCAAATTAATTTACCTCAAGCGGAACTCGAACTCGCACTCGTAAAAGAAAATGTACCTTGTAAATAAAATGCATGTAAACAAATGTACGTTCTACCACCTAGTGATAAGATTTACTGCTTGATATTATTACTTTTTTATCGACAGGAAAAACGATTAACGCTTTTTAGTAGTATTATTTCTTGCATACAATATGCATCAATTCTATGTACTTGGCAATATGTACACGGTCAAGCATTTCTAATATCTAATTCGACATCGCGTTTTATCAAAATCGCACCTACATCTATTTTGAAAATATGTAAAGTAGTAGGGGTAGCAGCGCGAATGCACATATCAAAACAACAACGACATATTATGTAACATGAGTTTTTATGGTTACAAAATTTGCATAAAATTGATTTGGTAGAAAATCAATTTTGAAAAACTCGTTTTTTTTGGGATTCAGGCCTCAAGGGCCCTTATTGAAAAATTCGTTGACTGATCGTTTGTTAAGACCCTTTTTCTCAGAAACTCGTGGAGATATAAAGTAATCATAAGAGTTTTACAAGAAGCAATAATATCCTATAGCACGAGTAAAGGGAAATCCGAAAATATGTTTTTAGTTCTATCACAAAAAAAGGCGGTTATAATTGTTTTTCCGGTTTTTTTAAACTAATTTTAATATTCCATGCTACGGAACACTCGGTTTGAATTAAACTCACACGTGCCTGCTTTCAATAGCATTAAAATTACTGTAAAAATATTAAAATGATAAAAGACGATATCTACAAAGGAATTTGTAGCTGTTTTGTTGCTGAGTACATCACATTAAATTGTTTTTTTTAGCTAAATTATGATAAAACACAGTTTCTGCTATATTAATATTAATATCAGCGAAATTTTAAAGTTGATAAATTTTATATCGATATCTGAACGGGAATTTGTTGCTGTGGAACGGTTGTTCTATTTTAATTATTTCTAATACTAGTTCTATTTGATTAGGTACCATATACATTAAGAAAACTCTTTTTTTTATTTTCGTTAGATAAAACTAGTTCAAATAATTTATTATTCGTATTAAAAAAATACATTATTTTTCACTTTTTACACAATCGAGATTTTGTTCGTGTATAATTGTATGTATTCAGAGATATCAATAAAATATCAATAATTTCCTGTGTAGATATCGACTCGGTTTTTATAATTAATTTCTTCATATCTAAATGGCAACCAATAGCTGCGAAATTCTAACTCAATTTCATCAATTCGATTTTATACAATGTAATCAAATTCATTTTTAACTGTGCTAATTTAGACCAATAAAGGCTAGAGCATTTTTTAAGACCTTAGTGTACTTAGGTCTTAGTAAATACTTCCAACGATGATATTTTACTGTTTTTACTATAAATATTATCGTAATATCATATTTTAGTTTTATTATAAGAATGTTACCTGCTGTAATAGCAACAAAAAGTTAGCGAAATCAATAACTAAATGATTCAGCCAATTTTATGCTTTTTTGTCTTTGTCAAAAAATGGTAAATAATGATAAATAAAGATGGGGAATATATTATTAACATCGGAAAAGGCGGATATCATTAAGTTTAAGGGCCTACACACGATGACGTTGTGAGGTTCATAAAAGCGCTAATGATAGACGGTTCCTAAACGTACGTCATCATAGCGCACATTCTTCACTGATTAGCTTTAAAATGCTAATACCTTGGGTTCATATCGATACTAAAGCGCTTTAAAAAGTCGTGGTGTGTAAATGTAATACTGTCCTAATCCATAATCTTTAAATAATAAATCTTTTTAAATAAAGCTGACCTTTACAGATTTTTTCGCGGGTTTAAGTATTAGATCATTTATATTCCAAACATGGTCACGAGAGATCCACTTCAAAACTCAAAATAAATTCGAGATTCGGTCAAAAACTTCTAAAAACTATAGATTCGGCTTCTTTATGAATGAGAATAACCTATTTTATGAATTTCAAAAGAAATATTTAATGTAGAGACTTAGTATTTTATTATACGTATAGATATCATGCGTTTATATCGAACGAAACGCGAAGACAGCACTTAAACAAGTGAACATGTGTAAAAGCCCTAATCATTATTATTTATTTATTTGGATTACCAACAGAAATTACAATAATTTTCATGATAATAATTTACATAATAAATTATAAGTATAATGTATTTCTTTTTGAAGTGAAACTACTTTAGAATCGTTGTGATTTCAAATTCGATGAAACGAAAAAATAAGTCCATAGTACCAGGCGCTCAGAGGCGGGGAAGAGTTAGCCTTAATTTAAATTCAAGTTTTACTTCTGACATGTGTACTTTGTACACACGCACTTTTATTATATAGGTTATCACAGCATGCATTATTATTGAAGAAATTGAGGGATAAAAAGATTTAAAAACAGATTAATGTACTATTCCAGAGTACATGTGGCCGCAGACTGACGCCTCGGGTTAACCAGCTGAGAGCAGAGGAGTGCGCAGACGTGAGCAACACGCGGGAAGTGGCGCACGAGAGGGAAGTGCACACCGCCATGCAAATGGGTCAGTCGTATGAAGACCTGACGATAGTCGGCCTGGCCAACTCGCCTACGAGAGTGCCTAGGTGAGGCTTGTTACTATTTACTACTAGCAATACTAGCAAACCCGGAACGCTTCACTGGGCGTTTAAGTTAAATTTAATGGTTTATTATAATTTTCTAATAAAAGTACCGTGGTAAGCTAGGAAGCATGTGTTATGGATACCAGATAGTTAATAGTAGTATATATAAGTTCAAATACATACATATTATAAATATAAACACCCATGACTGGAGTACAAACATCAGAGTTTAACAAATGAATGCCCCCAACGGGACTCCAACCCGCGACCGCTGGCGCAAGAACATAGGGTCACTAAAAACTGCCCTGCAAACGTCTGGTCATAATATATCTGTAGTTGTAATTGTTAATGGATACAATATATTTTTTCCAGGTTTTCCCCCGTAGTGTCACCATCACCCACTCGGAAATTTACAACGCGGCGGAGTTTATCTCCCATAGCTTTACGAGCGTCTTCCTTCAGCCCGGTTAGACCCAACGTGTTAGTGGGCAAACGACGGTGCGACGACGGGGATTCATCTATATCAAAACGCATGTGCACAGATAGACTGACACCCTCTACCCCCGGAACACCAGACTCTGATTCCTTAGAATGCACCTTCAGACCTGTTTCTCCGAGAGCCCAACCAATGAATGAGTCTCCACATGAGTCTCAAGACATACAAGAAAACCACAAATCACCGAACCCCAGCTAATATTAAGGTGGTGTGACAACGGTCGAGGAAATGTATGGACATTCAATTTCATTCCGGGATATGAAGTTTTGCTTCGGCATCTATATTCAACTATCATACACCCATGGGATTCTGGATTCATTTGCAAGCATGTACACTGATTGGTGATGCTTGTTATTGATATTTATTCAGATTTATCATTTTTAAGATGTCCAGAGTACGTAGAACTATCCCACACTAGTCGGGCTGGAAGCCAAAGTTGCGGGATACATTGGTTGTTGGTGATGCGGATGAGACTGGCAGTGTTAGTGACATGTGATAAGTTCTGAGAGACTTGTAATTAAACCGTTAATATGCTGTTACAATAATAGTAATTAGTATAGAAAGACACTTTATTGGTACCAAATATATAATGATGCCTAATATGGAGTTGATGGGTTCGTGTAATGGATGTGTAGTGAAGCGAACCTATCTTAAGTTATTCAGGTGCGTAGTAGCCAATGGCGTTAGTTCCTAATAGTGAACTTGTTATATTATCATAGTGTAGTGCCCTTCTAATAGCCAAAGCATGAAAACTTTATTGTAAATATATTAAGGCGTTTATATATAAGAACACTCTGTATATAAACTAGATGTAAGTTATTCATTATATAAGCTCATCTAAGGAGAATAGCTCCTTTCATCCCGCCTTTTGTTTATATTATAAGTCCCATTTGCAATGTTTTGTTATTCATATATAAGAAATTTCAGAATTGAAATTATAATCTTAATCTGTGATTTCTATATATTATTAATGCAATATTTCGATTGACTTTCATTAATTTGTGTTCATTATTCACTATGAATATAACTTTGGTTGTACCATATTGGTAGTCCATTGAATGTTTGTTGATTTATTTACCGGTAACTTGCCAAGTTTTCTTTATAAATTTATACCAGTTTAGTACAGGGTATATTCTTTGATATGACACTGAAGAGCAAGAGTTAGGGCTATTGATTTAAATGTGTTGATTACAGTTAATAAATTACTTCTAATAAGATTTTTAATACATAATACTTATATTTATTTATGTTGATTTATATAATTTTATATAAATCTTATACATCTGGTTTAAATATTTTATTGGAAAAAATATTTTTCATTTACATTGAAATTGAACAAGTAATTAATTATTCATTACATAGAAATAACTGATTTGCTCTAACCCTTTTCTAAGCCCTGATACTACAAGTCAATCTGTTGACCGGAGATACAGTGATCTCATCTTCCCCACAATGAGGAGCATTCATTTTAAGAACTACAGGAAACTGAATGGGGGCATTTTTTAATAAAAATCCTTATACAAGTCAGGTCTCAAATATCCTCTAAGAATGAAACCATAAAGAAGTAGTAACAGGTAAAAGGCGCTATAAAGTAATTACACATTAGTACCACTGCCAATAAACCCCTGTCATATCAAAGTCTTTACTGAAAAATAATCAAATACAACATTCAATGGAAATTTTATAATTAACAAGTAGATTTAAAAACATTATTTTTATAATTAATTCATCTAATCTCAGGTATGATGGAATTTGAATGGTGAATACCTCAAATGTGTGTATTATATGTTACGGTATGCATTTCTATATAAATTGTGATTAAGATAAAATGATGATGAGCTCTGGGTGATAGTCAAATATGCACAAGTCTTCAATAGTTTAGAAATAAGTTTTCGATTTATATATTTTTATTAATTTTCATTATTTATCAAGAATAAAATGAGTTTTGAAATTTTGATTGACTGTATTGATAATGAATTGTAGTAAAGGACCTATTACACTACGCAGTAGCAAGTTAGTTTGTCAGTGTGTCTTCCCATTACACCGCGACAGGCGACAACGTAACCGGTTAAGTACGCCTTGCAAATGAGTTTGCATCCGGTATTTCGGTCGGTGTGATAGCTTGCTTCTCTTATGATAGTTCTAATTAACATTGAATAGTGTAATAGGCTCTTTGGAATAAACTGTAACAGTCACTCAAAATCTCAGGGATTTCTTAGTGAAAACATTTTAATATGAAATCAATTTTGCATATACCCTCTACTGGAGCTACTCTTGGTTTGCCAAGCAATGTACCTACATAGGTAGTTTTTTAACTTTTGTATCTGTCATGAAGACTTCTAGGAACATTGTTTAAAAGCGTGATTAAATCACAACATGGACTATACATTTTTTTTCATTTCACAATCAAAAAAATAGTTACCAAACCAAAATCACTTTTATTTACACATCAGTTTACATGAACCTTGTATAATTAAGACAAATGATAAGAAAACAGTTTTAAAAGTAATTAATCTAAAACTTACTACAAATTGAACAACATTATTTATAACATTCCAATATTTTGTACTCTTTTAAAATGCGATAAATTACAAAACACGACGATGCAAATCTCACAATAATTGCTATGTATAATTAATTAAAATGATACAAAATCCATTAATAATAATAATTATAATTAAAACGGTAGCAAAGTGCCGGTAAAAAACATTCTGTCGGTAGCGAGTTGTCGGCCGCCGCCTTACATATCAAAATAAGCTACATTCAATTTATTATATTTTCAATACAGTATTGATTGGGAGAAAACATTACGATTTTAACTTGCTATTGACTGTCACTCGAAACAATAATATTGATAAAGTTATAAATTTTAATTAAAAACGACCATCTATTAATGGTTTATATTTGTAACATCAACTTTGGTCCGAGTGACATTAATAATTGCAAGTACACAACACACATCAATTATTCATATATTACAGGAAAATTAACTTAAATAGAATAAGCGTTTGGTTTTTAAAATCAGTTATATTAAATGCAAATCCATAAGTAATAAATTAATTTCTAATAAGCCTATCGATACACTGCAGCCGAGTGGTACATGAGCACAAATAAAAAATACTTTTTACAATTAACCGACGTCAAATTTGGTTTCTGTTTTGTAAATAGGTAATTTATTGTAAAATTTTATACTAAAAATATCTAAAGGCAAATTTCGCATAAGTGTAAAAAGGAAAAAGGACCTTTATTTTGACGACGGTTAACAAAACTTATAATAGTATCGCTAAATAAGTTGACACTATCCTATAATTGGCTATAGGAAGACATTTACTACAAAAATCGTGACTACCATGAGACATGCTCGATACTCGCTAGCGAGCGCGTTAATTGGACGCACCAAAAACGCTTGTATCGACGTCTACACTATCTAATTAATACGTGGTTGACTATAATAACTATAGTAAAGTAACGTAAGTGTACGATAGCAAATCATGGCAGATACCGATTGTATCGGACGTGCGTATCTATTGAGGTTGTGTTGGAAAGTGAGTGTTTGGTGTGGTTTTGGTTTATTTTTATTTTAAATCGAAATTATTGGAGATCAGTGACAAGAAACTTAGTTTCTATCTCCACTGCTTGGAGGATAAATGCCTCAAGTCTTATCGGTGGTATGAAATATACAAAATAATATTATTTTAAACGACAAAAATAGCATATATTATTTATTATTCAAAAATACCAAGTGTACATACTATCAATTAGGGATACTTTTATCTAAACTTTCCAAAATCAATAATGAACAATATCTGACCATTCAATTATTTAAAATAGTGTTATTTCGTATTGTGTTCCAACAGATACAAATAATTGGAACCAATTTGCCAAATATTGGCATATAGTTTTCAAAGGCAATACACATACCTAAAAACACCGCGTCATTTCAGTCTTTTTGTGGCTGTCTATGAAATTTAAATTATATTAAAATCATATTAATTATAGAAAAAATCTAGTGTCAAAGTACGTAAGTACAGCATAGTTTTAAGAAAAGGTCATCAGTAAATATTAAACGTTATACGTTACGACCGTACATACATACACGCATAGGTTACATACTAAACTAAATTGTTCTATAACCAAATGAGAATTTTTCTAAGTCAATAGAGCCGATTGGCACTTTACACTACTGTCTTATAAACTTCACTAAGGCCGGTCTCATCACTCTGCTCTAGATAAACCTAGTAGTATTATGTCTAAATAAGTGTGAAAAAGTTAATAAATTGCTTAAAACATTATTTGATGTTTATAAATAATTAATAATATTAATATTGTTAATAGAATAAATTGAAAAAATAAACAAAAAATTTGGTTACGGGAAAGAATAAAGTATGAAAAAAAAATAAAAATTAACAAAACCAAAATGATATATATATTTAATATAAAAAATTTATATATTCAACTTATTAACTTTTTAACATCAAAACTCATTGTAAGACTTCACTTTTTTAACTTATTTTATACAATAGTGATGAAAACAACACTTAATGTGTCTTAACAATTTAAATATAAACTATTTTACATCAGAACAACGCACTAGCATTTTCAACAACTTATAAGGCTTAAGTTACATAGCTCCATTTGGGTGTGTATGAAAGTTATTAATTTCTTATCAACTCACTCCATTATTAAGAAAATATAAATAAAACAACAATAGGAAAATATAATATATATAAATTTAACATTCTGATACTTAGAATGGTATATTATTGAAATATTGTCAATAAAAAAGAAAAGTGACACAGATTAAAAAATGTATTTCTATTTTATATAATAATACAGGCATATTGTATTTAAATATATTATGTTTCTTTGGTTTGTGGCTTTGTCATTCACTATTGCAATTATTTTGTGTCATTTTTCTTTTGATTTTTTCTTAGATTCAAAATAGTTTCTAACCTTGAATGGGAGTTAAGTCAATTTTTCTAAAAAAAAATAAATGTTGTAACAGTATCTTAAGCCTTACTTCACAAAAACACATATAATTTGGACCCACCTTCATGCAAAGTGCCTCAATTTCCTCAACTGTTCAGTACCGAGTCATCTATGAGGGGTACTTTGGCCACTTCAAAGAATATTGTGTGAGAATACTTGTTCCTTACAGTACTGATTGCTGATTTTGGTTTTTTATGTAGGGTAGCGTTTTGAGCTAGTGCTATTGGGAGGATTTCTTTAAGACTGTAACCTGAAATGCAAAAATTTACTACCTTAGTCAAATATTTTAAATCGAATTATAACTTTATATTATAAAGTGTGCTATAAAAACACATGTGTTTAATATAGTCATAGGTTTTTTATATTTTAAAATTACAAGAATACTAGAAGAAAATAAGACAAGTATTGGTCTAATTCATACAGAGATTCAAATGTGCCATGTCCAAGTGACTAACAATTAAATTTTCATTATTTTTATATGTAAGCGAGAACGAGCAAATAATGAGCTTTAAAAGAAATAAAATATATGTATTTCTTTACATATTGACTAATTGTATAATATAAATAATACACAAAAATCTAATTTTAGTCTTAGCCAAGGCTTTGGTTAGTTTATGACCGAAAATAACCTTAATACTCTAAAAAATTCGCAAGTTAAATACAATATCACCTGTATAATACTGAAGCGTGGGCGTCCAGCTACCGAGAGACTTCATCCGAAGCGCGATGTAGAGCGCCGCGGCCGCCATCTTGCTATCCGAGTGGCTCAGTAGACCATACTCCAGCAGGCACTGTTCGAGTACGAACCGCGCTAGCGTCAGCGTGGGCATCGTCACTCGTGCGCACTGATGTATTACAAATTATTTATAAAATACTAGCATTTCCCACGGCTTTAGACGCGTTCTAAAGACTGGAAACCAAATTCTTTCTGAGTAGCGCGGTATGATACCTCGCAGAACTAACACCCGCCCTTCCAGTTTTTCATTGATGCTCCACTCCTATTGGTTGTAGTGTGATATAATATAGGCTATATTATATATAGCCTTCTTCGATAAACGGATTATCGAACACAAAAAGAATCTTCCAAATCGACCCAGTAGTTCCTGAGATTAATTAGCGCGTTCAACTAAACAAACACTTCAGCTTCATAATATTAAGTATAGATTAAAATGTATCTTTGAATTTGTTTAAATGTAACAAAATACTCCTTGTATTAGTATAATTGAACCAAGAAGAATTACTTACACTGAAGGTAGTCTAACTAAAGAATTAAAAAAAACTAAATAGAGGAAGTGGTAGCCTAGTGATAACTAATGTACAGGCTTGACAAAAGTGAAGCGTGTTTAAATTAAATTTAAACCGGGTTTTGTATTTCTCTGCCTGGAGGCTTATTTCCTTCTTGACAGTGTTCATTTTGAACCCCTCGTGGATTTCTGTGTTGGCGATGTTCCTTAGTGTGCCATTTTGTAGGGTTGAAAGAAAGGGTTGAATACACAAATGATAATAACGTCTTTGTCATACAGTGGTAGCCCAGTGGTAACGCGTCGCTTGGATAACCGAGTGATGCGAGTTCAAATCCGGGTCTCGCGCCTCTGATATTTTCATGTGCGAATCATTTATATCATGATTACCTTGTCTTACGGCGAAGGAAAACATCGTGAGGAAACCTGCATGTCTGAGAAAACCCAACAAGTTTTCGAAAGGCATGTAAAGTCCGCCAACTCGCACTAGGTCAGCACGGTGGACTATGGCCTGATCCCCGTATATGACGTTAAAAGGGGCTGATGATGAATAACGTCTCAAATGAACGATATGACTCACTCTGGCATATCTCCTAAGGAAGCGGTAGGAGAGCGGCACGCCGAGGTCGAAGTCGATAACACGTAGGATATTCATCTCCATCTTGAGCAACTGGCTGAGGGTGTACGCGCCGTCGCAGATGTACAGGAAATCGTCCACTAGAGGAGGGATTCGTTCCTGCAAATGGTATATTTTCTTTATAAGGTAGTATCTTCTTGTTTATTTTATTAAAATATTTCGGATATTTAAAATCCTACATTTAGAATCAAAATATGGCAAGTTCTTAAACATTTTCAGTTAACTAATAACGAAACGACTAAACAGCCTTTAAAAGATAAAAATGGAAACACCTGATCTTTAACAAATAACATATAAATAATAATTTTAGTTTATACCGAAAATTTGCAAGATGCAGAAAAATGTGCTACACACAACAAAATATTAAATGAAACTCAAGAAAAAATTTACTTACATCAAACTTGGACGCAATGAATAGTGCTGAAGCACCTAGTAACTGAAGTTCTTCCTTTGTAAGATGCTCCTTCTCTGGCAAGGTCTTGCTTGACCGGGTCAGATACAAGTCCACGAGCTTTACAGCCAGGTACAGTGTCTCATGGTTCAGCTCAAAGCTCTCCTGGACTTCCACCATCCAGTCCACTAGGAGAGCCCTCATCCAGGATGTGATGCCTTTCATTCTTTGGAGGTAGTCGTCGATGATGAATAACCGCTAAAGTGGTTTAAAATAGAGTTGTACATATAAGTATTTTAAATAAATTTCTTAGCATGTTTAAATTTTTCAAAATAATAAAAAAACATAAGGCAGTATTGATAAATAATACATTGTTTGACTTTTTAAGATATATAATTAAACAATAATATCTATGTAAGTACAATGTAGGTTATGTTATTTATAATATAATGTTAAACTATTTTGGTCGATTGAGATTCAGCTTACGTGATGCTAATTTTGCTTTCTGATATAAAAATCTCTACCACATTGAGCCATGTTTTACAGAGTGAAAATGTACCAAACTAACACAATTCTATGTCATTATTGTGACCAAATATTGAAAGTAAAAACATATGCCAATTCTAAAGTATTAATTTACATTTAACAGGCTTCCGTTGCACACAATGAAGTATTTGTTTACAAGCTTAGAGTTGTACACTGTATGTTTGTCTTGTTTGAGCTAGTCGGAAGTTGTAATCTACTGGAAACTATAAGTCTTGACTCGAGTTCGTGTCAATAAAATTGATTACTGCCTATTCCAATATTAATCATTTATGAAAAAATAAAAATGATATCATTAGAGCATAATTAATAGCTCTCTACTAAGTATCTTTCTACATAAACTACATCACACATACAACAGGTATATGTTTGCGTTCCTAAAGAGTGAAGTACAAAAATTTTACCCCATTGCCCATAAAATGTAGCCTTTACCATCCTAGATTATAACTTATCTCAGTGCCAAAATTCATTCAGACCAGAGTCGTTCTGGTGTGATAGATTAACAAACTTTCATCCAGCCAAAATTAAAAATAAATAGATATCTTAAGCAGTAGTGCAGTACTTCAAGGTTTAAAGGTCAAATATTGATGTTATATAATAATAATATTTAAACTAATAGATAATATGGACAACCAAAACCTCAAATTAACCAATAACTATCATTTATAAAATATGTAAATTAGTATGTACTATTTACTGTACCCAAAATGATGAATATACCTACCTCTCGACTTTTTAAATAGTTGAAGATGTCCATAGCATAGTTGGAGACTTGGAAGTGATCATTCCAGTTCTCCTTGTCGAAGTCTACTACGTTCTCTGGAACTTGGTGCGGGGTTTCTGACTCATCGTCCAAAGACTTGTTGACGGTGTCGTCTAAGTTGACCTTGTCGAGCTTCTCGCTTATCACTTTGTATACTTCCTTTGTGGCATCACTTGGACTGCTGCAAGTTGTTGATGAATGTATATGTTTTGTTTACGTTATACAGAAGAAAAAAGTGCGTGTGTACAAAGTACACATGTCAGAAGTAAAACTTGAATTTAAAATAAGGCTAACTCTTCCCCGTCTCCGAGTGCCTGGTACTATGGACTTATTTTTTCGTTTCATCGAGTTTCAAATCACTACGATTCTAAAGAAGTTTCACTTCAATAAAATTGAAGTGTTTGTAATGTCAGAATAACTGCTTTTTAGTATACGCATAGGATAATATATACGGTACTTGTAAGAAAAAATGGATTATTATCAGTTTTTCCGGCTAATCTCCGAAACGGGTGGACGGATTTTGATTTCATTGGACGATAGCTAATGTATATAATTGGCATAATTTAGGCTATAGTTCCCGCTCAAAAAATTACGGTATAGACGGTACCGGGGACACACCCAAGCGAGGGCGAATCTTTTACGTAAAGTAACTTCCACCAAACTATAATTTATGAATAAGATTTGTTATGTGGTCTTCTAAGATCTCAAAGCTAACGATCGTTCCGAAAATTTTCGCGGATTTTTTTAAAGATTTTGATGCCCCGACGTATGAAATGCTTTACAGCCATTGGTCATGAGAGACTTGCCTAGTATAGTTTTATTTACTCGAATATTCGCGTACATCTAAGATATTTCGAAATCTTTACCTTGCAACGTAAAAATATACATACCTATTATCTATTTGTGTTTAGAAATATTCAAGTCGGTAAGTATTCCGTTTTTAAATCATCGTAAAAAGTAAAGCTCACAGAGCCCCGTTGTTTCGTATTCGCCTATTGTAAAATGTTTCATCAAAATAGATTTAATATTACTCTTCCAAGTAGAGCCAATAGCCTCAAATAATAATAAAGCCTTTGTATCGAGTATCGGTTTAGCTAAACAAAAACAGGCTACTATGACCCATGGTGTAACAATTTGAATACCTGCCTACACTTTCGGCTTTTCCCGCTTGGGATCAACTGGTTAAGTATTTCTTGATGTCTTATTTATAATCCCCACACATCCATCATAGACAATTAATTTGTAAATTCCACATAGTAAACGTCTTGAATTCAACATATTTATGCTACATCTAGTATTATTTGATTTAATAACAAAATTATCAACTAATCAATACAAATCAATCAATCAAAACAAATTAATCAATAAAATGAAGATACGATGTTTTAAAAATTATGTTAAGAAACTTTGTCACATAAAGAAACTAGCGACTCATCCTATTTCCTACTTCCTAGCCCCCGCTCGGTTTCGTCTCTAGATGCGTTTTAACCGTTAGTATAGATTTCTAAGAAATGAGATATTATTTCTGCAGTAAAAGGTAATAGGTATCCTAAATGTAAATAAAGTTATCCATAACTAGATGGTATCATACCGAATTTCATCATTAGTGAGATCGTGATGAGGTCACAGATAAATCAAAATTCTAATTCAGCTTCTATATCATTGATAACGAATATTTTAATACTTACGACTAAGTTAGAATCTTATAACTTATTATAATATTGTGTAGATTAGTACATTAAACGACGTTGACAAACGTCACTTTCGTCTCTTGATCATAATAATTCATAATAAACCGTAATAACCGCGAAAAATCTGATTTAAGAATAAATTGAAATAACTACATAAAACGTAATTACGTAAGTATATCTGGACTATCAATAATTTAAATATTAAATTAATTAGGTCAGTGGTGTAGTAGCTAGCATGTACAGCTTCACATCTGAAAGGTCTCAAGTGTGAGTTACAAATTGGGCCATTTTAATTATGGTCTTTCCTTTCAGTAGCATTAGTAACAGCCCAGAGTTTTAGAGTGGCTTCTTGTTATCGGCAGTGGTTTATTCCCGTACCGAGACAAGAATACGTAGACGTTGGTCCTGCGCTTTAATTCCTCACGGATTTATGGAGTTGTCCCACAGGAGAGAGTCTCAGGAATAGAGTGAGAGTGCACTTGCTGCCCTATATTAGGGATCTCTCCTTAAGGGATTCTCCTAACAATGAAATTCAGCGCCGAGGCCGAAATCGGTCAGTTATGATCATTATTTAGTACACTACAACCCTTTATTTATCCAATCTATGCCACACACGTATATGTAGGTTACAAGTTTGTAAAAGTCATATAGTGATAGCCAAGTTTTTGTATTAGTTCTACATTAAAAAAGTACTATGTCATTTGTGTAAGAAAGAAGACTGGAGGTTGTGGAACATGCACAAATGTTTAATCGTTTTTCAAATGTTTTAGAGCAACATATATTTAAAATTTGCCTTTGATTTGGATGTTTACAGTAAATAGATGCCCACTAAATACAAATTTTGGGATTAAGACCCTTAGTTCTCTTTTTAAGAGCTCACACAAATTTGTATAGAAGTACTTAATTTCTTGTGCTAGAAACTTTAAAACCTAGGGATGAATCCATGTGAAGCAAGTTGCTTGTACTCAATGTTTACATACAATATTATAGGTACATACAATTTCTTGCAGCATAGAAGTATGCTGTATTTTAAATTAAAGTGCTATGTAAAAATTCATGAAATTAAAGTAAAATAAAATGTTAATGAATACTACTGGTACCAATAAAAAAAACTTTTAAGGCAACATATTTATAATATAATTACCCGTGAAGTCTAATCTGAAGATAATGAAACCCACACACAAGAAGTTTTAGCAAAAATTATTCACCACCTATTAAAAGTTAATCAAAAACTAAATTAAAAATATGCTTACATATTTTCCAACGCTGTCATATACAATGAAGGTTCCCCAGATGTATCACTTCTCATAGATTTAACTGAATTTTGACTATGATTCTGATTTTCTTTGCCAAGAGACTTTTCTTTTCTTTCAATATTCTTGAGGATGCCATTTTGGGCTCTAGTTGCAACAGGTTTAGGTGGATCCTTGGCAAAGTGCTTCTGTACTGATTCTAGGGCATTTGTTGCTGCCTTCTGAAATTGCTTTGTTTTGGATGCCTTGCCATTAAGGGTTGCCTGTGGTTTGATATTCTAAAAAAAATGTATAGTTAAATATTTTTTATCCACCTAATGTCTAAATTCATTAAACTAAAGTTACTACATACATTTTAAAATATATAAATTACTTCTTTGCAACTAATTTTTCAAATTGTAGGTTCATAATAAGGATACAAATAATTTAGCATAAGAATATAATGTTTATCTATATTTTTAAAGTATTTCAGAACATTTTGCGAAAATTGAAATATTAAAATATCATAAATAATAAAATAAAACTGTAATAGTTTTTAGCTTTATTTTAAAATATAAAACAATACTTTAAAAACATCCTTCTAATACTAAAGTTAAACTAAGCAAAAATGTATGAAGACATTTTGGAGGGAAAGTTCAATGACCCATGCAACATGCTGATTTGGCCAAAACATTGCAAATTATTTTTGTTAATGGCCAATTACAACAAAAGCTTTAGATTTTTATACTAAAGGGTATTTTTAGGAACTAGAGAAATTACCCTCCACTCAGTTTATAATGCTATTTAAAATGAAAATGTTAACCTTTACTGTAGGGAGCATTTTGCTCTCTACTGTGACTTTCTTTAGCGCCATGCTTTTGTCTTTATCATTATTTGCGCAGGATTTATTGAAAGCATTAGTGATGTCCCCAAAGGCCGCCCGTTTAGCAGTCATGTCTTTTAGGGGACTGTCAGCTTTTCTCTTATTCGGCGCCTTTAGGCTGTCTTTGTAGCTCTTCAGAGAAGCTAATTGCTTACTCCTTGTCGTGATACCATGGCTCATGATGCCATTTAGGTTCTCATTGGCGCCGATCGGCTTTGATGCCAACCTTGTTGGCGCCATTGTAGCTTACTGAAAATAATTTAATTCTATCACGTGTACTTTAATTACAACACTCGTTACACCACTTAAGATTTGTTATAAGTGTTTATAAATATTATAAAGTAAGAACAGTTTCAAATCATCATGCAATAACGACCAAAAATGGAGGCAAAACAACTGAATGTCTGAGTACGGTCAGCGTCATTACAATTTATACACAAATAAATCTACTCACTATAATTAGACGGCAGCAGCCGCTTTGTATAGTTATTAATAAATTTTGAAAGTCACAAGAACTGTTTTATAAACTAAAGTTAAATGATGTCTGAATTTTCGTTATTTCAACTCGCAACCGAACAGAGCTATCTACAAAAACCGTTGATCGCTGCATTGAATTTCTATTGGCGAATGGTCTGACCAATGAAAATGAGCTTTGGAGTGGCATTTCATTCCACGTACGTAATCTTTGATAAGGATAAATATTGGAATTATTTTTAGCTTATTTATATAATTTATTGTACAAATTTGCTTTGTAAATATTTATAGAAACAATAGGAACCAATTATTTAAAAATATAAAATTTCAATACATTTTTTCATTGTACGATATATTATACATTTCAAGATATGAAGAACATTGGTTCTCCTTTTAAAAAAAACTATTTTATTTTTATTTTTACTTACTATCTTTCAAAATTTCTTATCAATTTAATTCTTTTATGATATTTTTAATTTTTCTTAAAGTTATCTGAAAAAGTGGAAACAGAACGTAATATGAACTATGTACAATAAGTAACATATGTCAATGTCAAAACTTCAAAAGTCAAAACTTAATAATCATTTTTCTTTATCAGTGTTTTTCCTAAAAATATATTTTATTTATCTTCTTTCATATCATTATTTCAAAGAACAAATCTACTGTTATCAAATATTTTCCATTATTTAAGTATACAGCTAAATGGATTAGAAACTTTACTCTTATATTGTTTTTAAAAATGTTTGGTGGTGTAAGATTAAAAGTGTCTTTTACTCATGAAAGATCTTGTTTTGCGTACATAAATCCAAAATATAGTTCTAAGAATGAGCAGGTATTCATTTTAAACATTTTAACTTTTAGATTTACATCTTAAATTATCTGTTTTTAAATTTTTTTGAGGTTATGCTTTTGTTATTATTTACGTACTTTCTCTTGGTTAGTTTTACATTTTGGTAATTTTAATCTTTTTCAGTCTTTGTGTGTTCAAGTCCTTTCTAAGGAAAAACAAATACTACTTTGGGTGGTTTTCAACAATAGTGTTCAAGAAGGTCATTTAGCATGCAATCCTATTTATAGCAGATTATTAGGCCTTGAAGAGGGTTTAGAGGTATTTGTGGCACCTTATGGAGAAATCAAAGTGCTAGATGAGTTGTTTGTTGACGCTGATAGTCCAGATGACCAAGAGATTTTGGTAAGGAATACTTTAATATGTTTCTGAGTAAAATAACTTTTCCATTATAACCACTGTTTATTCCCTTATTCTAGGAACATAATGCTGAAATTTTACAACTTAGAATATTAGATCAACTGAGACTTGTGGTTGCTAATCAAAAAGCTGTTGTGTGGATTTCAACATCCTTACCTATTGTTTTCATACCCAAACAAACTGGTCTGTTAGTGAATCATAGTAGAATTATAGTTAAAGTAGATGCTTTCAATAGCTATAAAGGAGGCCTTACTAATTCTTATATGCATATACCTAAAGAAAATGATAATAAATTTAATAATATTGGAATTATAAATAGTGGCATACTTAGGCCTTATTTAAATACACCACAGAGGTTAGTATTAAGAGCTCTTCCGATTGATAGTGATGGTAAAAAGAACTTAATACATCCATATACAGTGTTCATTCATGAAGATTTATTGGATTCTAAACTAAAAGATATAATGGTCATACTAGCTACTATGAGTAGTATACCTTCTATTATAACAGATAACATAGAAGAAAATGTTGAAAATAAAAATCAAATTGATGGTTTGTGTGTTGAGATTGTGCCCATTGATAATGTGGTATACAGAAGCCTTTGTAGAGAAGTGTACAATAAAAATATACCAACAGTACTTATACCTAAGTCATTAAATCTGATAATAAATATTGAGAATGGAATGAAAATCATTTTTAATATAATTGGAGATAAAGTTGAACATCCGGAGCATATTGATGTTATTACATATTCAGAGAAAATTCAAACAGAAATAGATGTGATAGACAAGTTTAAGAAGTGTGTTGTTGATAATACACACTCGGGTAAACAGTTCTTGATCAATGATGGAATGGTGAAGCAAAATGTACATATAAGCAATGGATTTTTAAAATTCAATTTGAAGCCTGAAAAGTTAAAATATACTATGTTGAATTCTGAATCATTTAGAAATTGTACTGTCTCAGCAAAGTGTTTGACTGATTCAGATCTGGAAATGCCTAAAGTTGTGGCTTCTAAACTAGAATATGATTATAAAAACTATTGTAGAACAATAAGATCTGTTCAAAATTTGGTGGAGAAAGTGATATCTCATGTTAACTTTGAAGTACAAAGGGAGGCTAGTTTTAAAGGAATGTCAGAAATAAAAAGCAATGTTTTGATTACTGGTAAGTTGTATATAAACCTTTATAATTATAAAATACACAATACTAATAAGGATTAAAACTAAAATTATATTATTTAAGCTTTCATGCATAAATGCCATTTTGAAAAATAAATGTAAAATAAATATTTGAGTAAATTTACTTTATAAAGTTTAAATAATATGCATTATTTCGAACTATTTCAGGTCAAAGTGGGTCTGGAAAATCATCAATCTGTCACATAGTACAAAAAGAATTGACTTTATGGTCTCATATACTTCACTGCAGATCTCTGAAAGGCCGCAAAGATGTAACAGAAGTGATAGCAAAAGCAATATTAATGTGTCAAGAACACAGTCCATCAGTACTGATATGTGATGATGTGGATGCACTGGTGCTACCAAATACAGAGGGGGCATCACCACAAGATATTGCATATTATCAAAGGTACATTTAACTTGTAACACGGATTACTTAATATCTTATGTATATACTGATATATTATTACATAATACTTAGTATCTTAAAAAGTTTTGCTTAGAAGAGAATAATATTGTAATTTATTATCAAATAAACTTGCATGATATATATTATGTATTATAGTATGTTGTTATTGCTTGGTAATGTTAAATTTTACTTCAATAAATTCAATGATCGTGTATACATTGCTGTACATATAGAAACATTTATCACCATATTTTGAATTTAAAAGAAGTAAGTAAAACAGGAGTTGATAGATAAAACAAAATGTATAATTTTTGATACATTGTTTACATTTCTTGACCTCCTTTTTATCTGTATCAATTACATTACAGCAGTTTTTTTTAAAATAAATATAACTAAAAAAAATCTTAACCTATATATGATAAAGAAATAACATATTTAAATATTTTAGATTAGCAGTTATAATCAAACACATGCTACAAACTTGTGCTGGTGTGTGTGTCTTGATGACGTCACTGAGTATGAAGAGTCTACATCCAACTTTAAGGCAGTTTAATGGAAAACCAATGTTTACAGCACATTTTGATATACCAGAATTGAAACAAGTAAATAAATATTAATGACAAGTAATTCAGTCTCTGCTTTGAAGAATGACATTTTTATCATTTATTAAGGTTTTAGATTGTATAGTTATTATTAGATATATGTAAATATTTTGTGATATTAAGAAAAATCATACCATCTAGTTCCATGGTAAGGTACAAGGCTTTTGTTATGGATACCAGATATTTGTAACACTATTACATATAACTAATCTAATCCCCGACCAAAGTAGGCAAGGCAAAGCAAATAGGGTTGCTACAAACTGAGTCAAATTTTTTGTTACAGTAAAAATAAAAATATTTTTCTATTGGTTAGTTGCAATCATAGTATTAGTATATTGAAGGTTAACTTTGCAACTTTTTTTGAGATCAATTTTTTTTTTAATTTTTTATATTATTATTTATATAAGAAATATATTTTATGCACACACATATAATTAATTTATTTAAGGAAGACAGAGTGGAACTGTTCAAACATCTTATAAATGACAAAATCCGGGACTCGTTCCTAGTGGAAGACGATGACGTCACGCGCCTGGCGATGGACACTTCAGGATGTAATGTCAGAGAAATTGTCGATTATTTGAATAAGAAGATATTTAAGGCTGTTAAAAAGAAAAGTGAGTGTTTATTAGTATTTTTTATGCAATTATTTAATAGACAGCCAGACACACTTAAGACCTTGTAAAGACTCAAGTTCATTTTAATCTATACATACATATAAATAAAATTTAATTGTCTTTCCAAGATTCGACGTCGCTCTCTATGTACTTTTTTTATGTAACTTTATTGTGCAATAAAGAATTTACTATGATCTCAAAATAACTATGTTTTCTCAATTATTATTGTTAGACCGTCTTTCTGTATATCAGGGCTAATTTTTAGAATGTGACTTTCATTGAAAGATACAGAAGTTTATATATGTTCTATTTTTGAAATATTTAATTTTCTTAAATTTGAATTCACAATTTCACGGAAAAATCGGCGATCGCATATGTACGTCTTCTAAGATTCACTCACAATAACTATTCTTATTTATATGTACCTAGAAAGGTACTCGACCGAAGTGAGCATATGATAATATATCTTTTTATATTTGTAGAAGTAATCGGCACAGACAAACCACGCCTCATAGAAGAGACGGCAAAGGATGAAGAGAAAGCCCGTGGGTTCGACATCTGGGGCGAGCTGGGCGGCATGCATGATGTCAAGCAAAAAATTACCGAGGCTATATTTTGGCCACTTATGGTAAGTTGATATATTATTATTTTTCCGAATGTTTGAAAGAATTCTATAATTTAAAAAAAAATACGCATATCACAAGGTTATGATGGACTCACTGGCTTAAAAAAAGCCAGTACTACCCACTAAAAACCAACAAAGTCACTCTAAGTCTGAATGGGGCCTCGCAGGACCTCATCCGAAGTTCCAGAAGCTTCTCTTCTTCAGCTCTGTCGAAGTTCCAGAAGCAACCCACAAGACACACATGCCCACCACATCTATGTGTATTTCTTAGCTTTACGCCCGGCTGGATTACCTGATGCTCCTGATTTTTTTTTATATGTTGGGACATTTTTACAACAGCACCATCTAGTTCCGTGGTAAGCTACGAGGCCTGTGTTACGGATACCAGATAGTTGATATACTACACATATAAATTTTAAATACATACATAATATAAATATTAACATCCATGACTGGAGAACAAACATTCGTGTTCAACAAATGAATGCCCCCAGCGGGACTCGAACCCGCGACTGCTGGCGCAGAAACATTCACCAAAGTGAACACACGTTGGGGAAAATTCGGGTCTAATGGCGTCGACCAGTTCTGATCCATCGTAGCTCCCTTTAGGCAGCGGTCGCGCATTCGAGTCCCGCTGGGGGTATTCATTTATTAAGCACGGATGTTTGCACTCCAGTCATGGGTGTTTATATTTATGATATGTATGTATTTAATAGTTACATATGTGTAGTATATCAACTATCTGGTATCCGTAATTCCAGTCTCGTAGGTAAGCATGGAACTAGTTGGTGCTGTGTCTAATAATGTCCCAACATATAAAAAAACTACTTTACATTTTACATTTACGATTATCTTAACAACTTTACTTTATGATTTATAAAAAATATAGCAAAAAGTGTCGTTACAACTTTTGGTCTTAATTTTACTATAGCAAAAAGTGTCCTTACAACTTTTGGTCTTAATTTTACTATAGCAAAAAGTGTCGTTACAACTTTTGGTCTTAATTTTACTATAGCAAAAAGTGTTGTTACAACTTTTGGTTTTAATTTTTTCCGTCTAGCCCCCTTTCGCAACGCCCAATAAGGAACTTCCTTCCAATACTAACTAATAACCCCCAGTACCCAGGTCTGTTCCCGTCCCAGTCAGCAGGCATCCTGCTCTACGGTCCGCCGGGTACTGGCAAGTCGCAAGTGGGCTCGTGCCTCGCGCGCCTCGCCGGCGTACGCCTGCTCGCGGTGAAGGGGCCCGAGCTACTGTCCAAATACATAGGCCAAAGTGAGAAGGCTGTAAGGGATATATTTGATAAGTGAGTGCCGGTTTGAGTTTGAGTTGGGGTTTTTTAGGACTTTAGTCTTTAGATGTTACACGAATGTTTGTTTTTTTTTGCGGATTTATTTCGAATTTTGGTTGACTTTTCGACTTCGAACCTATCAGGTAGCACATACAAGTAATAGTAATTTATTATTATTAAAGATATTAGGTTTGCATAAGAAGTGTATTAAATTAAATCTTTATTAAGTTTTCTTAATTTTTGAAGTCGGTTTTTTTAAACGTAGTTTACTTATTTTATTTGTTTTACAGCATCATGGTCATAGAGACTAAGGTTTTAACTAATGTTTTTGTGGTAATGGCTGATATATTTCCTCTTTAAAGTATAAAATGCAAATAATATCATTGTGTTAAAAATTTAAGAGTACTAAAATTAGTACGATCAAACACAATTTTGGCTTGTTTATTTTCGATGATGGAATTATGGAATAAAATAACTCAAGTCTAACTCAAAATAACTAGGTCAAAAGTAATCATTCATCATTCAGATTCAGTTGATAAGAGGAGATGAACTATAATAAATAAACAGTTATATAAACAAGTTTATAGTATATCAAATTGTATAAACATTTTTTTTTTGTTTTTTTACGTAAATTAATAATTATTTTGTATTATAGAGCCGATATGCAACGACCGTGCATTCTGTTCTTCGACGAATTCGACAGTCTTGCGCCCAAGTAAGTTGAATGTTGTAAGTACTTACGCTTTACATTTAATTCATCGCTTTTCATATAATTTATTGCTTTTAAATGATTTCTAATACATATTTATACGTTTACATTTAACGTTTTAGAGAAAATGTTAGTTTTAATATGTTTATAGTTTATAATATAAATACATAAATATAATAAGCTGCTTCATATCAAAAGCACTGTCACATTACCATTTTATTTTAATGACCATATTAGTTTCGCTTCTTGCGGTTGATTTGGTTTCCACAGAGACTTTTCATAGAGTAGGTATCATAGCCGAAGTTATGTTTGTAATAACTACTGAACGTATCGATATGGGATATTGATTGTCTATAGATGGTTTTAGGATATTTGCTTTTCGAATACCTTACTATAAAAAAATGCCATAAGCCATAAAGAAACATTTACCTACACAATAAAGTTGGTGAGGGCTAGTCGATACTAGCCTAGTAGATAGATATACCGATGTATATCCTATATCCCTCTGACGACACGTTAGTAGTGACTATAGTGACCCTATATATTTATATTTATATTATGTATTATTTATTATGCATTATACCTTATAGCTTACCACGGAAACTATATGGCGCTGTTGTAAAAATGTCCTAACGTATTTATTTACTACTAGCTGATACCCGCGACTTCGTCCGCGTTGCTTGAAATATTAACAAAGTTTTCCGCATGCGCGCTACGCCGCTTGCCCCACTACTCCGCGAGAAGGAAACATACAACACGCAGTGCATATATAAATCGTTGTTTCTTGAAACTTTAATAACTTTTTATTAAATGAAGATATCGCAATCATTTTTTTTGATAAGGGCCAAGTGTCTAAGAAATAAAACTTAGAAAGTTTCATTGAAACCTATCCAGTAGTTTTTCCGTGATGCACGCACAACTACAGACCTCTACCATTTTATTTATATAGATTTATTATTTATTTATTTATCCTGTGCGTGTATAGACGCGGGCACGACTCAACAGGGGTGACAGATCGGGTAGTGAACCAGCTGCTAGCGCGTCTGGACGGCGCGGAGGGCGGCGCGGCGGGCGCCGTGCTGGCGGCCACCTCGCGCCCCGACCTGCTCGACCCCGCGCTGCTGCGCGCTGGCCG
Source organism: Boloria selene (assembly GCA_905231865.2). Classification (NCBI taxonomy): domain Eukaryota; kingdom Metazoa; phylum Arthropoda; class Insecta; order Lepidoptera; family Nymphalidae; genus Boloria; species Boloria selene. Next base: position 1,491,727 of record HG993134.1, read on the forward strand.
CCTGCAGCTGCACGTCTACTGCGCGCTGCCAGACCTGGTGAGTTACTCAAGCTTTCCCTCGTTGGAAGAAAACCGATAGAAGCCGCTGCCAGACCTGGCGAGTGTATTACTAGAAGCTTCCCTCGTTGGAAGGAAACCGGAAGAAGCCGCTGCCAGACCTGGTGAGTGTGTTACACAAGCTTCCTTCGTGAGGGAAGTTGGATGAAAACCGATAGAAGCTTTAAGTAAGATGTAGTTAGCCTGCAGCTTCATGTCTACTGCGCGCTGCCAGACCTGGTGAGTTACTCAAGCCAAAATTATTTCCAACGAGGGAAGTTGGATGAAAACCGATAGAAGCTTTAAGTAAGATGTACTTAGCCTGCAGCTTCATGTCTACTGCGCGCTGCCAGACCTGGTGAGTGTCTCAAGCCAAAATTATTTCCAACGAGGGAAGTTGGATTGGACCTGGTGAGTTGCTCAAGCTTCCCTCGTTGGATGAAAACCGATAGAAGCTTTAAGTAAGATGTACTTAGCCTGCAGCTTCACGTCTACTCCGCGCTGGCAGACCTGGTGAGTGTGGCTAAAAGCTTCCCTTGTTGGAAGAAAACCGATAGAAGCCGCTGCAGACCTTGAGTTACTCAAGCTTTCCCTCGTTGGAAGAAAACCGATAGAAGCCGCTGCCAGACCTGGTGAGTTACTCAAGCTTTCCCTCGTTGGAAGAAAACCGATAGAAGCCGCTGCAGACCTGGTGAGTTACTCAAGCTTTCCGTCGTTGGAAGAAAACCGATAGAAGCCGCTGCAGACCTGGTGAGTTCCTCGAAGCTTCCCTCGTTGGATAAAAATCGATAGACGCTTTAAGTAAGATGTACTTATAGTTGCCAGACCTGGTGAGTTACTATAGCTTCCCTCGTTGGATGAAATCCGACAGAAGCCGCTGCCACACCTGGTGAGTTAGTGAGTGTTATTAGTGAGGTGGCCTAGTAGAAGTCATCTGGAGTTAATATTTTGTAGAATTCCAAAGGTTTTTAATTAGCTATTTGCTAACACTAATATTTGATTATCCATATCACAGACTGGTCGTTATGAAGTGCTGAAGACTCTCACGCGAAGCGTATCAATATCTGAGGAGGTGGACCTCCAGGAGTTGGCGGAGAAGACTGACGGCTTCTCCCCGGCTGATCTCAAGTCGTTGCTCGTCACCGCCCAGTTGGGGAGATTGGAGAGACTTTTGGTAAGAGAATTTATCGTCGTGTTATTGTATCGAAAGAAAGTTTCATTTATAATGTCAAATATCCGCGTAAATCTAATAAAGTATTAGAATTTATCAAATCTTCTTTTCAGTTTCGTAACTAGTAAAAAAAGAGAGAGAACGAGACAACAAAAAGGAGAAAGACAGAGAGATGGCATAAGATCTGAGAAATAGTAGATAATTTTCTTTATGTAACGTGTGCAAAACTTTATTTACTTATAATTGTTTCGCGACATTAGCGCGTTTATTTTCTCTAATGATGATTTCATAAATACTGCTTGTGTTTTACTATCAACTAATTTTTTTAATAATATTATGCTTTGTTATAGGTTAGCAATGGCGACAAGAACCTAGAATCAGTGGTGGTTTACAAGGAGGATATATTGAGCGCGTTGGAAGAGACCAAGCCTTCATTGTCAAAGGAACAAAGATTGTTTTATGATATGATGTGAGTTGTTTATTTTTGTTTTTTTTTGTAAAAAAATCATAGATTTAGGTATATCCTAGGTTCGAATCTAGTTTCCATCCTTCCTTCCTTCGTTTGAAATTAATTATATGTATCTTATTAATGTATATTCATTCATTAGCCCATTTATTCCGAAATGCAGATTTTACAAATTTACTTAAAACTTTACAATTATTTTTCCTATTTACAAAAGAATATCTCGCAATTCGGTGTGCCTCTTGGCATAGGCCTCCTTTAACATCTTCCATTGAGTTCGGTCACGAGCAACCCTTCTCCAATGATGCCCAGCTGTAAGTTTTATATCGTCCTCCCATCTAATATGTTGGCGTCCTCGTTTGCGTTTTCCGTCTCTGGGGTACCAATCAGAAACAATTTAACTCCATTTTTCCTCGGGATCTCGCATCATGTGGCCGGCCCATCTCCATTTTCGTTGATCTATTTGCGTAAGTATGTCAGTCAATCTAGTTATTCCTCTTATTGTGCTACATTTCACTCTGTCTTGTTTCTTTATTCCTGTTAGGCTTCTCTCCATTGCTCTTTGACAACGTTCCAGCTTTTCTCTGTGGTATTTGGTGAGGGCCCAAGTTTCACAACCATAGGTGATGACTGGAAGAATGCATGTATTGAAAACTTTTCTTTTTATTTGCATGCCAAGTTCTTTGGATTTGAGAACTTCTTTGAGTGACCAGTATTTCTTCCATCCATTAGCTATCCTTCTATTAATGTATATAATACCTCTTAAATAGCCAGCGTTAGTAATTTTAAGTTCTAAGGACGACTCAATAGAACCAGTTATTGTGTTCTGAGGTAGGGATAAAAAAATATTTTTACTACAAGAAAAAACGTGTAGCAAAAGTTACCCTAAATGTTGACGCGAGTTATAATTTATTGCTTTACAACATTTAGTTAAAATCGGTTTAGTACTTTTTTAGTAATTTTTATATATATTACACATAGGCACATTCACAGACATCAGGCAAAATATCAATAGGTATTCTTGAAGTGAAACTTCTTTCTAAATCGTCACGTTTTTCGGTTACGCGCCATGTTGCTTTTTGATGAAACTTCTTTATCGACGTATGAGAGAAATTTTGTAGCAATGTAAAAATACAACAAGAGCAATGGTATTATAATAAAACCAATGATAAAATAAATTATTCATTAATTGTATGCATGTCTATAATAATAAAATAGCTTTAATTTAATACGGAAAAAATTGTTTTTCTTAAGGTTAAGCCTTATCTACCCCATTTTCGTGAAGTTGCAAATAGTAGAAAAATGATATGTCGTAAAGAAATTTCACTTCTTACCTGTGTACTCTGGTACACACACATATCTTTTTTTTAGGTTATATTTTCAGTACAAAATAAGTAGCTATCATGGTTTTATAATATACTAGCGACTCCCCCTCGCTTCGCTTGGGCTTTTTCCTAGATTTAGCACAGGCAAAGCCGCGGGATCCGCTAGTTATGCATATAAACCTTCCTCTTGAATCACTCTATCTATTAAAAAAACCACATCAAAATCCGTTGCGTAGTTTTAAAGATTTAAGCATTCATAGGGATATAGGGACAGAGAAAGCGACTTTGTTTTATACTATGTAGTGATTACATCATATTCTTTCATTCGCTTCATTACTATTTTTATGTTATATAGATATAAATAATATACAATTATTTTTATTTACAGATACAAAAAGTTTAGAGGTGAAACGTTGTCGCCAGAAGAGAAACTGATATCACAATTGATGCAAAAGCAAAGAGTGACTTTAGCTTAAAACTATTTATTAAATTTGGCCATTGCTTTCTTAATAAAACATTCCATACTCTTATCAAATTAAAATATTGCACGGTTTTTTGTAGATTTTTGCGGTTATGACTTACGATTTGTTTCTATAAGACTTTAATATTTACTGGGGTTTTCTTTATATATGGTGGAATGATGGTTTAATGAAGGCTTAGTTACCAAATAAAATAACTTTATTCATATATTATTGCTAAGAGTTATAGAAATAACTTAATATGTTTAAAAAAGTCATTTTCCCTTTGTGTTTTGTGATAATATTATTCACCTTAATTTTTATATATTAACTCTACAATGGAATTTTCTCAATTATTAATTAAAATTCGTTCTAAATAGTCAAATTAAAAAATATGTAAAATTTTAATTGTTTTTTATAAATTAATGAATTTTAAACTGAGTTGTTTCGAACAATAAGTGAATTAAATTAAAATTTCTCCTGATAATTGCGTTTAATAGAGGAAGTTTCTCTCAAGTTGCAAAATATCTTGTTGAATGAAATAAATATGTTTTGATTATAACAGTAAAAATTCTTTTTATATCTAAATTAATTTTAGTAGACAAACCATTCAAAAGTTGTTTTGTCTATAAAATATCAGTCAAAATATCACTTTTAATAAAAATATATTCTCTTATCTTAAAAAAAACATTCATTAATGTACTTACTTTCTTAACTTTCTAAGAGTTTTGACTGTTGTCTCACAAAAATCATGTTGACAAAAAAAAACCTTAGATAATATTAATGATATAAATTTTAATACAATATTGTTACCAAATTTTTTTTTGAAAAGAGCAACTGTTGAGTTTCTCGCCGATTCTTCTCAGCAGAACAGCTTTCCGAGCCGGTGGTAGTTTACTCACAGACTTACAGACTGACTTTTAATTTTGATAATGTAAAAATGACGATTCAAAAGAGCTTGTAAAAGTCTATTTGAATAAAGAATATTTTGATTTGATTTGATTTGATTTGATCGAAGCTTCCAACATACATCAATATGCATATCAAATTATATTAAGTTTGCTTTCTTTATCGATTTTGTTAACGACGAGCGATATAAGTAGTTTCGATTTTAATAGTAGATGAGCTTACTATGTAATGAGCTTAAAAGACACCGCGCGTTAAACGTAGTGTTAGAATTGGTGCTATTGCTATTATAATTTTCATTGATATACAAAAATTTAAGATACACAATTAAAACTGTCCTCAAAAGAAGTGCACTAAGTATTCGGAATAGAATTGAGTTTTATTTCGAATAACTTGTGTTCAGTGCTTTTCGGATGAAAAAATTAAAACGTATGTTGTTTTGTTTAAAAATATACTTTATGTGGATTGAATAAGTTCGAATTTGTGTTTAGACAATTAGAACTTTCGATTTTTGAATTTTTCTTTTAGTGTGACGTAACGGCACAAGTCGACGACCCTTGAAATATTTGTAAAGTAATGTGAATCAATTTTTTTTTATATCAATGATATAATACTATCTGTATATATAACAATATTATATTGATAGATAGTAGGCTAAGTTTGTTTGTACCAAAAATATTTATTAATTAGTTCGTCAGTGCAAAAGTGGCCTAACTTATATAAACATTTTGCAAAAGTGGCCTAATTTACAAAAACATTTTTTATATGGAAATTACCTATTATTATGATTGTGCCAGGATTTCGAAGAGAAATTTCAAAGGTATTGTTATAAATGGGTACGTGTTGTTTAAATGAAAATTCAATTATTATTACAAAAAATTTGAATTGAAAAATTTATATATTCCGAAGTACAACAAATATATTTAAATAGATTTTTCATGAGTTTTTAGTTGAAATTACTTAGTATACAAAAACTGACATGTTTATTTATTTTATTATTAAACCGCTATTGCACTGACAGCTTGAAATGGTAATGCTTCCTTACCTTGGAACTCTAAGCTGGTAGACCACGCATATAAAATATTTATGCACATAAACTTATGTATTTTGTTCTCCAATGGATTTTAATAAGGACGTTGGTGAAGGCTCGCATAATTTTGTCACCAAAAAATAATAAAGCTCTGTGTTGTGTTTTAGGAATACTTGTAGTTGTAAACATATTCAAATAAATATTTAAATAATATATGCACTCTAAAACAATAGAAGCTTGTAAATTGATATATTTTGGCAAATGAAATTAATGAGTTATAGAGAGAAAAACAGAACGACAGATATATTATGTTAATATTTAAAATACTAAAATAAGGGTTAAGGGAGATTTGCTTTAAAGCGGAAACCATAAATAGAAAAAATCGCAAAATATCCTAAAGTTGGTTTTTAAAATTTCAAATATTCTTGTATGTCTTGGAAAGCATTATCAAACAAAGTCATGAAATTTGCTAATATAATTATTCGAGTAAAGTCATTCGATAAATTCTATGAAAGTTTCACTATGCAGAGCTTTTTTAAGATGATATAGCTATGGCGCTCTTAGTACATTACATAAGTGATTTATATTTAATTGAAGCTGTGCATATATGTATATAGGTTTGTGATGTTTTATGGATTTAAAAATATGTTTGAAAATAAAATGGTTACAGAAAAAAATGTGTTTTACTTTAACTTATTACACAGATCATGTAATATTATCCAAGGGCAGATGCCTCATTCCATACAAAGAAATTGGACAGTGCTAATTTGAACTATTTCTATTGAATTGAATAGAATAGAAAACAATAGATGTCGTTCAAAAAATTCGAAAATACAACTGTCCTAAGTTACTCCTTTTAACATTAGCTATTTTCGAGTAAAAGTCCTGTCAAAATCGGTCCAGCCGTTTCAGACATTAGCCGTAACAAACAGACAAAAATTTTAAAAATAGTTTTTTGATGTTAGTACAGTAAACAGTTATATTTTCAACTGCATTTAGTGAAAATTTGTTTATTTCAAATTAAAAACAGACACTACAATTTTATTTATATGTATAGATAGTATAGATTTTAAATGGCTTAAAATCCTGCATATTATAGTACTCGTTGTGCGGATATTATAAACATGATTTATGCCTAACTTATCTCGCGAGCTCAGCGAAGCAGTTCAGCTAATTCATTAGCAACTCATTACGACGTGTTAAGCTATTAACCCAACACAACTTTGAGATGTTTGTACAGATGTAAGCGGACTGGAAGGCATTTGATCGTTTTATTGGATTAAGTTTAAATCTTTCTTACGACTATCGTATAGTATATATATTTTGTTTTAACTTAACATGAGCTTTTATATATTTAAAGTATGGAAATAAGACCGTATATCTTCCCATCTTCTCTGTGACGTTTGCTGTAAAGTACCGTACAGTCGAAAATAAAAACTAGAATTATAATCTCGACCAAATCAAACCGTCAAATATTCGGAAAGTGTTAGGCATATGATAACTTTGTCAGATAATTAATAAGACTTAATTTAAACAGAATACACTATAGGTACTAAATTATAGATAAAATATGTTGAATTTGATGTAATGCCAACTGTAGTAATTATAGTATTATTTTCGAAACTCAAACCTAGTTATACATCACACCTCATAAAAGAATTTGCTTTCAGAATTACATACATATACATATTTTTCATAATTTTTCTAAAGTGGCACATCTAGTAGGCATAACAATTTTCAAACCACATGTTCCATGTACCGCATTCGCGACTCGCGACTGCAAGGCGCGGTGTTTCATCGCTCAATCTAAATTATTGTACAAGTTGGAAACTAAACTTAATCAGTCGCTGTAAAGTTTTTCAATAAAACATGATTATCTTGCGAAATAACTAGACAGTTACGACTTAATTTATATGAAATCTTAAGTTAATTAAAATGTGAACAAAATTTAAGATAATTTATTAAGTTAGACATTTAAATATTATACTAGTTACTTCCACGCTCGGATGTTAGACAACCTCGACAACAAGCTTCGTAGCTTACAATGGAACTAGATAGAGCTGTGTGTTAATGTTTCACTATATTTATTCATATGTACTTATTATATCCCCATGACTCCAAACATTCGTGGACATCACACAAATGAATGCCCCCAGCAGGACTCGAATCCACGACCTGTGGCACAGCAAGTAGTGTGAACTATAGACTGCGCTAAACGTGTCACCGAAAAGATAGATTATAATCGACAAAAGGAATAATTATGTAAATTATAATTAATAGTTATTAGTCTCTATGCATGTAAAGGCTTCTAACCAAAGATACCTAGACTAGGTCTAGAAACAGAGAAATTGCTAATTAGCTAGCGCTTGATGAGTAAACTTTAACCATTTCGCCTTACAACACGTAATTATGCGGCCGACGTCTCGCAGGAGATTGGACGAGATAACATCTTCTGATAAATTTAATGATTTTGCTTGATTTATTGTTGATTGTATAAATATTGATAGTATGAATTGTAAATAATCTATTACATACTTATAATAAAAATTGATTAGAATCTATAGATTAGTAGTCATTATTATCGATGATTTAATAAGCTTTAAGCGTTTGATAAACTTTTACTAAGATAATAATTACAGGAGCTTATACAAAGAATAATAGCTAGATGAAAAAAATCTATTGCTTTACTATAACTATATTCAATAACACATTAACTATTTAAATACCTCGTTGTTCTAATTTCTACTGCGTACGGTTGCAGATCCGGAAGTCTTCAGTTCGATTTTTGGGTCGCGTCATGTATAAGATAGAGAAAGAAAGAAAAGAAAGAAAGAGAAGAAGAAATATGAGGTTACTAGAATAATACTAAGTTCTACGGTTTTTAGCATTTTTGTTATCTGTTTGTCTGGAAACGCATCACGTGTATACCATTGGACTGATTTTGATGTAATTTCGTATGATAATAGCTGGTTATTCGGGTTAACATCTATTTTTTAAAAGTACCCTATGATACTTAGTAAGTAAGTACCCTTGGATAGTTATTTACTGAGGTAAAATATCACTTTCCTTAAAAATCTATACGGACCGTTTAACTGTAGGTACGCAATTTATATCGAAGAAGAATAATAATCAATAAGAGGTATATTAATATTACCAATTAAATGTTATGTATCATATTATTTAAAAATATAAAAATAGTTATGAAAATTGATCTAACTATATTAATAAAACTAGCCGAAACGGGAATCAAAAATGGAAGAGAATGAATTTAGAACCTACGTAGCACCTCTACCACCTCTACGTACATACAAAAATTTACAGAAATATAAAATATTTACTGTTACTTAATAAATCCAAGATAAGGAGTACTGAAAAATAAAAAGAAAAATACTCCGATTTTTGTAAATATAAATTTTTAACACCGGAAGAGCAGAAGCGAGTTGGAACTTTCTATATTATAATGACAAACATTACTTGACTACTCCGCTATGAAGACTCTAAATGAAGCGCATTGAAAGCCCCATTTGAATTTTATATTTAACTTTTAAATAGCAATAGCACATTCCGATAAATGATTTTTTTATTCAACATTAAATGTTTATAAGCTTTGATAAGCTTTAAGCGTTTGATAAGCTTTTACTAGGACAATAATTACAGGAGCTTATAAAAAGAATAATAGCTAGATGTAAAAAAAATCTATTGCTTTATTATAACTATATTCAATAACACATTAACTTTTTAAATACCTTGTTGTTCTAAATTCTACTGTGTACGGTTGCAGATCTGGAAGTCTCGAGTTTGATTTCTGGGTCACATCATGTATAGTTAGGTTACTAGTATAATACTAAGTTAAAGGGGGTTATTTATTTTTTCTTTCACTAAAAGTCCTGTACGGACTAATACTTAATAATATCCCAAATCTATCAGCTCTTGAGTAACGCGTTTTCCAACAAACATTTTTTATGCATATAGATGATCCTGTGAACCAGGACGGATTTAAGACAAAAGTACTGTCCATCTCAAAAGAAAATTGAGTGGGTGTGAAGGTGAAATTAGGCGCCTTGTCCGGAGAGGGCCAGAGAAAGCGGTTTTTATTCGACTTAAAGTAATTATTGTATTTTTGTGAAAGAGTTTGTTAGCGAGCCATTCACGGAGGAGGACACGGACGCTGTCTTGGTACAGGGACGGACTGAGATCGTTAGAATATACTAATTATTACTACCGTTATTCGATAAGGCTGAGTTCAAGAGTATAAGGTCACAATAAATATCAAAGTTAATACAGTATATACCTGACACAATGAAAGAAATTTCAGAACCGGCTCTATAGCTTTAGATATTACCCATTGTGTACCTTTAAAAGAACGTTACTTCTTTATTACGAGTAGAACTTCATGACGATAATTAAATATGTTCGCCGCAAATGAACAAACGTTTTAAAAAAAATAAATATGTTTTATAAGTATAAAAGTCATTAATACAAACAATATAAGATACTTGTATGATTGTCAGACTGGCTCATTCTAAAACAATTGTAACAGGCACTACGGCGCTACGAAACACTACGAAATACGTAGCGGGTAGCGTCTATAAATTATACTAAACAAAAAATTATGAGTATTAGTAGAAATATCATAATTAAAAAAAATTATCACTACATAGTATAAAACAAAGTCGCTTTCTCTGTCCCTATATCCCTTTGTACGCTTAAATCTTTAAAACTACACAACGGATTTTGATGCGGTTTTTTTAATAGATAGAGTGTTTCAAGAGGAAGGTTTATATGCATAACTAGCGGATCCTGCGGCTGTGCCTGTGCTAAATCTAGGAAAAAGCCCAAGCGAAGCGAGGGCGAGTCGCTAGTATAATAATAAAATAAGATACAGAATATAATCGTAAAATTTAAAATTTCTAGTTTTGTCAGTTAATATAGTAAGTTGCTAGTTGCTTGGTATGTCCTTTTTTAATATAATTTTCCTGTTTATCTGTAGAGTCCTAATATTATTCATAAATTAAATAGTTTAATTTGCATTTAGGAATTTATATCATCGAAATTGTCTAAAATTATAAAATAAACAAATATTTGGGACATTATCACATAGCACCATCTATTTCCATGGTAAGCTAAGAGATTTGTGTTATAGATAATAGATAGTTGATACATTATACATGACTTAAAAAGATACATATTATACATATAAGCATCATTGACTAAAGAACAACCTCAACAAATGAATAGCTCCAGCGAGACGCGAACCCTCGAACCCTCGAAACCCCTAGTACAGCAAGTGGGGTTACAACTTAGCCAAACGTGTTATCAAATATTTATATCACTTATTAAAATAAAAATTATATTGAAATATCTAACATGACCCAAATACGTCCCTGCAAAGCATGAAGTATTCTTGTTTTTCCGAGTTTTCTTAGCTTTTCTTCGCATTTTCTTTCGCCGGGCTTAATTAGCTCATTCATCGTGGCCCCCATTCGCCCTACCGTTTGTTTATTGAAATCACTTTTATATTTCATTTTCATGGGTTCAATGGTGTATTAAGTAACCAGTTAGTTAAAGATACAACTCCCTTATAGGTACTTGAATTTAACCTTCGTAAGCAATGGCGTATGGGACAGTGGTAGCCCAGCGGTAACGCGTCGCTTGGATAACCGAGTGATGCGGGTTCAAATCCGGGTCTCGCACCTCTGATATTTTCATGTGCGAATCATTTATATCATAATTACCACTTGTCTTACGGTGAAGGACACGTGAAAACATCGTGAGGAAACCTGTATGTCTGAGAAAACCTAACAAGTTTTCGGAAGGCATGTGAAGTCCGCCAACTCGCACTAGGCCAGCGCGGTGGACTATGGCCTGATCCCCCTGCAGTGCCCAGCAGTGGGACGTTAAAAAGGGCTGATGATGATGATGAAGCAATGGCGTTAATATGGAAAATAAAATATAGAATATTGATTATTGGTTATTATGGTTTAACTAAACAGAAGTAGTTTATGAAAATACTAAGTTACTTACAATCCTTGTAATACTAACGTCTTTATCTTCCATTAAGACTATCCTATCCATTTATAGTTTTATCTTATGCTTCTACTGTTTAATCCATTACTCCTATAATGTTGCGATGTGTTTTTCATGATAATGGTATATTTTATTTCGGTATAAAGCAGTTCATGTCACTCAAGATGTCCATTTTCATTTATAGTTTCCATTGTCGTTTTTTTGTTTTGTCATAGAATAACAAACAAACACAGTTTCATAAATTATAATATTTAATATGAACCGGGATGAAGAGAGTTGAAGATGTGTACAGTCTAGCCCTGAACAAAGAAGAATTTAGGAAAAATAATGTGGACTTCAGTATTGGAGAGGCACTTAAATTATAAGCAACATTGTTTTGTTTAAAAAAATTGTATACCTAAATAAATTTTGAAACTTACGAAAATTTAACATTTTACAAAGAAGAAAATATTAAGAAATAAGAAACAAAACACGTAACACTATCTTCACCTGAGCCGCCCAGACGTGACCGTTAAAGAAAAAGGGGCGAAGTCTCGGAAGCGTTCTCTGATAAGCCACCATAATGGCGCCCGCTGATAACGCGCCCGCCTTTTTCTCCCGCCAAAATACCGCGCCATTGTCACACAGGCTACAGTACAAAGCCATTCTGCCAGCACAATGCCGGTTCTACACGAAATGCCCATAAATTTTTTATACTGAATTTACACCTTTATATCATTTTTGTACACATTTTTATTATAATTACATGATAGTACATTATAAGTCATTTGAAATTTACCTCCTACTAAAGTGAATCCATTTGGAGGTTTCTTGTTATCAGATTACGTATATTTAAATTAATTATTGTTATGAAATATCAATTTAAATTTTACTTAGAAGATGTATTTGCTTTAATATATAATACTTTCGTTTACCATACAAAATAATTATGCCTAGTAAAATAAAATATCTTATATTTAATTTTCGTATATTCACACCTTAATATAATTTTTAATAATATTTCGTAACGTCGTATATTAATTTTCATCGAAATCACATCATAATAAAGTGCCTTATAATGAACTAGATGCTTCATAAAATATTTATTAAAATATTAACATACTCGAGTGGCTAAATTGAGATTTTAATAAAATTTTAATTGACACATATTAGGTTTTTCAAGTAAATTACAAAGGAGGCGCGCCTTCACCTCACCCCGAACATTAGCGGCCGGGGGTGGGAGCGCGACAAATTTTTGTTTTTCTCTCGTGGTTGAGAGAGCGAGTTTGTTCCTTAGGTTAGAGAGAGACGAATGTACATGCACACATTGCCTTTGTTAAAGAGCAAAAATAATAGAGAGAACGGTCGTTTATCTCTTTTTATAGCTGGAGCGGTATCTTGCCTCCGCTATTATGGAAGACAATTTTGGCGCGAAAGAAAACTGCTTATTACTCCTTATTCTTGGGAGCGGTTACGTACGTTTTATACTGGAATGGAGTCGGGATAGCATTTTAAAGTAGGGTAAACCCTACTGGTATTGCTTTTCAATATTTTTGATTGTTTATTTTTAAATTATTTTTAAATGGACTTACTTGGATTGGTGAAACGTTAAGCTAACAAAAACAACTTAGAAATTTAAGTTTATGTTATGTCATTTCATATGCATAGATATTTTGTGAGTTATTGTACACAGTAAGGAGAGACTATAAAAAATTTAATATTTATAGGTTTAAAAAGGTAGGTACACCCTTGACCACATTTCTTAATGTACGTGTGTAAGAATGATTATTTGCCATTACATAAATCATGACTTAAGACAATCATCCTCAACTTAATAAGAAAAACATTAAGAAGCGATGTAAAATCGATGCAAAATTCGAGATCAAAATCGTATTTTAAATGAAAACAATTTACGACGTAATCCATTGTTATATCTACATTCAATTCGTAAAACGACCGAGGATTAGACCCGCGACGAATAACGTTAAGTATTTATTTATCACTTAATCTAAGATCAACGGACATACAGCGAAAATTATACGCTTTGTTGGGGCGGCGTGTTTATTTTGTGGGAGAGATAATTGTTTGGGGTTGCGGTGTTAACTGTTGAGTTCTGTTGACTGATCTAGTATTAATTTTTATTCTATAGAAGATAAAGAAAATACGCTTGCATAGTAGGTACTTCAATCAAAAGTAGGCGATGTGTTATTTTATAATAGAAGCTATCTCTATGACGAATTTTCTTTAATTACAGTATAGTGTGAATAACTAACAAAAAAAAAACAGCCACAACCACATCTTTAAATGCGGTATGTAGTCAGAACTTTAACTTCACATGTCTTTCGACAGCTTGCTTAGTTCGCCGACTTTCAAATATTGCTTATAAGTACCTTGTTTTCCTCCACTGTAAGGCCACGTTAGAAAAAATCCGCCCATGAAAATATCGGAGTGGACCTAGTAAGTGTGGCCGCTGCACTTAGTTTTTCGAGCGAGGTCATCACTACTGGACTATATACAGTACTGTAGACTATAGTGCAACAGTGGGCATTTTTTATACGTAATGCCTTATAAATTTAAAATGTTATATTTAAAATATTTTAAACTGAAAAAATCTTACTTTATTTGCTTGTAGTTGAATTCAATCCAATCCAGATTGAATAATACTTTCTAGCTTCTACTTTCTATTATCTTTGTATAATTACAAAAATTATGTCATTTTTTAAGCTATCGTAACAAGCGAAGCCATGGTAAAATGTAAGTATATTAATTACTTTATTTCTTCAACTTCATACCAAGCTTGTTGACACGTTCAAGGGCTATCTGCAATAAGGCATTTACTCGCAATTTATTCCACAGTCAACTTTTTAAACCCAATAATCTCGATTCTAACACTGTTTACTTATTTAAATTAATCGTTTAATTTATTATTATACCCCAGATTGGACTAGAGTTTGGTAAGCAGACGATTTCTAGCAAATACAAATAAATAATTACTTTTACCGCAATTGACATAATAATGTAAAATCTTATATTATGTTTTAAAATTTACTTATGTACTAAGTATTATTATTAAATTGAACTCTTACATTAAAAAAGCCTCAGAGTAAAAAATATGGCTATATCAATAGATATTTGGTTGACTTTTGTTTGCCTTTGTTTATAATAATAATAATAATATATTCTTTATTCAAGTGACCAGTGACTCATTATGGTTAGTAAACAAATATTTCTTAGAGACTAGGTTAGTTATATTATTACATTTTTTTTTGTTTTAAATAAATATTTACAATACACACGAATCATCGCTGCACCATTCCGTTAGCAACGGCACAGCAACGATTCAAGTATATGCAATCCAATCTGTTAGATAACATGCTCAGAATGCTGTTGGCACTGCCCCGTACCCTACGCACCAGAGACCCACATCTTTTTCTCATGAGGGCGTAAAAATCAAACTTAATCAGTTTAATGATTACAATTATAAATTCAAATAGATATATTAATAATTAGTTAGTACGGGCCTCTCAATATGAGGACTGAGGAGTGACCCTCCTTCGCCAACAGTCCTCTACGTTACCTAGTACCTATATTTGTTAGTGGGCATCGTACTTCTTGAAAACTGTTCACTGAAAATTACAAAAATAAGCACCCAAGTGTGAACATGTATCACTTGGCTTTCCCATCGTCACTACTGGTTGTTACCTACAATACTTATACATAATACTTACAGATTATTGTTGTATACTGTACATATTATTTGTTCAACTAAAAACTATATCAAAACAATTCCATCAACAACTTGATTTCAATTGACAAAAAGGTCACATAATAAAATCTATCCTGAAATATCGGCCCGCTTCCCGACGAAGAATGTGAAACATAAATAAACGCAGTAAATAAGAGTAAAATATTGAAAACTGTCATGGTGGGCAGAAAGGCGCGCGAAACTGAATATCCTCAGGTTTCCGGTCGCCCGCGCGCCAAAATGGCAGAACGGATATTCGTATCGACTATGCCATAGTGCAGTGAATAAACCACTATACATAGACAATGTGTGACAAAAGTATTGAGAATGTTTTGCTTATTATTTGCTTATCAATTAATAGTTTATGCATACGCGACAGAGTAGTAGTAGGTAGTTTTTTAATACTCACTACTATGTTATGTCATATTCAGCTTGTGACAATATTATGCGAAAATTGAACCTACGACCTTTGACTTGGGAGACATACATGATACAAGGCGGTAAGGCATACACTAGGATAGGGATATTACTACTTCTTTACAACACAGAAATAATAAGTATTAGGTAATATGTAATTCTAATAATTAAATATAAATAGTTTTAGATATTGCTGCTTATAATCATTTTTAAAATAATTCTAACATTATATCTTTTAATATCTACTTTAAACGTTAAAACAAATCAGTCGAAGTTAGTGCTTAGCCTTAGCGGGTAGGTGCATGGTTCACCCCTATCAGCTGCGGTCATATCGATTTCTTTCCCTTTCTTTTTCTGACCAGCAAGCAACAAGCTTTTTATTCTTATTTGTGTCTATTCAAAGCTGGTCTATCCAAATATCGTTTGGATGAAAATCCCGTGTGAGAAGATTATGCTCAAAGTTTGATGAGAGCGACGAAATTTTAATTAAAAACGCGACTGAGAACTTTAAATGAAGATTTTATGCCTTATGCAATATACATATTACTGTTTCAGAAAAAAACAAAGTATTATTTATGACCCATTTGGTGTCCGGAGGGGAGCGCGGAAGATTTGAAATTGGAACCAAATAGGCGTTAAATGGCGGCGTGCGCTGTCATAACGTCATTTGGCGTTCATCAACGGGCGAAACAGCATCTCCGTTTGGTGCACGTTTTATTAGCGTAAGGAATAGCGGGGCACAGTGACTCGGAAATTCAGATTTGCATCAGCGAATATAGCGGTGATTGCATTTTCTTTGCAACTACGCCGTCATTTAATTTGCCTTAGAGGCTTAGACAGCTTGGTCTCGGTAAATTGTGCCTGACTGTTAGTTACGGTGCACTATAAATTAAATGGCCTGCACCATATTGAATTATGATCCTGTCAAGTTTATATGCATGGCCTAATTTCATTCTGGGCAACAGAATATGGACTAAACTGGACACAATATTGATTCATTTATATATATTCACATTATTTATTTTACATCACGCAACGGATTTTAATACGGTTTTCGCAAGAGGTACCTATATGTCAATTTAAATTTTTATTTTATAGACTCTTTTCAAAAAACATACTGTATTTTCATTAACGTGTGTTTTCATTTATTTGTGGAAATTATTCACTTTAATAGGCTAAGCAGATCAGTATAAACAAGTTTTCTTACCTCGATAAAACGAATGGTAGACCAACCTAACCTCTATGTAACGAAACTTATTGTAACGAAACTTATTGTAACAAATTACTTGATAATATTATAACGAACACTAATATTGTTTTGTTATTATTGTGTTACAATATTTAATTTTGGCAAGACGAGTTATTAGTCATATAATCTCGATTTTTTAGTTATATAATTTATAGTTTTTTTTATTTTTATACTCTATATTTAATACTATTATATTTTATCGCTAATTTGACATTACAATCAATAACTAACAAACCTCAATTATATTCACACTTCATAAATTACGACAATCTTAGGAATTATTGAACAATGTATTTTTCCGACCATGCGCGATCCCCGCTCTATTTAATGGATTAGAATAATATTACTTGAATGATCAGGTACACTTAGTTAATATTAAGATGTATAAATACTAAACAAAATAAAATCAGTCTAGACGATTTATTGTTATTTCAATCATATTTGGCAGTAAATAGCTTTTGAAATAGAATTACTATTGGCATCATAAAGTCGAGATCCATCAGCCAAGCCATCATTCAACGTTCCACATATCGCGTACCGTTTACTTATAAATTTCATTTCGATTCAATCGATTCTTTGCTTTCAATCCCCTGTAAATCAACCTTTCGCGTTCGGAGCTTCAATTTAGTACGCTTTAGTGCACGTGATAAATGTTATTCTTTAATAATTTTCAGGTATTACATTATATATTATTTGTTGACAAATAACCTATAAATATTTGAGTAAGATTCTCGCTTTTATATCAAAATATAAGAAAAAATATTAAAGTTTTACTAAACTAAAAAAAGCGTTCCTTTAAAGAAATGCGCTCCTGAAATGTTATATGAACGCAAACTGAACGGGTTCACTAGAATAATCTAAAAGTTCAACTATTTCGTGTCAACCTTCTGCCTTCATCATCAGATCAGTTTCAAGATACTAAAATATAGCAATTTAACTTAAGTGTATAGAGGCAAAGTTTTAATTTGAAATTACACTGAGAAGTATTTAAATTAATTTCAAAAATTTGACAACATTTTTAGTTGCGTTAGTGCGGTTATAATAAGTAATAAGTATAACCGCATAAAAACCATCGAAATCAATCATCATTTGGCAATTCTATCACTTTAAACAAAAAATAAAAGAAAAAAAACTAACAGGTATATTGACTTGAATGTTTTCTTTAATGATAATAGATTTCAAGCGAAAACCTCTACTCTACGTATTCATAAAATAATATGACTTTATTAATAGAATATTCTTTGTACACAGTTTGTATATGAGTATTGAAAAATTGCTATTCTCTTTGAAGGCAAATAGAAGGCTTCCACGCGGCTGGCCGATTGTCACAAAGCCCGAGCTTATAACCATACGATCCTAATCGGATGAGCGAATAAAAGTCGCGTCCATACTCAGTACATCCCGTTGTACGTCCGAAGATATCGAATATTTTGTTGTTACTTATTTTGTCGAAGAAAAATGGATACTAGTAAAAAATAATGGCCTAAACTTAGCTTGTAGAGCTACAGATTTGAATGTCTTGGATCTGGTCGGAGCAATTAGGTTTAAATCTATAGCTTTCCATTGTCAATAGTAGCCCGAATCGGGAAAGTTGGCGGTGTTACCGACATTTTTATGAGTATGAGAGGGCATCATGCCGCCAGTCTCGCGCGTCCTGGGAAATTTAAGGAAATAGAATAAATAATTAGCATAACAATTAATTTGAACATGATATATATTACTTTGAAAGGAAACAATGGAACCCTGCATGCATACTTAAAAGAAGAGCGATGTTGAAGTTTGAATACAGTACCTACTATTAATAGTTGGGTTTTGGTAATAAGTAGTAATCGTAAGAGTTTTGAATGTTTCAAATACAATGTACTCTAATTTATAACTAAACCAATGTGGTTGTGAAAATCACAATAACTGCTATTGACTCATCGATTTTGTTTACCACAAATGTAATATATGAAGGTATAAATATTTATGGTTAACGAATTAAAAAAATAGTATAAATTATATGGCAAAGAAGATAAAAAACAATACCTTATGAATTTTAGACAACAATCTACTTGTTGTAAGTTATTTTTAATCTATTGAAAAACATTGACGCAAACCATCTCTACCTAAATGTACATACAGGTTATATAAGTACGTAACAAAATTATTTAAAGTATTATAATATTTATAGATAATTTATATTATATATAAATAATTATTTAGGTATACTTATGAAAAGAGCAATCATTGTAACATTATGGCAAACTGAGGCTGTAGAGTCATTTACGTATTTAACCACAACGGCTGAATTAGCTATTGTAAAGTAATTAAAGAATAGTCTGAGCTATTTCATACAAATAGAAAAACATAAAACAGGTGACAAGTAATAAATTGTAGATGTTTCGAAAAAAAAACGAACCGAAAGGATTTTTTTATTAATTAGTGAGATTTTTCATATTAACCATTCCAGTATTTCTTCACATCACTGTGTCACGCTGAATGACGCTATATAAAGTGGCCGGCACGGTTTGCTGCATATGAAAGGGCCTATCTGAACATAAAGCCGTCTCTCCCAGATGGCTTTGAAGAATCCTATGAATGAATTAAAAAAACAGCTCTACGTGTGTTAGATACTTACATACACGATCTATACTTAGTGGGATATTTTAAAATGGATTAGTTTTTGTTTACAGCGTATTATAAACTAGCCATTCGCCCACGTTTCGCTCGGGCTCAAAAATTGTTAATTTTTCTCTACTATATTAAGCATGTATTATAAATTTAAACCTTCCTATTGAAACACTGTACGAGTATCTATTAAAAAAAACTGCATCAAAATCGTTGCGTAGTTAAAGATCTAAGCATACATAGGGACAGACAGACAGCGAGACGACTTAGTTTTATACTATGTAGAATTATGTACAATTTGAATCTTACATAGCTTTTGCTATCAATGTTTAGTGTTTACCGAGGAATAACTTATATTTATTTTGACAATCGACTTGTGGTACACACATACTTTGCCCACTGTGTACCTACATACTACATTTAGATATAAAATATAATGTAAGTTGTATTTTTTGGCAATAAAGTTACCTACTAAATATATTCTATAGGTACAAGTAACTTAAATGTTTTATACCCCACTGACTGTTCTTAATATTTTTTTAAATTTTCAATTCAGTAGGTAATTAACGACCGCCAAAAATGTATGGTTTTTATACATTTATCAGGGATGTGATATTTTACCGCAGTAAAAACCGTACCGTAGGTATACATTGACCCGGGTAAGCCGCTATCATCGTACCAAATTCCATCAAAATCTATCCTGTGGTACTGTGCTTTTAGAAAGACTGGAAGACAGATAGCCAGACTAGAATTCTAGATTTGGCCTCTGTATTCATAAAAATGACTATTTAAATAAGATTATCAAAAAAAATGTAGAGCTTTGATTCTCAATCTATACTAATATTATAAAGCTGAAGAGTTTGTTTATTTATTTGTTCGTTTGTTTGTTTGGTTGAACGCACTAATCTCAGGAATTACTGGTCCGAATTGAAAAATTATTTTTGTGTTGGATAGTTCGTTTATCGAGAAGGACTATATTACAACACGCTACCTATAAGAGCAGAGCATCAATGAAAAATGTTGCAAAAACGGGAGAAAAATATTTCTTTTGATTTTCAGCCTTTAGAACGCGAGTGAAGCCGCGGGAAAGGCTAGTTTATTTATATGTATAGATGACATTTTAAATGAGCTACTTAGTACTAAAATCAAAGAGCAAACAGTAAGCAGAAGTAACAAAACAAAGTAATTGAATCACTCCCACAATTGATAATAAAAGCGAGTTTATTGAATTATAGCGTTTTGCGCCCCGCCATTATGCGAAGAATCGTCACAAACGAACCATTGTTAAGTACACTAGCGTCCATTGTCTGCTGTTATCGCCCCACGTTGGTTTTTGCTATTCTTCATAGCAATGATTTGTAATGCAGATGTGGATTTCGTATTGAGACGTTCAAATTATAATTATTTTTTGAAATTATACAAATTTGTTTTTCACCCTTCATTCTTCGCTAAGTAGTGATGCCTTTTAATACAAGAAATTAACAAAATTCTATAGTGTAATGTTTTATGGTGGAAAAAATGTGTAAATTTTAAATACTCACTGAATTTTATTAATAAAAATTTTCAATGATTATTTTCAGTACCTAGCACTTACATCGTACTCCATTAGTATCGAACTGAAAATATTTAGGTACTGTAAAATATATCTATAGTACAATAACTTAAATAATTATAAGAACACCTAAGTAAGGACTTTATATTCTGATACTTTAATCATTTATTTTTTTAAATATTTTGCGTAATTTATGTATTTCTAAGACACCGTATTTACTAATCAAAGTAAGCCCTCGCAGAGGCTATAAAGAACTAGGCTTTAAAATTGACATATTCATAATTTGTAAGATCAACTTACATTCGTTATTGACTCGACCTCGCGCCCTTACAAAAACGTTATCGCTATATTTATTCAGTTTTTATTTTCACTGCGACACCTAGACAAACATTGCTATAGGTTCTGTATTATTTACCATCTTATCCTATACATGATAAGGTTGAAATTCGGGTAAAAATTTCTTTTGTGATTGAAAATGTAATGTGGTCTTTTATATCCAGAGTCGGAGCGGAAATAAGCTTCTTTGTGACACTATCGCATCGGATCGTCAACCGCTTCCTTTCCAAAGATTATTGTAGACGTAAGTGCAAATAAAACTTATCAAAGTTTTGTGACTTTAGCCCATACTGAATGTGTGACAATGGGATTTTTTGCAAGTAATTAGCGTTTTCAAAGAAAGTAGGTAGGTACTGTACTGTACGCCACGGTAGGTGCTATGTCCAATATGCTTGGAGGAAAAGGTTTTGGATAGAAGAAGTAGAGTAAAAATTAATGTATGAAGTTTGCCTATCTATTATCTAATATCACATTTGCTTCCTATAAATTAAGGGAATGGTAGTGAAACTGTTACAATTGACTGTCTTAAGGAGACTGTAATTTATATTATGTACGTATGTTCTTATGCTGGTTTTGGGTCCTTTATCATATTGTATGTAACTGTGATCGCCAGCTGTTTTTGTAACTATATTTTTAATAATTTCATATACTTCACGTCACATTATTCTTTTATAATTTTTTTATTATACTACGGACTACCCTCGTTCCGCACAGGTTCCTCACTTAAAAGTAACCTACTTATGTGTTATTATATGAAATTATTAATCCGCTTTACTTTGCAAACTTTTAATACTTTTAAAATTATAGTATACACAATTTAAATTATTGAATTATTCCTCAGGGCCTACAAGTGTGATATGTATTTATATTAAACAAACTACGAGGGATCACTGTATGTAGAGTTGTCATTATAGTGTTTCACAGTTTTAATTCTAATTAATCATATGAAAAGTATCGTATCAAATGAAAAGTGTCGTATCATGTCAGTGACAATTATCTGAATAATACCAATAACAAATAATTTATGGTAATGTAACCATGACGGGGCTTTCAACAAAGCTACCATGGATATAATAGACACTTTTATATTATACGAAGCTTTTATATATTGGGTATATACAAAATAGTACAAAAAATGAAGAAACACACAGGTTTCAACATAGTTTTAATCAGTTTTCCTAGTTTTTTTATATAAAAAATATTTATTAATGAAGTTCTAAGCATACAAAAATGATTAGGCTATAGTCCACCACGTTGGCCAAATGCGAGTTGGCGCACTTCGCAGTTCACATATCTTTCGAAAACTTGCTAAATTCTCTCAAACATGTAAGTTTCTTCACAAGATTTTATCATATCGTAAGGACCAGTAGTAATCATGTTAGAAATGATTCGTACATGAAAAAAAGAGGTACGGGACAGGGATTTAAACATACCTACATCACTCTGTTTCTCAAGTGAAAAAAACTAAGAATATTCCACTTATTAATTAATTTTCTATATCTGAAACCATGGAGTCGAAGTGCTGAAAACTTCTAAAAATATATATCAAACAATAGGGTTGTTTTGATTCAGGAAGAAAAAGTATTCACAGTTTCTTAATATAAAGGCAGGAGCTGTTGTACAGCAGAATTTTAATTTATTTTTATTAAATAAAGATTAACTTTCAATTAATTTTTGATTAATGTTTTTGTAATTCATTAACAACTAATGACAAAATGCACTAATTGAAACAATGCTAAAATAAAGGGAATTGTAAATCTATCATTCGCCTACATAACATCTAATAGCACCTATAATACTCACATAAACTCTACAATAAAGCCCTTTCAGCCATCTTGTCCCAATCAACTTACCAAAACTTCTTCCAAACAACAAAAAACTGTCCAACAAAGGTGTCATCGCGCCCGGGGCGATCCATAATGGCAATTTTTCGCATCCAGCCTGTGAATGCGATGAATGCTAGATGTCGCGTAAACGGGTCGCGGCGTGCAAATTTAACTCCTTTGTGTCGCGAAGCCGTGCGTGCCCAGCATTCGATACTAGCTCTGATTACCACGAGGGTATTTTGCAAACACGTTTCGTTTATATGTATGTACGTCTTTTTAGGTTTTTAGGGGTTATTTAAATATATAGGGATTTCTTTTGGGGATTTTTTGTAATTGGGATTTTAGTTAACTTGTTTATTATTTATAATTTTTTGTTATATTTATATTTTACAAATATGTTGGAATTACTTTGCTTTGTATTTATTAAATTTGGTTATCCTTTACATACTGTTGTATGTTTTAAGTAAAAAAGCTATTAATAAATTTTCATTTACTAAAAGCAGTAAGTAAATATATTATACCAACTTATTTTTCAATATTTCTGCATATGAACTGTAGGTACCTCACAGCACTCTCAGTTTGTTTCGCAGGAACAACTGTTTTAATTTTTTTAATAAAAATAAGGTTTAATTGAATTTAATTAAACTTAATTAATAGATATATTCGTACTAAATTTTAGTTCTTTTTACTGGTATTCTGTAGGTATAAAACTACCTACTACTAATATTGATCGTCTGTCACGTCACGTATCTCCTTTCAATCACGGTATATCTGAAGTGACTTTGTAAAGTTATTTGTTTGTAGGCCGCGCCCCGGGCGGACTATGGCGACGGAATCTGAATGATACTGAGTAAAACTAAGCCCGTTCTTTTGCTGGTTTATATGAGGATTAGGCTGTTTAAAAGGCATTGTAAATGAAATATAATATATTAATATCATATTATAAATGAAACTATCTTTTCGGATTTTGTCGCGGATTTATTATGATTTTTGGTTCCCGACGTTTCGAATGCTTTACAGCAATCATGGTCACGGGAGAGACTAAGGTATTAGACGTCTCAGGGGGTTATATACTTGTTACAGACAGTGCCTACCCACAATTTTTTACAAATATTCAAAAATTTTGAATATTTGTAAAAATAAAAAGAAAAACCGAAAAGATAGTTTCATTTATAATGTCAAACATTCGCGTAAACCTAAGAAAGTATTAATATCATATTGTTTATATGTTTTTGTTCTTTAATATGTTTATCTAATAGTAGGCAAAACTTTGTTCGATATATTATATTTAAGTTAGACTTTCTTAAACAGTGATAATTTTTTTAATTTTTTATGGTGATGTTACGTCGAGCAATGACTATTTTTTAAACCACAACAAATTATTTTGAATATTAATTTTGAATATACTTTATTTGAATATTAGGTACTGTTTTTGAAAATTATGTACATTTCATAAGTCAACTAATAAAAGTGTCAAAATTTAGAATATAAGGATTTACCCAAATATTTATAATATACTTTTAGTATTACCTATAATAAATCAAAAAGAAAACCTTGAAATAGGCTATTTTTAAGCAACTTCAGAGACGCTTCATTACTAAATAACTCAGGAAAATAAGGTTTAAATTTCATTTCATAAAGATCTCCCATCACTTTGAACTTGTAGATAGAAATGAATCGTTCATTTTTTCTACAATTTACATTTTTCGTATTAAAAAGAATAAGAAATTTTATAGACTTGTCTTTAATCTTAGAAATAACTTATAAATAAAAAATGTACCTACATTTTCAAATAAAGTAATTAAAACAAATAAAAAGTTATTGCATTTTTTTGTAAACTTTGGATAGTATTGCATATTCTTTTAGTTAAACGTACCTAGTAATAAAGTTCGTGTACTTCTAACTTTGGTCTTCTTGATTAATAAATCATGTGAAATATAAAAAAATGGTGTTTCTAACCATTATTTTCTTTGAAATTTATTACTTTGTGCACTGGACATGCATGGAAAAATTACCCTTAACTTTCATATAGTACAGTATTATTAAAAACAATATGTATTCTTCATCAATATGGAAGATGGTCAATCATAAAATGCATACTGAATGTCCAATATTCGGGTAAGCGGGCAAATGACAGCGATCGAAGCAAATCACAGTCATTGTGATCGCACATCCGTGCCTCGGATTTACATGAAATTGTTTCACATCACATACGATATTATACGTTGAATAGTTTATTTAACTTTCCATACAAACAAAAAAATTAAGGAAACGCGTTTGATTTTAAATTATGGTCCTATTTGATCGACTTCAAAAACAAATAGGGTACTTATTTCTAGTGCATCTTTTTGTTTAACAATTGTTAGTAAATCTGTTTTTTATTGACGGAATAATTATTGTAAAAGTAAGGGCACTTTTTAGTAATTTAAGTGTATCTACTTATTGTGATATCGCCTCTTCACCGCAACTTTTTTCTTCTGAGTAGTAGAGTTGGTTTCTAAGTCTTTTATTTTGCTACACGATTCTTGAAAACCTTATCTGAAATCATTTTCATTTTCATAAAGCTTTCATTTGAATCACATTAATAGTATAATTTTCATAGTAAATTACATTTATTCCATATAGTAGGTAGTCAGAAATTCTGCGCTACCTTCATGCTTAGACGTGCTCAGCCATTTTTGTTGATAAGTTTTCATATCATACGCATTTTTAACATTTTTTCGTTTTAATATTATTTGTTATAAGAGCTTCAATAGACTACAAAATATATTATTGAACATTTTTGAGATCATGGTTTCGTCCAGACTCTCCAGTTACGATTCATATCTAGTACGGGTGTTAATATGATGTATATTTGATGAGATAGTGGTAGCCTAGTGGTACTGTATTGGCTTGAGACTGAGTGCAGCGAGTTCACTGAAGTATGGGTCGCGTATTTCTAACATTTACATATGCAAATTTCGCCTGATTACTCTCGTATTAAAGAGAAGTCCATTCTTAAATGGAGGAAGTTGAAAAGCGAACGTAACTTATATTTGAAGATTATTAAATAAAAACAATCCAGTATATAATGCAAAGTAAATACTATAAAGAAAAACAAAAATGGCGCAATTGTGTGAATACCTCTAACCACAACCGCTTACACATAAAAGCTTCTATTTAGCTTACATACGTACGTAAATATTGTCAAAATGCAATATATTATAATTAATTGACCGATGAAATATCGTGTTTGAAATATTATTATAAACAGATATTAACGTTATTACGGTGTAAATTTCAATTTGTCCGTCTGTGACCGCGGGCGATTTCAATTAGAGCGGCAGATTTACTCGCTTTACTGTTCTATTTTTTAATCTCACTTCAGTTATATCTTAAATGTTATTATTTGTAATTACGTTTGCGAAAACTTTCATGTAAATGTTTTAGTAGACTTAGTTGTTCATTTATATAATTGTTATTAAAATAGAACAAATCAAATCATGATATACTTTATTCAAAAATAGTAATTATTAAGTAATTTTGTTAGGAAAGTAAAATAGAAGGGTGGTGGAAAAGAAGAACAGATAAAGAAACTTCGTGAGGAAACTCTTGACCAGCGTGCCCAACAGTAGAACGTTAAATAAATTGCTAAATATTTCAAATGTAGACGTATTTATATTTAGCAGTAGGTAGTTATAATACTTTGCTTGCTAGTATCACATATAACATATTCATACGAACGTATTGTAAAATCTATACATCTATTCATATAAATAAAATTGAAGTGTCTTTTTTAAAATTCAAATTAACAGCTTTTCACTAAATGTGTATGAAAGTATATACGGTACTAACATCAAAAATCAAATTTTAAATTATTTTCTATCTGTTTGTCAGTCCGTCTGTCTGTCTGCTTGTTCCAACTAACCTCTGAAACGACTGGACCGTTTCTGACGGAAGTTTCATTCGCAGATAGCTAATATTATAAGGGGTAACTTAGGCTACTTTTATTTTAGAAATAATAATAAATCGCTAAAAGTCTTTAAAACTCGCTTGAAAGAGTTTTATCTGAATCAAACAACATAATTTTCTTATTTTATTTTGGATATACCTATGCATGTATGTAGGCACGTATGTATGTATTTATGTATTTATGTATGTTATGTGTATGTATGTATGTATGTATGCGTATGTATGTATATATGTATGTATGTACGTTTGTAATTTGCACTGCACCTTTTTCTTGATAACTATGTCCTTCTCACGCTCAAGGGTTTCTGGAAGAAATCTCTTAAAGAGATAAGTCACCCGTTGTACACAATGTCTCCGCTTCATTTATGTATTTTTCTTTTTCTTTTGTGTGGTACATAAATAAATAAATAAATAAATAAATAAAATAATAAAGTCTTTGTATCGTATCTATTTATATCTTAATATAAAAGTTTTACAGTAAATATCTATATTTGTATATATTGTAAGAAGTTTTATATAAATCAGGTTATCCCTAGAACCCAGGGTGTAATAAAAGCGATCGCTCGCCACCTCTACAATTAGACGCTAAAGGGTGTTTGTTTGAAGGGAGTAAACTAGAGTGGCCATATTCGAATGATATTGAATTAAATACTTACTTTGTGATTCATCTACACGCATTTTTATATCACTATAAGTTCAAAATTCGACCATAATACTTTTTTTCATAACACTAAAGTTCTGCTAGCTGTAAAAAAAATAATAAAAAAAAACTAAAGGACAGAGGAGAAAAAGTTATTAACCTGTCTGGTGTTATAGGTATATTAGCGACTCACCCTCGCTACGCTCTGGTCTCCTCTGTATCGAGCGAGAGCGAAGCCGCGAGTTCCACTAGTGTATTATACATATAAACCTTACTCTTGAATCACTCTATCTATTATAAAAACTGTATCAAAATCCGTTGCGTAGTTTTAAATAAACATACATAGGGACATACAGACAGCGGTAAGCAACTTTGTTTTTAAATACCTACTATGTAGAGATGCCGAGAAAAGCGTATTAATTGTCGTTTCATTACAAGAAAATTTTTAAACATTTTAAAAACAAAAAAAGTTATTGATCAATTTTGAAAATTTTCTTATATAAATAAATTAAATTTTTTATAAGAAAATTTCAAATAGTCCTCACTAACATACATCATGGTGCCCCTACAACAGGGTGCGACCTGCCGCAGGCGTCATCGCTAATCGCGCTAAGCGGGACCGAAGCGAGCACTACATAAACTGCGATTATTGTTTTTTTATCGGGAACAATAAAATTTTGATGAGAAGTCAAGTGACTTCGTAGTTATTATAAAGAGGTAGCAAGTTATTGCGTTTGAATATTTTTTTTTGCGATGATTTATTTATGGAGAATATTAAATATAATCTTAAATAGTAAATTTTATATCATCTGAGAGCCCTAACAAATTTTATAACATTAAGAGTAGTTATATCAAAATGCCCAGTAAATATATCCCATGTGGTTTATACTTATTTGATATTTAAAAATAATTTCTTAACTTATAGTGCACTAATATATGTCACTAAAAACGTTGCTTAGAAGAGAGTGCTCTAATCTAGAGTGCTTATACTCTTATTCTGAAGAGTAATCAATAAGTAATTACATTAACTTTAATATTTTACTATTAATTTTGGGGTTTCAAGAACTACTATGAATCCTGAGCACAATTTGTTAAATATTATTTATATAGTACTTACACCATTTCCATGGCTTAAATTAAAAAAAAATCATAATGGAAACATTATTTGTCCTATAAATAAAACAAAAAGCAAAGACAAATAAGGCTAAATACTACAAAGAAATAAAATAATTTTGATATTTAATGTATATTTTAACTGAGAAAATTTCTCTATACGGTATTTTAAGCCAAAAATTTTTCCTTAACATTTTTTATTTTATATATCATACTTAACATATTCTTATCATGTAGAAGAATGTTATAAGCAGTTGCACAGTATCGCCTTGCACAATTATTTTTTATAGTTGCTTCAGTTAAGTTTAGTTGAATTTATCTAATTAGTACTAGATATATCAAAAATAACTTAAATCTGTGTTACGTTTCAAAAAAATCATTTAAGTTTTCCATCTAATACTGTAACAAAAGTGTACAGCAGCCCTTATATTAGATATTATTTCTTTTATCCAAACATCTGCCCTATTATGCAGTGTTTATTCAATAATCGAGTGTGGATTACGTCCCCGTTGTTTCAGCGCGAGTGACTGCTCGAGAGGCTCTCGAGATCCTCTCATTTAGTGTGCACATGTCGCTTTCTGTTAACAGTTTTAGTTTTAGTGGCACTACAAAAGAGTGTAATATCGTAAAAAATATTTCATTCGAAGATATTTTTAGTATGGCGTTACTTCTTATGTATGGCGTCACTAGTAAGTATATTGAAATGAAAATTATACTATGTCACCCATAATAATAATAATAATAAAAGCCTTTATTCACTGACCATTACAATTTCTTTTTTACATTTGTCTTTTAAAGAAAATTACCAATATTTAAATTTATTTTTTTTTCGAAAACTAACATGTTGTTCAGCAACCAGTTTGTTGATCAGGTTGTCCTTCGACATAGGCCTCCCCTATTTCCTTCCATATATTTTCTGTTTCTAGCTATCCTTCTCCATCCTTTTGGTAAATCATCTTCCCATCTTTTAATTTGACGTCCTTTTTGTCTTTTCCCATTCCTAGGGTACCATTGCATTACCTCTTTTGTCCATTTTTCTATATTTGTTCTGATTATGTGACCGGTCCAATTCCACTTAAGTTTCCTTATTGTTTTTAAAACATCGTTTACTTTTGTCCTTTTCCTTATTTCTGAAATCGTCCACCTGTCCCGTAGCCTTATATTTAGCATGCTTCGCTCCATACTACGCTGGCATACTATAAGTTTCTGGTTATTGACATATTTTGTAGCCGGCCATAAACTATGTGTTAACTAGGAATCATTATCTACTGGCTGGTTGTTAAAGAAAAAACTTTATAATATAAAAATGGGGGAAAAAGATCTCAAATATTATTGAGGACACGTTTTCATTCATGAAATTAGTTAGTTTCAATAAGTGTTTTTACTTCCAATCTAATCTACAAGACATTACAACATATTTTACAAGGTTTAAAAGCCATAGTCTTTAATAAAAAACTATTTTTATCCAGCTTATTATCAATCTATTGATACATCTATTATTGGATTATTTCTTTTATGACTAACCAAACAAATGCATGGAGGACTTTGTTGAGAGATACAAGTGCCTCTCGTAGCTTACACATGTCACTTTCTTACAGTAATTTTTGTTATATAAATAGTTTTTACAATTTTCATCTGTTTGTGATCGCATAGCGAGAAATTCACCGGACACATTCTGATAAAATTTAGTATAATGACAGTTCGTTATTTGGGCAACATATAAGATATTTTTTACTGCGGAAAATATTACATCCCTGAGAAATCTACTCCAATCTTTAAGACGTACCTAAGGAACTAGCCAGAGTAAATAGAGAATGAGTCACTCTGTAATATCATTCATTTTACGAAGTAGCAGTAGGCTGGTACTGGACTAATCCTTGGAGAAAGAAAACACGAGACGAAAATAACCCTTCTGTATAAGTATTTTACAAAGTAGATTTTTTTTACGAGTTTTACGTTTATCAACATTTATTTTTATTTATATACATTAAACATGGTAAAATAAAACACAGAATATCATAATATTCTTTTAATTAAAACTTAAAACTTGGTACAAAAAGTAGAAAACTTAAAATATCGGCGCTCTATCGCTCTACGCGAAGAGACATTTAGATATACAGCCATGTTAAAACAACGAACCTATTACCACTAACAATAACATATAACAAAAACAAATCTTACAATTTTACTTCTCAGACTAAGGAAACATATAGACGGAATGCTTAGAACTAAATGTAAAAAGCCTAACGATAATATTAAAAAAATAGATATTACGATGCTTTATAATATTACTAGAATTGTCATCGCTATGATCGGTAAATGAATGTTAAAAAATTGCGTGAAATATTTATTTAATTTATCTCTTTTCCAAGAGGAAGAAGAGTAATGTTATAATATCTCCCTTTGAAAATAAATTTTCCATATAATTCTTTAGTCTGAGTATTACTTATAGATAAATACAATTCGAGTAAAAATTAATATAAATTAGTCTTAGAACTTTTAATTTAATCTGCGGTTTGTCTTTAAAAGTTTATTTATACGATGTCTGTTATAATTTCGATTACAAAAAGTATAGTAATGTATCGATTAATCGGTAAACAGATTGTATAAAATATCATGAGTGTAATGTTTAAAACATAATCAAAATTAAAAAAATATTATAGAAAGTAGACTCCAGAGAAAGATACGTTTAATATCGTATTGTGTTATAATCATAACAAGATTAAAATAAAAAATACATTTCTTGTAGGCTTTTCTTGATTTGGATCAAATCAAGAAAAGCCATCAAATCTCATGTTTTCTATCTGCCACATAAATAAATGTTTTTATTTTTGAAAGTAAGTTTTATACTGCTATTGACAGCTTTAGGGGTATGGTGTGGATGAGCCTTATATTTAGTATAACAAGAGCAACTTTGAGTGAATATTTCACTTTCACATACATGTGTAGGTGATGATTGTAAGTTTAATGTGCTTGAAAATATAAACAGTAATTGAAATAAAAAAAATACTCGAAAAAATCGAGATTTAATATTTATAATAAAATAACATAAGCAATTAACTTGTATTAAATCTAATATTTTGTCATACCTCGCTCTCTATCAAACATAAAGCCAATTATAGACAACAAATAATTAAATTACATATAAATACAAAAACTTGTTGATGTAATATAAAAATAACATAGAATCGATTCAGAAATGATGAAATTGATGATTAAAAAAAAACTTAATCAGGGACTTGCGATAAATTTCTCAAATTTAGATGTTATGTACTATTGTGATATAATTTTTCTAATTAAAAAATGTATATATAAAGTCAAATGGTTTGTTTGTCAAGTGCAAACAGAAATTTATATCTGAAAACATAGAGTTCACGGGTTCAATGCCTTAATGTAATACGACATTGATATCAGCTGGACCCTTATTAAAATTTATTTTAGTTACAGGAGTTAGGAAATTCATCACCAAATCTCCGGAAAAAACTAAGGTTATTTCACAAATTGACATAACAATGTTTTCCCTAACTAATGTCTAAGTACATTTTGATAAAACTATGATATGTTATCTATTCGAGTTACCTCAAGAATTTACATTGCACTAGTGGGAATTGCACAGAACTATTTTACAAGTATATAGTATTTACAATTAGAATATACAAAATAAAAAAATTGTAGGTTAAAAAAGGAAGACGAAATAACAGTGTCTGAATTATTTTTAACCACATTTAGAGAAATTCCTAACGATATTTACATTAAATTGGGTATATTTCTAGCTTAAAAGTTAAAACAAATCGTTTATTTTTACAATTTAACGATAAATAACATGAGTTATTCTATAAAAAGTAAAATAAAATAATTATAGTGATCTCATTGCACTAACCGGCAAACTTTTCGACGATTCTTCGAACTTTAATATAGCAAGCTTAGTTCATTCGTATTGAAAGACACTAGTACTAAAAACCGCAATTTCTATAGTGGCCAATACACAAGCTCTTAAACCATCACTGAAAATATAAAATCTGTCACCTGATCTGATTAACACCACTTATCACCCAGTTTATATACTGTCAGGAGTGCTATCCCGTTCCGTGGACGTCGAGGGTTGCTCCCAATGCGGGTAAGGCCGCGCCGGGAGCGGGACCGGCCTTCATATAACGTGCTGAGGAGGCTCTTCATCACTTTTCATCAGGACATACGCCACTGGACGTTTGACGTCTGGTGGAGGGGAAGGAGACCGCCGTGGGGGGCAACCGCAAGGGGATAGGGCGCTGTTGTATAATGCTGAACTGTAGAGCGCTCCTCCATATAGTGCCTACGAAGAAAAACAGCTTATGAATGACTGGCCACTAACAATCGCTACGCTAAGGTTCGTCTCGCGAGCCTAATATGTAGTAGCCAACGTGTGTAAGAGTGATGAAAGTATAAACAAACACAACCAAAATTGCATTAATAATAGTTCTGTGCTTTATTATTTAATTTTTAATTAGACATACATTTAATGGAACGAGCTAAATAAAAATAAACAAATATGACTTTTAATTTAAAGTAATATTAATTTCACATTCTCTGTCTTTCGTCTTATCCACATTAAATATAAATGTTAGTAATTAAAAGATATACCTGTAAATGCGCTAGTTCAGCAGCTAACTTTCCATCATCGGACGGTATTTTGAATGGATAAAACGGGTACGGTAGAGGTGGGAAAAGGGCTCTACCCAAATCCGGTTTATCGTGTAACAGATGATGTGGTACCGGAAGCTGTGGTACCGGCTGCGGCAACGGTGTCACCAGTCTTGGTACCGGCGCCATAAGACCGGAAATATTGAAACTGAACTTGGGTTCCTTCTTGACTAGGGCTTTGGGTTTCCGTCGCGGACGATATTTGTAGTCTGGATGTTCTTTCATATGCAGCGCTCTAGATTAAAAAGGATTATTTTTATATTTTCCATTTAAAATTATACACGTTAAAATATATTACGTTTAGGTATATATACATAGTTGCGAGTAAAAAATAACTTTAGTTAAGCCTTATTAGTAACAAGAAGTTTAAAATATACATAACTTGTTATATAAATCCGCGGATTCTATATATTATATAAGTACGATAAGGCTTGATAATATGATGTATCTTATTTTATTATTTTTATATAAGTTTATGGCTTGCAATTAAAACTATTACGCTTCTAATCTCGTCGTACTAACATATTATAATAAATCAAAATCCTATTAGCCCCTACAAATACTTTCTTTCGTTTTATAATCGGATTCATGTATAAGTTTAGCAACAGCGCCACAATGAGACTTCACTGGGCAGAATAACATTATTATTTATGCAATAAAGCGTACAATTGTCGCGAACGCCCGCCGCCCTTAAAACAACAATGTCAATTCAACAATACGCGGATTATTGCATTGTCCCCGTCACAATCGATTGTTATTCCCACCCTGTATATATCACCGAAAACACTCAATCCATTTTAAACCTTAACTCATAGCATTATAGGTTAAAATTGTACATTTTTAACGGTAGATAAGTCATTTAGTGATGTGCAACAGTCGACAGAGCGTCCGATTATGCCAGCTTTGTGATAGAATCGCGATTGTCAGCGAGTCGATTGTAATTATTCGAATGGACTAAGGGATGATAGTTCGTATGAGGTTTTTGAACGCTGTTTGCTGAACGAGCTTCCACAGTATAGGAAAATGGAGATAATCTGCATATTTAAAATAACTAGTTCATAATTGCGGTTTTGTTCGACTGAAAGTGGTATTATTTATGTTCCTTATAATATTTTCTTATATACAATATACAGGTTTGCTTCGTAGGTTTGCCTCGTGGGTGAGAATCTATAAAATATAATTATTTAGTACAGTAAAACATAGAAATAATAAATATTTGAGCTGTAATTTTTCCATAGTTTTAATAAGCTAATAATAGATAACTTTAGAAAAACATTTATTGATTTTTGATTTTGCTAATGTAAAACAAATTCTAAGTCAATGTAATAATAATAAATATTGTTAGCAGGAAAATATGAGTTATTATTCAGAATATCTAATCGGATATTAAGTTCATTCACAAATACTTACATGTTTGTTCAATAAAAAACGTTTTAGAGTTTGACAAAAATCGGGGTCGATGACCGTGCACTATCAATTCCTTCATTACTGTTTGCGGACAAATAAAAAAGATAACAAAACAGCGTATTGAGAAAAAACTATCTTCTCCTTATCGATGTTTTGGTGTAAGAATATTTTTGTATTGAAAAAATGATTATGGTTTGTACTAAATGTTAGCGATTTAGCTTCCTTTTTAGGCTTAGATTTATTTTCATTTACCACTTAATATTACAATCTTCTTCTTACCAACTTTTTCTTACTTTCTATAAATATTACCTATATTAACGGTTTTAACGGTTAGTGTTTTCTCAGAGATGTGATATTTTCTTGCAGTAAAGTAGCCTATAAGTTGACTCTGATAGCCATTTTTCGTCATACCAAATTTCATAATAAATACTGCCCAAGTGGTTTTCTCGTAATGCGGTACAAGAAAGACAGACAAATTTTAAAAACTGTAGTTTCGGCTTCAGTATCGATAGTATTGACTATTTTCAATCGTTTCTACAAAATATTTATTCGTATCAGTAGAATTTTATGATATGAATGTATTGATATATAACTTCTGGAAGAATAATTAATTATACATTAGAAAAAACCGTATCAAATTCGTAGTGTACAGGTAGTAGGTACGTATATAAAAATATCATCAATGAATAGTAATTTAATTTATATTGATTATCGATAATTTAAAATCATTATTAGTGACCTGATATTGTAATTTGTATACATATATCAGTAGAATACAGCGTTTATTCCTATTCTATGGGAAACAACGAAATCAAAATTATCTACCTAGTGGGTACCTACTGCATGAAAAAGATGTATTAAAATTTGAAACTTGTTAAAAAGCGAATATTATAAAAATATGTATGTTTTTTAATATATGAACAATTAACTTTGTTTACTTACCTACTTTTTTATTATGATAAAATATGTTTGCTGTCGTGTTAAAAATTTAACAAATTGAAAAATTACTGTAGATTCACTTTATGTTGTGACAAAAAGTTATATATTATGTAATGAATCATAATAACAATCTTTTACAATTTAATTGATAATATATAAATATAAAACTGACTTGTTTTAATTTAATAATTTCATTTGTAACCCAAAGAAAATAGGTTCTTTATCATTTTTTGGATCAACAGTCTTAATCGAGTTAAGTAAACTACACGATATGAAAGGTCTGTTTGTCGATACTGTTGGTACATATTGGTTTTATTGGAGGTTTTTTAAAGGTGAATTGTATTTGGTTTATTTTAAAGGCAATGTACGTCGATCGTTACGCGTCCGGTACAAGTTTAGTCATTGCTAAAAGGAAATATGTAACCATTTTTCTTTTTCATTTTTCCAAAGACTGATTGCCTTTTAAGTATAATCAGAAATGTTAATTAAATATATAGTTTGTTTGAGATTTTGCACTTAAATTAACTCTATTATTTCTATTTTGGGTGAAATAATTAAATCAAAGGTTTTTATTTCTGGTTCTTTGCAAATTAAAAATACCTTCATGGTGGTATTTTTTAGTTAAAAGCTTTTACTATTCATCACTCATTTTAACTGTCAAGTATATTCAAAATTAGATTAAATTGAGTTCTTTTGTAAAGTAAATAACTCTAAAGTAAAGATAGAACTTGCTGTGTTATTTGTACACAATCTTTAATGTTATGTAATTCACATAAATATTTAAATTTTTATTGAAAAATTGTAAAACTTCATTTTCATAAACATATTTGAATACATATTATTTAAGTTTCATACATAATAATATCTACGTACAATTTTAATCTTTATCCTTGCGGGGTGGGTAGAGAGAGTAATTCTGCATAAACGTGTGGATATGTCTCTATAAAAATTAGTTCGGGAATATATCTTGGCTCATAGCTTACTATGAAAAAAATATTAACATTAAAATTAATAGCAGATCGTTTCATCGGTCGATCGGTCGATCGGTCAAAAACAGATCGTTTATGGGGCAAGGTGTACGCATGTATAATAAAATTCCACAGTCCATATTGAACTTGCCTTTGAGGCAATTTAAATCAAAAATTAAAAGTACGTTGTTGAATAAAGCTTATTACACTATAGCGGAATACCTGGTGGATGTAAATGTGTGGGATTAGTGACTGGTTGTGTCTCACGTAGGATAAATAGATAAATTGTAATACAATATTGTTACCAAATATTTTTTTGAAAAGAGCAACTGTTGAGTTTCTCGCCGGTTCTTCTCAGCAGAACAGCTTTCCGAGCCGGTGGTAGTTTACTCACAGACTTACAGACTGACTTTTAATTTTGATAATGTAAAAATGACGATTCAAAAGAGCTTGTAAAAGTCTATTTGAATAAAGAATATTTTGATTTGATTTGATTTGATTTGATAGCATAAATAAGTATATATAATTAAACTCAAAATTTAATACCTACAAAGATACATAGATAAATAGGAGCTTTAACTCCAAAGTTCACATCAAATCAATAATAGATTCCTATTGGTGAATTACAAAACAGCTTTTATATTATCTTTTATCCGGACAAATTTCGTAGATAACATGAAGACGTTCTTGTTTGCGATTGCATATCGATCAAATAGATGATAAAAAATAAGTATGAATAAACAAACCGCGCCTTACATTGTGTGAGTGTTGACCGATAGTGAAGAGCAAACAGCGTCGAAATTAAGTTCTGGTTGCCCCCAGCTACTAGAACTATTGTCCAGGGAAAAAGAAAATACTATGATGAAGGATGTGGGCAGTGTTTCAATTGGTTTGTTGCTTAGAAGGCAGTGTTGCCATACGTACGGGTAAAAAACATTGTTTTTATTAAATTGGCAAGACAAATAGAGAGAGAGAGAGAGAGACCTAGGCGGGACTAGGTACATTTAAACGTTCAGTAGTTAGATATATCTATAACATTCCTCGATAAACGGTCTATCTAATATAAAATAAAAAAAGGATCAGTAGTTCCTGAGAACGCGCTAAGCGTTTAAACAAACAAACTCTGTCTCTTTATAATATTAGAATAGAAGATAGCAGATTGAAATTACGTTATAAGGAGTTGAACTATTCAGTCATCTAGTCAGCTATTCGTCACTTAAAGTAATATTGTATCTGTATCTATACTAATATTATAAAGCTGAAGAGTTTGTTTGTTTGTTTGGTATTGAACGCGCTAATCTCAGGAACTACTGGTCCGAATTGAAAAATTCTTTTTGTGTTGGCTATTCCGTTTATGCATCAATGAAAAATATTGCAAAAACGGGATATCAATATTTCTTTTGATTTTAAACCTTTAGAACGCGATCAGAGCCGCGGGTCAAGGCTAGTATGTAATATACCAGATATTTTCTAAAGATACAATTTTATTGCTATATCTACCAGCTACCTATTGTATTTTGATAGATGTATAAGTTTTGACCCGAGTGAAGTCAGGTTAAGAGTATAGTTATATAATACAGACGTAAAGTGTATTAATATGGTAGGTATAACATGACTTAGTATAGATTAATTCGAATTAACTCATTGCGCTATTGACAGAAATAAACTCTGTGGCCAAATTAACTTTCAGTCGTCGCCCCTAGCTATTGCTTACTGTGGTGAAGTTCAATATAAACTATTGCTCTAGAAGGTTCTAAAGAAAATCTTGGTCTTTTGTGATGATTCAGTTCATTAAAATAAGCTTATAAGTAGGTATTTAATTACGTAGGCATTTGACTTAAGCGTTTTTTTTTAATTGTTAAATATAAACAGGTGAAAATATCAGGATTATGAAAGCCCAGGCAACAACCAAATTAGAAAGTAGAAACCTCTTCTTTGGTTTGTTAAATAAAATAGGAGTATTTTGGTTTAGTTTTTAGCGTGTATGTAGTGTACCTAGTTTTTAATACATTTAGTACCTACTAGAACAAAATAGGACCTCCCCTGTCTGAATGAGGCGTCGCAGGATCACTAACATACTCAACTACGAAGCCCCGACAGCAGGTCTGCCGAAGCACGACAAAAGTTTGCTTCAATAGTCAGAGAAGTACCTAGCAACCCGCGTATTACAACGCCTACCGAAGTGGGCCAGCTTCTAGTGCATTTTTTGGCTTCGCATTTGGCTAGATTGCCGGACGCTAATGAGACCCACAATCATGATAATGCATGTTATGGGGGAGTGTAGTTAGGACCTAGCCAAAGCAAAAAAATAGGAAAATAAAATAAACAATAACATTACCATATAAAAGAACCTTTTATTGTTTATTAAAGAAGAAGTAAACAGTCCGAATAGTAAAACTGTAACAATATCCCGTTCTAAGTGGAACACAAACGCAAACGCGCGCATATATCCGTATATCTTTTACAAAGAGCTAGACTGAAGGCATAAGCTTGTTTTTATAGCCCTGGCGCGCCCCGATAACGCTCCGCCCTAACAAAGCAAGATATTATGACAATGAGACCAGATAATTGTCTTCGGGGCTTTTTGGATTGATCTGTAACGGTGATTGAGGGCGCAATTAAGGGTTAGTAAACATGTTTTTGGTATATTCTTTAAAATTTGAAGTAAAATTTTGTAACATACATATTTCAATATACGTCCTATCCCTTTTTTAGCGCTCGAAAGACAAGATTAATTTTGTTTCGATGTAGCGCAAACCTATACATAAATACAATATTACCTACATATAACATTACAATCCTACAGTAAGTATGAAAATATTAAAAACAAAGTTATATTAAATTGAAATGTTGGAGTGATCAAAATATATCTACACATTTAATTTAATAAATTGAATTGAATTGAAAATATTACTAGTAAGAATTAGTGCCAGATAAAAATACCTATGTGGTAGATAATTTGTGATTTAATAATAAAATATATTTTTATTTCTATAGTATACTTTGGTGTACAGTGGTAGCCCAGCGGTAACGCGCTCACTTGTATAACCGAGTGATGCAGGTTCCAATTCGGGTCTCGCACCGATGATATTTTCATTTATATCATAGTTACCACTTGTCTAGCGGTGAAGGAAAACATCGTGAGAAAACCTGCATGTCTGAGAAAACCTAACAAGTTTTCGAAAGACATGTGAAGTCCGTCAACAGGCACTAGGCCAGCGCGGTGGACTATGGCCTGATCCCCCTCACACTGAGGGAAGCCCGTGCCCAGCAGTGGGACGTTAAAAAAAGGGCTGATGATAATGATGATAGTATACTTTAAACATTAAAATCTGACACAATAAAGATAACGGGCAAACATCCTTCCACGTATGTATTTGCTTTGTTCTTTTCATCTTCTATCCCCAGCCTCCCTTAACTTAGTAATCTAACCAGTTTTTGTCTCACACTGATAGCTAACAGGTGCGTTGTTGTCAACTGCATTTTAGTTTTGATAAGAAATTAAAATGGTTATAAAGGATCTGATTAAATAGTCGACCTACGTGGGTTGTTTAATTACTTTTTGTAGAGCTGCATCTAATCTTATGTGGATATTGTGACTAATTAAATAATAAAGCTTGACATTCAATGCCATAACTAGGTTGCCTTATATGGAGGTCTATGAAGTATACACGGAGAACTCGAACCTATGACCTTAGTGTAGGAATAGCTAATCCAAACACTGTGCTGGTTTGATACTAAAATACGTATGCTACTGTACAGTTTTTAGCTATTTTGTACCGAGTAGATACTAAATAAAGTATATTTCATTTAAATTCATTAAATCACAATAGCATTTTAATATTTTACATTAAATTATATTATTTAAACGCTATTTTCTTCAAATAAAAAAGTGATATTTTTTGTATGCGAGAGTGTTTATTAGTAAAACCAATTTTATGTTTGGTTCACCGCAATAACCTGCATGCTAAGAATATTTTTTACATAGAGCAAACCTAATCTAGAGTTTAAAAATATTAATTTAAGTACTCGTAGGATATTTTTAAAGAAAATAAAATTAATGAATTGATTCTTAAGCCGAAAAGAAGATTTCAATTAGTAAAAAAATATTGCATTAAAAAGGTAAAATACTTAGAAATCATTAATACACTTTTAGGGATGGATTTTATGTTAATGACACCATCCTTAATTTTTCACTTTCATACCTTCAATCACTCTTAATATTTGATTAATCAAAGGCGCTAATCGATTCATCATTGGTAAACTTTCGCATAGCATACTCTCAAAATCAGCCCAAGTAAATAAAGAACTTTTCTTTCCACTCCGTTAATCTGTAGCTTTTATACGTAATATATTGTATTTCAAATAATAAGTACAATTGTTTTACAGGATTCGAGCTTTAAAGCCTTGATCTTGTGACAGGCGTTGTAACTTTGATCAAAATACTGACCAAAAATCACTCCGATAATTTTTTGAAATAAATTAAGCTTTAACTGAAATTGTTAGCTATTTTTCGCTACAATATGAGTGTAAAGTATGAATATTTGCCTAGTTCGATTCATAAAAATATATAAAATGATCCCAAAAATCATTATTTTCTTATATGAATAAAATCATTTGGATGATTTTTTTTATTCGTAACTAGCCTTTCCCGCAGCTCCGCCTGCTATCTAAAGGCTGAAAATCAAAAGAAATATTTTTTTCCCGTTTTTGCAACATTTTTCATTGATGCTCCGCTTCTATTGTTCATCGCGTGATATAATAGACCATATAGCCTTCCTCGATAAATGGACTATCCAACACAAAAAGAATTTTTCAATTCGGACCAGTAGTTCCCAAGGTTAGTGCGTTCAAACAAACAAACAAACAGCTTTATAATATTAGTATAGATTATCAGAACAACCTTTTTATTACAGTATTTTTATAAGAACTCTATTCAGTTTGCTAAGCCTGCTGGCAATTGACTTGTTAATTTATTAGTTTTTTACGTAACCATTAGTTACTAAACGTGTACTTTAGAAAATAGAAATAATAATAAGCTTAAATGTTACATAATTTTTAATAACGACTTAAAAGTTATTGTACAAAATACCTATTTAAAGTTAGGTACACTTAGATGACTATAAATATCTTATCTAAGCACTATAATACGAACAGTGTAATGTAAGTTTAAAGTACCGAGTACTTCCTTGTACTTGCCTTCCCTTATCGATAAATCAAGTAGGTATATGAAAACTATCCTTATCTACACAACTATACATAGATATGTATACTTGTTATAAATACATTTACCTTTTTGAAGAGCGAAATTTTATAATATTTTTATGTATGTTATTGTATTTCTTATATAAATATATCTACATTTTTTATGAAAATTGTTTGATATAGTAAGACAAATCTAACAAGTAGATACCTACTCGGAATTGCACATGAAATCGTGAGGTAGTATCGTTATTTTTCATTAAACTTGTTTAGTCAAATCAAAATATTCTTTATTCAAATGGACCTTTATAAGCTCTTTTAAATCGACATTTTTACATTATTAAAATTGTGAGTAAGCTACCACCGCGGAAAGCTGTTCTGCTGAGCAATCAATCAAAAAACTCTCTATTAAATATTTTAAACTGACAAAAAACGCATTTTTGTCAAAACTCGGCTAAACTTAAAATAAATTATAATTTACAACAAGAAAATATTGTAAACTTTATTTTGAAACTCACCTTAATCGTTTCGCTTCGTCAATAAACGGTCGCTTTTCCATCTCAGTGAGCAATTTCCACTCCGCACCTAGCCTTTTCGATATTTCTGAATTGTGCATCTTAGGGTTGTCTTGTGCCATTTTCCGCCGCTGCCCCCTGGACCATACCATAAACGCGTTCATCGGTCTTTTTATATGATCTGTTGGTTGCTTTCCGAGTGACATGTTTGTATTTTAAATTTAACTTCCTAACAAAATTTATTAATTTATTTTCTAATATAAACACTTGTATTTGTCATTTTAATTAAACAAAGCAATTATATTTGCGTAAAATTCTCTATTTACAAATAAAAGCAGCACTTAATAATAATTTATTATTATTAAAATAATAATAAATGAATAATATGTAACAACACAAATCCGAAAATCGTGTTCGCGCGCGCCCGTGAAAAGCTCCCGAAAGCTCAATGCGGTGATTTTCTTGACAGTGTCATGTTTAACGCTTAGACTGTGCTCCAGGTCTCCCCCCTCCCTGCGGGCAGCCAATGGGGGGCGGGCATGGGCGGACTCTGGCCTCCCATTGGTCGAGAAGCTAAACGTCTCGCAAACGACAACAGGTGTTGCGCGTTCTTGTTAGCATGTTTATTAGAGAGATTAAATTTCTTTTTAAACCGCAACCTTGATTGAAAGAAATGTAATTGAACGAATTCGATTTGTAATGAGGTCGGGAATTGTTGTTCGTGTAACGTAGATTTACTTTATGTTTGTGTGTTTGTACATACTAATTTTTTTTTTAATATTGGTTGTATTTTTTTATAATATATGCAGTTAGATATTGCTTAATATTTACAATATTAATTAAGGTCGTCTAACGTCTTATTATTTTCCGGTGATTAAAATAATGTAGTAAAAAATTAAAAGAACTGTAAATTAATAATTGGACTTAAATTTTTATTGAAATTTAAGAAAATGTTTATTTTAAAACAGTGTTTAAAAAAACAAATATTAATGAAGACATAAGTATTTTTACTAAGACAGTTTTATGTTTCAGTTAATTATAATGCTTTAGATTCTTTTTATAATAAATGTAGTAATATTTTTTGTTATAGCAATATTAAGAAAGGGATTTCTAACGATACAATTTTATTTATATTTCTGTTATAATAATATATCTTTATATAATCATTTACTAAACACAATTAAGATATTGGAAAACTGAAAATCTATTACACGTACAAAATAAGGCAATCAGTGTAGAATAGCTGCGGTCGAGGATATGAATATGAATTAGCGTGAGACGAGGTAGGAGGCTTCAAACAATCAACCCTTAGTTGCTAATGGACGGTCCATTCACAGATGAATGGGATCGGTACTATAGTTTTAGTTTACGTCTTAGCAGTACACTATTTGGTAGAAATAAAATTATACGTAGCACTTACTTTACATTTTTAAATTAATCTTAAAAGCCTATATTAAATTTCTTACCAGTTGAATTTTAAACATGAAATATTTTTTGTAAAAGCTTATAGACATTGTTATTATTATCGATACTGAGGTCAAATCTGACGACACGTTTTGCTTAGTTGCGATTGTGGTCGTATTTGTTCTCTTCGCGGTCGCGGGTTTGAGTCCCGCTGGGGGCTTTAATTGTTGTGATGAGTACTTATGTTTGTATTCCAGTTATGGGTGTTTATATTTATAATTAATGTAGTTTATTTTTTTTGTCGTTAATAGAAATTTAGGTAACTATGGCATAAAGCAAACTAACCGTGAAGCTACTAAGTCAATTAGTTTGTAGTAATTAAATTTTTGCCTGCTTTACGTTACTTAATTCTCATGTTAGTTATGTATATAAGTATAAAGGCACTATGACTGCAGTAAAAAATAATTCATTTATTTGTTAATAGGACGTTTAAATTTTTGAACATTAAAGGTATAGAATATTCTTAATAGGCCCACAAAAGACTAGATACGAAAATTCTCTAAATTCATACACCTTCGTACATAGAATATATATAATATACATACTAAAAAAATAAAATAAAAATAAAAAAGCCTTTATTGTTGAAAGTTAGTTTAAATTACAATGTTTTTTTTTCTCTATCAAAAACATAATATAATATACATATCGGTATAATAATATGAAATATAGTGAGATAGCACCTAAAACAATTCGTCGTGTTCATCCCAGCGTGCAGCGCCACAATATCGTGTTATGCACCGTTTTGCCGCTCTGTTGACTCGCCGCAAGCGATGTAAACACCAAGCCATACAATATAACAAAACTAAATTATTTAAATACAAATCTTA
This sequence comes from Boloria selene, assembly GCA_905231865.2. Lineage (NCBI taxonomy): Eukaryota > Metazoa > Arthropoda > Insecta > Lepidoptera > Nymphalidae > Boloria > Boloria selene. Next base: position 1,536,563 of record HG993134.1, read on the forward strand.
AGTTTGAATACTTAGAGTACATTTTTTAATGCTTCGTTTTTGAGTTAAGCCCTTTTTCTTCTGGTTTGTAACATTATTGTCCATTATGTAGACGTGTTGAATATTACTTTATATTTAAGTTTATGTAGAAGGTATTTTGCAGATGAGGTTCCATTAAAATAAGCTTATTTCAATTTTTATAAAATAGTTTAACTATAATTTTTTCTAAATATTTTCTTATATTAAATAAATATATGCAGTAAAATGTACCTACAAAACGATTTCTTGGAACAGTTTTGAAGTGCTTTTAGAAAAACTAATGGATAACTATTCAATATCACTATTGTATTATACGAGTCCATTAAAAAAATGTTTGCATATTATGTGCATCAAATGACAAACGTTTAACAACAAAACTTGGATACAATATAATTTTTAGACTCATTGACTTCATCTAATTAAATAAAGTTTATCGCCTATAGTATGTATGCCTTTAAGATTCTAATAATCAGTTCTTTAAAATGTTGTAAAATATTCTTCAAGTTTTAAGAGATAGTAAAGGCAGTTTAAATTATATCTACCTATCAAAATCACAAATATGCGAAATACATTCAAAATAATAATTAATTAAATAATTAAAAAATACATCTTTTGAAAAAGTCATTATTATCGATACAAAGACCGAATCTAAAGTTTTAAAATTTTTTGTCTGTTTTCATCATGAGACACTGAATAGATTTTGATAAAATTTTGGTATGACGACAGCGAGCTATCCGAGTCAAAATACGAGAAGACTTGCACTGCAGGACATAATAACATAAATATTAAAATGTACGTAACGTCGATAACGAGCGGAGTAACATTAACTGGCAAAGTAAAGCTTCAAAATATTAAATATGAACAATTTAAGTCAATATTCAGTTGGTATGACAAAATAGCTTGTTGCTATAACATTTTTAAACGAAGTCGATACCGGTACGGAATTGTTGTTTTCAGGGTGTCACGGTCGACAGGCTAACATTGTTATACAAACTGCGTTATGAACGTATTTCGACGTGTAGTACAGCGTTCATTATTTTTGGCACTTTTACCGCATGAGTAAATATTTATCTATAACTTTTTATTTTATACCTTTTTAAAGTATATTTTAATGTAAGTTCTTGAAAAAATAAAGGCGTTTATTTCCGGGGTTTCTTAAATGTCTTTTTTCCCTTAATAGGTACTCAAATAACAACTTACGTTTATAAAATAACTAAATATATAAAATGTATTCGTCTATTAGTAAACAATAACCACCTTTGGGCAAGTTATATATTACAGCCTGTGTGACGTGATGTATTGTATGTATCGGCACAGTCGCTCCAGCTTGAAATTAATATACATAAAGACAAAACTTGTAATTTTCTCGGAACAAGCTTGCTCATTCATTCGAATGTTGCGCTTTTTATACAGATTTAAAAAAAAACCACTCTATTGAAAGAATATAGTTACCATACACTTTCTACAAAATACGCTAATAATTGGTGTTTCCTAAGTAGAAAAAAAATAAAACCTTAAAAATTTTGAAGGAACTCAAATATTATAAAAAGATTTAATAAGTTATATTACATCTGTACCTACCTAATATTAAGTGTCTAAAGTTCTTTCTAGAGACTTATACAAAGAAAGTCACATCTACAAGCAGAGCTACGCCGTAGCTCCTGTAAATCAGATCGCTACGCAAGTGAAAAAATCATCAAGAATTTTAGATTGTGTTAAACTAAAAATTTACAGAAAGCTTTACATGTTTTCAGTTTCATAACATGTATATGTATATTTTAGATTACTTCTGTGATCTATGGCATAGATTATATTACTCGTATAAGCTGATATCGTATAAACTACACTTTTCATTTAACCGTAGGTAATATGTATTATTTTATTGTTCTTCTTAAATTATACCTCAAAGTTTGCTTTATCATGATTTAACTATAAACACTATAAGCGTTGTTTTATATAAAACAGGGTTTAGAATTTATGTACATTACAATAGAAATTTATGTAAGAAAAAGGTTAAATTAGATCATTTAGATTTGATAATTTTTAGCAATTATTTATTATGCATAATATCATTAAACAGGTTGACAGTTTGGTCAGATAAATTGTTTTACTATTTACCATCTAAAACTTACAAAGCTCCCAAATATATAGGAAATTCTCTTTCTTTGTGTATTGTAAGTGAATGAGAAAGCAGAAAAGCTCACACAAAGCGAGCGCCTTGTATTGAACGGAGGATATAAAAATATCGCATCAATAGCGACATATTAAAGGAGTCGCGAGAAAGCTGCTCTACATGAACTTTGCCTATGAATATTTTTCTTAAGATTTTCAATAACAACAAAATATTTTTTTATAAATAGAGACTTTGCTTTCATTAAAAAACATATAAAAACGTACACATTTTTTTTTGTTAATCATTATTTTATAATAGAGTATCTATACTAATATTATAAACGCGAAAGTTTGTAAGTATGGATGTATGGATGTATGGATGTTTGTTACTCTTTCACGTAATAACTACTGAATGGATTTTAATGAAACTTTACAATAATATAGCTTATACATCAGAATATCACATAGGCTACAATTTATAAAGATATTGTGTGAATTGTCCAAAATATGACGATAAGTATCAAGTAAGTAGTAAAAAATCTACCATCTGCGAGCTATTCTGGCGTGCGCTGCCAAAACCGCTAGAGTTATACATATGTAATGTATGATGGAAATGTTTATCTTAACAAGCGACTCACCCTCACTTCGCTTGGGATCGTCCCTAGATTTAGCGCGAGCGAAGCCGCGGGTTCCACTAGTTTTTATATAAAATAAAATTCATAATAAACATATTATATTTTATTTATCATAGTATTGTATTGAAGCTGCGTAAAATGGTTACATGCGCACTGTACAGTTGTAAAATGTAAAAGAATTTGAAATTTGTCTCGTGCATTGTATGCCCGAGGTTTTATTTTATAGTCACGCTAAAATTCCTTTGTAAGTGAGAGAAAATGAATGGATTTGCTAGTTACATATTATAATATTATTAATTAAATGCTGTTCGATCAGCTAATTACATTAAGTATAATTTAAACGAATATCTTAGGAGTAATAGCAAAAAAATTACGGACTCCAATAAAATTCAAGTACACCGTCTCGCCTACAGTTTAGCTAATACTAGTGGAACCCGCGGTTTTGGTCGCGCTATATCGCTAGTATTATATTGTAAACTACTAGCGTTATAACATGATTGGATAAATTTTATTAAACATATCTTCGAACCAGTTCTATAACCGTAACCCATGTGGAAAATAGCCCGAGTGTTATTATCGGCGCGAGGGCGACATTTCATTCTATTCTATTTTGCATTTGTGTTTATTTGTTTGTCACTAATATACGATATTGTAATATAAAGCTTTAAAAATTGATTTTTCAAAGTTGTATTACGTTAGCAAAATTTTAAATATTTATAAACATTTAAAAGAGAATAGTATTTCTTTAAGATATATTTTATTGTACTATGAATATTTTTGTTAGTAACTTAAGTTTGCTTATCGAGTTTTTGGTCGAATATCGACTACTATTGTTGGCGTTTAGTGCCCAAAGCATTTCTGACACTGATATGATTAAATATTTGTATGTACCTACTTTTAACTTCTAACATAAGTTTCTAATCAACAGGCGGTAACTAACACAATTACCGTTGGATTATTAATATATTTATCTCGTTTCATAGAACAATCGATCTTTTTACGTTCATTTTTATCTTTTAAATCTGAAGGATTGTAAATATAACTACTTTTCACATCAAAATATGATGTGAGAAAATTTTTTTTTTTTTTTAAATAAGTACACTTTTTCACTATAATATAATCTATACTAATATTATAAAGCTGAAGGGTTTGTTTGTTTGGTTGAACGCGCTAGTCTCAGAAACTACTCGTCTGAATTGAAAAATTCTTTTTGTGTTGGATAGTCCTTTTATTTAGGAAGGCTATATTACATCACGCTACGACCAATAGGTGCGGAGCATTAATGAAAATTATTGCAAAAACGGGAAGGACAGGCGTTAGTTCTGCGAGGTACCATATCGCGAGACTCAGAAAAAATTTGGTTTCCGGTCTTCAAAACGCGTTCGTCATTTATATAACATCATAATATGTATATGACAAAATGAATACAGCAGTACCACATCTTCAGATCATGAACAAAACTCCAAAGTCTATGCAAATGAAACGAAAGCCAAATAAATAGTTTGAAATTTATTCTCACTCGTAAACTTGGAGTAACACGGGTGTTTGTAAATCACGGACGACATAAAGGGGGTATTTAAGCCGCCATATTTATGAAAATAAGATCCTATAAAGCTATAATGTGAAATACAAAAAGCGACCGCTCCACTGTCGTCGGAAGAAAAAGCTTGTTTACATTATTCGATACGATATTTGTTTCAATTATGTATACCTAGATTGTTTTAAATGTTTACTTGTAATCGCATTGATCATACATGAGTTTTATAGTTTTAAATAGTTCCGTCAAATGTGAAACTGAATAACGTTTGTCAGGAAAATAATTTCGTAATAATCTGTGTAGGTATTTTAACTAAGGTAATGTTAGCCTGCTATGTGGTAGCCCAGCGGTAATGCAGTCGCTTGGATAACCGAGTGATGCGGGTTTAAATCCGGGTCTCGCACCTCTGATATTTTCATGTGCGAATCATTTATATTATCATGATTACCACTTGTCTTACGGTGAAGGAAAACATCGTGAGGAAACCTGCATGCCTGAGAAAACCTAGCAAGTTTTCGAAAGACATGTAAAGTCCGCCAACACGCACTGGGCCAGCGCGGTGGACTATGTCCTGATCCCCCTCGAACTGAGAGAAGTCCGTGCCCAGCAGTGGGACGTTAAAGAGGGCTGATGATGATGAATGTTAGCCCTAGGTAAGGCCCTAGCGTTTGAATACAATAAAGAAGTTAAAATTATTTTGTATCTAATAAAATATAATATACTGTTAGTTAAAAATAAATGAAAGTTTTTAAAGTAGTTGATACAGAAATGATTAGGATTTGGCTGATCTCATTTTTACCAAGTGTTTTCATTCACTTTAGATCAATTTGTATGATAAAAATCTATTCCAATTAAAAATATAGTTTCAACGCTAGGTTTATTATAAAAAGTTATATAACGCTAGTAAATATGATATTAACGGTTTCAAAAGCCTAGCCTAAGGTTTAAATTAGGTACCATGTTTCCAATAAAACATTGACGCCTTAGTGTTGCATTATGAACTAGTTAATAAAATTAGTAAGTAGTACAGTTATATGGAATTTTATTATTTTCACATGACGCACTTATTAAAAATAAAACATTTTGTCAATATAATCGTAGAGCTTAAAGAGGTTTTAAGCTGTAACTTATTGTTATTGCGGGTTTTAAGCCTCAGTTTTATGTTTTCAAATGGTTCGCCGTGAGGCTGTGCATCTATTTACGTTTATTGAGATTTATTACAGAAAACTTGCCAAGAAAATAATGTTGACAAGTTTTCTCTATCTAACTCTATGTAGCGCGCTTTTTATTTATTTACTACCTACTTATTGGACGTCTAGAATAATAATCTTATTTTTTTCCGAAGTCTGTTGTGTGTATGTTTCAAATTAAAATATTTTTATGTTTGTTTTCTTATATTCATCATCAAATCATCGAACTTCGTTGGCTTTTTCTTTTTAATTTTTCGACATAGTTAGTTAGGTACATAAAACAAAGTGTTTATAAGTTAAAATTTCATCAATTTTTGTTAGTGACTAATTTATATTTGAAAAAATAAAATAAACCACCATCCAGACACTAAAAATGCATTTACTATAGATAGCTATTTGGATATTTTCAATCGGTTGCAGTCGCCGCGTACAATAGTGCCATCTATGACTTGTTTAAGTACGAACCATTATTTACTGTAGATGGCGTACCTTTAAACTATTCACGACAGATTATAAGTAGTTCGCTTTAAAACTCCTGTGTAGTTATTGTAAGTGACAATAGATGGCAGTGTCACGAGAGTCGTGAAGTAGAGTCGCTAAGTAGAGTCACTTTTAAACATGAGATGTCGCTGTTAGTTTATTTTTTTAAGAATTCGTATCTTTTATACATAATATGATAAAATTCTTATATTAACGATACCAAGGCCGAGTGCAGAGTTTTAAGAATTATTGTCTCGTAATAATATCTTACCATTAAAAAGTCTAACAAGTTAAAATGTAGGTGCCTGTAATGAAACCGAACGGAGCGAGGGAGAGTCGTTAATAAAATTAAATAGTTATACTTTTATAATTATTCTATTGATAATGCCATATAAATATCTATATTATTATATTTTGTTTAACGGTTTTCAACCAATGAAATACGAAATTCAAGAAAACGTAGGTTTACTTAATCCTTAGCTTTAGAGCCTTTAACTAGAGTTATATGCTTTATTCTACACCAAATCCTTTAGAAATGAAGGTGCACAACAAGTTTACAGGCGAATCAATGAATTAATGAGACGCGAATTATAATAAAATACAAAGTTTATATGTAGGGTTTATGCACTACATTTAATTTCAATAACAAGTCCCACTAGATTGCTCCACACAAAACGGTCAGTTCATAGATAAGCTATTTGTAACAACCAAGCCTAAGGTACAACAATTGGTGATATATAGGCTATAGTCTATAAAAGGAATGGTCAATCTTTGGTGAAGTATAAAGTTATAAATAACTTTTTGTGCAACTAATTTAATAAATAGAAGAAGAAAATTTAGTTCAAGATTTGAAATTGTTATTTTGTAAATTTTAGTTTTTTACTTAGGTACTTTGGTGGCAGGAATAAGAAGACATTTTTCATGTCAAGTCAAAATGTTTAATTACTTTAATACTGAGTTTTTTTAGTAATTTTTATTATTACATAACACTTTTTTTCTTACTTAGTTAAAAGAAAACAAAACAGTTATATTAAATAAGGTAGTAATTAGCAGAAAGGTTTATGAGCCCTGATTGATACTCAATAGTACATTATGAAGGAAGATTAAGCCACACCTCACTGTACCTTTATACCAGTTCATAATGCATCTAATCTACATTTCAATTGCGAAATCACTATAAAGTGGTGTTATAAACGGGATATTAAACGGTTCTCTATCTAATAAGTTACATAGGAATTGACTATATTGCAGATTTGGCATGATTTCTTTATTATATCAATAATTTTGTATGTATATTGATTTTCTTGGTAGGTTCTATTATTGGATGAGTGTTAAGTATGTCTTTCTATTTGTAATAGTAATTATTTTGGTTGGTTCATAAAATATGCATAAATAGAGAATTACATGGCTATTAATAAAGTTAAGAAAGTTAGACTTATCTTTAACTAGCCTATCCCGCGGCTCCGCTCGCGTTCTAGAGAATGACAATCAAAACAATTTTTTTTCTCCACTTTTTGCAATATTTTTCAATGATGATCCGCTTCTATTGGTCGTAGCGTGATGTAATATAGCCTTCCTCGATAAACGGACTATACAAAACAAAAAGAACTTTTCATTTCGGACCAGTAGTTCCTGTGATTAGCGCGTTCAACCAAACCAACGCTTCAGCTTTATAATATTAGTATAGATTTGTCTCTTTCTAATATCTTGTATACAATTCACAATATCCTATAATAAACGTAAAACATTTCTAAGCCTAGTTCCTTTATACAATTTCAAGGATTTGTATCAGCCCGACAGATAAAGCAATGAAATTCGCCTATTGAGTAATTCGCTCTACGTACAAGAATACAGCGGAGATTATTTAATAGATCACTCGCAGGCGCGCCTCATACAAAACATACAGCAGTATCATTTGACAATTTGTGAGCAATCAATGCATTGTCGCCGCTCTTTATTCAACGGCAAATAATACATGGAAAATTGTCGTTACCATTGTGCGATGACCATTGTTGGTCTAATGACAGCGTTCAGAGCAGTCGGCTTCGGAACCGGTCATCAGTACTGGCCCGGTCGCGGACTTGATAGCTTTTACGCGATATCAATTGTTAGATAAATCAGCCCATTTGTTGTATCCTGTAATGTGCGATGTAAGACTGTGATCAGTTTAATTTGCAAAACTATGCTCCTAATATGGTAATTTGTAAATAACTTAGTTGCAAAAACGATCTAATGGCATTCCCTTTAGAGAGATCACCAACGAAATTGCCAAAACATTCAAGAAACTCCAATCCGTACCACATTAAACGACCCATGAACGCTTTCATGGTGTGGTCGCGGTTACAGCGGAAGAAAATATCAATGATGAACCCAAAGTTGCATAATTCGGAGATTTCTAAACGCCTCGGATTAGAATGGAAGAGCTTGGACGAAACGGAGAAAAGACCGTTTATAGATGAAGCGAAGAGGTTAAGGTTGAAACACATGCACGATTATCCAGATTATAAATACCGTCCCCGTCGGAAAAATAGATTGGATACGTCGTATGGAAACCCAGCTATATACACAACCAGAGAGACTTTTATCGAAGTAGAACCTCGGGTTGATAACTACCAAATACCTGTAAACTATTCGGATCAGCAGTATATGTACAACAACGTTATTAGCTACTCAGTGCCAATAAGTCAACCTCCTTTTATGTCTCCCATGAGGAATAAGGAGGAAACCTTGCCAAGTCTCGATTTAAGACCATTGCCATCTATAGAAAGCATTTCGTCTCGGCCTTTTGCTGTAGTCAATCAACAAATGATGGTAAAAGCATATCCCAACTTGCATTATGTGCCTGAAGATGTCGCGAGGATATCCTACCATTATCCATTTAGTGTTCAGTAATAATTTAAATCAGATACAGAATTATACGTAGCATTTTATTTATTAAAAATATAACTTGTGTTTCTATTTATGCCAAATATAATGTAAAAAGTATAGTCAAATTTATTAATTTGTTCCATTTACCTTATACTAAGGAAAAACCTTGTAGAAGTTGTATTAAAGTTACATATTTGACATATCTGTATAATAGCTGTAAATAAACTGTAATATACACATGTACATATTTATTTATTTTCTCATTGATATAATAACGAAAGTAATGCATTTTTTTTAAATTATATTTTGCTACTTACCTATTGTTATTGTTGTTACCTTATGTATTAGAGCTATCCAAAATATCATTTTATATACGGAATAAGTAGATAAAACGTGTATATTTCTTGTAAAGCTGAGATTCCAGTTTTTCCTGCGTGTGCTAGAACTAGGTAAGCGAATTGTATTAATATGTGTTCATTTTCGCTGATTTTTTTTGTGTAATGTAGAATGTAAATATGTGTAGAAAGTATAAAGTTCAATTAGATTTTATCCATATGATATTATATAGGCAACGCCACCTTGTAACGACTTTAGTACTAATATTTAAAATTCGTCAAGCGTGAAGTAGTAGGTACTCAAAAACTTCCGCAATTATGATCTACTCGTAGTGTCGTTAACACATGAGTTACTCTTTCCTGAAACTAGTCCCAAATTGAAGGTGAATTTTTTATTTACGTGGTATAAGATGTAACAGACCCACAACTTCAAGTATGAGAAAATTAGAATTACACTCGAATTTAAAATTACAATGTATCCCAAAATCATGGAAAACGACCCCATCATTTAAGGGGACGAAAATATTTTCCACTTGGATTCTGTCACTTCCTCCCGGATTAAAAGATCGTTCTGCAATGATTTGCACAACGGCACGTCGAAAACTGTAGAAATAATGTGCGTTAGATGACGTGACGATTTTGATCTGATGGAAATCTAAATTGATAATGCCCCAAGAAAGGGTATCTGAGGATTTACATCCAAAGTGTTTGTGAGTTGATTTTCATGCGCTTTGGTTATTTGAATTGTGACTAGATGGATTGTTCGCGAATAATAGTATTATCTTGTATGAGATGTTATGGCTTCGCACTTAATTAACAGTCTGTTAGTTTATTTTGAGTCTTAACCAACTTTAAGAAAAGATGAGATATTCAATTTTGAAGTAAGACTTTTAATTTTTTGTGTTTGTCCATTGATTTTAATAATGAATTTTGCAATTATACCTCAAAAGTGGCACAATGTTGAAAGTTATATTGACTTGAAAAGCAATCGTATAGTAATGTAGTCTTAACTCGATATTAAAATACCTTTTAAAGCAACAATGTTGGTATAAACCTATATTTTTTCAACAAATTGCCCTGTAGCAATAAATCTTCTAAGGTATTCTCAATAGTCTACTCAATAGTACATATGAATATTTATTCAGTATAAATTATAAAAAAATAATGTAACAGTTTTATGTAATGAACAAGTGACTTCTCCTACGATTGTGCAAACTGCGTGCCCACTTGTAAGAAGAAGAGATCGATAAGAGCTAGTTCATAATTACTTCTTAATAATCACCTACTTTTCTAAAAAGCACTAGTATTTTCCTAAATTTACTCGTAGCAACTTCAAACCTTTGGTTTGTGAGTGACTTAATGTTATGAATTGAGAAATCTTTCAAATACTCTACCATATTGAATCTTTGAAAATTACTTACATAACAATCTTTATTACTGTCAGAAACTGAAAATTAATTATTCAAAGTAGCAACCTTCATTTTAATTATTAAATACCAACCAAACGTTAATATGAAAATGTTACAAACCAATTGACACGTGAATGAAAATCTGTAATTACCAAGATTGGATTTCGCATAAACGTGGCTTATACTGAATTCGTGAGCGAGAAATCTGACGGGTTTAATTAAATGGTCTCCCCTTACCCCCCTTGCGTGAAAAAATGAACCGTTTTCTAATAGCAAAATCTTTGATTATTCTAATTTGTTGTATATACATAAAGTGGTTATTACCACTTCACTCGTTGCATTTATTTAACTGCCGTTTAAATTCATAATTTTACAATATCGATATATAATATTAATTATTATATATAAATTTACAGGTAAAAAATGGAATTTTCAAATTTAATTGATATCTGTGGAAGTCAATTATAGCGCCAAAAGTTCCCTAGGTATAATTTTTTTATTGACCAAACATATATTCGACAAGCTCGACTTATCCTTCTTTACGATAAACATGCTTATACTCAGTCTGAACTATGTACCCTCTACTTTCATCATGAACCTATTGTCTATTTAAGAGCGGTTCGTCACTAAATTGTAATTTTATATATTTACTAAACTATAGTTGCGGTTATTATTTAGACTTATTGATATAAAAATTCTAAGGGAACTGTATTAATTGAAATTACAGGTGATTTGAAAATATGTTATATAAAACGCTTTACTGAATATATACATACTTGCTTATAGAAGAAACTTAAAATAAAACTTATCTGAATTATTTTATTAGGATAATTGATTGTACATATTCAGTCTTTGCTCTATATTGCCTGCCGACATCTTCCTCCACGTCCACAGGTTGACTGGAAGAAATTATAAGGATAATTCCACCTTTGTCAACTAAAATTATTGTTTTTAATTTATTATTGTACATACCTACTGGTTTTAAAGTGCAATAAAGGATATCATAAAATAAATAGTGGTAATATCAGCAATCTAAATATCTATCAATATTTATAACAATTGCCAAAATAAATTAAAGAAACCTTATAAAAGACGTTGTAATTAGAAATATATAGTAATTTAACCCTTCTGTTCTCAAACTTGTTTGTGCTGCGGCTTAGACATTTTAGTGAACCAATTTTAATTTGTATTCCAATAAGAAACATTTGATTGTATAACATCTAAAGAATCTAACTAGAGTACTGTAACGTAAGCTGGCTATTGTAGAAAATATGGGTATAGCAATGTAACAGAACTTTTAGAAATTTTAATTTTTTTTTATTGGTAGTACTTCTCTTGCGTAAAAGAAAAAAAAGCATTAAAAATTAAGAATAATAATATGTAAGATGTCAAATTTTAAATAGGAAATGTATCTTTTAGATTAATCATAGACTAGTTATTCTCACTCCGCTCAGGTTCGGTACATTTAAACTGTTAGTTTAGATTTTTCAGAAAAAGTATTCTATATGTTGATAAACTATTATCATAACTTTTTTCATTTGTTCTGTGGTTTTCAAGTGATGCAGCCACAGACAAACGTACAATGTAACATGCTTGTTACCTTCGGGTAGCAACCGAATGGGCCGGCACGCCCCGTATAGTTCATTAGTACCACTCTCTCACAGAAGACCGGCGTGAAGTGGCAGCTATGCTGTCGCGTTTCGTCCGGTGAGTGAGAGTCCGGGAGGCCCACTCTCCGTCCCCCCTCCCTCTTCCCTTCATCCTCCGCCTTCGTTTCCCCTCCCTCCCACTTCCCTCCCTCCTCCATCCCTCCATTTCCTGAAAGGCCGGCAACGCATCTGCAAGCAGATGTCCATGGGCGGAGGTGATCACTTCCCATCAGGTGAGCCTCCTGCCCGTATGCCCCCTTTTTACCATAAAAAAAATTCTAAATACCTTTGTATATAATACTGACTATTTTTATAATATTTTCCAAAAAAAATTATATACAGATTCAACTAAGTTAAAATTATATTATATGCTACATTTCAATACTTTAGCTTTAGTATATGTTAATTTATTAGAGTTATAATAGAGTTATTAACGTTTGCTCATTTTGATCAATATGATAAGTCTTAAGTCTTACCCATCGCATCTGTTTCGTTTACCTGGTGGTACATCTAAACAAGGAATAGCCTGTGCTGCTATAACTGCATGCACGCTCTTCTACATGCACCCTTATTCCCTACCCCTAAGACACACTTATATCGTTGTAAATACAAACACAATTTTGTCGAATAACTGGAGTATTATTAAGGCTTAGTTATACCTCACATGCAGTTCAAAATGATACAAAATAAACAAACTTCACTGGATTTTGACCTTTACACCTAAGATTTAAGGGAGAATATTCAGAAAAATGCCATTCGATGTTACATTTCCAATTCCGTAGTATGCACAAAAGTGTCTAAAGTACTACAAAGTTAGACTTTGCTAGAGTAAGGCAAAGTAGAGTCTATGTATCTAGGTTTAAGGCGAAGTTGTATGCACGTAACAGTTGTCACACCTAAACGAACGACATAATCGTCACGGCGTCTTTCACACCGAACACGAAGAATGAATGATGGATGAATCGCGCTGAGATTCCAGCTTTTCCTGCGTATGCTAGAACTAAGTATGCAATTCACTTGTCATAGTTTTTCCAAACGAATATCAGCTCTATTATAATGTAGTAAGAGCTAAAGCCAGTATTTGGTTTTTAAAATTAAAATGGTGTTTGTGATCTGTGTACATTCAAGCAAATCGCAAATGGGCCAAAAGTTGTATACGAAAAATAGAAAATGGGACGTGCGAAGATGTATGAGACTAACTGGAAGCATTCTAATGTTTATGTCTTTCAAGTTTTGGGTGTAAAAAATTGTAGTGGTTTCTACAATTCTTTGTGATGTACAGTTATTGTTGATAATCTACTTACATAATGCCAATTATTCTTTTGAGAACTGAGTAGTTCTATGCATCTTTATACTACATAGCACAAATTTATATTAAAACAGGTAGTTTTTCTAAGTAATGCTTTATATTTTACATGAAATAATATAATATGTGTAAATTTTAAGATGGATTAGCTGAAGAATGACGAAAATTATATAATCAAAAATAAAAGTACAAGGTATATAGGTAGGTGTATTAGAAAATATATTTGACTTCTGAAATATTTACTGAAAGCTTGTTTTTCATTTTTTTCACTTTATATAATAAATTACATCTCTTACACAACAATCTGCTTAGTTATTTTATCCAAAACTTCCTCAACATACCCGGAAAAAATAGTAGTCCATCAGTTTTGCCCTACATAAATCTTATTAGATTTTCCAAATATGCAAGTCTTACAAAAGTACTCAATCAAGTAATATTAAAATATATTAAAGAAAATTATATTTATAATAATTCCTATCTAGTTTTCACTTTAAATCTAAGAATAGTTTTTGAAAACGATCAACTTTGCCTGTTACACGTCATATTTAACCTTTATGTGCCTAACGACTTCCCCTTTTTAAAGGTACACCATTCTTTTTATGATGTTCCACTGTTTACAAAAGCTATGACATGTAGTACTTTAAATATTCTGAATGCGCTTTTCAAGAGATTTTTTATACTCAACACTCTTAAACACAGTAAAAAAACAATTTAAACACATATAAAACTCAATTTTGAATGCTAGATTTTCTTTTTTGTTCGAAAATGTAGAGCGGTAAAATCAAAACTACACATTACATTATGCGAAACTGAAGTCATCACACTGTACTTATTATTGTTAAAGATCATAGAGAACAGAGTAAGAATAGAATAATTTTTACGCATATTTTTTTAATGTTGTTTTTATTTTTTAATTAAAATGCGCTTACAAACTAGGTGATCGATTCGGACAGAAAAATCCTTACAGACACAAAATTAACCTACGTGTTTAGTCTCTAAAATGCATATTATAAACACACTACCCTCCTTTGCGTTGCGCAGTCGGATAAAAAATGAACAACAAACAAAACTATTATAACCTATTATTTGACACAACATTAGTGTTAGATTACCCGTATCGCTAATGAAACTACTCAAACGATTTGCCAAGTAAAAATATATTTACAATACAAAATCACTTACATTTACATAAAAGGGTCATCAAAGACAATTTGTCAGTTATATCCGAAATAAAGTTAGGAGATGAAATATCTAAGAACCTCCCCTAATAACGGCCTAAGTAGGTTTAACAAAAGGGAGCCCAAATGATGGACAAAATAAAATAAGTAGGAAAATATACGACTGGCGTGAAATGACTCGGAACTGGCGAGTGGCTACTGTGCATCGTTACAGTTTTGTTTACGTTTACTTCGCATCGTTGACAATAGCAAATAGAATGTTGTACCAAAATAGGGTCTTTATGGCTTCATTCTATGATTTTGATTTAGATTTTTGTTTCGCACCATCACACATGGTTTGTGTAATGGAAATATTTATTATTTATTGTATACTAGTGACCCACCCTCGATCCGCTCTGATATTCTCGCGTCCGTAGTATAACTTATTTGGCAAGAGATATCTATATTCTCTACTTATAGTTATACTTTAGTGTCGTATAATATTATAACTTATAAGTTTACCTAAAACATGCTAAGATATTACAAAGTCTTTTAGATTTTTTAAAAGTGCTGTCGCGATATCGTTTTTCATTGAAAATCTTATTACTTTTGTCAGCCATACTAAGTTTTTGAACACACTCATAAAAAATAGTTTTAATAATTTTTGCTAATTAATCGAGATGTTACATTATAATTAAAATCTAGAAGCTACATTATAATTGATTATTATTCAATCTTTTATTATTAACCAACTTTTTGAATGTTATTTTTAACAATTCAATAACCAAAAAATCTAAACAATCGAGGTAAGTAACATATGATAAACGTAATACAAGCCCCTAATCTTCTCCCGGTCTACAATCGAGCCCGCAGCGCGACAGATGTTCAAACACCATTAAGTCAACACTTCTATTGATCACTCCATTAAATTTTTCAATTAGCTCAGCATGATTTAACGCCTGACCAGTGTTTTATTTGTAGGCCCTCCCTACGCTTATGGCCGAGTATTCGAAGTATTTACTTTATTGGTAATATTTATTTAAATTACTTCACAATTGCATTGAAAGACATACGTTTTTTACTATCGTAATTAAGTAAATTTGTAATATGAATAAATTTCATAAAATAATATTTTATTCTTATTTTTAATTTTTCATAAATCATAATTGATTAAAAATAAAATATTATTTATATTTACCCTATTTTTTAAAACTTTAATTTCTTTAATCATCACTCAATACATCCTATTAATATGATACACATCATATTAATACTGAATATAATAGTTTATATGTAAATGATAGTTTTTTTGTTTGCATGTTTGTAGTCAAAAGTAAGATAGACTATGCCTTAGACTAGACTTATACGTAGACCATGGTTTAGTACCTAGGGACTCACTTGATCAAAGCAAGGAAACAATAGTAATATATATAATATAAATTATACAAATGTTTCTATTGTTCTGGTTCATTAATATTGTATTTTTTGTGTAACTTATGTAATTTTGGCCTTATTGTAACTCTTCTTTGTGCTTAGTTGTTAAATATATAAAAAGGTAGGTATCGATGTATGAATTAAACAGACACCCGACCGAAGCCAGGGTAAGTGTCTAGTTATTTTAATATTTTACATTATAATCTAAATCATTCATTTCACTTGCATGAGCTTAAAGAAAAAACAAATATTCAGAGTGTGGTTACAATGACTATTGAAACTGTTAAATGTAAAATGCAAATTCCTTGAGTCGTTCCGCGGTCACTTTATAGCTTCGAAGTACTTAGTAAAGTCTTAATCGGCAGATTAAAAATCTTTAGAGTCGCCAATTTGTTTAAAAATAATTAATTTCTATTTTAAATATACATAATATAATAAGAACCTAAAAATATTTTTGAAGACTATTCTATTGAAACTGTGTTAATACTTTCATTTTAATGCAAAAACTATGAAAAACAAAGCCAAATGTATAAACAAAATTTCACGTCTTATATAGGTACCTACTACAATTAATACACGAAAAAACAGAGACAGTGGTAGCCCAGCGGTAACGCGGTCGCTTGGATATCCGAGTGATGCGGGTTCAAATCCGAGTCTCGCACCTCTGTTATTTTCCTGTGCGAATCATTTCTATCATGATTACCACTTGTCTTACGGTGAAGGAAAACATCGTGAGGAAACCTGCATGTCTGAGAAAACTAACAAGTTTTCGAAAGACATGTGAAGTCTGCCAACACGCACTAGGCCAGCGCGGTGGACTATGGCCTGATCCCCCTCGTACTGAGGGAGGCCCGTGCCTAGCAGTGGGACGTTAATAAGGGCTGATGATGATACACGAAAAAACCACTGGACTGGTTTTGATGAAAGGTATAATGATAGTATGGGGACAGTACATATAGAATACTTCTTTCTGCGGAAAAATATCTCATGTTCTATGAGAAATATATACTAACCGTTAGAATGTTGCGGCGGGAGGGGCGAGTTTAGATTAATTATGAATTATTAAAGTACTAGCGACTCGCCCTCGCTTCGCTCGGGCTCTTCCCTAGATTTAGCACAGGCAAAGCCGCGGGATCGCCTAGTTATGCATATAAACCTTCCTCTTGAATCACTCTATCTATTGGAAAAAACCGCATCAAAATCCGTTGCGTAGTTTTAAAGATTTAAGCGCACATAGGGATATAGGGATATAGGGACAGAAAAGGCGACTTTGTTTTATACTATGTAGTGATTATAATAATAATATAACAATATGTTGGGACGTTATTACAACAGCACCATCTAGTTCCGTGGTAAGCTACGGGGCTTATTTTACAGATACCAGATAGTTCATATATTACACGTACATATATAATTTTTAAATACATACATTTTATAAAAAACATGCTTGATTGAAGTACAAACATTTGTGCGCAACAAATGAATGCCCCCAGCGGGACTCGAACCTGCGACCGCTGGCGCAGAAAGTAGGGTCACTAACAACTGAGCCAAACGTGTCTTCATTATTAGGTACCTAATTATAAAAAATACTGTAAAATATAAAGACTTGACATTTAATTAATTCTCAAACTTTCCGATATTTGTAGATAATCAACTGGAGAACCTCTGTTTTTAACAAGTCGGTTCTATGTATCTTACAATTCCTTGATTGAGTTAGAAGCAACTTTGTCTCTCATTCATTGGTTAAGTGATCCAGGCCGTATAAATGGGATCGGTTAAAGCGTTTCAGATAATGACGGTTTTATTCCACAGTGCGAGCTAAATAGCCTATTGTGGAACTTTTACTTAGTGTATTGAAAAGTTAGTTCCTTGAGAGCTTTCAGACTTCTTAATTGATTATTGTATTAAATGAGCTTTTGTTATCAATATTCTTGATTATTCTAAAGTTTCTTTCAATTAAAAAATAGTTTAGGTACCTTAATATAACAAGAATTATATTTTATACTTATATTTTTTATTAGATAAGCAAAAATAATTATTACTAGAAAATGGCAATAGGTACTAACCATAAATATTATTTGAGTTTTTTCATATAGTGCACATTATTCTTCTCGTATTTGGCAAATTGACCAAAATTTTAAACTCTTCTTTTCTATTTCTTTTTATAGACTTCGCCTTTTGTTGATACACGATAATATTACATATATATTACATTAAAATATACATATAAGTACTATTTGCTACAATCAAAACAGTGGTAACGCGTTCGTTTGGATATTCGAGTGATGCGGGTTCAAATCCGGGTCTCGCACCTCTGTTATTTTCACTTGCGAATTATTTCTAACATTATATTGATTACCACTTATTATACTGTGAAGGAAAACATCGTGAGGAAACCTGCATGTTTGAGAGAACCTAGCATATGGAAGTATGGATGACGAATTAATATCGAATGGTTTCTGACACCATTGTTTCATTATTTATAAAATTCGTAACTTATAACAGAAAAGTAATATACAAATGTGTGTAAAAGAATTTAGAAAAGCTACCCTCCGATTAAACCACAAAAAGTTGGTAAAAGGGCAAAAGTGAAAATAATCCATAATATTAATGTTGTGAAAGCATTAGGCGACGGAAATGTACGTGAGTTGTGGAAAGTGACGTCATATCATAACATCCTTTATGACCGCTGGGCCCGCCTTGGTATCAAAGAGTTTTACGACAGATGTGCTAGATATATTTATTATTAGATACATAGGTATGACGAAGAGCTGCCAAATACCGAAAGGCAAAATGTGGACTGGGCTTCCAAAAAGCGGACTTGGTCAAAGCCACTAAAGTTCACTGGGTGCGGATGGCACAAGACTGATTGTCGTGAAAATCTTGATGTTAAATCTTACCTCACACAAAATAATGATAATTTAATTCACCTGTATTGATAATTCAAAATCAAAGGCTTCAAAGCCACTTGTGTATTACTTTGGAATATTATGTAGAATGGAGAAGACTCCAAGGAATAAATATAATTTAATTATTAAATTTTAATTACATAGAGTAAAATAGATTGCTTATACTTAGCTTCTTCTTTATAATAAGTAGGAATTAACCTTAATTTGGAAAAATATTTATTATTAGTTAGTTATTTGATGTGGGACTTTGACAAACCCATTATACGAGCTACTTTATTTAATTTTCCTACAGTTCTGCAATATACCATAATATTATATCATTTATGTACAAAACATAATACTTAAAATATTTTATCCACCTCTTATCTTTTTATTATTTATTCTTTGGCCAAAACCGCCCTACGCAAGACAAATCGCAGCTGGTCATTTGTCAAAAAACCTGCATCCACCAACTGAAAGCGGTCATTGTCAACATTGCCCATTGTGTAAACAACACCCTTATTCCCTGCAACATATAAACCGAAATATACAATATGTTTGTAACAGATAATGGATGAAAGAATATAAAGAGGTTTTTTTGCTTTTTGTCAGAAATGTATGTAGGTGTGTTTTGTTTTTACATGCTATTGTTGATTAAATATTATTTTATTTTAAGGTTGAGCGAAATTATACTAATTCTTATACATATAATTAAATAGATAGCTATTTAAATGGTTATCGATTCCTATGCGGATTCTTTCTGTAATTTAATTTAACCCCATGATGCGCAGATGTACATTTGGATTGGACAGCCTTTACCAGTCAGGGATGATATTGTTTACAAACACTGTAATTCTATCAAAATCGATTTGACTTTTGAGTTACAAACTCAAAAGTCGTAAAAAGTACTTAATGTAACGTTTCAAACTAACTTTTTCAACATATTTAACAGTAGAAGAAGAATAGTTCTTCATGAATATATTTTAGCTTTGTAATTTTTATCTTATAAGAATTTTCATCTTATAAGGATTACTTTCAATGTGCTACTGACTTTTCCTTGCTTCGCTCAGATTCTTCCCAGAGTTTATTTTAACGGTTAGTAATACCCATACAAAACAAATAGTCCGTTATATTTGATTTTTCAGACACATTTTTTGAATTTTTTCTATTTTTTATAAAACTAAAAACACCCCAAACTTACCTCAAACAAAACAAAAATATAACTATGTAAATTAGTCAAATTGTTTATCTACTTTAATCATAGATAAATAGGAGATGTTAACGAGCTTTGTACACTATAAAGTAACAGAAGAAGTCGTAAAATATTTAAACCGTCGACATGTAAATTGCGGTGTAATTTTTGTGCATATTAATTCCGTCCTTTTTTGCTTTTAATAAAATAAACGTAATAAGCTCCAATAAAACTTAACAAATTGTAATATTTATAAACTAACTAACTTCTACAACATAAAAGTAATTTGAAACACAAAGACTTTTTACTACAAGCAAAAACTGTAGACTAATTTTTTACAAAACGTTCTAGTTAAAGAAGCGTAATAGGATTTCAACGGACGCTGCAAAAACGTCACTTGTTCATTTTATTAACTTACATTTCTAACAGGCATGACAAGCTTAAATGATTATGGTTTCAAGGTTCCATGAATGCTTTTATATAAATGTTATATGCAAGAACAATCTGTCTTGTAATAAATAACGTTCAGTTTGTTTTTTTGTTTGTTTGTGCTGATATCTATAACTAACAGGCAGGCTTAATTAATTTTTGTTTTTTATACACTATTTAATAAGGAAGGTCTAGGTTATATTATACTACGAAACACCCTTGGAGTGGTTTCAGTAGCAATGTGGGGAAAGGTTAGTCTAAAATATAATAATATACTATCACTCTGTACACTAATGGACCTTAACGTCTAAACAGTGTTTTTTTTTGTAATCTATAGGTACATAAAATATAATAAATAATTTTAAAACTTATTCAATTTTTTTTTGTAAATTATTATTATTGAAATAGTACCTAATTATACTAATACAGAGGCCTCATCTAGTTTTTAGAATTTTTGTCTGTCTGTTTTTCTGTGACGGCATCACGAGAACACTGTATAGATTTTGATGATATTTGGTTTGATTATAGCTAGTTATCCGAGTCTATAGGATATACGGAATTCCTTGTCATTATATTGCTTCTAACTTAACTGTTTTTACTTAATTTATCTGTGACAAATAACCTGTCACATTTAATAACTTTTTCTGTAACTTCTTTCATAGAGTCATAGACAAAATAATTGCGTGGATGCCTTTTTGCGTTTAATATAGAATTAAAATTCCTTTCGCGTGTTTTTAGTGAAATAATCGACTCAAATTAGAAAATAACAGTTATCGAATGACAAAATTTAATTTTGCTTTGGCAAGTCATTGCTCTCTTAAACTAGGCAGGCGCAAAAAAGAGTCATACTCTACCTATCATTTTACAATGTATCAAATTAACTTTTTAAATAAGTATATGCAGCAAAAGATCTACATAAATAAGTAGATGTAATTGATTTTTCAAATAAGTTATATTATTTACAATGTTGACAAAAAAGTTATCGAAATTTTGAGAATTCGAGCTAGATACAGCGATTTTCTTAAAATTATAAAAATTACATAAAAATATTAAGATCAAATACTAAAAAATTACAAGAATACTTCTAATTTCTTATTAAGATAATACGTTATGAAAATATCAAAATAGTAATACGGGAAAAATTCACGGGCCGACAAATCTCACGTTTACTTTTTCAAAAGCCTTTTTACAACTCAATAGGATTGCAAATATAGTAAGTAGTATACAATAAATTACATATAAGGTCTTTATTTTGCTATATTAATCGTGTCTAGCGGTGGGACGTTAAAAAGCGCTGAATCATAGATATTATTATTATTTTTATATTAATAAAACATTGCTAATTCAGTCAGACAATAGTAAGGTACATCTTAAGAATTTCTATAAAATAAATTCTTTATATCTTTCGGTCTTCTATTGGGGGTAGTGTCCGGAGGTAGGGCGCAAATCGAATCACTCGCCTAATTGAGCGCTAATTCGCACTCGAAGCGTCACACCCGTGGGAGCCGATAGCCGCGGGCTATGATGTACTGTGACTGTGAATTAGGGCCTTTTAGGATAGTCCCTACTTATAAAAAAATAAAAAAGGTATTATGGTTTTTCTATTAAAGTAAAGAATTAAGATGAATTCAGATGATTATAGATCTTAAGATGAATATAGATTTTGTTTATTTTTAAGAATTGTACATATTATACCAAATATAGGCATTATTATTTTTTAAATGTTTATTTTATTTCTGGCTTAACTAAATGCGTTAAAAATATATTTCATTAACAGTAACTTAAGTAGCATAATGAATAATTGATATTATTTATTTTTGGAAGTTGATATATTATTTGCTTTAATTTAAATTTAACAAAACGTCAATATAAATGTTACAGTGAATTGTAATGTTTCTAAAGAAGCGCATATTAAAAAAGCCATTTGTTTGATTCACAGATATAATACATAAATTAGTTAATAATAATTATAAAATATCAAAGAATAGTTTAAAAAAAATAATTTTGGAGATTATTGATAAAGAAAATCTTTTTCTTTGAAGTTTTTAAAGAAAAATCTTATTTTTGATTTTCAAGATCAAAGTTTTTCTTAATAACACATTATTATATGTGTGAATTGATTCGCTGAATATCACACTGATATGTGCTTATATGTATATGCAATTTTATAAAAAAAAATCGTTGTATTATTACCAAAAAATATATATTTAAATTAATTTTTCATTACATTCAACCACCAAATAACCTCAGGCGACAGATATCTATTTTTTTAAATATCCTATATACACCCTAACCCCAACGACTCCCTCTAGCGTTCCTACCAAAACATCACCCCATGAGAAACCGCGGGCACTACTCGCCACTTGAAGATGTAATCGCGCCTTTTTTGTTTTCACGTTTTCAACTTCCATTCTCATTGTTTCACGCTATAACGGGCAGTATTTAAAAAGTTTTTCTAAGGGCCTCGAGTGTTTTCAAGCCCATATTCAACTTTGCACTATTAATATTTTTCTTTTCAAATGATTTTTGTATTTTAACTCGAAGTGTAATGGACCCCATTACATTTGGAATGGCTTTCTTGAGAACTAAGTTTAGACCGAACTTAAGTGTTAAATGTTGTGTTAACTTGTCGTTTTTGTTATCGAAAATTAAAAGTCTTGTTTAATTTTTTAACTATTCATTTTGGTTTACATTAGGTTATTAAATATGAATATGCAAAAACGTATGTTACTTTCTACTGTAACTCATGTTTGATGTAAGTATACCTTGCTCAAGAATAATGTGTAGAAGTACCTATAGCTTTTACTGAATTACTTTTAACGATCGATTTGTATGATATTACAAACATGAAATAAGGTAATAAATGAAAAGAAACAACACAAAGTAATAAATGAATACCTTATTAAAATAGTCATCATCATCAGCCCTTTTTAACCACTGCTGGGCACGGGCCTCCCTCAGTACGCCTAGTGCGTGTTGGCGGACTTCACATGTCTTTCGAAAACTTGCTAGGTTTTCTCAGACATGCAGGTTTCCTCACGATGTTTTCCTTCACTGTAAGACAAGTGGTTATCATGATAGAAATGATTCGCACATGAAAATATCAGAGGTGCGAGACCCGGATCTGAACCCGAATCACTCGGTTATCCAAGCGAGCGCGTTACCGCTGGGCTACCACTGACTGTCTTATGTATTTTTAGTTATTAACATGATTTTATATTTTTTTTATAATTTGTTGTCTGTTTTTGTGCCTGAATAAATAAATAAATAAATAATGATCTATACAGAAAACTATAAACAGGCATAAAATGACAAAGCTGATAACGGCTCTCAATCCACTGGGGATATACAATTCGAAGTTTTTATCTAGACGTAAGGTCAGACTGTCGCTTTTCGATTACATTTCATTCTCCGTTTCAGTTGCGATACGTCCATGTTTTCAAACAATCGGTTTATTATAAAAGAGATATTGCATTTATTTTTTAACTAACTTCAAAAAAGAGGATGTGTGTCTATCTTACTATATTATATAGTATCGAGTAAAAATATCGCCATCGACGGTTTTATTTAATTTACACTTATCAGGTTAGGTTTATAGACATTTATTCTCAAAAAAGACATATACATAAGTCGCTTACATGAGAATACACATAAGTAGTTTATAAAATAGGTATAACATTTTATCAGTCAAAGCGATTCTAAAATACGATATTAAAAATTAATTTAAATCTGTCATTTCAGGTACAAAATATTCAAGAAGAAGAAAATTACTCTTTTAAAGTCATATACCTACTACAATTAAACTAAATTACTTTAGAAATGACTGAGAAAGAGAATTATGAAGTCTTCAGTGGGCACAGATTATTTTTAATTTTTAAGTTTTTAAGTTAATGTTTTTACTAATTAAATAGTTTTTTTTATATATAAATGTCTAAAATATTTTTTGCCTAAATAAAGACTACTGTTGAACTAAATGACTGAACTTATGCGATTTACCTATGCTATGGATAGTATATACCTACATTATTTCTATACAAATGAATGTGAACGTGCGAATAGCGCTAACATCATTACAGGTATCGATAATAATAAATATCGATTACAGACGTTGTATGTGTACTCGAGTCGAGCCCCCTAACGTTATGAGAACCACTCGACTTAACTATTGTTTCTGAATAACTCCCATTAAAATTCGATCTGATAAAACCCTAGTTTCTTTGGTTTGTTTGTAAACTTTGTTTTTTAGATTTACTGATAACGAGATTAGGTGGCTACTGTTAAAACCGGGTTCTATTTTATCTTTACAGGTCAGTGAATAGTTTGTATGACATCAAGTTCATGTTTGTACTTGAAGTTCCATAGTTATTTTTTATTTGATAAAGTAGAGCTATTGACGGTAGAGCACGTTATTTTTATAGTAGTTCAAGTCTCCGCTTCAATAATGTGTATTTATAAAATCAATACTCAATTATATGTACTTAATTTTATTTTATATATGGAAAATCAATAATTATACTTATACCTAACTATTAATATAGACATTATAATATAGGTATATTTTTTATCTCAAAAATAAAGTTTTTTAATTCTGAAATGGCAAAATATAGAGCATTTATTTTACTGTATATTGTACAGCTGTGCAATTATTTAATTAGTATAAACATTTTCAACAAGTTACTAATAGTAATAAAAACGCATAAAACTAAATTATATCGTCGAAGTTTGTTCGAGGATGTAATGCGACCACACATCTAACAAGCTATGTGTTATTATTCAGATGTGTGTGAAAACAGGCAATTGTGTCGCGAGCGTATTGTGGTGGTTCGATTTGTTGATAAATAGCCGTAATTTACCGTCGTGATTAGTCTGGGGGCGGGATGAGGCTCACACCCTTAGTCATGATTAGAGTCTGACAAAAATTGTAGTTGAATACGACATTTGATTGTAAGAAATATAATATAATTCGACTATTTTAAATGTATAACTTTATGAATATGTTTATTTACAATTTTAATCTTTGAGTTCATACAAAAAATACGTCTCGAATATAATAGAAAAAATGTGTTCAGTTTTTCCTTAATTTCTTAATATTAAGGGCAAACATTTTATCCTTAAAAGTTTCTCATTATTATTCGTAAAACATTTTCCTTATCGTACATTTTGTTTTAAGCTGTGGATTTTAATATAATAGTACGCGTAACAGAAATTAAGCCTTTTGTAATTTTAACACAGTTATATGGTTTACGTGTGAAAATAAGTAATTATTAAGCCCATATTGCCAAAAAATATTAGTACTGTGGGGGTGGGGTGGCATAACCGTATAGTAACAAGGTTTGGTAATCACTGTGATTATATTCCTGTTTCTGACCTTCAAGGGGAGTAAATATTTTCATTAGAAAATTTTACCCTTGAAAAACGCCGTAAGTTGAGAGATCAAATGTTGTTGTATTCGCCACTATTATTAAGCAACGTGAATTTTGCGTGTCATAGGGTAGGTGCACGAAATAAACCTCTTTTTGCATTGAGCAAATTTAAAACCAAGTATGCTTCAAATAATTTCATTTCTCGTGCATGTAATAATTTAACTTAAAATATTGTAAATTAGATATTTTTCACCAGTATAATATTTATAAGAAGAATATTTATAATATTAATTTTTAATAGGCAGTATTCCTACCTTCAGTATACCTATAAAAATGCTTAAAGTTTTGTTTTAAATTTTAGTATTCAGTTGTTTTAAATATTTTTCTCTATCTTTATATAGTAAATTTTTAGATAATTTGTTGTGGTACTAGCTTGTTTTTATTTGTAATAAGTGGAAACTGGATTGATTATTGGACTATATTTATGTGTTTTATATTGTAAGTATTGATTGTACAGTGTTTCCCTCAAATTAAATATTCTTAAGCTTTACTGAGTCCATATTTTACTTTTATTAAACTAGACGAGTGGTTTTTGAGTAAAAGGTAAGGTTTAAGGCATAATAAATGTGGCAATCTACTAGTAGATTACTTTTTCTCGCTGGAATGAAATTTTTTCGCAACAGTTGTGAATTTTCGGACTTTGAATGTTATGATATTTCAAAACGTGCTTTAGAAGTTTTAATTAGTTTTACTTTTATTTTATTACTACAGCGCCTATAGCTGGCATTTATATGGCTTACATTTATTAAACGTAAGTTTGTATGACAAGAAACTCATCACGAGAAAACCACTGGAGAGATTTTAATGAAATTTTACTTAGAAATTATTTAGGTCATCGTATAGGGTAGTTTTTACAATGGAAAATATCTGAGAAATTTATAGGTACTAAGCGTACATTACCTACCTAGGGAAGAACCAGAGCGAAACGTGGGTGAGTCGCTAACATAATATTATAATGATATAACACATACTACGTAGTTATATAAAGAAAACCTTAATGTTAAGTAAATATTTAGGTAGGTAGTACTGATTACTTAATCGGTTATAACTTCGCCTCAAAGGGATATGATAATTAGATTTTTTATATACACACAGCAGGTTTCATGCCTTTTAATTTTTTTTAAAACGTAACTAATGCTTACATAACGCTGTAATAATGCTATTTATTTTATAGATCTTCTCTTGTTTTGGTTTATAATATACTTATAGTATATATTTATTTAGTAATTTTATAAAATTTTACTTATATGTATATTGTACATATTATTATAAGTACATAGAATGTTTTATAATATAATATTTTACTATTCAACCAAGAAATAGGAGTAGGTATATACCGTGTAGTTAAAGCTTTCACAATATACATGGGACTTAGATAACTGACCTGTTAACAATATCTACGTCGCACGTCTAAACGTCACCGCATACGTCGCCCGCCCAAAGCTAAGCACTGATCCGTTAACCGGATTTGTCCGGTTATAACCGGTTTTGGGCGGTTCCGATGGCGGTTGTATCCGGATTTCGCATGGATAGATACGATGGACACCGGATGTGCATCTAGCGTACATTTTAATACAGGTTAGAAAATTGGCTTTCGTAACAGAAATATGAAATTAGATTCATATATTGGATATACTCGTATAGGTTCTTGAAATTAAATTATTCTTTGAAATATAATATGGTAAAGAATTTGTTTAATATTGTAATTTATTTCAGTCCAAGTATAAGTTGAGTATATCTATACAAAAATATTCAAATTTTAATTTTTCCAAAGGGTTTTTTTTTATTTTAAAAATGGGAAGCCTAATTACAGTAGCACAACCGCTAGGGAAACCGACTGAGTTGGGATCAAAACTGAGTCTCACGACTCCGATATTTATAAATGCAAAGTAATAATGTCCAACATGATT
Organism: Boloria selene; assembly: GCA_905231865.2. Classification (NCBI taxonomy): domain Eukaryota; kingdom Metazoa; phylum Arthropoda; class Insecta; order Lepidoptera; family Nymphalidae; genus Boloria; species Boloria selene. Next base: position 1,564,535 of record HG993134.1, read on the forward strand.
AGGTACCACTTGTTTTAACACATCGTGTTTGCAGGCCTGAAAGCTTATTTTAGCGAGCTTTTTAAGGATATTTGAAGACGGCTAAACCGTACGATTTTAGCGTGAAAGTACTTTTCTTTTCTAAAGTTTCGTGCCCGGCTATGGGAGGGTAAAAAGACACTTGTAATCTCTCATTATACGTAATTATAAACATTAATGCTTTTGATGATTAAGCGTCTTAAGCTTCTTAAAATGTTTCGTATTGAACTTCTTCCTGCATACATATTGCTATTCCTTAAAATGGCTACTAATAATGACTTGTTCAATAGAATTTTTACTAACATAAAAATTCAAAACAAAAGATTATTTCTGTGACAAATATAAACTAAAAGAGTATCACGCCCTATCTATAAACTTGATTCTTTCAATGCCTTCTCATCTCCTAATGAGCATAATCAAATAGGTGGTAGGGCCTAGGAAGGTACAACGGAAGGGCCCAGGGCCTACAATGACAAGCCGGCCGCGGGCGTACACTAATTGTCTAAGTGCATAATGAACTTATTTGTGACAACCCTGTGCAACTTTGTAACTACTTGCCACTGTAATTTTAACTTTAAAACTATCAAACACGGTAGATTTTTATATGTAAAATATATTTTAACCATTTGTGTTGACACGTTTTCAATTTTGAACCTTATTTTTATACATTAAGATGGAGAATTGATTAATTTTTAATAGTTGTGTATAATTAAAGGAAGTACTAGTAACATTTCTTGTCACCCTCGGTGTTGTTTATGTGTGGCTCACATTCATTGTGTTCGCGGGTTAATTAGAAAGTTGGCAAAATTTTAAATAAACTCCAAGAATCGCTACTTTTGCTTCGTAATTATTATTGTTTGTATATTTGATGTATTACGCTGTGATGTAACACTTTCACATTAAATATTATTCTCTGCATTTTCTATGGAATATATTTAACAATTAGAAAACCTTCAGTTTTATTTTGTTGTTATATTATATTTGTAAATAGAGTTTCTAAATATTAAATTATATTAGAAAATATTGTATAGTTAATTCAATATGGTATGTGTAGGGTTTGTAGAAAAAAGTTGTATTTTAGTAACTGACCTGTGCCCAAAAATGTATTGCTTTGTCAAAAAAAGACGATAAAATCTCTTAATTTTGGGAGCAATTGTTTTCATTCCGCGTCTTTTTAACCGACTTCATTATTATTATTCATATTCATTATGTAGAATAGAGTCTACAGAGGTGAGCTTACACATTTTTGTATAAGACTGCTTGATAAATTCTTAAACTTAGAACTTTTTGCTTCCCGTTGTTACTTGGAAATATACAACGGTCACTCTGACGGTTTGTCGGCGTCAAAACAAAACGGTAATTATAAAAACAATCACATTGTATACTTTTTGTGAATCCGTCATATTAATTCTCATTCAGCGTCAAAACTAAAGTTCACCGTTAGGTACGAATATATTTTTATTATAGTCATAACGATGTTAGTGAAATACTGAAGATATTTATTATTTTATTGGTCGTACGCTCGTTATAGAAAATAATATGCGTATTGTCTAAGTATAAAAGATTTATAAATTGACATTGTACCATTTGTACTAAATAATAGTTGTATAGATAAAAATATAGGCCTTTTATAAATGTAATTGGTTATTTAAAAAAAATTATAGGTATACCTTTGCAATTCCGTTAATATCACGAATTAATTAATTTTTGCTGTTTTAATACGTAAACGTATAATAATCTTTTGTTTGTTAAGACTTTTGCCTATTATAGCGTAAGTTGTATTTATTTTTTATTTAAATTAAACACTTGTAAACTAATTATGAACTTGACAACTTAGTTTATCGCCATTTTCACTTCCTTTAAAAAAACATGAATGTTTTCCTATATTTCTAGCAAATCGTTTCTATACGAATGTTAAGAAAAATAAAACAATAGAATATAATTATTCACTCTTCCCATACCTACCACAAATATACATAAATAAAAGTTATTTTTAATAACTTAGGCTATCATGACATCGTACATTTGGCAGACTCTAACACATATTAATTATCCAATACCATCAACAGCATTAACTTAATTAGATAATGTTAAATACTCTTGAGCCATAATGTATACATTATTGAGATTGCCCGCGAGACGAGACACAATGCGTATTATCATTGGCGGCCATTAACCGAGTGCATTCTGCTGAAAAATAATAGTCCCTCCATATAGGAAGGCTCGGTGGCACTGATGTTATCTCACATATTTTTAAACTTTAATTTTTATATAACTAATAGTTAATTTTTTATATTAATTATTAATGTTATGCCAATCGATTGATAGTTTTGAATAGTTACGTTACGTTACGTACAGATGCGATAGTTTTCTTTTTTTTTAACGTAGGATTTATTTAAAGTAATTTGAATAGTGAAAATATTATGTTACGAAATGTTATTTTCATATCGGAATAATTACGCCGTTTTTTTATTTATGGTATTGATGTTAATTTGTTTAAACTTTTCCCTTTAAGGTTTTTAAATAATCGCTGATTTATTTATTACTAGCAGTAAAAAGTAAGAGAATATTAAGAAAAGACAGACATAAAAATATTCTAAAAAAATTTTTCGCATATGTGTCGTAAATAATGACTAATATCTATAAGATTTAAAAAAAAAATGCGTGTACTGATTTAACTGAGAACTTTATTAAATATGTGTTTATCATTATACGACTCTATTATAGCTAAGTTACATCGTACTTACGTACTGAATATCATTCATATAACCATCTTCTAATTGATGCATCGCGTAAAGGTTTTAACTCAATAAAAATGTGGTAATATCGACCCTTTACATGGTTATATGGAATAAGAAAGAGAGTAGGTAGTAGGACTCTTCTACTTCTAGTAAGTAAATCTCGGAGTTTGGACTTATTTCATTTGTTTTTACTAGTTCAATATACAACAGTTAGTAAAAAGTGAAATTTTGGTGTGTTTTAAACTTTAGTTACTTTTAGTAGCTACTAGTAACAAGAAAAAAAATATTACTTACATGAAAAAAGAGAATTTCTCTTTGACCTACATATTAATGTAAGATAATATTTAATTTAACGTGTAACTAGTCCATACTGAAAGACTAAAATTCTAACATATTTTAATGAATGTTTAAAAAACTGCGAACTGGGCTAGTAAAAAAAACTTAATGGTATGTCGGGAGAGGTGTCAAGGGAAATTTGAGTAAATTAAAATAGGAAGATAGGGCGAATAAGGTTGCGGCTGCTATTGTTATCAATGCGATGAGCGAGAGTAACTAGCTTGACTCCAACCCTCCGTTGTGGGATAGATATGGCTGTGTCGAGAGACGCCTGCCTGCATTGTACCGTCGGTAAGTAATTAGGTGCGAGATCCATTTTTATGGTATAATATTATTATATTATATAGGCTAGCGCTTTTTTTACATAGTAAGGGCTGGTTTTTAGTTTTTTCGTTAATTATTTTTAATGATTTCGCTATGTATTTACGCTAGAGGTATATAGAGTACCTACGAGTATATTTTTGTGTTACTTCTGAACTTTATATAAGAAAGTCGTATATTTGAATCTTTTCTCTATCTATGATTAAGATTTTTTTGAAGTAAAAGTTGTTTAGATGTGAGTAATATATTGGAAAAATGAGCGAATGGGAAGTGAGAGTCAAATCATTATTATTAGTACCAAATTAAAAAATATAATATATATCATATTTATATCTTAATAATAATAACTAAATATTTATTAATTTGGTCTTAATTATTAGTATTAGTTTTTCAATATCTTGGCGAGTTTAAGCTAACATTGTAGCTATAATAAAAATGTAAACTACTAAAACTTACTTTAAAAATTGCGTAACGTACCTACAATATAAAATAAATATTATTTTTTAAACATTTTACGACGGTGTTTTAAGAGAAAAATACAATTTTTACCTGTTTTTTAAATTTTATGATCGCTAAAGCTTAGTGCTTTTAAGAAATAAAAGTACAAGCGGCACACGACGAAGTAATAAAAGTGTAATAAAATATATCTTGCAATGTCTTAAAGGCTAAGAACCTTTACAATTGCAATTGCTAATGAAACTTTTAGTTTATTGATTCAAAATTAGTTTTTACTAAGAAATTAGATAGATGGCGCTGTGGGGCATAAAATAACGAACTAAGCTTTTTAAGCTCAATTTTAGTTAAAATTTAATGTATAATTTTACAAATATAGTTAATTATATAAATAAACCGTAAAGGTTTTATTAACTCCGTTGAGATCATCGTGTTTATCGATAAATAGAGAAGTGTTGGTAATTAAAAATATCATCTACCTTTTATAATAATAACAGTGTTTTTCTTTGTTTTCATTAAGGATATAAGAATAATGATATAAGAAAATTATTTACATATGTATTTATTTAAGTATATATTTCTACAAAAAAATTAAAGATTTCATAAAAATATTTAAATATTTTTTTACCATTTTTATATTTTATTTAAGATATAAAATGTAAAAATTAATAAATATGTTAGTATATATCCATAATTCAAAGTACTACTAAATAAAAATATGTACGAAACCAATTAAAAACCTTTACAAATAATGATAATAGATGGCGTTACAGGTAACGTTACGACACTAAAAACGAATACGCGCTTTTGCGTTGGACGAACAAAAGCTTAAGTTTAACCCCTTCCGTAAAGAAAGATCACACTGGAAACTACTGTCTAGCATTTTTATCGCATATTTTGTTATCGTTACATCTTATGTACTTACTAACTTTATGTAAAAAAGGTAATAATATGCTATTGTTTTAGATTCTAGAGTAATATTCACTTTTCTTTGTATTCTATGGAGATGTTGACATCAAATAAAACTACATAAAATATATTTTGAATCTTTAATAATATTAATCTCAGACTTAAAGTAACGCTAAGAGCTTTACAGTATTTACCAACACGCGTCATCCAAAACAGTATAATGTAGAGCAAATTTATAATTCATTGCGACTCTACCTTTGATAATTTTACATATTATAAAAAAAAATCGATGTATGCTCTATTATTAATAATGACTTTATACTCGCTATTGTACGCTTCATATCGCAGCGCAAAACGTTTGGCACGTTAAAGCAATTTAAACTATCCAGTATAATTGACAATACCACTTCGCAAGCAATAAAAATACAAGAAATGCCTAGCTTAGGGTATAATTATTATTTTATTATTCGGATAAAAGAGCTTCTAAGAAGTAAGGAGCTTTGCAATACAATGGTACAGTGTGAAAGCGTTTAAGCGATTTTAAACTTTATTACTTACTAAATGAGATTGATTATACAGTATTTACTGTGAATAATATTTTTATGGCGGTTTCTAATAGTTTTATGGTGGTCATCCCGTTAGCGAGTACAATTGTTTTTGTGCCGCAAATGAACTACAGAAATGAAGCGTGTCTGACGCCTCAGACAAAAGCTTAGGGTTATATAATATATGTAATGAAGTTATTTAAAAAAATATGTATTTTCTATTAAAATTAAAATATAAACTTTTATATAAAACAAAGCTCTGAGGATATAAAATTTAAATATTTTATAAATTTAAATAAAATAAATTTTTGCGGTAAACTCTTAGAGCTTTTTCTTAGTTATTGATTAAATTCGTCGATAATTTTATTTAATAGCAAAGGATCTAATAGGATAGAAAATACTACATTTATCATTCGTATTCATTGAGATTGCTTCGTAAGAAAATCGAACACAAGATACCTAATGGTTATTGTAGATAGCGAATAGCAGTAAGTCACACATGTTTCACTGTGCCACGAGGCATGTATTAAATAGATATGATTTCTTTTAATTTCACAAAACTCTTATAAAAGTTTTAAAAGAATTAAACTTATATTTATAATTGCATATAAAATTATGAAGACATATAAATTTACTTAAACGATTATCTCAACGTAATAAAACTTATTCAATTAATTTAATGTTATTCTATAATAATAATATAATTATTATTAGTTTATCTTTGAATGATTCTTACTGGCTTAAGTTTTATGATGGAGCAAGGCGCTTAGCGGTCGTAAATCCATATTGTTAGCTGTTTGTTCATTTAGATATTATTACAAATCTTTATTATTTCATTTATTACGGCTTAAAGACGAATATATTTGATAAATAAGCACAAAAAGTGTAGTTTTTCAAAAGTATCATCTTGGTACAGTATATTAATATTAATTTAGGGTAATTTATCTCATGAGATACTTAGAGCTATTTCATTATTGGATATCGTTATCGTTATATAACTTATTATTTAAGTTTAGAAATTATAATTATATTTAATATTTATGTTTTATGACGAATGTTACGAAACATTAAAACAATTTTATTTTAACTCCTCGCTATAAAGCTCGGACAAACATTATTTCTATATACAAAGTAAGAAAACTTAAATATAAAGGTAAATTTACCTTTATATTTAAGACCAAGTTCTATTACAGCGGTTATATCATGCATAAGAGAGCTTGTGATATGCCTCTAAACAGCTGTACGTTCCGCAGTGCTAAGGGGTATTGGTGCGAGAGAAAGGGAACATTTATGGTATAAGGTAGGATAGGGACGGCGATAGTTGACGAGGAGGGGCTCGAATTCTACTCTAAAGCTACCCATTGGTAGGGGCCACGCCGCCTTGACCGCGCCCCCCGCTACGATACCCATACGAGCTCCACAACGAGCCATCAGTCTACCGCACGAGTTCGACGCGACACAATCTCTCGTCTGTGCCCATTCACCATTGTGCCATACTAGCTAATGTTCTAATAGAACTCAGTGTTTATTCAACTTGTCAAAATGTCGACTTTAAGTCATCACCCGTATGCGTTCTCGATGCATCCTGGCATGTTGCCGGAGTATCCGAGCGCGCCTCAGCCGTTGCCTGCGTCTTCTCCTCAATCGGAAGGCCACATAAAAAGACCGATGAACGCTTTCATGGTGTGGTCGAGGCTCCAGCGCCGGCAAATCGCAAAGGACAACCCTAAGATGCACAATTCGGAAATTTCCAAACGTCTTGGCGCTGAATGGAAGTTACTTACGGAAATGCAGAAAAGACCGTTCATTGATGAAGCGAAAAGACTTCGCGCTCTGCATATGAAGGAGCACCCGGACTACAAGTACAGGCCAAGGAGGAAGCCCAAACCTCCCACACCCGGATCAGCTCCTGGCGCTGGTGCGTTCCCAAGCTTCCCGCTACCTTACTTCGCGGGTCCAGCCCCCACTGTAGGACATTTAGACGCCTTGTCGTATTCTGCAGTACCACCATACTTCCCACACCAGTTGGACCATCTTCAGTTCTCCAAATTAATGGCTCCGACAGCTGAAAAATTACCGACGGCGTCTTCTGCTGCTGCTGTAGTGTCATCTTTCTATTCATCACTCTACACGCAGCCAGCTCCACCCAAACATTTCTCGTCACCTCTGTTCCACCAGTACGGGGCAGCGCCTTCATCACCTGTGTCTCCAGTGACACCAAACCAGCACAGCCCGCACGATGACCAGCTCAGGCGGCCGGTGTCCGTCATATATTGAAGACCAACGTGCCTTCCTTAAAGGAGTCCAATCTTTTAGGGTATGGCAGTGAAGTGTTAAAGACGATTACACGAGAACATTATTTATTGTTTCTAGACTTACGAATAGTTGAAAATTGTAAATCCAGTGTGTTTCATATCAAGTGGCTTGTATATATGTTGAGATCGTAGGCCCGCTAGTGGGTTGTCGTATTAAGTTTGATGAACTGTGATTTTTGTTTTCGACGCGTCTTCAGATATTTAAGTTACTGTTTCTATTGTAAAGTGAGATCGGTACCAAAAAGATATTATTTCATGTAGGCGACACAATTAGCTGTAGTTCTTCCTGTGAAATCTAATTTTTGTTTTTCTTAAATGTAATCTGTTAAGTTTGAGTCATCCTTAGTGTCCGATGATTCTCGCTTTACTTCGGTTAATGTAATTTATTTATTGCCAGTGTAGATTTACGAGGAGTATTTGTAAATTAGCTGATTGAATTGTAAGTGGCTATCACGTGTACATACTAGTTTGTAATTCAAAATCGATGTCGGTACCAACGATGTATTATAGAATTTGAAGAAAGAATTTGTTAACGCCATACGAATAAACTAAATTGTTTTTATTTTAAACTTTTGTTTTCTTTTGTGCTGTGTTCCTAAATGTATAAGCCTCCCTTTTATGCAATTTAGGTAAATTTGGTCTTTTAACTTATTATGTATGTTTTAATCGATTTATTTAATTATCAACGAAAAATTATTAAAGTTAAAAGTTTAGTGACTAAACTTGTGAGAACGTATTTTTGAAACGATAAATACTAATTACGTTATAGAGATATACTTATTTCCAAGTTATCAATATTGTCTTTAATTCAATATATCAGCAACTTAATGATAAAATGATAATGCTTTTTAAAATTACGATTACAAGATTTTTTCAAAACTAACATAGCCTTTAAAGATTCATTTAAGGTAAATTATACGTATATAATTTACCTTAAACAGTACGAAATAACATAAAGATGTTATTAATTAGGAAAATTTATTTCGAATAAATAATTAAATACATACAAAATATGCTTAAAACGTAAGTTTTTTAAAAAAATATTAAATAGAGTACCTAATAGTAGTGAGAAGGGAGTATTGTGGATACAAGTCCGACGGCTTTTGACGTTGGCCGTAACAAAACTAAAAACTATTTTATAAAAATATTTCTATTTGATTTTTGCTTAGTCTAGTCCAGTTAAAGAACTTAATTTATATCTTTCTTCTAAAAGATTTCCTTTAAATTAGTTTTGGTGTTTATTTTTATGAGGTTTCTTAATTGTGAGGTTGAAAGCTCTGCATTGACACGTTGCTTATAAGTGTGTAAAGTATGAAGTGAATAATAATAATCGTACTAATCATACTTTATTTTATCTAATACATATTTTAATAAATTGCTTTTAATAAAAATATTTTTAATATACTACCTATTTATCGTAAAAAAGTGATATAATTTGAATATAGCACTTAGGTTTATAAACATCACATAATAAACTTTTTTCGAAGGTAGCTTTTCACGGTGATTTAACTAGGCTTTCTTCCCATACTTCCTACCTAAAACTACCTGTTCGTAGTAAATATTACTGTATGTCCATTCTAAATTCCCTACTCAGGAATGAAACCTATGACTTTACGCGTAGTTAATATCAGGGCGACATAATATGTTACTGTTGGCAAAGAAAAATATCGTAAGGAGTCTATCCTTGCAAGGCTTCGAAAGATATTATGTGTAGTGTGTAGTCCACCAAGACTTTATATCGTAAAGCAATAAGTATAACTTTGCCGTAGGAATAGTGAAAGTAACAGACCACTAGATGGCGTTACTGGTTTTTACTGAGGCTCGTGAACAGCTTTATGCGACATTCACTCTATACCTTTATTAATTAAGCACTTGAATTACAATCTTTCATCAATTATTAAATTATTTTGAAGACTTGTGCTCGCATAGAGATAGGAATTCGACAATAACCATTATGTATTGACAATATAAGGAGAACATATTATTATATGGAATGAATTTACTTATATATGTTAAAACTTAAAATGTTGACAGTATACTAAATAAATAATAATGTCCCATCATATTTAATTACTGTATAATATTTATTTATAGTAGATAAATATTAATGTAAATTTTATATTACCGATTCGATCTCGTATGAGTTAAGTTTAAGACAGTCATAATATATTTATTTGGTTGTTACGATTTCCATCACAGATGACTCACAGGTTTCTGTCTACTTAGTTTATTTTTAATTTAGAAAAGGACACTGTTTTGATGTAGGTGAGCTTTGTGTTGAAGTATACACTTACTGCTTTTATATTGCACTAGTTTTTACTCGTGACTTCTTCTGTGTTGTTTAACTTTCGCCTAAAATATTCCTTAATAAGTAGACACAGAGCTTAAATTGTGTAAACAATATTTATATTATTTAGGGAGAAGTATCGTAAATTTATACCTAGAAAATTATTGATTTATTTATAGGTAAGCTAGTTAGGTATGTATACCTAACCTGTTATGTACTTACATTTCACTTTCTACTTGAGAATTGTGATGAGAGAGAGAGAGAGAGAGAGAGAAAGAATTCGACGACATTCCGAGGCACGGTGATGAAACCACGCTAACTTTTCATTTTCAGTCTGTTGTTTAAATGAGACTTTCTTTACAGAAAAGTTCAATAATTGAACTAAACTTGATTCGGACTCGAATTTAGGACCTATTAATGTCCATAGCTATTTGTTAGCCACTACGTCACTGAAACAAAACAATTGTATGTAATTATTTAATAGCGCAGATGTATAAAATGTCAATCAATATATGGGTGGCATATTACATATAATAGAGTTTCCGATACCGGAGTAAAAGTTCATCCTATCTATTGTGCACCGAATACTGCTCTCAATTTGATTATTACTGGATTTCACTTTTGATTGTTTCACAAAGCTTTTGTTTTATATTTTATAGACTTTTGCCTATTTTTTGGTAGGTAGGTTATATTTAAATTTCGTAAGTTTTTACTATAAAATGAGTATTTATTTGATTTAAATGTAACGGTTAATAATACTTATGGTACTGAACGACATTTTGAACTGAACATATTTTGGTCCTGACTGAAAATGTTTTAATAATGTCAAACTGAAATAAAAGCTTTGACTAAACGTTTGACATACACATACCTTCGTATTAAGCTTGTACTGTTACAAGAAGTGTACATTTCATTGTTATGACTAAGTTTGTTGTTGTCCAATCCAATTTGTTGTTGTTTGTTCTGTTTTACGATGCGATAGAAATATTCATATTCTAAGAAGTTACATTAAACTGTAATCGAATCTGCACTAGAGTTTTCATAGACATTATAAAAAAATGAATAAAGGACAAGTGAATGTCATTTAGTTCTTCGTTTATTAATAAGGTAGGTATGTCTCGATGAATGGGACGCCAGACCACCCCTTGCCGATTGTGCGTCGAACTTGGTTTTCAATTTAATAATTACGCCCAGTTTCCGGGGGTTTTTCAATTCAATTGTTTTAAACCATTCTCTTCTATTATTTTCGTTGGGTTCTTACATCATCGGTTTAAAATAAAATGTGGTTAATATTGGATTTTAATATAGATTATTTTTTATTAGTGGCTACATCTTGTGTGCTGATTCAAATTGCTATGGAGGAGTTGTCAGAATCTGACCTACTCACTTTACTCTTAGTAATATGATTTAGAATATACTTCTTCATATTATAAAATCTAATAATGTCTTTTATACTAAAAAATTAAAGTTTCATTTTTAAGAGTAGAAATTATTTTGAAAATTTCATTCCCTAAAGGGGTTAAAGGCGAAGGAAATTAAAAGGAGACAGGGGAGGGGGGAGGTAGATGTTACTGAACTAACAACCTTTATAATAGAACATTATAAGATACCTAATATATTAACAGTCCTTATTTTCATATTTAGATATAATTATCTTAAATTAAAATCGCTAATCTTGTGGCCCCATTACGAAAAGGATCTTAGAAAGGTTTGAATTAATCATTAGTTTGCAGGTCATTGTTAGGAGTTGGCGTTTCAAAGACTGGATTTTAAGACTTAAGTGTGTTTATCTGTTTCCTTAGAATAAATGTAAAATTAATTACGATAAAATACTATTTGTCATAAAATATACATAAAAATTATATCTCGAATTATGGTACGAATTTATTGTAGTATCTTATATACAAGTAGTAAGTTTAAGGTGTAGTAGACAATGATTTCTGGTGTAATGGTACAGTAGTAACGAGTTTGGGAAGCTAAGTGAAGCGGACCTATGATAAAAACCACGTAATGTACAAAGGCAGTGAAATAAAGCACTACAAGCCCAATTAGAGCAGCAAAATCATAGTAAGTATTTGATATAAATAATAAAATTTTGTCTATTTGTCTGTCTTTTTGCCTATCTGGAAACGCAACATAAGAAAATCGCAAGACACTTTTGCGATAAAATATCTCAGTTTCGAGAATAGCGAAACCAAACGAAACGAGGGTGAATTGTTAGTCATATATAAAGATAATTATAGATAGATTATAGTGTAGTATGTTATACTATAAGTAATTGTTGAAAACATGTTCCATTCAAAAGTCAAAATAAAACATAGCAAAGATTACGGTTTTAAATCACATTTGGAGCTTTTTCACTCGTCAACGTTAATATTTTTCATACAATATTTAATTATATACAAACTTTGTGGAACAAAATTACGAGACATAGAATTATCATTAAAATATTAATAATTATTGAGTTTTAAAAACTATTCACGCCGATTCATGTTTTATCCGTGCTTGTGTACATATAATACGCTTCATTATGATATATTCACTCAGTGTATTAAAGTATCTTTTAATAATGCAACCTTGATAAAGATTAATTGCCTCTTTAATTGCTATATGACGTCACTCAGTCACGAACTTTGGTTTGTTGATGTTGCCGATGCCTAGCACTAGCTCTTTGCATTGTTCTGCAAAGAAACCCTAATATTATAATATATTAGTGGCATCTATTAATATATTTCAGAAAAAATTAAAGAAGCACATACTGTCTAATTATCTGTTTTAATTGCGATGAAGATCGTGATAGAAATTTAAAAGTTTATATTTTTGTTTTGTGTGAGTATGTTTGTTACGCTATGTTAGCTTAACTGAACAGAAAAAGCTCAATAACTAAACTTGTCTGGAACTCGAACCCAGGACCTCCGCATCTTTAAACGTACAAGCTGGCCAGACCACTGAGTCAATTTTAGTATTGACCATAGATATTAAGCTAAAGCATATTGAGCTTTCAACATTTTTGATACACTTAATCTATGTGTTATCTAAAACAGTGAATAAATGTAGCTTGGAGAGATAGCTGTAGAACAAGAAATGAAATTATTATATTGAAGTTAAATGCTATATTAAAATTTATTTAACTTATGTACATAATAAAAACTAGATTTTTCGAGAAAATATCGTAGGTAGAAGAAATTTATACATTATTTACTAAAATCTTTATATTTAAGACAAAATTAAAACTATTTCCAAAGCAAATTGTTCACCCGATAACAGTAAATAACAATAAATACTCGCACATAAATAGAAGACCGCCCAAAAGCCCAGGCTAAGGAAGTACAGATTCCGTCCAACATTCCAGCTGATGTTTGAAAATGATAAATGATATTTCCATATAAAGGCGTTGTCAAGATTAATTAAAGTTAAAGCGTTACCTAAATAGTTAGTTAGGCAAGAACGGGTAGCTTTATGTACTCCAACAGTTGTATAGTCAGTTTCTTTTATGCCGTCTCGAAGCTTATTTTATTATGAAATTGTTGATTCCACAATTGTTATAAAGAAAGAGCTTTAGAAAATTGAACCATTGTTGAACTTTTGCTTTTAGAAAGCTCTGCAATTATTATGTTTATTATGTATTTATCTTAAGTAAGTTTGTTTGTAAGTTGTTAATACTTTAATAGTTAAGTTGGCTGTATGTATCTTATGCATTGTACGGGGAATGAGATGCTTGCGAATGGTAATCAATATTGAGAGACAATCATAGATAAAAAGAATTTATACTACTATACAAGACAGGTCTAATAAAAAAAATCTGGAAATCTAAACACTTGTGAAATGATTACAAATAATATATATACACATTTGTTATATATAGATATTGCTAGTTTAATATATGATATATGATGATTTTTCTTTGACACGTACGAGAACTTTGTGGCCGAAAATAATATTTACCCTAAACAGGATCGGAACCCACTGTCTAACGTAAATACAAGCCTTATTATAGGTATAATTACCTCATTTTACCTTATTTTACATTTTCCAAACAGCACAATAAATTGTCATACAAAAATTCGTAACATAAATAAGCACCTATGTCTAAGGGATTACTCCCCACGTATATTAGAGAGGAACAGCTATTCAATGACAAATAACGTATACATTTTATTGTGATTTTCGTGTATTCAAACCCTTATTTCGACTCGACTTGTGCTTAGAATTTAATATCGTTGATTTTCTTTGCATGATTTTCATATGCGGCGTTTGAGTATTTTTTTATGTTAAGTAAAACTTGATGTGAGAATACATATTTATGAGGAGAAAACGTAGTAAATGTTGTTTTGTATTATAAACGTAAAGGTAAATTAAATGTAAATTCAAATCTATCGCTCAGAAGTTTTAGTTACGATTTTCGTTTAACCCTTGTGTCGACCAGCGACCAGGCGCATAATATTTCATACAATTTAGGCTTAGAAGTTTGGATTTTTCTCATGCATAAACTATGTAATTGTTTAGTTTTATTAAAATTCATTCAATAGTTTGAATGAAAATGACAAGCCGAAATCCTCACAAATTTCCGCGATTACAATATTAGAAAGATCCATAAAATTTTCGAAAGAAGATAATAAACATGTGGTAGTGCCATGCTTGTTACCTTCGGGTAGCAACTGAATGGGCCGGCACGCCCCGTATAGTTCATTAGTACCACTCTCTCACAGAAGACCGGCGTGAAGTGGCAGCTATGCTGTCGCGTTTCGTCCGGTGAGTGAGAGTCCGGGAGGCCCACTCTCCTTTCCCCCTCCTTCTTCCCTTCTTCCTCCGCCTTCGTTCCCCCCTCCATCCCACTTCCCTCCCTCCTCCATCCCTCCCTTTCCTGAAAGGCCGGCAACGCATCTGCAAGCCTGGCTTGCAGATGTCCATGGGCGGAGGTGATCACTTCCCATCAGGTGAGCCTCCTGCCCGTTTGCCCTCTTTTTACCATAATAAAAAATAAAAAAATAAAAGAAGAACAATGACTGCAAATTCAAATCTGCAAAGTCGGAATGGTAGAATTAATACGTAATATATTTATTAAATTGTAGGTGCATTGTATTTTAAACGCATAATTATTTACCTTACAAAAATGTTATTTTGACAACTTTATCCTTCGAAGCTTTGTCGAAGTCAAAATCTCAACGTGTATGCTTCAAAAATAAAGTCTTGACCTGAATTTAAACTAAGATATAATTCCTTTAAATGAAATTAGTTTCAATTTTAAGATATTTTTTACTGCCTCTACCTAATCTAGTTTTGGTCATTTGAATCGTATAAAATACGCAAATTTTCAATTAAAACGCGCTTATTCATAGTGTATTTAATGTATTGTAGCTTTAACAATACAATCATCTACGATTAATGTGTTGCGAATCGCATTATCTTCGGTAATGTTCGTTTTAAAAATCACTATATAAAATCTAATGATAAAAAGCTTTCAAAGGTAATAATGAAAATTATACCATAATACTTTGTAATATAGTTGTAATTAATGTATCATATATTACATATCTAAAAAGCCGTTACTTTTCATCAATTTGTGTCTTATCGAAGTAACAATAAAGTTGATTTCGAATTGATATTAAAATATCTGGCCGTCATTAGAATGGGGTATGAATATATTAATTTGTTGCAAAGAGCTTTATTTAGTTTCTATTATTGGAACTTTTGGAAGTTTGATTGTGCTTTGGGTTGCTTTACCTACAATAGGTTAGTATAGAGTAGCTCTACCATTAAGTTACATTAGTTTAGCTGTTATCGTACAAATGAAGTATTACTATGTAAAATATTTCTATTCGCTAGTGAATATAGAAATTAATCTATGGCCTCTATTTTGTTGAAACAATAACATAAACTCTAATATTTTGGGTGAGGCCATTTGTGATAAGGTCGAATGTAAGACGCCATACAAATGAAGGGTTGTATAATATTACGTTAAGTACTCAAGCACTTTTATATGGTTTCCTAACTTTGCTTTCTTATGTATTTAAATTGAAATGTATTACGATAGAATTAATTTCTTGAAAAGTGTACCTAAATGTTTATGAGATTAATAATTTAATTGTTAATTGAAGTTTATAATAATAATAAAAACGTTTGTAAAGTCTATGAAAAGCGGGGCAGCTTTTTAACACGATTAATAACTAGACATTGCTTGTTTTCAATTCTTTTGTGCATAACAGTAACATCGCGTGACTAACATTCATGTTTTGGGTTCGCTGAAACTTCCATAAAGCCTTGCTTCCTTATGTAAGAGTGTTTTATTGCACATTCATTTCTATGGCCTATTTTTTCATTTCACATACAAAAATTATACATAGAAATCTATATTTTAAATCCTAAAATTTATTCATAAGTGTTTAAGAGATAAAGAGAGAATGTGAAATAAATGATAATAGTTTTAGTTACTTTAAAATTTAAATTTACATTTCAAGTATCTGTTCGAAGAAATCGAAGATTATACTCCATAAATATAAAATAAATAAATTTTTGTATGTGTTTGGACAAGATTTTGGTTTTTAGTTGATATTTTTTCTAAAAAAAATACATACAACGGAACATATAACCTGCTCCTTTTTTGAAGTCGGTTAAAAATTTAATAATTACGAGTTTATATTTTCTGAAATAAGACAAGCGACCACGATTGGATAAAGATATTTAATATCGTATTAAACGGTTTTGTGATAATTTTTATGCGTGTGTGATTTAATGATAAATAATTCACATTCATTAAGATTTTATTATGCATTTCCTCACAATTCTTTTGTAATATTCATTCATCAATTCATGCACATTGTATGTATGTATATAAAAAGCATGCGATAAGTTAATAACGTCAATTTCTATGCATAACAATGACACAATAAATCAAAAGTATTAATAAACGGGTCGGTCGCTATATATAAAACTAACAATATGTCTGTTTGTCACAAAAACCACGTGTGGATCCGCGAAATAAACGTCACCAGCCATGTCTTCTAATTTATCTTTTATACAATCATTTTTACAGCGTTTGCAACCCCCGGTGATTAATGATGGATGGATTCCTGAATAATTACCAAGACTTTTAATATTCAAGTGACTTTATACTGATTCCTTATTTCAAACTCTACACCCTCGTCTTAAAGTGCTTTTTGTGTTATACCCCCGAGATGACCCTTGATGTGGAACTCAGATTCAAAACGACGTAAGCGACATTTGATTTTTTATTAAAATTTTGATGTTGCTAGTTAGGAATAAGATTTATTTTATGCTTTTTAAAGTACGAATAACCAACAAAGGCGCCATTCAATGCAAATCTCCACTCGAGTTTTAAGGGTAGTGTGCGTTATTAATTTGTTATAATTGTCCCCCCGTCTCATATTTGCTCGCATGTGGCATTTTTATTGCGAATTACTCGCAATCATTAATTTTGTTTTTCTTTTCAACACTCTAAAAGCTAATGTGTTTCGAGTGGCGGTATTATTTCATTTGTATGAGAAATATGCGTATTAGATTTTTTTGTTGGCTTCAAGTTTCTTTGTGAATTACGTATCGGTTACAATGGTTACTGTGGTTTGTTTCGGCAAATCGTTCGTGTATATTTTATATTTTATTAATTCAGTTTAACGTTCATAATATATTGTTTCGTGCTTGAAATTATATTAAAGCTTTATTTTTCTATTTTTATCTGTAACTTCTACCAAAGTAAATAGGTTTATAGACTAAAGTAATAGACACTAGTATCTAATCTACACCAATATTATAAAGATGAAGAGTTTGTTTGTTTGTTTGGTTGAACGCACTTATCTCAGGAACTACCTACTGGTTCGAATTGAAAAATTCTTTTTGTGATGGATAGTCCGTTCATCAAGGAAGCCTATAGGCTATAGGCTATATTACATCACGCTACGAATAATAGAAGCGGAGCATCAATGAAAAATGTTGTCTCAGACATGTAGGTTTCCTCACGATGTTTTCCTTCACAGATTCACCGTCACCTAAATACTCGTATATAAGCACTTATATTTCTGAACGTCAGCATTATATAAAATAGATATGACACAAAAATATTTGTTCGTACAATATAACAAGACAAAACAGGAGACGGGCACGTGCTAAATCGAACCCACTATACAAGCCACAGCCATTCATATACGATAAAACATTTAAATCGTTATATTTATATAAAAAGTATTCAAAAGCTTTGGTAATTTTATTGCAAGTTTCACACATCGAGGGCTCTCTGTTTGAGAACAGATTAATTTGCATAGCCATTATAGAGTACCCTCCGTGAATGTGTACTGTGTTGTTTGCTTGTCAATTTTGGTTTGCAGCAATTTAATAAATCTGAGAATGAGAATGATTATAAAATTGCCGTCACTAATGCCTTTTATGTGCTGTATTATGGTTTCTTGGGTTTTGTTAAGGTATAAAACATATGGTGAAAACGTTTGACGATACGTTTGGCTCAGTTTGTAGTAGTACTTGCTGCGCCAGCGGTCGCGGGTTCGCGTCCCGCTGGGGGCATTTGTTGAGCACGAATGTTTATACTTCAGTCATGGGTGTTTATATTTATATTATATATTTCTTTAAAGTTACATATATCATCATCAACTATCTGGTATCCGTAACACTAGCCTCGTAGCTTAGCACAGAAGCGATACATATTTATATATTTATTTTTAAAGTTTTAAAACTTATAAAATTTAATTTATTTTATGTAATTAAGGATGTGGAATATGAAAAGATTTTTTTCAATTTGAGGCGGAAGTTTCAGAGATATACTCATATATTGTTATATTCGGACATTAACACAAAGAAATATCTAGTTCCTTGGTAAGGTTAAAAAATAAATAAAAAATGACCACGTGATTATAGTGTACCTATTGAATAAATCAGCGTTTCTTCTTTCTGCCATCTGTAATACAAACTCGATCTTGTACCTACAGCCATAACATACATAGGCAACATATTATAATTTTATTAAGCTTTGTAAGAGCCATAAGGCGAAATATCTATGTAAATAATATTTCCAACATAAACCATCAATAGGTACAAACAATTTAATCGATTGCCATTAGCGATGCTAACGGGGTGATTTCTTCCGCGCGGCTTGTCCCCAAGAGCCACAAGTGCCACTGAAAATAACGAGCCTTAAAGATCAGGGCTTGTCAACCTTTAATAAAACATTTTACGATATTTAGACACAGTATTTTGTACAAATCAATCATGGTTACAGATTTTTGTGATATTTGTTTATTACATAGTTCTACCGAATTATAATATTATATAAAATTTATATACTGTATTTATGTAACTAGTATGTAAAGATAAAGGACTTTAGAAAGAGAGGATTTATCATTCATTTTAGAATTTTAAAAAGTACTTGCAAGTTACGTTGAAAGAAAAGATAGTGAATCTTACATTGTTTGAGATGAACTAACTAGATTTTAAAGACATGTGAAGTCCGTGAATCTATATCTGATCAGAGGAGGGGGACACAAAAAAATCAGAAACCTTATAAACATTATAATAATTAATTTAATTTTTAAATTTAATTTTACTCTCTATCTTTAATGTCGTTATCACCTATAATTAAGGTACTACTTTTTATGTTCTGTTTTCCTTGTACAAATAATTTCATGTGTTTAGTAAGTACTTTGTTGGTGGTTTAATAAAATAAAATAAAATAAGAATGGGGGTACACCTATACTTGTTTCTCTACCGCAGATGACATAATACTAGACTCAACCAACCATGAGTATCGGAAAATAAAAAAATAAAATAGGCATGAGGGTGTGATTTGGATCAAATGTTCTGTCTAGAAAAGATCTAGTTTATTTATATATGGTCCTTTCAGGAATAATATTTATATTTAGAGAAAATTACGCCAAGCGAGGCTCGATTATCCAAGTAAAAACGTGAGATGTAACTGTAAAACGTGAGAGTTAAATATAATTTGACTTTAATACTCTCAGTCAAAATTACTCAAGTCCCACAAAGTTTTACTCAACAGGAATTGCACAAAGTGTTACATTATTTCATGACCGGAGTTCGGTGTTAAAATTCTTTTTGAATTTACATAAATATGGTAATGGTTTGCTATGAAAATACACCCATTTTGAGGAAATGTGCGTTCTCTTTAGCTCAAAGCTAAGAAAAACACATTGATACTCACTTCGGTGGTGTGGCATGCTGTTTGTTCTACTTCTTGTACTTCTCTAATAGTAGAGTGGACTGTTAGAATAAGCCAAAGCCAAAGAGCATAGTTGTTGTGGGCCGAACAAAAGTACTTTTAAGGGAACGAAAATATGAAATGTGTATTTACAAGCAGAAGGGTAGGTTTGGTTAAAAAAATCACTTTGAAAATCAACTTCTATGATTAAAATTTTCTTGAATTTATATAAAACCGTCCTTTTTATAGTATAATCTCTTCTTTGAAAAATACAATTGTTTTGGAGTCGTTCAGAAAACATATGTACCTATATACGGATCTATTTATCAGCATATCTTTTCATAAAACGATACTCTACAACTTCCCGTATTTAACCTCATTCCATTTGTAACCAACTCGTTTCGAGTGCTGTAAAAAATAACAGGCTAACAATGATTTTTATTATATCTAATCAGAAACAAATGCCCTCTCCAAAACTATTCAGCGTCAAGTACATCTTTGTATCATCCTTTGTTATTCGCTTCCATTCTTACTTAATAAATTCTATTATATTTATTATGATATTAAAAAGATATACCAAATACGTTAGAACCCATACGAAGTCACTGGCGCGCGAAAACTGACGGTACTTTCCGGTCTTGAAGTGGTCGCCTTGTGCGTTCGAATTATGTAGAAGATCTACCTCTAAGAGATAAAGTCGAAAATTGATTATGAATTGGTTGCTATGTATTTAAGTATTTTCAAGTAGCCGCATCCGTTTTGTAAGCGATACCTTCAGTCGGAAGGGGATCGCAGTTGGACTGTCTTTTTAATATAGATACTCGTACGTACGCAATGGATGTTGCGTTTTGAAAAGCTTTTTTATGAATATTAAGCTCGATTAAATCAAACAATATATTGTGTTTCATATTTTACCATTCACAATGAGACTTATATTCCTTATTAATTTAATAAATCTTAACCTAAAACCGCTATAGTAAAAATATAGATAAATATATTAGAAATCACGAGTATAGGCTAAACTACAAAAAAATAATCGTGATTTTAGATTTTGTACGTAAATAATATAAAACTCAGTTTTGGCAAATCGTAATTTTAGCGATAAGATTCCTAAGGTCTTAAAGACATTTAAAAAAATTTTTAAAATGGACCAAGTTAAAAATTATAAACACACGAACAATATTTAATTTTATATAGGTATAGAGATTAATACCGAGTAGTAAGTATTATAAAGTATATTCATAGTAAAATTTTAAAAGTTCCTGTACATATTATAAGTTAAGGAATCCCAAAGGCTGGTCAAAACTTTCATCACATTATGGATTTATCTCAAGAACTCACATCGCCGATCTTAATCGAGGGTTATGCATAGCAGATCATCCCTTGGGGCTGGACGCGTGACTTGCCAGATTAACCCTAAAATTGCTACTGGGTACTTTTCATACAGACCGGTTTTCCAAATAAATTTACGTTAGTATTTCTCTTATTATGTTTTTTTTCAGAAATTTCTCGAATTTATTTCCATATTTGGTTCTCAACGTTTACTAATACTTTATAACAAACATGGTCTGGGAGAGATTCATATTTTAGACGTCTCTAGGGCTATATAGTGAACATATACAGATATATCAGAAACAGTCCATTTACAAAATTATATATTCATATTAAGTTCTTTTTACATAAACATTTTAATAATGTACGATTTAAAATTATCGCATAGTGCTTATCTTAAAAATAAGTCTCAAATGATATAAAAAAATATACATTTTGTTATTTAAAAATAAAATAGGCCTGCTTAAGCCTACAGCAGTATTTTAATCTTAAGAAGGTATATAATATACACGAGTAGTAAATGTTCCGGTTAGTGCGAAGTGTCCCACTATCGAAAAAGGGTCAGATATTGATTGTCTAAGTAGTACATTTTGAATATGTTGAGACTTGAGAGCTAAACACATCGCTTTAATAATAACATTTTCTTTAAATATTTACGAAGTGTCTATTCGTCCGATAAGCGGACGAATAAATTAAATATTATTCGTCCGACAATTGGTGTTTGATATATCGCGACTGAGACTTTTTTGCTTCTTAAATGGCTCAAAGAGAAATCAATTTGTTTTTTTAAGTTTTAACATACTCGTGAATGCAATTGCGGACGTTTCTATAGAACTTTTTACAAAATACCATTTTCTTGTACATTGTTTCGATGTAGGCACATACTCTCAGGGAGTGTTAGTAACGTAAATTTTATAGGACGACTCTATAGAGCCAGCTCTCTTACATGTAAAAACTCTTGGACTTATTAAAAGTGGGCGGGATCTTAATAATAAATTATCAGCTCGGTAGGTTAGGGTTATTTTTTTTTTATTTTTGGCATAGGTATATCCTGCACATAAAAATCGCTTATTTTATATTAGAAATCAAAGAAGTGATATATATTCGTACAAACCGACAATAGTCGGACGAAAAATATATTTTTTATTAATACGATTATCGGATGACTAGCAACAGCCTTTAAAATAATTTAGTCGTCCAACAATTGTTGGACGACTAAATTATTTTACTCGTCCAACTAGCAGACGACTAGCAACAGCCAAATATTTAATGTGTATAACAAACGTGGAAGACATCTTAGAGAAACTAGTTTATGCTCTTATAAGGCATAATTCGCGCTGAAACTGTATTAAAAATATCCAAAATAATACTAAGCTATTTTTTTATTAAAAAAGGATTAACTCAATGCATTTAATTTTTTCGGTAATTTTATTAACGTAGATTTTTTAACTTAAACTATTTTGTTATTCTAAACCAAAGAAATGTTTTGATAAGTATAATAAACACTTTAAAATTAGTAAAAATGTAATGAAACTCAGTAGTATTATGAATTTTAATTATGTATATATGGATGTATTCCTTCCCTTTTTAAATCTCACTGCTGGGCATGGACCTCCCTCTAATACAAGGGTGATCTGACCATAGTTTATTACGCTAGCCTACTGCTAGTTTGTGGACATTAGAAAACTTTTTAAGTTCTGTAACATGCAGCTTACCTCACGGTGTTTTTCCTGATGATGACCGTAAGTCAAGTAGTAATCATGTTTTAATATTTATATTTAAATAAAAATGTTTCATTAATAAAACAATTTGTTAACACATCAAAACTTTTTGAGCTGATTGTATTTTAAATTGTATAGTTTACATTCGTATTTGTTGTTAAAAAACTTTTCTTACATAATTTCTGAAATGACAATCGCATTATAGTGATAATGCTAACTGGTATTGTAGTGAATAACATCTCGCAAATTACATGTATAATAATGTAAATTAATACATAAAGGATGAGGCTTCAATAGACACGATCAAGCTTTTGGTCCAATTGAGAGAAGATAGCGATGTACAATGTAGGTACATACAGTGTAAGAAATTCAAGGTTGCTATGAAAAAAATATATAAAATTCAAGCCTGCATTTTTATTAACTAATAGCATTCAATGGCTCCTCATTAAAGTAGATATTAGAATGTATAGTTATGATTGATAAAGCAATTATTTTCAGCAAATTACGTCTTTTTACTAGGTATACTGATGATTTTTAAAATGACAACTTTTTCTTCGCAAACGTAAAGTAGAAATAAGAAGACATTGAAAAACTACTATATTAATAAAATAAAGGCAAATAACCACTGTATGTAAAAGTATGTACCTACCTACCTATTACCTGACGTATTGAGAGCTTGACTGCCAAACGCCAATATTGAACAATAATCTCTTTCTTAAATTTTTAACGCTCCTCAAAATAATGTAAAAGACAAGACAATCTGTCGGTGTCCGAGTTTATGTAACTACATCAATAACCATTTCTTTGACACTAATTGTTAAAAACCGTGACAAAATGTCAAAATTATTAAATTTTGTATCTTACGACGTTATTTTAAGAACTTTGAGTGCAGAAAATTTAAATTTGTCGATATATTTTTCTCGTTTTTCTTCACTAATTAGTTCTAACTCGATTGACACGACTCTTGTGGAAGCGCTTTATGACATCCGCGTGTTGAACGCATTGTAGGTTTTTCAGACGTGTGTGGTTTGACTTCAAAGAACACAAAGATGACAATGGAATGGTCAACGTTTGTATTTTGTAACCCATATTTGAATATTTTAACAAGTTTAATATATATTGTAAACTTAAGGCTTAGAATTACTATTATATACTTCATTTTTATTTTTATTGCGTTATAAAATATATACTTTTGTTAAGTATATCCGAGTGATGCGGGTTCGAATCCGGGTCTCGCACCTCTGATATTTTCATGTGCGAATCATTTATATCATGATTACCACTTGTCTTACGGTGAAGGAAAACATCGTGAGGAAACCTGCATGTCTGAGAAAACCTAACAAGTTTTCGAAAGACATGTGAAGTCCGCCAACACGCACTAGGCCAGCGCGGTGGACTATGGCCTGATCCCCCTCGTACTGAGGGAGGCCCGTGCCCAGCAGTGGGACGTTAATAAGGGCTGATGATTATGATGAAGTATAGGTTAATACTAAGAAAAAATTAGGTAAAAATATACTAGTACTTCTCCGACTTGATCCCTTACTTGGTTGAACTTTCTTTGAAAATCGAACCAAGTATAAAAAACTACGGAGAAGGATTACTGACTGACTGGTCACTGAGTCGCTGAACTAATTTGTTATGGATAGTTGATCGCAGAGTTAACGAGCGACGGTCACATACCTACCGGCAGGTGAAAGGTTAGTTAACTAACCTCGTCGCTAAGGATGACCGATGCTTTAGTAAAAGTAAATAAAAGTATCAGGAATTCGAATTTTATGGTGGAAATCTTTATGGGAGGTCTATGTCTAAATTTTCACATCTTTACACCGATGACTCTAAACAAATCTAAAAGACACAAACCATAACTTCTATACTTAGGTACTAGATAGCTTTCAGATTCATAATTCTTAAAACCTACTAAAATTGTGTTATTATGCATGTAAATATTATTAATTTACACTTGATGTATTGGAACTAAATAATAAATTGCTGTGTCCCGCTTACAATAAAATGACACCCATCGTCCATTGTCCAAGGAAAAATAAGACAAGTAAGCCTTATCAGATTAAAAACGAGCGTCATTAAGGAGATATTCGTCAAACAATAATAACTATCATTTACTTGTCACATTCAATTGAATACCATACAAAATAACCGTCTGGAAATTTATTATGATACAGTTCTATCTGCAAAGGGCCATAAATTAATATAGAACGTTGTTGTTGTAAAGGTAATGTGACTTAAGATATTTTACGTTGGAGTTGATGTAATCTTGATTTTGATAAGAAAGCGACTCGCAGGAGGCTCATAAAGAGTGCTCCATTGTGCATCTGTCAATCATTGATCGATGAAACGCGTCGGCCTGTAGCAGCATATACCTATGCATATGTGATGTGGACAATTTTAAAAAGTATAGTTTTTAATTATTATGCAAATTTAATTATAAATTGTAGGGTAATAAAAATATATTACAAATATGCTATCGATCTGTTTTGGATTAGCAAATGGTTATTTTTATAATTTTTGAAGTTTTGAGTTCGATTTCAAAAATATTTCATTTTGTCTTGATTTATTACGATATTATTGAATACTTACTTATTTAAGTTCTTTAAATATTATTTTTTTCTGAATATTTTCACTTAATATATATATTACCTACATTATATTTCTTATGAATAGGAAAATTGCATTTAGATTAAGAATAAAAGATGATTTTATTATTATTAGTTAAAGCAATTTTTATAATACGAAAATTAAGTAATCCTGTTATGTGGATACAGTTAACAACAGTTATATGAGAGATTATAAGATTTCGTTATTTCTAAAGAAAAATACCAAGCAAATGTAATGTCATTGATCCGAACAATAGTGATACGTAGATTTCAAATCAAATATGTAAGCGAATAAGCTGACCTCGCATCGAACCCGCACCCTCGCCCTTCCATTGTTGTCCGCACCAGACTATCTATAGTTTAAATAAAAACTTGTCATCTGTTATTCAATAGCTGAGGGAATCAAAATTTTCAATTCTACGACATATTTCAAATTATCTTTACCAGGTCGTGAGAGAAGAGGAATCCAAGTCGTGGGTTCTATTTTTATGGTAAATAGGTCTATTTATCAAAATATCTACAGATATTAAAATTTCAAAAGCAATTTAAGACTAAGCAAATAAAATTGAAATTGAAAACACTATTGAAATTAGACAGCTTGAAGCAAAATACATTATTTTTTGGAAGTCTCAGTATAGTGTACCTATGTGATAGAAATCTTAACGATATGCGTATAATAATATTTCAATTTAGGTACATGTTATTCCTTTATTTAAAAAGCTTGGAATACCACTTCATAGATAAAAAGCTTACACTGATTCAAACAAAGCTCAAGTTGAGAATCAAAAAATGATTGTATTTCTTATTTTCAATCAACGAGAAAAATATTTACTTATTTTATTCGTGAGGAAAATCAAATGCGTGTTGCCAATATTTATAATAATTAATCTGATCAATGCCACACACGATAATTTCGATGTGTGTGCAGGATCTTATCTTGGAGGTTTAAAGGCTACATTCCTATCATTCAATAATGGTGATCGTTAATATTACGTGCAAACAAATAGTTAAATATTTTTACGAGAGATCGCTCGTAAAACTTGATTGAAGCCCCGTTTAATAACTTCACCACAATGGTATGAGTTATAGGCGTCTAAGCATGTGATCGTTGTATTTTATGACACTTGCTAGCAAAAGGTATGAGATTGAATCCTTTTAGTACGTCTTTAGGTTTCTATACACGATGTAAAGTTAATTTAATTTTTTTAAATACACGTATAGTAAAGTTTGTTTAGCCAACATTACAGAATTATTGATTTTACTTATGTAATTTGCACTTATCATTTACTGGTGTATAAAAGCTCTACGAACGATGTAACGGGTTTGTTCGATTATTCCACGCGATTTATGGTCGAAGCGTCTTGGAACACTATAAAAAGAACATATTAATATCTTCATGTAGTTTCAATGGACTCTGGAAAAGTAATAAATATGAAATTAATTTAAAAGTAAAAACTAGTGTTTGAAACTAGTGCTTTGAAATATTATGTGGTGAGTCTGGTCGTTTTAAAATTAGTTAGTTAAAAACGTAATTTGATAGCATAATAGGTACTTTCATTTGCTTATACATTATAGTCTAATCTTAGATTTTAAGTTAAACTTTACTAGTGTAAAATTCAGTTATCTCTCTCTATTTATGAGTCAATTTTCGAATTAAGAAACATATTTTTATTTGTTTCTAAAGCGAGTTTAAAAAAAATGATTTCAAAATTTGATTTAGACGACAGTTTCATTAAATTTCTAGGGCGAAAAACACAAATTTTTGTCCATTTAAAAGTATTTACGAATTCAAACGTTAACAAAACACGTCACGCTCCTGTCAAAAACAGTATAAATACACGTCATAACGTTTTAGTATCTAAGTGTTTCCCTACAAATCGATACGGCATTGTTGTTAGAACCATGGGAATTTCAATCAGGGCCCTTAGGAAACAGTGATTCTACAACAAAGCCCACCTGAACCCTTCCCTAAAGAAATTTATTAACTGGTTTCACATAATAGGTATTTAAAATACATGTGTCCGTGCGTACGTGAATACATTATTGATATTATATGATAGTTTATTTTACGGACATTGTGTCTTTGGAGTCTTAGAAAACATTTCTTCAACGTTTTGTTAGGGTCACCCTTATGATGGACGGGTGTCGGAAAAGTAGGATAAATAAGGATTTTGGTCTGAGTCGTTAGTTCGGGTCAACGCCCCGATGCGATTTGCTACAACTTTTGACGGGACTGTCGACTATTATTAGCTGTGATTGACAAGCTCGTCCAACGACTATCTTGACTTGTTAAAAACTTGCATTCAATATTTATTTAAGGACCTATGAATATACTAGTTTTCAGATGCCATCATCTTCAAAATAACTTACACATATTAGTTTAAAATGCAAAGACGTAGTTGGTGAAAGTGAAATCCTCTCCTTCTCCTGATATATCGGCGAATATTTAAATTCAAAATATGTTGTTCAGTATTAAATTACTACAATTACTTACTGAACGTCATGAGTCTAATAACTCTATGTAGAATCTACATTGCAAAAGCATATAGTTGATCAGTTTTGATGGTTTGTCACATATAAGTTTCTTCCTTTTATGACCAACAGTCAACATTTTTTGATCATAGGTCACATTGGATAACATAGTTATGGTGATCCCATTAGTAGTATAAATGCAAACTTTTGCATATAATATGAAGGCGGATGGATGTTTGTTACTCATATTACTGCCTCGGTGGTGCAGTGGCTAGCATGTACGGTCATACACCGAGAGGTCCTGGGTTTGAGTCCCGGGTCGGGCCAAGTTTAGTTATTGAGTGTTTCTGATTAGTAAGCCTCAGTAGCTGCCGTGTGTCAGCGCTACACTCGTGGACTATAATATCTCCTGCGCAGATGGATAGTCTCAATGAGATTGGCCGCCGTGGCCGGAATCTGTTAAGAGGACATCATTAAATACAGATGGATGTATGTCAGCCGAATGCCGAATTTCATTTCATTTAGTAGACTTAGATGAAATTCGGCACAAAGTTAAAAAAAATGTGCAGTTCACGTGGGATAGATTTTTTTTCGTTTTTCTCTAGTAACGAAGACAAACGAAGCGAGTATGAATTAAAAATAACTAATTAAACTAAAATTTAATCTTATTAATAATTATGAAACCCTTAATTTACAAGTATATAACTTATTAATAAAATATAAGTAAGTATATTATGAACAATTATTTGTGTATTTTTTATCTAAAATCTGAACAGCAGACATACTATTGACTATTCTAGTGTATACATATGGTGTTTACTTTTAGCTAAAGCTACTGATTTTAAGGCTGACCCAGATTTTTATTTAAACGTATAATTAGCATTGTTCGGAGTCCGCTTTAAGCTGATGTGTATTAACATTAGAATTCATGTGAGATTTCTTTCGAAAGACGGCTTTTGTGGAGTAGTTGAACTATCTTGCTGGCGTTTCTTTACAAGACAGAGATTCCAGGTTCAATTTTCAGGGTTTATATGAGTACCTAGTGCCAGAATTCTGAAATTGACCTCTATCTTCAAATCAATCAAAATCTGTCAAAAGATCGTTTTTATTATTATTATAACTTTTTTTTATATTTTGATTTATTCTGCGGAATGTTACATCTACATTTTGAATTTATGGGTTAAGTATGATGTGCAAATATAAAACTACTGTTTTTTGCGTGGATTTTGCAGTCATTTATTTTTTTTACCTATTAGTAATATTAATTAGTATACAACTAAATAAATTAAATTAATTTAGAGGACTTTGGTCATAAGGATAGTTAGTTAGCAATTTATTTTACATACTGTGTACAATGTCTGTAAATATATGACTAGTTAAGTTATCTATAAAATATACCTATATATTTAAATATCTACACTAACATTGTATCGACAAACCAAATCAATTTATACTCCTATTAAAATTTAGCATAAAAGAAAAACTATATAAGTAAAGGATTACACAAAATTCTTTGACGGAGATTGTTTAAAAGTGATAATTTGGTCAAACAGTGATCATAGCCCCACTTAGTGGGTGGGTGACGCTTCTCAGAATAGGTAGTTTATGAAAATAAAGAAGGACATGTTATAGTACCTACGCACTAGAAAGAGAATGGGAATGGAATAGAGACTTTCATTAGTCTGCGCTACTTCTGATAATATCTGCTTTTTAGGGGTGTTCTTATAATTAAACTTAAAACATTTTGAAATTTTATTTCTTACAAAGTATTTTTTTAATACAAAGTTTAGTATTAGCAATACTAAAAGGTTATAAAAACAACTTATTCTAAATAAAAAAAACTAATACAGTCTTTTAATATTAGCCTAAAATTAACATCTTTTACTATTTATTTTTTAAATCAATATTATTCCATTAATTAAAAGTCTTATATATATACCTGCCTTTAAATATTATAAAAATTATACAATTTTTGTTTTTTAATTTGGATTTGTTAACAGAAAATAATATGAAAACTACTCTATACCCTTTCGTAATCTGCTTGCAGTGTTCCTGGCAGAGTCCATTACTTAAACAAACCCAGTGTAGTGCCACCACTTCGCACCCACGTGGTTCTGTCTCTCCCACTCCATCTTAGTGTCGAAACTAGCTACATATTATATTGTAAATAAGTTAATATTATATAAATAATAACGTGAAACATGCTAAATTTTCTATCTTATACTGATGAAATTCAAAAGTGTATTATAAAATATTAATAAAAAATATAAAAAACACAATACTATTAATTTTTAATTTCTTAAATTTAACAACTTTAAATGATAATCGCCAAATAAGCTCTTAGAAGTATGTCGTTCTTACAATAAATATACCTTCTATTCTTCACGCTATAGTAAAGTCATGAATTCGATTATGTTAAGTAATTTAGAATTATATAAGCTCTAAAAAATTTTACGCTTAGGCGTAAAAAAATTGAGTTGGCGAACTTCACACGTATTCAAATGATTCGATTGATGATTTATTAATTTAATTAACACTCTTTCAATATAACAAAGGGTTCATCATTTCATGAATAGTTTTTCACTTATATATCAGCATTCGTTTAGTGACGTTATGAAATTTAAATAAAAATGTCAAATATTTGACATCTCGTAATCCAAATACCTCAGTGGCTTCATTTCTATGTACGTGCAATGTTAGTTCGGTAGCGAACGAAAATAGTTTAACTAACTAGCTGTTTCCTGTTCAGAAGAGGTTATATAAATAAAAAAATACTTGAAAATATGATAAAAAAAATATGTTGGGACACAAACACACAACACTATCTCTTTCCATGGCAAGCAAAGAGGCTTGTGTTTTGCATATCAGATAGTTGATATACTACATATAAATAACTTTTAAATACATTAATATAGTAAGTATAAATACTCATAAAGTATAAGTATTCGTCACACAAATATCATAATACAAAGGAATATTCGCAGCACGACTTGAACCTGAAAACGCTGGTATATCTATAAGAGTCGCTACAAAATGAGTTAAACCTGTAATCAAAATAACGAAAGAAATGATTTTTCCTTACATTAATTTGAAAAATAAACAAAAACTATAAATAACTACAATTTCTTTAGATTCATACTAGTTACATTACACACATTTCTACACTCGTTCCTGTAAGTGCTCAAGTTCATTACTTCTTATAATGGCTTATTTAATATGCTATACATTTTTTTTGTAACACAATCAAAACATCGTATATTGCAGAACATGTACCGTATTTATAGAATATATCAGACTCAATACAATTTTGGTGGGTCTCAATTTGGTTACAAATTAATAATACCTAGTTTATTACTTTGTGTAAAGATAAAATCTATATTGAAGATTAAATAAATTTTATATATTAATAAGTAGATATAACGGTATCAGTAGTACAGTGGTAGCTTAGTGGTAACACGCGCCAAGATATCCAAGTGATGCGGGTTCAAATCCGGGTCTCGCATTTGTGATATTTTCACGAGTAAATCATTTACGATATGATTACCACTAGTGTTGAACGAAAACGGTGAAGGAAAACATTGTGAAGAAACCAGCATGTCTGAGAGGAGAACCTAGCAAGTTCTTGTTCATCAACTCGCATTTGGCCAGAGTGAAATATGGCCTGATCCCCTCGTACTGAAGGGAGGCCGATGCTCAGCAGCCGGAAGTTAAGAAAATGGTACAAACTATATTTCTAAAATAAATTACAGGCAGTTTTTTTTATTTAACGAAGCTTTCTTTAATATTAAAACAGTAAACATAACCAATGTTATAGCATATAAGTACTCATATGTTGCGTGAAGCCGAACCCGTACCGCATATTTGCCGATTCTCAGGCGTCGCATCTTGATCAGTTTCACTATTTATCTGCCATTGTTTCGTCTACATAAACTTCGCGGTTTACGACCGTCTTAACTGCTTAGTGCCAATAAACGATGGTTTTGAGAAAATTAAGTTTTTTACTTTTAGGAATTCACATTTTGCTTTGTTTGTGGATTTTTTCTTTTATTTATACAATATTATATCTATATTTTTACGCACATAGAGAAGTTTGTTTACTAGGCATTTTAAGGCATGCATCTACATTCATTCATACATCTACATGCATAAGGTTTGTCTTATAAATAAATATTAAAATATATTGGGTCATTAATACACAGCTCTATCTAGTTTTATTATGACAAAACTATGACTGGAGTACAAATATTCGAGCTGATCACACAAATAAATCTCGCCAGTGGGACTCGAAACGTGTTGTCAAATTAATTTGAGTTTCTTCATGTTTCATATTAATTGTTTACGTAAAAACCATAATACGTAATGGTATCGTGCCTACTTTATCAATGAAAATAGTCTGGTAGAGATTGCTTTTAGCAATAAGGCCGCATTTACATGGCTTTGCACCTCAATCTCTATGTTTTAAGCGCAAGTTGCAGATAAAGTGAAAAGTCAAGCGATGATATTTAAAATATTTTAATAGATAATATTCCTTAAATATAAAGATGGTTATATGGGATCTTTATACCGTTATATTATATATAAATAAACCCAATAAAATGTAATGGATGCGCGTTCAAATAGCACTGTATTATCGCTCCTTTGTAAGTGAACAAACACCGCACAGTGTCAAATTCATAACCTTACAAAACCAACTTCGTGATTTCCTTTTTTAGTATCTCAGTGTCCAATGTAAGGCTTACATATTTTATTCACCGTAGTGTTTATTTTAAGCTGATATGCACACTTTTTAATTAGAGCTTTTAAGCACAGTGCTTGAAATTCTACTAAAGCTGCTTTTCAATAGTTATCTAGGTATTGAGCAAAGAAAAGAAAATCAATTAAAATTACTTTTTGTCTAACCTATTTATGTAAAAATATTAGCTATGGTCACTCTGAGTTTGTTATGAATCCATTAATAAAGACAAAATTGAAAAAAAATTCTGTCTGTTATATTCTTAACATATTTTATGCTACCAGTTAGTTTTAACCATAGCTTTTCGAATGTTTTGTGGTTTTACAAAAATCCGAACATATAAAAGAGGTGCCGCATATAAAAGCTCTGATTTAGGACCTATTTGACCTACACGCCTTATGCATTTGAACGTTGAGTTAGGTGAGACAGTTCATTTTCAAATATTTTTTAATGTTATTTTTAATATTAATCTATACTAATATTATAAAGAAGTAAAGTTTGTTTATTTGTTAAATTGTAAGGGGTAATCTCGGGATCTACTGAACCGATTTTAAAAATTCTTTCACCAATAGAAAGCCACATTATTGCTGAGTGTCATAGGCTATATAAAAAACCGAAAAATAAAAAGGCTTTTACGTGGTAGTCCGTTTTGCAAAGTGAATCGGAGAAAAAACGGTCGAATGAAAGCGTTTCTTACGAACGCTGCCTTAACTATGAAAGATATATTTTTGAGTTCTAGAGAAAAGATGTGGAGCTTAAAAATGCCTACAAAAAAGTCAACGGCAGCATATGTGTAACTTTTATATTTAAGTTACAAAAAGTAGTTTTTTTAATATTAGTATAGATAATTTAATTTTTAATTTTTAATATTAATAAAATAATTTAAATTATTTAAACACTCTGTACTAAAAAAGGATTATTAACATTATGCCCAACGAAGTGGGCACGGGTCAGCTAGTTTCTAATAATTTTATAAAATATTACTTACAATATTAAATTACATGTAGGTATGTTTAAAAAAGCAAGAAAGTTATTATTTCCTTGATCCATTGATAAAAATTGGAAATTAATTTATATGATACGTACCTAATATTTACTGTACCGTACTAACAACATTATAACTATTAAATTGTATCTTGGTATGTACATAAGGTTACCAAATACACCTAAACAAAAAGAAACGTCGTATAATTCAAAACAGTCCTATAATTTAGGCTTATACCTATAAAGGCAATCACAATTGAGTACCAAGATGGGTTTCTAAAGCGAAAGCAATTCACTGATATTTGATAAATATCGTCATAAATTTGTGGTTAGCTGTTGCAAGTCTTTAAAACTTATAATACCATCTTCAAAGCATTCTCTATTAAATTCCAGGAAACAATGATATAATTTCTGAACATTCGATTAATATTAAAATTGTGTGAGAAACTTCATTCTAAACTTTGTCGCTAAATATCTAGGTTTCAAGATACTTGTTGTAATGAAATCTTCGCTTATTATAGTAGGACTTCTACAAGAAGTCGTCAAACTAATTAGAGCTTTCAAGCTTTTTATACGGCATTGTGATGTCGAAACAAATGGACAACGGGTTGGGCCTCGTAAGCATATTGATATATCATCACATAAACTGAGCCAGACGTTCTTAGCTCACCGCTCTTGACGTACGGCTTCATTTAACTCAAGTCTATATCCTAAAACCAAAATATTATTACACACAACTAAAACTCGGATTTTCTTATATATACGGCTTTAAAGTTCAAAGTTCATTGATTTTTAATATCTTGAGATCCATCGAGCTGGTTTTACAAGATGATTTTGAAAGGGTTTCGACCACAAAGCAATGAGATCGCGTCATATTGTGGAAAACAAAGATATGTTTTGATGGAGTTTGTGTGATTTAGTATACTATATTTTAAATGCAAACACAATATTGTGGTTTTGGTAAAATGTATATAAGTTAGGATTTTAAAGCTGATAATAAAAGGCTTTTTTATCTTAACAGTCAATGACAGGTCAGTTATAACGCAACGCGTAACTTGAGAAACTAACTAGTATTAGGTTAGCTTGACTAAGAAATATTACCGTGAAGTCCGCCAACCCATAGTGATTCAGAAAGGTGAGCTATATCTACACTAATATTATAAAGAGGAAAACTTTGTTTGTTTGTTTGTTTGTTTGTTTGTTTGTAATGAATAGGCTCAAAAACTACTGGACCGATTTTAAAAATTCTTTCACCATTCGAAAGCTACATTATCCACGAGTAACATAGGCTATATTTTATTTTGGAAAAAAATAGGGTTCCGTAAGATATTTGGGTTTTTCGGACACAAGGTGTAATCTATATCTATATTAATAATTTCGTCAAGGGGTACGGTAGACTCGATCGAAACCTTACCTGATTAATAAAACATAAAAAAATAAAGATTTCGAGTCGACAACATATATCCGCAAAATTCGGATTGTCGAGTATTTTGTTAAATTCTAATGATGCTGAAAGACAAATCGATTATCGAAATCGCCATATTGGCCACTCTAGCGAAGCGATACTGACATCGGATGACACGTCAATATTGAAGCAAAGGAACTCATTCATACAGCCATAAAGATTTACCTCTGTATTAGTGTAAATAAATAAAATAAAAAATAAATAAAATAAATCCTTTCATTTCTTGCGTTTACAAAAAAAATAATATCCTATTAACAATAAATCACAACAATTTTAAAAGTATGTTTTAAAAAAATCATCTCACATCCAGTTAAAACAAAAATATAAATTCTAATGTTATACGTATTAAAATATAAGAATTTATAATTCATATAAAATAAAATATATAGTATAATTAAATAAAATATAATATATTTACTACATAAAAAAAGAATATTTAATTCCTAAAATACTGCTAAGAAAGAATAAAATAATAATAATATGTTCTAAGTTTTAACTTATCAAATGATGCGTAATGATTTCTCATAGATGGCGTTATTAATCTATATATGTAATATATAAATGCGAAAAACACTCATCACGAAATCTCAAAAACTGCTGGACGTATAAAGATGAAAATTTGCAGGGAGGTACTTTATAAATAGTATAGGTGCACTAAGAACGGATTTTGCGATTGGGCCGGATTAAGGTGGTCTAAGAGCTCTCGCAAGTTTGTATGAAAGTCCTTCATCTTTTGTGCTACAGACTTTAAATTTGGCAGGGAGGTAGTTAATATTTAGTATGGGTCTGCTAAGAACGAATTTGGCGACAGGGTCGCATTAAGGAGGTCTAAGGACTCTCACAAGTTTTTTTTTAATTTCTTCATTTTTTGTCCTAGAAACTTTAAATTTACCAGGGAGGTAGTTTAAAGTTATTAGATGTTTGTTTAAGAAAGGATTTTGCGATTGGGCCGGATTGAGGTGGTCTAAGGGCTATGGAAAGTTTGTATGAAAATCCTTCATTTTTTGTGCTAAAAACTTTAAATTTGATAGGGAGGTAATTAATAGTTTGTAATCGTTCGCTACGCGTATAAACATATTTTGCATCAGGGCCGGATTAAGGAGGTCTAAGGGCTCTCGCAAGTTTGTATGAAAGTCTTTAATTTTTTTATGCCACAAACTTAAAATTTAGCTGGAAGGTATTTAATAATCAGTAGACATCCGCAAAGAACGATTTTGCGACAGGGCCAGATTGAAAAGTGCAAGGGCTGTCGCAAGTTAGTATGAATGAAAGTCCTTCACCTTATGTACAACAAACTTAAAATTTTGTAGAGAGGTAGTTATTGTCAGTAGAAGACTTTTAAGAATGGGTTTTGAACAGGGCCTGATTAAGGTGGTTTAGGGACTCTCACAAGTTTGTATGCTGTTCCTCTATCTTTTCTGCTACAAACTTTAAAATTGGCAGGGAGGTAGTTAATTGTTAGTAAACGTCCGCTTAGAACAAATTTTGCGACAGGGCCGGATTAAGAAGGTCCAAGGGCTCTCGCAAGTTTGTATGAAATTTATTAATTTTTTTGCGCGACAAACTTTTTGGCAGGAAAGTAGTTTTTGTAGTTAAGTAGAAGTCCGCTAATAACGGATTTTGCTACAAGGCCGGATTAATGAGGTCTAAGAGCTGTAGCAAGTTTCTATGTAAGTCCTTTATCTTTTGTGCGACAAACTTTATATCTGGCGGGAAGATAATGTGTGGTCAGTGAACATCTACTAAGAACGAATTTTGCGACAGGGTAGGATTAAGATGATATTATGAAGGCTCTCATTATTTTGTATAACAGTTATTCACTTTTTGTCTTACAAACTTTAAATTTAGCATTGAGGTAGTTAATAGTTAGTTGACATCCGCAAAGAACAAATTTTGCGACGGGTCGAATCGAGGAGGTCTTAGGGCCATAGCAAGTTTGTGTGAAAGTCTTCATCTTTTGTGCTATGAACTTTAAATTTGGTACGAAGGTGGTTAATTGTTGATAAAAGTACGCTAAAAACGTTTTTTTTTCTATAGGGCCGGTTTAAGGTGGTGTAAGAGTCTCATAAGTTTTTCGAAATACCTTCATTTTTTGTGCTAAAAGTTTAAAATTTCGCACTGAGTTAGATAACTTTTACGATACTACAAATCGGACACTCCATTCAAAGGATATTACGAATTTAAAA
The DNA here is from genome assembly GCA_905231865.2 of Boloria selene. NCBI lineage: Eukaryota > Metazoa > Arthropoda > Insecta > Lepidoptera > Nymphalidae > Boloria > Boloria selene. The sequence continues at coordinate 1,602,144 of HG993134.1, forward strand.
ATAATAATAATAAAATAACGCGCAGCACAGCGGGCAATGGGGAGAGGGAGTGGGAGCCAAGAGCGGGGAGAGGTAGCCGCGCCGCTCAGGAGTATATCAACGATGGGTTCTGAAATAGCTGGAGTAATTTTTGTAAATTTTCAGGCAATCTACAGATCAACCGATTGCCAGTGATCGAATAAAGATTAGTAGCGATTAAAAAAATTAGCGCGGGCGAAGCCGCGGGTACTGCTAGTAAATTATATAATAACAGCTAAGTGGGATAACAAATGAAGAGAGGAAAAAGAGATTTTGGTTATAAATATTTTGTTTGTTGACTGACTAGTCGTTATTTCCTCATTTTTCCCTCAAGTAAAAGTACTAATTAACATCATATAACATCAGCTATTAGTCATTTAAGCTCTTTCAAAGTCGATTAAACCGTTTCGGAGATAATTCAGCAGAAACAGACATATAGCCAGAGAGACAAAATGAAATAAAGTGTTGTTAAGTACTGATATATATCATCGTCATCAGATATCATGTAATTACTCTATGTTCTTGAGAATACATACAGAATCACATACAGACACTTCAATTTTATTTATAGATGTAAACATTAGTTCTTAATTTTAAATTGGAAAGCTAATCTTTAGGTAAAGCAATAAACTTGCTATAGCCAACACAGCGGGAGCAAATCGTTGAGGTGCGTTTTTTGATGGATTTACGCGTTTTTACCGTGACGCCTTGCAGCGTACATTTGCATTTCGCGATATATGTAGTATGAACACGCGAATATGGGTACGTGGGTTCAATTCCTGATTTATTCACACTTTAAGTGTGCTGTAGGTACATAGTAATCATTGAATTAATATAAACGTAAAAAGGTTTTATACACAAAAAAAATTGTTATTCTATGTATTTAACTATTTTAGTCAAATATAATAAACTAAATAATTTTGAAAAAAACAGACTTTCGAGCCAACGAAAGCAGCTTCTATGTATAAGTCTAACTTTTCAAACAAAAATTGTATTTCAGTACAAAACAAATACTATATTTTTAATATTTCTATTCCAATATTAGGTTGAATTTTATTGAAAAATGTCTAACAAATAACTTATGGCAGTTATTAATTATTACACTGCTAATTCGCTATAATTTTTGATAGTAAACATAACATAATGGTTCCAAAACGCACCCCTAATAACACCACCAAACAATATGGACAAACAGACGTTTATCCGTACGGATCAAAATTGTACATAGCCATCCATTATAATCAGACTCTTGAGCTTGTTTTATCCAGATCAGTTGATTTGATAAATAAAAAATGCAAGGGTCTTTTTAAAGTGGTCATAGCGTTACCCCATACAATTGTTTCATAATACAGTACAATGAATAAAGGCTTTGTTTGGCGATTTTGATTTTGCACAGAGTAGTGATGTCGTAGATGAGGCTATGAGCATAAATAATATTAATTAAAATTTAGTTTCTTTTTAGTTTTGATTTTTTCTTCAGAATATAATAGCTAAGTGTACTATATATACATATGTTTCCATTAAACGGACGGCATTTCTAATTAATTATTTCAATAAATATTACTATTAGCGTAATATTATGTATCTTAGAGTATTATGTATTTAAAAAATAAAAAAATATATAAGTTGATTAAAATAAAAAAAACGACTAAAAATCAATCATTAAATAAAGAATAATATACTACTTAGTATTTATAAAGATTACCTTCTAGTGCCAATTACTCTGCACCCCCTAATACATTCCCAACAATTGGCGCTGTCGGTCCGCATTGGTGTTTCCAAGGGTTTTAATTTTATATTCATGACGTCACATTGATCTCCCCTTAGTTAGATACAAAGAGATGCGCAAAAAATTGAACGGTGAATTGATTCAACTATACTTCAATGTAATACAATGATTATTTTTATTCGTGTATTATATGCATTTTATAGTTTATAATAGGAATTTGGTGCTAAAATGTACAGCTTTTCTATATTTATGTATAATTAGTAGTTCCAAAGATTAGCGCGTTCAAAAAACAAACAAACAAACTCTTCAGCTTTATAATGTTAGTATAGATATAAAAAATCGTATGAAAACAATATACATGGTATTTATTTTTTGAAAGTTATAAGTGAAATAATTAACAGCTTTAGGCTGTTCATCGTAATAGATACTGGAAAAGTAGAAAGCACTATAGAAGCGACACAATAATTACTTGTAGAAAAAAACATTGAAACAGATCTATTAAATAGTCAGTTAGTTAGTTACAACTTATTACTCACAAGCTCATTACCTTTTCTTAATTTATTTAAATAAAAAAAATACATTTATCTGTTGCACCATTCCAATGAATATCAAACAGACACACAATCGCACTTATAACATTAGTACAGATCTATCTAACATCTGCAGTTTTTTGTTTTGAGACACATGCAATGTCTCTATTGTCCCATTGAGATGTGCGAAGCAGTAACTAAACTTTCCATTGTCAAACTGACATGTTCACTGTGGATATTCATATTTAAGCGTGTAGGTTAAGAAGTGTTTATATGATAGTAAGCTATTAAAAGTTTAGTAGATCTTAAAATCAAATAAATATCCAAATCATCCAAAACTTATACTATTTTCTTAACAGTAAAGTACCTGCTAGTATCTAATTATAATTTAGACGTTTTTTGATATGATACTATTGTTACAGCATCCCGCCTCCATCACTACATATAATAAATAAAACAAAGTCCTCCGCCGCGTCTGTCTGTCTGTCTGTTTGCGATAAACCTCTGCACCGATTTTCATGCTGTTTTCACCAATGTATAGAGTAATTCTCGAGGAAGATTTTAGTGTATAATTTGTCAAGTTTTTGTATACATTTACCAACGGAACCTACGGCTTCTATATAACAAAACGATCAATCTTGACCATTTTCTTAAGTCAAATACCACATTGTCTAGTTCCGATTTACTTTTCAAGGTTTTATTTGCAAGACAAGATAAATAGAAACTACAATTCTAATGCGCACAATACATCTTTCATGTATTAATAGTGAAGACATCAGTTACACCAAACAATATGTCTTCAGGAGTGAGTCGTCGGAACAAAGTCGTTCATTAATTTTCAAAGTCAGTAAAGTACGGCGTAACTAATGTAGGTAAGTAGACAAAGAATGAAGATTCCAAAGGCTGACCAAAGTGGTTGAATAACAAAGGAGGCTGGTCGAGCCGTGTTACACGCTCACTGTTTTTGTCATTCAGATTGTATCGATACGCTGTTCGAATGGTAATTAGTATTGGCATACTCGAAGCTGCTTCTGTGATGTATGAAATGTTATGGTTTTGAAAATTAAGATCGTATTTCAGTGTAAACTTATTCTATCTTAGAAATTTGTGTATTCTTATACTTATGTATTATTAATTATGTAACTGAAGCATTTTAATTATTTTGTTAAGAAAGACTAGGAGTGGAGAGTTAATATAATAACCTATAAAAAGAGAAATATACTACATCTGATGTATAAATATGGCTGGCTAAAAATATTTATCATTGTCTTTATGTCGCAATAAATCCTATGATTAAAAGTTAGTAATTATGGTGCTTTTCAATAATCGAATATCCTATAGTTAAAAAACTTACTAAACTAACGAAAACACAGAAAAGACAAGTTATTCGATTGAAAATTGTTTTAGTTACATCAAGGAACGTGAATATTTCAAGAGAGTTACATATCTATACAATGTATAAGTTAGTGTACAAGCTTCTGTCAGTAGGTAAGCAACACGTACAAACAATATAAGTCAACTACTGCTACGGTAGTTGCTCTAATAAGCTATTAGAACAATGAGGTAGCATCGTGACAACTATTTTTCAATGTATTGTCTCGACTGAAACAAACGGTACTTGGTCATTTTTTAAAATGACTACAATTATTAGTTTAAGACTTATTCTCTAAGAATAATGGGTACTTGACTAAAATTAAGACTAATATGCTTTGTCTTGACTTGTTCTAGTTTTGTTACTTTCGACGTAATGTTTATTTGAAATGATTGACAGAAAGTGATTTTTTTTCATAGCTTAGTTAATAATAATAATGTTCTCCGACCGATTCTGGCCATGGAGGCCAATCTCATTGAGACTGGCCAACTGCGCAGGAGATATTATAGCGCACAAGTGTACGCGCAGACACAAGTGCATTCTCTGTTGCTATCACTCTCATATTCTGATGGGAGGATTACTTGACACGACCAGTGAGAGCTAAGGCGCAGGACCGACGGCTTTACGTGCTCTCCGAGGCACGGGGGCGATACACCGCCTACTTCCGAACTCCAGGCTGTTACTAGGGCCTGCTAAACAGAAAGACTCAATTAAACTTAGTAGATATACCTATATACAAATAACTATTAAAAATATTATAATTTTACTAAACCTACATAAGCAAAGAAAAAGGTAGCTTTTCCACTCTTTTCCTCAAATAAATTAATTATTATTAGTGTTTAGTACAAGTGTTGATATTACACATAATAATCGAATATATGTACCCTAAATCAAATTGTTCCAGGATTTCTAACATACGTTACAAATCAGGAGACCCCATGACACCCCACAGATAGCTGGGGCTAACGAAGCTCGAAGCATATTGTTTGTATTGCCATGGCTTAAGTTACCATATATAATGGTTTTGGACCCTTCCATGGTTTAAACATTGTGTCATTTTATATTAGATATCATGTGATAAAAGGAATTGAAAATATATTTCTATATTTTTGATAGTTAGTGTTCGCCTAAAGATTAAAATTCGAACCTAATGTATATAGGTATTTTTAAATCATACTAAAGTCAATAGATACTAAACAAAAAAAAAAAAAAATCATAATACAGTGAAACTTGGATAAGTGGGACCTGGATAAGTGAGAAACCTCCATAGCTCGAACTCATTCTAAGGTCCCAACACTTTGGCACTGAATTACCCCTGTTAGTGGGACGAGCTAAGCCTCTATATCTGGGATTTGTTCTTTCCATTTATCATCATAGTTACCTCTATAACTGAGACAGGGATTAAATTTTATATGCATAAACCTCTGTAACTGAGATAACATTGTTTTGTTTGATCGCACCTTTATAACTGAAATAACCTGTCAATAACCTCTATCAATGGAACCCTCTGTAAATGAGACAGATATTTATTTATACCTGGATATCTGAGACACTAGGTAAATGGAATACCTCTATAAGTGAAACAAAATTGCAGGACCCTTGAGGTCTCACTTAACCAGGTTTCACTGTATTTGACATTATATAATATGAAGCTATCGATTTTGTTATGATTTTTGGTTCCCGACGTTTCGAATGCTTTACAGCAATCATGGTCACGGGAGAGACTAAGGTATTTGACGTCTCAGATGTTTATATTCAATTTATATAACTTATTTACTCATTCACGCTTCTGCTGAACAGATTTTGATGAAATAGTAACGTAGATTTTATAGGGACTTCAATACCAACCCAGTTATCATGCGAGAGCAGCCGCGGGCAATAACTAAGTCCATAGCTATTATTGCTATAGTGTATTTATTAAAAAATATTTGTTCAAATTTAATTTATTGTTTCTGTAATTACTTTTTAAACAAATTAAAAATATGTATACTTTAATAGAAAGACATTGCTTAGATAATAGAGGCTAATTTAAAACTAAAAAGCAATAAAATCAGACCTCTATCTAGTAGACATTACAGATACGGAGTTTAAAATTAGATATCTAAAGAATCAATTATCTTTTTGTAAATATAAATTAAATTAATTTCAAGTCAACTTAAATTAATTATTGTAAAAAATAAATAAAGAAAATAATTTAATAGATTTTTGCATCTCAATAATTCATGTTGTATTAACACTAGAAGGGTGGACGCGGCCCGCTGGGACCAGTAATCTATTGAGGGTGAAAATTAAATCTCATCTCGATAGCTCTTGAGATTTTTACTTGCTTTCGTTTGTTTAAGAGTCGATTAGGATAAGTGTTGTATTACAGTTTCGCGTTATAGGTTTGATTTTGTTTATTTACAGTATACATATACTAGGTTTGGTCCGTGGCATCGGTCCTATTTTTGTATAGATATAGTATTCCGTGGCCGTAAAATTGTAAAAACCGTTAGTTTATAATCTATCTCGCGAAATTGTAAACTTTCGAAATTATCAATTTATGGTTATTACAATTTTAAGATCTATAGTAATATGTACATATGCATATGAAGTTGAAGAGTTCGTTCGTTGTTTGTTTGAGATCTTCTCAAAAATAAATAACCTAAAGTGAAAAATATCCATTTAATTGCTTTTAATCTAACATTATTGTACATTATTGTACATTATGGCGCAGAATTTGTATATAAAATATGCAAGCAAAGCAGCGTGTGCTAGTCGTACACATAGGTATGTTTTAATACAACCATGTCCCAAGCATTTAAATAAAAAATATTTTAAAATTAATTCTAATATTACATGTATTGTACAAAGCTTGGGCTCTCATTTATTTTAATATAAATTATTTTCATCATCTCATATCTGACCTTTTCAACGTTTCTGCACCTTTTAAATAATAAATATAGTATTGTATGTATTATATGTAGTATATTAATTATATTGTGCTACAAAGCTTAACACCAATTTTCAACTAACATTCAATATTGCACAAAACAAAACTTTAAATCGCTTTTAAGGAGCTTATGTAAAATTGCCCAATCGTAAAACATATTGTGCCGGTACAAGTATGGGTATAAATCCCTAATCCCCTCTGAACGGGATAACCGACGCCCTCTTAAGTGATTGTTTAATTTTATTGGCGAATTAATTGTCCGATCTGCTATACTCTATAGTGTATTGTTGGTATACGTTTAGCTTTTATTATGAACGTATTTGTATTTTGTATGGAATAGATTGGAGCGATGGGTGAATTAGAAGTTTGGAATTAGCGGATTCGATTTTTGGTGTGAATTCCTGTTTTAGAAAACGGAATTTTGTGAAAAAAATGTATTGAGAAAAGCTGTGAGCAAAACTTAATAGGAGAAAGAATACAGGATTTTGTTGTCTTCAGATAAACTGGTTCATTATTGTGTTAACGTAGAGAGCGCATTTAGGCCAGTGTAGTCATGCAATATGGACAGATGACCTAAAAGAAAGAGAGAGAGAGAAAGAGAGATAAGGTGGCAATCAGAGGATAGATGTGGAATACCCAGGACTAGAATAGTTAGTGTTAAACGTCCCCTTCCACCCCAGGTCGTTCAGCAGTAGACTGAAAATATATACTAATATAGCTAAAATCATGTCACACTATAGTATACTATAGTGACTATAGAATAACAAATAGCAAGCAGGTTTGGTACTTGACATTTACAAGGAATTTTCTAATAATATGCCATTGCATTAAATCTTAAATTTGCAAGCTCATTGCCAATGTGACGGTTAAGCTATCGTCCGAAGGCAAACTGTTTAATGTTGCACACTTGCTTACATCGGATAAAATTGATCATAAATCTGGCTTATTCATCGACTGATAGAAAGTCTGCAGTGTGCGGCTGTTAAGGCTAACGTTTAATAGAATTACATAAGATCTCAGCACTCGCTAGTATTCGTACGTATAAAGCAGATGCTGACCAACGGTTTCCCTATTCCTGGGAATGCATAAAACCATAAATATAATCCTTTATCACATATTTATTAAATCATTACGCGTCATAAATCTGTACGAATGGGAGTGACCCACAAATTTGGCTAACAATGGCCCACTCAAACTAGCATTAGTCGTTTTTTTAATAATATAAAGTGCACCACAAACGAGGCTTTGCATATAAATCTTCTAATTACAGCGATTCAGAGTGCTAATCTACCCTAGGACCTCATTTACATGGACAGTACTTTTTCTATGACAATTAAATATGATTTAGGGGACCGGAATGTAAGAAAGCACTATAAGTACAGACAACATGCAAAGCTTTTAAATCTATTGATGATTTATTTTACATAAAAAATATTAAATTAATATAAATCATTATAATTTTGTTATTTGAAAACACATAAGTACAATTATTTATATACCTAACTATTAATTCAGATGATCGATGATTGCGTTTATTTCACTTATTATTATGAGAAAATAAGTAGGACAATATTTTAATACTAACAAAATTTTTATTTACCAAATTATTTTTATATATTACATTTTTTTTTCTGCAATCGTTACTTTCAATCGTGTCCACAAAAAACTGCTCGTGACACGCCATAAAATGGATTAACGCAATTGAAGGTTGCTACCATTGTGCATTACAATATGTTTGTCCGGACATTTCACTATTCACACATGAATTTATTATATTAAATATAAATTAACATATTACTACAGCTAGGTGAGAGCCCTTTGTTCCCAAAGCATAGTCAAAGATTTATACGCGGTATATGTAAACAGACGAAGATTCTATTAAGATGACACATTTTAAACTTTCTATCTTATTTCTATACATATATGGTTTAAAATTCAATGTAATTTTTCATTGTTTTACTACAACACAGTACTCGTGAGACAGTTTTATGCAAAGAGGGAAGTTAACGAAGTATTGTCATAGGAGAGTGATATTGCGTAATTTTTCAAGTCTAAACTAGATGAGCTGTTGATGAGATAGCTTATGAATAAGTTTTGTACTGTTATTGCTTGTAACGTTTCACGTATGATTTAAGTTACATTGATTCATAATACTTACTTTCTTAGATTAACGCGAATATTTGACATTTTAAATTATACTATCTTTTTGGATATTATCGCGGATTTATTATTAATTTGGATTTTTTCCTTACTCGACCAACAAGTAGACTGGTTGTGACAGCTGTATAACGTATTTGAGACCACTAAAATTTTTGTCTCTTCCGTAAAAAGTCTAAATAAATCCGCGATAAAATCCGAGAAAATAGCTTTATTAATGCTTACAATAATTCTTTAAAATAATCTGAAACTCTAAAATGTATTTGGTAATTAGTTTATCAATATCTTGACCATTATCTCCCCTTATCCAGATACTCCATAGTTATACAATATTATTATTATGTGGAAGTTTTGATTGACAGTGAATTCTCTTTTGTTGCAAAATTCAACAAAGTTCATACCTTTTCTTCCGTAACCTTTGTAAGAACACTGTCACATCTTGATGGGGAAACAATAGAAGTAAACAACATGTGATGGCATCTCCATTCAGTCTAGTTTTGAAGTCAAAAAAGAATGGTATTTGCATTTGCAAAAAATCCATAGAACAAAATTAGTTTTTTACTCACTCGCTTTATTGTCTAGTTACACGTTTGCGTTTTAATTTTTTATACCTCTTTCTGTTTGAATTAGATAGCAAATTTATCTTTAAGAAGTCATCGATCTTGAGACTTAAAGTAGTTTTAAAAATAACATGTCTTGTAACGATATCATTTTTTGTTAAATTACGTTACTTGTGACACACGTAAAACTATGTTTTTTTTTATTTTAGAGTAGTGATTAGACTAGCTATAGTAGCACTATACAAAATTTCATCACAATTTGTTTAGTGGTTTTCACGAGCGGTGTTTAAAGGCAGACGCATAAAATTATGCTAAAAACTTTAGATTGGTTCCCTGTAATAATTACTATTTGAATAAGATTTACCAAAAATATTTAATCAACTCAGAATGTTATTATACTTACGTAGGCAAAGAAAAAGAAACTACATCACGAGTAGGTAGAAGAACCTACATAGAAGTAAGTTACGTAAGCGTAGTCATAAAGTTTTAACGCCAGGTGGACTCCAAACGAAACTTAAGCCGATAAAAAAACCGAAAAACTCCTTCAAATAAAAACCGAAATTAACAGAAAAAGTATTAATGGGAAAACTCGCAGACTTTGTAACTCTCCAACTAAGGTTTCTGTACAATCAAAACTTTACATCGAAAGTACTAGAAAGTTTTTGTAAGGTTTGGTTCAAATTAAGAATTATACTGATTTAGTACTTAGATTTTTTACTCAACTAACATTCGGAAGGGATTCGTGTGATTACGTGTTGTTGTTTCACTGTATATTTATTTACTTGATTTATCACTCACAAGTGACTTACCCTCATCTCATCACTACATAGTATAAAACAAAGTCGCTTTCTCTGTCCCTATATCCCTATGTATGCTTAAATCTTTAAAACTACGCAACGGATTTTGATGCGGTTTTTTTAATAGATAGAGTGATTCAAGAGGAAGGTTTATATGCATAACTAGCGGATCCCGCGGCTTTGCATGTGCTAAATCTAGGAAAAAGCCCAAGCAAAGCGAGGGCGAGTCGCTAGTACTACATACGAGTATTGCATAGTCTATCTGTGTCTAGAAAATTATATCCAAATCCCTTCAGCCGCTTTAGCATGAAGAAGTTACTTTAAAATAGGACATATCAAAAAATTAATTATTAGGACAAAAATTTTCCTATCAGACAGTGACTTTACCTTTCAGAGTACAAACATCCGAGTTTAACAAATGAATGCCCCTAGCGGGATTCGAACCCGCGATCGCTGGCGTAAGAGTAGGGTCACTACAAACTGCGCCAAACGGGCCGTCAAAGAAAGTACATAGAGGAATAAATACATAAGCTAGGCTTTCTGTCCTGAAAGTTGTGCTTTTGTGAAATATGAAAATTAACTCATCGAAGAGTGCAAGGTATGGTGAGTCAAGTGATAGCCCAGCGGTAACGCGTCGCTTGGATAACCGAGTGATGCGGGTTCAAATCCGGGTCTCGCACCTCTGATATTTTCATGTGCGAATCATTTATATCATGATTACCACTTGCCTTACGGTGAAGGAAAACATCGTGAGGAAACCTGTATGTCTGAGAAAACCTAACAAGTTTTCGGATGGCATGTGAAGTCCGCCAACTCGCACTAGGCCAGCGCGGTGGACTATGGCCTGATCCCCCTCGTACTGAGGGAGGCCCGTGCCCAGCAGTGGGACGTTAAAAAGGGCTGATGATGATGATGATGGTGAGTCTTGTACTTAAAACTTATTGATTGTGAATTACGTTTTTTAATGTGAACCACATTTATACATATTTTAACTTAAATGTTTTTACAGCTAATATGCTATTTAATAGTAGATCAAATTACAAAAACAGTGCTTTATAATTCAGTGTGTATTCTAAATATGTTTGCTCTCCATTTAATCATTTGAATTGATTGTAACTATATGTATGTACATATAAATAAAATTAAAGTGTCTGTTTATAACGTAAAAATAGCTTTTCTGTTAGTTACGGCTAATCTCCAAAACGGCTGGTTCGATTGTTCCGATTCCAATCCAAAGAATTTATATTTAATTTAATTTATTATATTTAAGCGGACCAGCTCGGGATCATCTCTACGTAAGAGATGATCCCGAGCGAAGCGAGAGTGAGTCGCTAGTTTAATAATAAAACTTTGCAGTTCCTTCCTAGTATATTATAACAAAACAAAAATAGTCCCATTACGACCAAGAGGAAGGTTTAGACCTAGTTTCATTCTTTAATAGATCTGGGAAAATAGACTTTAAATTTTAAACACGTTAAGGATGCTTTGTAAGCACTGTAACATGCTACATACATCACATACGAGTATTCTCTAGAAATGAATTTACACCGAACGTATAGTTTTCAACCCTCCTTCGATTCAATACAATTCGACGACTAGTATAAGTTGATCCATTCAATCTATTTCATTTCCTCAGAACTCACAGTTTTAAGTATAGGCGAGGGGAGCACTGTGGTCCCAGTTTCGCTGGTCTAGGTGCAATGTATTTGTCTTTAGGCTTAGAGCCATGGACGCTGTATCTGAGACAGGAAATTAGGTTTCGATGTTTGAATGTGATGTACCTAGTATCTGTGGGAATGCCTTATGCAAGGTGTAGTCAATTTAGACGTTATTTTATTTTAGTTGACACAGTAAACTTACTCGGAAGTTAATATTGACCTCTGTTCCCTGATTCCTCAATTTTCTTTTATGATGAGAAACTTTTCGCCAATCGAAATTGACTCCACCAATCTAGCGCTTCTTTGAACTGTGTTATTTCAGTGACCCTAATGACATACTGATGCTTTCTATTTAAAAAAACTAAGCTATTTATATTTTATTAAAAGGTACCTACTTATGTATTAAAAAAATAAAAAAAATAATGCAGACGTTAGTTTACTGATTATTATTAAAATACATGTACTTTTAATTATTTTTTAATAAGAAAGAATCTGGTATGGCAAATAAAATGGAAAAATTATCTGCATAATATTTAAAATAAAAGTTTTAGTTTTATTGGTTATATATCAATAAAATACCAAATCGAAAAATATGCGTATTTTTAAAACTGTTTCACTTCTGCATAGCACCTAAACAGCACACATTCGAACATCTTTTGAGCTGGACAACACAGTTCGATAAGAGTCCATTAGAAGCCTTTAGTTTAAAATTGATGAACGAAAGCTTGAGGATTTTCAGGTTCTGAAATAACACTTATAGTAAATACCCTTAATAAATAAATAAAAAGATGTTTTATGTGTTTATTACTTATGAGAGTAAGTCACACCGGATTTTATATTATCTAGTTCTTAGTTAAGGTTTTCTCTTTGAGGTAGCTATTTGCTAAAATACACCAGTGAATTTTAATAATATTTACATAATCTATACTAATATTATAAAGCTAAAGAAGAGATTGTTTGTTTGTTTGGTTGGTTGAAAAAATCGAATTGAAAAAATCTTTTTGAGTTGGATAGTCTGTATATCGAGGAAGGCAATAGGCTATATATAACACCACGCTACGAGCAATAAGAGCAGAGCATCAATGAAAAATAATTCTTTACATTTTCAGCCTTTAGAACGCAAGCGGAGCCGCAGGAAAGGCTAGTAATATATAATATAAAAATCGATGTGTGTATGTATGTACCTACTTACTCTAAAACGACTGGAACGATTTTGAACAAATTAAAGGCAATCTTCAGATTAGCCCATCGGATAAATAGGAAGTTTGGTAGCAATTAGAAGTTTGCACACGGTAGAAGAAGCGAGTACTGCTAGTATTGTAATAAAATAATGTTTCATCTACGTATAATTAATATAAGAGCATCGAACTCCTGACCACTGTGTTACTATGTTAAATCATATACATTAGCTAACTAAGTTTGAGGTCTATGCAATGACTGGCATATTCGTTCTGATGTGTTACTTTAGAATAATTAATAAGTGGCAACACCAGATGGCTAATTTCACGCAAATTACAACACCATTTTCGTGTTCGTTTCATCGCTTTGTATAAAAGTCTTAGATTTAATAATAAGATATGACTAGTCTAGCTCTTTTGTTATGTATCTAAGTAATACACTTAGTATTTTTATATTGAATGGATGTTTTTGTTTTTTTTTAATTACATTGTAATTGTTGTGAAAACGGAATAAATATTTAGTAGGTTCAAGGTTGTGTTTGCTTTCAAACAGTTATGTACGGGTATACCTAATTGTATTTTTCATTATTTTAATTTAAATTATGTATATAATGTAATAACCACAAACCTAATTAAACAAATAAATTAATGTTGTTTGATTGTATAATATGTGTATTCTGTCGTATGACAATGGTAACTTTTAATTATTGTAGATAATTGCAATAAACTTTTTTCTTTTGTGATGGCGATGATCTTCAACTATGTTAACAGGTCTTAACATAAAAAAAATAAAATGTAAGTATATTGTTTAGTTCTAATTAATATAATATATATTTTTTTCCTTTTTTTTAATGTTTCCAAAAGATAACCTCTAAGCCCATTCGTTCAGATAGTTACTCTACGTTCCTAATACTTAGTAGTCTTTGATTCACACAGCTTGTAAGTAAACGCTTTTTAGTATTTTTTCTTCTTTTTAGATTTTTTTTATTTGCTTTGTCAATTTTGATATTGTTGCCAACAGCTTTTAGTTTTTATAAGAAAACTGCGTAGTTGTACTAACACCTTATAATAAAACTATTTAATTCATACGATATTGTATTTACTTCAATAAGTCCACGTATTAGGTCTCTATCAGGTCTTAGTCCACCACCATCTGGTTGGTGGGCAATTTAATGCATCTGTTTAATTGTTATTAAAACAATTATAGAACTCATAGGTAGATCATATTATTATTTACCATTTCTAACATATTGAGCTATATCTATAGTAATAATTAAAAAAGACTTAATTTCCATTTCAGAGCTAGTGATGTCCACCGTGAAGCGACACTCGACGGCAATCAGTGTCTCTACAGGGAGTCCCACGTGGCTGCGACTACTGGGGAGCGAATCAACGATGTGTAAACTGACAAACATCAATATAATAACAAAATCGATTTTATTCACTTGTAATAAGGCTGATTATGATAAATCGTTTAAAATTATGAAATTTTACTGTTAATTATGGGATAACGGCTTAAAGCAGTGAAATGTTTAATAGATTTTAGCCATTTTGCTATAATATTTATATGGTGTACATATATATTCATGACATTTAATTTAAAGTAACTCTTTGTATGTGACTAATATCTAGTTAGGATTGTTTGCGCTGAAACAATATTTAGGTAGGTGAAAGAAAAAAAACAATTGCAAAATATGAAATTTAGCTTTTAAAAATACAATTTTTTAAATAAGAATACAAGGCAAGATTTGTGTAAATCGAGTTTTTAAACTAAGAAACGAAATAGAAAAGTTATTACATTTTTGCAAGTAATCCATCTAATAAAGTAACGAATTATTTTCCTCCCAATAAAAGGGCGAACAATAAAACAATCGATAAGAATAGATACTAAAGAATGGTAACGGTTTAATAATAAAATAAAAACACCTCAAACCCAACGGGAGCAGTGGAGATAATTGTCATTACACATAGATCTATTGGATGTTGTCGGTCGATTCTGAAACGCATTATGCATAGCCGCAGGCGGTCTCGATTGTAGCAATCGACTTCATTGTGGCACATCACTACCGAGTGAGCTGGTCCCGCCAAAATTTAAATGTCATCGTTTCAATTCGAAATTCAATTACGTGTAATTAATTCGGCCGGTGTCGGTGGCGGTGTTACAAATAGGAAACAATAGGGCGGCGCTCTCAAAAGTTTGTTAGAATCATGATTTTTTAGTTTTTACGTTTCTGTTGATAGCTATTAGAATAATAATGATTAATAGTGTTGCGCTTTTTCGTTAATTGTTTCACACCTTCGTGTAAATGGTAGTTTCATCTTATACACAATAATATGTATGAACATGTCTTTTAAAGAGGCTACATATTATACTACTTATATTTTTTAATAAACTTGCCTTTTATGTATGTGGTCAACCCTTTTTAATATCCCACTGCTAAGCACGGGCACGGGTCTCTCTTCTATACGAGGGAGATCAGGCCATTGTCCACGATGCTGACTAAGTGTGGGTTGGCGGTGTTCATATATCTTTTAAAACTTACTAGGTTATAATAATTTCTTAGGTTTACTTACTAGGTTAATACAACTGTAAAATGGTGTAGGAAATAACTCGCACATTTACTGAAGATGTCGGATTTTGACCAATCAACGCAGGATCGCTTAGAATGTTTTATATATTATTTTTTTGTTTATAAACGTAAGAAGGAATTTACATTAAGGCATGTACATTAAGGTATCTACAGACGATAAGAACATTAACATATGCCCAGCAAAAGGGACGGGTAAAGAAAATACAAAAGGACCATAATAAGGCACCCGAGGAAAGCAAGAATCTATAGTTAACTCTCTAAAGTTCCACAAACTGGCAGTCATGAGCCCATTATATTTTTCAAATGTGGTCATCGGATGCTGTAACATAATTATTCAGTACAATGAGAACAAATCTATATAATTATTCAACAGAAGTTCCCCGCTCGAAACAATGTGTCATTGTGTGGAACAAGTATTGGTTATTATTCAATGTTCACGACACGGGGACGATACGACACGGCAAACTATAACATTCAAAAGTACAACACACTATCAGACTGCTTTAGTAATCGTTTGCTTGCGTATTTAGGCGCTGAACATGGCGCTCTATATGAGTAATGAACTTCATCTATATTCTTTTAACCGTTTCAATGTGAAGTGGTTACAAACATACATACAATACAAATACTTTAAAATAAGCTTTTCAAGAAATAATAATGAAAGCTTTCTATTATGCCAACTAGGAACAGAAAAGCAAAAAAAATATTTTACCAATGGCTTAACTTTTAAAACATTTAAATATTTTAACTTGAATTGTAATTTTTTTTCGGTATCTCGTCGCTATCGTCTCGTTGGTATAAACATCATCATCGTTGTTGGTAGCCAAAACAGGTATACATAATTAGAGTCGTGGGCGCTATTAACCAGTACAATGCGGGGGTGTGACCGGCATCCGTCTTACAAACGCGAGGTGTTAGAACCATTGTTACATTTTTTATCTGGTCGTTGTCGTTACGTCCACATTAATTATCTTTGTACTATATACGTGTATGAAAAAGTTATTGTAATGAAAATCATTTATTCAATAGTTTATTGTGCTTTTAACATGTTTTATTTTATACAAATAGAGTTCTTAATAAGTATTTAAGAGTGTTTAATAGACAGATATTAACGAGGTCGGCAAAAAAGTTAATATGCTTCTTCAAGATAAAGTAGCTTTGAAGAAGGATTTTAAGAATAACTTCAGTATTAGAGCTTATATTATTAAATAATCTAATAAAATTATTATTAAATATCATTACAGAATGTCTCTCCTGCTGGCATATATTTCGAACCTGTTCCAACTTATTACTTTGAAGTAGTGGTTTACTACTGGATTAGTTGGACACGTTCTGAAGCTCATTACCACTGGGCCACTACTACTAAATACTATACTATAGACTGCTTATAATATTTTGTTACTAAACTAGATTCAAATTTCATCAGAAACAGAGAAGTACTTTCAGAAACTAGCCAAAGTACGTAAAACATCACATAAAGTCTACATAAAACCAAAAATAAATTTAAAATATTTATTTAGCTTTCCTATATACAACTCTGAGGGCGTAAACACGATATAAGTACGCACCCCAATAATCAACCAAACGCGTTAAAAGAAAACCTTCTTCACAAGATGCATACAACACATCACTCATCTTTAAACGGAGTACATCACACCTGCTAAAAGTGCCTTATTAACGACTTTCTATGTAGTGTGGCTTATCAAGCCTACGCAAAAGGCCCGGGGTTTTAGAAAAAACTTCAAAGGTGGCCGGGAAATGTTTTCAGCCGGGTTTTCACCTTTTTTCAATGGCAATTAGTTAGCGTTTCTGCCGACGCTTGCTCTTACGCCTTGTGCAATTATGACGTCGAGTAGTTGTGGGCCATGGAGGTATAATAGGTGAGATGTATTTATTTGTATATTAAACTAGCTATTTGCCCTTACTTCTCTCGGCTGCACGCCTAGATGCCTATTTGTATCCTAGATAACGCTTACTTTATTTTTATGTGTTTTAAATTTTATCCAAGCCTGTGTAGACGTTTAAGTTTTAAGAGAAAACAAACATACATATGTCATAAAGCTTTCATTAAGCTTTTTCATTTGTAATATACACATAATTACGATTGAGTAGAATAATATAATGTTTTATGTCAAAATTTCTACTACTTGCGAGCTTTGTTCATGCTTTTAATTTAAACAAATACCTTGATTAAATTACATTTTTGTTACCAATCATAATGATTTATATAGAATTACCAAAACTCATAGAATTTAACTTCATAAAATAATAAAATAAACATAGCTCTGGAATAAACTTTAAACCTTTTTATAGTCGTGCCAATAAAAAAAATATAAATCACATATTTGTACAAATAATGAGCTCAGTAAGTGAGCACACAATTTTCATACATCCACAAACTTAAAGAGGGTGTCTTAAACTAAAAATATTGATATAAAACCGAGGCCGCGTTAATTAAGCTTTTCACTCGTATAATTTTTTACTCAGTTGATTCTGACTTTTGGTTAGTGCTAATTTATTATACAATAAATTAGCAAACATCGTTTTGATCGGTGGAGCGAGGCTTTCCTTTCATGCCATTTGTATTGGTCACAGTTTTACAACTTATTACTTAAATTAAAATATGTAATAGATATTTATTCAAAAATCGCGAGCTTTAACGCTTTGAAATTTTAAATGTAGAAGAACCCAAAAAAGCTCTATATATAAGCCCAAAAGAGCTTTTTGTGTTCTTAAAAGTACCAATCCAAAAAATATTTTTGGCTTGTATTGTAGTACAAACGTGAAAATTAGTTTGTTTCTAACTAAAACATAAATGTACGTACAAACATACATGTGATTATTATATTTCGAGTTAAAATTAAATATGCTCTTTCACTCAGTCGTAGCCCAGTGGTAACGTGCTCGCTTGGATAACCGAGTGATGGGGGTTCAAATTCAAGTCTCGCACCTCTGATATTTTCATGTGCGAATCATTTCAAATATGATGACCACGTCTTGTCTTACGGCGAAAGAAAACATCGTGAGGAAACCTATATGTCTGAGAGAACCTAGAAAGTTTTCGAAAGACATGTGAAGTTCGCCAACCCGCTCTTGGACAGCGTTGTGCTGGTGGATTATGGCCTGATTCCCCTCGTATTGAAGGGAGGCCCGTGCCCAGCAGTGGGACTTTAAAAAGGGCTGAATATATTAATATTGTTCACATTTATTTTCTACTAGCGTTACCCGCGGCTCTGCGTATCTCATGTTACATAAACTATAGTTCGTAACGTGCTTCGATAAGTGAGCCATTCAAGACTAAAATAATTTTTAACTATGAACTAGTAATTCCTGAGATTAGCGAGTTTAACAAACAATTCTTCAGCTTTATTTTCGTAGATGAAAGCAATGTTCGGACTGTACCTATTTGTAATATAACCTTAGATCTATAAAACATTATTCATAATTAAAAACATTAAAAAACGACTAAAAGCTGATATACACCAGTTACAAAGCCACTAGAAACTCTAAATCCAAACCACTCAGACATTAATGACGATCAGTCAAAAAGTCAAAAATTAAGCACTCAAAAAACGTGAATAACAACAAGTCCGTTGTTTCACCATGCTTTGACACCACAGAACTGCCAAAAAGCCAAAGAAACAAATCTCATTAAAATTGTGCAAACTTACCATGAAGTAATTGGCAAAGCGCGTATTATACAGACTTGACAGACGAACTTCTAATTAAAGCAGGCACTTCTGAATCTGTTAGCTTATCTAAGCCGACAAAGATCATTCATGGGACTTTATTTCTTGTGTCCTGTTGCGTAAAAGATATTTTTGTATGAAAAAACCTCTTTAATTGTAAGATTATGCGTAGGGTCTTTGAGAGTTGGAACAGAGTGCGGCTGCATCGTCGGTTTGGAACAAAAGGCGTGGAAAGGCAATTGATCTTCACAGCGATTAGCGTTTAAGGCGTTGAGGAGGAAACCAAGTGGAGGCTTTTGATGTAAAATACGGGGAATCCATGCATGGGCTTAGTTAACACATCATAGAAGGTATCCCATACAAAAATATATAGATAGTGATGTAACTTAAAAACTGTCAACAATATATCTCATACTAGCGAACGGGTTCGCTGTGCGTAAGTTAAAATAAATTATACGGTTTTTATAATTTTAAAATGAATTAAGAGTAGCCTCAGTTACTTTCTATAACATAAGCTATCTGCGAGTGAAAGTCCCGTCAAAATCGGTCCGGAAGTTTAAGAGAACGAAGCCGGAACAAGCAGACAGACAAAAATTAAAAAAATATTTTTATGATTCTAGTACCGTTTATACTTTCATATGCATTTAATAGAAACCTATTAATTTGAACTTAAAAATAGACACCTCAATTTTATTTAGAAGTTGATATTATGTCAATTACAAACTCAATTTCATAAGACCGGATGCCCTATCAACAACAGTATTTTAATATATCAGAGCCTTTCTTAGGTTTACGCGAATATTTGACATTATAAATGAAACTATCTTTTCGAATTTTGTCGCGGATTTATTTGGATTTATGGTTCCCGACGTTTCGAATGCTTTACAGCAATCATGATACCCCTGAGACGTCAAAAACCTTAGTCTCTCCCGTGACCATGATTGCTGTAAAGCATTCGAAACGTCGGGAACCAAAAATCCAAAGAAATCCGCGACAAAATCCGAAAAGATAATTTAATTTATGAAATTATCAGAGCCATTACAAAGATACGCAAAATAAATGTATACCTACATCTTAGTAAAATCGGTCTAAATGACTTTTTAACAATTCATATCATGTTACGTGAGGATTTCAATAAAAAGTTTGCGTAATACCGAGGTTTTATAGCAAACAAAACAATGAGAAAAATAATTTTTCTTCATCTTAAAAATTAAGACGTAACACTTGACTTACAAAATTTTGTTTCAAACTTTGTTCCATGAATTGAGGCTTTTGAAGGTTTTTCCTAACTCCATGTTACTCAATAAACACAATACAAATTGTCGAGCTACGTAATTTTCTTATTCAATTCAAACGAAACTTTTGACACCTTGCAGTGTAAAGTTTCGTAAAATAAGGGGAACTTTTTGTTTTTAAACATTGAACAATAGAATAATTTGTTTGAAATTGCACTTAATAATTTACTTATTAAGAAATCCGTCTGTTCACTTTTGACCTATGAAATCATATTCAAAGGCAGTAAAACTCACACCTTCCATTGTTAAAAGTTGTGAACATTGTATACATTATATAAATTAATTACGAAACCTTAAAAGAAAACAAAAATTGTACTTATAATAAATATTTTTTATACTGTGCTTTACTAAAGCTTAGTACAAACTGTAATTCCATCATATGTTTCATATCTCCTGAATAATACATTACGTACAATGTACCTACATTGTACAGTTTCAGCGAGATTATTCGTCAGAATCAGTTATAGAGGGCATTATTTTTTATTATGTAATTAAAACCTTATATGGTATTTATTAGGGTAATTCAATAGTTAGTTTAAAATCTTTTCCATCAATAATAAGAAATTATTCCATATATATTTATATATGAGTAGGATACATAAGCACGTTTATACAAAATGGTACACAAACGCATACATGACACACGTCTAAGAAAAATGCATTTTATGGGCCAACTTTCGCAGGCGGCGAATAATTAATCAATGGCAAAGTTGACAAACATATGAACAATCACTTCTATTTATATAGAGAAAATACAATAACCTACTTGCTTCGAAACGTACTTCTGTAGCTATCAATGTGACTAAACTAACGTAATGCATATTTATGTGAATGCGAATGATTACACGGTTTAATGTCTGATTAACTTATGTTTGGATGGTTGACCTTTACCGTTGACCTTTGTGTTTCTTTTGAATCTTTTCATGGCATCACAGAAAATGACAACTCTATCTATCTTTTACAATAGTGATAAGCAAATACCATTTGACTGAAAAGAAGATATTGCATTAAGCTCGTTCATACTTCTATAGGACTTTTTCGACAATATAATTCGAAAGTGAATGTATTGTGAAAAAGTATACCAATTAGTATTTGGTATAATATGACTTTATATTCTTATTATACAACAAACAGGTGTGTATAGTTAGCGTAAAATAACACTTGCAAGAAATTTTTAAATTTAAACATTCTTCTTCTTCTTCTTATCGAATCGATCGCAATTGTTACAATGAATCAGCCCAAAACTCGGCCACCATTATAGCTTTATCAGTGGCATGCATAAGCTCCTGTAAGTTGCAGGTAATAGGGCAAGCATGTAAGTAGGTGCCTCATCGATTGAGGAATAGTACCGCATCTACACTCCAGGCCACCGCTTGCAAATCCCCACCTGACCAAGTTTTCCTTACTTCGGCCAACCTGAGTCCGAAGTCGCTAAGCGACTTCCAGGTTTTTCAAGTATTTTGAATATCAAACTTAAAATATATAGCGCAATTAATCTATCCATATTATAAAATTGTGAATAGAATTTGTACAGTAAATAATTATTTTTTGCAAAATCTTATTGAAATAGTTATTATTTGTCATTTTTAACGGTACAGAGGCTGAATCTTTAGTTGTTAGAATTCTTCTGCATGTCTGAAAAATCATTTGGATAATGCTAAAAAACCACTGGACAGATTTGCTTAAGGTAGGCAAAGCTATCTAAATATCAGTTACAAAAATAAACCGGCAAATAATCGTAAAATTTACGTAAACGTAGACGTTTTCTTCTCTATTTGTCATTAGATTTTCATCATTTTTAGTGACTATTGACCAGATTTAGTTTTATCAATAAAAAAAGCTTTGTATAGGACATACATACATTCGTCGAATTTTGACTTCGTCTTACTGGCTGAACACTAAGTATTAAAAAAATTAGCTACATCTACCTATAAACTTACAAAGCTTACACACAGTATGTATACATTTCAATCGTTTTTGACACTAACTCTTCGGTGAAAGCTTGAAAATGTGGTGGTTATTAATGCTGTACTAATTCTATTTACCTAATGGTCACTAACGCAATTTCACAATGGACAACTGTTAGAAATTTATCGTTTATAAAAACATCTTGATGTTTAGTTAAAATTGACATGTCAATAGAACATTTGGAAGCGTGCGCATGAACTGACTTTACGAATACCCATTCACTATTGAAAACTGCTTTTATTGTATGGTATTAAAGTTCATAATCGCGTGAATAAATTACGTGGGTCAGACCGGTGATTTATGGTGCGGTTCGGACATCCAACAAAAACTGGCATCTATAGAACAAGAAACACAAATGAATGTATTACAATACTAGTAATTGTTTAGACAAAAGAATTAAATGTGACTTTATTAGTAATAAAAGATAGTGTTTCGAAAAGCAATTCTATACAATGGAATTAGAGTTAGGTTTTGAATATTTGAACGTTTGTAGGTGTTTGCATCTTCAACAGTCAAAGCTTTCGCCGCTAATATTAAAGTTAATTTTTATGACATCTCTACAATAGAAAGGCATTAAAAAGGAACGAGATCCATAGTTTCTACAATGATTGTTAAATCGTTTCTATTGTTTCAAGCTTACGCTTTTGTCTGATACATTATAAGTTCTTACATTATATCCTTTATTATTCAATAACAATAGTTAGTTTGGGACACTTTTCTTTTAACTGTCTTTACTAATTGTCCGGTTTAAGTTATTTTCGATTCTCCGTACTCTAACTGTAATATATTTGAACTGAATTTTAGTGACGTCCCGCTGTTTCGGCACCACTAATAAGACCGTTTTACCAAAAATTAGGATGCGTGACGAATTTTTTGGTGACAACAAACGATGATTGCACGTAATTTGGGTGCTATGGTGAAATTTTGGAGACCGTTAAACTTACAAGTTTGGATTTTTGACTTTCCATAGAAATTTTAATTTTCATTATTGTATTGAACTTTGTTTTTGTTTAAAATAGATAAGTTAATTAATATTTTTATTGCCACAGAATAAAAATTCACACATGTCTACATATATTTACTACACCTTTCGTTTCTACGTAGCAAATAGAAACTTTAAGTGTTAATAATTTTCTACTTACACTTTAATTCAAATAGGTATTATATATGTTGCACTTTTAATAGCTCACATATTCAAATGAAATCAAAATATTCTTTATTCAAATAGCCTTTTACAAGGTCTTTTGAATCGTCATTTTTACATTATTATAATTAAATGTCAGTCTGTAAGGCTGTCAGTAAACTACCACCGGCTCAGAAAGCTGTTCTGCTGAGAAGAACCAGCGCGAAACTTAACAGTTGCTCTTTTCAAAAAAATATTTGGTAAGATTAGTATTATGTA
Source organism: Boloria selene (assembly GCA_905231865.2). NCBI lineage: Eukaryota > Metazoa > Arthropoda > Insecta > Lepidoptera > Nymphalidae > Boloria > Boloria selene. The sequence continues at coordinate 1,626,020 of HG993134.1, forward strand.
TATCATTTACCTAATTTATAAATAACTATAATAATATCAACATTTTATCTTTAGGATGCCTTAGTTTATTTTTAATTCAAATGACAAGTGTCACTTGAACTTAAAACCAATTCCTTGTTATTCATCAATAGTTGAAACCAATCATAACTTCGATGAAGTTGGAGAAAATTTAAAACATCTTCGAGTCGAGATGAGGAAGAAAAAGGAAAACAATCAATTAGGACTGTCACCAGCAGTGTTGAAAGTTTGGCGGAGAGAAATTTATATTGGCGTAAATATCTTGGTATATTATTAATAATGAAATATAATAATATATTTAAAAATAATTCTTTGAATTTTTGGTGGTGTTATATTTTGGGGCATTTTTTATATGGTGGGACATAAATACACATCCATGGCAAGCTACGAGACTTGTGTTATAGTTAGTAGATAATTCACACATATACATATGACTTTAAATACATACTAATTCTAAAAACATATTTCATTTAAAAGTGCTAATTATTATATGGGATTCTCTGCCAATTTTATCTTTATACGCAAGTGGTTTTCAATATTTCGTAATGAGTAAGTGAGTGAGTGATCTTTCGCTTTTATATAATTAGATAAATACACGCTATATATACCTACAACTAATGCAAAATTATTTACATTTCTTTTTTTTAATTCAGGAAATATTTTTTTACAGAAAGCTTTACCTCTAAGCTTTAACCTAGCGTAGGTAAAATCTACTTATAATATATTGATCAATAATTTTAACCTATAACGTAAATTATTATGAAGTCTATAATAATACCTGTGTCTGTGTTTATTGCACGTTGAAAATAATAATATTATGATGTTTAACTTACAAGGAGTTATTTTACTGTAGTAAGAAATAATAAGTTAAAGTGAAGTATGAAATACTTGGTTTATAGTATATATTTTGAATTATTTATTTATAAACATCTCTATATTATAACATCTAAGAACTAATAAGCGATCGATCAAATAGGCAGTTTTTTTATATTTCACACCCCTAGTTAAACTAATTGCACAAAACATCCCCCAGAATACAAACAAACATAAAGAACAGATTAGGGAAGATCCTGATCGTATTTAAGATAAGTAAAATAAGTATTTTTGCTAAGTACAGCTTTAGATCGGTTGATAAGAGGGCAGCTGTGGATAGGTATGGGCTACATGGGTCCGACGAGATTTTCAATAAAACTCCCATAATCTTACTTTGAAAGATAAATTGAAATTAAATCGAAGTATTTTTGTTATAGTTATTATTATCATAAGTTCACGATCGCGACGATTTGGTTTTGTTTGTAGTGATGGCGAGTTCGAGTCCCGCTGGGGGCATTTATTTAAGTGATAATTTTTATGATATGTACACACGTACATAAAGTTATATATTATGTGTAATAATCTGATATTTATAATACCAGCCTCGCAGTTTACTCACCCAGTTGGGCAATCCCAACAAATTTTATTTTTACTTTAAATCTATTTGATTCTGGTTGTCATAAAGAAGGTCTTATTAACATAACAAAATAAATAATAAATTAAAAATAATAACATTCATTACTTTGCTTTGCAGTTTAACACTTACTTACGTGTTAATTTATAATTTTTGTCACACATGTAGCCCCACCTTTAAACATAAAAGGAAAGTTTTTTAGGGCCAGTAAAATCTTGTATCAAATACATGTATTTTGTACAATTTACCCAACATAATACTTTTGTAGGATAATTTGACAAACATTATGTATAATTAATTTAAATAATTCTAACAATACCAATAATAATTAATTAAAAGTTTAATTGCTTTTTAATAACATGATAATTTATCATCGTATTACCTCAATAAAGTCAAAAAATATGGTACCGCTATAGGATTATACAGTTTGTTATACTTTACTAATTGATAACAAAGGGCGGCCATTTTAAGCTGCTTTTTGAATTGAATCAATAAACTCTATTCATACTTCCGCTTTTATTTGTAAATAATAAATTCTTCTAAAATGTGACATTATTTATTTTTTAATTTTTACTTAAACTTTTATGTACCTATTAAACCTAATAAGACAAATTTTCTACTTATACAGTATAGACATACTAGCCTTTCCCGCCACTTCGCACGTGTTCTCAGGCAAAAACCAAATACCTCCCGTATTTCAACATTTTTCATTGATGATCCGCTCCTATTGGTCGTAGCGTGATGTAATATATTTAATATTATAGCCTATAGCCTTCCTCGATAAACGAACTATAATATAAACGGACTAAGAATTTTTCAATTTAAACCGGTCGTTCTTGAGATTAGCGCGTTCAACCAACCAAACAAACAAACAAACTCTTCAGGTTTATAATATTAGTATAGATTTGTATGTATATAATATAATGTACCTATGTAAAGAAAAACAAATGATTATTGTTGTATGCAAAGTTGTTATTGTGTTAAGACTTAAAAATAAGCTTTGTTTAAATAGATGAAAACAATTGACTTACGTGCCACGTGCTTCAGTTTAATAAGAAGATATTTGTAAGAGGAATAATTCTGTAATATATTGTTTAAATGTCTCATTAACTGACAAAGTTATCAGTTAGTGAGACGCAAATAAATTAAGCTTTACGCCGGCATGTTCTTCAACAATCATCTTCACATTTCACCAAATTAAAGAAAAACCTTTATGTTTTATACACCAAATTTTTTCTCAGGAATCACTTTATCTATTGGTGAAAACAGCATGAAAATCCGTTCAGTAGTTTTAGATTAAGTAAGTTTATCGCGACAGACAATCGCGGGGTAAGACTTTCTTTTATTTTATATAGTGATATTTTATACAGTAAAGTAGGTAAAATAACTACCTAATGGCAGACAAAACTACAGGCAACCACTAGTGAACAATACAAATCAATTGCCATAACCTATATAATGGAATAAACCTCTACCCATCCCATACATTAGGGTACACATTTAAGCTTATTGTATTTTTATAGTTATTTTGATCGTATACATTGTGGATTATCCTATATGAATACAAAATTACGCTTTTGTCCGTCGATGTACACAGCTGAAGCGAAACAATGTTTGCGAATGCCGGTAACCGTTTTGTTACATTTTAATTTGTGAATCAAAGTTCAAAATCATTTATAAACAGTGGGCTATATTACGTATTAATATTGATAATTATCTATGCGACAGTCGTAAATTTTGCTAAATGGCGTATATAATTAAACGACTTGTCGATTATATAAATTTTATAATAATTATGCTAGGTTTTTACTACTAGGTACTTAGTATAAAACAAAGTCGCTTCGCGCTGTCTGTCTGTCCCTGTGTATGCTTAGAGCTTTAAAACTACGCAACGGATTTTTATGCAGTTTTTTTTATTATTTAGGAAGGTTTATATGTATAATACACAAGCGGAACCCGCAACTTCGCTCGCGCTAGACTAGACCTAGGGAGGAACCCGAGCGAAGCGAATTATACTATAAGTATAGAAGTAGAAAGATACCTATTATATGATGTAACTGATAGACATAGAACTATGGTTAGTACGTACAATACTAAACGACATTAAATATATGACCTAAGTTAATATCGACACAGCTTTAAAATCGATATTTACAATCAATTTGGAAAATAATAGCGAATTACCACAACAGTTATTGTGTTTCATACAAATACCCTTTCAGAACTCGTAAGCCATAAATGCCACATGACAATGTCAAATTAAATGTAAACCCTCACATAAAGCCTTTAAAAAACCGTGGATTCAAATAGAAAGATTCTCTTTACACGCATTCTATAGACAATTGGATGGCATAAATCATAGAGCTGACAAGAAATGTGTGTGTACAACTATAAAATTTATCTTTAAAAATTACTAAACACGGCATTTTGTACCTTATTTTTAAAAAAATAAAGGCATGTGAACAGTTAACTGACTACAAATGATATAGGTAACTAGCGTGCATTTACCGCCCCATCGGTTAAAACGAATCGAGTTTGTGCGTAAATTATGAGAGCCCTAAACAATGAAAGTAAAAAGATTCATTCGCTAATGGATTTTGTTCTCAAAAATTAATTTGGGGTACTCGACGGAACTTGTGTACGCACCCAATCAGTTGCAACCCTAGCAATAGGGTTGGGATGCTTGTGAAAGTTTTTTTTTTTAATTTTAAAACTTTTTGTCTGTGATCTTCAACATAAATTCAAAAGTATTTTTTAAACCAAAAAATATATTGATTATTATTACTAATAATAATTTATTATTTAAAATTTATTAATAATAATAAAGTTTTTTTAAATACTTTAGTTTTGTTTATAGTAAAAATATATTACCTAATACAAAATAATAGAGAAAAAAAGAAAATTGTCTAACATTTTTAAACTTACAATATTTTCTAATGTATAGCCCTAGCTAAGGGTGACAAATCTCCGTTACAGGGTGAAGTGGCATTGTTTAAGCCCTTTAAACTTTTTAATTTATTAACCCATAGGGTAGTCGTAAAATTACTTTTATTGTTTGTAACGACGTCTCAGCCTACGTGATAACGATTTCTGTCTTATAATTCATTCCTATAATATACCAGTATAACTAGACCTATTATATAAAAGCTCCTGACAAGTACTTAAAGCTTTTTAGTTATTGGTGGCACTATTTGAAGTCAAGTGTACTTTTTCTTGTATGAAAGGTGGCAAAGAGCAAACTTGTTTATTTCTATTTAAAAGTGATTTAGTACGGGAATGGTTTCCCATCGTTTAAACAATGACATTCATAAATTATGCCATGAGTAGGACATCTGTCATAACACGTATAGTTTTATATGTTTCTAGAGTCTAATAATTATAAATCAAGATTTTGTTCAATTTTATACAAAAACTTTACTAAATTTAAAATATAACCTCCTCCTTTTTTAAAGTCAGTTAAAAATAGCCTAAGTTAAGCCTTATAACATCAGCGGAACAGACAGTGAGACAGACAGAACGACCGATAAAAAAAATTAAATTGGTTTTCTGTTAATTTGAAATTAAAAACAGGCACTATATTTTACTGATAAGTATAGATATAGATTAAATCTATGTTATGAGGTATAATTGTTAGTTTAAATTAATTTTTCAACAGTGTTATTTTAAAAAAGTGACTTGCTCTCGCTGCGCTCAAATGTGGTCCTAGCTAGCTACGCTTTTGTTTTAGTGAGCGGAACCCTTTATCAAAATAAAAGTATACATCTCACTACATCAGTTATTTGCCCGTGGAAGTCTAGAACAAACAGACTGACAGATACACAGACAATAAAGTGCGTGGGTATACAGTACTCATATCAGAAGTAAAACTTCTTCGGCAAACTAATTTTTAAATCTCGTTTATACATATTTATACTAAATAACCCCGTCTAAGCTCGTTGAGAGAGGGAGATGGCGCGAAGGTCACACCCACGAGTTAGACAGAGTTAGAAATGTCACTGACTCGCGGTGGGCGAGATCTAACTAAGGCTAACTCTTCCCCGTCTTTGAGTGCCTGGTACTGTGGACTTATTTTTTCGTTTTATCGAGTTTGAAATCACAACGATTCTAAAGAAGTTTCACTTCCAAAATGAAATTAATGTTTTTACTTTAAAAGTACCTACATTATGGGTAAAATTTCCTATGCATTTATTAAAAATCTGTTATTATACTTCAAATATTCGTATAAATTAATTGATTTTCCAAACATTTTGCAAACAAAATCTGCTTAGTAAAGTTGTTTAAGCTCGATACTACTATACTTACAAAAAAATCGAAGCCTATAAATAAAAGTTTGTTAACAAAAGGTTGTATCAAACTTACCTTTCACTGTAACAATATCTAACTTGAGATCGAAAGGCAACTTTGGTAAACTAAATTTCACTTCGTATTCAAACGCGGTTTCTTATAAGGGGAAAAACATTATCAAAATCGCGACAGCACTCCACGGAGGCCGCGTGTTGATTCTATCAGAAATCTACTTGAGAATCTGGCACTCGCGTTAACGTGCTTAGATTTGAACTTGTTATTTATCCATTTTTATAATAAGTAAGAATTTTATAATTAATTATTGAAAACTGAAAAGAAATAAAGTATAAAATATAAAAATAAATTATTATTTGAAAACACATATTTAGTTAAATGGTATAAAACAGTACTATTCATAGCTAAAAAATTTACTGAATTTTAAATTGTAACAAATATTAAAACCGGTGAAAAATTATTTAAAAAAAAGTAAAAGTAGTAAAGTAGCGTCTTATTATTTTCTCTTTTAATTTAAATTAAATGCACTCTCTATTTATTTATTAATTACTGAAAAAAAAAACCAACAACCAACAGAAATTATAATAATTTTAATGATCATAATTGACATAATAAATTATAAGTATAATTGTATTTCTTTTTATAGGTAATCACAGCATGCATTATTATTTTATAAATTGAGAGATAAAGAGATTTAAAAATTGAATTTAATTACATAATATTAGAAAATTGATATTAATAATTTAAAAGACATAGAATTATTTAACATTATTATAAATATTTTCGTTTTTATATACATGACATTTTTAAACATTAATTTATGTCACTAGGTTTATGCTACAGGCTTCGCTTATTGCCTATTGAATAAAAAATACCTACTGAAGTACTAAGCGAGTCAAGTGGGGGCGCGCAAACAGTAGTAAAATCACTGTATGTAACAAAAGTGTATTGATCCCTAAAGTCTGTACGAGAAAAGGTCAGGGTATTGTCAAGGATATTTCTTATACTGATGTCGAAAAACCCTTCCACACTTATAATGGACTTCATTAATTTTCCTCGTTCAATTTTATTTTGTATAAATCTAAATATTTCACATGTCTAAGATTGTAGTAAACGCTTTTCTTTTAATGGTTAATAATAAATTTTTTGTGACCAAAAATAAATATGTATTGTTTTTTACTTTAATTTACAAATTTTTACAAAGTATTTAATTTACAAAGTTTTGTATGTTCTACAATCTACATAATACAACTACCAAGGCAGTTCATTTTCCATGGAATTAGCAATGGTAGGAGAATGCAGCTGTGGGACTAAGATACAATTATATTATGTATGTATTTTTTCCTCCTTATTCCTTTTTCTTTTAGATAGTTAGTTTATCTCATTAAAAAGGGCTATATAAAAAATATACCCATAAAACATTTTTTATACAGAACAAAAATGTGAACATATTATAAACGCGAAAGTTTGTAAGTATAAATGGATGGATGTTTGTTACTCTTTTACGTTAAAACTACTGAATGGATTTTAATGAAACTTTACAATAACATAGCTTATACTTTACAATAACATAATAACACATAAGCTACAATTTATAAAGATATTGTGTGAATTGTCCAAAATATGACGATAAGTAAGTAGTAAAAAATCTGCCATTCGCGAGCTATTCTGGCGTGCGCTGCCAAAACCGCTAGAGTTACACATATTATGTAATGTCTGATGGAAATGTTTATCTTAAACAAGCGACTCAACCTCACTTCGCTCGGTTCGTCCCTAGAGTTAGCGCGAGCGAAGCCGCGGGTTCCACTAGTACACTGAATAAAAAGCCACGTCGTTATCACCTGCACCTACAGTTTTCCCGAGAGGCGTTCCATATTTTCAATTCCCGCTGTCGATTATACGAAAAACCTTAGCTCCTTACAAATCCTGACCATATTATCTTGATACTCACATTTATTAAATCCACCCTAAACCTTCTTTATTTTAACGGCGCAAAGCTCTTTCATTGTTGGATGGGGTTCTTCATAATTTGGTCGAGCCCAAAGTCGATATTTTATTCGTGCTTGTTAAATCTCATTGTCGTTTTGAGACTTACTTGTAATTCCTTATGGAATAAAGTTTATTTTATTTGAATACACTGTACCCTCTGTTAATAATGAAAAGAGTGCTTTCTTTTTGGTCGTAGTAAAAGGATTTTGTTAGGACACGTCACTTCAAAATAAGTATATAATATATTATTAATGTTGTATTCTCATTTACCTCATATTATTATATAAATGACTATAATATAAATATATGTTTATCTATTAACCTACATATACCTACCATTACTGATGAAATAGATTTTAATTAGGTACTCGAAAGATTTAATTTTACCTTATGAGTGGAAATTTGTATTGAAATTTCCTAAAGAATGATTAATTACAGAAATAATTACAACTGTTTCGTAATAATTATATTTTTTATTGCACACGAAGGATTAAGGAAATATTCATACATCATCCTAAGAAAAATTGAGGGCAAAGTTGTATTTGCGAGTATAACCTCTAACAGAGATCTCCTTCTCTTCATATGTTAACTCTATGAGACTGTAAGAAAAGTGTGAGATAAAATGTTAGGAGGAGGTCGCTTGGATAACCGAGTGATGCGGGTTCAAATCCGGGTCTCGCACCTCTGATATTTTCATGTGCGAATCATTTATATCATCACTACCACTTGTCTTACGGTGTAGGAAAACATCGTAAGGAAACCTGCATGTCTGAGCTAACCTAACAAGTTTTTGAAAGGCATGTGAAGTCCGCTAACTCGCACTAGACCAGTGCAGTGCTTTGGTCTATGGCCTGATTCCTCTCGTACTGAGGGAGGCCCATGCCCAGCAGTGGGACGTTAAAAAGGGCTGACGATGATGATGATGAATATGTAAGGAGATAAAAGGTAACATACGAACAGAAAAATCAAAATAATACTAAATTACTGATAAATGTCGATGGCTACATGTGTATCCTATACTTATAGATTAATATTATTTGTAACACCTGCGTACAGCTGTTATTGAATTAATACCATATTATATTATGAAGATTTCTGAATGCAGCTTGCAATAACGATTATGATTATGAAAGGAAGCCGCCGTACACCTTAACTGTAACATATCTTATAAATGAAACTATCTTTTCGGATTTTGTCGCGGATTTATTATGATTTTTGGTTCCCGACGTTTCGAATGCTTTACAGCAATCATGGTCCCGTGACCATGATCGCTGTAAAGCATTCGAAAAGTCGGGAACCAAAAATCATAATAAATTATAATGTCAAACATTCCCGTAAACCTAAGAAAGTATTACCTATGTAACATATCTTTTTGTATAATCAAGTAAATGCATTTATTAAAAATCAATAGGTTATATAATAAAGTAACGTATCCATGCCAAAAAATTAAGGCATTCATAACCACTCAATTCGCATAATTAACTATATCTAACTGAGAAACAGTAACTATTTGCGGTGTATTTTACTATCCAAAAACAAAAAAAAATGTGGTTATGTCATAGCGAATTGAGGTCTTAGATTTACAATCGTTGACACAAAAGCTGGGGCCACACAAAAGTATATTGTTTTAAATAAAATGACAATTGGTCACAGCGGACAGCCAACATTGTGCTTTCAGAAAAAGCAAAGAAAACATTAAAACACTAAAAGTGCAACAATACATGCCCTTATTCAGCCCTTTATACTGAATTCTCACTAAATTCCCGACCGAAACGCCTGCAGTGTCGCCAAACGCGTAAAATTATATAACAATACACTGTAATGATCCGTTACGGGTGAAAAATAATATTCATTCGAATAATACTGTGCAAAAGTCAGTCTGAATGTGCTATGCAAATCTCAACTTAAGTATCCCTTAAACGTAGGTAAAGCACGACTTTGTATGGAAATTAGTAAGTGTTATTATATAAATAAGCTACATTTCTTGTACTTCGCTGTGGTTTAGTGAAAGCTTGTAAACCTATTATTTACTTATTTTGTACATATAATTAAGGTGATGCATATCGCTATGTAAAAATTGAGTAATAGCATCAAAATATTTTATCCAGAAATGGTAATTATATAATTATAATATGGGCTGGAAAGTTATGGTCTACGATATACCTCGTTTCATAATATTTAGTGTTTCTTTGACATAATACTCTAATTATATTTTTCATACATCTAAAATAATGATTATACGACGAAATAATAAATATATCAAAAACATTCGTCAAGAATATAGCGGTCTTCTAAGCGGAAGCCGGTCTTCCCCACAATTGTGACAAATGGTGGTCAATAGCTAGAAGTAACGTGAATGCAAATTCTTAATTTTACACTACCTTTAACGGTATTCGCAGGGGGTCTTACACAGTGTTTTCACCTTTTTGGGGATACGCTTAGATTTATACAAAGATTTATTTGGAAATAAATTTACAATCTATTGTCATTTACAAAGAGCAGCTTCTGCTTAGTTGCCGTGTTTCATTTTGCGGGGAAAAGAATTACTCTATTATTTCAGTTTTGGTGTGCCTGCGGGTGTAATTGTTGGCCACAAATTGTTTGTCTTTGATATGTTGAATAGCTTAATGTTTTCTCACCTTAAGTATTGCATTACTTACATTTCTTTTAAGTATTATTTACAAAATATTTATATTAATTAATGATTTGTCAAGAATGAAACTAAACTATCTTTGACATAATAACAAAACGTTTATTAGTAATTGATAAAATGATTCATACTCGTAAGTATGCCTTGAATTATAAACTTCTCAGCTTTTGAAGGTTCAAGTCATTCAAGCGAGTTCCATGTGTGCGTGCTGGCGTCGAACTGTCTGCCTGCGTTACTCCGGAATGTGGTCCCGTCGCATTGCAACAGCTTTAGGGTGCAACATTTATCTTAACTAAATCAATCGATACGTCACAGATCATTATTATAAATAATAGATTTAAATTCCATATTTTTTTATTATAAAAACTCGTTTTCACAAACTAGAACATTCTATTGTAGCAAGCATTTGTCTTAAATCTACTTAATATAAGAGTTTCACAAATGTACCATATAATTTCCATACATTTTGTATTTAAATAAAATAACAATGCATTCAGACTTGCCTATTTATGTTACTATGAAAACAATTTTATGCCTGCTTCTTAACACAGAATAGACTGTGATCATCCCACACGTTTCAAAGAGTCAAATAACATTATTATGTCGTACCTTAGTCTACCATAAAAGTTTTACTGCTATACATGCAAACTGTTATAGGACTTTCGACTCTCTGCCTCTTAGAATAGAGAAGCTGACCAAAATATTGAGGGCACAAGTACTATTCTGTATTAACTGTATTTTGAAGTCTTTGGCGATTGATCAGCATTCAAAGGGCCACAATGATTACTTGCTCGCTTTTTATAACTTGGTATTTATAAAACATCCTGTTAGGAAAATATCAATTGTAATCAAATTTTAAGTCTTGGACGTCTTAAAATTGATTTGTTACAGTAACTCTTTACTATAACACTCTTCTTTAACAAACAAAATAAAGTAAATGTATTAGTAAATTACTACTTTTAGACAAATATGACAAAATAGCTATAAATTCTCTAAAAAAGATAATATGGATTAAAAGTTAAAAAATCGATTCGCAATTCCCTTTACAGTACAGAAAATCGCCTTTTTGGCGGTAAAAGACTCACACACTCCATCTGTTAATGATACATTCTTCTTGATATAAAAATATTTACAAACTAAGTTACTGATATATTATTTTACTAAAAGCCTTAGATATCATCTTGTGCGATACATTTTCATCGAAGGTAACTTATTGTTATATCTATTATATCTTTACAAAGCATTTTCAAACACTCTTCGTATAGTAAAGATAAGATATCAAGGTTAAATATTTTTACCAGTCATTAAACTTTAAGTTAATCTGAGTTTAAATCTTAGTTTTAAACTACAAAAGTTATTATTGTTGTACAGGAATGATAAAGTCATCGATCGAGGCGTTTCACGATCGCCGCAAAATATAAGAAAAGTACACACTATACAGTGTACATTATGTATGTGTATACATACAGTTGACGGCACGTTTGGCGCAGTTTGTAGTGACCCTACTTTCTTGCGCCAGCGGTCGCGGGTTCGAGTCCCGCTAGGGGCATAAATTTGTTAAACTCGGATGTTTGTACTCCAGTCATGGACGTATGTATAAATGTATTTAAACTTATATATGTAGTATATCAACTATCTGGTATCCGTAACACAAACTCTGTAGCTTACCACGGAACTAGAAGGCGATATGTGTAATTATGTCCCAACATATTTATTTTATTTTTCAGATGCATAAAAAGTAAGAGACCCAAAAATATGTTTAGAGGAGATAAAAAATTAATAATGAACATTAAAAATATTTTATAAAGTCTATTAATTTTAAAAATTTATAAGTATTATTTAATAGCTTATACTCATAGTTTTTTAATCCTTTCATGTTCCGACTTCCTCTTCAATTTTTTTGTAAAATTTTAACCTACTTGAATTTGTTCTTATTACGAGTTCGGTGTTCATGAATCTATTGTACATAAGAAAACTCTAGTAAATCTTATGGTTTAAATATCATATTAAAATCAAATCTTATGGTTTAAATAAAAATAAATTTAAAGTACCTATAAACAAACCATTATTCTGTATCTGATTTAAAAGAAAATTACTACAAAACCAGCATTTCTTTAACTACTGTCACTATTGTAAAGCATTCTGTCGAAGTTATATCTCACATATAAAACGTTTTAGATAAACCGTACCTTAATAAATGATAAGAAACTAACTTTTAGGATTCACTTATTGTTACCGATGTGGCTTTTAAGATGCGCCGATAACGGTGAGGTTGACAAAGCGGTCGGCAAAGCTTTGCTGCATTTAGAGATCCTTCATGAGCAATTAGTTGAAATTATTATTTTAATAAATATTAAAAATCATCATTTAGAAACGTTTATTTTTACAGAATTTGCATAAATATTATTTTTTTCTGATAATTTGGAATCTTTCAGTAGCATTTTCTGTAAATAAATAAATACGTTGGAACATTATTACAACAGCGCAATCTAGTTCCGTGGTAAATTATGATGCTTGTGCTACGGATACCAGATAGTTGATATACTACACATATATACATTTTTAAATATAAGTATATACATAATATTATAAATATACTAGTAATTACCCATGACTGTAGTACATACATTGTGCTCAACAAAGTATTCCCCCAGCGGGACTCGAATCCGCGAACGCTAGTGCAGAATGCAGGGTCACTACCAACTAAGTCAAACTTCTCATCACGCCAAATCTTATATTATTTTTCTGTAGATATACTGATTTATCAAATTATACATTGGTAAATAACCTGGTAGGTAGGTACTTGTAATCCGGAAAGCTTGTAAAGCCATCAACCCTAAGCTTGGTCCCTCCCCTCTTAAACACTTTTCGCTAAACTTTACGTATGTGCACCCTAATTTAAGAAACCCTACAATAAGTAAACGGTCACAAGACTAAATAAATGTTTGTTTTAATCAACAACTTTATTATTCCTTTTTAAATAAGTTGATTTTTAAATCTAAGTGACTACTTAATAAAAAGTTCCATATATTTTAAAGATTGTAATGTAATATGTAGATTGTAACGCTTCTGTGGTGTAGTGGCTAGCATGTACGGTCATATATCCACAGGTCCTGGATTTGATTTAAAAATTCAATTATAGGTATATGCTAAAGGCACTAAAGGAAAACGAGGGTAAGTCGTAAGTCTATATAAAAAGCAGCGAAAATTCTTGCAAAACATAATTGACTTATGTTAGTCCTAACAACATTAGCATAATCTGGAGCCTAACTACAGACTTAGATATATCTTTTGTTGTTCCTCTTTTTACTTCAACGCTCTTCAATAACACCGTAATTAATTTTTGTAATAATTTATTGTATTTTGATTTATTACGATTTACAGTTTGTCAAGAGGTGTCAGGACATAGTCCACAACGCATCCCAAGTGTGCGTTGGCGTCCACACATTCTTTCTAAAACTTACAAAGTTCTCACAGACATGCAGGCTTCCTCAATATATTTTCCTTCACCATAAGACAAGTGGTAATCATTTGGGTAATAATTCACACATGAAAATATTAGTTTCCTAAGCTAGTGCGCTACTGTAACTGGGCTACCGCTGGAATTTGAAGGTTAGACCTTTTTATTACAATGTTAGACCTTATGTATAGGATTAAATATCTTTATAAGAAAACAAGATATTCTAGTTCGTATTTTACCTGCAAAAATCGTAAAATATGATCCTTAGTTCTCAAAACCGCAAAACGTCCTTCATTGACAGCTTATAATTAGTTATGCATCGTCCTCGGTCAATTTTATGGTACAAAGTTTATGAGATGAGCTGAAGTTGACAAGCGTGTACACATTGCGTCCTTATTATGTGAAAAATATTAAATAAATTTTTTTTCTGGGCTTTTTTTGCAAATGTGATTCGTTCGTTCGTTCCCGGTTTTACACCTCTCACAGGTAATAATAATCATAATAATTAATGAAAACTGTCTGACACAATTATAATATACCTACAGTGAAGAATTTAATTTTAAAATTTTTGTGTTTTCCTTTGTTTGTACCGGCTAATTTACAAATCGCTTAGACTGATTTCCAGTAGATTTTTACTATCAGCTAGCAGATCATGTTATAAAGAGTAACTCAGGCTTTATATTAGTGATGAAACAGATTTTCGCTTAAAAAATTTAAAAAAGTATCACGACACGCATCCCAGCCAAGCGAGGGTAAGTCAATATTTCCTTGTACCCGCAACAGAAATAATATAAGTAAAGTCGGTAGCTTTTTAATACTCAAATGATTAGGTATAATATTCATCCCAACCATAATAAGTACGCTATTTACGCAGTAAAATCGCGGCGCTAACAAAAGCATTTCAAAAGAATTTTAGGAACGTCCGTTTCCTTTTATTATATTGTAACATTATTCTTTTTTTTTATTAATCATATACATCCTACTATTTAAATCCATATTGTAGAGGACTCATATATTTTAACTTATTTTTAAATAAAAATAATCGTGACCTAGAGTTTTAAATATTTAAGACTGACCGGAAAGACAATTTAGCTCTTTTTGGTGATGTATTCCTAAAGGATAGAGTATAATTCGACTTAACCCATTTAGGGAACCTAAATCCTATGAAACTTCCGCGAGTAAAGGTATTATTTTAAACAACACCCATCCCAACACTAACTTACTGACTAACTCAGAAACTTTCGCATAACAATAAACAATGAAGCAAAAAAGCATAATGTTTTCATACAATCCAATACGCGTCAATATTCCAACTTGTGATATTCACATCAAATTTTATAGTATAATCTACTTATAACAACTGCGTGCAAAAATAGTGCCTTCGTTTTTACTGTTAGATATTTACGTTTAAATTATATCGACTAATCAAAATTTGCAATTCTCAGACACACAATTCAATTTTATGCATATATGTAATAACTTTTTAAACGTCCGTGTTAAATCAAAGAGCCAATGTTATAAATTAATGGTTTATAGAAATTTTAATTTATTTCAAACAGTTTCAAGATCGAGGTTATTAATAGGAAATCGATTTTTATTTATTATACTTATTAACATAATTAGATTTATGTTTTGGAAAAGCCTTGAGTTTCACACGTGTAAAAAGAGTGCACAACAGTAAGGCATTTTGAAGATTTTTTACATCTCAATAGGTTATTACTCCTAAACGTTGAAAATGAAATAATTAGTTAAGAATGAATTTGAAGTCATTTTATTCTATATTTATAGTGTAACTAATTATATTGTGAAGTATGGAAAAAGTTGTCTTTAATCGAAATAAGTTTCTGTCCTTCTCAGTAAACCAAATAGGCATATTACTATATAGCTACATTCGATTTAGTAATTATATAAGAGTATGTCTTAACATACTTGGATAATTTGTAGAAATTATGTCAATTATCTATAGGTATTATAACCTAGAAATAAAACCCATACATATGTCCCTAATATGAAATATAAGAATACCTATATCAATAATTAAAAACGATCAACTTTTCCGCATTCAAAATTTAACCCGCGTTCGACAGAAAATTACGAAAATACTCAATATAAATTATTTTCAAACATCAAACATTTAAAGGTGTCTCATAACCATAATCTAAAAGGTATCACACACGTATAAAGCGAGTCCACTGTGCTAATTGGATCGAGAAAGGGGCCGTAAATCACCTTAGGCGATGCGATGATCGTGATTCGGGTCCTTAATTAAAAACCGTTTATGATGTTGTAAACGCTTCTAAGAACCATAGACTTATAAACGAAGATGAATAGATATGTTTGTTTTTTTATAAAAAAATGATATCTAAGATATTGCAATAGTAGTTGGATTTAAAGCGAATAATACATAATAAGTTATAGGTATGTTTCAAGTTACCTAATATTAGATAGATGGATGAATACTGAACAAATTTTGAAGAAACTATGGAGTAATATAGCTTATACGTCAGAATAACACAAAGTATCTAATTTTTAAAGTTACAGATACTTTTAAAATTAAAATTTCGCGTACCGAGCCGCGGAAAAAGGTTAGTATTAGTATTTATAATGCAGCAACAAACAAACACATGCATTTATAATAATAGAAGAAGTTATAAAAGCTTGGTTCCTTGGGCATGACTTATTGCCAAAAAAACAATGGTACATCGTTTTCAGTTAATTTTTAACTAAATTATTTATACAACCCTACTTCTGTCTCTAATATAACACTCAAAATAAGCACATGCCACTTCCATCAGATTAATACGTCTTCAACCAACTGCCAGAAGCCCGTCATTAGGGGCCCGCAAACTTACGACACATCTAATTGGCCTCTATATATCATTCATTCGTCCGTCTGTTTTATAGGTACAGTAGCACCTATAAACTTGTGAAACGTTTTGTTACTCCACTATGTTGTAAACGTTTACTACTATAACATTTATTATTATAGATTGCTTAGAATTCAATTCAAAATACCATTTGAAATATGTATTCATAATTTAATGTATTCGATTTCATTTTATATGTACATATCATAAAATAATTAAAAAGTGAAACAGTTAGGATATTAGATCCATTTTACTAGTAGAATTTATATTCGTAGTTCATATAGTGTTCTATAGAATGGTGTCAAACTTTATTTTTTATTAGATGAAGAATGTTTAAAATTAAATACTAATAATGTTAGGACAAAATTTGTTTCATTAGTTTTAATATGAATGAAGTATTTGTGTATTGCAGAGAGTAAAAGTAGAACTATTTAGTTAACGTAATGGGACTTTACGAGTATTTATGTATTGGTTACATTCAATACAGACAGTCTTTATACTCTCTATACTTAAAATAAAGTTGTTAATGCCATTTACCATTAACATTTTTTTATATTCTTTATTTGAACGATGTTTGTTTGTCATATTCAACTATTTTTTTTATTTCTCGTATAGAACATTAAATTTTTAACCAAACTGAATCCATTATAAAATTTCTGTAACAGCTTTTTGGGCGAATTTTTTTTATTTGTCCAAGATGTTTTTGAAGATTTAAAAAAATCTATGATAATAGGCGAAAAGATCTCTATACAAAAAATACACCTGAATTGTACTTCCTCTTTCTTTCTCTCTCTTTTTTACTGTCACTCAAGAATATGTAGCAATATTCGTATTATAAAACAATAAATTACACATAATAAAAATGCGTTCCTCCCGTTTGTACGAGTACACTGTAGAGTGTATAAGGCCGGTAGCGCTGTAATGTGTTCTGAGGCACAATGACTTATTATGAGATAACATCGCGTTCAATTAACATTCCGCCCAAGACGGTGTCGTCTTTACTCGTCCACAAATATTTATCTATTATCAATTGAATATGTTATTATAAAAATAGCGACACATCGTACTTTTATTTCTATTTCTAAAAGAAATACAGAATCTATATTAAACTTCCCTTTTCAAAATCGCACATATTAACCTAAGACATATTAGAATCACCATGTGAATCGTTTCCATTATAATTACCACGTCTTGTCTTACGGCGAAACCTGTATGTAAGGTACTAGCAAGTTTCGCCAAACCGCACTTGGCAAAAGTGGTGAACTCTCTGCATTATTACTTGTATGAAATTAATTTGTCGAACAGGTACTATACCGGATTTAGTAGAGCCACCGTGTAAATGTCAGACTGCCACGTTTATACATCTTGTGGGGCGTGAGAAATTAGGACTGTGAGTTTTGTTCTACATGTCAGGATCTAAGGATGGCTTGTCAGAGAAATAAACCTACCACAGGCAAAAACTAAGAGGGATAACAGGTGAGATGAATGACACTTAGGTGACCTTGGAACCTTAGCCAAAGTTATGGCTTTCCATGATTACATTTCTTATTGTTAATATAGAGTTAAAAATACTTTACAGAAGTCATGCTCAAAGGTTCAATGCTATAACGGAATACTTAGTAGATGTAAATGTGTAGCATTAATGTGTTGTTGTCTCTCACGTAGGATAAATAGATAAATATTGTAATACAATATTGTTACCAAATATTTCTTTGAAAAGAGCAACTTTTGAGTTTCTCGCCGGTGGTAGTTTACTCACTGACTTACAGACTGACATTTGATTTTAATAAATTAAAAATGACGATTCAAAAGACCTTGTTAAAGTCTATTTGAATAAAGATTTTTTTAAAAAAAGGAGTATATTGTCATGTCATTGGAATATATCGTTCACTTCTTTATAAATTATCTCTTAGCGATGTCGATTGTAAAAAGTCATTCTACACACTAGTAATTATATAATATAATAGTATAAAATATAAATCTGAGGTTCGATGTTGACTCCCTTAAGAATGAAGTAATAAGGAAGAAGTTTGGTTAAGCCGATTCAAGCGAAAGCGTAGCTTGATGGAATCTGACGTGAAAAATCATAGGTCGTGGCAATTACTAAGTTTAAATTCTTAAAACAAATTAAAACAAAGCAAAGTCAGATTTTTGTGAATAATAGCCTTTATTTACATAATTAATGCAATCATAAATAATCTTGTTCGTAAAAAACGTTCAAAATGTCGTCTGAGATACCTTCTATATTAATCAAAATAAATTTGATTTCAAAATTAAATTAAACCAAAGAATTGGTCCATAAAATCTCGCCACTGGTTTGCTTTTAATATTTTAATATTCCTTTAAGAAACTAACATCTAAGCCTTATTAGAACGTCATAAGGTTCATAATTTTTGGATTTGGTAATATTTCGAAGGCAAAATATGGAAGATGTCAACGATTGTAATTTGTTTTGTTTTTAAGTTTTATATAAGATTTATATCCTGCTGTGATCGGCTTAGTGAGAAACAGACATATCGTGCGTTTACATATTAGTTATATGCGATAGACTATAGAGCTTTTCAAGGTTGAAAGCTTATCGTCTTTATTATTTTAATTAAAAAGTAAAAAAGTCACTCTTTTCTCCGTTTTTGAGCTAAAACTTCAGACTAAATGACGCTATATACGATGTTGACTGTTTTCAATACAGAAATACAGTAATCAATTTAAGTGTTTTTAGTATGTTAAGGATGAACTTCTGACACCTAGTGTTCAAAAGAAGATACTCACTAATAGACATTACTAGTTTGCATTATAATTTAACAATTAACAATAAGTCTAATATGAACGGTTATTAAAAAGCATTTTAATACGTGTAACACTTTATCGCCTTCATTCAGCTTACATAGTATCCTTTACAAAAGGTACCTAAATATAAATAATTCCTAGCTTAGGTACTTCGCGGTTATAAAAAGAATAGTAAAACAGTGTCCGATCGCCGGATGCGAGGGTGACATGATAAAACCCCTTTTTGAGTGTTAATGCCGTAACAAATGTTGAATTTATGCCATTCTGGTGGCAGCGAGCGTCCCGCTGCGCCGGCCTTGTGGCCACTCTACACTAGCCACGATGAAATCTTTTAATAAAATGTATTGAGAAAATACATTATTTAAATACTAGTAATGCCCCGTTACTTCCACTTTCACTTAGTTCCAATGCGACCTAGAAGTACGACTATGTCTTCCTGCAGGATGATGATGAACTAAACATCAAGCTATATCTTTGAAAATATATAGCAATGTGTCCTCAAATAAATATCTTTTTGTTTCTAAATCGGTTGAATGCAGTAACGATTTGTTTGAAAATCCTAGGTATAAATAAGAATTAATTAAATATTTCTATTGCCCATTTTGTTTTAATTTATTACTATACTATACTATTTATTCATTTAGTTATTGTTATTAATTGATTGAAGGCATAAAGATTGGATGTTACTAATAATAAAATCTACCAAAAAGTGTCTTTGCCTACACATACAGATACTACGCCCTATTATAAGCGGGATGGGTTGAAAGGTAGTTGTATCCAACCCCAGAACCTATATTCTCGCCAATTTTTATTGAAATCAATTGTGTGAAAGGTCAAAATAAAAAAGGCACCAAACAAAGTAAGGGCACACACTAGTCTAGTAGAAAAAGAACTAGAAAATTACCTACTTTAGGTAAGAAATAAAATAATATAATTCAAATCCGTGAAGCATGAATAATCCTCTTTATGGTGTTATATGAAATATCTTTTACTTGCCGACTCTATAATGATGCGGTTTGGGTCATTTTTATGGTGGACATGGATATATTCGCGGGTTGTTTTTAAAGTATTTTTAACACCATGATTGTTTTTTAGCGTAAAGCGGTAGTCATTCCAGCTGGTCATTTTATATGTGGAAAAAAGACGAGCAAAATTGTTTAAATAATTCGAAAAAATAAATTAATTGCATATAGTTTCAGGTGGTAGTTCAGCGGTAGCCCGCTCGCTTGAATGACCGAGTGCTGCGGGTTCAAATCCAGGTCTCGCACCTATAATATTTTTATTGATTATTGATTACCACTTGTCTTACGGTGAAGGAAAACATCGTGAGGAAACCTGCATGTCTGAGAAAACCTAGCAAGTTTTCGAAAGACATGTGAAGTCCGCCAACACACACTAGGCCAGCGCGGTGGACTTTTAAAATGCTGTGAGTAGATATGTATGAGAGCTCACATGCAGTACTGACTGATTCTCTTCTCTTCGAAAAACGCTACCTCTCTGAGCTGTACTGAGAATAACTTAACATGATAACTCAGCAACTTTATTACTTAAGATATTGGCCGTAGGGGAGACCGAGGGTATTTGAAACAAAGGTGATTTGAAACAGTACAGATTTCTTAAAACTTAAAACCGTTAGCGAGTTAGGGCAATGGCGTTTTTCAACTGCTTCCCTCCCCGCTGACATGTAAGATCTCGTTGGTGGCGTAAGTCGCGCGGTTATGGAGTTCTGAGTGCCATGTGTCAAAAATCGACAAAAGTAAGTTTTGAACGTTTTTTTACGATGTCTATATTTTTATAATGATTTTGTATTTTGGTTTAAGTTATATATGTATCGAAAGGCCATTAACTAGAGATTTATTATATATATTTGTTTCAATTGATTTCTGTGTATTTTTTTCTTAATTATCGATTTAATAAGAATGGGGAGGTTTTTTCTTACTGAGGAGATTTGAAACAGACTGTTTCAACTCTCCTCGTTTTCTGTTTTCTATCAGACAGCAGTCAATAAATAAGGGGCACAAACAAGTGTTCTATTTTTGTTGATTTAATTTGTTTATTTTGTTTCAACATGCCTACTGATTATAAAAAGAGAGACTAATAGGGATATGACGAGTCGCGAAATATATGATCTCGCAGCAGAAGAAGAAACTTTGCGACAGAAAAGTCTTCGAGACGCGGCTTCGAGTTACAACCTGAACCACACCTACAGGTATATTAAAAATAAAAACTGCTTATGAAGCGAACAAAACGGCGACTGCTCCAACGGTTGGATATCCCGAAAAGACAGTTATTACTGTTCAGAGGAGATAGTACTCTATGATATCTTTTAAACTGTGCTGTTGCTGACTTTGAGAATTAAGGAAACCATAACTTTTGCCTATAGGTTGGCTGTAAAATATAATAAAATAAATCCTTCTTCTTGGATTGAGCATGAAAAATCTGCAGAGGGTTGGCTTCGAGCTTTTATGAAACGTCATCCTATTCTTTGTCTGAGGCTACCTCAACCTACAACTATCGCTCGAACAAGTTTTAACAGAAGAGATTTTTTTAAATTTACCGCAGTAGTTGACAAACACAAGTTGCAGGGGAGGGATATATGGAACGTTGACGTATCTGGCATCACAACTATACAGAAACCAGACCACATCATTGCCCGACGAGGGCAGAAGACAGCTTGTCAAGAAATAAAGAGGAAACCAGCTAGACACTAAAGAAGAAAAATAAGAGAAATTTTGTTTATGCGATTTAAATTAATGCTAAAACCTTAACTTTATGGTACTTTTAACTAATTTAAGAGTTGATTAATTGTATTAGGCTTATAGTTACCTACTTAACTGATATATCAGTACAAAAAAGATTTAAAAATTTTTGTTTCGTACATGAAAAAAAAATTTTATTAATACCTATAGATAATATCATCATTTTTATTTTATATCTTTTAATACTTTTTAAAAATAAAATGTTTCAACTCTCCTCGACCCCTGTTTCATCTCACCTCGGTATGAGGGGAGTTGAAACAAGTTGACTTGTTACAGTTATATCGATTTTTCACCACAATATTTAATGATTACAATTTCTTTATGTTAGTCATTTGCAAATTTAAAGAATGACCTATCGATTGGTACTAATATCATACGATTTCTGTCTATAGTTTTTGGTATATGAAACAAAATGTCAAAATTGTTTCAACTCCCCTCGGTCTCCCCTACATGACATGCATATATTTATGTACCTACTGAGTAAAAAGTATCCTATCAACTTGTAGCTAAGAAAATATTATTTTGAAAAATCGACACCGTTACTATGTAAAAGAAAGATAAAGATAGATACTGGTTAGATACAGATAAAGAAAGATACAGATTAGGAGCAACATATTTTTTCACATAATGCACCATTTACTAAATGAGCTCAACGGCCGTTATACTACGAAAGCTAATGACAATATCGAAAAATAATTCCTATTATATACTAACGTATTTTAAATCCTTCATTTCATAAATTAACAATAACAAATGATGATTTACAATAATTGCAGCATTAGGCCATGTGTACAAAGCTAATCAAATTTCCACGCCACTTCACGACAAAGAACTATATATCAGTTAGTGAACAATGAAACATTAAAATATACAAAAAAACTATCTATTCGAGTAAAGCAATTGAGCTTTTGCAAGCTCGTGATGCGCTTAATCGGTTGGAATTAAACGACGCGATGTGTATTGCCTAATGATTTAGAAACTACTTGCTATTGCAATATAAACTCTATACATTTGGAATAAGATCAATATTGCAAAAGTCAAGTCACCAAGACTTTTTGCTATGTACGATAACTATAATTCATAATTTACCTCATTTTCGAATATTTCTCATAGTTTTTTGTATATATTTTTTTTCAGTTCTGTCGGTGCGTTTGCGCAACGCAATTGAAGCGAATACGTAAATTGAATGAACGAGTGTTATTGAAAATAATAGTTTAATCATACGAGATATCCGTTTTTGAATTGTTTGTTGTACCGCTTTCTTTATACATATTTTATTTCCTGTTTATATAATAATTGATGGTTCTAAAGTAGTTCATATTGTCGGCTTCGTTTTTAAACTTAACGAAATTACACTAAATGTTCTTAGTTATTATACCTTCTTACAATTGAAGTATTATATAAGTACTGAGGTTTCCTTTGATCCAAAGTTTAGTATAAAATATTATTGGTAGTGTATTCAAAGTAGCACCAATGATGAGATAGTGAATAGTAATAGGATAGAAAGCAAGAAAATAAGATAAGTGTGAACATATCGGTATGAACTTAGAAGTAGGCCGAGAAGGTATAGATGGACTACGTGAAAGAGGAAATGTGTCATTTTATGACAGTTGATAGAGAAGAAGAAGAAAACATTATGTTTCGAACAAGAAGAAATATACTATTGTAATCTTTGTGAAACCCTTTTTTATTCTAGCTTGTTTATGACTAGGATATGAGTTATGACGTGAAGCGACACAAAATGTTGCTAAAGTAGATATTACTTTTATATTGAGCCCAAGCGGAGTCAGGGCAAGTTGCTAGTATGTAATATAGTAGAAATTCTTTAATCATGACGTCACTCGAAACAATATAGCTAACTAAAGAATAAGAACAATAAAAACATAAAGATAGAAAAAAACACTTAAATTTTAATTAATGCAAAGAAAAAATATATCAACAAAACGACGCGGTCTATTAAGAAATCACAAAGCATTTTATCTTGATACAACGAACTTAGGCTCTTATTAATCAAATGGAATGCCCGACACATCATAGAAAAAACATATGTATCTGACAAATAAAAACAAAATGACTTTAAGTTGACAGAAGAACTTACAGTGAGCTTTCCGAACCGGATACTTATAAATATTGAAAGCTTCATCAAAATTGAGCTTTATTTACTCGTAACTATGTTTCAAACTTTGTTGTAATGTAATTTTTAATAAAGTCGATGTTGTAGTCAAATTCTTTAATTTAAAACACCTGTTAAGGTTTAACCCTTTATACTGTCGCATTCTTTATAACTTAAATAAAATTATTTACTATAATATCTAATATTTTTTTTACTTAAAAGTACAAAAATATTAATATACATTTTACATAATATATAGGTTTTCTTTCAGGTTTTTGTGCATTACTAGCCTAGGGATTGATTTTCATGAGAAAAAAAGCTTCCACTAAAAAAAATTAAAAGCATCTAGAACGGAACGTACCAGAGCGAAGCAAGGGTCAGTAGCTTGTCTTTAATAAGCCATAACCTAAGAAATTTTTAACATCTTTTTTAAATAAGTATACTTACATAAAAACATTATGTAACTTATAATCAAGTGTTTAACTTATGAAAGCATTATAAGAATGTAAATTTACAATTATAATATGACATATGTATAATAATTTTGATCTAAACGAGCATCGAACCTATTATTACATTGATTTTTGGCATTGCGAGACATGAGTAACTATACTTAAATAAGTTAATAAGTAACTTATTATGAAGTATTTACCAAACAAAGGTTATTAAAATATAAAGGATTTATTCAAATTTGTTCACGATCTCGATCTCTTGCGCAGGCGTCGGTCTGTCTGGCTGGATCTATCACAAAAACTGGTTTTAACGCATGTATACAATTCTATGCGTTATGAGCGGATTTCTATTGATCTTTTTTTAAGTAACAGTGGTATTAGACCCGGTTGTCAGTGTATAAATGTTTGGAATGGACTTCGGGATCGCTTCTAGATCAACAACCTCTTACAATTTTAATGTATTCATATTTTGTATTTATATGAACGTTTAGTAAAAAATATTCTTTTGAATTTTGATTGCTTTGCAAATTTCTTGTTAATATTACTTTTTTGTAAATAAGCTTAGTTTTACTTGTTATGATGTAAAACGAAATGAAAATAACTAGTAGTCAATAATAAAAGATGTTCTAAACAGTGATCTAAAGAAACACCCACCTTTTTCTTTCTAAGATCAATTAATTCAATTAAAATATTCTTTCTCGTATCTAACTGTATTTAACTTCAACTCTTCGCCATATGATAAAACAATTTCGAAACACCATACAAACCAAACAAGTGACAGAATAATTACATACAGTAGATCTGAACAAGCGATTTGAGGCCGTTTCATCTGACACACTACAACCGTCAAAAAATAACGAATCTTTCATCGCTTTAAGCATAAGTATCGAATACAGCCACAAAGCACTTATACTTAAAGATATAAAGCCTTTTTTAGTGAAACTTTTTATAAACATGGCGGCCACTGTATAAGTCAAGATTTGAAAAAGTAAGACCATTAAATTGTAATGAGTGAATCGAGTGGTCCTTTATTCAACCACGTGCCAATCACCAAATGTTGGTACAAAGCAACTAACTACCGTTCGATAGCACAATGGGTAGTAATAATTGTACAATTAATGTCGTAGCAATTCGTAATGACACTCGAAGTAATTGGAAGTCAAGATTTTTTGTTACCAAAAGGTTTGTTCTTTGGTACTTACGTTGAACTAATTGTAAGTCAAGACGTTATAGAAATGTTTTAAATTTTTTGTATTATTAATCACGTGCGATCGATTTGAGTTTCTTTCGAGCCTCAACTGTTGTAACTACCAGTGTTTCTTCTATAGTTATAGTTATAAAGTTATATTTATAAAGTTATTTCTAACACTATGTTGAGATACCTATCTGAATATTACTACGGTCTTACGGTTCCTGTATTTCAATGAGAATCAGTAGTCCTATTATGGTATCATCATCTACTGTGGTACCTAGTGGTAAAAACTTTACCATTGCCATTTTTATGGGTTACATTAAAACTCGTCAATATATAGGTATATATTAACTTCTAAAGCCAAGAAAAACAAAATTATTCTACAAATAATTAAGAAAAAGGAATTGAAATTAAATGTCGAACTTGATATTATAAATGTCAAAGTTTAGATGTATAGATGAATGTTTGTTACTTACGCTTGAACGCTTTAACAGAATTGGATGAAAATTAGCACAGAGATAGATTATAGTTAAAGGAACAGTATCTACATACTATGCTACTTTTTGTCTGAATAATCTGCCGTGGAATATATTGTATTTTTGCAGTAGGAATGAACCCGAGAGAAGTGAGGGTGAGTAGCTAGTTATTGATAAGAAAGCATTTTGTCAGATGCGATTTCAATTGGCCGAAGTATAGTATAATTCTAATTATTCATAAATCTACAGAAACACAGGTCAACTTCAAATTTTTAGGGCCCGAGAGACGTAAAGGCCCACTCTTCCCCTCAGTCGTACAGCTTATTATATATTACCAACGCGATTATAATTTGTAAGTTTGTTTATTTTTATCACGCTATAACGAATACGAATTATACATTGCTTATATATTGCATACATATTTGAACTGCTTTGAATTGACAGAGCTCTATACAACACGAGTAAAGCTGTAGACCAACGCAATTTAAATCTAAAATAAAATACGTAAATAGAAATTTTATCTGACCATAATCAATAAGACAAGGGCAGTAACTACAAAAGAAAAAGGGTTACCGCACACCTAAAACCTTTTATATAATTTAAGCTCTATTCTTTATGTGAATTTAATTTGCTAAATAAATCTAACACATCGCTTGAGTTAATATTTCCATTCTGATGCCTCTCATCAATAGCCTCGTATGTCAAAGGTGTTTAGAAGATCTTCCCACGATTGTATTATTTAATGTAAGAGAAAGGAGCTTATAGTTAATCCTATTCGACTGCGCCATACACTTGGTGATATATACATGAAATATAGTAATGAATATAAAGAACTTATGTCTTATAACAATTTATAAGCATAAGTTTATATATATATATTATTTTTAATATTTTGGAAACGGCAGTGACTATTTGCATTAACTATGCGCCTTAAGTGATTTGTTGTAATCTCACTAAGTGAAATTCAATTAAATTGCTTTTATATGTATAGGTGAATAGCAAAACAGTTCACTATTTTTTCTTCGCTGTTTGTTTGGTTGGTACGAGTAGTAGGTATAAGTCTCATCTCGAATACAAACACAAACGCATTAACTTCATAAATAAAACAATCAATATCACATCAACATAAATATACTACATATATCTAAAATTTAATACTCAAATTGGCTAAACAAATGTTGATGTAACCTTTCTATTCGTAGAAAGCGAATAATATATTAATTATAGCGACGACATCCAAGCCTTCAAACTGAAATCAAATCTATTCTTCAAATTGTACCAAGGTCGCGAATTGTCATTCACATAATGGATCCCATTCTCTCATTGATATTTGTTATAACGTTTCACGGTGGCATTGTAGGTCCCGATCACCCCGAGGACATCTACAACAAAAAGGTATAATAATACCAAAATTCGCTTCTTACACAGCGGCTCATAACCCGTCATTTTCGAAGCTAATGGCTATTTTTATGACAATAAAGCCATTGTTACCTTCAAATTGTATGGGACAATACCTATAGGAATTTGCGAAACTGGACTTGTCTTAAGTAACGAACGCCTCCGGCAGATCGAGCCCTCTGAAGTTGGAGCTGTACACGTGTGGTGTTTTAATATAAATAATTATTGAAGATTATTCATTTCTATGGATAAAAATGATTATTTCGATTATTTTTATGTTTGGTGGATCTTAGGCAATATTTTTTACTGAATTTGCAACCTTCATTGTAAATAGGTGAACACTTCGGCTTGTTGTGCTAAGTTAATGTAGGTATAGGCACTGTACATTGAATATTTTTTGGAAAGTCTTATATTATATCTGAAATCTATTCTAATCGGTAAAACATACCCGAGCGGAGCGTAAATGAGTTGCTAGTATAGGTATAATATTGTCTTCAGCCCTTTTTAACGTCCCATTGCTGGGCATGGGCCTCCCTCAGTACAAGGGAAATTAGGCCATAGTCTTCCGCGCTGGCCTAGTGTGTGTTGGCGGACTTCACATGTCTTTCGAAAATTTGTTAGGTTTTTTTCAGACACAAGTGGTAATCATGGTAGAAATGATTCGTATATGAAAATATCAGAGGTGCGTGACCTGAATTTAAACCCGCATCACTCGGTTATTCAAGCGAGCGTGTTACCGCTGGGCTACCACTGCTTTTCTTGTAGTATAATATCTTTTTATTTATTAAAAAAATAAGAAAATCTATTTAAAATCACACTTATTGTTAATCAAATGATTGATTAAATGTGTAGTTAATTAAGCATTAACAAGGACCATTGGCTTTCCCATTGTTTGCGATGTTTCAAGACTGACTCACTGCACGTGATAATATTTAGTTTCTTAGTAACCTGGTCTTTTCACAGTCGGTTTGTCCACTCGAGAGTCAAACCTTTGTTTGGAGAGACATCTGAAGATGAAATTTCTAAGTTTTGTATTTTTAAATCTCTTTCGGCTTCTGTATATTGAATAGCCTGTTATACAAACATTAACAATTATGAGCGTGTCGTTGGGCGTATTTCTGGTTTGGCCACATTTCTTTCGTACTTTTTGTTTGGTGAAGCTTCCTATTGGGAGCTTTTTAGTATGCTCAATGAATGTCGGTAACTAGAATAGATCATTCATTTACAACAACCAATTTCTACGTATCTTCTTTGTTATTTTGTGCCGTTTTGAGAGATTTCTTAGTATCTAAAGTAGTAGCGTATTTGATACGTTTGCAACTGGGACGGATGCAACTTGTAGTGTTTACACGTTACCTAGGCTAGGTCAGTTTTCATATAAAACATTATTAATAGGTATACGTAATAAAGATTTTAACTATTTCAATAATTTTATGACTAAAACTGCACCAACAATTGTTTTGTTAATTTATATGCTAAAATAATTATTTTATAAACATTTTCCCAATATTAAGATACACTAACCTACTTAATTGTATGATAATTTTATTCTTAGGATATTATGAAATCTATGGTAGTATTTAATCACTTATCGTACTTAATTTAGAAGCTATACTGGGATGAACAAGGGGTCAATAAAAAAATTTGTCTATGTCCAGGAATCGAACTCACAATATTTTCAAAAGGTATTTTTAATATACATAAGTACATTAACTACGCCAATGCACTCAACAATATCTTTTACATTTACAAATAGAACAAGTGAACAATAAACCATAAGTATTAAAAATATGAAATATTCTTCACTAACAATAGGTGTTTTATTTATGCCAAATTATCTTCACATTTAACGAAGAATGCTGTTTTATAGCGTACTTTAAGAGATAATAAAAGTTGATGCGCGACAAATATAATTGATCGGAGTTCCTTAAATAGCGCGGCCGAGCCATTGTGGTATAGAAGACGAGAGATAAAAGAAAGAAAAAGATAAAAAATAGCCTTTTCTGTTTGAACAAAGCGTGTCACCGACAGCCATGTTGTTCGCCCGCCCAATGCTATCGAATTGGGGCTTGGAATTTTTAATATTTCTCTTGTATTTTGTGATTTGACTTGTTTTTCGAGGTTTTACTTTAATTTTTCATGTAAAACTAGTGATTTGCCCTCGTTTCGCTCGGGTTCGTCCCAAGATACGTTTAAACTCATTACCTATCCTTACTTGCACTAAAAAGTATTCGATATGCATCATGGTATGTTGAATTTCATAAAAAAATCTGGCTAACGGTTTTCTCGTGGGCAGTCACAGTAAGTTATCAATAACTAGCATTTCCCGCGACTTCGCACGCGTTCTAATGATCCGAAACCATATTCTTTCTGAGTCGCGCGGTATGACACCTCGCAGAACTTACGCCCGCCACTTTTTATTGATTCCTATTGGTCCTTCCTCGATAAACGGAGTATCCAACACAAAAAGAATTTTTCAAATCGAACCAGTAGTTCCTGAGATTAGCGCGTACAACCAACGAAACAAACAAACAAACTCTTCAGCTTTAAAATATTAGTATAGACTATTTCTATAAGATTTTTCTAAAAATATAATTATATTTATATCGTTTATTATACGACCTTAAAGAAGTATCCAATTTGAGTGTATAATTTCTGTACATATTGTAAGTAAGTAGGTATCTTAACTGTTATTGTGAACCAAGTATCATGATTCTATTTTTGATAAATATAACCGAGGGCGGTCCTTAATAATAATTTTAAGAAAAATATGGAAATTACCAAAGGTGGATTTTTTCTTTTTAACTAAAATAATTGTCTTTGAATTGATGTTTTTGTTTTTCACTAGGGCGATCCCTAGTGAAGGGAGGTTGTGTCCTTAGAGTGACTATACTTAAAATTATGCCAGGAAACTATTTATAAAACCTATCTACATGATTTAATGTTTATATCGTTACACCTTTTACTTGAATAAATTGTTTACGTCGAATAACCATAATAAAATATATGTATTATGAAA
Source organism: Boloria selene (assembly GCA_905231865.2). Classification (NCBI taxonomy): domain Eukaryota; kingdom Metazoa; phylum Arthropoda; class Insecta; order Lepidoptera; family Nymphalidae; genus Boloria; species Boloria selene. Next base: position 1,656,946 of record HG993134.1, read on the forward strand.
CTGGAGATCTGATTAACTAAAGATCAAAGTAAATCTAACCTAAGTAGGACTTAAAACAGCTGTTACTCGTATATATAATAGCAAAAGTCGATTTATTGAATACGATTACTTGCAAATTTAACTTTTTATAATATAAGCTAAAAAACGTTTAAACTCCATCCCACGGCTTTACTTCAACAAACAATACGAAAAAGCAATCAATACTGAAATAATATTCTAAAACTACCAGTAGCATTGAGCCTAAAATAACAAAATTCTTTGTCAAATCCATCGGATCCGAAGATTGCGTGTGCGTTCTTTTGTGACAGTTTTTTTTTAATTTTTTGTCAAAGTTGATGCGTTGACGGATTTTTTGAATGGATTTTTTTTTATTTTTGACACCTGAATCTTTAGAGGTAAAGGCTGATCAATTTGCTCCATTGTCTGTGAAGATGCCGGATGTATGGGGTTTTATCGTATTGTATGCATAAGTTGGTAGTGTCACTTTCAAATTACTATTTATAATGTTATACGCTTAATATTTTACTTTTATTTGAACAGTTTTACATATGTATACTAATATTTTTATATATTTTAGTTTAAATCAGTCTTATATACCTACCTACATCTTTGATTCGGCTAAGGTAGCTCTGACCTGAGAAGTACCTAATTCAGCTACAAGATTATATTATATTCTTTGTTTAATACATTATGGCATTTTCCCGGTCTTATACCATACACAATAACTTAATGAAAATATTAGTGGCTCTATGAAGTTTTAGTCTCTCAGTGCTTTAGTCAATGCTCATAAGTAAGGTGTTATAAAATACAAAGTTATAATATATACGTACAACCTGTTAATACATATTTATTTAATTCATAAGCATAGCCGAGAGAAACCCGTAGAATATGACATATCTTTATTACTCCATAGTTATAATCTATCTCGGCAAAATAGATCTACGTCTAAATCAATATTTTTAGTGTTTTACTTTTCTAAATAGTAATTTTATTCATTTTCTCACAATATTCATTATAATCAAATCTAAATCTGGGTGTGTCATTTCCCGCCCTTATTTCTCATACTTCAAAGTATTTGAACCCAGTGTCTTGACTCAGCAAGACAGATCTGCCTACTGAGTATTGCCTACGAAGGGTAGATTGCGCCCTGTGGCGTCAGTCGTGTAACTAACATTGTTATACATTATTAAATGAATTAGAGTTAAATTTAGTGTGTGAAACGGAATTTTAAGTATTATTTAACCCTTAGTTAAATTACAAAGTACCTATGCTTCGTAAGTAAACTACCTGTACTTTTTTTTACTATTATCTTTTTAAATAGGTTTTTTATTATATAGGTACCTACTACCTTATAATAGGTATGTTAAAACTAAAATTGATTTTGCTCTTAAATGAAATTACATATGAAAACATATAGGTATGTAAATGTACAATCATGCAGAAAAATTGAAAATCCTTTCTTTTATGAAAGCCGACATAAAATTTATTGGTATAGTTATAGTTGGTAAAGAATGTAATAAATAACAACGACAAGTTGCATTAAATTATTTTATTTTTAAAATAATAAGCCTATATAAAGTTAATTAATAACTATTGAAGCTTTAACAAGTGAACAAAATTATAGGTAAGAAAGTGTATGGGAATGTCCTCAAGCAGGGCGGAACCAGGAAGCGAGATCATGCTGTGTTGCCCGCCCTATAAGAAATATCGACTGTTCACACCAACTGCTGTTACGAATTACTGGTTATATGTGTTAATAAACTAATATTATAAAGAGGTAAAAATTGTTAAAAAAAATTGTTAAATTTTGGAGGAAATTTCTAGAAATCTTTTATATTGGTCCCTAATACAAATTAGGGATCTCTAACCGAGAGAAATCGAGCCATAGCCCACTATGATCGTCAAAACCAGGTTAGTGAGCTTTTTCGAGAATTCGCTGAAACTCTATCAGAGAGCAAGATTCTTCAAAAATATCCTTTCCAATCAATCTTCTTCTTCTTCTTATCGAGTCGATAAAGTGGACCTTGAATTGCCAAGGTGGTGAAAGGATTGGCCAATCAACGTTAGTAAGTTTTAGTAGTAAGCTGGACGTATGGCAACATATACGTCACTCGGGGAGGCTCCTTTCGTGCATCCTACCAATCGATGATAACGTTAAAAATGATATTCGTACATTCGTTCAGTGTTAGTTTTGTGTAGCTTTAACACAAGCAATTTAATTTTCCTTCGGTAACTTTTCTTACAGCTTAATTCATTTTTAGAGAACCACTCATTACGTATAAATAAATTTATTTAAAAAAGAACTATTTTTATTTATATAAGTTGCTTTGATTTACTCAGGTTTCAGTTATAGTTTCGGTTATGCTGGTTTATGGTAACCTATTTCATTGACAGCAGCAGGTGTACTATTTCTATTGTTTTTTACATTTAATACTTTTTACTAATTTTAGTTCCCAGAGAAATGCCAAATTCTTGAGAACTTTTTCGTCACGCAGTGCGCTGGGCGGAACACATACTGAGCTGCCCGCCCATACCTCGGTAAAGCGTCTGAATGGTGACAAAATTATAACTTTGTGTGAGAAAGTCGCTTTAAATGCTTTTAAATATAAATATTATTATATTAAAGAATTAAAGAATTTCAAGATTTCATTATAATCATAAAAATGTGGAAATGCCTATTTAAAATAGATTACGGTTCTAAATTTTAGTCTTAATAAGCATTATTTTCGTATTCTGACTTTATAATAACTAGTTAAAAGTGAATATAACTAGACTTAACTTAATACTTACCAGTATAAATCAATACTATAATTTCTTTTTTCTTTTTACACAGCTGCCCAAAAAAGGAGTGTCACGTTTTCAGGGTTCATGTACGTATGTATATTTGTGAGTTTCTTTATTCCACTATAACCTCTAAACGCCTTAACCAATTTTGATATATGTGGTATCGTTAGAATCCGTAGCCCGGGGAACACAGGTTAGTTAAAAAGTTAGTAGTTATGAATCACATAAAGAAACATGAACTTATTAAAACATAATAATGAAATAATAAAATGTATTCAAATTAAAATTGTATAACATAAAACACATCTAAATTAAACTTCTTATTGAAAGTCGGTTCAAAAAGAACGTATTTCATCTTCCTCATTCCCCTTTAAGATTAAATATTATAAACATCGTTCTCAGAAAAAACGAAAGGGCTGTCGCTTGTTCTTAATAAAATATTACAATTTGAAAGTAATTTAAAATTGTAGCGACGTCATCTTAACGTGTAAAACCGTAATCCTCTCATAACGTCACTGGGCACATTAAATCTCACGCATTCCCTTAGAAAAATCCAAAAGAACACCTAAATTATACACTGTATACAAAAATTGAGTAATAAAATTAGCATAAAGTATAATTAGGCTATTATACTGTAGTTTGCATGGTGGGTAAGGATCTATGAGGAATAGAAAAGTGCGTCGGCAACAATGGCGTGTGTTTACATTGTATGTGAATGTATAATTAATATAGATATATTGCTTAGGGCATGAGAAAATGAGAGTGGTCAAGAATACATTAAAAATTATTTTTATATCTCGCAATTTGCCCTTTTTGATGAAAAAGTCTAAGCTTTAGAAAAATATTTTTGGCTGTAGTTGTGTATATATTTGCTTTTGCCCGAGTAATTTAAAAATATTTTTGATTTAAAACTTAACGTGTTAAAGTCATCAATGTGGGAGTGTCTACTATTATTATAAAATGCGGATTCGATTCCTGTACGATACTGATTTTTGTATTATTTAATATACATACGTGTATTCAATAGCTTAAAAATAACCTTTTTCTTATTTATATTTGATTTCAATTTTGAAGAATTTTTTGAAGTATTATTAAAGAATATTATTTAATTTAAAAAAGCTATTAATAAAGCTTTCCATTCTAAACTCAACTTTTCCTAAAGCTTAAACTCTTTTGTTAAAAAAATAAACTTAACACATTTTTATTTGACATTAATTAATTTTCATCCAAGTCCAAGATAATGGACAATCAAATAAACAATAATAAACATTACAATTTCAAGCGCATCGTACTTTAGAATCACGTTTAACCTGATACGTCATGCCTTACGCCTTCATACCTTCAGAGAGGCGCAAACAGCGCAGCGAAATCCTAACTTATGGCCTAGATTTCGGATTGTGAAACACCGAAACATTCAAGATATTGTCTTGATATTCTTTTACTTTTTTTATAAATTTATAATTATTCAATTACTAAAACTTATAACTTTATTGTATTATTTGAATTCAATTCAGAGACTTATAAGTACGTAGAGTCCCTAATGTAATAGCAGATGAAGTATAGTTGGAAACGCATTTTTATTATTTCATTTCGTATATCAACCTGCAGGCATTATATAAGTAGTTATGTGGTATTTACGGGCTAGAAAAACAAATCCCAACAACCAAGGAATCAGAGGAATACCGAAAGTAATACGTATGGTATACTACTTCATAGGTAGGCCACGCCATTAGTAGGTACATTTCTTAGTTTCTAGGTTGCCAGAGTCCTCGACACGACCATCCCAAAACCCTGGAGACTGGAGAGGGTTCGGTCAACTGCGCAGGAGATATTGTAGTGCACAAGTGTACGCGCAGACACAAGTGCACTCTCTATTCCTATCACTCTCATACTCTGGTGGGATGACTGCTCGACACGACCAGTGAGAGCTAAGGTGCAGAACCGACAGCTTTACATGCTCTCCTAGGCACGGGGTTGACACACCGCCATCAAAAACCTATGTATTTTTAACTAAAACTTGGAATGGACAACAAGCCTTATATTCTTAGTCGACCGATTACAATACGTAATCAATTACAATATAAAACGCAAGCGACATATTGATTTGTGTGGACATGTTTAAACAAAATAAATAATTAACTGCCTTTTACTGTCGCGAGGTTTACAGCGGACGATATTTAATGTCTATGCATCGTTTGTATGAGAAGAATTAGAATAAAGAACTATTAAGAGCACATCCATGTTTAATAGAATATTTTAAATTTATGCATGCAAAGTGAAGTAATGCGATGTCATATGAATTCCGTTCGGTTAGCTTGGCGGACTATAACCTGACCCCCCTTCCCGCTGAGCCTGGGCCCAGCCTTTGGTGGAAATCCCCAAACAGATGAAGAACGAAATTGTAAATTAGAGTAATATTGAACCTTAATAATATTTTGTATAGGAAAATCAAGGATTTTAATTATATTTTCAGAGTAGGAAACTTGATACATTGTTAAATTCATAACCCATCAAACAAAAAACTTATGGTTGGGATTTCTTTTTGAAAATAGTCTGTAAATAGTTAACAATTTACATTTACGTAATCCTCCTTGCTAGATATGGCCTAATGTAATTTGGGGCTTACGTCACAAAAATATCTCTAGTAAGAAAACTACAAATACTTATATTATACTTTTCAACATTTTTAGTGGATCCTTTTTTCTAAATTAAAGGAATCCAAAAAATACTCCTAATAACACAAGTGAACTGCCCGTCAGTCCCATCAAAATCAGTCAAGCCATTTCATAGTTCAAGAAATTGTTTGACAAACAGAGAAAAGTCACTGCACTGTGTAGTCTAGCCTTATATAAAGATATACATTTTTAAATTAAAAATATTACTATAAAACCAATGAAACAATTAAAATCAAAGACTGTTATATTTTCATCAATTTACATAAAATTTTACACTTGGAACGATATTATTAATTTATGATGCGTTTTCACAATGGTGACATCTCATAATAAATAGTCTCTATTAATGTAACATCGTGTCGCCATGAATTTTCTTGTCTCATAACTCATAACTGTTGATACACGTAACTTAAATGTGAGATTTAGTTATTTAATAAATATTAAGTTCATAATAAATAATTATTACTATCTACACAAAAAAAGTCTACTCACTGCTCATAAGTTTGTCTGTCTATTTGTTCCTATGGGAAAATCAATGATAATAGCTTATTATTACCATAGACCCCTATGGGATACTTTTTACTGCAAGAAAATATGTTTTCTGAATAATCTATACTTACCACTTCATAATATCCAGGGAAGACCCGAACGTAGTGTCAATCAATTTTCTTTTCGAAAAAAAGTCAATAATAATTCGAATCAACTATCGAATTTCGATTGAATTTACCAATTTTTTAATTTACCGAAACATTTCTTGACTGACTTAAAGATATTTCTTTGGTATATGATATAGTACCAAATGCATGTATTTTTCAAATCTAATATAATCGTTATTTATTATTTTTACTAGATTTTATAATGTCTTTATATCATGGATCACTCTATTTTAGAAGTCAGTAAAAAAGCATACACACGTATATACAAACATACACGGATCGGTTTATATTTTAAATATAACATTTGTCTCACATCCAGTTTCTTTTTTTATGAATCAATATGGTCATTCCTGCCGCCGCAGGTAACTAAGTAAATCAGGATTAGCCGTTCCGCCAACGAGTCTCATTTGTGCGTTATTTATAAACTAAATCCCCCATACAGTCTATACTGCTATACACTAAATTATTTCAAAGAATTCTAACTCTTATTTATATTGAAAGAAAGAGTATTTTCATTTGTATTGTTTCAATTTTATTATGCCGGTTACACACTAAGGATACGTTTCGATAAAATTATCATTGCCTGGAATTTTTATCATTTTTACGACTGTTTCTAATATATTGTACTGTATTTATCTATGTATATAATTGTATTAAAATATATTATTTATTTAATCTTTATCAATAATAATACTAAGACTTGCTTTTATATTCGTACATTTACATTTTCAGTTAGCTTTTAATCTTATATATCCCATATAACGTTAAAAGGGAAGTAATCATAGATGTATAAACTTAACGCGAGCAAAGTCATAGGTAACTATTAGTCCTAGTTAGTATTAAAAAAACAAAACAACATACACGCTAACGCATTAACTTATTACTAACTTCTTGCCCCAGCTTCTCTTAGATTTAAAAAAAAATAATCACGAGCTTTCCTTACCCTTTATAAATATAATGAATCATAGTCGTATAAAAAGCCTTTCGATATAACTGCCTTAAATAAAATTTTACCGACGTCTCTCTGTCAGTGAATATACAAAGAGATAAACGTAGATTTTTTAATTTTATTAATTTAAGATCATTTAAGTAACAGTAAATACAATAGTTTCTCTTTATACATAGTTTTTTAATAGATTGGCAACTGATATAGCAGTAGTCCAGTGGTAGCATTTCGCTTGGAAAAATTAGCAAGTTTAAATCTGTCTGAAAATTTTACGCACGAATCGCATATTACTACTTGTCTAACAGTAAAGGAAAATGTCGTATACGACTGTCTGATAGTTCGACAATCTGCACTTAGCTTATCTGAAACTCCCTGGTCTGATAGTGACTAGAAAGTTCAGGAGTCACATAGAGGAGTGACATAATGAATAAATTACGTAAAATAATAAGTGCTAGTACAATAATAAATACAGTATTTGAAAACAGTATATACCTTGAGGGGAAAACTTAGTGCATAAAGAAAAACATATGTCGTTGCAAACAGTAACAAAGGAGTATTATGTACGTATTGTGTATGCAAAGTGCGGTACACAGTAATATCTTCGGATTTACATGTCTCAAGATATGAACTGAAAGCTTATTTTAATAATCGTAGGAGTTCTGTAATTTTTAAACAAAAAAGGTTATTTATTCTGTATTTTCTCTCTCCTCTCGACCAAAGCCAATTGCAAAATAATTAAACAGTATTTAATTACCTACTTTGTAGGTACCTACATCTTTTAACGCCAAAAATCTATCATCAGTTGAAAATATAAGTTCTCAGTCCTGATAAAAACCGCAGTAAGACAAGGAAAATAAATAAATAAATAAAATAAATATTTTCGGACATTTTTATAATACCACCATCTAGTTCCGCGGTAAGCTATGCGGCTTGTGTTACGGATTCCAGATAGTTGGTATACTACACATTTAAATTTTAAATACATGCATACTTTAAATTTTAACACCCATGACTGGAGAACAAACATTCGTGCTCAACAAATGAAGCGGGACTGGAACCCGCGACCGCTGGCGCAGAAAGTAGGATCACTACCAACTGAGCCAAACGTGTCGTCTAATACTCTAATATACTCGTAGAGTGTTGTAGACCCTATATAAGAATTCTATTTTTTTTTGTATATTTCTGAAATATTTCAAATTCTTATAACTTAAGTCGGCCTCTCTGTAACCTGAAGCGATGCACATGGCTTTTCAATATGAATGTTCTAAAGACAATACATTTTCAATAAATTGTTTAAACTACTGTCATACATTGTGAAGAGAGACGAGAGTTGTTATAATAAATATAATAAGGTCTAACAATGCTAAAGAAATGTAAGTAGTTTGTTCAAATACATCAAAAACTTAAAAAGGTTTATTAGCACAAAAGTACAATTGACTATAAGGTAATTGTGGATGGATTTGTAAACGTTGTTTTTAACATGCTTTATTAGTTACTAGCAATACTTCGCCCGCGTTCATTTTTTTAATCACTAATAAACTTCATTCGATCACTCGCTGGGTTGAAAATTCTCCAAAATTACTCCAGCTTTAATATACTCCTGAGCCGCGCGGTTACCTATTTCGAATATATTATGTGCGGCTTGCACTCCTCCTCCTCTACTGTTATTGTAGTTTTAGTAGGGATCCTTATTTTTTTCTTGTAATTAAAATAGCCTATATTAATCAGTGATAATGTAGCTGAATGCTATGGTGAATGAATTTTTAAAATTGGTCCAGTACTTTTTGAGCCAATTCGTTATAAATATACTTACATACAAACCTTTCCTCTTTATAATATTAGTATATATATAGATTAATCGTTACAAATAAATAAAAATGAAGGGTCTGTTTTTACTTAAACTTTTTACTTAATGCGTATGTAATTAGAGCGAGCGAAGCGACTCCTAACACTATCCCACAACCTGAGCATTTTGTGGTACACTTTACTGAAAAACTATCACGCCTACAGATTTATGCTTTAACATAGTAATTTAACTTGATATCTAGATGTGTTATCTGCCAAAGAAATAAAATTTTATGACCATTAAATAAAATGAACATTAACAACTGTCTTAAAAATTATTACTCGTTAGAAAAACTACGCGAGCCTTCACAAAGCTCAGCTTTTTGCTAGTTAATATGTAATACTTATGAGAAGAACAGGAAGACAGATAAAACCTTAATACTGAAAATAAAGAATCGAATAAGGGTATTTTTATTTAAGTAAAAGAAAAACGGTTCTGCTCAAAAAATTACGAGAAAATATGGTTGCCGAAGAAAGGAGAAAATTAAATGATCTAGATAAAGATATAATTTAGCTCAAGTCGTTCATCAATATATCAATAAAATATAACAACAGTACGTGTTAACTAAAAGTAAAATGCCATATATTCGCCCAATTCGCAAACAATAGTTTCATTCATGGTATACATTTTTTGTGTTCGTATTGTCCGGCCGATGCTTAGTGATTGCGCATGTCTGCCCCCGTGCGGGCACTGTGCAAGCATTATTTGTGGTGCGACAAGTTTCTGAAAATATACCACCCTGTTGCTAACACTAATTTAGACAGAGCCGGATTGAAAGTAACTTCATCACTTTATTTAAATTTATCACTCACTTTTAGAGCGTCAATAAATTCGAAATAATACTGTGCCAAAATCCGAAAAGATCATTTCTGTTTATCTTAAGTAATGTCATAGAAAATTTCGGTTTATGTCATAACGCTATTAATATGAGTGATCTGAATTACAATTCAGATAGACAATATATTTTAAATGTAAAATAAAGGAAAATTAAATATTTTCAAATGTCTAAAAAATAATAAAATAAGCAAGATAGAAGTAATTGAAGCATAACTTTTACAAAGTAAGATCTTTTACAAGAAAAGGTTTCTAAATAAAAATAAATAAATTAAATATGTTGGGACATTTACACACAGCACTATCTAGTTCCACGGTAAGGTACGAGCCTTGTGTTATGGATACTAGAAGGTTGATATACTACACATATAAGTTTAAATACATACATATTATAAATATAAACATCCATGACTGGAGTACAAACATTCGTGCTCAACAAATGTATGCCCCCAGCGGGACTCGAACCCGCGACCGCTGGCGCAGAAAGCAGGGTCACTACCCACTGAGCCAAACGTGTCGTCATAATTTCTAAAAAATGAATATCAATACTACCTTAACGTTATTAATTTATCACACTGTACAATAAAATAAAAATTCTACAATAAAAATTAATAATTTTTTACGATAAGCTTTTAGGTTTAATTTAAGGGTAAATAAGGGTAATATTTTTCATATTATATTCTTTATAAGCTCATGAAACACTATGTAGACATTGCGTATTACCATAGGTAAAGGTGGATTTATCTCTAAAAAAGATTTCTTCTAATCTACCATTAATTTGGAAGATAAAATAAAAAAATATATATACTAAATAAATCTTACAAGAATATAATAACAAAAATGCGTGTTCACACAGCCATACGTATTACTATATTATGTATATTGTATGTGTTCATTTTTTTACTTTATTTAAATTATATTTTTGTTTTATACTTATTTATGTATACATAATATGTAAGAAATTTAAATCTCTCTAGTTTCTCTCAAATCTTAATCTCTTTACGTTCTAAATATCTCATAAATTATTTATTTAGTAAAAAATTATATACATAGTGACCAAGCTCCGGCCCTGTATCAAGGTGCAACCCGTTGCAAAAAGCCAGAAATCGTCCAAAAATTTCTAAACATGATCACGTCATTGTGTTCGCACACCCGCCATAATGGACACAAAGCGCCCATCCTTAGCTTCTTTTATTCTCTCCAATTGTACTTACTATAGTTTTCATCTCATTTATAAATCTTTACTGCAATTCACACCTTATAAGTTCAAACATAGAGTTTTATTTCCTTTTTCAGTTGAGTTGTCGTATATGACGATTTTTGTTTATGGTTTAAATGTCATTTCACATGTTTTCCATAGTGTCATTGTTAGGTACACCCATTGTTGCGATTGTTCAGAGCTTTGTTGTAGAGATCAATGCGAAACATTTTAATATTATGAAATTATAAACGTCTTCCGCGCGTTTGGGTATTAGAACAGAGGTTGATTGGAGAAGCCCATTTTTACTATATTTCATAGTATTTCTTTTTAATACGTATAGACAAAATATTATATTATTAATTATATTTTGGCCCATAGAAAAAAAACTGTTACTTATATGTTAGTATATTCATAAATGTCATTAGGTATTTTAAGTTATTTTTTTTTAATTTTGACATAAAAATGAATATGTAATTGAAATGAAACAATTAGATTTAAAAACAAAAAATAGTTCTAATATAACTGCAACTCTATGCCACCTCTATTCCACCTACTAACACGATTTATTGGAATGTGAATCTGTCTCCACATATTCTTTGTTTGTAGAGACATCCGGTCTGAGATAATATCTGCAATTTGGTATATGACACTATTGTAATTGTGTAACACATAATCTTCACTTGTTAAGCTTTTACTATTCTAGTTTTTATGCGTGTTGATATTTTCTTATTATTTAAAACTATGGGATCGATTACCACATGTTTTCTACATTAAAATTGTTCCACTAAAATGTTTAAATTTGACTTCTCATAGAATTATTGTATACCTACAATAACAGAATTAATTAAAATAAACAGTTTAAAAATGTTTAAGGCAAGAAATAAACCTCAACTATTACTAAGAGCTTGTAATGCATGAATTCAGTCAAGATTTATTGTAATATTATTAAAAACGTAAAAGTAGCAAAATTCTCAGCAGTTAATAATTTTAGCTACAGCGAGCTAAGAGCAATATGAATGAAGAATGAAGATAGAGAAAAAACATTTCAGTTGATTTTTCAGACAACATTTTTTAGACGACATGTTTGGCGCAGTTTGTAGTGACCCCCTTTCTTGCGCCAGCGGTCGCGGGTTCGAGTCCCGCTGGAGGCATTCATTTGTTAAACTCGTATGGTTGTACTCCAGTCATGGGTATTTATATTTATAATATGTATGTATTTAAACTTATATATGTAGTATATCAACTATCTGGTATCCGTAACACAAGCATCGTAGCTTACCATGGAACTGGATGGCACTGTTATAAGAATGTTCCAACATATTAATTATTATTATTATTATATTATACCGTGGTGACAAGAACGTAAAGGAAACTGGAGGAAAACCAAGTATCCAATTTCTTGGGTTTAAATTGTAACAATTTCAAAGGGTGATAGGATATAATGCTTTGCTCTGTTATGTTGTATATTTAAAAGTAACAAAAGCTCTAAAATTTGAAGGCACGAGACCAATTCATAAATTTAATTTAAGTGTCTATAATAATGATAATAGATTTTTTCGTCTCTGGCGTATTTCTTTTGCTTCCGGTCAGTTTCGGAGATTTTGCACAATTGAGATGTTTAAACACCGGATGTAGTTCAATAGGACATTCAATACATTCAACGAATTAGTGATAAAATGTGGTCAATTGAGATGCTGGCAGATGCATTTATTGTCAAATGCCATCCATTAAACTGTTTGAAAGTGTCAATACACTTGAGTTTGTGTGAAATTATAAATTTTCATTACAAGAAGAAGTAACAGTCATAGACGAGTAAGACTTAAATCTTAACTAAACCTGATGAATATACCTAAAAAAATGGAAATAATATAATGGAAATAGAAGTAATTAAAGTTATTTATGTGTAGTATATCTACTATCTGGTATCCATAACATAGGCCTCTAGGTTAACAGGGAACTAGTTGATGTAGTTAAGGTCCTAATTAAAATAAAATATTAAAATTATTAAGTACAATCATATTATCAAAGTTTAATGATTTATCATAAATATATAAAATTAATTAAAATTCTAAAATACGCCTAATATTAGCAAACTACATCTATCTACACATATAAAGACAAAATCATGAATGAAAGTTTTTATACTCAAATGCACTCAAAGATTAACAAAACGACATTGTAAGATAGCAAAATCAATGAAATTTAAATAGGTACATTTAAGTTTCAATGAACAGCTTACACTGCTACTGAGTGTTACTGGACTGTACATTTGGCTACTACTAGCGGACTTAATATAACGTCTTGATCCTCACAACCTGGCTTAAGTTCATTCACAAATATTTACAACAGTAGATTTACTAACGTATTATATACAAAAGCTTTATCTTCCTAATTTTAAAGTCCAAAGTAGAATATGGGTTGGTCTTTTGAACCGCCGCTCCTAAGAAAATTTCATTGATGGAGATATATTGTTGCTTCTATAGCTAGTAATCCCAATATTGTGTTTTCATTCATAATATGAACACTCAATGAAAGAATACTTAATTTTCTGCGAATAGCTAATGAGCTTGCAGATGACCGAAATGAACTACGTAAGACATCCTGTCGGCATCATTTTAATCTTAGAAGGAGTAATAACTTATAAATATATTCGTCATTTTTTTATAATTATTTGCCCTTGTTCCACCTAGAAAAATTGACAACGACCTATCTATGAGTAAAAACTGCCCTTAGTAAATATTGGATCCACATAATTCATAAGGAAAAATATTTAAAACGCTACAATCTAAACAATAATTGTTCTGTTATGTCATCAAAAAGTATATCTGGAAATCGAATCCCTAATTAATAACGCAGTAGAGAGAGTCAATCATGTTACATCGTCCATATGTATCCGTTATCACTGTTATCATTTAGGCACTGATGTCCAGTAGATAGTATTATATATATAATATCTTTAGTCCGCTCTAAATATGATGTGATACACAGAAGAACTGATCTTTTGCAAGAAATTAGCTGTTTACCTACGAATATTTTATATTACTATAAAATGGCTTACTAAGTCTTACAAGATCTAAGTTTAGTAAAAATCCAATAACCGCAAGCAAAACCACAAGAATCGACTAGTAATACATACAAAAGGTCCTAACACAGAACACTATTAATGAGTCTTTCCAGACAGTGAGGCACCGTAGTCTATTGTCAAAAGCATTATCAGAATTCCTTTGTACCATCTTTGCCATGGAATAAATAGCTGATTGTTGTGAGAAAACGTCTTAAGTGGGATTAGGATTACTGACTGGTCTTGATGCTGCCGACGTTGCTACTATTGTAGCAAGAAAATCCATCAATGAACATGAATAATATTAAAATAATAATTTATTTCAAAGCCAAAATAAAGTAACTGTGTGTTGGGATTAATTAGCTGGTTAGCTATTGCATGGAAATTTTTAACTTTAAATTACACGTATTGCACATATGGATATGTCGCTCTTAGCATAAAGCATGTTACAAAATGAATCATTTACAGTTTTTTTACGAACAAGTGATGGGTCCATGGTAAAAAATCAACTGTATTTTAATAAGTTTCATCGTCATTACGGTGCTCCTTTTAATCATTTATACTGAATAAAGAGACTAAAAAATTCAAATAATATTTTTAAATTATTACTTAAATAAAGAAGATATAATAATAAAATTGCTAAAGGTTGTACGATGTTCTTCTCCGTACTTAAAGCTCGTAATGGTCTTCATATTCCGATATATTTTTTATTTAATATTGTTTTTTTAATTATATAGTATGTATTATAGATTATGACCATATTCATTTAAATCGACATCTATCTATACGAGTATATCACCTATATAAAAATTCTTGAAAGAAAAAAAAACCATCTTAATTCAATATTTAAAAACTTTGTATAATACCTTCAGTATTGTTGAACAGTACATCAGTGACTATTCCATTTTTGATATCAAGCGTAAAATCCTCAGCACCAATCAATAAAAGCAATTGATTAAATCCCTGAACACAATGTTACCAACTCAAGCCCGGATTAGTTAGAGCCCTTCGCTCAATTATTCCAGGAGAATTCTCACGTCTATTTTGGGTTCTTCACTTGCAAATTGATTAATACTGTTTAAGTTAAATCACGTTTTTAAAAATGTATTATCATCCTATTCTAGTATCTTACTTTCAAAAACTACTGAACTTATTTTAATAAAACTTTATAATAGCCCATAGTATAAAATTTTCAGTCATATCCTTTTATCTTAATATATCAATAGTAGAAATGCACGATCCGTGAGTCATACTTATATTTGCTTGATTTTCTATCTTTTATAACTCTTGTAGGTACAATATATATAACTTGTCTTCAATTCAACACATATAAATTCAGCCCATTATTAACGTCCCACTAGCTACTATGTTCCAAAGGTTTATGGTCACCGCAAAAAAAATTGGTAATCATGCTTAGAGGTGTGAGTCCCGGGATTCAAGCCTACTTCACTCAGATTCCTCCGGCGAGTGCGTATCCGATGAACTAATACTACCAATTAGATTTTTAAAAATTTATGAAGTATCAATAATGTGAAACGAAATATATCTAATTTTCATTCCTATTACACGTTTATCCAAATAGATTTTTTTCAAATAAGATAATGATCAATCAATACGATACTCAATAAATGACTATTTTAGATACCTACAAATTACACCACGTACCGGATATATAAATATTTTATAAATCCATCATCAATCTCTCAATTATTAGGAACTACTAATATTTTTAAAGCAGAGGAAAATAAAAGGGAAAGAAAGGGAAAGGGTAAACTTGAGATAACCTTACAGTATTTCCTTTGCATTCACTTAAGGTTAAGACCGTGCTTACACAGAAACATGCCTCACGACTAATAAGAAAAGAGCCTGTGAGCAACCCATCACTTATATTTTGCAATAGGAATACCTATTACAATAGTACAATAAATTTCAAACTTTAGGTTTCTATTTTTTATTTGCTATTAATATTACCTAATAATAATGGTAAAGAATAAAAATATTACAGGATTGCTGATTTTGTTAAATTTTTTGTGACACGAAGACAGTCCACATTTCTTTGCATTCTGAAGTAACCCTTTTCGCCCCAATTCTCACCAGTAGAGTTTCGAGCAGTCCAATATTTCACGCCATTTTCTAAAAAACAAATTATTTTGAATTACTAATTGATTTAGAGTTATATTATTTTATACATATTTACCTAAAATGACGAAGTTTTAGACCGGATAATCCTTAAGGTGTGGCAATTATCAATCTGCACCCACGGATCGCTACTAATGTATAAATGTGAAAGTAACTCTGTGTGTCTGTCTGTATGTCTGTGTTACTATTTCACGCTTAAATGACTGAACCGAGTTTTCTGAAATTCGGTACAGAAATAGATGAACCTAGGGAAAGGACAAAGGGACTAAGGACGAAGGGACTACCTTTTATCGCGAAAAAGCTTGAAGACTTTGAGCTTGAAGCAAGCTTTATTGCGAGAGTGAGTCATTAGTATGGAATATAGTCTAGTAGAACAGAAAAAATGATTAAGAAAAATAATAAAAATGGTTACCTTCCCCAAAACTGACTAGAAGAACTACGTGATTTACTTCCACACCGTGACAATTGACATTATCAATTATACCGCTTACATAAAACAGTAGAATATTGGCGTCGACACCTAAAATTTTAATCAAACGAATTGTTTGGTAAAATAATAACTTTTTGACAAACTAAAAAAATACAACACCATATAGATGTAGACATCTATATGGTGACATTGGTAGACCAATATCATCAAAAAGTAAACTTGGCTCAAGTTAAAGTTCAAAATCACAATCACTCAACGAAGCACTTGTTTGTTCCTAAATTTTGGGTGTTTACTGCTAAACTGTACTAATATTTTTGGAGTTCATTGTTAAACTATACTAATGAGAAACTTACTTATTGATAATGGAGCGATATGCTGCAGTTTTTGGGCCAGACCATCCTCACTCACATTTAGCTCTACACAACCTGTCGGTCTCACAACAACTTTAGATGTTGATGATGTACTGTAGCTTGCACGTATGGTAGACTGCTCGTTTGAATATTCGAGTGATAAGGGTTCAAATCCGGGGCTCGCGCCTCTGATGTTATCGTGTGCCAATAATTTCTAACATAAATACTATTTATCTCACGGTGAAGTTAAACATCGGGAGAAAACCTGCATGTCTGGAGAACCTAGAAAGTTTTCGAAAGACATATGAAGTCCGCCAACCTGCACTAGGCCAGTGAGAATCGGTTAAAAAATTTAGTAATTTTCATTTGACCTTGTTAGTGTCTTTCCACTTAAATAATTTCACATACTGATTGTGTTCTAAAATCCGATTTAGTAGTATAATAATTGGTATGTCTTATTTGATATCAACAATTAGGTATAGCACTTTAAAGTATACTGTATATAGGTATTATATATTATATTAGAAGTCGGGAATTAAATTTCTATCTTAATAATATTTTTTGCGAGTCTTTTAATACGAACCTAAATATAAAACAATGGTCTGCTCAAGTATCAGTGTAATAAGTATAAATAATAATGTACTGAATCGCAGTGATCTTAGATATACTTTCTACATTTTACTTATCCTAACTTCATAATCATCACCATAGCATAAGAAGGAATAATGTAGTAGTCAAGAATTTTGAATAGATTTTTGATAGAAGACAGTGGTAGCCCAATGGTAACACACTCGCATTCGTTGTATTTTCATCTGCGAATCATTTACAAATTACAACATGGTCACCACTGGTCTTAGTCTGAAGGAAAACATTGTAAGAAGACCTGCAAGTCTGAGAGAACCTAGCAAATTTTCGAAACCGCACTTGGCCAGCGTCGTCGGTGAGGCTCTAAGGCCTATGCCTGCCTGAATACATTTGTTTGAGGATATTTATCAAAAATTCTAGATCGAAATCTTTTACTTTAAATAATTATATTCATACAATTATTTATTTAGTGTCAAACTAACTATCAATTAGGTGATGTAGATATTAAGAAAAAATAATTAATCAAAATAATAAAAAGTACAAGTAAGGTCTTAAATGACGTCTCCTACTCAACTAGCTCACATATAAAAGGCTCCTCTAAACAAAGACCATGAAAATTGTTGCACCAATTGATAGGTTTCTACCTTTATATAAAAAAATGTTCTGAATAAAATTATTGTCAACGCGTTTAAAAGTAATTATAATATAGACTCGTATACGGGATGGACATGGTAGCCACGGCAACATATTCTAGGTACATATTCACGATGCATATACCTACAATTTGATTAAGGTTACTTACTGAATGGTCTGGTCTTATATAGACGAGTGCGACTTATTTAACAACGACCAATAATTTTAAATTCGGATTGTAGTTCTTATCTTATAATTTATTATCTAACTACAGAGAACTCTTTTAACTCATTCTTTTGCTGATATATTTTATATAAACATATTTTTAGGTGCTTAATATTTAAATATAACAGTCATTCTGAATTAAGGTCCCTACTACCACTAGTACCTACCTGCTACCGCCATATTCACAAGAACCTGAATATTATAATGATAATAAATTATAAACTCAGAAGATTTGAACAAAAATTTTATTTATTATATAATGTTGTATTAATGACAACAGTAATAAGAGTCGGGAATCGTGATTTCGAAAACACAAAGGTACCTATATTATTACATGACTGCTGTCACTACATTACTAGTAAGGAGAAGGCAATTAACTCCTCTCTGCATCCTGAAGTAACCGTTTTCACCCCAATCTTCACTCCAAGAGTTTTTAATAGTCCAATATTTCACTCCATTCTCTAAAAACAACAAAAGAGTAATCGAATTATACTGAAGTTGTGCATATAAAAAAATGTTGGGAAAATCACACACAACACCACTTAATTCCATTGTAAGGCATTTTGTGTTTTGAATACCATATAGTTGAATTACCTACTATACATAAGTAAAAAAAATACTTATATATTATAAATTCATACAACCATGAATGGAATGCAAGCATTCGAGACGTGCAAACAATCGTGCTGATCACGTAAACGGATGCCCAAAACGGGACTCCAACCCACTACCCATTTGATAGCAATAATATCTAATTCTTATGTAAGGCAAAAATAAATAATAAAATAACATATTTTATAAAGTACAACTAAATATTACCTTCGCCGAAACCGACAAGAAGTACTGCGTGATCAACTACGTTACCAATACAATTGCCACCTTTAATGATACCTTTATGATAACCGGTAACAATAGTTGAGTCGATAGCTGAAAAAATATAAAGTAGTTATTACTAGAGCACTTTATTAGTATTGAAGAACCTGATGATAGCTTCTTCCGTCGTCAACTTTTCACTACTTACGAAGCTTTATTAACGAGACTTGGAATATTTAATTATGGTATTTAATATCACTGGATTTTCCCATAGGTATTTTTCTAAGTTCCTAAATGGAAGCTGTATCCATCGCACATTCCAAAGTATAAATAAGTCAATATTATCTCTTGACCGTTAATTTTAAAAGAAATATAAGAAATAGTGAAATTACCTATAGACAATGGGCCTATTTGCTGAAGTTTTTTAGCTAAAGCATCTTCATCTACTTTCAGTTCTTCGCAATCTGTTGGTTTTACAGCGACTTTAGATACATTATAATAGCAAGTGTCATCATGATGTGTATATGGATAGTTAGCCTCAGATATAGAGCCTTGAGACTTCAAATAACTGGAAAAAACATGGTTTCAAAGACTTTTTATTATTTTTGTTATAATACATGACGGGATGTTAATAAAAACCTACAGTAGTAAGTAAGTCTAAACAAGTTCATATACTTATTATAATGTTCTCTTAAAACAAGGTGCTCTCGGTATAAATATCGTACAATAAATCAAATTGATTCTTTGTGTTTGTATAATTGAGTGGAGGTTTATATAATAAATCTAAAGACATTCATTGCACGTTCAGCTCAAAATTCCATTGGAATTGGAAGCAGTTGAATAAAAATTGTTGAAATTGTTAAAAATTGTCTTGTTACAACATCTCCTCCATATTAAATTATACTTATTCAAAAATCTCAGGAAATATATGTATGCGGGATAAAAATATAAAGTGCATTATTGAATAAATCGAAGAAAAAATATAAACATCTTACGTTAAAGCTTCATTTGGCCATCCTCCGTGACATCCAGAATCATCCTGACCTTTATCACAATCAATTAGTTGTTGCTCCGATAATTCCTGTATACTCCCTACTTTGATTGCATTAATGCTCTCCAAATTTCCTTTAATTAAAATTTAAAATAAATATAAAATCTAGCGTAAAGAAAGACTTAAATTGGCTCATTGTGAACTAAAAAGGTATTTCCAACGTTACGAATGTCATTATATATTTTAGAGTACTACATATATAGTAGTTTTAAGTTATACACCTACGAGTATCCAAATTAAACATTATTATTAAAATGACAATGAATAAAAAAATTTAACTCACCGATTGCACTAAATGCCCAACAAGAATTACAATTTCCTTGATTCTTTACTCGAGAAACAACGTTTTTGTCACGCCAATCGAATTGATCAGCAGTTTCAAAATCTCCAACTTCGGTAACTACTTTGCAAGGGCTATCTTTCGAAGACGGCATATTATACCCTTTATGAAATTGCTTAATTTCTGCATTAGTTAAGTCCGCGAATTTTGTGATACCTTAAAAATTTAATACTTATTACGATAGTAATTTATCTACTAACTGTCTTAGATTCAGGACTGATGACTTTTATTAAACAGATCAAAGAGGAGTTATAATAAAGAGGAATTTACATAAAAACCAAAATGTTAATTAAAATCTTGATATTTTGAACTAATTAAATACTTACCAAATGTTTCTCCTGTACTGTGACTGTTAAGATGGTCAATTATATCTAAATTCTTTAGGAATATCCCATATCTTATTTGTTTTTCTGTCGAATCTGAATATTGTTTGTCGTATGTTTTCATAAATTCTTCGAATATATTCATAAGTGGGTCATCTGATAGGCGAGTTATAGTTTTAGCAAATGCTACTGTAAAAGCAGCTAAGAAGATAAATACAAAAGAATTCATTGTTCTACTATTCACAACAAATGTCCTTATAACACCATAGTTTTATACTTAAATGTTAGGTCTACATATTTCAAATATTTATTTCACGACCATTTTATCTCCATTTGATAATTGTTGGTATTTTGTTTATTGCTAATGTATGCGAATGTTTTTAAATATTATAATTAAATGTTTACGTATTATTAGGAACTAGCGGGAGCCGCGGCTTCGCTTACGCTAAAAGTGCAAAAAATATCTTTGTGTTGTCTTGTTAGAATATAATATATTTTTTTCTTTTAGTTAATCTGACCCTGTCTAAATAACACTAGTAATTTTTAATTTTTCAATACACAAAGATTAGTTAAAATCGTTACAGTACTTTTTGTGTTTGAAAAAGAGAGAGAGAAAAAAAATAGTCCCGCTGAGTTTCTGTCGCCAGTTCCTCTCAGGTCTTCTTCTCCGTTCTTCTTTCCGAACTGGTGGTAGACTTATGACGTTCAGTAAGAAATTGTAACAATTTTTATGCTGAATAAAATATTTTGACTTGATTTGATTTGTGTGAACACGCACATCGATTTGCTAAGACATTGTTTTTAATAAGTATAGGTAAGACATTGTTTTTAATAAGTCAGATTGTTAAAGTTACAATGATAAAACTTAAGACTACAATTATTAAATTGATTATATAATGCAAAAGCAATAATTACAATAAATTAAGATAATAGTTATATTTTTAAAATTACAATAAATAAAAATTAAAAGTGCAATGAATGATCAGATTAGATTAATGGTGCAATAGCAATTATTTAAATTAAATGTTAAATTTTAAAAATTCTAGTTAAAACTTAAAACTACAATAAATGATTAATCAGATGATGCAAAAGCAATTAAAAATGTACAAAGATAAAAGTTAAAGCTATAATGTATTAAGCCATGCTGTGTTTTTTTTTCTTTTTTTTTAATATACATTTAGATTATTTTTTTTTAATACATTCAGAGGCGTGTAGTGCCGTTTTCTTTCGCTGTGATTTTCCATACTTTTTTAGCAAAGTCTAAAAAGATGACCCTATCGTGGTCGCCCATCAGTAGAGAGTGATAGTTTTTAGCTTCTATGTCTATCCGCACTTGAAAGTTTGCTTCTCGTCTGATATTATTAAACCTTGGGCATTCGTCGAGGAGGTGTTGTATGGTCTGTGCCGTGGCAGGGTCACAGTGGCACGAGGGGTTACTTGACAATTTGAATCTAAAAAGATAACTCTTGAAGCCACCATGACCTGTAAATATTTGTGCAATGCTATTTGAGATGGTAATTTTCTTTAGTATTTTGTAGGCGTCAGTTACAGATGGGAAGAAAAGTTTAGTCGTGCTACCAGTCCCCAGTTCGGTGTACAATGCGTTCCAGCTGGCGATAGTTTTTTTGCGCAATTCATGCTTTACATGCGACTTGGGTTTGTAGTCGTATGAGAAGCGCGTTTTCTTCATAAGCGCGGCGGTTTTGGCCAGCTCATCAGCCCTCTCGTTCCCTGGTAATCCTATATGGGCCTTAATCCAGTAAAGATGAATAGTGGTGGTAGTGGACGATATAGTGTTGCGTATTTCCTGGACCAGTGGGTGAGTGTGCTCAGGGTTCGAGATGGACTCGAGTGCTGATCTAGAGTCGCTTAAGATGTAAGCGCTGGCAGTTCCCTTTTTGGTTTTGGTCATGAGTACTACTCGGAGCAGGGCCATCAGTTCCGCCTGGTACACCGAACAGTAGGGGGCTAGGTTGATAGTGCAGTTCTTGATTTCAATATTATCTTCCCACCAGGAGGCGGCAGCTCCCATTTTACCTTCAATTTTACTGCCATCAGTGAAAATCTTAGGCACGTTTTGATCTAGTTTTGATAGGTCCTCAAAGTTATTGACTTGTCCGAATTCTATAACTGGTCTATTTGCAGGATGTGGCAGACTGAAGGGTCCTATCATTTTTTCGATTGAAATACCAAGGCTTGCCCCTTTTTATTTCGTAGAAATTCTTGGTCTCAATCACTCTCAAGTCAAGCGGCAGGAGTCTTGACAAGCATAAGGCAGCTGGAAAGGACGTGGTGCGGTTGGTCTTAGTAGTAAGGATGGCGAACTCTCGTGTGATGCTAAAGGAGACAGACATATAATACTATCGCAAATTTTCCTTACGCCTTGTTGAGACCAATAATTTTCTAAGACATATTAGGTATAATTGATATATCTCTTAAATTTTAGCAAGAGTTAGCCATATTTTGTAAGGTCCCCTTATCCTTATCTTTCTTATTTTATCCTTATATTTTCCGTAGGAATTATAAATTTTAATTCTATAAAAGGTATTTCAAATTATGCTTCGTGTAATTAAGTACAGTACCTACTTTTTGCGTGAAAAGCTCACATCGATTCGTTTACTTACTGTTTTTTTAGTATATCTTAGTGTGTGATAAGTGTATCTTAGGAGATAAATATTTGATGTTATAAACTTCTCTTTAGGGCTTTTTAAGACCTACAGTTTCATTTACATTGTTGTGATGTTTCTCCTATGATTTCGCCACCGCCAGCTTTATAACGACGACTCAATAACACCAATTATTTTGTTTTCCTGTGGAAATTGAATTATATTATATTATTAACTAGCGACTTCGCTTGGGCTTTTCCCTAGATTTAGCACAGACAATGCCGCGGGATCTGCTAGTGATGCATATAAACCTTCCTCTTAAATCACTCTATCTATTAAAAAAACCGCATCAAAATCCGTTGCGTAGTTTTAAAGATTTAACCATACATATGTAGTGATAATTATTTAATCACTATATAAAATTTGGTTAAAATCCGTGTAGCACTTTTTGAGTTACACGATAACATACAAACAGACAAAAATTTAAATAATTTTTTTTGGGGCCTATATTCACTATCAATACGTTGCATATGTATTGTTTTAAAAAAATATTTAATATCCATATTTTTTCTAAGCTACTGTTTCATTATAATATGTATAATGTATGTCACGTCAAATATTTATATCACTAATATTAGTCACTTTAATAAAAGTAGCTTAATTTAATTTAGGATGGTTACAGATTTTTAACTCATTATTTCTTTTAACTATTGTATACAGTGAACCTTATGCATACTAGTAATAGAAAAACTTATCAGGCTCTTGCTGTATAATGTAATAAGATTTTTCTGAAATGTTATATCTCTATATTGTTAGTGTGCTTCTATAAAAAAAGAAAATAAAAATTAAATGATATGCAGTGGTGGACAAGTGGTATAGTGCTCGCTCAGGAAACGAAGTGAAGCGGCTTCAAATCTCGCGTGTTCGTTTCTAACATTATTAGCACTTGTCTTGCTGTAATGTAAAACGTCATGAAGCAACCTGCATGTTTGAAAGAACCTAGCAAGTCTTTGAACCTGCACCAGAGTGATGGACTATAGACTGATCTCCCTGTTATTAAAAGGAGCCTCGTATTGCTTTGGGCAGAATACATTTCTTTGAACATAACTATCAAACATTTCTATAGTGTCAGAGTCACAGTTCGGTTATTTAGATACTAAGACAAAAGTATTAATTAAAATAATAAAAACCTCTGCTACTTAGCTCTCTCACAAATTTAACGCACCTAAAAATAGTCATAACAAGTAGGGTTTATGTAATAACAGCAGTTCTCAATGTAAAAATTTTCAAAGCGGTTAAGAGTGATTAGTGTACTCCTGTGATTTGTTAGCCACACCAACATATTAGAGGTGCCTATTCACGATGCATATAAACGGTACAATATGAATAAGACTACTTTCTGAATGGTTTGGTCTTGTATACACATTTCGTTCGACAATTAAACAACTACGCATAATTTTTGATTATGACTGTAGTTATTTTATTATATTTTAATTAAATATTATTAATTATTACTGAGAAAACTTTTAACTAATTTATTTAATAATTTTGTAGCACAAAATTTAAAGTACTTCATTGTGTTTCATACAAACTTGCGAAACATCCCTAATCCGATTCTGTCACAAAATCGGTTTTAAGTGGACGCCATGGCCTACTAAGTTTAAGCTATCTCCTTGCCAAATTTTATCTTCATACGTCAATCGATTTTCTATATGATATCGTGATGAGTTAGTGAGTAACTTGTAGCTTTTATTTATTTATATTAAAATATATTCAGTGCCTAATATTGCTATATAACAGTCATTTTCCATTTAGGAATACCTACTACTAATACTACTACTACTACTACCACTACTACTTGTAGTACTTGATGATTAAATTTAATATTGCAATGATAATAAATTATAAACTCAGTAGATTTAAACAAAGATTTTATTTATTATATAATGTATGTAATTAAAGACAGCAGTAATTAGAAATTTGTTGGGAATCATGATTTCGAAAACTCAAGGGAATATTATTACATGACTGCTGTCACTACATCACTAGTAAGGAGAAGGCAATTTACTCCTCTCTGCACCCTAAAGTATCCGTTTTCACCCCATTCTTCGCCCCAAGAGTTTTTAATGCTCCAAAATTTCACTCCATTCTCTAAAAACAACAAATGAGATAAATATTTTTTTGGAACATTCACACACAACACTATCTAATTCTAGTGTAAAGCACGAGTATACTATAGTTGAAATACTATACATAAATAAATTAAAATACTTTTATATATTTTAAATTCATACAACCATAACTGGATTGCAAATAGCATTAATAATATCTAATTCTTACATTAGGAAAAAGTAAAGAATAAAATATAAAGTCACATTTTATTAAGCACAACTAAATATTACCTTCGCCAAAACCAACAAGAAGTACTGCGTGATTAAGGATGTCACCTATACAATTGTCACCTTGAATGATACCGTTTTGATAAAAGAACATAGTAGAAGAGTCGATACCTGAAAAATTTAAAATAATATATATTTTGTTTATATAATGGCTAATAGGGCACTAGCATTATACTTACTTATAATTTTAGTATTGATTATTATAAATGGTTTACTGGTTACTTCAACTTTAGTATTGAAGAAACTGACGAAAGCTACTTACGTTGTCCACTTTTTATCATTTAGTACACTGTATTAACGAGGCTTGGAATTGTTGATTATGGTATTATACGTCACTTAGTTTATATTGATTAAGATGGGGTTTTCATATAGGTATTTTTTCTAAGTTACAAAATAAAAGCCGCATCCATTGCGCATTCTAAAGTATAAATAAGCCACTACTTTGTCATGAGCGTCTATTTTAAAGAGATATAAATCATAGCTTTACCTATAGACAATGGGCCTATTTGCTGAAGTTTTTTAGCTAAACCATCTTCGCCTACTTTTAGTTCTTCACAATCTGTTGGCTTTACAGCTACTTTAGATGCATCATATTGGCAAGTATCATGGTGTTGTGTATAGGCATAGTCAGCCTCAGATATAGAACCGTTTGACTTCAAATAACTGAAAAAAAGATGGTTTCAAAGACTTTTTTAAATTTTATAATACATAACAGGATATTAATCAAAGCATAATATAGTACCTACTAGATAAGTCTTAACGTGTTCATATATAATGTTCTCAAAAAGCAAGGTACTTTCGGTATAAGATAATGACTTACAATTCCTTAAAATTCATTCCTTAGTTAAATTTTTAATCTAAGCAAATTTATTTAGTAATTCCTGTGTAGTCTGCAAAATGGACAATCTAACAACATCTCCTTCACATTAAATTATAATAATGCAAGTCTCAGTAAATGTATTAATACTTAAAAGGATAAACATATTATAAAGTACATTTATGAGAAAATTTAATAAAAAATCTAAATATCTCACGTTAACGCTTCGCTTGGCAATCCTCCGTGACATCCAGACTCATCTGGACCCTTATCACAATCAAGTAGTTGTTGCTCGGATAATTCCTGTATATTACCTACTTTGATTGCATTAATGCTCTCCAAATTTCCTAAAATTAAGAAGATACAAAATATTGCGTATGTTCAGACTAAAAATTGCTCATTGCGCATACCAAAAAAATAATTTCTACGCGGTACTACGCACGCCATTATATATTTTACAGAAATATTTAGTAGATTCAAGTGAAACAACTATTAATATTAAACACTAGCTGACCCGTGCCCACTTCGTTGGGCATAATGTTAATAATCCTTTTTTATTTTTCGGTTTTTTATATAATCTATGACACTCAGCAATAATGTGGCTTTCTATTGGTGAAAGAATTTTTAAAATCGGTTCAGTAGATCCCGAGATTACCCCTTACAATTTAACAAATATACAAACTTTACTTCTTTATAATATTAAGTAGAGAAGTAGAAATAAGTAAATATTACTATAAAATGGACGATGAATAAGTAAATTATAACTCACCGATTGCACTAAATGCCCAACTAGAACTACAATTTCCTTGATTCTTTACTCGAGAAACAACGTTTTTATCACGCCAATCGAATTGATCATCAGTTTTAAAATCTCCAACTTCTGTAACTACTTTGCAATAGCTATCTTTTGAAGATGGCGTATACCCTTTATGAAATTGCTTAATTTCCGCATTAGTTAAGTCAGCAAACTTTGTGATACCTTTAAAATTTAATACTTACTATGAGATAATATTACTAATTTTAATGTAGGAATTATAAATTTTATTGATCAAATCAAAAAGAAATCATAAATAACATAATCATATAATAACATCATTCGACTTAAAACTAATATTTCGAATGATTTGGAAATCGATAAATTGATTCATTTAAAATAATAAAATAAGCTTACCAAATTTTTCGCCTTTACTGTGACTGTTGAGATGGTCAATCATATCTAAACTTTTTAGGAATGTCCCATATCTTATTTGTTTTTCTATCAAATCTGAATAATGTTTGTCGTATGTTTTCGTAAATTCTTCAAATAGACTCAAAAGTGGGTCGTCAGATAGGCGAGTTATAGTTTTAGCAGATGCTACTGTTATAGCAGCGAAGAAGAAAAATACAAGAGAATTCATTGTTCTGCTTTTCACAATTAATGTTCTTATAACAGCGTAGTTTTTATACTTAAATGTTAGGTCTATATATTCCAAGTATGCTTTTAATGACCATTTCATCTCTATTTTATAATTGTTGGTATTTTAGTTATTGCATATTTATTGCTAATGTATGCGAGTGATTTTAAACATATAATTTTATGATATTGTTTTGTTATGCATTGAGACCAGCGGCTTCGCTTGCGCTAAAAGTACAATAAATATCGTTGACTTTATGCTATTACTTATAATGTACCAACAAGTGATTAACCATTTTAAAGTTCCACCCTATTTTTTTCGGACTACTCTATAGGACCAACTCTTGTGTTTTCTTGTGAGAATAAAATATTTTACTGTTGTATCTATTTTCCTTTTAGGTAGTCTTAATTACCTTGTCTGAATAACTCCAAAAATAATCTTTCATAACACAATCAATTAGCTGAGATATTGTTTTTTAATATGTATATATAAAAATAGTTATTCCGAGTGGGATTCCGAGGAGGCAGACATATACTAGTGCAAACTTTTCTTTAGACCTTGTTAAGAACAATAATTTTTTACGACATAATTTTATATATCTCTTAAGTTTTAGCAAGAGTTAGCCATATTCCCACTTTGACAATCTTAAAATAAAATTAAAAGAAAACAAAAACTTTACTTTAATAAAAGGTATTTTAAATGTTGCTTTGTGTAGTAAAGTACAAAGTACATTTTTCACGAGATTTTTTCATAGTACGATTACTTAAATTACTGTTTTTTATACGTACTGATAAAAATAGGTATTGCCTTGCGAGATATATATTTGATGTTACAAACTTTTCTGTAGGGCTTTTAAGACCTACAATTTTCAATTACATTGTTGTGATGTTTATCTTATGAATTAGCCACCGCCAGCTTTCTAAGAACGACTTAATACTAACAATTATTTTGTTTTCTTTTCGCTTTTATATACATATTTATATTTACATATTTTTTAGTGCTTAACGTTTGAATATAACAGTCATTCTTCATTTAGGAACACCTACTACTTGCTACCGTCTTGTTTACATGAACCATAATATTAAAATCTCATATTATAATGATAATAACTTATAAACTCAGTATATTTGAACAAAAATTTTATTTATTATGACATGTGTGTTAAGGACAATAGTAATAAGACATTGGTCTCATTAGTAATAAAACATTCGAAAACACAAGGGTATATCATTACATGACTGCTGTCACTACATCATTAGTAAGAAGAAGGCAATTTACTCCTCTCTGCAGCCTGAAGTATCCGTTTTCACCCCAGTGCCTGCCCCATGAGTTTTTAATAGTCCAATATTTCACTCCATTTTCTAAAACAACAAATGAATTATTATACATATATTATGATTTATATAATATAGATATACATATTATAAATGCATACAGCCATAACTAGAGTGAAAACATTAGCGCTGATCACAAAAATGAACCTCACATAAAGGGGAGAAGGATTCGAACCTGCGACGGCTGGTGCAGCAAGAAGGATCATCGTTTTACTTATTCAGTTGATAGCATAGATAATATCTAATTCTTACATAAGGCAAAGGTAAAGAATAAAAGAACACAATTTTATTAATTACAAATAAATATTACCTTCGCCAAAACCGACAAGAAGCACTGCGTGATCAAGCTTGTTACCAATACAATTGTCACCTTGAATGATACCGCTGTGATAACCGCCGTTAATAATAGTACCGTCGATAGCTGAAAAAAATTAAATATTTATTATGGCATCCTTGCCACTTCCTTTTTAGTAGGATGTACGGAAGAACCTGAAGATAGCTACTTCCGGTGTCCACTTTTAACTATTCACTACACTTTATTTACGATACTTGGGATGTTTGATGACTATTAAATGTCACTCAGTTTTTCTTGATCAGGACGGGGTTTTTCTATAGGTATTTTTACTAAGTTACTAAATCAAAGCTGTATAAATCGCATATATAAAAGTATAAATAATCATAAAATTCATAGCAAATTTACCTATAGACAATGGACCTATTTGCTGAAGTTTTACAGCTAAACCATCTTCATCTACTTTCAGTTGTTCACAATCTGTTGGTTTAACAGCGACTTTATAATCATTATATCGGCAAGTGTAATCGTTTGCTCTATATGGATAGTCAGCTTCAGATATAGAACCGTTGGACATCAAATAACTGAAAAAAAACATGGTTTCAAAGTATTTTTTATATATTATAATACAGAATGGCATATAAGTTTTTATTAAACTCAGTAACTGTTCTTAAAAAACCAAGGTACTCTCGGTATAAGTTAATGCACGCAATTCATCAAATTGATTCCTTACTTTAGTACTTACGAAGGTACTTAAAGAATCTGACATACATACTCGTATATAAAACTGAATTTCGTTACAGTTAGATAAAATATTGTTTGGAATATCGTGTCGTGGTTACCAATATAGATATTATAATCTAACAACATCACCTTCATATTAAATTATACATAAGCAAAAGTCTCAGTAAACGTATTCCTCATGTAATAATAAAAATATAAAGTACATTTATGAGTAAATTGAATGAAAAATATAAATATCTTACGCTAAAGCTTGACTTGGCATGCCTCCGTTACATCCAATTCCACCTTTATCACAATCAATTATTTGTTGCTCTGATAATTCCTGAATACTACCTACTTTGATTGCATTGATGCTCTCCAAATTTCCTGAAATTAATAAAGATACAAAATATTACGTATAGACTTAAAATTGCTCATTGCGCATACCAAACAATTCATTTCTACGCAGTGTTACGTACGCCATTATATATTATAGAATAATATTAATAGTTTCAAGAGAAACAACTATTAATATTAAACATTAAATATGACTATAAAAATGGACGATAAATAAATTATAACTCACCGATAGCACTAAATGCCCAACAAGAACCACAAGTTCCTTGATTCTTTACTCGAGAAACAACGTTTTTATCACGCCAATCGAATTGGTCATCAGTTTTAAAATTTTCAACTTCTGTAACTACTGTGCAAGAGCTGTCTTTTAAAGATGCCTTATACCCTTTATAAAATTGCTTAATTTCTGCATTAGTTAAGTCCGCAAATTTTGTAATACCTTAAAAATGAAATACTTATTTTGAAAGCAGGACTGATAACTCTTATTGATCAGATCAAAGAGAAATCATGTATAATAACAGTATTTGGCTTAAAAGTAACATTTTAATCGACAAAGAAAGACAAGAAGTATAAGTAAGCTGAATATATTTAAAATAATTTAAAAAATACCAAATTTTTCGCCTTTACTACGACTGTTGAGATGGTCAATCATATCCAAATTCTTTAAGAATATCCCATATCTTATTTGTTTTTCTGCCGAATCTGAATATTTTTTGTCGTATGTTTTCGTAAATTCTTCAAATAGACTCAAAAGTGGATCATCTGAAAGGCGAGTTATGGTTTTAGCAGATGCTACTGTTATAGCAGCTAAGAAGAAATATATAAGAGAATTCATTGTTCTACTTTTCACAATTATTAATGTTCTTATAATAGTATAGTTTTATACTTAAATGTTAGGTCTATATGTTCCAAGTATGCTTTTAATGACCATTTCATCCATTTTATAATTGTTGGTATTTTAGTTATTGCATATTTATTGCTAATGTATGCGAGTGATTTTAAACATATAATTTTATGATATTGTTTTGTTATGCATTGAGACCAGTGGCTTCGCTTACGCTAAAAGTACAATAAATATCGTTCGCTTTCTGCTATTACTTAAAATGTATCAACGAATTATTTTCCATTTTAAGTTCCACCCTCTTTTTTCAGACTACTCTATAGAACCAGCTATTGTGTAATTATGTAACATTTACAACACCTTTTAGGTAGTCTTAATTACCTTGTCTGAATAACCCTAAAAATAATCTTTCACAGCGCAATCAATTAGCTGAAATTTTGTTTTTTAATAAGTATAGATAAAAATATTTAATCTGAGTGTACCTTAAGAGACAGACATAATATACTATTGCAATCTTTTCTTTAGACTTTTTTAAGACCAATAATTTTTTACCACATAATTATATATCTATTAAGTTTAACATATTCCCCCTTTATTATTCATAGAACCAGTGATTGTTTTTCCCGTAAGAAACAAAAACTTTATTTTAATAAAAGGTATTTTAAATTTTGCTTTGTGTGTGAAAGTCGCACATCGATTTGTTAAATTACTGTTTTTATACGTACTAATAAAAATAGATATTACAAGTGTAACTTAGAATATAGATATTTGATGTTTTAAACTTTTCTGTAGGGCTTTTAAGACCTACAATTTCCAATTACATTGTTGTGATATTTCTCTTATGAGTTAGTCACCGCCAGCTTTCTAAGGACGACTCAATACTAACAATTATTTTGTTTTCCTTTCGCTTTTATATACATATTTACATTAACATATTTTTAGTGCTTAATGTTTGAATATAACATTCATTCTTCATTTAGGTACACCTACCTACTACCTGCTACCGTCTTGTTTACATGAACTTTAATATTTTTTTTTTCTTTATTTTAGAGCTTTGTCGTTAAAACGACTATGTCGCTCTGTTAGGAAAACATTCAGATTTTAAAATTCATTAAATAACATTAACATTACCCTTATTTTCAAGAAGCTTAAATAGCTTCTTAGCTCTTAAAGAATCGGGTCTAGTAAGTATACTATTACATTCGCCAACATTGAGGTAAAAAAGGTTGGCATCAAATAAATATCGTCTCAATAACTCATTCTGGGCACATTCCATCACGACATGGAAGACGTCATCTCTTACCCGGCAAGTCGGACAATTTGGACTATTTGATTTTTTCATTAGGAAAGCGAATTGATTTGACGGAATGTGACCAGATCGGAGTCTAAGACAAGTTACGTAATCTTTCCTGCTGAGACGAACACCGTCAATCCAAGGTCCTATTATGGCTCTGGTTGGATGGTTTTATACCTTTGGCTTGAGATCGTTCATTAAAATATTCTTTCCAAAATTTGAAACATAAATCTCTAATAAAATGAATACAATCCGCAAATATAGGTTTAATATCTATTGGCAGGCCATCCGTAATTCCTCCTTTAGCAAGTGTATTAGTTGTTTCGTTTCCTAAAATATTAACATGAGAAGTGATCCATTGTAAAATTACTAATTTAGATTGCTGTTGACATTCGAAAAGTAATTTTAAAATAACATATGCTACGGGAAAACCTCTAGGACTAGAGGTAAATCGAGCTATGTGTTGAAGAGAACTCTTTGAGTCAGAAAATATTACAATTTTGTTATGGTTAACAGATATCAAATCAAATCAAATCAAATCAAAATATTTTATTCAGCATAAAAATTGTTACAATTTCTTACTGAACGTCATGAGTCTACCACCAGTTCGGAAAGAAGAAACCTCTGACCTGAGAAGAACTGGCGAAAGAAACTCAGCGGGACTAATGTTTTTTTTTAATCTTAATCTCATTCTTTTTTTTTTTTAAATTAAATTGCATATTTACAATAATTCTATATGTTGAAATAGCCTGGCGGCGATCACATCATTCCCAAGGCGTACTGTCTTCTAAAAAATCGTTAATCGTATAATAACCCTTAGTACACAAACGTTCCTTCACAATTTTTTTAAATTTGGCAATAGAAGCTTTTTGAACGTTTTCTGGGATCCTGTTGTATAGGCGTATACATAGTCCATAAAAAGAATTACTAACTCGGCGTAAGCGAGTTACAGGCATTACAAGTTTATGTTTGCTCCTAGTATTAATGCTATGCATGTCGCAATTCTTGGGAAATTCGTGTATATTTTTATGAACATACATAACATTTTCGTACACGTATTGAGAAGCAACAGTCAATATTTTAATTTCTTTAAGCTTTTCTCTTAATGATATTCTAGGGCCTAAACTATAAATAGCACGAATAGCTCTTTTCTGCAGGACAAAAATAGTATTAACAGTAGAAGCATTTCCCCATAATAAGATTCCATAGGACATAACACTATGAAAATAACTAAAATATACTATACGAGCTGTATCTACGTCTGTAATAAGTCTAATTTTTTTTACCGCGAACGCTGCAGAGCTGAGCCTTTTTGCTAGCCCCTCAATATGGAGATTCCACTGCAATTTCGAATCTATGATAATGCCTAGGAATTTAGTTGATGTTATTGGTTTTAACATTTCCCCTCCCAATACTACACCATTATCAACAAGTTTAACATTAGGTGTTGTAAATTTAATTAATTTAGTTTTTTGGTTATTTAATAATAAATTATTCGAATCAAACCAATAGACAACCTTTGAGAGAGCATCGTTTACATCGTCGTACATTAGTAAATTACGTTTCACCTTAAAAATAAGTGAAGTGTCATCTGCAAACAATACTATCTCATGTTTGTCCTGTACAAAGAATGGCAAATCATTTATGTAAATTAGGAAGAGAAATGGACCAAGAATAGAGCCTTGTGGAACACCCATATCTAACGGAGCCCCAGGAGATCTCTTACCATTTACATCAACCCTCTGAATTCTATTACTCAAATAGGAATTCAGGAGGCTGAGTGCCTTATTTCTAATTCCATAGTGATGTAGTTTCCTGATCAATGTCTCATGATGCACACAATCGAAGGCCTTGGATAAGTCACAGAATATCCCAAGAGCATCCTGTGACCTCTCCCAAGCCTCAAAAATATTTTTAACTAACTCAACACTAGCATCTGCTGTGGAGCGACCTTTCGTAAAACCAAACTGTTTCTTATGAAGTAGATTGTGTGCATTAAAATGCAATAACATTTGCCCGAGTATAATTTTTTCAAAAATTTTACTAAATGTTGGGAGTACCGAAATAGGTCTAAAATTATTAGGGTCTAGGGTACTACCTGATTTAAAAATAGGGATGACTTTACTGTGTTTCATTAGATCAGGGAACACACCATGTTTTATACAGCCATTAAATATAGTAGCTAGGTAAGGTGCAACAACATCTATTACCGAGCTAATAACTTTTACAGATATACCCCATAGATCAGCTGTTTTCTTGACGTCCAGGCTTCTGAAAGCTACCATTATATCTTTGGGGTTTACTTGTTTAAATTTAAATATAACATTACATTCTTTGACGTTTTTCTTTAACAAAAGTTCGGCAATGTCGGGAGACGAATTTAGTGATTGCGTTGTTGAAAGTGGAATGTTAGTGAAAAATTTTTCAAACTCAGATGCAACTTCTCGGTCTGAGGTAATAAAATTATCATTAATATTTAACTTAAAATCGAAGCTGCGATCTGCGACTTTTCCACTTTCACAGGCAATTATGTTCCATGTCATTTTGATTTTATCATTAGCATTTTTTATTTTATCTTTAATATATAATGATTTTGCCATGGAACATACTCTTCTAAACAATTTTGAGTAGGCACTTACAAGAGAAGCAAACGATACATTATGATTATAAGCTCTTTCACTGTACAATTCGTATAGCCTTTGCCTGCTCTTGTATATGCCAGGAGTTGCCCATTCACCGAATGTCAAGAGACCCCCTGAATTGACTGTTTTAGGAGCAAATATTGTAGAAAACTCAGTTTTTACTAATTTAAATAAGGAGTTATATAAGAAGTTGGGGTCATTAGTGTAGGATAAATAGGGAAGTTTTGCCACAATATTACCTCTGAACTTCTCCATACGTGTAGTACTTATAGGTATAAAAGACTTTTTTAAATTATTTTTGTTGGCATTTAAAGAAAAAGAAAAAGAAGCAAACTGGCCACAATGGTCTGAGCTTAACTTATTAATAATAGTAATAATATAACTTAATAATATATATATAAAATATAACATAAAGCTTCACAAATGGCCGCTAATTCTACATGCATAATGGAGATGTTTTTGGATATTTTTAATTTAGTAAATTCAGAAGTTCAGCATCAAAAAAAGCTGCTCCCGAATTATCACTATCTTTAGACCCGTCTGTAAATATTTTGCAAAATACACTGTATTCATTATTTATAAAATTTTGGCAATAGTTGTTCAAATAATTAACGCAATAAGACTTTTTAGGTTTATCTAAATTATTAATGTTGACTTTAATTGACTTTTCTAAATTACTCATCCACGTATCAAAGGAGAAGAAACTTAGAATATTACTGTGACTTATTTCGATATCTTTCAATCGTTCATGAATTTTTAATAATAATGGTTTATGTTTCCTTTTCCACGTATTTAACATATTAATGTCAATTGAATTCTGTAAAGTTTGAGTAACTGTGCATAATTGAAATGCCTTGGATCTCAACCAAAACTTACTAGCCAGATAATATCTTCTTAGGTACAGAGGTTGAATACCCAAATCTGATTCCATTATATGTGTCGGGTTACTTCTGATATATCCCCCAATTATACGTAAGGTTTTATTTTGTAAAATGTCAAGTTTTTTTGAATGAGCCTGACTAGGTACTATCATCTACCAAAAAACTTGCATAATCCATCCGACTTCGAATAGACGTCAAATAAATACGTCTCAAATGTTTGGGGTGAACTCCCCATCCAGACCCAGCTAACACTTTAAAGACGTTGAGAAATTTCATAATTTTTGCTTGTAATTCATTAATTTGTTTTGCCCATCTAAGTGATATGTCTAGCCAAAAGCCCAAATATTTGACACTTTCTACTACTTCCAATAAATTTTTATTAATACTTAGCATAACAGGTTATCTGTTAAGACCCTTTTTAAATACATTAATCTTGCTTTTAGAACTCGAAATTTCCAAACCCATATCACTAACCAAATTATAAAAACTATTTACTGCCGCCTGAAGTTCTGTTTCGTCATTGTTAAAATTTTTACAAGATAAATATAAAACGAAATCATCGGCATATTGCAAACAATTAATATTATTCATAACTCTACATATTTTTGATGTTGCAATATTGAATAGCAAGGGAGATAGAGGATCTCCCTGAGCAATGCCTTGGCAAGCTCTACGAGGAATATTTATGTTATTATTAATATAAATTTGCAGGTATCTTTCAGATAAAAAGTTCCATATATATTTACAAAATTGTGTGCCAGTTCCTAAACTATCTAACATATTAACTAAAAAATAAACGTCAAGTTTGTTGTATGCATTGTCAAGGTCCACAAAACACGCCATCGTTATAAGGTTTTTAGAAAAATTCAACTGTATATTGGCAACCAAAACACTGAGACAATCCAAAGTAGATCGCATTTTCCTAAATCCTACTGTACTTGGTAACAGTAA
This sequence comes from Boloria selene, assembly GCA_905231865.2. Lineage (NCBI taxonomy): Eukaryota > Metazoa > Arthropoda > Insecta > Lepidoptera > Nymphalidae > Boloria > Boloria selene. Next base: position 1,694,369 of record HG993134.1, read on the forward strand.
GTTATTTTTTTCAACGTACCATTCCAATCTTTTATTTAAGATAATGTGAAAAATTTTACATAAGCAAGATATAAGTGATAAGGGTCGTAGCGAAGTGATGTTTGATGAATCACGACCGGGTTTGGGGATGGGAATGATTGATATGTGTTGCTATTGTTTAGGTACGACACTATTTACAAATATTCTATTATATATTTCTAGTAGTACTATTTTTGCATTGAATGGTAAAAATTTAATCATAGTATATGATATATTGTCATGTCCTGGAGCTGAATCTTTGGATTTTATGAATGCCGTTAATTCATTTATTGTAATAAAAGACTCTAATTGTTAATTAGATGATTTAAAACTTGGGATTTCCCTATAAACAAAATGTGGACATAAATTTAACAATAAACAGCTAGCTCTCTCATCATCAATATATTTTTTTTTTTGCCTCTTGTATCCTTTAAGCCATCTCATACGATCCCACATTTCAGATGTCGTTAATGATTCCTCTATAGACGAACAAAACTTTTGCCAAGATTCACTTAACACACAAACTGTTTAATCATTTCTTTTAAAATTTCATAATTTCGAGGAGTAGGGTCACGACGGAAGTTTCTTAGGGCAATTCGACGAATTGCTACAGCTCTAGAGAGTTCTGGTTTCTAATATAGTTTTGGAGCAAAATTACTACTAGGTAATGAACTAATTTTAACAAAAGGAATAAATTTATCAGCTGCTTCAGTTATGAATATTACATATTATAATGATAATAACTTATAAACTCAGTATATTTGAACAAAAATTTTATTTATTATGACATGTGTGTTAAGGACAATAGTAATAAGACATAGGTCGGGAATCGTGATTTCGAAAACATAGGGGTATATCATTACATGACTGCTGTCACTACATCACTAGTAAGAAGAAGGCAATTTACTCCTCTCTGCAGCCTGAAGTATCCGTTTTCACCCCAGTTCCTGCCATATGAGTTTTTAATGGTCCAATATTTCACTCCATTCTCTAAAAACAACAAATGAATTATTATACATATATATTATGATTTATATAATGTATAAAAATTATAAATGCATAGGTACACTAGATCACACAAATAGTGGTGATCACAAATGAACCTCACACCTTTCTGGGGTCAGAAGGATTCGAACCTGCGACGGCTGGTGCTGCAAGTAGGCTTGCTACAAGCTGACCCAAACGTATCGTCTTACTTATTCAGTTGATAGCATAGATAATATCTTATTTTTACATATGGTAAAAGTAAAGAATAAAAGAACACAATTTTATTAATTACAAATAAATATTACCTTCGCCAAAACCGACAAGAAGCACAGCGTGATCAAGCTTGTTACCAATACAATTGTCACCTTGAATGATACCGCTATGATAACCGCCGTTAAATATAGTACCGTCGATAGCTGAAAAAATATAGAGTAGTTATTAGTGCACTAGCACTTTACTTACAATTTTAATATTGAATTTTAAAATTATTTATTATGGCTTCCTGGCCACTTTCCTTTTAGTAGAATGTACGCAAGAAACTGACGATAGCTACTTCCGGCGTCCACTTTTCACCATTTACTACACTTTATTATCGATACTTGGGATATTTGATGACTATTAATTGTTTTTCTTGATCAGGAGATCAAGAAAAACTCAAAAACAATACGGGGTTATCCCATAGATATTTTTACTAAGTTACTAAATAAAAACTGTATAAATCGCGTATATTAAAGTATACATAATCATAAAATTCATAGCAAATTTACCTATGGACAATGGACCTATTTGCTGAAGTTTTACAGCTAAACCATCTTCATCTACTTTCAGTTGTTTACAATCTGTTGGTTTTACAGCGACTTTATAATCATTATATCGGCAAGTGTAATCGTCTTTTCTATACGGATAGTCAGCTTCAGATATAGAACCGTTGGACATCAAATAACTGAAAAAACATCGTTTCAAAGTATTTTTTATATTTTATAAGACATAATGGGATATTTATAAAAACTTAGTACCTACTAGGTAAGTGTAAACATGTTCATATAAAAGTGTTCTTAAAAAACCAAGGTACTCTCGTTATAAGTTAATGCAAACAATTTATCAAATTGATTCCTTACTTTAGTACTTACGAAGGTACATAGAACCTGACGTACATACTCGTATATTAAAATTGAATTTCGTTACAGTTGGATAAAAAATTGTTTGGAATATCGTGTCCACAACAACATCTCCTTCATATTAAATTATACATAAGCAAAAGTCTCACTAAATGTATTTCTCATGCAATAATAAAAATATCAACTACATTTACAAGTAAATTGAATAAAAAATCTATATATCTTACGTTAAAGCTTGACTTGGCATTCCTCCGTGACATCCAGATCCTCCCTTATCACAATCGATTAATTGTTGCTCGGATAATTCCTGTATACTACCTACTTTGATTGCATTAATGCTCTCCAAATTTCCTAAAAGTAATAAAGATACAAAATATTACGTATAGACTTAAAATTGCTCATTGCGCATACCAAACAATTTACCAATATACCATTTCTACGCAGTGTTACATACGCCATTATATATTTTAGAATAAAATTTAGTAGTTTCAACTATTAACATTAAACATTACTAAAAATAACTTAAAAAATGGACGATAAATAGATTTTAACTCACCGATAGCACTAAATGCCCAACAAGAACCACAAAATCCTTGATCTTTTACTCGAGAAACAACGTTTTTATCACGCCAATCGAATTGGTCATCAGTTTTAAAATTTTCAACTTCTGTAACTACTGTGCAAGAGCTGTCTTTTGAAGACAGCTTATATCCTTTATGAAATTTCTTAATTTCTGCATTAGTTAAGTCCGCAAATTTTGTGATACCTTAAAAATGAAATACTTATTTTGAATGCAGGACTGATAACTCTTATTGATCAGATCAAAGAGAAATCATGCATAGCATCATTTGTCTTAAAAGTAACATTTTAATAGACAAAGAAAGACAAGAATTATAAGTAAGCTGAATATATTCAAAATATTTAAAAAATACCAAATTTTTCGCCTTTACTACGACTGTTGAGATGGTCAATCATATCCAAATTCTTTAGGAATATCCCATATCTTATTTGTTTTTCTGCGGAATCTGAATATTTTTTGTCGTATGTTTTCGTAAATTCTTCGAATATACTCAGAAGTGGATCATCTGATAGGCGAGTTATAGTTTTAGCAGATGCTACTGTAAAAGCAGCTAAGAAGAAAAATACAAAAGAATTCATTGTTCTTTTAACAATAAATGTCCTTATACCACCATATTTTTATACTTAAATGTTAAGTCTACGTATTTCAAATATTTATTTCATGACTATTTTATTTCCATTTTGTAATTGTTGGTATTTTGTTTATTGCTAATGTATGCGAATGATTTTAAATATAACTATAAAATGATTGTGTTTCATTAGGAATTCACTTATAAATTATAATTATTATCATGTATTAAATCAGTGGTAGACCAGTGGTAATGCGCTCGATTAAGAACCAAGTGAAGCGGGTTCCAACCCCGGATTTCACAAGTTTGAATCATTTCTAACATGACTAGCACTTGAGTTGCGCACACTTGTGATGGAAAACATGATGAGGAAATCTGCATGTCTGAGTGAACTTAACAAGTCTTCGTAAGACATGTGAAGTCTGCCAACCCACACTTGTAGTTGTACTGTGTTCTGATACTCCTTTTATTGAAGGGAGGCCCATGCTTAGTTATATGACGTGAACAAAAAAGGTTTGTATATAAAATAATTAAAAATAGCAAATATAGGTATTGTAACACCTATCACTTATTTTTGTGGTGTCATTTAAATTGAATTTATTTGGAAACTGTCTAGTGATTTTCGCGTTCAAAGAGAAACAGCCAGACAAATATTCTAAAAACTATAAATGATCATTTTGAGTAGCATCAAAAAATATTTTTATACAGATTCGACTAAGTTACGAGTACAATTTTATTATATGTGTAGAGGTTGATTTATTTAGGTCTCGAATACTTAAATTTGTCAAGTTTAATTCAGTTCGTTAGTAATTGTTTACGTTATATTCTTTATATGTTTTCTTTCCCTTACTCATTATGTTTACAAATTGCGGAATATTTGAAGTGATGTTATCAAATTAATGAGGCTTTTACTATCAGATTCCACCATTTCGTAGGTACATATATGAAGCAACTTAGACAATTCTGTCACCCTTTTCTTATTTATAGGTTTTCAGAAACCCTACATGTCTGAGAGGATCTTTCCGACATACAGTTTTTTTTTTAAATTGTTGTCATTCACCATAAGACAAGTGATAATCATGTTGGAAATGATTCGCTAATGAAAATATCGAATTAATTTAAAAAAAAAGAATGAGATTAAGATAAAATAAAAAAAATATTAGTCCCGCTGAGTTTCTTTCGCCAGTTCTTCTCAGGACAGAGGTTTCTTCTTTCCGAACTGGCGGTAGACTCATGACGTTCAGTAAGAAATTGTAACAATTTTTATGCTGAATAAAATATTTTGATTTGATTTGATTTGAAGGTGTAAGACCCGGGATTCGAACCCTCTTTACTCGATTTCCCAAGTAAGCGCATTACCACTGAGCTACTGATACCTTTTACTTGCATATGATATTTTATCTTCGTTTGTTGGAATTGCCCAGCGGTAACGCGTCGCTTGGATATCCGAGTGATGCGGGTTCAAATCCGGGTCTCGCACCTCTGATATTTTCATGTGCGAATCATTTATATCATGATTACCACTTGTCTTACGGTGAAGGAAAACATCGTGAGGAAACCTGCATGTCTGAGAAAACCTAACAAGTTTTCGAAAGGCATGTGAAGTCCGCCAACTCGCACTAGGCCAGCGCGGTGGACTATGGCCTGATCCCCCTCGTACTGAGGGAGGCCCGTGCCCAGCAGTGGGACGTTAAAAAGGGCTGATGATGATGATGATGATGATTGTTGGAATTTTAATTATTATTTTGATCTGGAATGTGCTTTGATGCATATAATAAATATCTACATAATATTATGTACGTATGTTATGTATCTGTGTAATAGGACCTCAGTTTTAATTGAATATTTAAGGAGCAAAATCTTGCAAAATAGGTTTTCACATAGTTCAGGTTATAGTCGGTTCGGTGCTTCGGAGTGTAATTACCCTCGTACAAGAGACATTTCCATTTACACATATTATTATAATTTTCGTATTGCTGATTGCGATTTCGTATTCCAGATCTTACTGAATATTATTATTTTTTTTACAAAAGATAACGTTTTCTCCGAAATTAATGGTGACAAGCATTTTATAAAAATCTATTAAATTTTTCTATGTTTGATATTTCAATATATCTTTGTGAGAAACAAACTTAAGTGATCTAATGTACCTACCTATTTCTTCGAATACAAAATATTATTTGATAATTGGGAAAATCTGAAGAAATAATTTATTTTTATATACAACTTTTATAAGACCGCAAATATCAAAAAAGTTGAATATATTATTAATTTTTATTGTGAATGAAAATCAGTTAATTATCTATAGATAGTAATATTGTACTACAATCACACATTTTAAAGTCAAGCTTGTAAGTAGGTGTAGGTAACAGTTATTGTAAAAACCCATATTACCATACCATTTTCATCGTTTATCCCATATTATACTCTTTTTGATGTCTACTTAATATTAATAACACTTTCCCTCATCCCTATAAAAAGGTTCTTTTTAGATATTAATCCACTCTTGCCCATAACTTTTATTTAAATAATAACAGTGATGGTAAAAACATACATATTTTATAATAATATATCTAATGATATCATAAAAACAAGTATAGAAAAGTCGACGTTGGAGTCAACGCTTTATCTTACATTTTTACCTTCATCTGAGATTCTCTTTACAGAAATGCGCTATTATATTTACTATCTGGTCCGCATATTTCCCATTCTAGGTATTGTGATATTTATAAACTAAACATTTTTAGTTTTAATATGCTAGAATCTCTGAGTTAATATAAAAAACTATTAAGATTTAAAGAAAAAAATTGTAATGTTATTTGATGACTGTATTTTTATTTACTTTTGTAAGTTATTCACGCAACACGCAAGACATAATGTTTTTTGTGTTTCTAGTTTCAGTGCCAACAAATACACTTTTGATTTTTGGTTTCCTACGTTTCGAAGGCACGGTAGAGGCTAAGGTACTAAGCGTCTGAGACGGGTAACACTATAGTTTCATTCAATATAAATATGTCAAATATTCGCGTAAATAAAAAATATATAATTATAATTAAATAAAACAATCTGAACTCCCTTCCGCTTGGCTGGATGCCACGCAAAATGTTTTTTTAAGTATTGTAAGTGCGTCATCTTTTGAAAATTTGAAATTACATATGAATTTGTTTAGCTATTCAAGCGATAGTGACAAACGTACAGACAAATACACTTTTAAATTAATAATAGATGTAAGTATATAAAACTCTTTCATTAAGCCATTGTTAATGCAAAAACAATATAAATAAAACGAACAAGTTGATAAATACAATATTTATAAAGTTTAATTTTCTTCGAGCAACGGATGAATACGAAATGAATCATTACAATTCTGAACCATTATTCGAGATACGACCAAAGAACTCAACCGAGTTCCGTTTGATATTTCCATTAAATTTCAATTTTCAAACTCATATCTTCACAATGAGTCTATCAACAATGAGACCGACTGTTTACTGTTATATTAATACTAGAGATTCGCCCTCGCTCCGCTTGGGATCGTCCCTAGAAGTTTTAACGGTTACTACCTATACAAGACAGTAGTAGATATAATAAACTAATTTATTTTCCATTGGTTTGTTTCTATAGTATACAATTTTACTGCCAACAAACATTACAAAGGGTCGTAAGATTAGATCCTCAGATCTTCCTTATTATATGATTTGACGACACGTTTGGTGCAGTTTAAAAAAGCGAAGGTAGTCCAGCGGTAACGCGCTCGCTTGTATAACCGAGTGATATGGGTTCAAACCCGGGTCTCGCACCTCTGATATTTTCATGTGCGAATCATTTCTATCATGATTACCACTTGTTATACTATGAAGGAAAACATCGTGAGGAAACCTGCATGTCTGAGAAAACTTAGCAAGTTTTCGAAAGACATGTGAAGCCAACACGCACTAGGCCAGCGCGGTGGACTATATGGCCTGATCCTCTCGTATTGAAGGAAGACCCGTGCCCAGCAGTGGGACGTTAACGTCTAACGTTTAACGTTTTTAAAAAAAGGGCTGATTATAATTGGCGCAGTTTGTAGTGATCTTACTTTCTTGCGCCAGCGGTCGCGGGTTCGAGTTCCGCTGGGGGCATTCATTTGTTAAACTCGGATGTTTGTACTCCAGTCATGGTTGGTAATATTTAAAATATGTATGTATTTAAATTTATATATGTAGTATATTAACTATCTGGTATCTTTAACAGAAGCCTCGTAGCTTACCACGGAACAGGATGGCGCTATGTGTAACAATGTCCCGAAGATATTATATTTAAATCTTATATGAACGCCAAAACTACTCATCCGATCGTAACGATCTCTTTTAAATTATGTGATTAGTTAGATAGTTTTTATCATGGTATTTTAGTGCAAAAATTAACGGTCACATCTTTAGATAGATTCCGGGGAGTGAACCTGAGAAACGGCTAATCTAAGCCAAAACCAAAGAATTAATTAAAAGTGTGCCACAGCAACGCGTAGCTGGGGCTACCTAGTAGTGCATATTAGGCTTAAAATGCTAAAAAATATTCAAATCTGACTGATCGTTTAAGACCACTATCAAACAAATAGCTATGAATAATGAAAATTAAGACGTATATCCATACAAAATAATATAAACGAGTAACGAAAGTAAAAGTAAAAAAAGCGAAATCGCACATACAAATTGAGGATTTCTTAGAAAACCCATTGTCATTAGCCTTCACTGCCGAAGGTGTAGGGCATAAATCTAACATATTTTTTCTTTCAACAATGAAGAAGTATTGTTCGTATTTTAATATCGAACACACGTCGAGATAGATAAATAATGCTCGGCGTTTTTCGGCCATTTGTTTGTATGAATGGTCGGTTCCATAACGTCTAGGATATTAATGTTGGATGGCCCATTCATGTTTCTTTTTACCGCTTAAGAATGTGTACGCATTCGTCATATCATGGTGACGGTTTATACTTTTTCCTTTAAGATTGTTAGCTGGAATGGGATGTTATTATAATTGACAAGTAAATTGTGGTAGCTTAGCTACGATGTGTTTTTTATGGCATCTATTTAGTTAAAAAAAGCTCTTTTATTGATTTACTTATTCATTACGATAATATGTTCAAAATTACTAAAGAAAGGTTTATATGATTGCAAAAATGTGATGTAAAGCTATGGAAGATGATTTTTGGAAACTTATATTTTAGGGAATGAACTTTGTAAAAAACTTGTGAGTCAATGAAGCTGCTGCTAGTACAACTAGTTAAGTATAAAATCTGTTTATATTTTGAGGTATATATATATTGAAAACAAATTATAATTACTAAATTATGTTTATGTATTGAGAACAAAATCCAAAAAATAACTAAGTTCTCACTATAACCATATATAAAAATTAAAACGTTTTCTAGCAGTAGGTAAGACTCTTCATTTAGCATGATAAAAAAATATTTTTATCATTCCAAATCCATCGGCCATTATTCATAGAAATATTTTCGTCTTATTAATATCAAGATTGTTTAAGCATCAAACACGCCGGTGTCTAAATTATTCAAGCCGACCGCAGTTTATCGCTCGCCTATCTGCCTCACCCCCTTTGATCAAGGCGTTCGACCGTGACGAACCAACGCCCGGACCAATATTTTAAAACACGTTTTGTCATTCTATCTTTTTCTGATTTTATAAAGAAGGTAAAAGACAAAATTAAAGTAGATCACCCGTCTCTGTCCATTGCTATGCAAACGAAAGGGACGATGAAACAAATAAAACTGGTTTACATTAGAATATTCAATGTTACACAGCTATTGTTATGTGGGTGAATATTTTTGTACAGGAATTGTTAGCAGGTTTTTAAGGAACTAAAGGGAACGTATTTTAATAAGGGATAAAGGCAAATGTTAAGAAAATATTGACTCTAACAAAGAATGAGTGGAAGTACGATCAAGTTTTTGATATACATATTTTTAGCTTTCTGCTACTTTTATATTTTGAATGGAAGAATATCAAAAAATCATTTTTAGCTAAAATCGTTTGACTTATAATTTATATCTAAGCTAGGTCAATAAGGAACAACTTTATGTTATATTTTTTTATATGTTGGGACATTTACACACAGCACTATCTAGTTCCACGGTAGGGTACGAGCCTTGTGTTATGGATACTAGATGGTTGATATACTACACATATATAAGTTTAAATACATACATATTATAAATATAAACACCCATGACTGGAGTACAAACATTCGTGCTCAATAAATGTATGCCCCCAGCGGGACTCGAACCCGCGACCGCTGGCGCAGAAAGTAGGATCACTACCAACTGAGCCAAACGTGTCGTCAAAATAATATTTAATTTGGTTAAATTATTATTGTTCTCTAATACAAAGTCTACGCTGTTAAACAAAATATACAATTTCTATATAAATACAATTACAATTTCTTACTGAACGTCATGAGTCTACCACCAGTTCGGAAAGAAGGAGCCTCTGACCTGAGAAGAACTGGCGAAAGAAACTCAGTGGGACAAATTTACTACCTATAGGTATCTAGGTTATAGATAAATGTACTTAATAATATTCTTAAGTCTAAAAAATCTAGAATATTAATCACTAAATATATATACGAAATGACTAATGTTCGTGAAAATCAAAAAACCCCAAATCGTTACTTTCTAATTAAAATATGCACCAAAATGACCGATATTCATACTTCAAGCATCCCTTTGAAGACTCACTGGACACCAAAGACACCGGCACGGAACAGTCAAGGGCCCTCACACATTGAGAGAGCCAGTTTGTTCCGAAAATATTTTATACTTTTGCATAGGGATCAAAAGACGAATGTGAAAAGGCTCTCCACGCCACTCGTGCAGTTTAGCTTTGAAACCATTGAATAAGCGTCATTGAACTGCTTGTGAGTTCTAATTCTAGTTTTATTTATAATTTGTTGGCGAAATGGACTTAAACGTTTATTTTAATAGGTGAATGTTATTGGACTGCTGTTATGAATGCGGTAAGTCATATATAATTAATAATTATGTATCTTATATGTATGTTTCTATTCCTTTATGCTGAAATAGCTGGGCTGATTTAGATAAAATTTGGTGCACAGATAGATTATGGCTTAGAGTAATACATTAGGTACAATTCAGTACAGCATCTTGTAATAGGAAAGAGGGGATACTAGTCGTACAAGAAACTTATCGGCGGTTTTGAAATTAATTGACATAAGTGAATGTATTAAATTTAAAATGCATGTAGTACATTTAATTAATAAAAAATGATAGCATTTGCTATAAAAATACATATACTCGTAACATGAAGTTTTTTTCTATAAAATATATGATATTGATACATGTGGTCTTACTGTAACCAATTTACCGATAGACCGGTAGTTACTTTCATACTATTTTGACACATTAAAAGTTACAACCTGTCAAAATCGTATGAAAGTATCTACCGGTCTATCGGTAGATAGGTTATAGAAACTGGCAGTTAGACACTTCGATATTCATTTATAATGATTATTTTAGAACTTCAATTATTTATAAGTATATTTAACTTAACTTCTTGTACAATATTATAAATGAAACTATCTTTTCAGATTTTTCGGATTTTGTGAAGGATTTTTTTGATTTTTGGTTCTCGACGTTTCGAATGCTTTTGGTCACGGGAGAGACTGATAAATCCGCGACAAAATCCGAAAAGATAGTTTCATTTGTAATGTCAAATATTCACGTAAACCTAAGAAAGAATTATTCTTGTACAATTTTATAATTAATAGCATTTTACATATATTTGTGTAAATAAAATCATCAATCACATGTCATAAACAAACACCACCATGTGTCAGGTCAAAGAAGTCACCACGTCCATCTGTTTACGTAATTTGATTACGATTTGTTACACCATTAGAGCATATTTCCATGTATTTAAAATATTACAAAACGTTCCTCATACACATTTTCTAATACATACTTTACTATATTATTTAGGTAATAGTAAATTAAATGTAGGGTTCATTAAAATAGATTGGAAGTCTTCATTTGTTCGTAAGTATTAAAATTTTTTTATTTTAAATTATCCCTTAAGTAAATAACGGGAGATGAAAGTTTGTATCGGTAATCATTCATCAAATAAGGGATGTAAAACTCATCATATTATATATACCTAGTCTATCCATTTTATATTAAACGTCAAAACGTACCAAGTCAATTTTAGTCAACTATGGCCAGAAGACCTCATAGCTCAAAAAAACTACAAGTTATTAGCCAATTCTTAAAGCCTAACACTAAATTATCCATAGTATCTAAAGGTAAATCTTAAGAATAATTATTTAAAAAAAATTCTAACGTCAAATCTGTTATAAAAACCTTTTAAAACCGATTATGTCTCAAAGAAAAAATGTTCCTACCACATTTATTATAACAAATATCGATTAAAAGTGAATTATCAAATCTCCATCATCTGGAACAGTTAACAATGTAATCTATTCACATATTTTGAATACCAACTGGTGCCTTGCTGTCTGGAAGTCTCAGACGTCCCGGCACCTACCTGCTATCCACCACTTAACCCATGTATGAAAGAACCGACGTTATCCTTAAAACGAAATAGTAAGAGCCTTCGCACACTATAGACTTACTTCGAGCAAAGTTTTAATAAATTTATTTCCATCAAAATTATGTACAGCAGAAAACAAAAATAACAATGTACATATTAAAAGGTATCCAAAAAAAATAATTCACATTACTCCAAATATTTTTAGTATTAAAGTCTTAAACAATTTTTATTCCTAGAAGACAACTATGTCTAATTTATTTTTATATCTAAAAGATATAGTAAAAAAATAAATTTAATTTATGTGATTGTATATACCTACATGAATCCTGTGCGATAGGTCTACAGTGTGCGGTTTGTAAAGCCGTTCAATCTGTTTGTTCTGGCCGCCCGCGCTGACCCGCGTCATTATGGAGTGCTATCCTCCATAAGGTTTTACATTTTTTCTTTTTATGTTTATGGAATGATATTTTTTGAATATCGAGTATTAACTGATACAGTGTAGGAGTAAATCTTAGATGAAGCTTTTAAGTTAAAAGTATTTAAGTGGGGCAATATTAAATAGATATTTAATTTAAATTGATTAATTTAAAATATTAAAATAATGTTAAATTTTAAAATAAAAATTATATCTTTACGTGTTTTTTTATTTAAACACAGGGAATTTTGTGTTTTGAGAAGTAAGACGAAATTACAGGTTCCATTTCCGCGTTGAATTATTAGTCGTTGTATAAGAAAAATTGAAAGAAAAAATGATTAAATAACAAATTTTCTTAGTAGAATATACAGTCAATGTGTATTCTAAAAAATAATACATATATATATACACAATTAATCTTATATTTTGTTCTCACTACACTCACCTGCGTCGCAAGATCGGGCTCCTTTATTTAAGGTTTTATTAAGTAGTGGGTCGGAGGCGGTTTTTATTCCTTGCTCCCTTACGTGGGAACATGTATAGTGACTTTACAATTTTGTATCATATTTATTCAATACATATCTGGGTGCTTGGACGGTCAAGTTTATTATAAATGATATACAGAACGAGTTTAGAAACGGAAATATAGTACTGTAATGATGTCCATTGTAAAATAGACAGCTTAGACTGTGTATGAAAAAATTATATTATTAATTATGCTGTTAAATCTATACTGAAAAATATAATTGAAGTGTATGTTTATGACATTAACATTACATCTTATTCCTATAAGAATACTCGATTATTAACAGTCTTGTCTGTCGATCTGCTTGTTTGTTCTAATCTCTGAAACGGGATTTTGAAGGGATTTTCACTGGCATATAGCTGATGTGATAAGAGTTACTTAGATTATTTTAAATGTACAATAATAATTAGGTTTTCGCTCTAAAAATTAAAATGTATCGACGTACGGACCGCTAGTCTTAGATTTACCTAGATTTTGAACTTAAAGCTTAAAAATTCATTGTTACGTAGCTCTATAAAGTGTCTGTAAAGAGCAAACAAAAATAATAATACCTAATTACAAAAATATCCCAAATCATTTATTATAATATGTATCTTTAAATTCCCTTCTTTTACACCTTTAAACTGATATTCATTATTTTACTTTTTATTTTTTAATTTGCGATAATCAAAATTTTCATGATTAATGATTAATATAAATGTTAATTTATACTATGGATCGTAATATAAACAAGTCTTATTGACATTTGTGGAAACCGATTAATTAGGTTGCTCTGACGTATACACATAACTGTTTATATTTTGAAATATACGGATTTGATATAAATAATGGCTTAAAAATTTAATATAAATAATTATATTATTTTTAAGTTCAGTAATAAAAAGTAAACATTTTGGTAATTTAAAATTTGCCACTATTATTTAATACAAGCACTACCAGCGGCTTTGCCTGCGTCTAAACTTCCGATTGCTACCAAACTTTACGGGATCACTGGCTTACCGCTAAACTAAAATTTGCTTAAAAAATCCATCAAAAGTGCGTCAACTATTATAGAGAATATAGATTTGATAGATTTTTGGGACAGTATTTTATAAGGCAATTTGAATCTCCCATAACGTCTCTCTATAATATGTTTAAGCAGCTTTCAATTTGTACAATATTAAAATGATCGTTGAAATAAACGTTTAACAGATATTTATGACGGATGTGATTAAGAACTAGGGGTAATAAACATCGACTCGCGACTTATTCAAACTCTATATAATCCAATTGTTTAATGCGATACAATAACATTCACAGGGGTTCAAAGAATGAGCTAGCAAACAGACCTGTCTTATGATTTATCTAGCTGGACTTAACTGGGCTAAGTAGGGTTACCACACACGAAACATTTAAACAAAAAATGTTGCACAGAAATTATGTGAAAAAAAAATATTTAGAGTCTTTAAGAATACGAATGTGAATGAAAACACACAAAGAAACATATTTTCAGATTTTTATACAAGATGTATAGTTTTATTTTAATATTTACCAAATTACACTTAATATGAAAAATATAAAGGACGTGACAATTAGTACATATTAACTCTATGTTTTCACTTAAAACGCACTGAAAGACACAGTGTGTTTTAAGCTCATTCAGATACTACAAATAGAACACAATTTTTAAACCGGAAATACATCAATGATAAAAAAGCTTAATAAAAAGTAATAATTTCCAACAGTATGTCAACCCTAGTGTCCGAGCCCCTCATCACCTGCTAAATTACCGTTAATCTCTACTGACCACAGTTCCCATAAAAGCAAATTTAAAACGCGGCCTATAAATAAAGTTTTATTTATTATTATCACATTGTATGAAGCAATTTAATTAGGCACGGTTTGTGTCCCCTTTCTTATTCTTTGCCGGCGTACTTTTATACGATACTGCAATCAAACTTGACTTGTCAAAATACTAACATAAAATGAATATTTATATTATTTCGAATATTTTTGTTATAGATGTAATAAATAAATAATAGCAAGTACTTATTAAAATATTACTGTACATATTAACCCTATTAAAATGGCTGATTGATTGAGGTTTCTTAAATATTACAAATTTCATTTATACTACTTCAACTTACTAGAATCAATAGTGGTTCCTTACACAAAAAATTAAAACATTCAAGTTACAATAAATACAGTGTTATGTGAATCTCAAGATATGTGTCATCTAGGCTGTATCTTTATATATATAATTCTTCTGTGAGTGTGTATGTCACTGAACTCCTCCTAAACGGCTGGACCGATTTTGATGAAATGTTTTGTGTGTGTTCGAGTGTATTCGAGAATGGTTTAGATTCACAATTCGGTCCACTAGATAATGTATTTTTTATATTATTTAGTTATTTATACATTTGCACAATAAATGACATATTCAATTATAAATAAGTCGTTGCTAGGCAACGCTGTTTTGCGCATGCATACTTAAACATTTCACCGGGAGCAAAAGTTTATAAAAATTTTCTATATGTACAGGACAACGTCTGTAGGGTCCGCTAGTATAGACATAAAAATTCAATAACTCTTTTGAACCCATCAACCCGTCTAGGACTTAAAATCTGCAGTCAAGTAGCCACTAAATAAACGAGGAAGTCTCTTTCAAAGATTTAGTTTATTAAGAAGGACAAGTAATAAAAGCACTCATATTTGATTAGTTATAAATTAAATCTATGTCGTATATATAAAATTTGAATATAAAATGTTTATTGCGCTAACTTAAAATTTTAAAATATTAACTTTAACTAAAACTTTTTAACTATACAAATACCAAATATTATAATATTAATGTTTTACGAAGTTCAGAGAAACTCAGTTAGTTTTTATGATTTCAATTTAACTAAATATTTAACTGTAAAATTCACATTTCTGTATTTAAAACGACAATAGAATAAGACGTTAAGGATCTTGAGGATTTACTGACAAACTATTAAATGGGTATCAACTTCTGCAAAGAGCAACATTGTAACTCAGTATAGAGATAAGTTAAAATTAGAAATTAATTTTCGCATATTATACTTAACGTCCAAATTCCAAATTATTACCAAACTAAGTTACAATGTTGTGCCTTGCATCTGTCAATTTTATTATTGAAACTGCTAAAAATGGTAAAGGAAAAGGCACATAATATATGTATCATTTGATATCGTTTGACAATTTTTGTGCTTTAAAATATTTTATAACTCAATTAGGCTTGACTTTTAAATCGCTGATATGTGTCAAAATGATTTGTCAAGCAATTTGTCATTGCTGTTAAATTTTGATAACACTTTTTATATCTTATAATGAAATATGCGTCTAATTACTTCGATTTTCCTTAAAAATACTCGAATTTGTCACATTTTAAAAAGTTGCTTTAGTTAGTTAAACTGGATCGAGTATTCATTGGATTATTGGTTCTTTTGTTTATCATGAAACTTTGGAAGTACTAACCACTAAAAATAGTATTATGTTTTATATTTAAAAAAAACGTATTTTTTTAAAATCTAGCGCGTGACTACTACTTGCTTAAGTTTTGTAAATTTCATTATTTTCATTGATGCGTAAATATTCTTTTTTTAATATTTGAAATATAAATAAATTTATAAATATTGTAATAAATATTATTTCTTTCAAACAAATTTCGAATCATTATTCTCTATATACTCGTTATTACCTAAACATTTATAGGTTCTTAACATGTGTTTACTGTATCTTTAGTGTATAAACTCATTAGTATTATTGGCATGAAAAACAACGGGATAGTCCCCTTTCTACAAAGCCCAATATTGCATCGGTGACACTCTGATGAAGATGACGAGGAAGTGTTAGATGAAGAATGCTGGACTAGAAGATTGATGTAACCCTCTTTGCTAGTAGTCCCCATAATATGACTTGTAGACGTATTATTTCTATTGTCACTGCTTTGTGAAGCCAGACAATCTACGCTACCTACTAATGTAATGCTCATATAAACTAAAGGAAAAAGCCTTGAACAATGATTTAGTAAAGTAGAGTGACATTTTTGCGAATTATGCGTAATCGGTTAAGATTGATATTAACTAATCTTGAGAACATAATATTGTAATATATTATTTACCGTTTAATCAAACATAATCGTTTAAAAGATTAAGTTCAAGCATTTCTAAATGAAAAGCAATAGTAATAAGTCTTTTGACAATATCTTCCACGCAATTTGTTATAATGTTGACGTGCGTTACGCCCACTTTCCCCTAATATTAGCTCAAATCTTATCCATTAAGGGCAATAAAAATCACCCTTTGACTCTATTTTCTCTCTTTGTCTAAACAATAAAATCTAAAAGGGACAACAAATAACCCTATGAGATAAATAAAGTTGTAACGCTTATTGCAAATTTATTCAATGCGCTGCCGACGTTTTTGTTGCAATATGCTATTACGTAAGAATTATATTAAATATTTTATTTTGACCGACCTTGTAAAACAGCGATGTACTTAATTCAAATAGATTTTCTGAACGAACAAGTCTGTGGTAGAATAACATCTTCCTACCCGGTGAAACACGCTAGCCAGTGGTAACGTGCTCGCTTGCTTAAATCTAAGCCAAATAATTATAACGAGATTTGTTCTGCCTCTACGTACATACGTATGTTTATAGGTACGTCTTAATATTAAAAAAAAGCTTTTGCTGTTATGATCTGTATTTCTCTAGGAAGAATTTTAAAAATGATTAGTGGTCATATACATATTATATTTGTAAGTAAGACAAATGTATGGCATATACGATATAGTGGCTAGCATGTACGGTCATACATCGAGAGGTCCTGGGTCGTGCCTAATTTAGTTATACTTTCTGTTTAGTAATCCTCAGAAACATCCTGGAGTTGGGAAGTTGGCGGTGAGTTACCCCCGTGCCTCGGAGAGCACGTAGAGCCACTCTCATTGGTCGTGCCGAGCAGTCGTCCCACCGGAATATGAGAGTGATAAGGAATAGAGAGAGAATTTGTCAGCGCATACACTTGTACACTATAATATCTCTTGCGCAGATGGCTAGTCTTAATGAGATTGGCCGCTGTGGCCGTAATCGGTCGGGAGGTCATCACATCATTTCTATTAAAATAACCTCAAGACCGACGTCTAACTTTAACACATTAGTAGATATTCAAAATTTTATATTTTAAAAACACATTATCATTTACTAATGTTTAAATCTAAGATAACGTTGTGTTCACTAATTTATATTTTATAATATCAAACTAATAAAACATTTATAACGCTTCTGTTTCTTGTGTCAGGGTCATATCTAATTAGTCAAATATCAATATGTAAATCTCAAAATTTATTAGAATTCGAAATTTTATACATTTATTCGATATTCAAAACACGCAAGCAAGCGAAAGCTGAATATAAATGTATTTAGTTAAATCTATAGGTAGGTATATCAAAATACTAGTGACTTACCCTTGATCCGCTTGGGTTTGTCCTCCGTCCCGAATACATTAAAGTAGTTAATGAAGGTTTCTCAGATATTAGATATACAGACAGACTGACAAAAATTCTAAAAACGTTAGATTCGGCCTCTTTATCGATAATAATGACTGTTTCAATAAGATTTTCCAAAATGACAAGTTTTGGCTCAGTTAGAATTTTATTTTTAATGAATAAAAAAAATTACATATATTTATAAAGAGTGGTAAATTATTTTTAAATATATGTCAAAAATACAGGTCTTTAAATTCGCCGCTGGTTAAAAATAAGTATTAACATATTTCTATGTAGACACTAGCAGTTCCCGCTGTTCTGCCTGCTTTCTAATCACTACTAAAAATAAGGATAAAAAATAGCCTACTACGACCTTTTTTTAGACTAACTAAATAAACACAAAAATTTTATAAAAATCAGTCAAGCCGTTTCGGAGGAGTTCGATAACAAACACTGTGTCACGAGAGTCTTATATATTAGATTAGATATATTTATTGCTAAAACAGATTTTACATATTTAATTTTAAATGTTATTCAAACTTATGTTATTCAAACTCACTAATCAACGTTTTGTGTGCAAATACCATTCGTATTGAAATAAATGTAATAATTTATGAGCTAGTTTAATCTCTTATAATCGACAGTTGAAAATTAATTTATTCTATTATAACCATTATATAGAAATTTGTGTAACTACTTTAAGTCCTTAACGCAAAATATTTGCTTATCGTTTTTCATTTTACTGATTCCAGTTACGACGGCCAATCTCTTTGAGACTAGCTATCTGCACAGGATATATTAATTATAGTGCAAAAGTGGACACAAATGCACTCTCTATTTCTGTCACTCTCATTCCCACCGGAGTATCAGAGCACCACGGGGTACGAGAACTTGACACGACACCAGTAAAAGTTAGGAAAGACCGTGATCTTCAAGACATCTCAACTATGGGCTGTTACTGAGTCTCACTTAACTCAGGACCGTAACCCAGGACTTTTGGATTTGCAGACATATATGCCACTATAGATCCGAGGCAGTAGTTTTTCATTAGAAAAGAATGAAATATTTTTTAACATTTAATGTACCTACTCTTTGCCTCTGTGAGACAAATTTAAGAAACCTTCATCTGAGAGAACCTAAAAAGTCTTCGAAAGACATATGAAGTCTGTCAACTAGCACTTGGCTAGCGAGGCTAGCGAAAGCTATAGGTAAAACTAATGGTCAAAATTTGTAATCTATGCTTTAATTATTTGACTGACTTCAGATAGACATTTGTAGCTTAAATAGCCGAAATTTAGTCGAAAATCTACACAAAATAGTAATGAATAGCAAACAAGCTAGCCAAAGAAGTACAGCTAATAATGCCAACACTACATTGATCTATCATTTTTGGCACATTCACGTCCAAACCCTATAACAATCGTGAAATTAACGACAAATAACCATTGTGCCGATAGTCTGAAGACAGTTTTAGAAAAAAGGTTCGATCTCTAATGAACAATGGAACCCCAATCGAACCGATATTAAATTTAAAACCCTTTTAAATACAATTGTATGATATTTATTGCATTTTTTGCAATTCGCATGTAATGCTCTAGATGTGTGGACAATGAGGGAAAAAATAATTTTTAAGGGTACGATGGGTAACTTGAGGTCATACTCACACCCCTGTACTTCCTGTTTCTAATGTTTAGGGATGTCAAAAATCAAAATTTTAATGTTAAGCCAAAATAACTTTATTTTGTCTTAATTAAAATTTATCATTGCTAACAATAATATTTTTGTTATGCTAATAGGAACATCTTTTGCTAGTTATTAAAACTTGGTATAGATACTAACCTTAAATAAAATATAACTATAAGAGAAAAATGGGTGAGTTTATTTTATTTTATTTGTAACTAAAAAATATTATTTTTAAGATTAAATTAAGAACAAAAAAGGAGAAAGTGACAAATATGCCAGAATACAGAAGCAATAATAGAAATTTTGGCAACCCTACACATTACGCGTAAAATCCTAAGATCAGCGTGACAGGTCGCTTGGCGTCACGTTCCGTGAGAAACATCTGTGCAGCTGATAGCGATGACAGATCACTGTGAAATAATAACGATTGTATTGGCTATAGTTACGATTGGCAAACACAAATGAATATAGGTTAGATAGGGAAATCTATCTTTCCTAAATCTAGAGTAAATGTAATATTATACTTAATTTCAAATTTTTAATTCTACCTACTGCTTCGTTAGTTTTGTAGCCTGTATCGATGACTGCAAATGACAATCTAAGTTCGAATCCTGGGTTAGTTCATAGAGTTTTTAGAGAATCGAGAATAGTTGCTGCTCTTGCTTTGCTCTGAATTAATAAAGTTACTACTGTATAGTTGAATATTATCCGCTTCAAAAATTTAAAGTTAAAAAATATATAGTAAATTTTACACGCTTTGTTAATAGGTTTTCATCTTTTTTTTTTGGTTTGAATAGGAAAAACGTTAAAAATAAAATCTTTTTTTCACGTAGAATTTCGCGGATTTATTTAGACTTTTGGTCCCCGACGTTCGAATAAGGATTCGAAACGTCAGACAAAGAACCAAAATAAAAAATTCATTCATTTATTCATCAACCATTCGTTCATTTTAATTTTCTGAATAACATATCATTTCCTCCATTTGTTCTGAAAATTAACGCCACCAACTGCTCACTTCACCTTAGAAAGAGTCTATAACCAAGAATCGATCAATAGCAAGCAGTTACTAGACTTTTAGAAATAAATACAATAAAAGCGGCATCTTTAGGCAAAAGATAGTGGTAAATATTAACAAAATAGTAGCAGAAAACGTTCAAAGGAAGCACACGCCTGGACTTAGTACTATTATGTGTGAAGCACAATCAACTACTTCCGACTTAATCTAATACAAATCCTTCAAATTCACCTTTACTTATTCGAAAGATTGTACAATCAAGTCTAAGCCTTATTCCAATTAATTAAGATTGAAGATCGATTGATAATAATAATATTTACATGTCCGTTTTATGAGTGGTTACTGTTGATAATGTGTTGAAATTCAAACTGTTCATCAGTATTACTTCTCATCATTTTTTTTATATATAGATATAATATAAGTATTCTGAAAGTCAAAACTTATTTAATATTTGCGCCAGCGGTCGCGGGTTCGAGTCCCGCTGGGGGCATTCGTTTGATAAACTCGAATGTTTGTACTCCAATCATGGATGTTTATATTTATAATATGTATGTATTTAAACCTATATATGTAGTATATCAACTATCTGGTATCTGTTACACAAGCTTCGTAGCTTCCTGGAACTGGATGGCGCTGTGTGTAATAATGTCCCAACATATTTATTTATTTGCCCCAACATATATTAGAAGTTTTGTCCGTCTGTCTGGTACTGCGTCACGAGAAAATCACAGAGTAATTTTGATGAAATTCGGTATGATGACACCTGGATACCCGGGTATATGAGGAAAAATATCTAGTGTCTGAGTAAAAATCTGTTAATCCGGTTTTTAACAATCAATAATATGTCTAAGCTAGTATAACAGCTTTGGCTCTTTTAAGCTACCTTTAAAACCAACCTGTATATAGAAAAATAAATATCATATTAAAATGTATATTATATACTTATTTTAAATAATAATTCATTCAAAACCTTAGTACAAAATGTTGGAGAACGTAAAATTAAACAATAAACTAGAGATGGGCTGTGGGAATTTGTAACAGTATGTCGATAATCCTCGATTGTTATTCATACATTCTATAACGAAACGTGTTTAATCGTTACTAAATAGTTCCGAAAAGTACTTTTTTTAGATCGTGTGTAACGTTTTCGATGTACAAAGGCTAACCGCACTCAGCCTTGTCTCAGAAAGCAAATCTGCATTTCGAATCTGATTATTATCTACTAATGCGACTTAAATACAACGAGTTTTTTCCACATCCGGTACAGACTGACCATTTAACCGACTTCCGGTCAATTTGTAACTCTATTGGGTTGAAATAAAGTTTACTATACATTGTGTTGTATGGTTAGCATTTAAGTTTATATATATTTGTGTTTATTGTCAAGTCAAAACCACTTAAACGGAAGAAAGTGTGATCCTAGCCGATGATACTATTCATTTTTTTTAATGAAGTACCTATAAGGTAGCCATGTGCTGGAGATTTAACAGTAAATGTTGAATAACAAAATTGCGTGAAAAGGACCCAAAGGGCTTAATTATTCGCGTGTTTACTTGTTGAGTGGAATTTCTTCATTATCAAGTGGCAGATGGGTCTTAAGCTTGTGAAAACTTAACGGTACATTATATTGAATTGAGCTTTAAAGAGCCAGATGCTTAAATTATATTTGTTATAGAGCTTTCTTTTTCCGTATCCTGTTGATTTCTTTATATAAATACCTATATCTCTTAATAAAATAATGTAAAAAAATATTTGTATTTTGTTTGTTTTAATTTTTTATATCATCATATAATATTTACCACTGTAGCGTACAAAAATGTACCTAATGTTTTGATTATATTATTCATTACTAAGTTTATTCAACGTCTCACCCATGTCATTATTGTAGAGACCATTACCTCTATGAAACTCTTTTCTACAATGAATTAAAATAATTATTAATAATTTTATTTTCTACTACTCTGTGGTACAAAGCATTGCAGTGTAGTTTAGGTTTTGAAAACCATAATAAATAATTTATTAAATCTAAACGTCAACCATAGGTAAACTTATTCCTTTACCTAAATACGTAGAAAACTTTCCAAGATCCGATGGGCTAACGTAAAGATGCCTGAAATATTCCGCAAAATTGTTTCGGATGTTTTGGAGTCCACAGGAAGCATACATAGGTACACCATTATATTTATATTTATATAGATATCAAGACCAGAGCTCACGTTATATTTATTATAAGGCTTCCATTTTGTAAATACACCAAAGTAATTATTTTCTTTTCAACCATTGCTTCACAACAAAACTTATCTATCATGTGACAAATTAAATTCTCCTAGATAATCGTAGCACTACACAGTTTTCCCATATAAAAAGCAATCTGTATTAGCTCATCGTTAAACATAAGCGAAATTAAATCTGCAGATCTCATCTCAGTTTTCTGGTTTAACACAGAACCCACTTAGTTCTGCCGGATTTAACACGCAGAATGGCTACCGACTTACCGGCTGATTCCTTGATAATATCATTGCACCTAAACAAATAAATATTCGCAAATAAACCACGATATATTTTGAATTGTAACACAATGCACTTAAATTCATTTTTGTTTGACAAAATGTAAAAAAAAGTAATAAGGTTTCATTATTTCCACCTTCACAGTGAGATTTGAATTGGGGATTGGTTAATTTATAAGAGACAGCGGGACGTGTACATAATTGTTTAAATTTTGAGAAATTTAGTATAAAAAATAAATAAAAATTGACCATTTAAATCCTATTTAAAATGAAGCTTCTAAACTTTTGAGTTTTTTAAAGCTTTATGCTTTTTTTAGTGTTAGTGTAAATTGTGAACCATTTCGGTTTCTTATTTTAAGGTCTACTAAGACACATTTTTTATCGAAAATCTACTAAATGACCTTAAATATGCTATCAAATATGTACATTACGATCTTTGTTGTTAATACCTAGTTTTTTTTCTTAATTTTTATTATAAAAAAAATCGCTATAATAAAATATTATCATACAATAAATAAAACGTTGTTAAATATTTTAGGAAACAAAAATAAGTTACAAATATTAAGCAAGCCGGGACAGCTTATTACTTGCACCAACAATTTCGCGAACTCAATCCGAAATCCCACAATCGGACACGTTAAATGATCAACCGAGATTAAGGGACGGATCTTACGCTCTATCGACGATCAAAAGGTATTTAATTCAGAGGGGGCACAATACGGATATGAATAAAATTGGTTGACGCAAAAACCCGCTTCGTTGTCTATTGACGTTGTTATTTAGTAATTGAATTAGCGATTCAGTCGTGTGTATAGTCTGTAGTATAGTGATGTGAAATGTTGTCAAAATGTTTTTTAATTACTTATGCCTGTGATTACATGATGTTATCATGTTAAAGTTTTAAATAAATACAATAGTTACCTAGAGTAGTTAACAATTTGTAGAAAAGTATTTATATTTATTTATTTTTTATATTTATACAAAACAGGGCAGGTAGGTACCCATCTATTTTCTATACGCTTTATAAAAAACTTGATATTTTCGCCAATTTTAAGACTCTTTTTCTTATTAATGGTGACTTTATAGTACCTACTTAATCTGTAAAAAAAACGTTCAATACATTCAAGTCTACGTAAATTTATTGAGAAAGAATATTATGTACAAATTTTTATAGGCAAAATTCCTACTTAAATTGAAAACATCCATTGAAATTAATCGATAAAACGACAAATAAGATAAAGAGCTCTCGATAGTGCAACAGATTATGCATCAATCGCACGCACACTTCATGACATGACCATTCGCATCGATAACTGATAGTACATCACTAGGGTGAGAAAAGTAAACATTCACTTAACTAGATGATGGCCAATTGGGATGGCGAAAAGAACTTGTAATAGGTACTTCATTTATTTACATATATTATTGTGCATTGAGTAAAATAACTTGTTGTCACATAGAATGGAGAAGCGCGATGAATATTGTAAATGTAATGAAAAAGCTTTTGGTAGT
Organism: Boloria selene; assembly: GCA_905231865.2. NCBI lineage: Eukaryota > Metazoa > Arthropoda > Insecta > Lepidoptera > Nymphalidae > Boloria > Boloria selene. Next base: position 1,719,345 of record HG993134.1, read on the forward strand.
TCACCGATAAGTGGCAGCAGCGGTCAGATCTCCAAAATGCAGAAAGCTGCAGATTTTATTATTGCGCTAAGTAAAAGTTTGTATTTTTAGAATTTAGTTTCGTACAAATCATAGATTAGAACTCAATGCTATAGTTAGAGGTAAAAGCATATCGATGAAAAGATATGATTATTTTTCTTTACTTACTCTAGGGTGATGGCATACATATAGCTCGCGCCAAACTTTGTGGCCGTCCCGAACTAGGCTCATTGCATTGCGCAGAACACAAAATCAGGTATTAGCGGGACGCACAAGAGCTTGGGGGCAGGGCCACACCCCGCGCGCCCGCACCGCTCACCCGCGACGCGCGCTGGCACCCACGCCTTAGTGTGAGTGCTACGTCCGTACACGAATCACGCACTTGTGAGCTCTGAGAGTACTGTAGCGTTCAAAATTCGTTCGATCGTTTCGTTAATTTGTTATTATAGTTTTTAGTTATTGTTACTTGTTGTTATTGTTACTCGTTGTTATTTGTTTATAAACATGCCTACCGGACGTTGTAATGTTTTACGACGCCAGGCTCGTAAAATGGTCTACGATGTAGATGACCTAACTGAAAAAATAATAATTCACGTGAGCGATAATGAATCAGATGAAGAAGATTTGGATATTTTTTGGGAAGAGAGTGATTCGGATGCGGAACCATCCACTAGTAAGGGAGATGTTTTTATGGAAGGTGTGGCCCCATTGTGAATATAGTTTTTATTTATATTAATGTTTTTTATTTACATTTATCCTATTATTACCTAACCTATATGTTTTACAAATAACACATACATTGTATATTAAATTAAATAAAATAACCTATGAAATAAACACGAACTTTATAATCAACAAATAAAAATAAATTGACATAATATAATAAGTATTAAAAATGTTAGAAAACGAAAATTGTTTGGTTGATTACGTATTGCCCACTCGACTGTACCATGCGCAAGTTCGGACTCGCGACTATACTCAAGGCGGTCACAAAGTTTGGCGCGGGCTGTACATGGCATGATGGCATGCATACATGACAGTAATTTTGATAGATTACAAATAATTTCTAGAAGAGGAAAATTATTTGAATTCCGAAGGCTTAATAAAATCATACAAAATATTTATTACTTAAATGACCATAAATAGCATTAAAATTCACTTTTTATAATAAATTTCATGCAATGTCACGACATGTAGTTACTTACATACTTTATTATAATAAACACATTATTTCTGTGAATTTATAGTGAAAAGTATACTAATTTGTCCGTCTTGTTCCTTTCCTTAATGGCTTCTTACATAAAATAATAAAAATACTAGAAAGTAAAAATTTAATGATTTTTTCCATATTAAGAAACATTTTGTTACTTCAGAAAATAATGGCTGAAATGATTAGAAAAAATATAATAATATCGATATTCCGTATCAAATGTATTGTAAAATTACTTATGAATATATTTAATAAGTTATGGTATAGATATTTAAATATCAATATATTAATACTAAAGTAGCTTTTAAGGAGGTTTCTTATTTTACATATATTTCACGCATTTCGATACAATATAAATTCAAGAATCGGTACAATTGAAGAAATAACGATTAATTTCACGTCACTAACTCACGCCCTTTCATACAATAGGGAAGCATCAAAAATATCGATTTCGTTTAAATCAAAAATATTTATTTGCATTTAAATACCGATGTAACGGATTTGTAGTACATAATGGAGTACAAAGCGTTACAAATTCTCAAATCGATTGGACAGATTACCATAACTTTTTACAATTGATTTTTTTTTGTAATTCGCAAACGTATGTAAATTTTACGATTTTTATTGGCGGCTTTGTAGCTGACAATGGCCTTACAATATGTCAAGGATACGTAATTTCAATTACAACTTAATATCAATTTCGCTTTTTGTCCTCTCACTTTATGACTAGTATTAGTAATATTTTCATTTTTTTATTTTGGTTCGGTAAACAAATTTTAAAATAAAAAAAATACCAAGATTTTCAGATTAAGTAACCCATAGGTATATTAAATAAAATTTTTATATTGTCTTTAACCAAACTGTTCTACAATGCTTTTCATTGAGAAAGTTAGTTATAAAATTGATTTTCATGTTTGCAAAAACTCTCATAAAGGTTACGGTACTGTTTTCTCACACAAATATTAAACGATTTTTTGACAGATGTAAAACATTTTTCGAAAAACCGTTAAAAAGGTCAAGTATTATTACAAAGGAATATCCAATTTTCACATCAATAGGTCACACAAATGGAACTAGATTAAAGAATAACATACGAGTATCGATCTTTCCCCTAGAATGGGGAAGTGCAATTGCTAACCGTCGAAGACACATTGAGAATCTTTAAGAAAATTAACATATGTCTATCATCCAAAATATGATCCAATAACCAAACAAAGAACATGCAAATAGGGAATTGATACGAAAAATTCAAAATCCCATAAAAGTCATTCATACATTCATTGAAATTTGAATGAAAAAATTGACTATATCACAAAGTACCGTAGGTTCGATAATTGAAATGTTAAATTTGACGCAAGGGCATTGGGTCGCGCCCTGATGTTTTCAAAATCACAATGCGGTCTACGCAAATTGCTTACAATTTTATTGGCAATAAAAAATATCTATTCATACATTTGTAACGCAGTAGCTACATGCGCCCTGATAATAGAAATTTAAATATAACTAAATGATTTTTGCATATGACTAGCCCATATTAGACGTTATACTTTGCAACATGTGTATAAGCAGGTATTTTATCGCTTCGCTACTGTAATTTAAATTCGATTGTAGAATTAACAGACCGTTACAAATTCTCTTGTTGAAAGTGTGAAAGAAATAAATAAATTAGCAAGTTTAAAATGGATACTTATTTCGGTTCATTTCTTTGATCTTTGATATCTTATTCTTTGAAAGTTACAAAGATATTATTGATGTTCCTAAGTATTTATTGATTTATTTTTATCCCATAACTAAGCATAGATATAATATGTACCAATATCATCCAGAAAACTATTTTTAAAACATTTTACAGTTTTGTATTATGGATATTTCATTACCTAACACTTTACAAAAATCTGAAAATTCATTTTTGTATGGGTATGAACATACGTCATACCTACATAATGTACTTAATCTGTATACATATTATACGATAACTACCTACAACACATAGAAGTGAGATAACTAAAACCAACCCATTTACGCCGATTCTCAATAACGTTATAAGTTTCCCCGCTAGAGCTTTAAGCTCCGTACAACATATATCAAATTCCTGTCGCTATTGAGGAAACGCAAATATTTAGATAGATAAGTTATCTTTTTAATTTTAATTTAGAATATGTTTACAAAACTTAATTATTACACTTTTTTAGTAAAAGTTACTTAGCTTACCAAGTTACATTCAATTGTAATAAGTTTCAAAGTTAAAAGTGAACGAACCTCGTCCTCGGTCAACGAGATGTATTGAACCTACGTTCACATAATTGCTATTGTAATCAATAATAAAGCTACGTTCATAACACCAAGTGGGTATAAATATAAATACCTATATACTTTTAATAGAAGAAAAGTGTCATACTTACATACAGTACCTACATAACTTTATGATTCTTTTAAATTTTCTTAAAACATAATAATATACAATATTGCAGCAACCCACTTCATAGTTAATAATAGATAACTTCTCCACGTGTATCGATTTTATATTTTTTTATAAATATACTTATCCTTAAGTAAGATTTCCTTTGTCATAGTAAGCACTTTTAAATGTAAAGTTTTATTTAGAAAGAGAGCTTTTAATAATATAGTTATTATTGCAAACAGGTTTTTTTTATTATCATTATTTACTATATAAAAATTAAAAAACTCAGGAAGTTTAAAATCTTATATTATTTTAATCTCTGTGCCAAAGTACTTTATTTCTAGATAACATATGTAAAACAGGGATCGAACCTGCGACTTGTGCAATGTGCATGGATGAATATATTCCATATATGTACATCCAAGTTACCTAATTGCAAAATATAAACAGTGTCAAATTCCAATAACACGTAAGCTCATGATTAAGCTTAATGTTATCGAAGCTAAGCATATTTTGATAGCACTTTTATAATGGTACAGCGACCATCACAATATTCAAGCAGAGCTAATAACAGAAATCATTATTTCAAAAGCAAGAAAAACAAAAAGCCAACCAACGCAGTGCAATTGTGTACGCTTAAATTATTTTGAATTTCGAACAGTTGGTCGTCTTCTGCATAATAACATCCGTAAGGCAATGGCAGTTGCTTGGCCAATGGGAAGGCTGGAATCGTTTTCGTGGGCGTCATTCTGACTTCTGATTGGCTGAGGCGATTTCGTTTATCATTCGATTTGTTAGCGCTCCGTCACCGCAGTCGTGTACGATTGTCGATTGTCGCCATTGTGCCTAGCGGCGTACGTAAGGCCGCACCGCGACGCGTTTAAATATGTTGTTTTGATTATTTAACAGTGTTTTCTTGATATTCGTGTTAAAAAAAACCAAGGTGGATCTAGATTTGCATCAACGTGCCAGCGGTCACTTGATAAGGTTAGTATTTTCACTATGGTTTCGGATGGATACAAAATATATTTGTATCCATCTAAAATGCAAATAAATCATTCTTCTTTTTTAAAAACCTCAATAAAATCCTAGATTTTTTTTATTTATCTGTAGCCTTGTAAAGTTTTCTTAAAATTATAGCTTAATCTTTAATTTAATATATAATAAGAAAAATGTAAGTAAGGTTAGGGTACAATCACGAAAAAACGTGTTAGGGTCTTTTATATTGTGCAGGAACATCATTAGGAACTATTAAGGGCAATCCAGAGTATATTATACACGTATTAAAGTGCTTTTAAAGCACCTAATGGTACATTTGGAAACATCCATAATAAAATAATTAACGCGAAAGTGAAGTTATTTTTTAATATGTATTATTAAAAATAGAGCTTAAAAGCCATTTTTATTATTAATTAATAAGAGGTGAGGTTAGTCTGATTTAATCTAATGCTTGTCACATTTACAGATAATAAATCTACAATTTTTTTAATATATAGTATAATAATTAGAAGGTACTAAGTAGGTAGGTATAGCTATATGTATGAATCAAAATCGTAACAGAAACTTATAAGTTTAAAGAGCTTTAGCTGCTTCATAAGTTTTCAAAATATGTCTCCCCACCAGTGTCTCCCTATCCCACTTCTGGGCACGGGCCTCTCTTTCATACTAGGGTGATCTTGCCATAGTCTACTCAGCTGGCCAAGAGCTTTTAGGGGTCCACACTTGTTTTTCGAACTTGTTAGGTTTTCTCAGACTTCCTCCTCACAATGTTTACCTTAACTATAAGAAAATGGCAATTGTAGTTATCATGTTAGAAATGATTCTTACGTGAAAACGTCAGAAGTGCGAGACTCGAGATATGAACCCGTTTCGCTCAATTACCAAGCGAGTGCTTTACCACTAGGCTACCACTGCTTACCTTTAGCTCTTTAACTAATTGTTATTCATCTTGTTATATTGTATCTTTTTGTTAATATCGTACTTATTCTGTGGTTTACTTACTCGTATCAAAATTCTTTTGGATGTTAGTTTTTTTGTAACGGTTAATTTATATGAAGTAAAAAAAGGATGTATGCGATTATAATCCTTTCTATTATATCTTAAGGCTTACCATTTATTTGACTGCAGGAGCAGTAACGTTACTTAAAAAGCTCTTCAAATCTGTTTGAATTGTTTCTTACTAGTAGGTACCTATTTATTAAATTCTTATAAGCTTTTAATTTATAATTTCATCCATATTGTATTATTAAATATTTTTCTGTGTACGAAACTTATAAAAGCTATCCTTTCGTTAAATATTCTTATTGGGATCCAGTTCAAGTCGGAAAAGTGCTGCACTATGTTAACTAAGAGATAAATTTTATTATAAATAATATTATACCTAATATTTACCTATAAGAATCTTGTAAAAGCCTTAAAAACATAGTTCCCTAGTCTGTAATCCAATTAGACTCTTAGGTCTATTTGAAAACAGATAGTTTTCTGAAATACACCAATCGGAAATCAAACCGGCGACCTAAGTAAGAAAGAAAACCTCCACTACCAGGTAAAGTGTAGAATAAAACATACAAAATAACCAAAAAGATAAAAACTTAATCAAAATTAGTTTTATACTACCAATTAGATTTTATATGTACTGAAGGCACAGTTGGTGTATTATGAGTGTAATAGCTACTATAAAGTTCCTTTTTTATTTTTACACGTTTACAACGTCGGTTAGGCTTTGAACTACCGACGGACCTAAGAATTTGGATTTCTAAATATATAACAAGTTTTGTGAGTTGAAATATCTTGACTGTAATAATATGACTTATAAATATACATAAATAAATACTAGTCAGTAAGTTTGTTGTTGTCCTTACGCTGTAACTGCTTAACAGATCAAAATAAAATTTAAAAAAACTTATAATAATTTGAATACAACATGAGTTTATAGGTAGTCCACCACGGTGGCTATTAGTGGCGGACTTCATGTCTTTCAAAATCTTGCTACTTGTAGATTTTCTCAGACAAAATCACTTATATTCTGGACTATCACTTCAGCTAATATTTTGTAAGCGGTTATTATTTATTAAAGTAATAAGCAAAGATAAAACAGTACCTATCTATTTCTCCTCTGTTTGTGGAAATATTTAACCGACTTCAAATAAGGAGGAGATTATACGTTCCACTGTATATATTATGTATGTTTACTAATTTCTTCGCTAGTGTTAGGCGATATCAAAAGTTTTTCTTTTGTTCGAGGTTATACTTTCAAGGTAGTCTCATTGTCACCAAATCAAGATCCGATGATGGTATGCCAGGGAAATCGAGAGCAACTCTCGAATTTTATAAGAACTAAGAAGAAAAAAGACTACAAAAAAGTACCCGCGTTGTCATTAACTTCAAGAGACTAAGCCATAGTGACCCTCAGAACTACTAAATAATTAGCATACTGCCAAAATTATTGTATTTCTTAAGACTTTACGTATAGGAAAGTCAGATACTTATCTACTAATTTTAATAAAACTTAGACCCTTGTTTTATACTTTTTAATATGTTAACGTCAACTTATGAAATATATGTGAGTAATTAATTAGACATTATTTATTAGGTACAATTAAAATATTTTCTGTTCACTAGGAATTAAAATAATGTAATAATAGCTATCGATTGCGCCTTTGCCTGCGTTTCCTATTAAAAAAATATTTTCTCTGTGTGTGTGTATGGGTGTGATAGGAAGGTATAGCCCATCGATAAAAAAATCGATAAGCTATCGATTTTCATAATCAAAGGTAGTCTTTATATTAGGTATATAAGAAACTACCTTTGAATTTGAGAAAATGTTCCACCATCCCTACTTCTCTACTAATATTATATGTGTGAATGTAAGTTTGGTTGTTACGCTTTCACGCGAAAACTACTCAACCGATCATCATGAAACTTTGTACACATATTCTTGGAGGTATTAGAAGTAACATAGGATACCTACTTTTAATAAAAAAAAATTTTTTCGATAAATTGTTTGTATTGACAATGGATTCTGAAATAGCTAGAGTAATTTTGAAGAAACTTTTAGGCATCTTACAGATGAACCCAATGAGGTTGATTAGCAATTAAAAAAAAAGAACGCAGGCGAAGCCGCGGGTAAAGCTAGTGTTATATAGTTAGGTAAGTGTGGGATTTAAAACTGGTGGTACCTACGTGGGATTTTTAAAAACAAATATTTCTTTCTACCTCAAAGATTAAACATGACCTCGAGTTTGTATCGTGTTATGTTATCTGTAAACTATTGTAAATATTTAGTTATATCCGACTACAATTTTGTTGAAGTAGTTACATACTACATGATTGATCTGGGCAACGTTTGGTTTAGGTAGATTAGCCTGTACAATTTTATAGATATTTTTTGTCTGGGATTCTTATTAGAGGGGTAGGTAATTCCTACAAAGGGAGTGTGGGGGATTCATCTACTTGATATCTCGGCCTTATGTTATCCGATTTGGATGGTTCTTTTTTTATTCAAAAGTTAACTTTGAGTTATAAAAAAATAATCAAAAAGCTAATTATAGATATAATTTATAAGATAAAACCTAAGTATTATCAAATATATAGATTTATTTTACCTTTTGCGGTCTTATAATTAGTATGTTACTGGGCAATCGACGTGAGATGTTGATTGTTGAAGCTTTCGTGTTAAAAGTCTCCTCAGTACTTACCGGCAGTAAACAGACATGCGTTTGCGATGCCAATTAACAAGAATTACTATTTAACTTACGCATTGATGTAACTCAAAAGGCAGTGGTAGTCCAGCGGTAACGCGCTCGCTTGTATAACAGAGTGATGTGATGTGACGCATCTCTGATATCATGGGCGAATCATTTCTATCATGATTACCACTTGCCTTACGGTGAATAAAAACACCGTGAGAAAACCTGCATGTCTTGGAGAAACATAGCAAGTTTTCGAAAGACATGTGAAGTCCGCCAACTCGTACTAGGCCAGCGCGGTGGACTATGGCCTGATCCCCCTCGTACTGAGGAATGCCCGTGCCCAGCAGTGGGACGATAAAAAAGGGCTGAAGTAAGTAAGATTGATGTAGCTCATATTGGTATGTTATATTGTAACTGTCTATTTGGTATTACATAGAACTTGTTAATATTATATAAAGTATTTTAAATATTTTTATAGTAGGTTTAAGGAGGATATGAAAAACATTAGGCAATGAATTAGACTTTTATTAGCACTAAGACCTAAGGATAATATAGCAAAATAAATTTATAGCTCATGCTTATTATTTATCACTTGTCTTGCGGTGAAGTTAAACATTGTATCTAAATCTGCTTGTCTCTGTGAAAATCTAACAAGTTTTAGAAAAACATGTGAAGTCCGCCAACCCACACTTAGCCAGCGTGGTGGATAATGGCCTGATTTACCCTATAATAATGGAAGGCCCGTGCCGAGCAGTGGGACGTTAGAAAGGGCTGAAAATTTATTTTTTTAGAAGTGTTTTGAATATGTTTACTCGTACAAGAAAGTATTAAGATCAAGCTTAAATAAATAAATAAAATAAATATGTTGGGACATTTACACACAGCACTATCTAGTTCCACGATAAGGTACGAGCCTTGTGTTATGGATACTAGATGGTTGATATACTACACATATATATGTTTAAATACATACATATTATAAATATAAACATCCATGACTGGAGTACAAACATTCGTGCTCAACAAATGTATGCCCCCAGCGGGACTCAAACCCGCGACCGCTGGCGCAGAAAGCAGGGTCACTACCCACTGAGCTTAGATGAGAGTGTATCTTTATAGTTTTGAGATATAGCACGCTACATTTAATTGTTTATAACTTATTTATAGTATTGATATAATTAGTAAGAAACTTGTATTGCATCATATATACTAATGTTGTATATTATACCTACTATTAATATATTTCAACACCAAACCAAAAACAGAATCAATAGGCTCTAAATACTAGAATACATAACTACCTACCATATACAAAGAATCTTCAAATTACAAAGAAGGCCACAGAATTCTAAAAAGTTCAAAATTAGCAGATACTTTGTTAAGCCACATACCGCGGTGGAACACTGTTCATAAAGAAAACGATGATCTCCCTAACAGACTCAAATGAGTTATACCAATAGTGATAAAAAATTACCAATCTCATCCTCTGGTATTTCGAAGTTGTTAACAACTTAAACAAAGAAAAGTCGGCGTCGTCGCCTCTTAGTAACTACAGTAGCTTGTTTGGTCATAGAGACATGTATGGCCGTGTTTGGTTAAGCCAATTAAATGAAAATCTTTTCGGTTTTATTTCGAGGGATTGTAGTTCAATTTGTTCTTAATATGAGAAAGTAAAGTACATATTTAAAAGTATTAAGAACACACGTACTCGTATGTATAGTACTAAATTAACTTATGAATAAGTAATATGTATGTATGGAGATTTCTTTCATGTAGTTTTTTTTTTTTAAGTAATATGTGATATGACTTTCTTAGGGTTATGTTCTTTGAAACATGAACTACTTATGAAACATAAACTATATTATTAAGTTAATTAGCTAAAAAACTAGAAAGTATTAAGAGATGCAAATACCAGTAGGAATCATACCTCTGTTTTATTGAGAGCATTAAGACTATCACTATTGCTTGTCAATACTTGCTTCTCTAAGCTTAATTGTAAAAATCATGAAATGTTGCAAACAATTTAGAAATGACTTAAAATATCGATATTTTGTACTAAAACTCCTTGAGCTTTTAATAATTTACTTTATAGAACTAGTATTTATAATAATTATAATAAAATAAAAGCTTTTAAAGCTTTTCATAATTAAATTAATTGAAATACGACTTAAGTTAGTTCATATAAGTTATTACAAAATTGCCTACGAATGACCATCCTTAACTATTTATCTAAACTTGATCTTGCGTCACTCGCTGTTTGCGCAGGAGTTGACGGACTACTGTGAAATCGTTACGTGCATTATATCTTGTAGAACAATCTGTTGAAGCTTTGCGGACCTTTGACTGTATTTATCATGCCTTTGTTGATAGGGTTCCTTGGAACGATAGACCATATAATATTTAAATTTGAAGACTATTGACAATTGCTGTAAATTACTTTTGGTTGTTATTAGAGGAAATATTTTTTTCTTATTTTCACCACGTTGAGAATCATTCTGGTTCGGCTTAGATATTGGCTTAGAACAGTGATAGTACTAAAATTTTATAGTTATAACTTACGTGTCATTTCATCTGTAGGTATTTGCATTTTAAGTTTAGAAAACTCCTTGAGGTATAATATCATACGTTTTTAAAATCTAGTCGTTTACACAAAAGTGAAGGCTAATTGTAAGTAAAAACTAACAGCTATAACACGCCACAATTGTGTTTTAAACACAATCGTAAGCTTTTTTTAAAATTAAAGTTTAGATCACCTATTTGTTACAAATACTTCTATATTTTATATACCTACCTACTACAAATGTACAAGTAAATAAAATTTAAATCAAATACTTTGACTTTAAAAGAAAAATTACAAGATAAATACCATAAACAATACGTTATATCACAATTCACAACTATCTACGGAATCTACCATACCCATATTACCCACCATTCCATTTTCTAACAGGAGGCAGGTGACAAATATTGACATATTCGGTAAACAAACAGAACCTTTTTGACCCAAATACATTATTCCCAGAAAAGTAAGACGGGGAGTCGAAAAGGAAATACAACAAAACGCCCTTACATACCTTTAACGTATTACCGGATTTGTGTAATTTGATTGAACTTTAGAGATTAGCTTAAAACATTTAACTTTGTAGTGATCTTACTTACTGTGGCAGCGGTCGCAGGTTCGAATCTCGCTGATGGCCTTCATTTGTAAATTCTATAACAATCAATATTAATTTATGGATCTCTTAAACTAAATATTTTTTCCAAAAATTATGTTTGAAATACGATTATATTTACAATGGATAGGTATTGCTTTGAGGATAACTAACAGGCGAGCTTTTCTTCCAACGGGATTCGATCCTACGATCTAATTATAGTAAGAACACAATAGAAACAGACACTTCAATTTTATTTATCTATTTAGATTATAAGAATACTTTGTTTAGTTTATTTTCACAGCAACTGTTAAAATAACTAATCTTATAAATAGAAATTTTAGTCCCCCAATATTTGGATGTCAGAATTATAAAGCTATTGTGGTACATCTCTCAAGGGACCATACGGTTTCTCTACATTTTAGTTACGTGTAATTTATATTTTGTATAGTGTATGCTTGATTACGTCTAATTTTCTAAATGGTTTCCGTAACTCTATTAGTGGTACGCCAATTTGTTTGAAGTTGTGGTTTTGTAATTGGTAGTACGCTGAACTGAAATAAATTAGTTGTACTTGGCAAGCTAATAATGATCAATTACTGTACTGATGTTATGACGAGAGCTGCATAATATAATAGATATGTATTTGGCTATTGCTTCTATGTCGTAAGAAATTGCAGGTTTCATTCCCATTTTAGGTTCATATTTAAATTGATAGTACATTCTTTGCAACCTTAATATAACGAAAGGGTGAAGAGGAATTAAGGAAAACGGGAAGATGGGATTAGGTATTCTCAAGCGATTTTCGGCCTTAAGAGATAATCTAAAAAAAACGTTTCACAGAACTAAGTTTACATTTGTATACATCATCCCAAACCATTAATTGCAGAGGTAGTTCAGCGGTAACGCTTGGGGAACCGAGTGAAGCGGGTTCAAATCCGGGTCTCGCACGCATATAATGTGCGAATCCTTTCTCTCACCAACTTATCTTTTATCACCTTGCCTTACGATGAAGGAAAACATCTTTAGGAAACCTGCATGTCTGAGAGAACCTAGCCAGTTTTCGGCAGAAATGTGAAGTCCCCTACTTGGCCAGCTAAGTGTACTTTAGACTAATTGCCTTCGTATTAAAGGGAGGCACGAGCCCAGCAGTGGGACGTTAAAAGGGACTGAATACAAAAAATCCCAAAAGCATTTTCCTAATACCTGGAGTATTCAAAATCGTATATTTCTCTTCCTACTTTATTTGCTTTTTTCACTCAATTAACTTACACTTGACGAGTGAAAATCTTAGAAGTCGTTACTTATAGAGATTAGAGTAACAGGTAAGTCATTAAAAGGGGAATCGGGCCAATCAGAAACAAGAATGGCCCCCGTGTCATAAACAGCCAATTTGTAAAGAACCCTCTAATGCGTATGATATTAATATTTTCCACTTTTGTGATCACAGTAATTGTGCTGGATATTAAAAGTCGCGATTGTACGCACGTGTATTCTATAACAATGTAATTTAACAGGTTTAAAAAAGACATTTTGTATAAGTTTTTTGGTACATGTGTTGTAGCGCTTTTTAATAAGATAGGTAACTAGAATTAATGCTGTTTATAAGAGCTTTTCAAAAGCTACATTAAAAATTAAATTAAATGACAAAAAATATCATAAAATCAAATTTAAAGCATATTCTATCTTGACAGTTATAGTTCCTCTTATATATTAAAAATATTTGAAAAGTTAAATATACATACTTTTTACCGTCAATAAGAGGGTATAATTATCTTTTAAAATAAAATATCTATAACACTTAATTTTATTACAGTGCCGCTGGTGCGATGTGTGACAGGACTGGCTATGGGAGTACCATGGGTCACTTTCCCATGGGCCACATGTCAGCTATGGGAGCCATTGGCACTATGGGTGCTATATCCGCCATGAATGGCCAATCACACCAGAAAAAATCCCAAGAAGAACACATAAAACGGCCCATGAATGCTTTCATGGTATGGTCGAGGCTCCAAAGGCGGAAAATAGCGCAGGATAACCCAAAAATGCACAATTCGGAGATTTCCAAACGATTGGGTAAGTTATTTCGGCAACTATTATAATATTATTTTTCATTTAGATTTCCATGTGTTGACTTCATATATAAAACTAGCGAATCACCCTTGCTTAACAGCTATCATCATACCTCCCGAATACCTGTATAGTGGTTACATTGTGTTGTTTTCCCAAACAGACAGGAAGGAATGCAAAAATCTATAGATTCGTCCTCTGTACCCATAATAATGACAATTTCAATTACATAACTATGCGCAAATAATGTTAGTGTCATTGGCTATTGTTTACTGTTTAAAAACGTAAATAGAATATCTACCTAAAAAATATATGTCGTAAACGTATTTTTGTAAACACATTTATATGCAAAGTTGACACTGAATTTGACTGAAAATGTACTATAGCTTCTGTGTCGTGTTTCTGCTATTTCATTATTTAATTTTCGTTATTTATCACTTATTTCAACACTCATCCATTATGATATCATGCTGAAAGGCCAAATATATTTAACAATTTGAGTAAATAATTTGTTATCATTATCGAATTTCAATATACATAGTGATTATCTATTGACGAGCTAAAGAGAATATTCATAAATTGGTTTAATTTAACCTTACAATAGTGGTTTATACGTAGTTAATAAAGGCTTCATTTTGATTGCAAATTGATCATTCACATCTCACCTTTGTTCCCACTAGGCCTCGAGTATAACCCGCCGACAATAGTTATGTAAATTAAGGTTTGCCATCTGATATTTGTCTACCTAAATTAAATTAATCGAACCTGACACTTTCCCAAGGCTATTAACGTTTCAAACGAAAATAAACAAAGCCTATATTTAAAAAAAACTTGCAATCGTCACACTTAAATCTAATCTAAACCGTTCATGATCGCAGTTCGATAACTTATATAGTTGACCTTCACTACAAAATAATGGAACAGATGTAGAATCGACGAATGTCTTATAAAGTCGTGCTGAAAATACACACAAAAAAATTTGGTTACCGTAAAAAACGACGCAATCAACCGGTAGAAGCGAAACAGCGGGGTACCGGCCACCGAATTAATCAACGCCAAAAGTAAGCAAAATCCAGTCTAACAGAGAATTTAAAAATGAGAAAGGGGGAGATAGGGGCGGAAGAGTATGGAAAAATAAAACCTGCCGCGTCCGCCATTCTGTCGGTGACGGCGTGAGGAAACCCTATTTTCTATTTTACCTCCTTTTTTAGTACCTCCTCTTATATGTTTGGAGAGTGCTGTTACAATATGTATACATAAATTTTGAATTTTTGATCTAATTAAAACTAATAATAATTATAAACTATATTATTTATCTAAACTTAATAATTATTACAAGAAAATTAGTATTTTGTGTTTTAAACTTGTTTTGTAAGAGGCTTATTAATATTAGTAAAGTAAAAAAAAAACGTTTTTAATATCGAATCTTGCAGGCATCTTGGTTTGATTAGGTACATAGGGGAAAGCGGGGTGGGGATGTTGTCTCTTAAAATTTATTTCTTACATTTCTACAATGGTTATTGTCTATAGAAAACTAAATAACAGTAAGTAACATTAAACATAATATGTAGTACGTTAATTTTTCTTAGTTTGTATTAATGATTAAAATGAAAACTAATCTTCATATTAATATACTCGTAGTTAGTAGGTACAACCTACATTAATTAATTCTTAGATACCTATAATTCTATCGTTAAGCTTGAATAATTTTTAAGTTCGCTGGTTCCATTTAGTTTGAATTTTCTATTCTATACTATGAATTAAAATTCAAAATTCTTATCTCATATAGCGGCCGTCATCAACTTGTCATGTTGTTTGTAAACTTGTTAACCAATTTTAATTTAATATTAATTACTTACTTTTAAGCTTATATTTCTTACAGTCATTATTATCTTGTCTTGTTAATGCTTAACTAATTTTAAATTTATTTTTTATTAAAAAAAAACATGTTTTTAAATGTATTGTGTTATTATTTACTCCAAAAATTAAAAGCATAAGTACTATAGATTAGCTTTTTTGTCCACAATCTGCTTAAGATACTGCTACATTACTGGCAGCAAATAAAAACAATAGGGAAAATTCCTAGCTTTTGTTATCTATCATAGAAATTTTCCTTTCTTACCCACAGTAGTTGAGGTATTGTGTTTCAAACGAACGAAGCTAGGGCGACTGAGTTGTATTGTCTTGTTCAAACATCGCATGTTTTATGCATACAATGTCTTTTGGGTGAATGGGGGCGTTTGTTGGCAGAAATTACTGTCTAGTAAAGGAGGGATCGGGAAACTGTCCTACATACGTTTTTGGATGTATTTACTTCTCTTACGTAAGTCACTGTAGTTTTCTATAATGCAGTAAACAGTTTACAGATTTAAATTGGTACATTTAAAGTGGTTTATATAGACAGCTTGCTCCTAAGTTTGATAATTTAATAATATAAGATTTGATTATACATTATTATTATGGAAATAAATTAACATTAAAAATATTGTCCTTATAGTTCGTTTTCCTACAAGTAAATTAATTAGAGAACTAAGTGTACAAGACTTTGCCATACTGTTTCTAGATATATAAGTTAAACAATTAATTTCAACTCGTAAACTTTGAAAGTTCAATATCGATTCCCAAATAACTTCATTAGTTAGATGCATTCTCGCAGATGTCACGTTATATATACAATTCTACAAACAATCATCCATTGTCGGATACCTGTCGATAATAAACTTCGCTTATTGTTTATTGGCATTAATAAATTGCGCACAAAACGCGTTTTGTTTACGAAACCAATCGAAATGTCGCCCGACAAATGTCGATGGGTCCAACAAAGGTATCGTGTACAATGCTGCCGTATCTTTTTACCGAGCTATGGGACACACGGGTGGAGAGTTTGTGAAGTATTCTTAAATAATGTTTTCTATTGTTTATGTTTATCTTATTTAGGTTAGATTTTTGGTATGACATAAAAATCTATTTAAATGTTGTGTAAGTATGTGTGTATTTGTACGATTATATTGCGCTGTGACGGTAAATATAGCGCGCAAGTAAAGTGCATAAAAGCTAGTATTTTTGTCTTCTTTAAAGTTTCTGTCTTGTTTCTTACATTTAAAATAATAAATAAAACGGCAGTAACCCAGTAGCAACGTGCTCGCTTGAGAACTCGAGTCAAGTGAATCCATATCATGGATCTCGGATTAGATTCTTTCAATTTAAGGAAACTTACATTTTTAAGAAAGAATGTTTTGGACATGCCCGCAAATGCGCACTTGACCAGCGCATTCTTTAGCCTAATCACCTTCGTATAGTAAGGCTCAGCAGTCTTCTTCTTCTTTGCCCTCGCCTTTTCCCGTTACGCGGGGTTGGCTTTCTTAATCATTCGGCGCCATTCACTTCGTTGGTAAGCATCGTCATCTCTAAGGCCTAGCTTTTGCATGTCCTTTCAGACATTTGTCATCCATGTAGTTTGCGGCCTACCTCTCCCTCTTCTTTTTGTAGCTATGGAAAGGCACTTTTTCACGATATAGTCATCGGGTCTGCGCATAATATGTCCATACCACCTTAGCCTGGCCTCTGTAATTTTCTCAGTTATAGGTGTTACTTTGAAACTCCCCCTTACATACTCGTTACGGACTTTATCTCTAAGAGTAACTCCACCCGCCCAACGTAACATGCGCATTTCAGTGGTATGAAGTTTTTGCTCATGGACTTTCTTTGAAGCCCAAGTTTCACCACCATATAGTAAAACAGGCCTCACAGCTGTTTTATAGACCTTGTAGTAAGGCTCAGCAGTGGGGCGTTAAAAAAGAGGTTAGCTGCGCATAAATGCGAATACTAACAATAATAACTGTGAAACCAGATACTTTTTTAGCTTAGTTGTTTATTTTTAGAATTATGTGAAGGTTTCCGCAAGTTTAAATTTGAGACTTAAGGATTTTTTTGAAAATATACATCTTGATGTTTATTTAATACTGCCTTTAAAGTATAACCTAAATATTAAAAATAAATTAATGTTGTTAATAAGTAAGATACCACGAAACAGACCATACAAAAATGAATACGCGAACCCGAATTAAATATCCTCTTTCGAAATTGGTATCAAATGTAATATATTTTCTATACACACCATACATTCTATTGACGACTCAAAAGTGCTTGTAAAAGTCCATTTCAACAAAGTACATTTTGATTTGTACTTCAATCGCAGGAGCAGTGTGTGGTATGTTTTCATCGCTGTCTGTTGCATTTGCTTTACCTCAATTGTACTGCCAACTGTTAGGGGCGTTGCTCCTCGTAGTTAATATTAATTAAGGCGGGGGCGGTGATTGTAGTTCGTGTAATTGCTTTTCATTTATCGACGCGGCAACCCTTACATGATATATTGAGCTTTATAGTGAGCTTAATCAAAATATATGTAAGTCTTTATGGTGTATCTTGATCATGGGTTTTGGACTTTGGGCGTTGATTTTTTTCATACATCCAAGATGGACTTTTTACTATATGAAGCTTTTCTAAGACTTGAAATTACTTGTGTGTAAGACTATGCTTCTCTATTTGAAGTCTTTCAAACCACGTTATTGATTTCTTCTATTGTCACAATGCTTATTCCCTCGTCAGATAATCTTTAATTTTATAATTGTATTAAAATGGCATTTTATTTAAGTTTATAATAAATAAATTATCCCTCTAACTATATACGTAACTTTAATGGTATCGTAATGTCTAAAAAACAATAAAATTTCTCTAATATACCAATTTCAGGAACAAAATAATGCATCCATAAGCCATTTAAAAATATAGGGTTAAAATTGACGTGTTTGTTAGTAAAATCCAATTTTTTGTCTGTCTCTATATTCCCGCAAATCTCTAAAACGATTAAACAGATTTTGACAGGACTTACTTTGACGGGACGGAGCAAATAGCTGATGTTATGACGAATAAGTTAGCTACTTTTATTATAAAACTACTACTTGACAAAGAGCTAGGGTTCAGTTTAAAAAAATATGGTGCCTAAAATAATAATTATATTAAATAATTTCTATACAAATTCTTACTTTTGTTAAAACCGTAAATTACTTCACGCACCACTTACATAACATATGCCGATCAGTTCCAATTTACTTCGATTTTCCTCGCCTGCCTTATATACTGGCATCATTTTTTGTTTCAACGGCTCCCGTTTTTTGTGGCAGATGCAAGTAATTAAGCATCGCTTCTTTACCTATTGGTTATAATACGACGTAGCATGATGGTGTACCCAATAGCAAGTCCGTATATAATCTCATAAAGAACCCCATGGTCTCTCAAAGTTAATTTTTTATATACCCGACACAAATAACTATGCATTGTGTAGAAAGAATCTATTAAAGTAACTATAGTAGTGCTTCGAAAAGCTTTGTGCTGGAACGGGAGCTGTTTAATATAAATGAACTTTTATTTCGGTAACTGATACTGTATAATAGATTTTTTTACTATTTTTTAAGCTTTTTGAATTCAAATTAATAGATGAAAGCTTTCGCTAACATTAAGAATAAGAGATGAAGTTTCGTTTTTTCTTTATAGTAGGTAATATCTTAAATGCTTGTTTTAGTGTTTTGGTTGATTTTTTATCTTTTTTTATGCCTTGATAATAAACCAGTTCATACAACGAGAGTTTATTTAAAGAAGGAGCTAAATATATAGTTTTAAAAGGAGTAGTAATGGGTACGCTTTGGCTATAGTAGGTAACTTAATAAATAAAAACAATCCAAATATATCAAAATATATCTTATTTCATATCAAATTCGAATAAGACATTTCGAGATCTTTAAAATTAAACAATAGATTTTTTTTGGGTTAACAATAAGCGAATACGAATAGTACCTTAAATTTTCTTTAAAGTCTAAGAAAGTATTAATTCAATAACTTTCCAAAACTGCAGTCTATACTATACCATAGATAGAACAAAAAATCGACTTTTTATGTCTAAGCTACTGACTTCTTTCGGCATGACTTAATCAAAATATAACAAAAAATAAAACTACAACATTGAATTACTAAAAATAACAAAAAACATTCACCAATTGTCCAGAGACGAAATAAAAAGGTAATTTAACTGTATATACGCAGCATCCATTGCAACAAAACACCATGTCTATTCGTCACTGATTTACAAGTAATGAAAGTGGCATCACGGATTAATAGCGCAATAATTTGAAATATTTAAGTGACAGCAATATCACATAATCTTTGCTTTATCTAAGCATTGTCATATAGCATTTTATCAAAAAAAAGAGAATTAATACGATTCTTCTCCATAAATGAGCCATAGATAGGTGACGGTTACACTCTATACTGAATCTCGTTAACTATTACTATAATACCTATATCCAATGTGTATAATTGGGTAGCTTTTCGACATTCGAATGTCGAAAAGAAAGACTTAAGAACCTATTATCATAGTATAAAGAATAGACAAAGTAAGGCAACTTCACACAAACGCACCGCGCGCTTGTATGTGTGCGTCATAGTATCTTTACGTTGCCGCACGCACACTCAAACAATATCTCGAACCGTATATCAGTGCGCCAGTCAAGGCTGACGCCGCACATGTTTCGCGCGTCACGGTTTTAAAAAATGTGTGATATTCGTAGAAGAACTTATTGCTGTGTATTTGGGTGTCTAAATTCTTCATCGATTCCAGAGTTGTCTTTGTTCAGATTACCTACTGAACAGAAAAGGTAAACAAATCACTTATAGCTATAGTTTGTCCATTTTGTTAATGGTTTTTTGACGGCTCGACGACTGACAAGCTATAGTGACAATATATAGTCAAAAGGACGTAATAATCGATATCTCTTATTTTTTTAAATATAAAATAATATTTATTTTTATATTTATTAATATGAAAATAAATATTACTTTCGTAAAAATCAAGTGTGGTGGAGAGAACTAAGAGAATCATAATGAAACATTTAATTTCTAAAAAGTATTAAGGGATATAAAATAAAAATGATGATTTTATTTAAAGGTATTTATTAAAATTAAACTTTTCAAGTAGGTACTAAACAAACATTTTTAATACTATTTTCTACTGATATATCAGTTAAGCAAGTAACTACAGGCCTAATAAAAATAATCATAAACATGTAGAAACAAAATGTTTTACATTATTAAATATATATAAATAATAAATATTTTTTAATAACACACTTCCCGGCCCTTGCCAATTTCTGAGCACTGAATTAAAATTTAGCTACAGTGACAACCCTGTGACAGGCAACTATGGTAACTATGACAGGTAATTATATCGCGGATTGGGCCGAAGTTGCCTTACTTTGTTCTCTTTATACTATGCTATTATATTATCATCTTTTGCGTAGTCCATTTATTTCTTAAATATCTATAACAAATCCATACAAATTAAAACGTTTGTACATTTATTATTTATCGGAACAAATTTCAATCTGTCTCGCCATTGTATAATTATATTTTTGCTCTAAGCTACGAGTACGTACGAGTTCACAATTGCGGTTGACGCTACTTCTACAGTACTGTTCTATGGTTAGTTCTGTTACGGCGTACTCAAACGTGGGGAGGCTTATCACGTCGACGCAGGCTGTCAGGGGCAGGCTACAAAAATACTGTTGTTTCCTTATTGTTGTTAAAAGGGCCGCTTGTTTGCCCTTGTTTAATTACTAGAGCTTTTTGTTCAGGATCACATTGACTGTACATTGTTATAATGTAGTTTAAATATTTACTGAAAAATAATCTGAAAAGTGAGTTTCAGTGAATAATTAAAATATTATAAAGGTTTTTCAGTCTAGAAGTAATCTATACTAATATTGTTAAGAGGCATAGGTTATTTGTTTGTTTAAACACACTAATCTCAAGAACTACTAATCCTCTACTACTAATTTTCGGCATTAGATAGTTCGTTCATTGGGGGATGTCGAGGATAATGCCTTAAGGGAGTGGAGCAGTATATATAATTGTCTTAACGGACAGATTTTTATACATCATTGTAAAATCATTTATGTTTTTCCCTAGGACATTAGAATAATTCAAGAGTGAGTTGCTAGTGCTTCATAATTCTTAAGCTACAGTACGAAAAAGCCGAATTGTGTACGACAAATATATATGTAAATATTGATTCATTGGCTTATTACAGTTCGTAAACTTTCAAAAAGGTCATCAAAAGTTGTATCCAAAATAATAATGGCCATCCAAAAGTTATAAATTAACCCCAAAGTAAAACAATGCAAAATTACCTAGAATTCGTCCAGTTGTTTCATAATAAACACGTAACATGAACTCGTATAAACAATAGATATCTCAAGTTTCGAGTTAGGTGAAGTCAGCGGCCCAAGTGTAGGGCAGTTGCCTTTCATTAATAGTATTGTAGCTTTTGTTTCGCCATGCTTTGTCGTGGCTTTCAAATCTTAGCTTTTATAATTTAAATACGAGAATAATGAGCTTTTAAGGTTTTGAAATTGTATTACTTCGATGGGTTGACATAACTTTATGTTTACTTGTGTAATAACAGTTAACTTTTATAATAATTAAATAATTAGTACCAAATGTCTTAATTATGTAACTTTTTCTACAGAAGAATGTTGGTTTGGAATCTTCTGAATATACCATCTATCATTATATCATTAAGAAAACGTTTAAGAATCTTTTAATTTGGATAATTGCGTCACAAAAGCAATAGTGCTTTGTAAATGTACAGAAAATGAATTCGAATTGTTGGAGCACTTTGAAAGTCACCGCTTTAACGATCCTCCATGAAAATTTCCCTCTAGGTAACAGTTAAATTGAATTAACAAATTGTCAACTGAATACCCGACACCCGAAAAAATCTATTAAGATTTAATAAAATCATGACCTAAATAACGTCTTACCATTTCAATTTTCCGGACGAAAGGGTGGTACGTCTTTGTTGGGGGACTCCCCCCACCTATTGTAAGGCACACAAGCTTTCAGAGTAATGAAGAGCATTTTCGTCCGATTCTGAACACAATGGCCGTTTTAATACAAGAGAGAGGAAACTCCTTTGTCGCGCTGTGCATTGTGATGAACGAGTGTGTTA
Source organism: Boloria selene (assembly GCA_905231865.2). NCBI lineage: Eukaryota > Metazoa > Arthropoda > Insecta > Lepidoptera > Nymphalidae > Boloria > Boloria selene. The sequence goes on from HG993134.1 coordinate 1,741,948, forward strand.
CATACGTTGTTTTTTGTCTCGCGTTTTTGTTTGTACGATTGTCGACTACAATGTGATGTAAAACATGGATCTTGATGTGTTGTAATGAAAATGGCACACTTATGCCTGGATTATAGATGGAACGTTTGTGCTATGCAGCTTTGTTTCTGATAGAGGAATGAAGTTCTTAACTATGTTTACTTGTTTTGTTGTTACTTGGATATGATTGTAAGTTATTATATAATGTCACATGCATATATACGTATTAAGTCCTTTTTAATATCCCACTGCTGGGCACGAGCTTTCCCATGATTTGAGAGTGAATTTGAGGGGGATTAGGTTATAGTCCGCTTGTCAAGTGCTTGTATATAGGTTTTCTCAGACATGTTGGTTTCCTTTCTTCATCGTTAAGCAAATGTTTATCGTATTGAAAATATTTAGCACATGAAAATGTTAGAGGTGCCAGACCCGGGACTTGAACCCACTTGGTTTCTTAAGGATGCGCGATACCATATGTATTTCCCCATTATATCTTTCATATTAAAATTTCTTTACTTACTTCACATTTATAATTTCATAACAAACAGTAAATAATAACGTCGCTGTAAAATTAATTTTCTATTATACAGAAACTAAATGCGTAGTAAAGCTATTGTAATGAAGTAATACAACAAGTAACTATATATAAGTACTTGTACTATTATATAATTTTATTACCTAGGAGTAATATAATTTCATTTGCGAAAGAAATATAAACCTAAAAACAAGCTATTGGTTAACTGTAAAGTATGAGATTTATTAGAAGCCATTGAAATTTTTAATATCTCCTGGTATTGTCAGACAGACAGACGGACCAGATTAAACCGATTTTGTTCTATAGTTAGTCATATGTCAAGCTAATAGGATTAATAAAATGAAATATGCTTGCTTTGGATATAATTTTATTTATTTTATAAAAGTTCGCATTATTTGTAAAAAAAATAATACACTGAATCTATAAAAATGTATATTTTATTTACTAAGCTTACTGCCTTTTACTATTATTGCATAACGTTATTCTTCAATGTTAACATTGTTTAAGAGGCGGGATGTAGGAAATAATTATTGTAGAGTGGCAACACTCGGCACGTGCGATTTGAAATTGTTAATTAAATTAAAAATAATATTCGTAGCTTTGAGCGTTCATTCGATGGAATAGGTCGAGTAATTTTGAGCCTACGTGGGCGTTAGTAGCTATAATAAAGAGAGTAAAGATGCATGTGGGTAGAAATGTATTTACTTTCCTACTAACGTTAAATAGGACATGTAGTTTATGTGTATTTAAATGTGGACTTAAGTGTTTACTATGTAATTTGGGTATAAGGTGATTTGTAGACCTGCTCGGTTATGTCGTAAGATGACGATCGATTGTCGTAATGATAAAACTGCATATATTGTTTGGAAATCCGGTCCAAAATTATCTATATCTTGACTATTCTGGCTGTAAAAATTATTTCTTTAGTAAAATAAGAGACATGTCGCTGAGTTTTCCCTGCGTTGGAACACAACTAAGATGTGTCATTTTAAAACATCTTTCCCAATTTTAAAGGAAATTACAATTCGTATCAGTATCGCCGCGACAGAACCTATAATAAGTAGACGATCTTATCTAACAAAGGCAACAGTTCCCTCCCTATCACATAATGAAAACGGGAAAAACTTGTGTAGCGGAATGAAAAGCGCAAATTCGTCATTAGGCGGCGTTTATATTGTGTTTTCATCCATCGTTACTGAAAATTCGGTACGCGAGAACGGGACGAAAGTTGGTCCTAGATTGTTCCTTTCAATGTTGGCTACATTGTTTTGTCTTTTGTACCCCGCTGAATCAGGATTGTCTCGTCCCTTTGAATGGACGGTGGCGCCCCTCCACGGTATGAATACTGCCTTCTATAAAAGAGGTACACAAAGGGTTGGTCTCTTGAATCGACTGGGAGACAGGTCGTTCGTTTCGATTATATTGTATCGATCAATGTTATTGTCTTCCCAATGAGAGATGGTTAGAGCAAATTACTTTTCTGTATTTTGTTTCACTGGCATTAATAGTTATGAAGGGTGATTGAAAGTAAGATTAAATGTAGTATTAGAATGTATGTAGTAACTTATATTTATAGAGTGAATTCGTTCCTAGTTGGAAAGTATGATTTAATATGTTTATAAGATTTTTGCTGATGATGCAAAAACTACATGACTACTGTCTTAAAGCAAATTAAAAGATCGTTATATCGTTATTTATTTATTTATTTATATAAGGGTAGCACTGTTGTTATGTAACTTTTTTTATTTTTCCGACCAAACTAAGTTTGCTTCATGACAACGTGTCAACGTGGTCCGGTAGTAGGTAATAGATATCAGTAAACGAAACTATGTTTTAAAGTATTTTTACAGCCAGGAAGGCAGGCTTGTCAAGTTATAAATGTCACTACTTGATAATACTTAATACTTTCCTACTAGGTAAATACCTAGGTTGGTTTTGGTTTTAATTCCAATTTTAGTTAAGTTTAAAACTAAAATCATGTTATAGGTGCCGAATGGAAGCTTCTAACTGAAGACGAGAAAAGACCGTTCATAGATGAAGCCAAACGGCTACGAGCTATGCATATGAAGGAACATCCCGACTACAAATATCGGCCGAGACGGAAGCCCAAGACGTTAAGGAAGGAAGGCTACCCTTACTCAATACCATATCCCAGTGTACCTATGGACGCTTTGAGAGCTGGTGAGTCAGTTTTTTTATTTTTAGCTTTCTGAATATATGGATAGTATTAATTTACTTATTATGCGTGGAAAAATTATGGTTCTACCATCAAAAATGTCACTCAAAAAATTCTTTTTTTTCGATCCTGTACGAAATTCGAAAAATTCTTCCTTAGGACTCTCCAATATAGATATTTTATACACTCATATATGAATAATATAAAAGAATTTTAAGTTTGCATAATTTCATGTCAGTAGGTAAGGCTTAGTTGAGTGCAGCGTTAAACACAAAAATGAGGAACTTTGTTAAGATTTTTTTATTCTTTGCATAAATAAGGTAAACCTTATATAACTAACTCTAAAGAGTTAGTTGAGATTTCTATAAAATTTTAAAAACTATAGAATTAATATACCTAATATTGTACAGTTTTATAAAAACACTTTCTTTGTGACATTGCAAGAGAGATGAATTAGAGCAATAAGCTTTTAAAGCTTTAAAAAGCTTATTCTGTATAAGTTAGTATGAATATACCTACCTGTTTAATGTTCATGTAATCGTCAATATTAAAAGCACAGGATCAAGAACCTATTATTTAAACGTAGTAGTTTTAATACAATGTCAGTTTATGTGATATAAACTGCTCGCGATAGCCTGTCATTAGATATCGTAAATTGTGATGGTTTCACACGATTGCTCCAATTAAAATTGTTTTTCTGTTACTTTCACGCACGTACATAATATGAGTATTGATTATTTTTTATGTTTTTCATATCATAGTGATAGTGGCATACTGTAATAGTTAAGAGCATAGACCGAGAATAAGTATAGGTAGCATATTATTATGTATGTATACAGAAAAAATAATATGACAGTTTTTATTTATAATAACTTTATTAAATATTTGAGATAAAACTTCTTTTCCGTACTTTATTTCGGTTTATTTTTAACCGACTTCCGCAAGGAGGAGGAGGTTATCAATTCGGCATTTTTTTTTGTTTCATGTTAACGGGAGAGGCCCCAATGAACGTACACTAATCTATTTAATTTAAATTTCATAGTACGAATATCATTATATATAATTACTTTTATATTTCTTAGATTATAACCTTCGAATATTGTAGATTGAAACCAATTTCTTTCTGGACTTTATAAGAAACAATTGTCTTTATGGACCTAGAATAACTTCAAAATTTAATAAAACATCCTAATTATATTCTCAAATGTATCTACAGTAATTTTTGCATTAAATTCGACAAACTCATAAAAAATCTACGTTAGCTTTTTTTTTGTACTATTTCAGAATACTCTATAAAAGGATGTAAAAAATAATTTATTGTACTTTTCCTGTTACGGATATCGTAGCACAAAAACCGCTGTAAATCTTACTACTAAGTTGCCGGTGGGTAATAAATTATTGTCTTTCTAACTCCGTTCTTCATATTAAAACATGTATTATAATAAAAATTTGCATTTCCTTGAACAAAAATGTTGGTATGTACGTTTTTTTGTAATATAAAAATATAAACAATTCTGATTATATTTTAATTAGATATGTTTTATTTTTTGGTAGTAAAAGTCTGTCCCAGTGTTTTCTCGTGATGCGTTCCTAGATGTTTAGTTTGTTCTTACAATGTCTCAATTAGCTTATTTTTTTATTATACATAGAACAGTGTTATCTATAATAACCATCAATATGAAACTAAGCTATGAAGAAAATAAAATGGAAGATAAAATTTAGTTTTTAAGTTTATATAAAAATATATTTAATAAACATTATTCAATAATCGTAATAATAATTTAAAGGTACAGTACTGAGTATAATAGACAGCATGGCACCGCAGTTAGAAATGTATTCCTTAGTTAAAGAGATAGACTTGCGTTTTATTATATATCGAGACGATAAAATAGGACATACTTAATAATATTAATCTAAGATATGTAATATAAGACTGTAGTACAAACGTTTGTACACAATCAATAGAAGTGACGAATTCCATTATTATTACACTGTCATCGATTCAACCATAACGGTACCGATTACATAACTGCGGTGCTTCGTTTGAACTCGCTCGATTTAAGCATTAAATTAAATGTTTAATATTTCATTCTGCATACATTTATAGCATTATATTTTTGAAGTAATGTATTTTATGTGATACTAGCGACTCACCCTTGCTTCACTCGGGTTCGTCCATAGGTTTCGCTACTTAAAATAAATAAAATGTCCTAAGTTACGCCATATAACATTAGCTAACTGCGTGAAAGTGAAAATCCCATCAAAATCGCACTAGCCGTTTTAAAGATTACCCGGAACAAACAGACAGTCAGACAAAAATTTTAATTTTCTTTTGTTGCTAGTATTGTATATACTTTCATAAGCATTTGGTAAAAAGCTGTTAATTTGAAATTATAAACAGACAATCCAATTTCATTTATATGTATAGATTAAAATAAAAGTTAAGTTTAGTCATCGTAGAAATCGAAAGAAAACAGTTCTTTTTTTTTTATAAAACACTCTCTAGGCGTAGTCATTTTTGGAAAAATCTTTACAAACTCTATATTTGAAATATTGCTAGTTTATTACTCTATTAAAGTGAAAACCGTATCAAAATCGGTTTTGTGATTTAGAAAAAGCAAGCTGGGAGACAAACAGACGCAGACCGCGACTTTTTCATACTATGTTACAAATCATACACCTGCCTATAATGTAGGTAAAAGGTATCTTACAATCCTATGTAACAAAGTAACGTTTAAAATACACCAGTTACGTTACATGTAGTGATATCAAAAAATATTTTTTGTAATAAATAGATATGAATAAAACATCAATGACATCAATTTTGTAATCGAGTAATGCTTCGTATAATAGTTCGATTGAGCTTTCGGAAAGAAATACCGCTTTATTATATATATTTTATACAGAAATATTATTTAAACGCTTTCTATATTAGATATATCTACCTATATAATTTTTATATAAATAAGTAATAAGTAAATAAAACATATTTAAAGTTATCGAAAATGTTTATTCATATTATACTTAATAAAAACTCTTAAACTCCTCTCACACTCTGCATGCATCATACAGGCAGTGGTGGACTGTGCTTTACGAAAATTAATGTATACAAAATGTCCAATCTGTGCTGCTTATCACTAGGTACTCTTATTTGGAGCCAACCCTGCACACAGTAGCGAAGTCATAAGAGATTTTAGAACAAGCTAAAATAATAAAATAAGTACATAAAAGTTTCGTATCTGTTAGTAGGGAGTTTCTACGTCTTTACTCCATCTTATATGGAGAATCATGTCATTGGAACTGAACAAATAGTACCTATATCTGTAGCATAAAAGAAAGTAATTGTAATTCAGCTCGCAAAATTTGCCATTTACAAAAATAACTAGCAAGTGAAGTTAAAAACTTAAAAAAATAGTAAAAGAACAAGTAAATTGTAATAAAAATTGTATTAACTTGAAGTAAAGACAGCATCGCGGTCACTCGCCTCGCGAGTGACAAAAACACCCACGGTCACGATTTTTTTCCGTGACTCTTCAAACTAAGAGTCGTAGACAAACTAGAAAAAATCTTTAACAATAAACGTTAATATTGTTGGATAGTCAACTTTTTTAATTCGATGAGTAATTGCTAATATTGTGAACTAGTATATTATTTTAGATTTCCGTTTTTTTTATTAATTGTTAACAGTTAGCTATATGAGATAATATTTAAGCTAGATTCAATATAAGAATGGAAGTGTACGAGTACGTTTTAATATTTAAAATAGATTTCTCTAAGATAAAGAAAAGGTAAGAAATATCCTGTATTATGTTTGATCTACACTATGCTATTTACTGCTGGTAAAAATCAATATTAAAATCATAATATTCTGATGTTACCTTATTTTATATTTATGCAATAAGCGGTAATTATCAATATTTATACAATTTAGAAATTCACACAATTTATTATCCTTTACTTTACTTTACTATTTTTAATTTTTAATTAATTCTTAACTATAACTTATAATATTTTTAATGATTATCTCAACTATAAGCAGATATAATCCACCATAATTAATTTATTATATAGGTTTATTTCGATGCATTACATGAGGATTCCTTTTATCTTGATAGCAAGTAATTCAATTTTATATATTGAAAATAACACAATAAGACAGGCTATTGCACTAAAACCCTGACCCCCACACTCAAAAGAAATATGAAAAGCTTTTGAGATCGGTGCGCATAGTTTAAACCTTGACTGCTTTTGACAGTTGACAGTGAAAACTGTCAAAGTGGGAGCCACAATGGGAAAAACTAACCCTTGTATGGGGTGCGTCAAATTTCGCTCCTAAGGTTAGACTGACACGCGATTATGTTTATTGAAAGATCCCGCTTTTTAGATGTTATGGAGTTTAAAGGGTGTTTTGTGGTCTTGGGGGCTTCAGCGGGCATTACTAATGTTCTGTGAGTAATCGAATTCGAACTATTTAAATTTAAGCGTATTATAGTCTGTGACAATAACGAAATTTGTGAAATGGTTTTCATTTTTAGTAATCATTTATGCTCTGCTGGATTTTAAGGTACAGCTTATATTTTATTTGGATAACAATGTGTGGAACTTTACCCAAAACACTCGTAGGTACCGCATTATAATATACTTACTTATGTATATGAATTATATTTATTTATCTCATTCTATACCTAAATGTGAAACCCATTTCGATATTAATACAAAAAAGCATATTTATAGAAAAATATACATTTCCTACTAAATAATTTGAGCTTCAAAATAACTTTGAATCACTTGCATGAGATAAGCTCTTAAACGTTCAAAATCTATAAAACGTTTACAATCCCAAACTCGTGTTTAATCACCCCACTTTCATTCCGCCATAAACTCACGGTGGCAATTAAGTTAAAAGCTATTTGGTGTGTCGCGACCCTTAGTTAAGGGTAGCTACACACGTGCGAGCCACGCCCACGTTTAGACCGCAGGGAGTAAACGCTTGTAAAAACTAATATGTCGGCACATTAATAATGTTGGTTGTTTGACAGTTTTATTTTTTAAATAATAACTTTGCGCAGTTTGTATGCTTTGTAGAATCCTACTGAAATATGTAATAATAATTATTACTATAATATTTATGTAGGTAAATTAAGATATTGTAAATGAAACTATCCTTACGGATTTTGTGTGGAGGGCTCTCTCGTAACCGTGATTGCTGTAAAGCATTCGAAACGTCGGGAACCAAAAATCATAATAAATCCGCGACAAAATCCGAAAAGATAGATTCATTTATAATGTCAATTATTCACGTAAACCTAAGAAAGTAGTAAATTAAAATAATTAAGTATATCTTGACCGTGAATAGATACTAATACGTTCTTCATATGAATAATTATTTTTATAAGAACCTATGGGTTAGTTTAGTAGTGTAATGGTACATTCTTTTTCACATTCTACTTTTAAATTTATATTATTTTACTAAAGGCTGACACTATGAAAGCTATACCTACATAATAAAAAAAATCAACAAAATTAGTAGGTATTAAAATCAGTGCTTATTACACGAAAATCTATAAGTTCAAAAAAACTCGCTAAGAGGTCTTAAGGGTCGTTACACACGCGGCAGTCACGTGGCCAGGGTTGCGACACACTTAGCTCCGTCCACCCAATTGAAGGTTTTGGAAATTCACATTGACTAATTATATGACATTACTTACATTGCAAATGACTTATTATTTTATATAGAAAATAACATGAATTTGGTAGCTTAATGTGGCTGACATAGTTTTCTAAGATAATGTCATCAATGTGTACACCTATAAGGTACAAAGAGAAGCCGCCAGGGTTACATTAGTATTGGCAAAGTAATTTTTGATTTTATTAAAAAAAATTGTAAATGACGATTATTAAATACCAAGTAGGTACTTTTTTATTTTAGCAGTTCTTCTCAAGGAAGAGGTATTTTTATAGTTATTATTCTTTATAGAGTATTTATAAAACAGTAAATGTTTTATTTTAGAAAAATAGATATTAAAAAGTTTATATTAAAATATAAATAAACCTAAGAAAGATTTTTTTTATTTAAATTTTATACTCTTCGAGAGTATAAAAAGTTTTATTTTTATAGACTTCATTAGAAACTGTATTTAAATATGTAAAATGTTTTATTTAATACATAACTTTTAACTCTACAGTAGGTGACCAACCCACATAAGTTCAACTAATAATATAAATTACATATTTCCACAAGAACGAAACGTACAAGTAAACTATCGTTACATCAACTTCCATAATAATCACAACAATAAAGCGAAGAATCCAATAAAATTATGCTAATTACAAGTAAAAAACAAACAAATACCAGTTGTAATTTCTACACCATTGTTCTGGAGGCTAACTTGGCCGCGTTTACACAGTTGCATAGGCAATGTTTGTTCACTTCTATTATAAGGTTAAAGATATGCCTTTATGAAATTTTGATATTGTACAAGCGTGAAAGTAATAAAATTGAAACAAAAGCCTTGTTTTTTTATGTGAGATATCGAAAATAGGTATACCTGTAGGTTTCGAACGTTTCATGCTCTTTAAAATAGTTGACAGTCTTAAATTTATCACACACACATATTATAAAACAAAGTCGTCCGTCCATCGCCGCGTCTGTCTGTCTGTTCGCGATATACTCCAAAAATACTACACCGATCTTCATGCTGTTTTCACCAATGGATAGAGTGGTTCTCGAGGAATTGGTATATAATTTATCAAGTTTATATATACATACTTCGCTCGCCCTAAGTCTAGATCGTGCGAAGCGAGGTCTAGCTCTGTTACTCTGTTACATTAGTATATAATAATGATTTTCGAAGTCACTGATAGTTTTTTAGTGACTTCGAAATATCAAAATCATCAAGAGACTTAGATTATAATCATGGCATAAAAAACTAAAAAAGTAAACCTTGTCTAATCTTTAGCTGTGTACTTGCTTTTACGCTTCAGCTCGCATTACATAACCTATTACTAGCATCAATTTATTGTTTCTAACCACTTGAACAAATAGCTTATACTCGTAGCTATTGTGGTATACGCATAGATTTAAACTTTCATGTATGCGTCTTTTTTTCTTTTCGTAATGGCTTAGAATTGCGTTAACAGACGCAATATATTCTGCCAATGTAATTAATAATTAAGGCTTTCTAAACGAAGAGATATCCTTAAGGGATAGGTGCTAATCCATCACGCTGGCTACGTTTCCTTCACAGGTCTTTAGTAGACTTGCTAAATTCTCTTAGACATGCAGGTTTTTACAATGTTTTTATTTACCGTAAGACAAGTGGTAATCATGGTAAAATAACGTAAATATCGGAGGTGCGAGACACGGGATTTAAACCAGCTTCACTTGGCTACCCAAGCCAGTGCGTTACTAAGTGCTGGCATTACAATAATATAGTTAAGGAAAACTATTTATTCTAAGTCTAAGTGAATTATAACCCATTCTACCTTAAAGTATAGAATTTACGGTTACGTCCTATTAAACTTTAACGTTGGCATCGTATTGTTACAAAATTAATACTAGTCGATATACATAAATTATTATAAGCAGTGACCAGCAATTCATTTCTATGTCCTGTGTTCCTATTTCTTGGGCTCTTTTTTAGAGGTTAAAAAATTTTAAAGAATATTTTTTAACCTTTTACGTAATTTTGGAGGTCACAAATAGAATAAAGTTATTACACAAAAGAAAAGTAATATCTTTTTTGAGGTATTTCCAAAACAGGCATTTATATATGAGTATGTATTTATAAGTTAATTTATTCATAATATAATTTATGTAAAAATAAAATAATAATACTGAATTTCGCTATTAATTATTATTAAAATAAATACAAATATAATGTGAAAGTGTATTCAACTTATCAATACACCAAATACACAATAAACATATTGTTCATAATAATTTAATATTCTATGTATTATTGAATTTATTATTGTAAAGACTATAATACAATTACTGTATGATGCTATTATACTTACTAACAATTATAGTAAGGTCAATGAAAATGTACACGATTGTTTTAATATGACTTTACATTGAAACATTTACATAATAATAGGTATATAAGTATATACATTATTTATAATATATATATATTGAATATAAAAAAATATCAAATGCCAACCTATTTTAGTGTAATTTATTCTTTAAAGTAGGTGAAATAAAATAGCTTAATTTTCAGTTAAGCCGTCAGTAATGGTTCGAGCAGTCATAACATGGCAGTTTCACTTTTACCTTGGGCGTTATGATGCCGAACCCAGAATATATTGCTATATTGCGTGTATTTATGTTTTTACCCAACTCCTCTAAAAAGAGGGTAATGTTCTTAAAAGAAAACTTACTTAGTAGAAAACTTACACGAATAATCCAATAAATCGCTGCATCACGATTAGCATATTATACCAATAGCTTAAGCGGAAGTGACCAATCGCGTGCGCTGCCGGAAGCCCCACCCCCGCTGAGCTACTTCCGGTCGCGTGACGTCATTTACATGATAGTCCGTGAAGCCTGCGAGAGGACGTTTGCATGACTTTCATGTTTCATATGTGAGGATATGATAATGTGTCATATCCTGTAAATATTAGCCATATTGTTAGTGAATATAAATTAACGATGATTTGTTTAGTTCTATTATTTTGTGGATATAATTAGTAGGAAAGCTCAGAACTTTTAACGATCTGAAATAAAAGTGCATTGGTTGGTAGGGCTTCTGTAGGTGGCAGCTATAAGCTTTTTAGCCTAACTAATATATGACAATGATTTAATCTCCTATAACACTAATACGAATGTAGGTAGGTACATATTATGTGCATGATCCGTATGTATGAGGTATATAAAATACACGTAATAAGATGAAACTTGAAATAATTGAGAGTAATTTACAAAGACAAAAAAAATCTTTGACAAAATTCTTTTGATAGATCAACTAGAACATTTAATATTATTTAAATACTTGTTGATAATATAATATAATAATAGACTGCCTCGGTGGTGTAGTGGCTAGCATGTACGGTCATACATCGAGAGGTCCTGGGTTCGAGTCCCAGGTCGGGCCAAGTTTAATTATTGAGTCTTTCTGTTTAGTAAGCCTCAGTAATAACCCGGAGTTGGGAAGTTGGCGGTGAGTCACCCCCGTGCCTCGGAGAGCACGTAAAGCCGTCGGTCCTGCGCCTTAGCTCTCACTGGTCGTGTCGAACATTCGTCCCACCGGAGTATGAGAGTGATAGGAATAGAGAGTGCACTTGTGTCTGCGCGTACACTTGTGCACTATAATATCTCCTGCGTAGTTGGCCAGTCTCAATAAGATTAACCGCCATGGCCGGAATCGGTCGGAGAACATTATTAGGTATAATAATATATAAAATTAAATAAAAGAAATTTATTATTTTACATTTCCAAACGAGATTGCCCATAACAATGTTTTATATAAAACTAAGGGAATGGACCAGAGGGGTGATTTGCAAAACTACTGCTAATCGATCAATTTAACCACGGTTTGTTAGTTTCGACACAAGTGGGGTGTATCTGTGATATGGCGAAAATAATGCTTAGTCATTCATAGTTACCGTTCGACCAAGAGTTAAAATTTTGATTTCATGCTTTTTTTAACTAACTAACTATAATTAGTGTCTAATGTATCACTATAATTATTAAATAATTATTGTAAAATTATTACTAAGTTTTTAATTTAGTTGTATCACTTGATAACGGCAAAATATATTAAATCTTGTGAAGTCGAGCTTGAGCAAGAACTTTTTTTTCTTTTGAAGAATTCGTATGTAACAATGTATTCAATTCTTATATGAATTTGAACATTATTACTAAAAATTAAATGAAGACAGCAAGATAATATAATTATTATTTGCAGCTCTTTATTAACGTCCCACTGGGCAAATGTAAGCTTTAAAAGGCTGAAATAAAAGTTTCTTCACGGTTTTCAATTTTACCTTATGAGTTAGGGCTAAAAATATACCTATTAAAAGAATTCACACATGCAATTTACTATGTGGGACCCGGAGATTAAATCCACTTAACTTATTTTATTAAGTTTACTTAAAAAAAACTATGTTCTAAATAGATCATTCAGAAGGGCAATATCGAAGAAGCCCTAACCACTTCAAAGGTTCTACTACAAAGGTCAATGCTTTTAAAAATAGCAATCTCCGATCACAATGCACAATACTAACAAAAAGTCAATTAATTTTCTTAAGAAAGGGTTAAATTTACTATAGACGATGCCGCAAAAATGCCACATCAAAGGCTGATTTTAATTAAACCGAAGTTTATAAGAACGATGGTTACTGTTTCCACTTTGTAAAGCAAGTACGGTAAAGAAAAAGTTTTGGTCGCAAGCTTTCGGCTTGTTTAAAGATCAAGTTTTCAACTTAAAATTTACGCTAGGTTTGAAGGTAAAGTAATTGTATGTCTTTCGAGGCAGGGTTATTTTTGTTTGATTCAAAATTTTAATAGCTGGTTTTCTATTACCAGTATTTTGAGGACTTTCTTTGTTTATGGTAATTATTATTTTTTATTGCTAGGTTTCATTTGTGAGTGTTATTAACTCGTCTATACTAGCATTATAAAATGGAGACCTATTGAGTGACTTGTGTGACAATGACATAACAAATAATCTTGACTAATTTAAAATGATTAAAAATAAAGTGAATTTTTGTATTCATTATCTAATTCAATTTTAGTATTTCTCATAGAAACAGAGTGCGCATGTTTATTTTCGGTCCCTTACTTATCATTTTAAAGTAATAGATAAGTGCTTTAACGTCCACACACTTGGTAGCACTTTATAGTATCTATAAAATAATATTACAAGAAATATCGAATTCAAAGTTCAAAAGATGGATAGCCACAAATGCTTTTAACACTTGCCAAATCACCTTATATGAAAACACCTGACGAGCGAAGAATGACCACTTTTCCGTAAAATTTAACGCATTCAAATCTACAAAACGAGGGCCGAACGAAAATCCCTTTTCCGTGGCCGACCTTTCTGAATCAATATGCACAATACTCTCTACCTGACTATATTTATTAATAGAGGTATAATGTATGGAGGTCATTATGTAGCGAATGGGCTCCGGCGAAAATGGATGCATTGTATGCGACTTAGGGTGGACGGTATTTGAAATTACTATTGCTTGCTAAGGTTGTTCATGTTTCTTTCTTTTTCTATTGATTTTTTGAGTTTTAATGGAAAGTTTTTTTTTTGGGGATTTTATTTAATCTTGCGAAATTAAGCATTTTACGAAAGAGACAAAAGTTTGAATTATTTTTGCTACTAAAAGGTATTCTTACTTGGTTAGGCTACATTTTAAGGGATAAATTGAATGATTAAACTGAAAATCGTATCTTTAATTATTTCCATATAAAAATATGTAGGGAACGCTTATGGGTTTTCTTGACTAAGTCATTCAATGAGGTGATTTTTAATACAAATATTTAGATTATAAACAGCCAATAACTCCACAACATATCCACATTGACATCTATTTGCACTCACCCAAACCATTTAGGGCTGTCATTCTTATAGCAAAAAATATATTTAAAAATCACCATCGAGCGTATGTTGGAAATTAATAAAACTCTTGAAAAAGTCCGGAGAGAAAATTCATCGTTATTCACGCCAATACCAGATGAAGACATCAGAATACAGCGCGAGATGACAACGGATTTAATTATAAATATAATAAAAAATCTCCACCGTCCCTTCGAGCTTACCACAGTACACAATACTTTGCTAAGCGATTTGCGACTCAGCGCCTATAAAATACTGCTTTTGGAGCTTTCTAGCAAGATTTGTGTATGTATTGTACTGGCGTCACTGTAAAGAGGGTGTCCCATATATTTTTTATTTAAAATCCAATCCTTGGCTTCGATTATGCAATATCCGTGATGGGTGTCAGCCATCAAAAAACATTTGACTACTATCCAAAATAAATTGCATTTAGTATGAATCGCCTATAAATTAATCATTAAAACAGTATAAGCTATCGATAGCTATCAATTACAGTTTCTAATTAATTCTTTTAATAGTACATCCGTTTTATATAAAAACATTGTATTTTTGATTAAAATATTAATATTAGATATTATTGATTGAATTAATGTTAGATATTCACTGGTACAACTGGTGTAGTCAGGAAGTTTCGACCAATAGTGCTGTACGTAATAGGTACTTACGGAATAAGTAGTAGTGGTATTGGTAGTGATGTGTTTTTAAATTATATGGGCTTAAGTCATAGCTTTCAATATTGATGTAGATAATTAATTAAGGAATTATCTGAAGTCCAAAGTACCAATACGTACTAGCATGCCCTGTAACCCCCTTTCTATTGAAGGGAGGCTTGGGCCCAGCTGTGGGACGTTAAAGAGTGCTGAAAACGTTGTAAATAATACTTTCTTAGGTTTACGCGAATATTTTGACATTATAAATGAAACTATCTTTTCGGATTTTGTCGCGGATTTATTATTATTTTTGGTTCTCAACGTTTCGAATGTTTTACAGCAATCATGGTCACGGGAGACTCTCCCGAAAAGATAGTTTCATTTATAACATTGTAAATAATAAAAGAAAACACATTTTTACATTGTTTTTCATCAAAAATTGTCGTCGAATCAATTAACTATTGTAGGTACTAGAAATGGTATTCATAAATCAAAATGCACACAAACTTAGATTTCCTCACCTAGTGTAATAGACCGTCTATTGAGTCCGGCACATAATGCCCGGGACTCCGATTTGAGCGCCAATTAATTATTTCATTGTACTGAATAATCCGACGGCCCTCCAGTTCTATTAAGCGACGGTCAGTTCCTTAGAGGTGTTTATTAAACACGCCTTAGTTGGGGTTAGTTGGTATAGTGCGAGTTTAGTTAGCTCCTGTTCATTTTGCTTACATTTTATTTGAAGGATTACTTTAATGTATGAATATATATATTAGTCTTTTTCTAGTTTTTTTCACATATTTTTTTAAAATCCTGATTGAGTTTTGATTCGGGGTATAATAATTTACTGCATTGTCAAAACTGTTATCTTTAGTTTACAGGTGCGTTTAATTTTTTATGATATTATAATTCTTTCATTACAAAGTCATTAATACCTATACACCGTGGTCCAAAATAACGTTGACAAAATTACAAAAGTAATATTTCAAAAATGGAATGCTTTGCGTTCTATTTTGTTTTTGTTTATTATTCCTTTATTCTTTGGCGCCATTTTAATATAGTTTGTTGGCTAAAAAGTATTAAAATATATTTATTACGTTATGTCAGAACAGCGTAGAGCCATAATTTCTTTGTATGAGAGTAGAAAACGGCAGTTTGAGATAGTAAACATTCTTGGTGTTATTCGTCAGCTACTTTCTTCAGTAATTAAACGCTATGTTGAACTCGGCAATATTGGAGACCGTCCTGGAAGAGGACCTAACGGACTGTTCGAACTGCTAGGAACTAACACATTATCAAATAAAGATTAGTCCGAAATCCACATACCGAAGTGAGAAAAATGTCATGAGACTTGGGGATAAGTCGTTCCATTATGCAGCATATAGTGAAATATGATCTCCTATTGATACCATACAAACTCAGAAAAGCGCAATTGCTTACAGAGAAAGACAAAAAAGTTCGCCTCGAGAGATGTCGTTTGCTTAAACAACGCTCCGCTGCTTTGAATTGGAAAAATATCTCATTTTCCGCCGAAAAATTGTTTTCGATAGAACAAGCCCATAATCACCAAAATTACAGGATCTAGTCTTTCACTCGTCCTGGAGCTGCTGCAGTCATTCCACGTCGCCAAAACGCAAAATCAATTATGGTTTGGGGTGCAATTTGCGCCACTGGCAAAACTCCCCTCGTTTTTGTAGAAAATGGTATAAAAATTAACAAAGTAAATTACCGACGAGACATCCTTGAAACTGTGGTTCTTCCTTGGAGTCAACAGCACTTTGGTAACCGTCCATGGATATTTCAAACAGACTCTGCTCCAGCTTACTGGGCTTTAAGTGTTCAACAGTAGTGCAAATGCAATTTCCCTGATTTTATTAGCTTAAAAGAATGGCCACCCTACTCGCTCATCTGAATCCAGTGGATTACAGTTTATGGTCAATCTTAGAGGCAAGGACCTGTTCTACGCCTCATAGAATTGTTGATGACCTGAAGGCTACTCTTACACGGGAGTGGGACAAAATATCTGCTTAGGAAGTGCGGAAAATTGAGGAAAGTTTTAACATGCGTTTGACTCTATGTATTCGCGCTAAAGGAGGTTATTTTAAAGACAAATAGGGATTCTTGTAAAAAATAAGTTGTATTTTTATAATTTATAGCATAATTTCATTTAAGTTTAAAATGAATAAAATTATTTGCAAAATCACTTGTCAACGTTATTCTGGGCCACCCTGTATATAAACAAGAAACATATTGAACTCTTGCAATAGGTAATGTGTAATAAACTATAGAGATCAGAAAATACCAAAAAACTACTTTCTCTTACACTATATTATTTTTTCTACGATATATTTCATATTATTATACTATGCTGAAGACAATTTCTCAGCAGAATTGAATTCTGAATCGCAATTTAACGGGTTCTTTTTAAATTCTTATCACGACAACTTATAAAAGCTTATAATAATGAAGTAATATAATGTATAAATTTAATTTTTATCACAGGTATGGCCGGAGGAGGCATGACACAGGCTATGGGAGGCTACTATGGCGCAGCGTATGGGCCGCTCGGGGCAAGCATGGCGGCTGCGGCAGCTGCCGCGGCACAACAAAATGCTATATCTGCGGCTTTGACACCAAATGCTCAGGTACTTGTTTGATAACGTTTAAAAATAGTTTTTTTTTTTCTTCTCTACTCTTTGATTTATAGAATATCCCGGAGTTCAATGTGCCTATTGGCAAAGGCCTCCTCTAACGATTTCCATTGTTTTCTGTCCTTTCCAGGATAAAAAAAGGCTTCATTTCATTTCATTTCATGTATTTCATTTCAAAATATTATTTGGAAAATCTTTAATAATAATAATATAATATTTTTGAAGTGAAACTTCTTTAGAATCGTTGTGATTTCAAACTCGATGAAACGAAAAAATAAGTCCATAGTACCAGGCACTCAGAGACGGGGAAGAGTTAGCCTTAATTTAAATTCAAGTTTTACTTCTGATATATTATGTACTTTGTACACGCACTTTTTTTTATTTGCTCTGAATGTAGGTAGGTATACATAGTATGTTACAGGTGTAAGCATTAATATTAAGCATCCGTATACATTCTACCTTTTGGAATGCAAATATAATTTTTCAACTTAAAAATTTTTATATTAGGTTTAAGTTTAATAGTACAAAAAATAAATTAGTATTACAATATATAAGCTTATACCTAATTAAAACTATGACTTACCTATCTATCTGGAACTCAATGACTGAATAATAGCATTAACTAATTAGAATTTTTTAAAATTATTTTTTAAATTTAGAGATCGGTAGCTCTTTGAGTGATATAAGTAATCTGTTATATATAACCGGGGCCATGCTTAAAATTATCTATATAGGCCGAATCGATAGTTTTTAGAATTCTTATCTATCTGCTCTGTCTGTCTGTGACCGTATTACCAGAAGACCACTTGACAGATCATAATAGCTGATTATCCATAGAAGATACTTCTTACTGCTAAAAAATAAGATAGATGTCTGAGAAATTCGAATAGTACCAGTAACGTAAATGGGGGACGAACCCGAGTGAACCGAGATTGAGTTACTAGTTTTCTATAAGTACCTAAGTAGAATTTAAATTCCACACACCTATACTAATAATAAACCATCTAAATAAGCACTTAAATATAATAATTTTATCTCATTAAAGATTTCAAGCGAAATCATCAATCGATTGAAACATAAACGTGCCGAAGTGCTAAATAAATTTACACCGTGTAATAAGTTTTACCCTCATCCTCCCTCATCCCATTAACATCCGCGACTAACAAAGATCGATAGATTTTTAAGATAATTAACTACCAGTTACAAGTTAACTAAAAAGACATTTTCTAGTTAAAAAACATATGATCCCATAATTTCTAACATCTAAGCGCCGGTTAAAAAAATAATAAGCGTGTAATGAAGCAGGAATGATTTTACTATTTACACTAGCGAAACGGTGAAGCGCACAAAAAATTCAGTGATTCGATACTGTACCGAAATGTAGCTAATGTAGGCGGTGACTTGGTTATTAATTTTATTTTAACGCTTCAGTTTTTGGTAGCAGAATATTTTTTGTCTACATCTAAAATGGACGAAATATGGAAATATATTGGATTTAGCCGAATGTTTGGTAATACATATAATAAGGTAAAGTGTAAAAAAAATTATGAGGAAACTTGCATGAAATCGAGTCAAGTTCATTAATCCACATAGTCTGGCCAGCGCAGCGTGGTGGTCCTTTGAGTTGCTTATTATTGCTATTATATAAATTATTATTATTAATATATTCTTTTGATAATAAACAGAAATTAAACCACCCCTATAATTTCTGTAAAGTTTCTTGGAAACGAACATTTTATAAAACAAATAACACGTACAAAGCCGCGTGTAAAAATATTGCATAACTTAAAATATAAACAACATACCATAAAGAGAGGTGAGAATATGAATTGATAAACCATAAAGGCGTATTATACCCTTTAAAATCCACTGTGAGTTTTCGCATGTGATATTGAAAGTAATTTCGTATTCCATAAAAATAATTGCGAGTTTAGCGCTTCATTGAAATAAGCTTATTTTTTATTTGTTGTAAAAAAGTAATCGGATCTTTATGTAAAACTACTTATGAATTAAATATTATAATTAAATAATATGATAATTATTGATTATCCATAGTTAAAGGATCCTGTTAGTCGAACCGACTTCTAGTTAATACATATGCATTTATGTCATGAGCTAACTATAGACTACGGTTTTACTCGCATAGTTTACGAGTATATGTATATAATATGATAACTCCGCATCAATCGAAATCATGATATAGCCTAAATCATCTCAATGAAAGGTAATAGAAAAATCAAATCCGATTACTATTTCTAGAGATTTATTTAATGCAAATTTATTATTATTATTGCAATAATTTTGATTGTATCAGAGACATAAGTTGGCAAAAAGTGATAAAAATCATAAACATTTATCGAATGTTGGTTTAAAAGCAGTAATTGATTACGTAACGATAATACC
Organism: Boloria selene; assembly: GCA_905231865.2. Lineage (NCBI taxonomy): Eukaryota > Metazoa > Arthropoda > Insecta > Lepidoptera > Nymphalidae > Boloria > Boloria selene. The sequence goes on from HG993134.1 coordinate 1,761,951, forward strand.
GACAATTCTCAAAACTGTACAAAAAATAAATTGTAAGGACTTAAGAACTTAAACTATAATAGTAGTCAGAGGTAGACGGTAAATATTAATAATATCACACAACCCCTATCGAACAATTTAAAGCATCTTCACACCAAACTAATCCGCAAGGGTACCATCCCCCGCTAATTATTTTGTGACGACTCACCGCTCAACTGTAAACAATGGCTAAGGGTCGTCCCTGTAAGATTAGCATTCATTAGGGTGACCACGATTTCTATATAGAAAATTACTGAAACAATCAATCTAGTTGGGATTTTTTACATTTTTTTCATTAATATGTGTGAAAAATAAGATAAAGTCGAAGGATGTAAAGAACCCTAAAATTTTCTCTCCGCTTTTTCAGCCTGGGATATTTCTACAACTTTGTATATTAACATTTACCTATATTTATTATCAATTCAAAAATAAAGAGAACTGATAAAATTAAAAGTATTAATAAAATATATGAGTATCAACAAAAAAAGCGTTGGCAGTTGTGTAATAAGGTAGCGAAACTACAACAAACTTATGATTTATTAAAATTTTATTCTTTATTTTAACGATATCTTAATTAATATCGTAATAAAATGAAAATTTTAATATATATGTAAATATTGTGTGACATTTATAAATGTCAAGATTTTCAATTCAAAAGTCGCATTTTAAGCGATGACACCATTAGGAAATAAATCGTATGCTTGTTATGAATAAAATAAATTTCGTTGAATATAAACAAAAATGCTAAGCTTATTTGGTTATTACTTACTTAGGATATAGAATTAACTATTCCGGTGTTAGTCATTGTAATTTAAATTTCATAGTTAAATTATACCGCTTTACTTATAACGTTAGAGGAAAATAATTAATGGAAGATAAATGAAAATCGTTAAAATGTCACAATAATGGTTTAACAAATCGATGTAATACTGAACAATATAATCGAAGTAAAGTTCATATGAAAAAGCCAATATACAAATTGCCGGTCATTATGACTGAAGATGTACTTGCTTAGGTTTATTTTGTGTCATAACTCATGGCCACCCTATGTAATAGGTAAAGGAAGGCGATAGAGCAATATTAATCTGAGCACCTCACACCTGTGTGTTACACAGCATAATTTAGAGTATTTCGTAATTACTAATAAGAAAATGTCTACTATTTTCATATCTACACTAACGACTCTACCTCGCTTTGCTCGGGTCTGTCTGTAACGGTTTGAATAAATAGACTATGCATTTGGTGACATTTATTTATTGTTCCTCTAAGACTGCGTTACCACTGGTTACGCTACCACTGGGCTACTCTGACTTAACATCTACAATTCTTTATCTATACTAATATTATAAAGAAGTAAAGTTTGTTTATTTGTTAAATTGTAAGGGGTAATCTCGGGATCTACTGAACCGATTTTAAAAATTCTTTCACCAATAGAAAGCCACATTATTACTGAGTGTCATAGGCTATATAAAAAACCGAAAAATAAAAAGGCTTTTACGTGGTAGTCCGTTTTGCAAAGTGAATCGGAGAAAAATCGGTCAAATGAAAGCGTTTCTTACGAACGCTGCCTTAACTATGAAAGATATATTTTTGAGTTCTAGAGAAAAGATGTGGAGCTTGAAAATGCCTACAAAAAAGTCAACGACAGCATATGTCTAACTTTTATATTTAAGTTACAAAAAGTAGTTTTTTTTAATATTAGTATAGATAATTTAATTTTTAATTTTTAATATTAATAAAATAATTTAAATTATTTAACACTGTACTAAAAAAGGATTATTAACATTATGCCCAACGATGTGGGCACGGGTCAGCTAGTCTTATTATATTCCTCGTTTATTGTAGTTGAAAAAAGCAAATTTAATGAAATTTCATAAACAAAATGCTGACCATAGCAGTGGTATATAGGCTAATTGACTGTAAAAAGAGGAATACCATAACTACACTAGGTCTAAGCTATTTCTATCATTACATGTTAGCGAAGCCGTGGGCGGATCGAATTAACTTACGGCGCGGTGGCGGTATCATTCAAACAATGGGGTAGATAATATATATAGTATTTGTTATAATATAGATGACGCAACGTTATAATATAAATTGTCACTTTTCTCCACTAAATCTCATAAACCGATGGGACATGTCACATCTTGAGAGAGATAACGTGACGGCTTAATGAGCCGAGGCACGAGAGGCAGTGTCAGGTTTCAAACTCTAAGCTGCTAGAATTTGATCTTCTCCTTTTCTCATGACTTTTTGACGAAAAGTACTCTAAACGTAGGACACTAACAGCTATAATATCGCACAAAATATATTTGAAACAGTTGTATTGGCAACATTTATATTAATATTTTAAAATTGTAGTAATTTACGTCAATCTGAGAAAGTATTGGATTTAACAAAAATCATTTGACGTTCGTTAGTCTCACTAAAACTCAAAAACGGTTGGACCGATATGAATAGGTAATTCTAAAGCTAAAAGTTTGGAAACGTAAAAAATAAACGAACCTACCAAAGAGAGAGGGTTAGTTACTTAAAAAAGCACCTAAGTACTTGATGGCAGTTTAAGTCTCTTTTTCATTCCAATTCTTAAAATTGTGATATATTTCAAAATTCTTATAAATTTCAACAAACACACTTGAATGCAGAATAATTTAATTTAAATAACATTTTAAAGACGCAGGGCCATTTCAGTTATTGTAATTATATTTCGCCGCAACCGCAAAGGAGTTGTTAAAGAAATCAAAACATATATTTAGAACATCAATGTCATCAGCAGATTAAACGTCAGGGGGAGATCGAGGATCGAAGCTAGGGGAGCGTAATTGCACAAGTTGTATGTCAAGTAGTGTTTTAATAGATTATGGAGTTTTTATGGGGTTCATTGAATACCATGGTTTCCCTTGCAAGTATTATGTGATATCTTGAGTTTAACCTGTCTTATGAAGACTTGATCTTTATTATCTTTGTGGAAATAGCTTTTTATTGAGTCTATACAAGAGGGCTTAGTTTCAGTTTTCAAAGTGATTTAAAATACAATTAAGACTGTATTTTCTAGTTTTCCTATGTTATGTATGTATTTTAAAATTATGAGAATTTTCTTTTAAGCATTATAAACAAAATAAAACTTTTGATCTTACACAAGATTAAAACACGCTGTTTTTATTTACTTACTTATTACAAGTATGTAAATAAGATAAAGCATAGTACATTTTTTTCAAACAAATACCTATATATTTCGCATAATAAAGAGTATTTTGCTAACTACTTTGCTGCTAACTTATGCTTATCCACGCCCCTCTATATTTAGTATTAGAGTGTCACTTAGTTACTCTACGATATATCGATACATCGTGATAGGATCCCCTATCCATCAGGATCATTGTGCCACCTTAATAGACTCCCGGACAATAATGAAAACGCACTTTTTCGATTAACGTGTCGAATCGGACCCTAAACCCGGTAGAAAACAATATAATCAGCTACCATTCAACACGGTATCAACATGTGGACTATTTAGAGTAATACAGACATTAGATGAGAGTTGAGACACGTTCATTCAACTTATTAATATATAATTTTCGTATATCCGTCTCCATGATGTAATCTATAATTTTGCCAAATATCATCGAAATCTGTTGAGCAGTTTAAACTTGAAAAGATGTAACCGCGTGGCAACAGTTAGCGTACCTACCTATATTATTTTTAGTTTGAAAAACAAAATATTAGTATATTCATAGAAACTTTTGCATTCATAGAAACTCTTGCCTAAAACAAATAGGATAGGTATATTATTATATAAAAGTTTTACTACCTTACAATTAATGAATAATCCGCAAATAAATCATACACTTAACTAAGCACCTCCTCTTTTTAAAGTCAGTTAATAAAAAGAAGCTTCGTCCAGTCAACTGATTCGGTAGTCCGTCTTGACTAAAGTCTACGCTGCCTCTGGCTGATATTAAAAACGGTGATTGAGCATTTTCGCGGGCAGGTATGGAAACGTTTTAACGAACCATTGTGATTTTCGTATTCGATTATCTTGATCGATGATTTATGTAGCCCTGTTTATTGGTCTTTCACGGTTAATATCTGAATGTTTTGTTTTGTCGGCATTCGGCACTCTTTTGTGTTATTTTTAAGTCTATGGACAACTGCTTTTTTAGTTTCGTTAACTGTTATATCTTTATTAGTGAAAAACTATGTACAATAATATAATTATATAGACATTGAAATATAACTATAGCAAAATTTAATTCGAATCATCATCAAGCTATTGAAGAATTTTTTTTATTAAATGATCTTAAACCCAAAATCTACTAAGTACCTGTAAATATGATATTTTAAAGAAAATTTATTGAAATCTATATTTTTTAGAATTCTTGTCCGTCTGTCTTCCTGTGACAACATAATGAGGAAACAAACCACGGGGTAGATTTTCATGAAATTTCAATGATAGCTGATTATCCGCGTCAATCCGCTTTTTACTCGTGGAAAATAACTTCTGAGTAATCTATACTAAATTTCAAATCGTATCTAATATATAAAAATCTACAAAATCTCAATAAAAAAATTAACAGCGACTCTTTTTCACATATTTCTTCAAACCTAATGTCCCATTGGAAATCAATAGCCAACAATATTGTTTTATTGCTCTATACATCATATATAAATAGATTTCACTTGTAAACGAAATACATATAAGTCATGTAATAAAATAGTGTACAAGGGACCGCCGTAAACCCAACGCTTGATGTCGCGGTGTCCGGCTAATCCTGATTTAGCATGCGGCATGTATGTTATCCGTTAACGGGCGGTACACATGGTACTGTGGGATGGAGAATAAATTTATTATTTAACCGACTTTTGTATAAAAGGTTTTTGTGTTTGAATGAATCGTTTTTATATAGCTGTGATATTTTTGAATAACGTACAGTTTAAACTGATGAAATAAAATAAATTGTTTATTTTTATATAGCTGCGATATTTTTGAGTAACGTATAGTTTAAACTGATGAAATAAAATAAACAGTAGATGATTTTCTCTTAATCGTTGGAAAAACTATAAAATTGTGATAATAAATGTGTCTGCTTGTTGTACATACAAACTTTCATAAAATTTGACAAGTATATAAAATAAACTAAAGTTAATAAATCAGTAATTTTTAAATGAACTTAAAATTCATAATCTCCATTATTTTAGAAAAACTAGACAAGGGACAATTTACCATTAACACAAACTTTATCCGTAACAACATTAATAATGATAATTTAATACTATTGTAATTATCTACACTAGTAGCATCGGCAGTGTGTATCGCGTCAAAGTATTTTCTCCACAATATTGTGTACGGCTCACTTCATTAAAAAATTTAAAACTCCAAGCATTATTCGAAAGCTTTGTTAAATTTGATTTGTGTATCTGCCCGTGAAGCACAATGTACATTCCACCGTATTTCATTCATAGTACAATACGATAGAGTCTCATTTAGTACTTGGTATTCGTAAACGTATTCAATTTTCAGTGTATCTACCTATTTGTTACTTTAAAATGATTATAAGAGGCTTAAGAAATTAAAGATGGTGCTGATTTTTCAATATTTTGACGTATTGTAGGAATGGGCATGGATTAATCGATACAATAGCTTCGCGATAGTTGTAATGATTTATATGTCAACAGTTAACATTAACGGTTAGGCTCATTGAATGGTTATATGATAAATTTCTGGAATACATTAGAATATAATTATTTCTTGTATAATGTGACCTTAAATTCGTTTACGTTACATAATATTTAACAGACGTTAAGAAGCCAAGATGTTGATATTTTGATTTCTAATAAGATAGAAATCGATAGATATATCATATTTTATAGAAACCAATAATTGTATTTGTTTAGAAGTAATTTTACTAGCCAGACATTAACACTAATTTTGTTTCAGGTTGGTTCTTCAATGGACATGTCGAAATATTCAATCGAAGATAAATACAGGAGCTACAGTATGTATCCTGACCCGTCACGAGGGTATCTGGACTCGGCCGCACTTTCTAAAGCGTATATGTACATGGATCAACAACAACAACGCTCTTACCCCATGGATATAAGCAAGATGTACTCTGAAGCATCAGTGGCTATGGCAGGTTTGACGTCCACTGTGAATTCAGCATCTAGCCTCTCCCCCAGATCTCCGGCGGAATCTCCCGACACACAGAAAACCCAAGATCGCGCAGAAGGCAGTTCCTCATCAGGATCGAACCCATCACCCTCCTTACCTTACTACCAATCCTCGTCCAGTCTCCTCATGCCACAGTATCCTGGCCAGTACCCACAGAACACGCAAGGTGGTCCGGAGTTTAGAAGACCATTAACAGTCATATTCTGACCTGATGCTTAGTGCACTGAAATTCCTCAGTGAATTTCGAATGTTGGTTTTTGAGATTTTATTTTCTTGTATATACTTGCAATTTTGCTACACCCATTGTTATATTTTTTGTAGTTTTAGACGTGTATTCCAAAAATTTCTTTCTTTTGGGAAAAAATTACGTGAGCTACTCACTACTAGCTCACCCCCCTTATTTTCACGATTTAACGTGATTTCTCTAAAGTTCCTTTATTTGACTTATAGATTTAAATGATAATAATTTAATTTTAGAACGTAGACTTAAAATTGTATGTAAATTGTATTGTAAATATTAAAATACAGTTGCAAGTCTTTGTGGCTCCAAAATTGTACTAATGTTTCATTCAACGCGACATTTTCTGTAACAATATTGCAGAATAATCCACATTTTGAATGCCACAGACACTTTTAATTGTTAGTTATTATAAAGAATGTCCAACTTACAACGACACAATACATTAAAAATTGTAATTTAAATACTGTAAATAAACTTTTATGAGATAAGAATAGAATCTTTAAGAATATTCAACATTTTTCTTGGAAACCTAAATGTTAGAGATTTTCTTTAGACTGATACAAAGCTTAAAATATGAAGCGATTTGTTCAAGTAAACATTACACATAATATAGTATTATAATTTTGAACTCCTTTTGTGTATTTAGTCACACTTGACGTTGCATTTATGAGATGCCATATTTAAATATATTTACAAAAATTGTCAATTTTTTTTTCTTTATTTTAATCAAACATTTTTTCGAGGGATTTTTTGTTTTTTTTAAATATACATTAATGTAAGCTATAATTAGGAAAAATCAAAATTATTGGACATTTTTTGTCTATTTTTTTATGAGGATAGTCATTTGAAAAAAAAATGTTTTGATTGTGTGAAAAATCCCTACATTTTTTGAATTAGCTTAACTTTTTGTTGAAAGTTGTGATTTACTGTTTCGTCTAAATTATTTATAAACTTAGTTCTGTATAGTGATATCAATATGTACAATGAGACTTAGAATATATAATTATTGAAAATTACGTACTACATATATTAAAAATCATTGAAAAATCGCATTTACTTCTTTTATTTTTCTCTTACTAACTTCTAGGGCAAAACTGTAATATAAACAAATGGCCTTATTAGTCTATTACATACTTATGTATAATTAATACATGTTTTTTAAAGTTTTGTAAATCTAAGTCAAGTTAGATAAACTTAGAAAAATATCTACATAATGAAAAATTGAAATACTCTCCTAAATTTACACGAAAAATCAATTATTTAAATTTAAAAATCAGTTATTTTCTGACCTTTTTTTCTAGTTTTATTTGGTGCATTTTATACTTATAGCACATGTATTTCCCTACTATCTATATTTATCTTAATCTATGTAAGAACCTACACGATAAACCACATAGGCCCGAATTGATAGTAAAATTAAATAAAGTATACAGAATGTTACATATCACATACCATAGATAGGGTAACTTTTGACACCAAATTATCACTAAATAACCTGAATAAGCGTTTTTTTCTTGACATAAGCGAAAAGTGAATGAAATAAGTATAAAAAATACAACAAAGTTCTTAACATTAAGATCGTTATAAATAACGTTATACAGCAATTAAAATAAATAAAGTAAAAAGTATATTATAGAATATGCAAATAATATGAGGTATAGAGCTATAAAAATCCTATTTAGAAAAAAATCTGTATAAATTAGTGAATTGGAAGCAAATGTAAATAACAGAAACGATTAAAAAAATACATCCCAAGTTATTGCTGTTGTAATTAAAGCAGGCGTCTGTTTACTAATATAATTTAACGATACATGTAGCTCGTTCGCAGCGGTAACGGGTTCAAGTCCCGCTGGGGGCGTTTATTGTGTGATGAGCAATATGTTTGTACAGTCATGGGTCTTTATTTGTTTAATATATATATGTTGATAAATAAATATATGTACCTTTAGTAAATTAACTATCGGGTATCCATAATACGAGGTAGGTAGTGATAAAATTGAAAAAGAAAAAAAGCATGACGAGAAGGTAACAGAGCTTTTCAGAGCTATATATTTATCTTATTTGGTTAAGACTGAGCTTTCAGGTATCATCCACAGACTAACATTACTCCTCAAAATCATGGATTTCTTGATTATTAAATCAGAACTTGAAGATGCTTTCTTTCTCATTGAATATGTTCAACACGTAGGTATAAGACCAGATCAAATCATTATTATCATCATTAGTAGGTACTTGGTTTAGTCAAAATTACCTTTTTGGACGACATTTGGTAGGTACTAAGGCAGATTTTAGTCTGGATAGCGCATAGGCTACTTTCTATCCAGAAAGAATGTATAATTCCCGTGATATAGTATTGTTTTTGGATTTTTAACTCAACCCCAATGAAGATAATGAATATAAAAATCAATAAAACGAAGTCCCTAAGATCCCAGTGTCAATTATTTTATTAAAAATAATTTAACAGCAAAGGCATGTAAGTCTTTAACTTTTTATACTATTTAATACTATCATTTCCCGCGACTCCACCTGCGTTCTAAGGACTGGAAACAAAATAGATTTTACATACCTAGCGTATGATGTTTTATAGCCGGTTTGTTACGCTTAGTTGAGATTTCTCAGAAATGAAATATTATCCTGCAATAAAAAGTATCCTATGTATTGACCCGAGTAACCAGCTATTATCGTACCAAATTTCATCCAAATCCGTTCAGTGGTTTTCTCGTTATGCGGTCACAGACAGACAGAAAAAAATTCTAAAAACAATAGATTTGGCCTCTATATCGATAATAATGTCTATTTTAATAACATTTTCTACAAAAATATTTAATATACAGATTTGACTCGGTTACAATTTTATTATATGTGTAGATTAGATAGCGGTAACGCGCTCGCTTGAATAAGCGAGTGATGCGGGTTCAAATCCGAGTCTCGCACCTCTGATATTTTCATGTGCGAATCTTTTCTATCGTGATTACCACTTGTCTTACGGTGAAGGAAAACATCGTGAGGAAACCTGCGTGTCTTAAAAAACCTAGCAAGTTTTTAGAAAGACATGTGAAGTCCGCCAACACGCACTGGGCCAGCGCGGTGGACTAAGGCCTAATCCCCCCTCGTACTGAGGGAGGCCCGAGCCCAGCAGTGGGACGTTAAAAAAGGGCTGATGATGATGATGATGATGATAGATAGATAAACTAGTCACACTATATTTATATACCAAACAAAAGAGCTTTTTATTTCAACCAACTTTTTCTTATAATCATACTTCTAACTACATACGAGTACTTTATTTCCAAACTAAAATAGCATTATAAATATAATATTAGAGTACCAATTCAATTAATGTTAGTTTAGGATCACTCACGCCATAAAAAAGCTTTATTTATAATGTCATTATCAGTAATTTCGCTTTTTTAATACGATAAAATAATAAGTTCTACACATTTATAGTATGACACTGGGCCTAAATGAATAGGATCTATTTTTCATCGTACGTAATAACCCCTGTATTTTTTAATAAAATATTCGTTGATAGATATCATTGCTTCGAGGGTAGTGATTTGGCAGAAAATAAACAAGTGGGCTGTCTTTTGTTGGGCAAAATACGGTGGAATAACATAAACAAAGCGGACCCTCTCATAATGGTAGGTGAGAGTGTACAGAGTGTTTAAAAATGCATAGGTTATTTTTTAAATGGACTATAATATTTCAAAAGAATTACTCTTTGCTAATATTATGAAACAGCCTAGTGATCTAGACTTTTAGCCTAATTGTCGGTCTGTGTTGCTTAAATATTGAATTTCATAGATATTTTCACCTCATTTTACCCCTTTAAAGCTTGATAATGATTGATTTTCATTCGTCGTCAGGTATAGAAATAATATAAAATGCTTTTTATTTACTCCACTTAATGCTCACTATAAAATATTAATCTTTCAAGCCATTATGAAAAAAAAAATTTATGAACTATCAAACTCACTGGGGATGTGTGTCTCTAATGTTTCAGTTGTATATATTATGGTCTGAATAAGCATAACCATTTCATAATACGTTATATATATTATGTATATTTGAAATATTATACCAAATCGATTTTACCACTCAGTATTTTAATTAAGTAGAACATTTAGTTTTAGTAAATATTCTTACTAAAGCATTTTAAGAAAAGTTACAGAACCAAATTTTTAATTTTAAGCTCAAGGTACAAGCAGATTTAGCTGAATAATTGAATCAGTAACCCAATTATATTACCTACATGGTTACGTGGGCAGATAACTTTATAAACCTGGTTTTCTAAATCAAAACATATTTGGAATTTTATAAAAACTGAATCAGTTATTATAAAATTCTAAATATGCAATGTAATCTAATAATAAAGAAATAAAATTGGAGTGTCTGTTTTTAATTTCGAATAAACAGCTTTTCACTCAATGCCTATAAGTATATACGATACTACTAGCAAAAAAAACAATTTTAAAAATGTTTATCAGTCTGTCTGTTTGTTCCGGGTAATCTTTGAAACGGCTAAATTAATTTTGACGGAACTTTCACTCGCAAATAGCTAATCTTATAAGGCGTAACTTAGGTTACTTTTTAACCGACCCAAAAAAGGAGGAGATAGAAATTTTATTTATTTTAACTAGCGGAACCCGTGGCTTGGAAGCAAGGATGAGTCGCTAGTACAATATAATATTATTGTTAGTATGTTTTAATGTTTGTATTTAAATCATTCTGTATACAAACTAAGCTAACTCCTTATTATGATAAAACGAAGGGAAATAAATCGGTGTCGGAGGCAGGCTCGTTTGTTTTCACTGCAAACACCATCGTGACTAATAAATACACACTGATTTCCTTAACACTTCAATTGTAATTGATAAAAAGATATTTGACTACTTTAAAAATACAAGTTTAATAATCTACATATATCTACATATAGTTATATGGAATAAAATGGGACGGTTTACTTTTTAATGCAGATATTTGAATAGTGATATAGAGTATATTATACCTATGTAGCTTGTAAATCAAAGGATAATAAGAAGCGGATTTAAATCCCGTTTCTGATGTTTTCATTTGCGAATAATTACTTAAATTATTAGATATATACTGCTTAACAGTTGTCTTAAGGTTAAAGAAACTTCATGGGAAACCTGCATGTTTGGGAGAACCTCGCAAGTATTCAAAAGTTATCTAAATCGCCACGAACTGCATTCGACCATCGGAATCGACTATGGTCATTGGGTCTCTCCTGAGTCTAGTGGGACGCTTTTTTGATTCGGCCCCAACTGAAATTTTATATTGTATAAATTTTTAATAGAACTGTTTTTAAGCTAAAAAGTCAAGTGGCTACCATGTGCGAATTATTTCTCACTACTTTACTTTTTACTAATAGAGAGATAAAAAGTACTGTCAAAAAAGTATACACATATCTGAGAGAAACTATAGACTACAATGACTGCTGCATGACTGCTGCATGACTGCTGATGACTGATTTATTAATATTCATATCATTATTTACTATTAAGACACCGAATTTCTAAAAATTATAAGGGACTATATATGTATTAAAAATTACCATAAGCTAAAATCGAGTCCCAACCACAAATCATAGCAAACCTAGTAGTAATATTCCTTCTACTAGAAATAAAAGCGTAGAATTATCGTTTGATTATAGTCTAACATTGTTGACATATCACAGCTGTTGTCTCTCATGGTAATTACAGTTTTCTGCGACGATTACGCCATGTAAAGTTGTTAACATCATTAGTGTCTAATGGAGGAAAATAATTGTTTGATACCATTTAAATGACTTATTCGATTTTTAATGGAAATGAAATTACTTTTCAAATAGACACTCAGAAGCTATGTTATTATAGAAACAACGTTGGATTATAATACACATTGGCTAAGTAAATTATACTGAGACTTAATCATTAAGTTAGATAAATTTTAATATGTATACGTAGTGTTAAGTGTATCAACTATCTGGTATCCGTAACACAAGCCTCGTAGCTTATGACGGACTTAAATGGAGATGTACGTAATAATGTTTCAACATAATGTATTATTACAAAGATATACATTATCCATATTCAATTTATTCCAAACTTTTTGGCGCAAAGTTAAGGGAAAACAATAAAATTTAAGATTATGTTTGAATGTCAAAAAAATGACAGATCCACGTGAAAAGCTGAAATACTGCCTGCTTAGTACGAAGCTTGTTCCAACGTTATAATTTTCATTGAAAATGCCAAAAACTTAAGCCCTAAAATATATTTGCTATCGAATATTAATTCCATTTACTTGACCCCAAGTTAATTTAAAGAACAAAACACTTTGCCTTTCAGTTTGACATGTCGGATGTCAAACGTCGAGGCGCGTGGCGGCGCGTGCGCCTCTAACTGTTATCACACATTTGACAGCTAAATGTCAAATTTAATTTTGACATTTGCGGTTGCTGTTGACACTGATTGTCACTGGTTCATTTAATCTTATAAAAGTTTCATGATTTCTTTTTATGCAGTGTGTTATCTGTGGGTTGCGGTAGTTTTCGACTAGACTTAACAATAACTAATGAGTTCACTAAAGCTTTGTATTTTTCAATGTTTCTAATATAATTTAGTCATATTTGTATGACTAAAGCAATCATTTAATAAGAATACTCCTAAAAAATAACTTTTCATATGCAGGTTGCAGAAACTCGACATGTAAGAATACTTTCACTATAGGCTCCTAGTTTTTATAGATTAGTTCAAACTCAAACTAAAGCATTATATTATTGTCACACTGTTCGTTTAAACAAACCAAATCAAAACAAAATCGATTTCAATATAAAAATCGTCTTTCAATTCACAATTACATCACTACATAGTATAAAACAAAGTCGCCTTTTCTGTCCCTATATCCCTATATCCCTATGTGCGCTTAAATCTTTAAAACTACGCAACGGATTTTGATGCGGTTTTTTTTAATAGATAGAGTGATTCAAGAGGAAGGTTTATATGCATAACTAGCAGATCCCGCGGCTTTACCTGTGCTAAATCTAGGGAAGAGCCCGAGCGAAGCGAGGGCGAGTCGCTAGTGCTTAATAAAAGCCTCTAAAAGCTTCATTTGCAGAATTCATTTTCGTCACTCTCACTAGCAACAAAATGTCATTACAATGCAATAGTGGGCTGAAAATTAAGGAGTGAATGAACTTGTCAACCCATTATTATGTCCGATGCAATTAACCCAAATGAAATGAAAGGATTCTGAGTCTATTATCCCGTCAGCTTTAATGACGTGAACAAAAGCTTGAAGAAACCTAATCTAAATTCCTTCTATAGTTATTTACTTTGTTTTCATGAAATTGTAGAATTTCATCAATTTCACAGTGAACATGCACAGTTCATACAAGTGAACTAAATAATTAATTAATATTTCAGTATAAGTTTTTACATACTTTAAATGTTCATTTTTTTTATCATTAAAACCTTCCGTACCTTCCGTGCCTTAAGGAATATACAAAAAAAATTACCGAATTGGTCGAGCCATTCCTGAGTTTTGCACTTTAGTTAACGCTTTTTTAATTAGGTCTTACGATTTTTAAGTGTTTAATTTTGTTTAATTTTAACCCTTAGTACAATTTATTCAGCCCTCTTTAACCTCCCATTGCTGGACAAGGGCCTCCTTTAATATAGGGATGGATCAGGCCATAGTCCACCACGCTGGTAAATGCGGGTAGGCGCTTAGTACAATGAAGTGTTACCATTGTTTTTTTAAAGAGAATAGATCTTTTATTATAAACATATTATAAAAAGGCCTATTTCTTGGGCTTCCCATTAACCACCCTTTTTTTATCCAAAACCAAACCTTTTAATTTAGAGCTTTTTTTTAACTATGATTCTGCAACTAATACCTACCTAAGTCATTCGAATAATCTTCTCTGCATATTTAAGAAAACTATATCAAAATCGGTAATTCTTTTAATATATTTAGAAAGCTGTAGGTATTAGTGTAAAGTATACGTATATGTATGTATAAAAAGCCTACATAACAAACGTCTGACCTCTTTAAGTGTATTATATGTAACTTATAGCTGAAAAGAATTGAACCGTCAACAAAACTAAACAAGAACTAATAAATTATCAACGTCTCGAAAATCGATAGAAACTTTCGTTCAAGTTTTAGGAAAACACATAATTTTTCCGCGTTGACAGGCGACTTGCGACACAATACTGCCTTTGTAGCTAGCTGATTTTAAAATCCTTATAACTTATACTTTATATGGACAAATTTAAATGATTTTAATGTTGTATGTGTAATGTGTGTTTGTAAGTTGTGGTGAGGGAGAAGATTGTTATTTAAAAATTAGTACTAAGGAGAATTAAAATATATATGTCTAATGCCCTTTCACTGTGAGGAGGCTAGACAGTGATTTAGATGCACTTTAGCACCTACATAAAGAGACCTAAATCTGGAGTAACGTTTAATCTGAGTCGTTAATTTTAGTCACTAGTTAAGGTAAAACTCTATGTATCACATATAGGTAGGTGCATATATTCGTATGCTTAAAAAATATTTTTGTTACTTTGCATCAATAGATGGATAGGATATTTCATATAACCCATGATAATTTATAGGACTGAAAATAACTGAAATCAATTTTTATTATGTTTTTTTATGGTAAAAAAGGGGCAAGCGGGCAGAAGGCTCACCTGATGGGAAGTGATCACCTGAGCCCATGGCGTTGCCGGGTTTTCAGGAAAGGGAGTAGGGAGGGAAGGGGGAGGTAAGAGGGAGGGGGGAACAAAGACGGAGGATGAAGGGAAGAGGGAGGAAGGGAGAGGGATGAGGGAAGGAGAGTGGGCCTCCCGGACTCTCACTCAACGGACGAAACGCGACAGCGTAGCTGCCACTTCACGCCGGTCTTCTGTGAGAGAGTGGTACTATACGGGGCGTGCCGGCCCATTCGGCTGTTACCCGAAGGTAACAAGCATGGCACCTATGGAAATAACGCTGAATTGCATTTATAAGTACTGTACATCAATTTATGTGAGTATTACTCTCTCCCATACATAAATATGTGTACGTACATGCACTCACACAAAAACGTGACACCTACGAATAACGTACATCCTCCTTATGCGAAGTCGGTCAAAAACAATTATAATTTAATATACGTACGCGCTTTTCAGGTATATTTGTAATTTTATAAGTTGACAGATGCCATGCGCAGTGTATAGGAAAAACATCCATTGTTGTTTACCCCTGAGAGTTTAAAGCCCTCTTTCTTCAAGATTATACCCTCCGATATAGATATTTATTACACTTTGTTTGATTATTGACAGTTCCTTTTGTTATCGCGACGTACGATGAAATATTGGAAAATGGTTTTCTGTAATAATTAAATTTTTGGGGTATCGATTTTAGTGAAACTTTACCTACATTTCGAAGTACCTACTATTTCGCCAGAATTCCACCATTATTATTATTGATAATTATAGGAAGATATAATATATGAAGAGAATTTTCCTATCTAGATACTATAGGCAAGCTATCTAAAAAAAAATTTTTTAATATTTCGGTATCGAAATCCCTGTTTATGAATTATTATGACATGTATAATTTTTTTTAGATATAGTCCTCTATCTCCATACAACAAATTCAATAAATTTGTAGCTCCAAATTTATATTAAAAAGGACAAACAAACACACTTTCCCATTTATAATATTATATTAAATTTATAATTTTCGTAAAACTCGCAATATTATTTAAACAATGTTTTTCTAATATTATAATGTTATGTCCCCGTGATGTACTGGTATTATTATGGGTCTCACTTTTTCCTAGCAGTTGTAGATGTTTTCAGCGCTCAGCAGCGATGTTTAAAGCGACAAAATCACTACATAGTATAAAACAAAGTCGCTTTCTCTGTCCCTATATCCCTATGTATGCTTAAATCTTTAAAACTACGCAATGGATTTTAATGCGGTTTTTGTAATAGATAGAGTGATTCAAGAGGAAAGTTTATATGCATAACTAGCGGAACCCGCGGCTTTGCCTGTGCTAAATCTAGGGAAGAGCCCGAGCGAAGCGAGGGCGAGTCGCTAGTAATGAACTAAATTGAAATAATACATTAAAAGTAACAGTTTGTATGGTGTTTGTTTGTAAGCTTCAATTCAGTTTTAAGTTCATCTTTTAAAAGTGCCAATTGAAAATTTATTTATTTTTGTTATTTGACATTGCAACAGGGGAGTGATAATAATTAAAATCTGCCACACGCGAGATATTCATCGCTATGTATAATAATGGGCTGTCTGTTAGAGATATCAAGATGAGGCCAATCTGGGATAGGGTGACTTATAAACCAGTTTCCGCGAGAGCTGTGTACTTCTAAATTATCCTTATTATTAATATTTTGTAATGTATTGTCTGTCTTTGTCTGTTTTGTTGGTTTTAAAGGTGTGACGGCTGAACTGATTTTGATTAAGTCTCGTATGGAGATATGTATAATCTATACTAATATTATAAAGCTGAAGAGTTTGTTTGTTTAGTTGAACGCGCTAATCTCAGAAACTATCGGTCTGAATTGCAAAATTCTTTTTGTGTTGGACAGTCCTTTTATCGAGGAAGGCTATAGGCCATATAACATCACGTTACGGCTAATAGGGTGATAAATAGATTAAAAAAAACGGGAAGGGCGGGCGATAATTCTGCGAGGTAACATACGATGATACGACGACTCAGAAATAATTTACGAGTAGTTTCTGGTCTTTAGAACACGTGCAAAGCCGCGGGAATTTCTAGTGTATATATACAGGAGGACTTGCAGAAGATTCCTATTCTTCAATCTTTTGTATATAACTAGGTCTCAATAAAATAAAAAAGCGCGAGGAAAATCCCTTATTTAGTACATAGATAGACTATGATAATTGAATATGTTAATTAGTGTTAAATTATTAATGTAATGAATAAGATAGTCATCGTCAAAAGCCTCATACAAAGCAACAATAGGCTTTGCAAATCGTACACAATATTCATGTATAACCAGCCTTTGTTAGTTTTGTGATAATATTCGAGTTTGATAAACGACTATAAGATGGAACTACAAAGAGCTTGTATTTCTAGAGAGAGCTTATAAATACCAAAGCTCTTCTGTTATGGATGCGAAAGTTTTTAAGTGTATGCGTGTTACTAAAACAAATGAACTATTTAGATATAAGTAGCACTCAGAATGATTATTCATCATCATGTCTTTCGAAAACTTGCTAGGTTTCCTCACGATATTTTCCTTCACCGTAAGGAAAAAAAAGATTATTACGTAAAGCAAAAAATAACTGATATCTTTGAACAAAAACAGGAATAATTCACTCCGAGACACTTATCAAATCCTACGACTTATTTTATTTCACTGGATTTAGCCACAAGTATCATTGTGACGCTTTTCCATCTGATACCTTCTTAGGTTAGGTTTAAATTTGTAAATAAAACTATCTTTTTTAGAAAAGAGTTTCTGCCGCGACTATGATTGTTGTAAAACATTCGAAACGTCGAACCAAAACACAAAATAAATCCGCGACAAAATCCGAAAAGATTTTTTCTTTTCCATCTTCTTTATTTCTTAGTTATAGTAACCCTATAATGTATGGTAAGTACCTACATATGACGTAGTGAAAACGGCTCAAACGGTTTATTGTGGTTGTGTGTTTATTCTCTAGGCTTTTGTCTGCAAGACTTGATCTTAAAGGATACTTTAGTTACAGCTATGTAGGTTCTAAGAAAGTTAGAGAACATGATATCAAGATGAAAGATATAAGAACGTAATAAATAAAAAAAATATTTTCTAGTTTTAAACTACTTGTAGCAAAAAGCACGTTTATTCGATTTATGTAAAACTTATAGGAGCATGTAAAGTTATATTTGCAAGAATAAGGCAGGATTATATAGAATAACCAGATTTTTTTAAATAAACTATTTCCCTTATAGTTTTATAAGTAGGTACCTACTTATTTATCATCTTTCTACACAGATATCTGAATTTTAATAGGTATTTTAGTAATCATTTTTTTATACTTTTTCTTTTCCTATCTTATCTTTCGTGAAAGGGGGGAGGGGGAAGTGTACCTGCCTCCTGGTAACCACATATGTGTGCACGTAAGTGAATTCTAATTCTATTCACACTCAAAGGCCGGTAAAATGACAATCGAATAAAAGGGATTCAGCTATTCAGCTCAAAATTTACGTAGATGAACCTCAGCAAAATTTTAAATTTCTACCTTTTTTTCGTGAGACCTGAAAATTTCTTGACAACCCCAATCTATATTACAACTTATGAGGAACTCGAACAAAGGACACTTGGGTTTTCAGCAGTACACGCCAGCGATCAAACCAACGAAAGTTCAATGGGGATATAAAGTAAACAAAATATTTTTAGCAGTAACGGCCCAAATGTTCCATGATAAGAGTCGGAAAAAGTTATTATATATTTACGTAGCTAAGGCCAAAAATAATCTATAATAACATATTTAATGTATAAAAATTTTTTTGAGCTTAATTATCTTTCACTCACTCTTTTACCATACGATTATATTATCATTCATTAGTCGTTCATATTATATTTTTCACCTATATTTATTATTTTCTTCATTCGCTCTTTTTTCAATACACTTATTTTTGAAAATATCTTCCTACGCACTATTATGACTCACAAGGCATATTCAATTCATTCTATATCTATTCTAGAGCGATTGTAGTAATACTTACATAATACATAGCAACGAGCCTTGGATTTGCCTAACAAAGCACCCAACGCGACGCGTCTCGGGCGGGGGCATGTACCCTACACTAATGTAACTATGAGATAAGAGGAAATTGAGATGAGGGCTTTTTAATTTTATAAAATAATTCTTTTTACTTTGCGGTTGTGAAGTGTTCGCGATAATGAGACTAATCTAAACTACGATTAGTATGTAAAATTAATATTATGTATATTATAAATTACTCTTAAATACTATTTCCAAATTCTGATAAGTATTAGTAAGTAATTATATATAATTTTTTAATTTTTAATCATATATAATTTATAGTAATTATATATAGATAGATATAAATATTATGTAGATAGTAATAAAATTTATGTGCGAACAATTTACCTGAAGGAAATCATAGTGAAGAAACCTGCGCCTCTAAAAGAAAGTGTTTGAAAGACATGTTAGTCCATCAACCCGCACTTAACCAGCGTGTTTAACGTAAGGGAGTTCCGTACCCAGCAGTGAAACGTTAAAAAGAACTGTAGACAATACAATAAAATTGAATTTCACTCAAAGTTAGTATGACAACTAAAATTATTGCTATTTGTATGGGTAAAACGGCTGAACTAATGTTGATGAAATTTAGTATTCAAACAGACTATGGCATTTAATAACACATAGGTATTATAAATGAAACTATCTTTTCGGATTTTGTCGCAGATTTATTATGATTTTTGGTTTCCGACGTTTCGAATGCTTTACAGCAATCATGGTCACGGGAGTGACTAAGATATTAAACGTCATAACCCCCTGAGGCGTCAAAATCCGAAAAGATAGTTTCATTTATAATGTCAAATATTCGCGTAAACCTAAGAAAGTATTATGTGAACACATGGGTAACTTACCAAGCGAAGCAAGGATATGTTGCTAGTATGACAAAAAAACTGTCCGTCATATAAATAAAATGATAGATACCACACCGCGGGGTGTCGGGTGGGCGCTCACAAAGCCTGCGTAATAATAATATAATCGGGCGACGACGCCACTTGCTATTAATTAAATTTAAAATTTTCATTGCTAGGTGCGACACTGCGATTGTTATCTGTATGAAATGATGATACGTATTTGTTTCAAAAGCTTTTCCATAGTTATTGTTACTGTGAAGTTTTGTTTATATCAAACAATAGAAAGTTTTTAATATGACTTCGTTATTTAGTCGTATTATATTCTATGTTGGCTGTAAGATAAAAAATAATTCATAAGTATAATGAAATTTTGAGTCGAACCCTTGCATTAGTCATTATTATCGACATATAAGCATTTTAGAATTTTTGTCAGTCTGTCTGTCTCTATGGGTCATTTTAGTTGACCAAAACTCTAATTACCAAAATCTAAAGTTGCAGTTAGTAACATTACATTATCTAATCACCAAACCATATTGATCAATCAAAATCCCCTTCACATAAAAAATGGATGCCTCAAATACCATCTATCCAAAGTTACGAAGTGCTGTGTCACCGCAAAATGGTTTCCACAAGGACATTTAGTTACGGGTGCCTAAAACACCAAAAAACCATGGGAGCCGAAAATTCCTTACCACCATTCCTCATGAATGATCTTTTT
Source organism: Boloria selene (assembly GCA_905231865.2). NCBI lineage: Eukaryota > Metazoa > Arthropoda > Insecta > Lepidoptera > Nymphalidae > Boloria > Boloria selene. Next base: position 1,782,737 of record HG993134.1, read on the forward strand.
TATCCCTTAGAGTCATTACAACCTGCCAGTTAGCCGCGTCAATAAAAACTATAATAAATTGTCTATGATATCTGTAGGGTTAAAGTTGAAAATCGAACGTTTTTAATCTGTTAACAAATAATATTGTCAATGGTTTAAAAAAAACTGGCCTAAGGTGTTACCGAAGTATTTTATCACTTCCTCTTCTTTTATGTTTTTTTTTATATTGCGATAATAAATAGGCAGATGCTGTTTTATGGAGCCCAATGATTGGTACGGGTTGTTTTGTCAATGGACTTTACCACCGACCGTATTTTTGACCATTCATAGTTTATGGGTGAAAAATATTCAGATACCTGTTAATTAAATATTATTACTTTTGAGAGTCCGTAATTATAACACGATTTCGATTGCTTTTTTTAAATTTTGGTTTAGGTATACTAAGTAATATTATAATTTTATTAACATCTAATATAAAAGTCGATCGAATTATCAATATTAATTGTCAATGTCAAACGATTTTGTTTTATTTATATATTTTTGTTAGCTTTATACTCGTAGTATACATAATATAATGAATAATCTTCTTCATTCTACTAATTCATTGGTGAAGTTAACTGTGCCCAAATATCTGTAAGGAGTTATTAAACAAAAGAAAGCTATGAGTAATTGTTTCATCTCCCCACAATATACATATAAAACTTATCGTGGTTTTGATAATAAGTAAAAAACATAATATAGAAAAAATATTTATTAATTAATAAAAATCTCAATTAGAGCCCTTAAATTTATTTCATCCAACATTTTTGAGTACGTAATCAAAAATGCAGTGAACGATAAAATACCAACCGCTCACGCTTAGCCAAACATTTCTTAACCCGTCAACGTTCCGGTTTGTTTTTAATCAATTGGCAATTAGACTGCCAGGAGCATTGTCGCAGCGAAAACTTCGATTGGCGCAGACTGCGGCCAATTATTTGAATACAACGTGCCTATTATCAAGGAGTAGGGCTACCGAAGTAGTCACAAAAAAAAACTTTTTCTATCAAAATACACTATTTCCAAGAATCTGTTGCTGGATTTAAAATATTGGAATTACCCCCATTAATTATTAATATTTTTAACCGACTGCTGCTTTATTGTTATTTAAATGGTTATCACGATTAGCACTGATTAACGACGATTTAGATATGTATGACTAATCTTTGTTCAGGCTAAGTTCGGGTAACTTATTTATATACTAGCGACTCACCCTTACTCCGCTCGGTTCCTACCTGAATACGTTTTAACGGTTAGTATAAATTTTCAATATTACCTGGATAACCTGTCTCATCCTATCATATAAAATTTCATAAAAAAAGTCGAATGGTTTTCTTATCATGCGGTAACTTATAGTCAGAAAGACAGAAACAAAAATTCAAAAACTATTAATTCGCTCTTTGTATATTTCAATATACAAAGTTTTGCTTAGCTTTCATATTTGATTTTAAGCAGTCTATCTCGAAGTTTTTTTTTTTAAAACGGACAAACAAAAAACATTTCTTGTACTTCCTATCTGTAGACAGGTACCTACTTTATAAAACTTTCTTTCCTTTGTCATATATACTATATCATAGTAAAGTTAGCAATAAAAGCAGCAGCATGAAATGCAAGTTACAACAGTTCAAAAATTAAGAACTTGTGTAAAACTAATATTTTTTTGATACTTTAAATACGTGACAGATTATTTTTTTTATTTATTGTACAAATTTCCATCAACTGGCAACCCTATCTGGCAAAACGTCAAGCCATCTCAATGGGCCAATAATTAAACCGCAGATTCTTCGAGATTTGCTTTTTAATTAATTGATTTGTTCTAGTCGGGTCTATAATGCGGTGCTTGTTTAACGAGTGTACTTTGTTTGGCAGCCGGTTGTGGATACCTAATAGAATTTTCTGGAATTTTTTGACATAACATAGAGCAAATACCTACAAAAAAAGGATTCATAACGTCTTATCTAAGCGTAATATTAATTTTATGAAATTAATTACTTCATTCAATTAGACGTATAGTCTATTTTTTCTTACTTGTCCTAAATGGTAAACAAACACTGCCTTGAACGAAAATCACTTATTTTCGGAAAATCCCGCATTTTAGACTTGGTTTCATCGTTTATAACTATTTTAGAAACACACACACTATGAATTATTACACTTATAAAAGCTGTTTATTTATGATTTGAACACATTATTTTTGTGAAAATTGAAATTTTAACAGAACTAAATTCTATAGATAAAATATGAACAAAACATTTTGACGTTTCGATACGCTACTTTGTCTTTGAATCATAGAGATGTAACATGTAAAATTATTTGGCGAGAATGGAAACTGAACTTTTAAAAAAATAGCGATATTTGTAAATTACAAAGTACGACATTTTTCTTCAAATTTTATTAGGTTTTAAAATAGGAGTGTCATCTGTAGAATATAGAAGATTTTTAATTGCTTTTAACCAACTTATACTGATTATTTATTTGTTATTGTAATTATTATTATTTCTTATCTTATTGCACTGTGTAATAAAATGGAGTGAGGGACTTCGCTCTCGGAGATCTTTCGATCGCTTATTTGCTTTTTTAGTTTAAAGTTTTAAAAATGACTTTATATTAAGACAAAAAGGAAAATAAAATTATTAAAATTATTATTAGTAAGGAGGTCATATCCGAGTAATAAAATTATCAAATTAACTTGTCGTATTATTTCTACCCAATACTTTACTTTCACTGCATAAAAACCATTAAGTTCAGTCGTTGTCATTCATTCGTCATTGCAATCTCTATGAAATTATCTCTGGTTACCTGTCCGCCATATTTGTTTACTATTTAAGACAAGTAAGAAAAAATAGACTATAAGTATATTCGCATTCACTTATACCTACCCTACTAATATTGTAAACTTGAAAGCTTATTAAAATGAATGCATCATGTATGGATGAATTTTGTCACTCTTTCACGCAAAACTAGAGTAGGTAGTGTTTAAAAGCTTGTTAGATCAGAGTACCTATTAGTTACATACAAGATATAGTAATAAATTAATGTAATGTACGAGATAAGTGTCTGTCTTTGTAACTTTACGTCCTTAACCAGCAATTAGAGAGTTTAGGCGAGAAAAACGAAAAACAGTAAAGAGTTGATTGAAGGGCTAGTGAAAGTCATAATTTTATTTTTATTTTTAAGAACTTTCATAATTGTTATTATATCGAATGGGATATTTTCTATATTTTTCATTTTATTTGTAAAACTACGAGATATCGTCTAGCAACATATTTTTTATATTTTTATTCCTCCGTTTGTATTATTTTTGAGAAATCTTTTAATTATTTTTCTAAAACATTTATCTCTGATAATTGGCTCTAGAATTCATTCAGATGATCTCATAACAATGTATTACATTGTAATCGTGGGACGTTTTCATTGTACATCGTACATATATCGATTTCCGCATTAGCTTGTAGCTTACTGACCCACACGCGGATTATCGGATACTCGTTGAATAAATCCGCCCATTCAATAACAATATGCGGCTGTTCACAATATCCTATATGTGAATAGAAAATGCGATTCCCTTTTTATGTTTTTAGAAAATAACTTAATGTTAGCGATGTAATTGCTAGTAATACTGCTTCGGTGGTGAAGTAACTTGTACGGCTATACGTCTGGAGACTCGAACCTAGGGCGGGTTCGAGTCTCGGGTCAGGCTAAGTTTAGTTATTGAGTATTTGGTCTTAGAAAGCCTCAGTGGCAGCCCGGAGTTGGAAAATTAGCGATGTTTCATCCCACAACCTCGGAAAGCACGTAAATCCGTCGATCCTTTCAATTTAGGTGTATCGTACCACTGCGGTAAAGAAAAATACGATTTTGACATCTTACTGTGCCTTAGTATAAAAATTATAATTTAATTTATATAGATATACATATACAAAGTTTTAAAATGATATGACAATGAAAAATATTCTATTCGATTTTATTTTTGTTTATTACAATAATTATTTTTAGGATGAAAACTAGCAGCAAGAGAGAAAATTAACTAAGTAGTAAACCCCCACTAAGCGTTACATTCTCGTTCAACGAAACTTGATCTACTTATAATCGAACTTATTTCAAAACTCTTACCACTGCACCATATCAAAACAGTATTAAAGTTAAAATTCTAATATTTATTTGACGACATGTTTGGCTCAGTGGGTAGTGACCCTGCTTTCTGCGCCAGCGGTCGCGGGTTCGAGTCCCGCTAGGGGCATACATTTGTTGAGCACGAATGTTTGTACTCCAGTCATGGATGTTTATATTTATAATATGTATGTATTTAAACTTATATATGTGTAGTATATCAACCATCTAGTATCCATAACACAAGGCTCGTCGTACCTTATCGTGGAACTAGATAGTGCTGTGTGTAAATGTCCCAACATATTTATTTATATTTATATTTATTTATTTATGTCTAATATTTCCCATTGAATTGTACGTCGTCTCATTCACTTTACTTATACGTATCGGTACATACATAAGGGTTTTGTGAACGAATTGACAATACCTGTATGGGGAGCTATTGATTGGAACACGGGATGGAAAGTTTTCAATGTGATTTCATATCGTACCTACTATGCAGACTTTGTAATGTTTCGTACATTCTGTAATCTTATTAGACACAAAGAAGCACGTAATCCTTGCAAAATATTATAAAGAATTTAATAAATATGTTGGGATATTTACACACAGCACTATCTAGTTCCACGATAAGGTACGAGCCTTGTGTTATGGATACTAGGTGGTTGATATACTACACATATATAAGTTTAAATACATACATATTATAAATATAAACATCCATGACTGGAGTACAAACATTCGCGCTCAACAAATGTATGCCCCCAGCGGGACTCGAACCCGCGACCGCTGGCGCAGCAAGTAGGGTCACTACAAACTGCGCCACGCGTGTCGTCGAAAATTTATAAAGCTTCTTAGATGTCGAATTAGATTCTTGCGAATATCTACCATTTCAAATGAGAATATTTTTTCGCGCATTTCTTTTGCTTTAATGGTCCCCAAGATTCAGTTTTTCGTTAGACTTGTTATCTATGTATAGCTACAGTAGCTCGTACCTAATTAGAAGGTTTTATTATAATTTTTAAGATGGGATGGTAGGTGTAGGTAGTGCCTACAAGGCACTTTAAGACTGTGCCATTTTTCTTTTCTTATATTGTTGACTAGTGAATCACCCTCGTTCGCTCGGGTTCGTTTCTAGATCTAGCGAGAGGGAAGCCGCGGGTTCCGCTAGTGTATTATACAAACAATCCTCTTGAATCACTCTATTTATTAATAAACCACATGAAAATTCGTTGCGTAGTTTTAAAGATCTAAGCATACATAGGGACAGAAAGACAACGGGACGCGACTTTGTTTTATACCAGTCTCTTTTAAACCGTTATAATAGTTAATTATTTATACCTAACTAGTGACGTACCCCCGTGAAGTACCGGATTCCGGGATAAAAACTATCCCATGTCCTTGCCAAAACCCTAACTATCTTCATATCAAATTATATCTAAACCGATTCTGTGGATTTTTAGTTTATACTTTACAAAGAATCTTTATAATAGTAGTTAGGTACCTACAGTAGTACTACAATAGTAGTAGATATAGGAGTGGTAAATACAAGTAGAGTCCCATAAAACATTTAAATATTTTATAAAATCTATTAAGCGTCATCGAAATTGTAAAAATACCAAAAATATACACTTAAGCTTCACTATCTTACATAGGTGGTGTTCGGTCGTCAGTTCCGTTCTCAGATCGATAACAATGTCTGGCTGAGTCGTTTTATTGCACGCCTTTGTGCCATTTACATTGGGCCTTATTTAACTTCCCAGTGCATTTGAATATGCTTTAGATATTATTTCTCGACGGTTCTTCTCAGCAGAACAGCTTTCCGAGCCGGTGGTACTTTACTCACAGACTTACAGACTGACAAATTTAATTTTAATAATGTAAAAATAACGATTCAAAAGAGCTTGTAAAAGTCTATTTGAATAAAGAGTATTTTGATTTGATTTGATTTGATATGAGTGATGTCATATTTATAATACTTAGATGGATTTTGTGTGGGCGTCGGTGTTTTTGATTTTACTATAGAGGAAAATTAATTTCAGTGTTAAATATAATCAATAGTGCGTAAAGTATTTAAATTGACTTTTAAAAGCAGTTTTAAATATTAAATATTTTGTATGAGAGGAATCCACTACCAGCTTAAAAGGAAGTTATGCTGAGTAGAGTTGGTAAAAAACGGTCGGTTTTTTGTATAGATATTTGATTGTTTATTGTTTCATGATTACATTATATATCTACAGGCAATCAATGATGTATATAACATCTATCGATAGATATAGGTATATACGTTCAAAAGCTTCTATTGCCAAATTAAAAAAAATGTGAAGGAACGTTTGTGTACTAAATCTAGGTTATTATTCGATTAACGACTTTTTAGAAGACAGTACGCCTTGGGAATGATGTGATCGCCGCCAGGCTATCTAAACATGTAGAATTATTGTTAATTTGCAATTAAATTTAAAAAAGAGAGAGAAAAAAATAATGTTAGTCCCGCTGAGTTTCTTTCGCCAGTTCTTCTCAGGTCAGAGGTTTCTTCTTTCCGAACTGGTGATAGACTCATGACGTTCAGTAAGAAATTGTAATTTTTATGCTGAATAAAATATTTTGATTTGATTTGATATACCTTTATCGATATAAAGGATGTTAGAATCTCTCAGTGTAATTAAACTATAGTTAAATATAACATGCAATGATCAGTTCAAATAGTTAATTAAATTTATACATATTTTGTAACGTTTTAGTATTTCCGCTGTTTGTTTTACATTTAACGCAATTTAAAAAACACAAACTAAGTAAAACTTTTTCAAAAAACAAATTTTACACAATATTATAAGCAAGCTAGAAATCCTCAAATAACCTAATTTAGATTTAATATAAGTGTACATTACATACATGAAATATCAACCAATGATAGCAACTTAGGTAGAAACAAAAAAATCGTTCACCACTCCCTACTCCCACACAATAGACGAACAATGGGGCACAAAGGCCGATCTGTCTTCCCATTGTACGCAACAAAGCAAGCCCCGCCCAAAAATAAAGAGCATTGTTTCATCTCACTTAGATCTTATTGGTTAAGGTTTTTGGAAGGAAAAGATAGTTAACAGCCACTTTAGGGATAGGGAAGTTTCGGTAATCGGTATATACTTATTGATCGAACTTTTAAGCTAATGTATTTTTTTGTTTTTTACATTTTTTATTTAAAATATTTATTTTTAAATAAAAAGTAATACAATTTAAATTAAAAAAGCAGTTTGTAAACGTTCTTAGCTTGTAATATAATCAATGCTTCAAACATATTCAATATTCGCTATGGCCGATTTTATAGTAGATACTACTATCTAGTCTATCTATCTAGTAGTTATTTTATACACCAACAAAGAAAGCTGTGGTGTAAAAACACAAATTTTATTAAAATAGAATCTTAACATCTGCTTTTGCCATAATATCGTGAGAAAACACGTCTGTGAAAATTTTACGAGTTTTATCAGACATGTCTTTTTATGATGTTTTACCATACGTAATTTTCAATTTAGTTTTGTAGCTAAAAGGCACTAAGTACACAAGCACAGATCACATAAGTACCTACTATGTATTAGATGACAGACGGAGGTAGCCCAGTGGTAACGCGCTTGCTTGGATAACATAGTGATACGGATTCAAATCCGGACATCATCATCATCATCATCCGGAAAACATCGTGAGGAAACCTACATGTCTTAAAGAACCTAGCAAGTTTTCGAAATACATGTAAAGTCCGCCAATTCACACTAGGCGAGTGCGGTGGATTATGGACCTGATCCTCCTGTATTGATGGGACGTCGGTACCAAGCAGTGGGACGTTAAAAATATTATAATTACCTTAACTTTAACTACCTTACTTTAATTTTAAAATCAGTACCTAATAAGTTATTCATTTTGTCCGATATGTCTGACAAAGCTGGCAGACCTACCATGATATTTAAAATTTATTTTCTATAGGGGTTATTAGAAAAATAACGATATCCCTTTTTTATATACCTTATGGTATAAAATAGTCCAGATGTGTAACAAATTATGATAATCGTTTCGTAATGTTTACAGGTAGATTGGTATATTAGGGGTTCATTTAGAATATAAATTATTTGGAGACTTATTTTCTTATTTTTTGGACATATTTCTTGTGTTATGTGTACCAGATAGTTGATACACTACATAAGTATTTATATATTATATTATATGTATTTCTTTAAATACATAGATAAATAATATTATAAATACAACTTCAGCTGAATTAGGTACAAATATTCTTGCTGGAAGACAAGATAAAAGACAGTGGTAGCCCAGCGGTAACGCGGTCGCTTGTATAACCGAGTGATGCGGGTTCAAATCCGGGTCTCGCACCTCTGATCTCATGTGCGAATCATTTCTATCACGATTACCACTTGTCTTACGGTGAAGGAAAACATCGTGAGGAAACCTGCATGTCTGAGAAAACCTAACAAGTTTTCGAAAGGCGTGTTAAGTCCGCCAACTCGCATTAGGCCAGCGCGGTGGACTATGGCCTGATCCCTCTCGTACTGAGGGAGGCCCGTGCCCAGCAGTGGGACGTTAAAAAAAGGGCTGATGATGATGATGATGATGATTCTTGCTCATTACACAAATGAATGCCCCCAGTAGGACTCGAACTCGCGACCGCTGGCGCAGTAAGTGGGGTCACTACCTAGCCTAACGTGCCATCTATTGAATTGAAAAAAATAGTTTTGACTGTAAGCTCTGGTGAATTTGCCAGATACATGCCTACGTAGTTTAGACTTGACTTGAATAATTATTATTTGTACCTTAATAGTAATTATTCCGCTGTGAATATAAAATAAAGAAAACGTGTCTTATTAAAATAAGTATTAACGATAAATTTATATGATTATCATACTTTTTAAAGGAAATTATAAAAACACTTTCTTAAGGAAAGATTAGTAGCGCCATCTATTATCTCATAGCAGAACTAATATTTTTATTCTACTCTCTCACTCTTTAAGGTTAAATAATAATATGTTAACAGTTAACTTTATTGTATAAAGCGAGAGAGTAGTTTTCATAAAAATAATAATCTATACTAATATTATAATGAACACGAAAGTTTGTAAGTATGTATGGATGGATGGGTGTTTGTTAGTCTTTCACGTAAAAAATGCTGAATGGATTTTAATTAAACTTTATAATAATATAGCTTATTCATCAGAATAACACAAAGGCTACAATTTATAAAGATATTGTGTGAATTGTTCAAAATATGACGATAAGTGTCAATTAAGTAGAAAAAAATAATGGAAATGTTTGTCTTAAACAAGCGACTCACCCTCAATTTGCTCGGGTTCGTCCCTAGATTTAGCGCGAGCGAAGCCGCGGGTTCTACTAGTTTAAAATACGTATACCTACTACGTATTACTAATACTTCATCCTACTCGTATCTTAATCTCTGTCTCTCTCTAATCTTTATCGTTAGTTTTAAATAAATAAAAAATATGTTGGTATATTTTTTACAATAGCACTATCTAGTTCCGTGGTAAGCTAAGAGGCTTGTATTACGGATACCAGATAGTTGATATACTACACATATAAATTTAAAATTTTAAATACATACATAATATAAATATAATAACACCCATGACTGGAGAACAAACGTTCGTGCTCAACAAATGAATGCCCCCAGCGGGAATCGAACCTGCGACCGCTGGCGCAGAAAGTAGGGTCACTGCTAACTGAGTCAAACGTGTCGTTAAAATAAATAAATATATAATAACCAATATCCTTATATTTCCTTGAAAATACACGAGTTACACTTGAAAATGGCAAAATTGGGCAGTCAAGTGCGCCGCATAAGCTAAACACGTCTGAGTGTTTCCCGGCCACGACAAATTGCCTCTCAAACGACCCGACCTGGGAAAGAGGTAACCGGTTACGTAAAGTTAAAGGTGTATTAGTTAAATTTTAACTCGGTCCAGTTAAATCGAAATCTGTTGTGGCTATTTTGGCTTGTCTTAATAATAGGTGGATTACAAAAAATAGTGTTCTCTTTTTATTCTTTTATTTATTTATCTTCTTTTCGGATTTCCGCGGATTTATTTTTATTTTTCTTTTCTTTTTCTGAACATTATTTCTGTTAAGCATTCATAAAGTCGGGAACCAAAACCGACGAGCACACGCTTGGCAGAGTTTGTAGTGACCCTACTTTCTTGCCCTAGCGGTCACTGGTTCGAGTCCCGCTGGGGACATTCATTTGTTAAACTCGAATTTTTGTACTCCAGTCATATGGGTGTTTATATTTATAATATGTATGTATTTAAACTTATATATGTAGAATATCAACCGTATTATATTATTATAACTTATATTAAATAATCACCAATGCAATAGCTTTACTTTTTCAATATAAAACATATAATATTATTTCGGCAAATAAATGTAAATTAAAGTGCATTAAAATTAAGTACAAATCTTTTAATATATTTAATAGTTATTGTTATCACGAAGTAACTATAATTCGCCATTGCTATAATCGAACAGCGCCATCTATGAGCAAACTTTGAAGGCTTTATTACTAACAAGAACAGAGGAACATTTGTAACGAAGTTCAAAAAATAATGTGCAGATGGCGCTTTTAATAAATATTATTATTTCAATAATAATAGGATAAAACATTTTAAATATGTAATAATTTAATGTTGGAAAGAAATCCAAATTTAAAAGTAGTTAAATAAATAATATATTCAATTCTTATTGCATACTAAAAAGAAACTTAGCTTTTTAAAGTTAATTTTACTTATTGTTTATTGATTTTCGTGGATTTATAAACTATTATTATGATATATTTAAATATTTATATTATTAAATGAAACAAATTAAAAAATCGATAATAATATGTAGTGTTTATAAATTTTAATACTGTATACCAAGGACCGTGTGGCCTAATGGATAAGGCGTCGGACTTCGGATCCGAAGATTGCAGGTTCGAGTCCTGTCACGGTCGACTCTAAACCTTTTTTTATGCTTTATAATAGAATACTAACATAGTCTTAATTTATAAATCAATTATTAAGATAAATCTGTACATCGAATACGTTATTGAAAGCTCATTCAATCATTATTATCGACACACGAACCTTTTTTTTTAATTTTCGTCTGTTTGTCTGTATCCGTATCACAAGAATTACTTATTACCACTAGACAGATTTTCACAAAATTAACATATAATAAGTACTATTTACTGTAACCGATCTGTGCTGTAACTAATTATAAATAGCTCAATTATTAGGAACTAGCAACTCGCCCTCGCTTCGCTCGGGCTTTTCCCTAGATTTAGCACAGGCAAAGCCGCAGGATCTGCTAGTTATGCATATGAACCTTCCTCTTGAATCACTCTATATATTAAACTACTTTTTCTAGCAAAAATCATGTTTTGCAAATTGAAAAATGGAATAATTTTAACAAATTAGTGTATTGTCATCGGTCCTCAATAAATCTACAAAGTTTGAACGAAATCTGGCCGTTTAAAGTGGGTCAAATTCGCGTCCAAAGAAGTCGGTTACAAACAAACATACAAACATACATACAGGTGAAGCTAATAAAAAGCGTGTAGAAACTGCATCAAAATCCGTTGCGTAGTTTTAAAGATTTAAGCATACATAGGGATAATAATAGGTATTTACTGTTTAGGTGGGAAAACTTTACGAACAAACAGATACACAGTGTTACTTTCGCATTAATAATTAATTATGTAGTAATTAAAGTTTGTATAACTTATTGTGTCATTATTGTGTCGATAAACTATTTAGATATCACTATCATAATATTGAAATAGTATCTTATCACATGTATTAATTTTGTTAAAATTAATTAATATTTTTTTAGACATAATATACTCACTAAGAATTTAGTACAACTTTTTATTTATACAAAAGGTATAAAAACAATTTATATTTCATGTAAGGTGACATCTATGATGTTTCCTGCGAACTGCGAGGGGTAGTATGAAAGCTAGTAAAGTAGTAGACTGTTTGAATTCTAGATGGCGCTTTCAATTATAGTAAAATTTTGAAGCAAAATTTATAAAGAACTGCCATTTACCGCGGCTTCGCCCACGTATTAATCACCATTGAACATAGGGGTAGGATGAAAATTTAGGGTTCTAAGTATTTTTTGATGCCAAATCATAAAAAAATAAAAAAATATGTTCTTAAAATATATAAAAACAATCAAATGTACACAAAAATTATCACGAAAATCAGTCAAGCCGTCTCGGAGGAGTTCTGTGACACGAATTTTTTATATATAAGATATTTTTGTAATCAAGTAGCTGTTGTTATTATTATAATAATATACTCAAAAATAAAACTTGTTTGGATATTAGTAACGCCATCTATGTATATTCATAATCTGTGGTATAACAAAAATAAAACTACTTCCGTCTTCCGCTCTGTGAAAATAAGCACATTGTTTTATTAATTGTCCTCAATTAAATTATAAAATAATAACAGTAGCGACTAACCCTCGGCCTCGCTTCGCTTAAGTTTGTTCCTACATACATTTTAACGGTTTGTAAATTACATTTCTCATGAAATTCTCATAGTAAGACGTATACTATATTATACGATACTACCTATAGATTCGGCATCTGTATCGATAATAACGACTGTTTCAATAAGATTTTCCAAAATATATTTAATGTGCATGTGCGAATCAGATTATTACTAAGTATTAGATTAGTGTCGGCTTACTTACCTACCTTTTTTCTCTCGAGTTAGTAGGTGTATGTTGGTAGTCATGTGCTTCTTAGGTAGTAAGTAGTTTTGGTCATAGATTTGTGATCTGTAATCATAGTAAGTAAGTAATTAGTTCCGCCTCTTAAAAACAGTGAATAATATAGACATGTCTTTCTTCTTCCTGTCTAAGCTTTAATTTGCAATGTTTATTTAGGTTAAATCTTACAAACTGGATTAGAAATTATAATGATTATAATCATTTCTTAAACACTTCTTGTTTGGGAATTAGTAGATTTATGGTGATTAAAAAGGCGTAAGATGCAGACACGTATTTCTTTATTGCTAGCTGGTAACAGAGAGAGAGAGAGAGTGTGCAGGGTCGGTAGGCATAAAAATAATTAGCGGTAGTTAACATTATGCTGTTGCTTTAAACTAATAATAGGCGCTAAAACATTAATTTAATTTATACATTATTTCATAAACACTTCTTTTTTTAAAAAAATAGTAATTAATACTTAGTTTTTAATTCAAGCCAGCTTGAACTTGTGGTGGATGAATACTTCATAACATCAATCCCCATAGATAACTATGTACCTAGATATGATATGATACATAGATATTTAAAGTGGTAGTGCCATGCTTGTTACCTTCGGGTAGCAACCGAATGGGCCGGCACGCCCCGTATAGTTCATTAGTACCACTCTTTCACAGAAGACCGGCGTGAAGTGGCAGCTATGCTGTCGCGTTTCGTCCGATGAGTGAGAGTCCGGGAGGCCCACTCTCCTTCCCCCCTCCGCCTTCATTCCCCCTCCCTCCCACTTCCCTCCCTCCTCCATCCCTCCCTTTCCTGAAAGGCCGGCAACGCATATGCAAGCCAGGCTTGCAGATGTCCATGGGCGGAGGTGATCACTTTCCATCAGGTGAGCCTCCTGCCCGTTTGCCCCCTTTTTACCATAAAAAAATAATAATAACTATATATAATTAAATGCTTGACCGTTTATTACTTTACATAAATAATAATAATTTGTTATGTTAATAAGTAACGTGAGAAATCAGTCTTTCTAACCATTGAACTAGAAACGTTATTCAAATATAAGCTATACAATATCTATATTATATCGAGGCCAAAAGGCACTATCACCGGTCAAAGCCTCATATCCGTCCGGTCAAGCATACAGCGTTTTGATCGAAAAATCTCATAAATCCCGGCCCCGATTATTACATAGTTCTCGAGCCGATATTTTCTGTGAGGGAGAAATTTGTACAACTTATTCAATGGTAATTATTCTACAAAAATTAGAGATAAATAATAGATATAAGAATAGATATTTAAGCATTTCTTTTACTACTACAACTATATATAGTATTTTTTTCACTTTTGCAAGAAATAAAAGGCTTTTTCATTTTAATTATTTTATTATGTACAAAATAGGGTATTTTGCACTTATCTATATTCATCTGCTCTGTGGTATTTTGGCATGTTTAATTACTAACAGAAATAAAATTTGCCTATAATGTTACAAGTAGGTACTTCAAACTTAGCCTATCCTTTTATTAAATTACATCCAAATCAAATCAACCGTTTCAGAGACAAGCATTAAAAGTCATCAGTCGATTTAATTCACTTCAGTACATATAACTTCTATTTATCAATGTTTTTTACATAAAAAATTTTAATTCCAACATGTTTCAGTCATCATATCTAATATTAATACCACTGGAGTAAAGAAAAATATATAAAAACTATTGTAGTTTTTCCTTATACTAGTTCTGCAAAACTTTATGTAGTAATCAATTATGTACTTACATAACTCTATGTTAACACATAACCCATAACGAACAGGGAGAAGCCTAAATATTGTAGATTTTGGGCACGTAGTGGCCAAAAATTTGCCGTTCTCAGATCAACAAGAGATCTCTCGAAAATCATCGACGCGAAAAAACATACTCGTCCCCCACAGGACTAAGTTATAAGCGATAAATTTAGGCTTTTGTCGTTTTTAACTTGAATAAAAATGTACGTCTCAAAGATTTTGAATGATTGCTAAATTTTTTGTGAGTATCTGTAATACCGTACTTTCTTGCGCAAGCGGTCGCGGGTTCGAGTCCCGCTGGGGGCATACATTTTTTAAACTCGAATATTTGTACTCCAGATATGGGTGTTTATATTTATAATATGTTTGTATTTAAAACTTATATATGTAGTATATCAACTATCTGGTATCCGTTACACAAGCTTACTTCTTAGCTAACCACGGATCTAGATGGCGCTGTGTGCAATAATGTTCCAACATATTATTATTATTATCTACATATTGAGGACTCTTAAATCTGCACATTAAATATAAAAAAAATCGTCATTAATATCAGTAATATTGACACAGACGACGAATCTTAAGTTTTTAGAATGTATGACTGTCTGTGACCGCATAACGAGAAAACCACTGGACAGATTTTGATGTAGTATGGTGTAATGTTAGTCAGATACATGATTAAACTAACCTAGTGAGGAACTCGAGGAGAGCTTGAGTCGCTAGTTATTCAGTAATAAAAAAAATCTTAGACGACGTCGACACGTTTGGCTCAGTTGGTAGTGACCCTATTTTCTGCGCCAGCGGTCGCGGGTTAAAGTCCCGCTGGGGGCGTTCATTTGTTGAACACGAATGTTTGTACTCCAGTCATGGGTGTTTGTATTTATAATATGTATGTATTTAAAATTTATATATGTGTAGTGTATCAACTATCTGGTATCTGTAACACAAGCCTCGTAGCTTACCACAGAATTAGATGGCGCTTATGTAATAATGTCTCAACATACTTATATATAGTAAGTAATCTATTATGCTTGTTACTTGGGCCACACCGATCATTCGTGTCACGTCGCCAAAGGTATCCCGGTCAAAAACTTAACTCGTGCGTTCCAGTGCAGCCGACAAACACCCCTTTGAGAAATCATGTGTTTTTTACTTACCCGCCTTCTGGTTTAGAACGTGCTGAATAATATTTGCTGAGATGTGAGGTGCGAATTTTAATGTAAGCTTTTTTGATAGAGTGTTAAGAAATATTATTTTTGTGTCCATTGTTAGGTAAGTACGTTTCTTATTTTAACTTATTTAAAAAAAGGAAGAATGTACATTTGTACGTTGATATATTAAACTTAACGATATCGACGAACTTGTGAACTTTTTCATTATACCCAAGAATTACAAACAAACTTTAAGAAGGGAAAATGTTATTCCTATAGTAATATTATTATCACATGCGAATTATTATTGAAATTCCACACGGTGGAAAAAAACATAGTAAAGAGGCCTGCGTGTCTAAGAGAACCTAGTAACTTTTCAAAAAAATTGAAGTCCATAAATCCGCATTTGGAAACCCCACTATTGAATGAATATTTATTAAAAAATAGCTTCGTTTCATTTTTTTGATCGCTACTAAACTTCATTCGATCACTCGCTGGGTTGAAAATTCTCCAAAATTACTCCATCTCTAATATACTCCTGAGCCGCGCGGCTACCTATTTCTTATATTAGGTATGTGCGGCGTGCACTCCTCCTCCTCTCCTGTTATTGCAGTTTTAGTGGGGATCCTTATGTTTTTCATGCAATTAAAATATCCTATAATAATTAGTGATAATTTAGCATTCAAATGGTGAAAGAATTTTTAAAATTGGTTTAGTACTTTTGAGCCAATTCGTTACAAACTTACATACAAACCTTTCCTCTTTATAATATAAGTGTAGATAAAAGTAATCATTCTTAAACTTGTTCTCACCCACATCAGCCATGTAACAAATACCTCTAAACAGCCACGAATAAATCCACAGAGTATTTCAACTTAAGATCACGCTCATTACTTTGACTCGTAGATAATCCACTGCCCTCAATTTAAAAGCCGAGTAACAAATAGGGGTAGAGTAAGTAACTAACGCGCGGTCGCTCTTGTACCCACAACACATCAGTTGTGCTTCGGCGGAAAAAGGTACACTAAAATTAACTCTTATATAACACTAGCTTTTCCCGCGGCTTCGCACGCGTTCTAAAGACCGGAAACCAAATTCTTTCTGAGTCGCGTGGTATGATACCTCGCAGAACTAACGCCCAAACTTCCCGTTTTTGCAACATTTTTCATTGATGCTCCGCTCCTATTGGTCGTAGCGTGATGTTATAGCCTATAGCCTTCCTGGATAAATGGACTATCCAACACCAAAATAGTTTTTCAATTCGGACCAGTAGTTTCTGAGATTAGCGCGTTCTACTAAACAAACAAACTCTTCAGCTTTATAATATTAGTATAGATAAGATATATAATACCATTAATTATAATAGTTTTAGACTACAGTATAATATTAGGTACTTTTAGAGGCAGGAAACCGAGTGAAGCAGGTTCAAATCCCTGGTTGCGCACCCCTTATATACTTCAGTTATGTGTGTTTTTATTGTAGATTTATTTTTCTAGTTTATACTGTCGTAGCTTACCATGGAATTCCAACAAAAAAGTACTAAAAAGTAATAAATAGGTCTCAGTTTTAATGTCAGTCTTATGTCCGTACTTATAAAATACTGTGTAAGTCCTTGCCTGCGCTTGAAGCTCACATGTGAAGTTCAAAGTTTGATTTCTATTGAAGGCAAAATGTAAATTGGACTAAACGAAACGTCAAAAGTTTAAATTTGAGGATTTCAGATGCGATATATTAAAAGAGTTAAAAAACGGAAGTAAGTAAACTGTGGAACTGTGAAAAAAAAAATGACGTATCTCTCCTTACTTAATTTTATAAATAAGAAATCTGGTAAATATTATACATAGTACAATTACTTCTCGGAACGCACTCGAGCGAATCATCATTTCTCCTCGTAGAATCGTTTAGCTAACTAAAGTTGAAATTTAATGAATTCAAAACTAAAAAGTTTTTGAGTAATTCTAGCTACACATTAGAACAAACAAACAAATTCATATGAATAAAAATATATTTTTATATAAAAAGTTAAGTCTATCCATATTGTAATATAGGTCGATGTTTTCATCATTGTCAGCGTCTCTGTACACTCAATGGTGGTAAGGAAAATTGAATGTAATCTGTAACGCGGCCGTTTCGTCTGAAATACGACTCTGTAGGATCGTAAGCGCAATCGACGTTGTCTTGCCGTGTTACACTTTTTTATCATAGAATAAAATATTATATTATTTATTTATATTTTACACTTTACTCACTAGTAAGGTATATTAATAGGTACATAGTATAAAACAAAGTTGCTTTGCTGTCTGTCTGTCCCTATGTATGCTTGAATTTTTAAAACTACCCAACAGATTTTGGTGCTTTTTTTAATAGATAGAGTAATTTAAGGGGAAGGTTTAAATGTATTACTAGCGGAACCCGCGGCTACGCTTGCGCTAAATCTAGGGACGTACGAGCGAAGCGAGGGTGAGTCACTAGTAAAGTATAAGGCAGTACTTACTGTTGTCTAAGAGTTTATACTCACTGCCAAAAAAAAATTATCCAAATCAGTCCAGCCGTTTTTGCATGAAGGAGTAACAAAGTTTTAGCTATTATAATTAAATATTAATTAAACAAAGGCTTTGTTTAAAAGTAACACTAGGAGTGATTTATGATGTTATATAAACATAGTTAGTTTAACAAAAACATTAGTTTGGTCTAGACAATTTACTTTCTTATAATAATAATATTATCTTTATTGACTTAAATAACAAAAAGTTACAGTACACTTTCTTTAACAACACTATTATCACTAGCAAATTTTTGATGATGTTGATGTTATTTATCCATAGGTAATAGTATAGGCAATGTATGGAATTTATATCATCTCATATAATATCATCTGGTGTTAACACTATTATTTCCTTTTAATTCTATAGATTTCACTTTTTGGAATAATAATGCGGCTTCAAATTTTACAACTGTGACTTATTATATAATCTTTCTCAACGTGACTGTCTCTTTCCGTAAGGCGAAGGAAGAAAGAAGAAAGAAACTTAAAATTCCGCTAACCTGTTCACCTTCGTATTGTTAAAAGTAAAAAATATAATACATTATACATAATTGTGTAAATTATAATAAAAACATATAACAAAAACGTTATTTATTAGAAACAAACCAAGTGAAATTCATTTTATTTCAAGTTTTACTTATAACAACAGGTGTTTCAAAGTGATCACTTTTCACAGAAGTGTCACATCTACATTTAATGAGATTGGTCTTTGAATAGCGCAAAATGGTTAATATTCATGGCAGTCTGCGGGCGGCGAGTGAAATTGGTTCACATTTTTTATGTCAGCTGACACCCGCTCGCCTCACAGACAAAAGTCTTACTTTTTATTCAGAACCTTGAATTGCATTTGGTTTGTGTAAAACAAGCTATTTTATGTAGAAAATAACATTTTTTGTGTTTATTTTACATGTATTGCTTACTAGAGACTTACCCTTGCTTCGTGTTTGTATACAAAATACCTATATTTTTTCTTACTTTATGTTGCGAAAATTTAATGCATTTGCTACATAACGTATATACATACAGGTTATATAGAACTCACTGACTTAAAAGAAAAGTACTACCCTCTAAAACCCCTCAGACCCTCCCCCGTCTTAATGGGGTGTCCCGTGTGGCAGGATCGCTTCCGTACTGGAGTGCGTGTTGGACCACGACACCAAGAACGACGAGAAGACGACCAAGGGGATGCTCCACAGTCCCCTTTGCTGTCAGAGAAGTACCTGGAGAAACCTGCTTGGCTTTTCGCGCACCGAAGTTGGTCACTACCTTGCCAGCCTATTTGTTACTGTACAGTTCATCTATGTACTTCATCTAAATCCGCCTATACGTTTCAGCTTGAACATTACACCTTAAAATAAACATTATTATTGCTCAGTATGATAGCGTATTAGGTATATAGTTCCATATTTATATTATTTTACTAGTGCCTCATCCTCGCTTCGCTCGAGTTCGTCTAAAGATTAGGCGCGAGCGAAACCGCGGGTTCCATGAGTTAAAATAAATAAAATTTCTATAATAAAAGTAGCTTAAGTTTCTCCTTATAACATTAATAACTCTCTGCGAGTGAAAATCCCGCTAAAATCGATCCAGCCATTTCAGAGATTAGCTGAAACAAACAGAGAGACAGACAAACAGACAAACATTTTTAAAATTGCTTTTTTTGATGTTAGTACCTTATATACTTTCATATGCATTTAGTGAAAAGCTGTTAATTTGAAATAAAAACAGACACTTCATCATCACTACATAGTATAAAACAAAGTCGCTTTCTCTGTCCCTATATCCCTTTGTACGCTTAAATCTTTAAAACTACGCAACGGATTTTGATGCGGTTTTTTTAATAGATAGAGTGATTCAAGAGGAAGGTTTATATGCATAACTAGCAGATCCCGCGGCTTTGCCTGTGCTAAATCTAGGGAAGAGCTCGAGCGAAGCGAGGGTGAGTCGCTAGTTTATAATATTTGTTGATTAGTTATTAAATATACAGATATGTCAAAGTGTACAGTATTTTATTCATAAGTTTTTCCTTATTCCTCGCAATAAGGAAAAGAATCGACGATGTTTTGTATATATAATATAATAGTTGATGGATCGGAAGAGTGATATTTTCTTACTTTTTGTAGCTTTTGTTAGATGCAAGTTGTACCTTATGAAGTAATTAATTATTAAGTATCAAGTCAAGCTTAATCTTCAACAGTGAAATTTTTCAATACATCAGTGAAGAAGTTTTCATCGTATAATTTATTTGACAAGACCTATTAATTATAATGTGACATAATGATATAATGTGACGCCATTGAAAGCGAATATAGTCACGGCAACAACTTGTAAATATGCAAAATGTATAGCGTTTTATTGTTTTAATTTACTTTAATATCTAAGTTAAAACTTTACATTAAATTATAAGGCACAGTATCTATAGCTTTATAAGCAATTTCCTTAGAGACGAAAAAAATAACAACAAAAATATATTTCCGCGTCATCTTGCCTAACGCAATCTCTAGCATCAGAATGAATGAATGGGCTGTGACCCATTTCATTCGGTCAGCCGGTCCGTAATATCCGGTCACTGAACGGCACTTACGAATGAACGGAAATTTCATCAAAGTTGCCATGCGTAGATAACAGTTATGCTAATAGCAATTTGAAATTATCTTGCTAATAGATATCGATTGAAATCGATTTACGATTTTATACATATTTTACTTATAAGCTGTATTTTCAGCCATTTCTAGATTTACTAATATATAGTAGGAGATCCCGATCTATATGGTGGTCCCCTCACTCTTTTTCATAGCAAAATAAATAATGGGTATGTTTAAGAACAATTATGAAATTTGAAAGACTAGTAGAAAATGCTGTCATAACTTTATTACAAGCTTATATATTTCTTATACCAAAGCTTTTTACAAAAGATATTTTTTAGTTAAATATAGCCTACAACAAATTTTTGGGGACAATCGGCTTTTGTTGGCATAGTTAAACAAACTATCTACATACATACATGTGGTTGTGGTTAGTGTTTGTTAATAAATATATTTCGCCTGGAAAAAGAATAAGCCGTCCACTACAAAGATCGGGATCTTAGACTTATAGTGTCATATAATATTTTAAGAATTCTGTAATACTTTGTACGTCTACGCGAATGTTTGACATTTTTAGAGAGTCTCTCCCGTGACTATGATTTCTGTAAAGCATTCGAAACGTCATGAACCAAAAATCAAAATAAATCCACGACAAAATCCAAAAAGATAGTTTCATTTAATAAGAATTCTGCTACACTCACTAAAATAAATCATCGGCAGAAGTTATAAGTGAAACATATTGTAATGTTTCTATTTAACACTTATCATAAAGGCGAGGGACAATAAAATAAAGCTACAATACTCTATTTTAACATTAAACTAAATTACTTTTTTATCCTAGCCATGAATGGTCTCTTAGTTTTTATGATATGGGATGAGATGTACGGACAGATATTTTAAAAGTAACAAAGCAGTGTTTGTCAAAAATATATATATATTTTTTGATACATAATATAATTATATTTTGTTTTTTATATTAAATGCTTCTATTTGTATTCAGTCATTTCTAACGTCCCACTGCTGGGCACGGACCTCCCTTTTAATACAGGGGGGATCAGGCCATAGTCCACCATGCCTAGGGCGAGTTAGCAGACTGAAAACTTGCTAAGTTCTCTCTGACATGCAGGTTTCCTCACGATGTTATTTTTTTCTTATAATATATAAGGTAATCATGATAGAAAAGATTCGCACATGAAAATATCAGAGGTGCAGAACCCGCATCACTCGGTTGTCCAAGCGAGCGCATTACGAAACAAAGCAAATATGGTCTAAGAGCCGGTGGGAGATCGACCTTCACCGATCTGATAACCAGATGAGACATATTTTTTATCAAATATAATTTATAAACAAATATGCCTATAATTACTTGCCTATCTGAAAGTGCTCAAGTGCAATGTCGATCTCCCACGGTCTCCTCTACTAATATCTATTTGAAAATATTTTAAGTATATTCGTAAGAAACTATAAAACAGTTTAATTTTGCAATACTTTTACATATAAACGTATAGAGCTTTTGTAAAAGCTCATAAAGCTAAATTCCCATCTTTTCTATTGAAATCTTAAATTTCCACCTTTTACTTAGAAATCACATAGACATTTTTACACGAATCTCACAAATCCCATATCTAATCAAGTTTTTCACTTCTAGTCCAACATCAGTAATGTTTCGTTCGATATCCTGATTTAAAGCGGTTCACGTATGCAAATTGTTCATCAGATATTCAGTGTTTGGGCATTCGTTATGCGTCCGGCGCGTCTGTATAACGCGGTGTTTGGTTTGGCCTTAGTTTGTAAGAGTTAAGCTTTATACTGAAAGTAATAATTTACTTGCTGGGTCGCCTAGAGGGCTAGAAGTGACTTATATTTTAGTCCCGGTTATAATCTATCTGCATTCTAAATTTCATGGAAATCCATCTAGTTGTTATGGAGCGAAAAAAGAAATGACACTAGAAGATCCGAAAATATAAAAAATATAATGTTCTCTTTTGAGATGCCATCGTGACTTGTGATGTAAATAAATCAATGTTTCTGCCTAGATCACGTTTGTTCGAAAACTAATATATGAAAAACGCATAGAAATAGAAGGTTTTATTTAAAAGTTATAGTACCTACATAGTTTTAAAGTGTTGAAAGTAGTTTTTAAAATTCAACATAAAACAATAACAAAAGATGTGGGATTATTTAGCTTCTTAGTAATAATACCTTCCTAACCGATTCCGGCCATGGCTAATCTCATAGATACTAGCCTTCATTATAAAGCACAAGTGCACTCTCTATTCCTGTCACTCTCATACTTACTTATACGAATATTTCTTAAATTAAGTTAAAATAAACAGTACAAAAAACCAGAGTTAAATGCAGAACCAACGGCTTTACTCTTTAAAGTCTTAGGATCTACTTTTTGTTTCTCTTTTTTTGACACTATTTCTTACAAATGCGATTTAAAATTATGGTGTATATGTAGATACCTATAGTATGTAAATATTAGTCCCGCTGAGTTTCTTTCGCCAGTTCTTTTCAGGTCAGAGGTTTCGTCTTTCCGACTTGGTAGTAGACTCATGACGTTCAGTAAGAAATTGTAATAATTTTTATGCTAAATAAAATATTTTGATTTGATGTTTTCTATTATTTATGAAGCATTCCTTCATACAATATCAAATTTAACTTGTACTCTCCCGCTAACTCTTCCATTTACACCACATCTAAAGCGTTCACTCTACATAAACGGAATGTTTTATATCCAATGCCCACAATATCTTCGATTGATGCCGACAACGTCTGTCGAGTCACAGTGAAGCGTCAATTTGAAAATTGAAGTTGAAATTGCTCAGTATGAAAGCGGTTTTGTAAAAATTATTAGAAAATAACACTTTTTCCTTTTACTGTAGTAGTTGTAGTATCAATTCTTGAAATTATTCACAAGCACTCTAAAAAATTGCTTTATTATATTTATGTGTTTAAAGTATTATACTAGCGACTCACCCTCACTTCGCTTGGGTTATTTTTATTACTAAGAATATCGTTTTAACGGTGATTGTAGATTCGTTCATTATAAATAAATATAAATAAATATGCTGGGACATTATTTTTACCCAGCGCCATCTTATTTTTACCCAGCGCCATCTAGTTCCGTGGTAAGCTACGATGCTTGTGTTACGGATACCAGATAGTTGATATACTACATATATAAGTTTAAATACATACATATTATTAATATAACACCCATGACTGGAGTACAAACATCCGAGTTTAACAAATGAATGCCCTCAGCGGGAGTCGAACCATCGACCGCTGGCGCAAGATAGTATGTTCACTACAAACTGCGCCAAACGTGTCCTCGAAGTAGTCATTATACGTATAACTATAACAGTTAATGAATAATGGTTTTGTGATGTAAAAAAAATCAAGTATTTTTTTAACAAATATTACCTACGGGTAATTTTAACGAAAAAATCAATAATTATATTATATTGATCTTTAACATTTATTTTCAAATTTTAATACCTAAGGCCTCAGCGATAAATAAAATCATAGCGGAAGTTATATTAAAAATATTTTTTAACTTGTTGTAGCTTTTTCTATTCAATGTTATAAAACTTACGAATGAAAAGATAAAGGAAAATTCCTATAAAAATATTTTTTATATATAAAAATACATTACATTCAAACGTAAGTTTGTAAGAAAAGAATGGTTTACATCATAAAATGAATTAGTATGCATAAATATCATAAAGTATGAAATCACTATCATTATAATATTCCGTCAACAAAGGCACTAAACTACACTCAGGAGGGCAATACCAACTAAACTTCACGCCCCTTCCATGTAACTTTGGACTGGATATTACACTATGATATTATACCTAATGCCTATGTATATGTAATAAACTATATTTGTATGTATGTTTTATTAAATGGACTAGCTTTACTAGTGGTGAATTATATTGTATTGTAGACTGACCATGAGACAGTGGTAGCCCAGCGGTAACGCGTCGCTCGGATAACCGAGTGATGCGGGTTCGATTCCGGGTCTCGTATCTCTGATATTTTCATGTGCGAATCATTTCTATCATGATTACCACTTGTCTTACGGTGAAGGAAAACATCGTGAGGAAACCTGCATGTCTCAGAAAACCTAGCAAGTTTTCGAAAGACATGTGAAGTCCGCCAACACGCACTAGGCCAGCGCGGTGGACTATGGCCCGTGCCCAGCAGTGGGACGTGACGAAAGGGCTGATGATGATGATGTAGACTGACCTACCCGGTTGAAAAGCAGTACTACCCAGTAAAATTCAATGGAACCTCCCCCTTCACACCAACTAATGCGAATTTCTTTGCATTAAGAAAACCAAAGATGAGAGTCTAGTACTTGATAAATTAGAATAAATAATATATGAATACTAGCGACTCTCCCTTGCTACGCTCGGGTTAGATCCTGGATAGGTTTTAACAGTTATATATGTTTCCACGTTAACCAGTAATCATTATACCAAATATCATCGAAATCTTTCCAGTGCTATTCGCGTGACTTGGTCACAGACAAATAGACAATTACGCAGAAAAAAGTCGCCATGAGTGAAGCTGCGGGCAAATGCTACTATAATGAAATGTAAAAACAATTATAAATATTAGTCTAACATAGCAATGCGCATAATCTATAAAAATGCTTATTTACTAATATACAGATGTCAGTACTTCTTTTTTTTAAGTCAGTAAAAATCTAACTAATTAGTTACTATGGCTTTACTTGTGTGAATATAACTAAGTGGTTAGAGCAATACTATTAGGCTTAAATGAAAGTGAACATACAGACGCCAGTTTATAAATAGGGTTGAATCTCATGGGAGTTGTTTCGACTATGAAGGAACATCGCAAGAGAAAGCTTGTAAATGGAATAGACATGTTCATTTCGTTCGTCCTGGTATGGTTATGTAAAACACTATGTAAAAACTAAAATACTGCATTAAATGCGTAAACTTTTCCGGGATAAAATGTAACTTAAGTGCTGTATATCTAAACTTTCTCATACATAATAGCAACTCGTCTTTGTTTCTGTCGCGCTTGTTCCTTGTGAAAACAAAATATCCGCAATTTTCGTTTCACTATCGCGAAAATCGCCGATCCTACACTGTACACCTGATCTCTCACTGCAAAGTGTCAAAATATTGGGAACTTATAGGTTGTTAAAAATATTATAAAAATCTGATTTACTTACTAAGAATATTATTGACTTAGTAAATCAGTATATTATGTATATCAATATATTCAATTTTTTATAAGAAAACTTGCAATTCCCGCAGCTTCGCCCGTGCAAAAATATAAAAAATTAAAAATTAAAATTTGTCTTAAAAATAATAATAAAAAAATCTGGATAGGGCCACCCTTATCGCCTAGCAGAATAAAAATAGCCTACGACCTATTCTCAGACCTACCAAATGTACGCAAGAAATCATAAAAATCGGTTAAGTCGTTTTGAAGGAGTTTGATAACAAACACTGTGACACGAGATTTTTGTTATTTACTAGCGACTCACCCTCGGTTTGCTCGGGTTCGTTCCTACTCACGAGTTCCAGTTCCGGGTTCCGCTAGTTAAAATAAATAAAATTTCTACCTCCTCCTTTTTTAAAGTCGGTTAAAAGCCTAAGTTACGCCTTATAATATTAGCTATCTACGAGTGAAAGTCCCATCAAAATTGGTCCAGCCGTTTCAGAGATTACCCGGAACAAACAGACAGACAGACAAAAATTTTAAAATTGTTTTTTTTTGGCTAATATCGTATACACTTTTATATGCATTTAGCGAAAAGCAGTTAATTTGAAATTAAAAACAGACTCCAATTTTATTTATACGTATAGATATATTAGATGTATGTTTTCCATATAATATTAAAACAAAATTGTAAGCTTACCTATAGTAGAAGCGACACATGCGTGGACCACCGGGGCGTAGCGAGCGAGCGAAATGTTCTGAAGATTTAGAAATTATCAAATCAAAAGGTGAGAAAATTCCTACTGCGCTGTAACATATGGCGCTTTACATACTTTCAAAGTGTAACAAATTATACAAAATGCTTTTGTTAAAATGATATTCATTTCTTATATTATATAACAATTTACTTCGGTTTCGTCTGGAATCTAGTCTAGTTATATTTATATTTTTTGCTTCATATAATGTACAGTCACTTTTAAACCAAAAAGTTATTTATGTAAGGAAACTTATCCTCGCTTCACTCAGGTGCTCACTGAGT
The DNA here is from genome assembly GCA_905231865.2 of Boloria selene. Taxonomy (NCBI): domain Eukaryota; kingdom Metazoa; phylum Arthropoda; class Insecta; order Lepidoptera; family Nymphalidae; genus Boloria; species Boloria selene. The sequence goes on from HG993134.1 coordinate 1,809,948, forward strand.
GCTTAAAGTGTTCATTCACTTAGTCCATTAGTGTACTAAATAATATAACAACTATCACGCGACAAATCCAAGTGTTCTATAAAAACAAATTTTGTGAAGTCATAGAATCGTTTTTCATCATTTCTATTTTTCAACAATTATAAAGCGACATGTTCTATATAAATAAAAATGAATGTTGGTAAGCACATAACTCGACAATGGCTGGAACAAATCGGATATTTTTTTTAAGTTCCTTAAGGCCCACGGAATGTTTTTATATTAAAAAAAAAATTAAAAAAATCAAAGTTTGTAAAAAAAACTTATACTAAAGGATACCATCACTAGTCTTGCATAATTTTATTTTTTAAATTATCACTAAATTAATTCATGCTTAAGGCCATTATTTTTTTATAATCTTTTGAATAACCGTCATAACTCATATCGAGGTCAATATATATTAGGTAATACTCCATACTCGATTCTCTACCAAACTAAAGACAACGAAAAATACAAGTAAACAATACTCTCCGACGTCCCATTAGTTAGTGAAAGTATAAATTGTTTGTCTTAACGTGCAATTGTATGCAAATGTAGTGTTTCATCACGCCAAAGTTCTAGGGAATAAGAGATACTATCTATATGATAAGTGCTTGTGTTTGTTTTGAAGCTATTCCCCTTGTATACTAAGAGGGTAATTTTAGTAGAAATTGCTCGAGAGCCGGTAAAGTGAGCTAATATTTTATATTGTTATGTTGAAAACAGAAATTATATAGCTTAATAGTTTTGCTTGATATTTATTAATATTGTCATCCCTACATATTATAAAAATAATACGAATTCCTCCGTCGCGTATGTCGGTCTGTTCGCGATACACTCAAAAGCTACTGCACCGATTTTCATGCTGTTTTCACCAATGGATAGAGTGGTTCGAGAGGAAAGTTTAAGTATATAATTTGTCAAGTTCTTATGTACTTGTATTTAGTAGCAGAATCCGCGATAAATCTAGCTGGTACAAAATATATGAGAGTGGTAGCATTGTGGCAACGAGTTCACTTGGATAACCGAGTGATGCTGGTTCAAATCCAGGTCCTCTGATATTTTCATATGCGAATCGTTTCAATCATGATTACCTACCACTTGTCTTACGGTGAATCAAAACATCGTGAGGAAACCTGCATGCCTGAGAAAACCTAGCAAATTTTCGATAGACATGTGAAGTCCGCCAACTCGCTAATGGCCTTTGGCCTGGACTATGGCCTGTGGACTATGGCCTGATCGCCCTCGTATTGAGGAGCCTGTGCCTAGCAGTGAGACGTTTAAAAGAGCTGAATACATAGATATATTTTTACTAAGGGCTACCGAATACTTGACTTTATATGTATATACTAAGAAAAAATAAAAAGAGAATCATCTGAAAATTAACGAAAATAAAAAAACAATATTTGAAACTACGAGTATAATCTAATCGTTCTAATATTATAAAATGTGAAAGTATGTGAGAATCGATGGATGAGTTTTTGTTACTCTTTCATGCCAGGATTTGAATAAAATTTGGTAAAAAGAATAAAGTCCGGAACAGCACATGGTTTACCTTTATCCTGTGACAATTATATATTATTCCCGTGGCATATATTAACCTGAAGCCATTTCGAATGTTAGCTCACAAAATGTCAGAGAAACCATTATTTCAAATATTTTACTTACTAACTTCTTCATAATCGTTTAACATAAAATAATTATTATTCTAAAAGAAAGCAGTTTCTAAGCTTCCAAATTTGTCAGTACATTAAAAATATAATTCTTCAAACATTTTCCCTAGATATTCGATATACGTTCCTGCGACATTTTCAGCTCTACATAGTGTATAAATGAGCTAAGCCACAACAAAGGCTTCCCCAACAACCATATATCTGTGCAAAAATCCAGCATCTCGGAAAATTTCAAGAGATCCACCTACAATCTACATGTTAGCTGGATGCGATAAATTGAGGATGCTTCAGCGAAGTTTTCGTTATATTATGCTACTTGCTTTGAAGGTCTTCTTCGTAGTAAATAACGTAAAACTCTTAATTTCGGTCCTGTAAGTGTGTCATAACAGAGATTTCTCCATAACTTTTATGATTAATCTGTTTATATATTGGTTATTACATTTTCTATGAAGACGTGATAAATTCAGTGCATAAGATACTGCTTATCGTTCGAAAATAGTTTTACAAAAGTAACATAAGGATAACTATAATAATTATTATTTTTTTAATTTTACACACAAAACAAAAAAAACTGAAAAACTATTTTTATTTGAAATATGATATTTAAGCCTTAGACTCAAGAAAATTAAGATGTTGTATTATCACTATTATCATCTATAAATAATAAAGATTACCACTTAATGTGAAGGAAAACATCGGTACGAAACCCGCACTCTGAGAAAACCTAAAAAGTCTTCGAAAGGCATGCCATGTCATGTAGTCCAGTCCGCCAACCCAACTTGGCCAGCATAGCAGACTATGGCTTGATCCTAGTTTGAACGGAAGTCCATGCCCGGCAGTAGGGCATCAAAGAGTATATATAATGCTAATGTTGTAAATAGTATAGCGAAAGTAATCACAATATTTTAATATAAAAGCTGTATCACCAGATGAACTCAAAAGAATGAGAACTATCAAACGCTAACTTGGCACAGTTTCTATCAAAAAAACGCATTAAAACCTTCGGGTGGATATTTCAGCACTTGCCTCCAGCGAAAAAAGTAATTCGAGTGGTAACAGTGAAGCGGAATGAAAAAAGTTCATTCATTGAGTCGAGGCCGATCTTGTTTGCTAAGTGCTTGAGGCGGGCCAAGGTTCATTTCTTACTTGGACATAAACGATCCGCTGTCTAATCCCGCTCGTTTATTTTTGTTACTCTGACATAAATTATTAATGTTAGTGAAATTATATTGGTGGCCTTTTGTATTTAAGATAACTAGCGAAATACCCTCGGTTCACTCGAGAGTTAAAGCATTAAAAAGAGTTGACGACACGTTTGGCTTAGTTCTTAGTGACACTACTTGCTGTGTCAGTAATCCCGGGTTCAAGTCGACCAGAAGGAAAAGGTATTTTTTTGAAAATTAAATGAACTTTTTGATAATAATTTAGTTAAATTATTCTTAAAGTAAACTATATAGTTTGTGTCGGCATATTTGTTATATCATATATTTTTTTAACATTTAGTGAGTTAAAAAAACTTAAGCTTGTATGGTCACTGATAATATTTTTGTGATTTAAAATGACATATACAACTGTATTCATTGTGATCAGCCCTTTTCAACGTTCCATTGCTGGGTACGTGTCTACCTTCAATACGACGGGGATCAGGCCATAGTCCACCGCGCTGGCCTAGTGCGTGTTGACGGACTTCACATGTCTTTCGAAAATTTACTAGGTTCTCTCAGACATGCAGGTTTCTTCACAATGTTTTTCTTCACCGTAAGACAATTGGTAATCATGTTATGAATGATTCGCACATGAAAATATCAGAGGAGGGAGACCCGGATTTGAACCCACATTACTCGGATATCCAAGCGAGTGCGATACTATACCAAAATTTCCTGTAACCCCTTTTAACGACAAAAAAATTTCGGGAACTCATAAAATAAGTAAAAACCTCGATTCAACGTCATAAAAACACGTAGTGAGATAGTTTCAAATACCCCAGAATGTGCCAAAAGTGGTTAAGGGCAGGTGTTTTTGGGCGTTGCTCATTACGTATTTATTAAGCCTAGCCGCAAGCGAGAAGTTCCTCTCATTAATTCAGCTTCCCTCAATAAATGAAGTCTACAATCTAAAGAAAGGAATTCCTTATTTATTTGCTTTTCCTTGTGTCGAGTGTGGGTTCAAACTTACTCGTAAGTCGAGGAGTGCTGTATACACAATTGGTATAGTGTTTCTTATGGAAAAAATATTTATAGTAACGTTTACTTATTTTATGGGAAAAAATAGGGAGAATGCAGTTTTTAATACATACCTATGGGTATAATAATTTTCTATCTATAATGTGCTGAAAATGTAATTTTATGTATACCTAATGATGAAAATATTTATAATAATATTAAATAATTATATTTCTTTTAAACTATAAATTATTTATATAAATTGTTTAATAATATGTAATTCAATTCAATTTTTAAATCTTTTTATACCTCTATTTATAAAAAATCAATGCATGTTGTGATTACCTTTAAAAAGAAATACAATTATACTGTCACCAATTTATTATGTAAATTATTACTATGTATTACTGTTGTCATTTCTGTTGGTAATCCTAATAAATAAATAAATAAATAAATAAATAAATAATATATAATTCTAAATGAATTGAATCTATAGTGTGACAACATCACATCAACAGATCGTTGGACAGATTTTGATGAAAATTTTATATTTTGATAGCTGGTTGTCCGGGTTAATATATAGAATATTTTTTATTATAGGAAAATATTACATCGCTGAGAAATCTATAACGGTTAAATAAATAAATAATAAACTTTCCTTCTTCTGTTATTAAAATAAGAGTTGGGTTAAAGGATATTTTAAGAAAGGCCTCAATTATAGATTTATTGAGTTTAAAACGCGAATACTTTTGCTCCTTGATGCTGTTAATCTTCAGATTCTCCCGAGTTCATCCGGCTTACACTAATCTAGGTATTAAAAACTCGACCGGCTAAACAATGCCAGTACCAACTGAATTTTACTTTTAGTGATAAGAAATTGTTTTTCGAAATTGTCAATAACATTTTTCTGTTATAATTATAAAATTACAAAAATTTTGTTATATAAGTTTTTAAGATTTATATTAATTATGCCAATAATACATAATGGTTACTAAAGCATATATACTCACAGTTCTACAATTTTTTTTAAATATGTAGCTACATTATTACAATAGCGCCATCTAGTTTCATGGTAAGCTACGAGGCTTGTGTTACGGATAACAGATAGTTGACATAATACACATATATAAATTTTAAATACATACATATTATAAATAAATAAATAAATAATGCGTTAATATTGCTACGATTGCTAATATTGCTAATTACAATAATAATAAATTATTGTTTACTAAAATTACTGAGGTAGGTAATAGAAATTTAAAATTACTTTCTTACTTAAAGATATACTTATGGCACTAATTTTGTGCCTGGGGTTGAAGCGACGAAATTATTCACAAATAATAATGTCTACAGTACATTTCAATCGATTTGTATAATAATAACAAGCATTATTATAGAGTTGTAAGTCATTATAAACAAAAAAATATGATTTTATCATGGAAAATATTTCAATAAAAAAGCTCTACCACCAGCTTAAAAGCACTCTAGTTTAGGCAACCTAATTATTTTATCTACTATGGACCTATTAAAACATCTATCTTTCAACTAAAACTACTTTAGAAGGTTTTAAGTGCTAAAACATTAGACCAAAGCATGGTTTATTTTCCATAAGTGCATTACTTAAAGATGTATTAATAAAATTGTGAACAATTTTAAGCAAGTTTTAGACCAAACAGCCTTTGTGGCGACCGCAGCCCAGCTTTTAGTAGAGGCTTTTAACAAAAATCAAATATGCGCCGCTAGATAGAAGCTGATTTTGATGCAATGGCCAAAGTGTTTTTGCATACTGAAGAAATAAGATTATTCATACGACTATATAATACTATGTATCTATAAGTACTAATATTATAAAACCGAATAGTTTGTTTGTTTGGTTGAACGCGCTTATCTCAGGAACTACTGGTTCGATTTGAAAAATTCTTTTTGTGTTGGATAGACCGTTTATCGAGGAAGGCTATAAGCTATATTACATTACGCTACGACCAATGGGAGCGCAGCATAAATGAAAAATGTTGCAAGAACGGGAAGGGCATTATTTCTGCGAAATACCATACCGCGCGATTCAAAAAGAAATTGGTTTCCGATCCGCGTGCGAAGCCGCGGGAAATGCTAGTATATAATGAAATTCCAAAAAAAACTTAGTATCTACATATATATTAAATAGTATTTGGAAAATCATATTGAAATAGTCATTAAGTATTATTAATTCAGAGGCCCAATCTATAGTATTTAGAATTTTTGTTCGTCTATCAGTGACAGTATCACAAGTAAACCTGGACTGATTCTGATGAAATTTGGTGTGATAATAGCTGGTTATCCGGGTAAATGTTTAGAATACTTTTTACTGCGGGAAAAATAACATTTCTGATAAATATATACTTACTGATACAACGTATCTTAAGACGAACCCGCAGTAAGGGTGATTCGCTAATCATTACATATTATACATAAATACATATCGTGCATATCAAAATATTTAATGTATTCAATTTGACATAGTTAGAATTTTATTATATATAAAGAATACTTTCTTAGGTTTACGCGAATATTTGACAATAAAAATGAAGCTATGTTTTCGGATTTTGTCGCGGATTTATTTTGATTTTTGGTTCCCAAAGTATCGAATGCATTCGACAACCAAACCAAAAATTAAAATAAATCCGCGACAAAATCCGAAAAGATGGTTTTATATGTATAGAAGTCAAATATTCGCATAAATATAAGAAACTAAATGGGCTTTTCGCCGAGGTAAGGATATACATGTTACGAAAGTGGAAAATCTGACGTTGATATTATAAGATTAAATGCAACCTCTCAGAAAACAGAGCTAAAGTGATATATTTGGGGTAAATACAGTATTACCGAATACGAAAGCTCAATTCACCATTTTCAGTAATAAAAGACTGGCACATAAGCGATGTAAGTGCACCCAAAAGGTATATTCGTAGCGAAATGCAGTGCATAATTGCGGTGGCGTGTTACCCTAACCCATTTGCACCATTCCGTAGTCGTGTGTGGATACGGTGACTCTGGATATAAGAAAAAATTATAGTTGTAGTTTATTTTGAAATTCTTATACAGAATGGTAAAAATGGGATGTGAAAAAAAGTTCTTTATTGATGATTTTAGTTTTGTTTCAAGTAAACCGATTTTTCCTTACTGTAGGCCATAGACACTTTTATTTAGTGGGATATATTACCTATTCTTTCCTTTTTGATAAGTTATTAATTAGTTACGTTTAAGTAGTTACTTTTTAATTAGTTACGATTACTGGTATATATTTGTTAGGAAATGTATGAATGCTGTTTTTTAAACATATAAAAATAACGCTTGAGATAAAATATTTGATATCTTCAACATGTATACAGTATGCAACACAGTATTCACTTTTCCCTATATTTAAAGAAGAAAGCATTCATTATTATCAGATAGTTCGTTGGTACCACGGTTCTGGGTTAAAATTCGCGGTCCAAAAATTATAAAGGGATATAAGTTTATATAAAAGACAGACTAGAACATTTTCAATGGAACCCTATTATTTATATAGTTAATTGATTCGAGCTTATATTTAAAACACATTACTCTCCTTTGGGCTTCACCACAGTCGGGTAAGAGAAGTAAATACACTTTTAAATATTATTATGTACAAGTCTTAAGCTATTCAAGTAGCAGCGAGCGGGATTTTAAAATGGATAACAGCTTGCTTTGTGCGACGAGTGAGTGTGCAATTTTATTCGTATGTCATCAAACCTGACATGGATTTGCCTTACTGCGGCTGCAAATAGGATGTAGGTATTATAGTTCTTAATTTTAAGTAAAAGTTCTTGTAGAGTATGAAACAGTCGTTTTTATTGACATACTAGCCTTTCCCGAGGGCACGCTCGCGTTCTAAAGGCTGAAAATCAAAAGAAATAAAAAAAATCTCCAGTTTTTACAACATTTTCATTGATGCTCAACTCCTGTTGGTCGTACCGTGATGTTATATAGCCTTCCTCGATCAAGGGACTATCCAACACAAAAAGAAATTTTTAATGCGGACCAGTATTTTCTGAGATTAACGCGTTCAACCAAACAAACAAACTCTTCAACTTTATTGAGCTTTCGGATTTAAGCAATTTATGAATAGGTACATCATTACCTAGTGTTTAAGCTATTATATTATGTTTGGCCCACTTTGTGACTGCTTCGAGTCGCGGTCGTAGGTTCGAGTCCCGTTAGTAGCATTCATTTGTTTAATAAGTATGAATGTTTGTACTCCAGTTATGGGTTTATTTTTATAAGAAATATTTAAAGTTATACGCATATGTATATTGTACCAACCTTCTGGTGGCCAAAACACGAGCCTTGCTATGGTGCTAGGCGGTGCTATGCGTTTATGGCCCAACATATTTATAAGCTTAAAGAATTTTAAAGACTTTATTTTATGAAATGCAAGAACATGTTGTTTCCATCTTATTTAATTTACCTTTAACATTTTAGTTTTTAGTACAGGTAATAAATATTTTATGAAGTCCTTTCAGACGTTATCTGAGGATAATAGAGCCTTTTGACGAAATAAACGAACTACCCACCATCGTATGAATTAAATATTAAACCGTTAATTTTAAAATCCATCTAAACACATAATCTAAAGCACATATCACTTATTCACGTATACCATGCATGTGGATAGAATCGACTTGCATGATACAACAGCTAGGGGCGCCTGTGTCTGACGCAGGGATGAACAACCCTTCTTTCCTCTAGGGATTCGTAATTAATTGAGTTGCATTTAATTAATATTTATAACTGTTTACATATGAAATGAGAAATTGTATTAGACGTACATTTTGTTTGAAAGCGAGAAATATGGATTTTAACGAAATTGAAATTTTGAAAAGAGTTACTTGTTACTGTCAAAATTGTGTTCTGATTTTTTTCTTAAAAAGTTATAGATATGCTTTTTCATCAATGAACATTTTTTAGAGCAGAGATATTTTTTACCCTAAAAAGTATCCTTAATTGTGCTTATTCAGCTAGGCATACCAAATTCATCAAAATTGGTCCAGCATTTTCTCGTGATGCGATAACAGACACACAAACATTCTAAAAGCTATAGATTTGGCATATGTATCGAAAATGACTGTTCTTGTGGGAAAGTATCTCATTTCTAACTAATCTAAGTTTATAGGTTTTAGTTTATTTATATTGGCCAAGAAATTTGCATTGAACTACTACTTTAAAGCTACAAAAAAAAACTTATTAACTTATAAACTTAGAAATTATTATTATTTATGTAGATTAAAAATAAATTTACCATGGTTTGTAATCCCTGGCTACGATGTCACTTGACCATTCTAATTTATGGCGCGTCGACGCCACAGGCATCGTATACGAGTTTAGCCTATTGTATTGGTCTAGAACAACGCGCACGTCTGAAGTCTAACCCTCTATTCATATTCATTCAATGGGATAACGTAAATCTATAGATATACATAACACCTTCTTGATTCTTGATAGTATCATGTATATAAGCCTTGATATCATGTATGGCTGTATAATAAATAAATATGTTGGGACGTAAGCTACGAGGCTTGTGTTACGGATACCAGATAGTTGATATATATAATATATACATATTATAAACACCCATGACTGGAGTACAAACATTCGTGCTGAATAAATGAATGCCCCCAGCGGGACTTAAACCCGCGACCGATGGCGCAGAAAGCAGGTCACTACCAACTGAGCCAAACGTGTCGTACATTTTAGGTAACTTACTTATTATATAGTAAAATTATAACTTAATCGAATCTGTTGTTATATTGAAACAGAAGTAAAATCTATAGTTTTTAGACACGTTTGGCGCAGTTTGTAGTGATCCTACTTTCTTGCGCCAGTGGTCGCGCGTTCGAGTCCCGCTGGGGGCATTCATTTATTACCTAAACTCGGATGTTTGTACTCCAGTCATGGGTGTTTATATTTATAATATATATGTATTTAAACTTATATATGTAGTATATCAACTATCTGGTATCTGTAACACAAGCTTCCTTCGTAGCTTATCACGGAACTAGTTGGCGCTATGTGTAATAATGTCCCAACATATTTATTTATTATTATTATTGTAATTTTCGTCTGTCTGTCTGTTTCCTGCTTCCTGTTGGATTGATTTCGATGAAATTTTGTATGACGATAGTCTGTTATCCGGATCCACCTATACTTTTCATAGCAGAAATATATCTCATCTATGAGATATAAATATTTTGTTCCAAGCAAAGTCGAATGCTACAATTAGTATGGACGTGCAAACTAACGCAAGCTATGACTGCGTTTAACTTATAATTAGGCTTGTTCCTACCCCAGAGGCGGAAAAGTTTTAATTGCGTAACCTTGGTTGCTTTTATAATTCAGCAGTTTTCTTTATGCATACATTTATAAGTAGGTTGCCTAATCTCATATTATGATGGGTTTACGAAAAATGCATTTATGTATACAAAAATTTAATAAATTTTGCGAACCAATTTTGTTTTTTTTTCTTTCTTTGTGAGAATATTGACGCTAAGAACGTTTTGTCGGCGCTTTTGTGTTTTTGTTGATAAAGAAATAAATTATGTTGGGACATTTACACACAGCACTATTTAGTTCCACGGTAAGGTACGAGCCTTGTGTTATGGATACTAGATGGTTGATATACTACACATATATAAGTTTAAATACATACATCGGTTACATAATGTGTATAATGCATAAAACTTACGTGAAAAGTAAAAAGAAATACAATTTAAACTATTAAACATACAACAATATAAGTATCAGAATAAAATTACATATTAGTCGAAATAAATGATTTTATTAAACCATTTTCAACAAATCTTAAACAAACAAATATCCTAAAAACTAACAGAGAGACGAAATCTGCGTACTAATGTTCCCATTAAAAGCGAGATAATCTCGAAAAATGCTATTTTAAAAGGAAAACACGTGCTTTTACAAACATTTTGTCGAAACATTTTCATTATAAATATTTTTACAACCCAATAACAGTTGTAAAAACTAAAATTTTTTGAACATTTACAAAGCGTTGTGTGAACATTTACATTCCTTTTTTTCATATTTTGAATGTTTTGTTTCTGTGCTCGAGGACTTAGTGACTAACATGACTGCAGTTTTGTAGGTCCTGAGTTCGCTTTCCGGGTTGACTTAAATTGTATTATTATTTGATTTTTCAGTAACCCTTAGCGGAGTTTCATTTTTGCCCTTCTGAGAATGTATCGCGTCAGCCTGAGCCTGATTTCTTATCAATCACGTCGAGTGTCGTTCCACCGGAGTATGAGTGTAGGATAAAGAGCCTATTGCCCTTGTGGCTTGGCTGCTATTGAAATTGGTCTAGGAGATTACGAGTATAACATATGTATGTTATTCTAGTGTGTGGATTTCTATACTTCGAAATTTTAGTGTTACAAGTTCCTATTCAATTTAGTATGAAAAACCTCAATTTTTGCGATTACTTCTATATTTTAAAGTACGATTTCATTGGTTTTAATATAAAAGAGGAAATAAAATGTTCAAAGTGTAGTAAAGATTTTTAGAAGTACATAAAGCACTTACATTATTTTAAGCTTGCTGTAAGCAGCACTCTAGTTTATTAAAATTCGGACTGGATCCAGCCGTGTGAGATAACATCTTGTGTACGCGAGGCTTTGATTACGGTCTGTCGGAAAATTAATTTTTTATATTTTATCGCTTCGGTTAAAATATTAAATATATTTCTAACAAGGATTTATTATTTTTTAATTATAATATAAAATTATTTGTAGTGATAATTCATCAAAAAGCAAACTAAGTTCTAAAAAGTCTGAACTTTGGATAACTTCTTTTAATGATCTAGGAAAGAATCAAGTTTTTTTTAATTAAATGTTTTCATTCAAAATGTATTGTAGGAATGTGTAAATGAATGTAAAATTACAATTTTCGGAATAAATATGTATATGTTTACGGGGTGAAGTCGAGACATACTGCTAATTTTCTGTATATTACTATGTTATAGCGGATTTTTTTATTAATTTGTCTGTAATAAAGGAAAAGTTAATTAAATCACAAGAGCTTATTAGGTTACTATAATTAAATAGGTATTTCAGATTTGAAGACTTAGTTATATATAAGCTTTAAAAAGTCGGTTTTCTCAGTAGGTTTCCTCACGATGTTTTCCTTCATCGTAAGAAAAGTGGCAATTATGATATAAATGATTCGCACATGAAATTATCAGAGGTGCGAGACCCGGATTTGAACCCGCATCACTCTGTTAACCAAGCGAGCGCGTTACTGCTGCGCTACTACTGTCGCGGTCGTCCGATGGAAATGAAGGGAAGAAATTGAGAATTCAGAACGAAATATTTACCCCCTTAGTAAACGTTGTAATAAATCTAATGTTACCGAATACTTTTTGCTTTTTACTATATTTTTCCTATTTTAGTTACAAAATACACTATTTTTATTACCTACCCTAAAAATTATTAGGGCGAGTTAAATCTCCAACCCAAATATCAGTACACGTATCACGTCTACAATCGATTACGATGCTCAATCGTAAAGTTGGCACTTTCCATTGCAAAAGAGTGTTAAGAGAGTTTATTTATTTTTAGTGGAACTGTATAAATTGAGCCTTATTTTGTTGGTATAAGGTTTTCTTAGTAGTAAATAGAAATATGTGTCATTTTACAGCTTTAGAATTGAAATGAGTTTTATGAATGTAAATTAGGTATTGATTTTTAAGGAAAAACGTAAAAAAGTACTAAATCCTCAATTATAATTTCTAACTTAGTATCGATCTTTTGAAACAAAGTAGTAGTAACGAAGGCAAAAGGCAGTAACGAAGCAAAACATCCCGTTCTCTTCTTATAAGTTCTTTTTTATTATTTGGAAACAGAGACTTCTTCCCCTTTCTTACACCCACTGGCTATAGAATAGTACATAAAATGATTGATGATGATAAGTAATATCAAAATTATATACATTTGAATAAGCCATAAATATCATAAATATATAAAACTAAAAAAATATAGTCTCGCTAAATCTCAAAAACGGCTGAAATAATTTGAAAAACAATTTTTTTATAATGTTAATAATTTTTTATTTTGTATGGAAATTACTAATCTAACCGTTAAAACGTAATTCGGGTTGAACACTAGTCGAGTTGTTAGAATTAAAATAAATAAAGAATAACATTTAGAGTTTTCTGCATAAAAACTGGATAAAATAGCGAATTTCTCTACAAAGGAGAGGTTAGATTTATACTAGAGATATTCACATGCATATTGCACTAATTCGCATAATTTCGTATTAGAAATTCGCATACGATTAGCAGATGATTAGACTGAACAAACTAGTCGGGTTTAACGAACTGTTCAAATAAGATGCTCTACGTATTTGCTGTTTGACTACCAATTAGGTCTTAGTGGGAATATGTTATACTAGTTAGAACCTAAGTCTTAGCGCGCTAGCTATAGCCACATTTGATATAGCATTATATGACACTAGCAACTTATCTTAGCTTTGTTTGGGTGCGTTCCTAGGTTTGATCTAATAAATCTTTGGTAATCTATACTAATATTATAAAGAGTTTGTTTGTTTGGTTAATTGCGCTAATCTCAGAAACTGGTCCGATTTGTAAAATTATTTTTGTGTTGGATAGTCCGTTTATTGAGGAAGGCTATAGGCTATATTAAATCACGCTATGACCAATAGGAGCGGAGCATTAATGAAAAATGTTGTAAAAAACGTGAAGGACGGGCGTTAGTTCTGTGAGATACCAAACCGCGCGACTCAGAAAATATTTTGGTTTCCGGTCTTTAGAACGCGTGCGAAGCCGCGGGAAATGCTAGTTTTATTATAAAGATAACAAACATATAACTATAATTAAAAATATATTACTTTTGACGAACAGTCTCTATTTATAAGCTTAATAGTAAAAGACTATGTCCAATTAGTTGATTAGTTGAGGAGCTATTCGAGCATGCAAGAAGAATGCATTGAATCCTTAAAATACTACCTTGCTATATATTGTGGATTAATGACTTCTACAAGCAAATTATTGGAATAATTATGAGACACCCGTCTCTTCCTTCATTTTGCGTTAGACATTATGTTGTAAAAGGTATAGGAAATCCACAAGGTATGGGAATAATCACACGGTAGAGTGGTAGACAAAAAATCGTTAGCGTTATTAGCAATAGCTATCGCAAGGACTGTGGCTGGTGTCTGGCTATCGTTGCCTTTTTCATACAAGACCAGACAAGTACCTTTTTGACAAGTGCCAGCGTTAATTGTAGTGCTAGTTGATCACGCTTCCTAGCGCTTTGTAGATCGCAGCCTCTACCGCTTCATATCTGCGATATATTAAACAGTACTTATATATGTATTAACCTGAAGCGTTTGTTTGTTTGTTTGCTATTTGTAGGTCTATAGGCGCAATTTGAAAAATTCAGATTGTGTTTTATAACATACTTTTGATTTACGTTTGCTTATTTACTTTAGACTTACCTTATAGTGAGAAAACCACTTAACATATTTGAAGTTTGGTATGATGATTGGTTATCCTGTTCAACGGATAAGGTATTTTAGTGTGGCTAAATGTCATCTTTGATTTTGAGAAACCTTTATTAACTTTGAGAATGAACTACGGAAGGAACGAGGGTGAGTCACTTGTTATACATATATTCTGTAATTTATGTGTAATTAGCAAAGTTAAAATTAATTAAACGCTTTTTATAATTTTCTAGTAGTGGAAGTCCCGTCAAAATCGGTCCAGCATTTTTTGATGTAAGTTCCATACTATATAATTTGATATATATTAAGTGAACAACTGTTTTGTAATTAAAAACAGACACTTTAATTTTGTGGAAACGAATGTTTGTACAAACATTACATTAAATATGCCTCGTAAAGCAAGATCCTTAGTTATCACAATAACGTGTTCATTTGCTTCCGGCTCGCAAATTGAGTCATAAACTACAATCAGACGATGCATTTGAAATGTATAACGCAATTCGTGGTCTACGTTTCAGTTGACAACCCGTCACTAGTTTTCAACCCTAAAGATAATAATAATATTATACACGTTGAAATGAAAACTCTCTATCCTTTACAGGCTTCATATCTCTTTTACTTCTCTCTCTCTCTCTCTCTCTTATATTTCTTCTTTCTTCTCCTACTTCTTATATATGTATTTGTAAAGAAATTATATCTCCTACACTATAAACATATATTTTTATATTATAACTGCTAGTCACCCTCATTTCGCTATTGTATTTTCTAAAGCAAATAAGGTAATTTTTTTAGTTGATTGGATTTTTTTCCTAATTATTTTTCGAAAATAAAAGTATATTAGCCTAGCTATTAGACTAGCCTTTGTTAATTCCAACCATTTCAGAAATTAACCAATACAGACATACTGACAAACAAACAGATTGAAATCAAAAATTGAAAAATTATTCTAATATTTGAAAAGTTACAATACAGTTTGTGTAAAAAAGTTTGCGTTAAAACCTTACTCGTATATCATTCGTTCATATCATATAATATGATTTAAAAAAAAAGAATGAGATTAAGATAAAAAAAACATTAGCCCCGCTGAGTTTCTTTCGCCAGTTCTTCTCAGGTCAGAGGTTTCTTCTTTCCGAACTGGTGGTAGACTCATGACGTTCAGTAAGAAATTGTAACAATTTTTATGCTGAATAAAATATTTTGATTTGATTTGATTTGATATGTACCTACGTCAGGTCTTCGGATAAGATGTTACCAATATCTTCTAGTGTGAAAGTCGTGTATTTGATTTATAGTAAAAAAACTTGTAATTTAATTGAACCCGCTACCACATATAAGCAATGCCTATTTAAATTACGTTGATTTTGTAATTAATGTAGTCATGTAGTGTATTGTAGTGTCAGTGATGTCCGTAGATTGTAACGTAAAGCGCTTACTCTTCTAAACTCATAAATATGGGATTTGCCATTGTGGAATCATCGCTCACACGCCTATCGTGTAGTTTCGCAAATGAATGTATACGTAGGCAGGTACTCCATATTACTAGGGTTGTACATAATCTGGGTTTTTGAGGGAAATATACAAAAATATTTGGAGTAAGTTAAAAATATGTATTAGAAAAAGAATCTTAGAAACTTGTGATTTACGATGGCTTGACTTCTTGCTGTTGCGCAAGTCAAGACCTTTTAACCCGAGAACCTGTAAAAAATTAGCTGTACAATAATGTAAAAGATTTTAATATGCAGATAATATATTCTCGATAATTGTGGATTGAAGTATCATTGATAAATAAAGAATATTTCATGCTCAATATACCTACAAATATAAAGTTGTAAACATAAAGTAATAATTAGTTGCAGTCCGTTTGTCCGTCAATTCGTCACTTTTTATGACTTATATAATTATACTTATACAATATAACTGGTACCTGGTACCATATTATTACTATATACCCATATAATATTTTATATACCCCTATAATACCTATATTTCTCAATAAGGAACATCCCTATTTATATAATAATATAATAGAATATTATAAGCCAGATTCAAATTACAAAATTAAATGATTATATCACTCTATTCACAAATTGTTATAACAGATTCGACCAACGTTTAACTAACAGCGTTTCCAAACCCCAAATTACTTTGACATGCCGTCAATGCGATTACCATGATACCTTGTAACTTGGTGCGAAAATGAATTCAAATACCTTTGGAATTAAGTCGCAAATCCTTTACAGTTCCAGTTTTCGACGATTGTTTGTAAACGTCATTCGATCACGCCAAAGCTTCAGTACATCCCTACGCATTAAGCGTACCAAGTGATATGTTGTTGATAGACTAAAAAATAAGGGAATTTATATCTTGGCTAGCCAGATTTACAGCTTAAAAGCTCTGTATGGGGTCGTATTTCATGTATTTGTGCTTGATGCTTTGGAAAGTTTGCATTGCAGATTGGTCATTTCAGTGAAAATGCTAATATGTGAGGCATTGTGACTGAACCATGTACCCTTTGTAATGTAGCGAATGTCATTAAACACGTTTTGTTTATGGTTATCATAACTTGTTTCCCATAATACAAATTTAAAATAAGGCGAATTTTGAAAAAGTTGCTGTCATATTTATGTTCGTTGGGCGTTTTGGTAAGAAAACTTAATAATTACTATAATTTGCAATATATTGATGATTGTATGACATATACTGATAAAACTAATAAATAAAAAAATGCTAACAATTTATAATATAAATGTAACCAGCTTTGATCAGGGTCGGCCTTGCCATATCAAAAATTATATAAATAAAAAACATAGATATTATAGTTTTCATGTTCTTTAAATATTAATTTCATATTTTTTCTTACTTTACCCAAACGCAATATCAATATTTAAAGATTTATGCTTATAGGCGTGAGGAGGAATAAAGTACGCTCATGATATAATTTAATTAAATCAAAATTATTTGTTTAATCTTGAGTTTTTACCCTTGAGGTTTCACTCACTCCATCATCAGATCAAGATTAGAAGGCTTGAGTCTTGTCTAGCTACAAAAAAAATAGACGCTTTGTCTATGTGTTAGTTTCCCATAAACATCTATAAATATTAAATAACGAATTTATGTTTGTATATAATTCAAACAGTTGTACAAATATAAACGATAAAACGATCGTTAATCAGATACGATTATCAGCAGTTTGAATACTAATGCTTTAATGTATTACAGGCCTTGCGTAATCTGCTATTACATTGGTTATGGTTTTGTTCATTCAATATACGTGTTTTCCTAAAGCATATTCGTTTGTATTACTAATCTATGCTAATATTATAAAGCTGAAGAGTTTGTTTGTTTGTTTGATTCAACGCGCTAATCTCAGGAACTACTGGTCCGATTTGAAAAGTTCTTTTTGTGTTAGATAGTCCGTTTATCGAGAATAGTTATAGGCTATATTTCATCACGCTACGACCAATAGGAGCGGAGCATAGATGAAAAATATTGCAAAAACGGGAAGGGCGGGCGTTAGTTCTGCAAGGCGTAGGCCGTACCGCGCGACTCAGAAAGAATTTGGTTTTCGGTCTTTACAACGCGTGCGAAGCCGCAGGAAATGCGAGTATTTTATATATAACTAGTGAATCACCCCTGCTTCGGTTGTTTTCGTCCCTAAGTACTTAGCAGTTACCGTACACAATGAATAGTTCTGAACTCCTTGATTATCCAGCTGTTTTTTAGTATTTATATTTTTTATACTTAAACAATTTTTTTAATTTATTTTTCTTAAACTTCCCCTAACAACGAAAAGTAACATCCCCCATACAACGAAAAAAGGGATTTTCGAATCGGCCGCTTTTATACAACAATAGATTTATATACAGATATTGGATGGGAGGATTTTTTTGAATAATTCTCTCATAATGGTATACGTACATACTACTTCTCATACTATTTTCTACGTTCCTAAATAGGTAGTAAATTTGTAAAATTGTATCATTTTCTGTTTAATATTGAAAACCATTTACAATAATATCTGAAAATAATATGAAAATCTGTTGATCCATTTTTGTATTTGGTGATTATTTAAAATTCACAAGAAATTTACTTTGTGACTATATCTATTTACATGTCATGTGGTTTGTGTCTTTTTAAACTTTTATAAACTTTTACATAGAAAATACCTATATATTTTCTATTAACACGCGAACAAAGCCGCGGAAAACGTCTAGTATAGGGCCTAAATTTAATTCTATTTGCGTGGATACAGCTAGTTCAGAGTATAATTAGCATTTAATAACAGTAATACAAATTTCAATGTAGTAATTACATTTACAATATTAATGTAATTAAAACTTTCAACGGCTGGGACGTTATTGATTCACTCAGTGACGATCACATGATGTTAATTTAATTTTTAAGCTTTTGTTTATTTTATAGTGCACATAGCTATTTAAAGTAATAAACACTAAATATATAAAAATAAGTTGTTATTTACTTCTGTCTGTTTGCTTTTTTATTCTTAAGCCCTTAACCGATTTTGAAACAAGTTAACCCTTTAGTATTAGAGTTAACAAGAAGAATTTTTTTAGTACTTTTTGTTTATGCAAGTATTAAAAATAAAAGCATCCAGTTATCAAAATTTTGTAGAATTCAATAGTTCGAATACCCATTTGTACATATTACATTCATTTCAAAACTTCCAATCACTAAACCAATTTCGAACGATTCGAACCAACAATTTCAGTATAAACATCAATACAAATATATGCTAAGCGAAACACTTTTTAATTTCGCTTGAAGTTTGTAAAACAATTGGAAAATCAATCAACGCGTGGTTTTCGATTGTAAGAGGTATCGTTTATGTAATAAGTACGTTTGCAATGCAGATAGTGTTCGTACACAAGTGCGGTGTATTGTTCTGGGACAAAAACAGTGGAGGCAAATTGAATTTTCATAGATGCAAGTGTAAAGAGACTTGCTTTTATGATATGCGTTTGATGTTATATTGCGGTTTTACCTTTAAAATTCAGATAAGTGCGAGCCTGATTCGCAGATTGGGGGTTCCGTAGCATGAAATATTAAAATAAGTGAAAATAAATATAATTTACATACCCATTTTTTTGTGATTTAATTACTAAGTAACAATTCTTTTTGTTTATTTTCGTCTTGCCAAATTTCATGAAATACATGCGTCAATTATAAGCATCCTATAGGCCTACAGGTTTTGATTACTTAATCAGTCGAATTACAAGTTTAATTTTCTTATAGACAATTATTTGCAAATTTCAGTATTTCATATTAATTTTAACTTGATACTTTCACGTCCCTGAGAAAAAAGGTATTGATAAGTAGACCGGCGGAGTCAGACAATGAAGTTATGCTATAAGGTTATCTTTTTGAGACACGGAACGTTAAAAAATGATATATGCATTATTGAAATGAATTCAAATCACTCATATAATATCATGTATTGTTTCCCTGAAGATAAATAAGATAGTCTTAAATTATAACCATTTTAACATGGCAAAAGATAAATCGTGACTAGCGATCACCTCCTAAATCCTCCTAAATATAAAAAATAACTTTTTCTTTCTTTCTTTCATTTATTTCTTAGTACTCACGCATTACCTTGATTTAGTACAACACTATTGGTGCAGTTTGTAGTGACCCTACTTTCTTGTGCCAGCGGTCGCGGGTTCGAGTCCCGCTGGGGGCATTCATTTGTTAAACTCGGCTATTTGTACTCCAGTCATGGGTGTTATATTTATAATATGTATATTTAAACTTATATATTTAGTATATAAAACTATCTGATATCCGTAAAACATGCTTCCTTCGTAGCTTACGGAACAAAAGATAGCGCTGTGTATAACAATGTCCCAAAATATTTATATAAATTTATATTTATTATTTGGCTGATGCTAGTCGTCTGCTAGTTGGACGAGTAAAATAATTTAGTCGTCCGACAATTGTTGGATGACTAAATTATTTTAAAGGCTGTTGCTAGTCATCCGATAATCGTATTAATAAAAAATATATTATTCGTCCGACTATTGTCGGTTTGTACGAATATCTATCACTTCTTTGATTTCTAATATAAAATAAGCGATTTTTATGTGCAGGATATACCTATGCCAAAAATAAAAATAAAATAACCCTAACCTACCGAGCTGATAATTTATTATTTAGATCCCACTAATACTTTTACTAATACTCCCTGAGAGTATGTACCTACATCAAAACAATGTACAAGAAAATGGTATTTTGTAAAAAGTACTATAGAAACGTCCGCAATTGCATTCACGAGTATGTTAAAACTTATAAAACAAATTGATTTCTCTTTGAGCCATTTAAGAAGCAAAAAAGTTTCAGTCACGATATATCAAACACCAATTGTCGGACGAATAATATTTAATTTATTCGTCCGCTTATCGGATGAATAGACACTTCGTTATTATTTTATTAAAAGTTAAATCTATGTTTATAAAAAAATATAGCCGTTCGTTTTCCCGTTAATCGCAAAACGGTTGGACCGATTTAGATATTTCTTTTTTGTTTTGTTCAGAGTGGGTCAAGGGATGGCCTAAGTATAAAAAAATAGGATAAACCCAAAATAACACATTGAAAATGGAAAATTTGGTAACGGTGGAACGTGCATAAGTGAAGCGAAGATGAGTCATTAGATGTTACGAGTATGTAATAATTTATCTTGACCATGTTATCCTAAAAACAAAGTACATACATTATAATTCTTCTTCATTTTCATAGACAAAAAGATTTTCCTAACGAAACTTGTGAACATTGTAAACATTTCCCGTCTAGTTTTTACTTAGAACACATTAATACATCTCTTTTCAGACAGACAGTACAAAAATCTACATTTTACATAAATAACGACTTCATTCATCCACCGTACATAGAACTGGATGATTTTCATCAGCTAATGAGATGTAAACTAATGATTATCATCACTGCGCTGTGTAAGCGCGGCCGGGCGGAACACAATCATTCGGTTTAATGACGACTTGCGCCCTTGTGAGCAACTGCTGCTAGACTAGAAGGGTGTACCTGAATTTTCTTATATTATATAGCTGAAATTAGTATATTTTGTTTGTATATATCTATATATAGAGTTAGAGTATTTGTCCTGTAACCATGATTACTGTAAAGAATTTGAAACGTCAAGAACCAAAAATCTAAATAGGTAAATCCGCGACAAAATCCGAATTCATTTATATGATAGCGTAATGTCTTTGAATTTTGCAGTTATTTGAGTTTTTGAATAGAACTGTTTGTGTAGGTTTTGTTTTTTGGATTCCGATGTTAGTAATTGTTACGTATGCTTTAAAGCTACAGTGGCCAATGGAGAAACTATGTCATTCATTCGTTCTTAAAGCAAAAAAGAAAAATCGGAGAAAAATCGACACAACTAGCGATATATAAGTAAAATTCCCTGATTCACAGAAGGTTACACCTACATAATATGTTTTATGATCCATGCCATTATTGAGAATTGCTCAACAGGAAAACCTAGTAGCTACTGCTATTTATCCTGACCCGGTACTCGCACCTAGGACCCCCGGTCCGGATACACAAGGCCAACGCGGCAGTATACGTCATGTGTGCTTGAATTTAAATCATATATATTTTATCTAACCAAATAAAAGTTATATCAATCGGCAAAACTAAATAATTCTTTCTACTGAAATAAATTGCCATTCTTCATGAATTTTTGAAATCGCTATCTGGCACTGAATTTAAAATATTTTCACATAAATAAATCCTTGCGACTACAAATTATTTATACAATTTACATATTGCGATGGTATTGGAAATTTGTTATTTTGTAAAATGTCTACAAATTGATTTAGGAAAATTTTCCTTTCATATTATTTTTATTGAACTTCAATTGAATTTTACTAATAATTTATGTAATTTTAAGTGAAGTATATTTGAAGAAATTGACTAAAAGGTAAGATTAAATAATATAATATTAGTAAAGATGTTCTATTCTATATCAAGGACACCTTTCATTAAGGCTATTGTTTTGGTTGTAATTTGTTTAAAAGACGGCGTTAATAAGTGGTAAGCCCAGCGGTAACGCGCTCGCTTATATAACCGAGTGATGCGGGTTCAAATCCGGGTCTCGCACCTCTGATATCAGGTGCGAATCACTTGCATCATGATTACCACTTGTCTTACAGTGAAGGAAAACATCGTGAGGAAACCTGCATGTCTGAGAGAAACCTAGTAAATTTTCGAAAGACGTGAAGTCCACCAACACGCACTAGGCCAGCGCGGTGGACTATGACCTGATCCCCTTCGTGCTGACGGAGGCCCGTGCCTAGCAGTGGGACGTTAAAAAGGGCTGAAGTTTGATATATTAAATCATAATTTAATAAAATGTAATAGCGTCTTACACTTACTTCTCCCGGATACCACCCTTGTTCCACGTCCTAGCCTATCTGTGTACCGAGTTTCATCCAAATCCGTTCTACGGTTTATCTGATTTTACAAACATACAAAATTTCATATAAATTAGCCCTATTTAATAGTTTAGAAGTTCACATCCGCACATTTTCATTGAAGGCCACGCTAAAAGGGTCGCGTTTCCAACAACTGAGCTCCATCAACCCTGCGTTCGCGTTATTATGATGCAATGTTAATTGTGACAAACACGGCCAACGACTGCGTAACTTCGCTCATTAACTTCCATATTTTAAAAGTAGTTATATGGGTTTTGCAAGTTTTAAACCATGTTTCCCCATCGACTCCCATGTGACACCTGTGCATAGAATTTAATATTTAGGACTGTAACAGGAATTTAATATGATTTTCTAGGCCTTTGATTCTGCGTTGTAGTATCTTTTACTTCACAATTTTTATTATGTTACCCATCTGTCCAATGTTATAGATGTCGGACGATTTTGGTTTAGTTTGAATTGTACTTGATGTGGCAGTGGTAGCGGGTTCGAGTCCCGCTAGTTATATTTTGGAGGCAGCCAGGGGATGCAGAGAAAATCCAATTAACTTAAAATTAATTTATTAATTAGAAATTACAACTAAATTACACAACTAGATGACAACTTGTCGATATTAGAGCAAGAAGTGCATGAGTGAACCAGTGATCCGCTTTTATACATTTCAAATACATTTCGAATAGGAAGTTAGACTACTGACTTAGTTTTAAAGTAGGTGACCGCTGATACAGCAACCGTGCATCGCGGCAGCGTCGTCTTGTCGTCGCTACGCGGGTTTGTAGGGCACCGCTGATGCGGCGGATTGGGTTCCGTAACACCTCCCCCCGTAGAACAGCGACTATTGCAGGACTTGTTCAAGATGGTCGCTGGTAGGCATCGGTGTTCCGCCTTTACTTATTTTTCGTTTCAAGGCTATTACTATTACTTTAAATTACTGTGATTTTCGGATTTTCCATCTCATTAATGTAGCTGGCTGTACAATAGTGTAGTAATGTGATCCATTGATGTGGTCGTTTAAGTTAAAGATGGTAAATGAAAGCGGTGGCAATTCAGTGGGATAACTGCTGGGTTGGTGCCCCGTAGAGTCCGATATTGTTCTTGTCCTGGGTTTATAAATCTGAAGAAGTTTCGACTTGCAGAGATAGATAATCCAGTTTATCTTCGGACATTCTGTCTCTATGTACCTTTAATCTTGGCTAGAGAATGCTACAGGGTAAGGAAAAGGTGAATTTGATGGATTTTTTTAGGATAAAGGGATATAGAAGTTGAAGGGTAAAAGTCGATGACTGGAATTTTAATGCCTAAACGCTTTGTAAAGATTTTTATTAGCTATTAACTACCTACTTGTGATATGAGATCTTTTTTTTATATATATATTAGACTATTTAATTTTAATTGAAATGGATATATCAGAATCTAGACCATCAATGAGACCTCTTTTACTACGTTCAGAATAACTAACTACAGTAAAGATGTTCTTTGTGAAGAGATAGTTCTATTTTAAGAATAGGAGTGGAGTCATTGGACTTTGATAAAGTAGAGGCTTGACTAATGGACCGCGTTTTTTTTTTTTTTACATATATATGAATTGGAAGATTTGCTAGTACTTTGCCCTGAGAATATCGCGAGGCTAACTTTCGTCGGGATGCTATAGAATTTTGTATAAGGACTTCGGAGGTGTTATCTATCTCGGGTTTCTTTTCCATATTTAAATTTTCTGTCAGTTGGGTTCGGTCGTCAAAATTTGGTATTTCTAAGGTCGAAATTTCATTACTGGTTAGAATAGTGGTAGTATCTGAATTAAATTGATTTGGCAGTATTAATGTGTCACAACCTGCAGTAGAGGATGGCTTTTGTAAAACGATATTAACATCCTCATTATTGAGTTCAATACGGGAAAGAGCATCTGCATTGGTATTCTGCTTGCCTTGCCTATAAACGATAGTAAAATTATATTCACTCAATTTAAGCTTCCACCTGGTGAGTCTAGAACCAGGTTCTTTAAGACTCATAACCCATTGTAGAGGTCTGTGGTCCGTCACTATTTTGAACTTCTTTCCAAACAAGTAAGGACGAAAGTATTTGGTAGCCCAAACGATGGCTAACAATTCTTTCTCGATGGTACTATAGTTTATCTCACTTGAATTTAATGTTCTAGACGCATATGCTATCGGTCTATCATTACCTATTGATCCTTGAGAAAGGACAGCACCTAAGGCGAAGTTAGAAGCGTCAGTTGTTAATACAAAGTCCTTGGTAAAGTCGGGATATTGTAAGATAGGGTCGTTAGTCAGTAGTACTTTACATTTTTGGAAACAGTTGATGTACTGAGGGTCGTTATAGGTGATCTTAGATCCCTTTTTCAGACATTGCGTCATAGGTTTTGTAATACGTGCAAAGTCTGGAATAAACTTTCTATAATATCCGAGTAAGCCGAGAAAACGCTTTATATCTGTAGCTGTCTTAGGTATGGGGAATCTCTGGATGGCCTCGATTTTGTCGGGATTAGGCTTAATACCGTCTTTACTTATTATATGACCTAAGTATGCGGTCTCTAGCTTTAGGAATTCCGACTTACGTATTTGAATTTTAAAGTTCGATTCCCTAAGTCTTTTAAACACTTTCTCTAAATTTACAATATGTTCCTGTAAAGACACACTGAACACGATTATTTTATCTAGATAGACTAGACATATAACGTTTTGGAGGTCTCTAAGGACATTATCCATAACACGTTGGAATGTGGATGGTGTATTCTTAAGACCCATAGGCATTCGCAAAAATTCGAAGTGCCCATGCTCTACATTGAAAGCCGTTTTGTGAATATCGGCTGGATCTATTTCGATTTGGTAAAATCCACTTGCAAGGTCTAACGTGGTGAAATAATGACAGTTACCGAGTTTATTTAAAACTTCATTAATGTTAGGAATGGGGTACTTGTCATCGATGGTTTTTTCATTAACCTTTCGGAAATCAACGACAATACGCCATTCAACTTGACCGGATGTGTTAGATTTCTTTGGAACAACCCATATGGGAGAGCTCCATGCTGATTGTGAAGGACGAATTATTCCTTGATCAAGCATTTTTGAGATTTGTTCCTGAACTTCCTGTCTGTGAACGAAAGGGTATCTACAGGTCTTGGTATAGACAGGTAATTCATCTGTGGTGCGAATGCTATGTTTTATTTTATTAGTGAGACTAGAAGGTTCACCATCGAGGTAGAATATGTCGGCAAATTGCGCACAGAGAGACTCTATATTGGCTCGTTCTTCTGGATTCAGATGGTCAGTACGTAATCGTGATAGTACTTCTGACACACGCTTGCTGGATTGTGGAGTGCGTGTGCACTGAGCATTAAAGAGTTCTGCACTAACTGGTCTATCCATTGAGAATACTACATCATGCTTAGTTGGATTACTTATTTCAATAACACCTCGATTATTCTTAACTGTGGTGATACAATCACGGATAGTACAGTTAGATATTGTTTGTTCAGTTACTAGTGCCTCACCATCATGGAAATTTATGGGGACTCGGATCAATTTTGACGTATTTGCCGGTATTATATCCTCATAAAGATTACAATTTCGCGAATCGTACATGTGCAAGGGGTTGGTCGATTTGCGTGTGAGTAAGATTTTATTTTTCAAGTCTATGCTGGATTCTAATTTCTCTAATAAATCTAGGCCTATTAACCCGTCGAAATAGTTATGAAATTTGTATATGAAAAGAGTAATGTCAAAATTTTCATTAAGCTCGGGAAAGCATGGTAAAGTGATGGAGTAATAGTTCTGAGTAGTTACATGGATGTTAGTTACTTGGAAAGGTTCATAATTACACGGAAAGTTCGAGTAAAACCTTTCCACAGCGTCAGGACTAATAAAAGACTGATTCGCGCCTGTGTCAATTAATAATTTAAGGGGCGGATCTGCTAATTGAATGAATGGTAGGTGTCTTTGGGTTTGTAAATTAATTTCTATCTTGGCTTGTCTGAATTCAGAGTAATTTTGAAAACTTTGATTTTCAGAAGAAGCTTGATGCTCTTCTACATAAGCGGGGACATAATTACTATAGATTTGTTCATACATGGGCTCGTATTTAGGATCTAGGTACGTCTGTTCGTAATAGTCACAGTTATAGTCATACTCGTAACAGTCATAGAAATCTATTTCGTTGACATTCATTTCACCTGTATTGAAATAACTAGAAGGGGATGGATTTTCGTGTTTCGTCAAGTCATGTCCAGTCATAGTCCCTGGAATAGGCTTGGGAACGAAATGGCTCACACCACTCATAGTCTTCAGATCGTTATTATCCGATCGAATAGGTGGGTAACGTAATCTTTGTTGAGGCATTCGAAATACGTTGCTTTGGGGTCTAAATTTAGGTCGGGTTGCGCTAAACATTTGTTGCGTTCGTGTAGGAGAGAAAGTAAATGATTGCGAGGGTGGTACATTGGAAAAATTATTATAAGCATAATCATTACGTTGCTGTATATACATGGTGTTAATTTCTTCTTGAACAAACTCTAATGCTTTTTCTATTGTATCCGGTCTCATACACCGAATGCGTGAACCTAAAGGCTCTTTCAGACCACGAACAAACGCTTGTAGGGTTAATTTTTTATATAAAATACGTTTTGATTCTATGGTAGTAGGTATAGTCTCGTGGAGGGTTACATATGTCATTATGGTACTAAAAAGGCTTTGGCATTTTTCGTAGAATTCTTGGGGAGTCAGCTGTTTTTGTGTTAAAAGAGCCAGGTCGTTATATAAAGCGGTCTCATCTCGCTGGTCAGAGAAATTATTAACTAATGCATTTCTTATACCCTGCCAGTTCTCAGGGATGCCATTTGAGTTTATCGTGCGGGCAGCATGTCCGGTAACCTTATTAAGGATCCCGTTTATTAAAGCTAAATTACTAAGCTCGAATCCGGGCTCCGCTCTAATAAATTGTGCAACTAGCTGATCGCATAAATGCACAAACCGTGTGAGTACGTTAGGGTTCCCATCGAATTCGGGTAACAGGCGTAAGGCCTTATATACCTGGTCTACTAAATCTACGCTCATATCGTTTCCTAATAAACTACTAAAACCCGTACTTGAGTTATTTCCTAAAATATTATCTATGTTCCTACGCGCATCAATTTGCGAGGTTCTATTGCACGACCCAGAGGTCCGCGATTTACGTGGGTAAAAAATTTTGAAAAATATAAAATACACACAAAGAAAATAAATTAATAAATTCTATACTACGCCTATTTTCTAAAATATTTCCTAAGCTCCCATTCGCATCGATTTGCAATATAGGTAGGTACAAAGGAAAATTAAAGGAAATTAAAAATAGGAAAGGTAAGCAACTCTAGAAAGATTGAGGTACTTACCAAATAATTTTCATTTCCCTGCTTGTGTCGATTTTTGGACGCTCCTCCTAGCCACAGCTCCGTGAGATTCGTAGATAGCCGCCGTTCCGTTGGTGAACGATTCACAACTATACTGCGACTGTCCTACCGACTGCGCCAGTTATATTTTGGAGGCAGCCAGGGGATGCAGAGAAAATCCAATTAACTTAAAATTAATTTATTAATTAGAAATTACAACTAAATTACACAACTAGATGACAACTTGTCGATATTAGAGCAAGAAGTGCATGAGTGAACCAGTGATCCGCTTTTATACATTTCAAATACATTTCGAATAGGAAGTTAGACTACTGACTTAGTTTTAAAGTAGGTGACCGCTGATACAGCAACCGTGCATCGCGGCAGCGTCGTCTTGTCGTCGCTACGCGGGTTTGTAGGGCACCGCTGATGCGGCGGATTGGGTTCCGTAACACGCTGAGGCGTTTATTTGTGTGATGAGCACAATTATTGTACTCCAGTCATGAGTGTTTATATTTATAATATGTATGTATTTAAAATTATATATGAGTAGTGTGTGTACTATCTGGTATACATAACACAATGCTTACCTTATTATGGAACTAAATAGTGCTAACAATATAAATAAATATTTAACTTTTAATAGCGTAAGAGTTAAGATATATGAATTAGTACATTATATGTTATTACAAGCGTAATATCACATAATAGTTGTGGCACGTCCGTTATAATCGGTAATATTCGGTAATATTTTAAGGCGACAATTGTGACCGGTGGAATGGGCAATAATCAGATACCTAACAGATGCCTGCTTGAGAATGTTCATGGATTAATACCTGGATTTTACAGATACTGTATACGTATTTTAAATGGAAAATGAGGATTTATGTGCTACTAATATTTAATGGCTTATTTATGTATTGTATTTTACGTTGATTTATTTTGTAATGGTTTTACGCTTTATTGTGGATCGTCACTTCTTATGAACTTGTATGAAAATTCTTCTATATGCAACCATTTTAAAGATTATATATTTATGCTCTATGACTCTAGGATGGCTATATAGCAATTTTGATGAAATTTGATTAAAGCTATGGATATGGTACAGCACCACTACTGCTAGTAGTAGATAAAATAATTGATTTAAATCACAATAATTTCTTTTATTTACGTATTATATTTGAAATTGTAAATAAAGCTATCTTTTTGGATATTTTCGCGGATTTATTTATATTTTTGGGGCTTCGAAGTTTTGATGCTTTAATAAATGTGGAATCATAATTATTAAAAAGTAAAGATTTAGACATTGTAAAGGTCATTACAAACTAACAAACCGCACCTACCCACTATACAAATATTGCAAAGAATATAAAATAATTTAATCTAAATAATTTTATTAAGAATACGAACAGATACTTTAAATTTAAATATTAATTTATATTTTTATTAATTTTATATTAATTTTATTTATATTTATATATTAATTTCAAGGAGCCACATCTACAATACTTCTACTCTATGCGCAGGCTCGCCACTCGAGCACATGACGGATGGGCGCGGGTGTGGTTGAGTCGCGTGACAAATGTAGCCGCAGTCGAATGCCGTTGAGCGTAGATACTATATGCTTTATGATTTTATCTTTATAGTAGTATATTATATCGAATATATAATATATTTTAGTAGTCTTTTGATTTTTTTTATAAATAATTTTTCTATCATTCGGAGTATAGATGTTTCTCAAAATTTGAATAAAATTAATAAAAAAACTAATAAAAATTTGGCTTATAATTAGGGAACAATATGGTACTTTTCTACATATATTTCATATCAAGGATTTTCTGTTAAAATTTAAATCTATGATATTTATAAAAATAGTTAATTTAATGAAATTATGTGTATATTTAAAATTTATAGAAAAAAAACAACAACTTCTTACTTGACTTACTTTTAGAAAAAAGTATCTTGTACATAGAAGTTTTAAGGATTTAGAAATTTCTATGTAAAAACAATAATTATCATGCAAAATGAACAGAACAAAAGCAAAAATTATAGAAATTTAAATATAAATACTGTCCCTAAAACATATAAATTTTTAACTTAAATCGCAAAGCTACGTTACTACTACGTGAACTAAAAATAGCATGTTGCGAGTAACCCTTAGGGAAATAAGCTTATTTATGTAAATATTTCATAGTGAAATCGTAAAGTTTGTTAGGGCTAAGTACGCACTGAAAACATTTCAATTATGTAAGTGCTCTCTTCAGACGGCATTTAAAATATGTTAACGGTTCATGTTTTAAATTTACGAAAATTATTTTTATTTAAAGGTTTTGTTAAAAATGCTAATATTGTTTATATTTCATATTTTTATATCAATCCAAGTGGTTTCTTTAACGAGTAAACCGTTTAAGCTTCAACCAAATAAGGTAACCACTTCTTACGTAATTTAAAAACGCCAAAATACGTGTTATTTTTAATTTCAACTAAATTTTCTCTTTTACTTATTATCTGGAACAAACAGACAGAAAGAGAAAAAAATTAAAAATAGATTTTTTGATGTCAGTATATATACTTTCATTTAGTGAAAAGATGTTAATTTTAAATTAAAAAAACAAACACTTCAATTTCATTTATATATCTATTAAATAAGTAACATTTTAAATCTTCAAAATTATGTATCTTTTATAGGTATGATATAATATGATTTATATACGTAAACAATACAATCTGTGCATCAATTTTGGAATTTTGATTGTTATTATTATCATGATATTTGTTGAACAATCAAGCAGTCGAAATTAGAACGTACTAATTATAAATATTGAAAACAACTACAACTAGTAAATATTAACAGGTCACTATTTATCTCTACGCAATGTACTGTATGTTATTCGTAACTATAGTAGGTACATACCTACATATATTTAAAAATACTGACATTCAATCATTTCATTCAATAAAACTTAAGAGGTAAATTCCGGTACTTTCAACCCCACTAATTACTAATCAAGATTATATAATAGCAAAAGTCTCATCAAAATCCACTTAGCATTTTTGAGATATTGTGGGATCGTTTCATATAAAATAGGATTAATATCAAGGGTGATATTTCAATAGAAATGCAATAAAGTGCAACGGCCCTATGGAATTATGATTACATATTGATAGTTATTTATGGGTTTTGTACAATTTTTATAGGCTTCTGTATTTAACGGGTCTGCGGCGAACGATTATGAACGGCATTACCTTTGGAACCCTCTCTTTTAAGATCGAGGGTGATTGAGAAATGATATGAAATGTATAGAGCTGTTAGTATTAATAATTGTATTTTTTTGGTCGTTATTCTGAATCTGATTTCTTTATGAAATCTGACCCAGAGATTTTGATGAATTTTAGTGCACGCATAGACAGCTTGATTTTTTTAATTGAAGTAATTGTCACACAAAGGTATGCTTTTGGAGCTACGACTATAGAAACAAAGAAAAATTAATTAATTTAGTTTAATTTCTTACTTATAAAATAAAATCTAACTACATATACGATTATTGTAAATTTTTTTTACTTAGGTTTGTTTGCTTCTGAGAACTCTATAGATTTGAAAAAATATTTTTGTATTTTAAAAATATTCATTAGTAAAAGTCAGAAAAAACAATCCCAATTTAATGAGGTTGCTCTATGTCATTACCAATTTTACTCACCCTCATTTCGCTGCATTCTTTCAAAGTGGTAGAGAAGAAATATGGCATTATTTATATTAAATTACTGTACAGGGGAGAATATTGTTCGATGATATTTCTGCAGTTTAGTACTTCTATATGCCTCTGGCCATATTGTTACGTTTGATATGCGAATTTGCTTTTCGGCCTGTCTAAGATGATTTATGCTGTATTTTAAATTAGTTTATGTATAGAAAACACATTTATATAATATTTTTTTTTAATTTGTATGTAAAATGCGAAAATAGTAACAAATTTATTTAGTTAATCGCTCCGCTCGGGTTCATCAATGCCTTAGATACGAGATATTAAACCAGTAAAAAGTATTCTATATGTTGAACTAGCTATCATTGTACCAAATTACGTGAAAATATGTCCAGTGGTTTTCTCGTGTTACAGTCGTCATTTGCAGACGGACAGACGGATAGTCAGATTAAGATATAAATTCTTAAAACTATAGATCCGGATTTTATATTTATAGACTACTATTATTTGATTAAGCACAGGCAAAGCCGCGGGATCCGCTAGTTATGCATATAAACCTTCCTCTTGAATCACTCTATCTATTAAAAAAAACCGCATCAAAATCCGTTGCGTATTTTAAAGATTTAAGCATACATAGGGATATAGGGACAGAGAAAGCGATTTTGTTTTATACTATGTAGTGATTTAAAATAGATTTTTCAAAAAATATTTAACGTATTCGCGAATCGGCTACAATAATTTGATTTTATTATTATTATTTATACAGTCAGTTGTATACTGTACAGTGTATATGACATAATATTATGTATTAATATGTTTTAAAGGCTTGACTTTTATCCAATAATATAAAATGAAGAATTAAGAAATTATACATTTTACATAAATTTTACAATTATTAAAACAATTAGTAAAAAAACCTAGGAAAGTTCCTTTACATTTGTCATCATCATCCAAAGAATCGTAACCTAAAGGACTTTATCGCAATCGACATCTCCGATTCGCCAAAGTGGCAAAGTTTTCGCATAAATTACGCGATAAACGAAAATATTGTCTTCGGCATATTTTCCCAGTAGAAGATAATAAGTTTTACCAAACAATAGAGCCTACGAAACTCCATTACGCGCGGTCCATCTCAATATGCCCAAATTTATAGTATTACGACTGTTTTGTTGAGAAATAAAGCAAGAAAGATATATATTCAGTCTTATAATTCACTAGCGACTTACCCTCGCTTCGTTCGGGTTCGTCATTTCCATTTAGCGCGAGCATAGTCGCCAGTTCCGCTAGTCTATACTAATATTATAAACGCGTAAGTATGGATGGATCGTTGGATGTTTGTTACTTTCACGTAAAAACTACTAAATGGATTTTAATAAAACTTTACAATAATATAGCTTATAATAATATAGCAACAAAACGGAAGAAAAATATTTCTTTTGATTTTCAGCCTAGAACGCGAGCGAAACCGCGGGAAAGGCTAGTATCATATAAAATATATCTAAAAATCCAAATAAATCCGCGAAAAAAATCGAAAATATAGTTTATTTTTAAACGCTGTCTACATTATTTCTTACTCTACGTCTTCTTACTTATATAGTAACAAATCTCAGGCTCACATTCACACCAACGTTGATACTAACAATATACATTTAGTTTAAAACAATGAGAATGACATTCTATAAAGCATGTAGTATGTACGCTAGAGACAGAAGCACTAGTCAGCGGCATGCATAAATAAGGACAACTACTCACACAGTCCATCTACGCGTGAAATAGAGCCTTTATGTGTTTATTACGCTCAGCATATTTAATACGTCTGTTTAAATCTTCATAGTAATGAACCATGTTGCCAGTAAAAAGCTTTATAAGAAACTAGCCTTTCCTGCGGCTACGCTGGTGTTCTAAAGGCTGAAAATCAAAAGAAATATTTTTCTTCCGTTTTTTGCAACATTTTTCATTGATGCTCCGCTTCTATTGGTCGTAGCGTGATATAGCCTATAGCCTTTCTCGTCAAACGGACTATCCAACTCAAGAAGAATTTTTTAATTCGGACCAGTCGATCCTGAGATTAGCGAGTTCAACCAAACAAACAAACAAACAAACTCTTCTGCTTTATAATGTTAAGTATATAAAATTTAAATTGTATATATGTAGAAAGCCCCCTTTTGAATGTCCCACGGCTGGGCGTGGGACAGTGTGGCACTCTGGGTATAGATTTCTCATTAATGAAATATTTTCCACTGTAAAAAGTATCCTATATGTTTACTCTGATTACCTCTAGTCTAGTAGTCTAGTGTAGTTTTCTTGTGATACAGTCATAGACAGACAGACAAAGGTCATCTTAAAACTATAAATTCGGCCTCTGCATCGAAAATGATGATGATTATGATGATGAGGTCCTCCCAATCGATTCCGGGAACGGCAGCCAATCTCATTATGATTAGCCATCTGCGCGGGAGATATTATAGTGCACGAGTATACGCGCATACAAGTGCACTCTCTGTTCCTTATCACTCTCATATTCCGGAGGGACGACTGCTTGACACGACGGAGGTGACACACCGCCAATTTCTCAACTCCTTACTGTTACTTAGGCTATCGAAACAAAAAGACCCAATAACTAAACTTGGCTCGACCTGGGACTCGAACCTAGGACCTCCCGGTATGCGAACGTAGAACGTACATGCTAGTCACTACATCACCGAGCCATCTAAAATAATGCCTATTTCATAAAGATTTTTCAAAAAATATTTCACGTACAGATTCGATTCAGTTAAAATTTTGTCTATATCTAATGATCTATACTAATATTATAAAGAGGAAAGATGTGTATGTAAGTATGTTTGTAACGAATTGGCTCAAAAAGTACTGGACCGATTTTAAAAATTCTTTCACCATTTGAATGCTACGTTATCACTGATTAATATAGGCTATTTTAATTGCAAGAAAAAAATAAGGATCCCTACTAAAACTACAATAACAAGAGAGGAGGAGTGCACGCCGCACAAAATATATGAAATAATTAAAATAGCCGCGCGGCTCAGCTATATTAATGCTGGAGTAATTTTGGAGAATTTTAAACCCAGCGAGTGATCGAATGAAGTTTAGTAGCGATTAAGAAATGAACGAGGGCGAAGCCGCGCGTATTGCTAGTTTCCTATATCTTTGTTTAGATGAAGAACAATAAGCACTAAAATGACGGCAATACAAAACTTTTGCTCGAACCCACTTCGCACTTGACCGAATTTTAATAAACACGTACAATGTACACATCAAACACAAACCTCCCATTCCCATTAAATGAATACAACACAAAACTTGTATATGACATACATTTAAATCATCACATTCGTACCAAGCGCTATAATAGAGTGCGACAAGTGAAAAACTACAACGTTTCCTCTGTTAAAATGGTCCATAATTCTAACGCGGTCGTGTTTGCATTTCCTCTAGGAGCCGGCCGTGTCTAAGAGATTTATATGCCACTCGCGGAAATTGACCGCTTACGTGCTTTTATTAATAAATAACATTTGAATATCTATGGTAGGTTTATACTTAAACTAGCTCTGTCCGCGACTTTATTCGTTTAGTTTATGTGTTTGATGTAATGACTCAACATCGCTTCGCTTGAGTTTGTCCCTAGTCAAAAATAACAAATCTACTTCACTGTTCATTTTTCCGCGATGAAAAGTAACCTGCATTGTAGTATTTCAAAATAATGTGAGTATTTCTCATCCAGTCCGTTATCAGTCTCATCCATCCGTCTGTTTATGGAAATTTTTGCATTTATAATACTTTCAGAGCAACTACCATGCCCCATCTCGCTTTGTTCAGGTTATAATTTAGTATAAGCATAGACTATATTAATCCGTTACTTGAGAAATGACTGATTCCGCATTAAAAAGGTTACGTCCCATTTAACCCCCAGTCTCTTACTCCGTCTTTACCAGTCTATCGTCTTAAAATATTTTCATTTCAAAATTTTCAGTTGGTTTATTACGAACAAACACACACATTTTTTCTGCTTATACCATTATAATAATGTAGATAATATTGAAATTACTTCGCTCGTAAAGGTCTAAGTATGTTAGAGAACCATTTTTCTGTAAAATAATATAAAATTTGACTACTAGTTCAATACATATAAAAGAAACAAACATAACAATATTAGTATAGATTTTTATCTTCTACTTTGCTGATGTAAATAATATTTCTAGTAATAGAAAAATTATATCCTTATAATCTAATATTTATTATACGAGTACGCCCATATAATTTCGGGAAAGCAAATTGCTTATAGCACAAATGCAATACGACTTACTATGTCATTAAACTACCCTCTCCATAACTCAAGCCATTACTGACCCTTACAACTTATTATATAGGCGAATAATTATTAATTTCATAAATAATCTATATTTTAGTTTCAAAATGATATAAAAAAATCAATGAAAAATAATTTGAAGAACGAAAACTAGTTAAATCTTAGTAAATAAATCTATCAAAAAATTAACCACATTTAAGTTAAATTGTAGAAATTTTAGAAATTTAAGGTCTTTTTTTATTCCACATATATTAAAATTCTGATTTGCTTTGCACATTAAAATATCTTTATGATATTCTCATTGAATTAGACATTATCATCGGACTGAATCCTACAGATAAAGTTTTTAAAATATTTGTCTTTCTGTCCGTTTTTAAACGCATTACGAAAAACTATTAAGCAGGTTTGGATGAGATTTGGTATGACGATAGCCGCTTATTCGGGTTTTTTAATGCGGTATCATCACTAAGAAATGTTCTTCTTCTTCTTTTTCTTCAGCCCTTTTTAACGTCCCATTGCTGGGCACGGGCCTCTCTCAGTACGAGGGGGATCGGGCCATAGTTCAACGCGCTGGCCTAGTGCGTGTTGGCGGACTTCACATGTCTTTCGAAAACTTGCTAGGTTTCTCTCAGACATGCAGGTTTCCTCGATGTTTTCCTTCACCGTAAGACAGAAAATCATATATAATAATCATGATAGAAATGATTTACACATGATATCAGAGGTGCAAGACCCAGATTTGAATTCGCATCACTCGGTTATACAAGCCTTAAGAAATTTAACTAATTGTAACAATAAAGAAATTGCTATAATAGCGTTCAAAGAAAAACTATACATAGCTCTACTATTTCTTACATCTAAAACCAGACATAGTAAAAAAACTGGGTCAATCATACATATATAAATACACAAAAAGCGTAATTTTCCCATTGAATTTGAGTTTATATAAAACGGTCCTCATTTCGACGAATCGCCACCCGACGTTGACAAACCTTTCCGAATGAGAAAGATGTATTTTCCTCCGATAAAATTCGGGCTGACGGCCGACTATAAATTTCTTCGCACATTGCTGATTCCCGTTTGGCTCAAACGTTTAACTTCGAGTTACAGACGAGATTTATACCTTGGGAGTATTTTGTGCTCTACTGTGTATAAGCACTCACTTTCTTATTTACTTACAATAATGTGAAAAGATTGCTTTTTTAGAACTTTACTTTGTTATATGGGCTGATATTACAAGGCATGTTTTCTAAATTGTCAACGACACGTTTGGCTCAGTTTGTAGTGACCCTACTTTCTGCGCCAGCGGTCGCGGGTTCGAGTCTCGCTGGGGGCATTCATTAGCACGAATGTTTGTACTCCAGTCATGGGTGATAATATTTATATGTACATATTTAAAATGTATGTATGTTTAGTATATCAACTATCTGGTATCCGTAACACAAGCCTCGTAGCTTATCTCGTAACTTGATGACGCTGTTGTAATAATATCCCAACATATTTATTTATATTATATATTTTACGTTTAACTACCAACATGTGTTCAACCACTTTTCGCAATACATTTATGTATTAGTAATCCGTAGAAAGAGCTTTAGCTAAGATTTTTGTGTAAGTTCAAAATAGCTCCACAAACACACATCTTTAATATATCCTAACATACAATTAGTATAAAAAAGATTATATATCATATAAAAAAAAGTAAAAACTTCTATGAGCTAGAATCATTGTGATTTCAAATTTTATTTTATTCAAATAATAAAGATTATAGTCCTAAATTCCTAAGAACCAAAAGTGTTCCTAAATAATTAAAATAAATTAAAAAAATAAATGTACGTAACATGATTCTACTTCTTTTTCAATATCGGTTAATTAATAAATAAATTAGCAATAAGTTTTAATACCGGAAACAGAACAGAGTCGTACTCTCCGTCTTCTCCACAATCCAAGGAGAGTGAACATATTAAAGATTGCTATTTCAAACTAAAGCCGTAAATTCTAAAGTAGGGTACCTTCACATAAATAAAACGAAAGACTTAACGCCAAATTAAACCACAATTTGTTGGCAGGGTGAATAAATTTTCGCCAATATGCCTAAATCTAACGATAATATCATTTCACTTTAATTCCGTATTGCTTGATTGCATATTATTTTATACTTAGGCAGTTTTGTTTATTTTTTATATAAAACTTCTAGTTTAGCTATTAATAATCAAGTTTAGTTTCAGAGATAAGCGTTGATGATGAGATGCAGTTGAGAGATAGATCAGTATGAAAATTCACCTCCTTTCAGAGATTACCCGGAACAAACAGACAGACAGACAAAAATTTTAAAAATTGTTTTTATTATGGCTAGTATCGTATATACATTCATATGCATTAAGTGAAAAACTGTTAATTTAAAATTAAAAACAGACACTCCAATTTTATTTATATGTATAGATGTATTTTTTAGAATATAAGTTCCATACCTTCGAAAGGCAGCAGTGATTCACTTAAACGTTGTTTTTGTGGGAGATTAGTGAAATAAAGTTTAATATTAATAAAACATTTAAAGTAACAATACAGCTTTTTCAACATCTAATAAACAATAGTATTGTCCAGTGTGCGACCCACAATTTCAATTTACGAATTTCGGGCTATAAAATCGGGACGTGATCGAAACGAGACAAATAAGTGAACCGTCTATACGCTAGGCCTTTGTTATCTAACCATAAATTGGCTTGAAATTTCTAATACTAATATTCTCTTAGATAATCTAATATTTAATACTAGAGAGTCACCCTCGCTTCGCTTGGGTGCGTCCCTATGCTCGTTCGATTTAGATCGAGCGAAACCGCTGTTTGTCAAAGTACCGCTAGTAAATGTAAACAAAAACTTACACACTACAATTTACAAATCATACACTAAAACCTCCCCAGAGAACCACTCTATCCATTGGTGAAAACAGCATGAAAATCGGTGTAGTAGTTATTGAATTTGATAATTTGATTTATGTAATGATAATGAAGTTACATAACATTATTTTAATAAAAAGCTTTATGAGCTTCATACGTCATACTATCCTCCATAGACGAGTGAGAGAATATACTGTCGTGTAGAGTGTGAACGTAACATTACTATTACCTATGTACATATAATGTATATACATATGAAAAGCTAATGCATTTGATTTTTTTATTGATAACACTAATACTAAACAATAGCTACAAAAAAAAATAAAAGCAGTTGGTAAGGGAAAATGTGGTATTAAATTATATTGTGTTGGCTTATTTATCGACTAATATTAGATATATTTATTATAGTTGGTAGAAACAAATAACATTAAAAACTTTATGGACTAAATAATAATCTATGCCCAAAAATACATCAAGAAACTTAAGAAACAATCAAAAAATATATAGAAATGAATCTAACATTTACTCGAATCTATTGAGTTAGGATTTTATATTGGAAGTCTTAAAAGAATTATTTTATTAGCCAGTAGATAAAGCAAAGCAATTTAGAGTTATTTAGGTACTATTGTATAAAGTCGTAAGTAAGCTATAAAGTTAGTTAATATTTTATGGGATATTTAATGTCTGTCTGTACTAAATCTTTGTATTTATTGAAGTTTAGTAAAATATCGTCTTTATTAATATTTTTCATCATTTTAATCAATTTTCTTTTATTTTATTTCTTTTTCATGATTAAAAATGCGTTATATTCGCTAGTTTTGAATTGATTTTTATTATTAACTAGCGACTCACCCTCGCTTTGCTCGGGTACTCCCTTTAATATAAGTTTTTACAAACTATTTTTTAATATTATTAAAACCTTGCGACATCTTAGAAATTTTTCTCCGAAACAAAACCGTAGAAATCCATGGGGGATTACTAGTAATAGATAACTAATATTTTAATTCGAATAAATTATTATTAAATAAGTACGCCTACATTATTTCTTCAAAGCAAATTGCGTATAGCACAAATGCAATACGACTTACTATGTCATTAAACAACCCTCTCCATAACTCAAACTATTACTGACCCTTGCCTGTTAGAAGGAGTGTTTATAATATTTCTTCAATGACCCTAATTGTGTTGTCAGCCTCTGGCATAATTTATTTTCAACTTCGTCAAAGATTAAAATATATGGAAATTGCGCGAAATTATATCATAATATGAATTTAGGTTTCCCTGCTTTTGATTATATTAATTTAATATATTATTTCATTAAAACATATTTTTGAAGTGAAACTTCTTTAGAATCGTTGTGATTTCAAACTCGACGAAACGAAAAAATAAGTCCGTAGTAACAGACGCTCGGAGACGGGGAAGAGTTAGCCTTAGTTAGATCTCGCCCACCGCGAGTCAGTGACATTTCTGACTCTGTCTAACTCGTGGGTGTGACCTTCGCGCCATCTCCCTCTCTCAACGAGCTTAGACGGGGTTATTTAGTATAAATATAAACGAGATTTAAAAATTAGTTTTATTTATAACTAATTATATAAATTCATTAAAAAATAATAAATTCTTTCAACTATTCTTTGACGTGACCATTGAATTATAGTCCAAGAGATGGAGTGTGAAAAGTGGCAGATGTTGTTAACGTAATTTAGATAATAGTTTGTGTAAATAAATGGCGGAAACTCGATAAGGGCAAGTATTGGTTAGAGGGATCGAGTTTATTATATGAGAGAGAATTTCTTGAGAGCATCTGGTGTAATTTATTTTCGAACTAATCGCAATTGGCATTTAAATATTTACGTCATGGGAAAATACATGTGTCTTCAAAACTTGCTCTCTTTTTAGCCTATTAAGTCTTAAAACTAAGTAGAGGAGGTCTCTTTTTGAAGGATTGTTTCTTAATTACGCAGGGTTGTTAATTTAAGAATGTGAGACCCTAGACTAGGTACATTATTTTACTAAGAATTGATAGTACCTACAATACGGATAAACAGTGCAACATAAAAAATTATAACAACGGCAGGTATTGAATAAATATAAAAAAATACGTACATCAAACCCAAACTATGAATTTTTTTAGAAATATAGATTGAAATTTAGAATTAGATATCTTTCTAATTCTAAATTATTGAAGAAAATTTTTTAATTTGAAGAATTTTTTAAGAGTTTTTGCAGAAATATGATATCCGCCAAGTCTTACTTGGCCATCTCTTACCTTGAAAGACCCGTGGCTAGCAGTGAAACGTTCAAAACCATTTTAATTATATACATATAATGTAAGTATACAACTTTTTTGAGTTTATATATCTTGATGTCGTCCTATTATTCCGTTACGGAACTTAGGGCTGCAGCAGTTGTTTTCCATGCCCTTCTATCTTTGGCTAGTGTTTCGACATGGTTCCACGTAGTACCAATCCGTCTAAGGTCCGCTTCTATGGATCTCCTCCAGGTGTTAGTTGGTCGTCCAGGTCTTCTTCGACCGGTAGGCTGCCATTGGAATGCCACTTGTGCAGTATTCCCCTTCTCCCTTCGTAATATATGCCCGACCCAGCGCCACCGCCTTAAACCTATCTCCTTGCACACTGGGAGTTGGTGGCATGCTTCCCACAGGTCTTCATTTCGGATAGTGTTAGGCCAGAATATTCGGAGAATTACCCTTAAACACTTATTGAGGAAAACCTGAATCTTATTGATAAGCGATTTGGTCGTCTTCCATGTTTCGCACCCGTACAGCAGGACTGACTTTACCAAAGAGTCAAATAGAGAGATCTTTATCCGTCGCGTTAAGATATTAGATTTCCAAACCGGTCTCAAGGTCGCAAAAGCTACTTTGGCTTTTTTAATCCTGTTTTCGACATCCGCTTCTGCACCGCCACTAGAAGTGATTATGCTACCGAGGTAGCAAAGTTCATTAGCCCGGTCAATCAGCTGGTTGTCAAGATAAATTGGGCCTACATCTTGAGAGTTTATTCTCATCTCTACCGTTTTCTTGGCATTTATTCGCAAACCAATAGTAGAAGCTTCCTGTTGTAGGTCTTTTAATTTAGATTTAATGTGTTCTAGCCGATTTGATATAAGCACTAAATCGTCTGCATAATCCATTATATTATATATAATGTATATATAATATAATGGATTAGGTATATAGGTATTCCTCTTGGTCTGTTTATAATGCGTTGCATCACGTCGTCGATGAGCATTATAAATAATAATGGTGAAAGGAGACATCCCTGCTTAACTCCTGATGTTATTTGGATAGGGGGACTCAATGCCCCATCGTGAACAACCCGGCAAGAGCTACCGATGTACATATCGCGAATGATGCTTACTATTTTGGTAGGAACTCCTCGGCACTCTAGGCTTGACCACAAAGCCGACCAGTCCACAGTGTCGAATGCTTTCTCGAAGTCTACAAAGACGAGGTACAGTTGACTTTGCCATTCGACACACTGTTCGATAAGTATCCTTATGGTGTTTATATGGTCAATGCAAGAGCGGTTAGGGCGGAAACCGGCTTGTTCTTCTCTGAGGGTTTTCCCCAGCCTTTGAGAGATACGGTTAAGTAATATTTTAGCTAAAACCTTGGATGCGGTGGGTAAAAGAGTGATCCCACGCCAGTTATCACAAAGTGATAAATTGCCTTTTTTTGGTACTTTGACAAGTAGGCCCTGTTTCCACTCAGTTGGAATGCGTTCCAAGTACCATATTCTTTTAAAGAGTGGGTAAAGTACCTCGGCTGACATACATGGGTTTGCCCTTAGCATTTCCGCGCTGATGTTATCAATACCTGGGGATTTGCCAGTTTTAAGTCCCT
This sequence comes from Boloria selene, assembly GCA_905231865.2. Lineage (NCBI taxonomy): Eukaryota > Metazoa > Arthropoda > Insecta > Lepidoptera > Nymphalidae > Boloria > Boloria selene. The sequence goes on from HG993134.1 coordinate 1,852,963, forward strand.
TTATGGCTGTGCTAATTTCCTCCAAACTTGGATGTTCTATTGGGATATCAAGCACTGGATTGGCATCATCTAATTGTTGTTTACCCGGTAAAGATTGGTATCGCGTTAAAAGCTCTTGGAAATGTTCATGCCATCTTACAAGTTGCTCTTCAGAGGTACATAACAGATTTCCATTTTTATCTTGAAGCGGTTTCCTGGCGTTACGTTTCCTTACGTTAGTCAGCTGTCTAGTGGCATTGTACAACTCTTGACTATTATGGGTCATTGCGGCATGTTTCGCACGCTCCGCTATTTCCTCTGACTCAATTCTTCTATCGCGGCGAGCGAGTTTTTTAATCAGCTTGCGGTAAAAGGAGTAATCGGAAAGCAACTGTTCGTTATTTGGTTCATCTATTAACCGAACTTTGGTGGTTTGTCTCTTTTCAATGGCGTTCCAGAGATCAAGTGACATCCACTTTTTACGTGTCAGTTTATCGTGGCCCAAAACCTGCTTTCCAGCTGTAGTGTATGCGTACTTTATCTTAGACCATATTTCGTCAGGGTGTTCGTCATGTTGTGATACGTCGCCCAATACACTAAACTGGTTTTGCAGACAGAGGAGGAATTGTTTTTTCATTTCTGGGTCTTTTAATTTCTGAACATCAAGCCTCCTTTCTATCACGTCGTGTTTCTTACGGAGCGTTGCCATCTTCAGCCTAATTTCTGCAACGACAAGGTGATGGTCACTGTCGATATCGGCGCCTCTTTTATTTCGACAGTCTAATAGTGAGGATTTCCAGTTTCGGCTAATGGCAATATGATCTATTTGATTTTGAGTAAGACCATCTGGAGAGACCCAGGTGACCTTATGGCAGGTTTTATGTGGAAAAAGAGTACCTCCTATGACAAGGTTGTGCATACCACAAAAGTCTCCAAAGAGTTCTCCATTTTCGTTTATGGTTCCTACTCCATGTGGTCCCATGTAGTGCCTGCGATCAATGCAATTAGATCCTACTTTGGCATTCAAATCCCCCATCAGTATTACTATGTCTCCCTTCTTGATCCCTTTAAGGGTGGCTGAGAGTTGGTCATAGAAACGCTCTTTCAATTCATAGTCGGAGGAGTTGGTTGGGGCATAACATTGTACTACTGATACATTGCGAACTCTACTAGAAAACCTTGCTATGATTATACGTTCCGAAACTGGCTTCCAATGCAACAGGCTTTGACGTGCTCTATGACTAAGTAGGATGCCAACTCCATACTCTTTAGGTGCGTCCTCGTCTTCTTTCCCACTGTAAAGCAAGGTGGTACTGTGATCTGCAGATAGTTCACCGAAACCATTCCATCGTGTCTCGCTTAGTCCTAGAATTTCAATTTTATATGATTCCATTATTTTGGTTATTTGGGGAAGTCTCTCTGGGCGGGTCATAGTTCTTACATTCCATGAAGCTATTCGAGTCCTTATTTTCGCGCCAAAAGTCGTCGTGGGGTATCTATCGTTTCTAACATTTGCTACAGTTTCTTTAATCATTAAATTAGGATTTAAGAGCATGCGAGTGATTAGCCCACAGTACTCCGATCACGGTGAAGGGGCTGCCTTCGAAGCGTCCGTGCACACTATATCTTATTTATTCAAAATTATATGTCACTTACGTTGTTTTAAAATAGACCTTAGATATTGGATTGTCTTACTAAGTGTATTAATTTTCTTCTAAGACATTATCACCATTCACTTAATAAGTTTTCTTTCAGTAACAAGTACAATTCATTATCCCTACAGCGATCTATCAGCGATAAACGCGGGCCGCGTTAAAATAAATTGATTTTATTCAAATTTCTATTAAAGCGCCTTGTTACTGGTTCTGATTCAGAAGTAACGATTTTCGGATAGTATACTTTAAAAACGGAAAGATATGGGTAAAATATTTTTTGTGGATTTGTGATGGGAATAATAATAAATTGCATTTTATTCACACAAAATGAGTGCTCCCTTTTGTCTTCGAAGCCTTAAAAAATTTAACTTTTAAAACATTTTATGTGAAAATAATAATTACCTATTAATTTTTTATTACCAATTGATTTTGATTACTGGACCAATTTGAATGAAATTTATCAGTTTGGATCATCGATATATAGGCGATTGTAACAAGAACAAAAAACATTGCTACCTGTATATTATAAATATGGGTTGCCTCTGATCAAATTTAAAGTTAACCGCAAATGTATTATAAGAGAAAATAGTGCAATATTAGACTTCATAATATCATATCCATTTCTTACAAAATTCAAGAACTTAAAGCTTGTAATTGAAAAGTTTTCTAACGTGGAGATGAAAAGTGATTTATAAGACGGACGAAAGTGCTACAGCCTTTTTCCGGAATCTTGTTACAAAGCCCAAAAGTCTAACGAAGTCAACTAATTCGATTTAAATTTGCGTCAATCTAAGCTTTAGATTGAGCAAGTTTTGCCTCGTTCATTTTGTAATTTACATACTGTGGGGTAGTGGTGTCTTGTAGTATGGTGGGTTTCCAGAGATGTTGAACCATTGGACCTTATTTAATTATTTTCATCGTGATGATCACTTGCTGTACAGGGACATGCACATCTATTAAAAACTAACTAGTTTTCAAAGTACGAGTATAAATTAAGTTAATCCGTTCTTGGCTAGCGATCATAACATGTAGTGACGAGCTACGATTGTAGATTCCGAAATTAAAGCTGCACACTTCAATATGTTGTATTGTATCCGGTCAGTAAAGTTTCTATACAATTGCGTCAATGTTTGTTGATGCATTAATGTAGGACTACCCAACATACAAGTTTTCACATGAGTTATATATAGATGAGATAGATAGATATCTACAACAGCACCATCTAGTTCCGTGGTAAGCTACTAAGCTTGTGTTACGGATACCAGATAGTTAGTATACGACATGTTATATAACTATAAATAAATACATATTATGTATATAAACACCCATGACTGGAGTACAAACATTCGAGTTTAACAAATGAATGCCTCCAGTGGGACTTGCACCCGCGATCGCTGGCGTAAGAAAGTAGGGTCACTACAAACTGTGCCAAGTGTGTCGTTAAAAGATAGATATAAGCTGCTAGCGTCACCCTGGATTTAGTACGGAATCGTCCAATAGATTACTATTCTATTCTATGTCTTAACGACAATTATATAATACATAGACTAAATATTATAATATATAATATATAATCAAAAAAATATAATAATTAAGTTAAATGTCATTTACCCATTCTCATCTCAGGTAAGGATTTCTAGCTATGTACGTGCTCTCATACAAATACGTGATTAAACAAATTTTCTAAAACTTCAATAATTATAAATTTGTTATAACCTATTTCATTAACAAAACAAACTTTTGAATATATTCATTTAATTCGTGCGCCTCGTAATTTTGTACGTAAATCACCGCTATCGCCTTTATTAAAATAATTTACAGTTAAAATCAACTTCGGGGGTAATTTAATGTTTCATGACTGGTATTTGTTTTTCATAATACTCATAAATTTGCTTCATACCGCTTTTGATTTGCATTTTAACCCGTGATGCCGGGAAAAGTTTATGGGAACTTGTATTACTGTTTAGCCCATCCGCACTTTTCAGCGTGGCGGACTATGGCCTGATTCCTCTTATATTGAAGGCTCGAGCTCAGAGTGGGATGATAAAAATAACCTAATCCATACATATTACAGGGACGGAAATGCATTACATTAAAATAGATATTTTGAACGTGTAATATCTTAAATACTAAAATATAATATAAACATATTATTTTTAGTTTAGTTTTTGAACAGATTATATTATTGTATCTTTAGAAACTAACCTGAATATTTTTTCCTTATAATTTTGTTATTATAATAACATGTCTTAGCTCTACGCCCGCGCCGTCTCGAGGATGGAAGTGCTGGGTATAGTATACTGTACAGGTCATATATTTTTTTTTATGGTAAAAAGGGGGCAAACGGGCAGGAGGCTCACCTGATGGGAAGTGATCACCTCCGCCCATGGACATTTGCAAGCCAGGCTTGCAGATGCGTTGCCGGCTTTTCAGGAAAGGGAGGGATGGAGGGGTGAGGGAAGTGGGAGGGAGGGGGGAACGAAGGCGGAGGATGAAGGGAAGAGGGAGGGGGGAAGTAGAGTGGGCCTCCCGGACTCTCACTCACCGGACGAAACGCGACAGCATAGCTGCCACTTCACGCCGGTCTTCTGTGAGAGAGTGGTACTAATGAACTATACGGGGCGTGCCGGCCCATTCGGTTGCTACCCGAAGGTAACAAGCATGGCACTACCACTTCTCAAAATATAAGCTTAATATAAGCATATAAGCTTAAACAGACATTAAAACATCATTTTCTACTTAAAGAAGAAAAAATACAGTTAAGTATTATTCAATTCAAGCAAATTCAGCTGAAACACCACTTACTTAGAGGAAAGCAATCATATAATTGCCTTTTTATCACCTCCCAAACTTTCGTTTCATTTGTTCTTACTAACATCTGTTCATTCCTATTAATTATTGTGATTAATTGAAAAAAAAAGCAGTAAAACAGGCCAAGTTGCTGGCGAAATTACTTTTTTACGGCTTCTTGGTGCGCAATGATTTATCGTTGCGGTGGGCTCAGTACGCGATGTTGTTATCCATCATCGGGGTAGGGTGACCAAGGTTTGCGGGACAGTGGGATATGTACAGATATTAAGTTTCTAATATGATGCTTTTATATTAAATATACGTTTTTTACGCATATTATACATATTATTATAAGCTTGTTTATGTGCATATATTATGTATATGACAGCTTAACGGTTTTTTAGCGATAATTTGTAAGTAAGTGTAGCGGACGCGAACCAATGAGCAAAAGGTAATAAAGAAAAACTTATTAATTTTGAGTTTATTATTATTAAACATACTATTCATTAAATTAGCACATACCTTTACTTTTTTGGATAAAGCTCATATTACATTGTTCTACGCCTTAAACTTGGCATCTCATTTTATTCAGTACATTTAACGACCTAGCCATGCTGATCACATTCACATCACATGTCCTTAAAAACTAATTGGGTCCTCTTAGACGTTCTCTCTTTTCACTCCATACTATTTACGTTAAGGCTTGTGGTAATATTAATATTACCTCTCGCCACTACTATTATTACCACTATTCATTGTTATTATTAACATAAGCTATTATTATTATTATCACATTAACACATGAATATTTCAGAATTGCACTCTGAATTGGAAGTGACTTCGCTAAATTTTAAATTTTCTAAGCGAGCACATTACCGCTGCACTATTGAGGCCACTATCTTCATATGAATCTATATTAGCTTGTTTCGTAATTATGCTGTTACAATATACATAAATTATAGTCGCCCTACAGCTGCTTTGCCATTAATTAATATTAATTGCAGTATTATTGTAATGATTTATACCCACCAGTTTGATTAGTAAAATACATATCATGCTACATTTACTAAAGGATTGTAAGGGCTTTCTTATACAATAATTTGGCTAATAATTATGTTTCTTATATGAAGAGATTTTTTGATCTTGAAAAGAAATGTACACTATTATTATAAATCATAAGAGATTTTAGGGTTAGTCTTTATGGGTTGGTTTATTTGAACGCGCTTATCTCAGGAACTACTGGTTGAAATAGAAAAAATATTCTAGTGTTGGAATTTATCGAAGAAGGCTATATTATAACTTCACATCACACATGGTATAATAATAATATATAAAATCTAAAAATTTGGTTTCCAGTCATTAGAATGCGGGTGAAACGGCGGGAAAGGCTAGTTTATAATGTTTATTTTAAGTCGTACTCGTATAGTCTATACGAGTAAAGTATAACCTTATTTCAGATGTTAAACAAAATTTTTTGTTAGCTACAAAATAAAGACGTTAAAGATAAAATTCTTTGTAAATAGCATATAATATAACAATATATACCAAAATAAATAAATTGAATATTAACTAGAAGAAAAGGAGATTTAACGGCTTAAATAATACTGTATGTAGTCGAAATCTGTCGCATTATAAAAAAAAAACATCACACATTTTTCATTTTTCTCATTTTGGTTTATTATTTGGTCTTTAAGAACCAAACAGTTTCTGCCTAGAAACTAAATTACTAGGACACGCGAAGTATTAAATGTATTGCAATAATATTTTCTCTTATTAAGCAAACCATTTTTCTGAACTGACAAGCGAGATCGAGCGTAGCTTTGCGTGCTCTACGAAATTACTTCTTGGAACAATACCTCTGTATTATTATTAATTATTTTCTTACTTATGTGCCTCTTCTATACTAATATTATAAAGCTGAAGAGTTTGTTTGTTTGCTTGAACGCACTAATCTCAGGAACTACACCGTTCATTGAGGAAGGCTATATTATACATCACACTACGACTAATAGAAACGGAGCATCAATGAAAAATGTTACAAAAATGGGAATGGTTTCCGGTCCTTAGAACGCGTGCGAAGCCGCGGGAAATGCTAGCATAATATAAAATGAACTGTGTCTTGTTTAGGGATTAACAATTTTGGAGCAAATTTTGTATTTGGATAAGGGTTGGTTTTTGAACTTTATTTTATACATATTGCATTCGTCACTTTTAACATCCCTATGCTGGGCACGCGCCTTCTTTAAATATGAATCCTCATCAGACCATAGTCCACAACCTAGGCCTAGTGCGGGTTGGCGGACTTAACATGTCTTTTGAAAACTTGCTTCTCACAGACATGCAGGTTTCCTCGCGATGTTTTCACAATCATGTTCGAAATGATTTGTACGTAAAAATCTCGAGGTACGAGACACGGATTTGAACCCGCATCACTCCCTAATCTAAGCGAGCGCGTTACAATTTAGTCTACCGTCTTAATATATAATCTTCTATATAAATAAAAATGAATGTTGGTAAGCGCAAAACTCGAGAATGGCTCGACCAATTCGGCTAAATTTTTTGTGTATGTTCCTTAAGGCCCACGGAATGTTTTTTATAAAAAAAAAATATAATAAAAATCAAAGTTTGGAAAAAACCCATACTAAAGGGGGTACCTAAAGTAGGGGTAAAGTATTAGCATAATATAATGCTTTGTATTTGTAAAATGACATTCTTTGCAAATAATTAAGGCACAGTCAAATCAAACGCACGCATTATTGCCACTATAAATATTATTTTTGAAGAAAATACAACAAATAAACATATGAAAATATTCATTATCCGTCATATAGAATATAGTTCTAATTTCATCTGGATTGTGGCCTCACGGTTCCTACCTATCCTTCGTCACTAAACACAACCAACTTAAGTTGATCTCTCCCAAACTCTACATAGAGCTATTTATAAGTACTCTAAGATTGTTTGTAGAGTCCAACGTAATTTGAAACGTAGTGTTAAGATATACTGGTTTTGGTGAATAAAAGATGCTTAGCATTTGTCATGTCTCGTTGTTAGGAGTGTGACATGGGATGACGAGGGACCACCAAACTATTGTACTAGCATTCAAATCAAATAGATTTGTAGCGATTTATAAAATCGCCATAACGAATCTTAAAATATAAAATTGTATTGCATATAAAAAGTATAATGTTTTAAAAATAAAATGATAGAATAATGATAATGTCCTTTCGAGCGATTTCGGCCAATGGGGCTAATCTCGTTGAGAATAGCCGTCTAGCGAGAGACTAGCGTGTTACTGAGGCTTACTAAACTTAGACTGACCCGGGACTCGAACTCAGAACCGCCGTATGTGCCGTACGCTAGCCATTACACCACCGAGTTATATAGGATAGTATGGAACTAAATAATTATCCTTACTACTTAAGTTACTCTACTTATTGCAAGGAGCCAACTGCGCAGGAGATATATTATGTTGTCAAGTTACTAAGCACATTATATTTCTTTCACTCTCAATAAGATATGAAGGGCTAAATATCAGACGCAGGATTTGCGGGTTTACTTGTTCTATGACCCCGACCTTCTTTACTTTGGGCTGTTAATGAGAAACACATAAAAAAAAGTACGTGTGTACAAAGTACACATGTCAGAAGTAAAACTTGAATTTAAATTAACTAACTAACTAACTAGCTAACTCTTCCCCGTCTCTGAGCGCCTGGTACTATGGACTTATTTTCTCGTTTCATCGAGTTTGAAATCACAACGATTCTAAAGAAGTTTCACTTCAAAAACTAAGTATGTACTTGTCCTAGCAGAGTTCGAATCCAGAACCTTCTAAATTGCAGCTGTTCTACTAGCCACTAAATCATCGGGGTATTGAATGAACAAATCATACATTTTATATGTAAATACTTTTATTTTTATATGTAAATTAAAAAGAGGAGTATTAATGAAGCATCATCTCATATTCAGAAATGAAATGAGGAACAAATTGCAATAAGCAAACAGAACCTTTGCCCCAATTTCGGTTGAAAATAAATAATTTAAATAATATAAATTCGAATGTTTTTACGAATAAAAATTCAATTACAACAAACTTTATATCCCGTGTGAAAAGTCTGAAAAGGCTTGTATTAAAATATAATGAAATGTAAATAAAAAAATATCTTGCAAACGTTAATTACTTACAATTTTTATATCTGGCATCGTATTACGTTGGGATAAGGTTGATAATTGTTTGATTTTGTTTTATTGTTTGAAATTAGTAAGATTGGAGGAAGTCGGGCTTTACAAAGGCATATTTGTTCAAGTCCGGGTAGAAAGTTAGTGCAACACTCGCTACGTCATTAGAGACCGGAGTGCGGCTAAGTGGCAAGTTGCAAGGGTCTTAAGAGACGCGTTTTAAAAAGAATAATGCTAAGCGTGAAAGTTTCAATTACGAGGTAATGTTTGTTTAGTCTAAGAAGATCTCATGGAAATATATTGGCATATATTGTTATGTATTTGGGTAACTGAAAAAGTAATCATGTAATAAAAATGCAGTTTATAATAGTTATAAAAGTAATTTTTCGATTTTTCACGGATTTATATTGATTTTTGATTCCCAAAATTGTCTATACTTTATACTGTATTGTATCAATCATTATTCAAGTAAGATATTACCTACTCCTACTAGGTAATATCTTACTTGATACATACATAATAATATAGTCAATAGTCATCATCATCAGCCCCCTTTTTTTTTTAACGTCCCACTGCTGGGCACGGGCCTCCCTCAATACGAGGGGGATCAGGCCATAGTCCACCGCGCTGGCCTAGTGCGTGTTGGCGGACTTCACATGCCTTTCGAAAACTTGTTGGGTTTTCTCAGACATGCAGGTTTCCTCACGATGTTTTCCTTCACCGTAAGACAAGGTAATCATGATATAAATGATTCGCACATGAAAATATCAGAGGTGCGAGACCCGGATTTGAACCCGCATCACTCGGTTATCCAAGCGACGCGTTACCGCTAGGCTACCACTGTCTAGTCAATAGTATTTATTCTATATTTACACACACTTGTGAAATTTAATATTTTTTTTGAATTTCAAAATAATACTCTAATTTAAAAATTATTTAAATATTAAGCACTATAAGATTATAATATTAATTAGACATGGAAAAACATTGTAGTACAATCTTTTAAAATTTTAAAAGATCAACACTTTTTACCTTTCAAAATTAACACAACCACTGTGTTACAATGTTGTTCATCGCTCATAATCGTAGCTAGTAAAATATGGATTCTTAACATAAGCTTTCTTAAACTGGGTCTATTAGGCAAAATAATAATACTAAAAGGCACGAACTTATGTTTCTTTTAAATCAACGGGTTTGATTTCCGGCTAGTGATAATTCTCTTCGAATTAAATAAATTCAACCTATAAACTATAAAATTCTCACTAGATTTTTCCAAACGTTAAGTTACCTGCACGTTGCCCCTACATTTCTTTGTAAGAGCCATTACGTCTCGCCTTCGAACCCTTTTTATTTGTTTGGTCTCTTCATACGAGTGATTTGCTATTGAGACGGCTTTACTACACAGTAAACTACTGCTAACCTTTAAGATTTTGGGATAGAGTTTGAAATTTCAAATGTATTGCCATTGTTTCTGACGACTTGATAAATATAAAGCACTATTCAGTCTCTGTATGGTAGTAACCATGAACGAATAAACCACTTATTCGTTCATGGTAGTAACATATGTATATGGGATAAATTCTTTGCCTATTTTTTTATAATTGTTTAACAAGTAAACCTGCTCTGTGACGATACGTTTGGCACAGTTTGTAGTAAACCTTTTGCTGAGCCAGCAGATATAATATAAAGGATAAGTTCGAGTCCCGCTGGGTGCATTCATTTGTTTGATGATGTAAGCGATCTTATATTTATAATATGCAATATGTTATTAATTTTATGATATAAATAGAATGAATTAAAATAATCTTTTTAATCTTTTCTTAAATAAACATTTAATTATAACATTTCTTTCATTGAACGATCCTGGACTCCTCTTAAATGTCGCTAGCTGTAGAGACTATATATACATAGAAAATGGAAGTTAATAGTTTCAACAAATATACTCAAATCGTTCTGCACTTCATAATACAGCATGGTTTTTATTTTTACTTTTTCATAATATATTTTTTTAGTTTTTTGGTTTTTGCCCAACGACTAAGAAAAATGTATACGAAACTTTCATTTATATTCTAAGCACCTTAAAACTATATCTTCACCAAGAGTTAAGCAACAAAATTTTCCTCTACAACTGAAAGCCATAAATGTACAATAAAACAGAGACTATTTGATCGCTACATTTTATAGCCAGCTTTAAAGCTTATCCTTCAGCACCTCAGATTTAGTTCCTCCCTCTTCCCCAATTAACCTTTAAAAAAATTATTCGCATGAAATGCATCAAGGGGTGGTTTTAGAATTCAATAGGCGATGTAGCTATACGAATTCACTTTTTAACGCTTACAAAAAGGTAAAAATTTACACTTTGCGTTTAAAACTAAACCGTATTATATTAAGTCTAAAGCTTAAAGTCAAATGGAAGTTTTATGAGGTAAATCTAATTTGATTTGTAGAGTCGTGCAGAACATGGTCTTTCTGACAGGCAACTTTTCAGTTAATTAGTGTGATTTGCGATTTTTCCCAGCATCAGACTCTACTTGGAAGCTACAAGCACCTTTTGGGGGAAACGTCGAAAATTTTGTTGCTTTCCATAAAATACTTTTAATTAATGCTATCTTTTATGAAGAGTATTTTAAAATATTAGATTAATGTGTCTAAATTTCTTAATTTTTGTGATACTATTTTTAATTTAATTAAAATAGCTAAGAGCTTTTCATCGTTATTATAAAAACGCAGAATTTATTTGTTGATTTCGCGTACTCACTTTGTTTATTATATTTATCTTCATCGAGAATAATAGAGGTGCTTCTAATATAGAGAATGGGGTCCTCAACAAACATTACATGGGACCTTGAAATTGTACCCTAGAAATCTAAAAAAATATTTTTTTAAAATAACCTAATTTATTTAAAAGGACTTTACGCAAATTTTGCGGAAGTTTACTGAAACTTATGTGTCTATTATGTAGAAAGTAAAAACCAGCATTTTTACTTAATTTATTTTGTTTTTAGTGCATATTGTTCTCTTACAATTTGGTAAAACCACAAAAAAGTATTGCTAATGAAAATGTTTTAAAAGTACAGTGGACTCAATGAGTTGGAGCTGTGGAATATTAAAAATAAGAACGGAATGGGGCAAAGTTGGGAACCGGTGTTTTGTAAGAGTTATCGATGTAAATTTTCTAGAAGGGTTCATTCAATATTGTTTCTTTTTAAATATATTTGCTTGCCATCCTTTTTACATTAGCATAGATATTATGAGGTTTATAGTTTCCAGTCATAAATCTGTCTGTCTACGATTTTGAAATTGTTTAACCAATCTTATTCGTTTTTTTGGCATGCCTGGTATTTCTCAAGGGGTTAAAGAATTCGACGGTGTCAAAGGGTAAGGTATGTTCGATCGTAGAATGCCATCTATTTATTTGTTAAATTATATCGAAATCTATTTAGAGATTTAAAAACTAAAAAGATAGAACAACAATCAAATTCATATGATGCTATTATGGATAACAAATATTTGCGTAAATGTAAGAATCTATTATATAATCTATTATACTATAATATTAAAAAATCAAATGCCAAATTCTATGTACATAATGTGAAAACTTAAGCTCTAACTTATTAGAGAAGCTCTATTTTTTTCGAATAAAAACCCATTTCATACAATTACTAAATAAAAAGCATATGTATTAATTCATCATATTAAAATTATGAAATATCTTTAAATATTAAATTCAATTAAAATACTTTAGAGTTTTACAATTTTTTAGGTATTATTTTCTTAGTTTTGGCTATTTTAATTATTACTAGACTCATTCAGTCACAATATTTCCGCGTCTTCTTAACAAACTTATAAGAGGAGTAGTTAAAAATTTTCTTTTTTAAAGTGTTCCACAAACTCAAAACCCTCTAATGGAGGGAGCCATTAAGCATTCATCGATTCCTAATTTATCTTACTTTTCAATTTTTCTCTTTCAAATCGCAAAGTTAAAGGCGAACACTTTTTACTAAGACCCTATTATTAAGTGCTATAAATCTTAAATTTATTGTTTTATCGCTAATTTGAACATTTAACTCTTATAATTGCTTATCGTGACTTATTGGAATAATTTTTAAAGGAAATTAGGAAAGTGAAAGTAGATAAGCGTTCCCTAGAACCATGTACGATTTTTAACTAGAATGTTTTTATTTATAAGATTAAGTATAGTTGCATAAAATACATGTAGTAATTATAAAGAATTATCACTTAGTTTCTGAATCTATTCATATGAATGATTCATGATTCATTCGATAGAATCATTATCGAATGAAAGTTCTACAAATAATGTGATCCAAAAACAAGTTTTGTAGTTTAAAATGAAAATAATATAAAACCTTTGTTATTACTTCCCAAATGACATATTCAATAATTATAAAAAAATTGACAGTGCAATAATAACATAAAAAAAATTTTACTAAATATTTACATTTAAATGTTTCGATGGAAAGCTATGGATATCCTTACCAGTTCCCACAGATGTCAAATGAGTTCCCGGACCATGGTGATGGCGTCGAGTATTATGGTATGCGGCCACCCGATGGGCATGAAGCTAAAAGGTTTCATAGTTTTTACCTATTTTTTAACCCCTGATGCCAAAAAAGGGGTCAGATGTTTTAAGTAGTGTTTAAAATTTTAGTATTTGTACATCGAAGCGGCCATACGGATCATTATATACAAGGTTATTATATTGTGTGAAAGAAACCGAAAATTTAGTTTTATTTTTAATTCCCACGTAAATCTAAGAAATTATTATTTGATTTATTAGTCCACAAATATCATATATGTGTCCCTTTTTAATTCAAAATTTGCTGATCGCATTTTTTATCATGATCGTCAATTTTTGCTACTCACTTTCAGACGTATTATCTCAAAATATACATAAGTAAAATAATCGTAATTTTTATCCAGAATATAATAGATTTTCACGCAAAATATTCTCCGTTTGGCGAAGACTTTGGAGATTTTTTTGAATTTTCTCGTTTAATCTATCTGTAAATTTTCAAGTCTAGATACCTTCTACTTCGTGATTGACTAATATTTCACTTGGAATTTACATAAAAATATGTTTATTAAATATTTCAATAACTAAATAAGTCCAACTAAACTAAACCGCATCAAAATAAACACAGCTTTAATATTCATAGAAATAGAAGGAATATTTTAACGGTAAACCACGTGTAAATTAACTTTAATATATAGCTTTGCTGTTATCAAACTTGGGCCATAACGGTGCGAAGTTCAAACGGTCAGCATTATTTGAGTACGTGTTTATTGTTGAATGCTAAAGTGGTGAACCACTATATTACCGCCATTCGCTCTTTATTATGAATAGGTACCTAATTTTCACCAACTATTCTATGTGCATTTTTATATTTAACTAGCATTTCCCGCGGCTTCGCACGCGTTCTAAAGACAGGAAACTAAATATTTTCTGAGTCGCGCGGTATGGTACTTTACAGAACAAACGTCCGTTTTTGCAACATTTTTCATTGATGCTTCGCTCCTATTGGTCGTAGCGTGATGTAATATAGCCTATAGCCTTTCTCAATAAACGGACTATCCAACAAAAAAGAATTTATTAATACTGACCAGTAGTTTCAGAGGTTAGTGCGTTCAACCAACCACAAACTCTTCAGCTTTATAATATTAGTATAGATATATTATAAAACCTTATTATGTTAATAATGATATATTAATAATATATAGGTCTTTATCGGTTGCATTATAACGTCTTTTCCCATAGCGATAAAAGTAGGTAGTATTTTGAAGTAGCATGTGTCACTCTACAAACTTTCAACTATTTATATACATAGAATCAGTCCAGTCCAATCACTCTGTTTAGACGTAAAAAAGGACAAACAAAGAAACAAAAAAACAAACATACATTCACATAACATACGTAATATTTGTTTTTATTATGACCATTAATAATCATAATAAATAGAGAAAAACTAGATGTAATACAAAGTATTAATAATTAATCTAACAACATTTAATGAATCTTTTTTACAGGAGAAGTCGCTCGAAAACTCGCCGATCGAAACGATCTAAATCAAGAAGTACATCGGATTCGAGATCCCGAACCCACAGTCGATCGAAATCGCAGTCCCGTTCTGAATCGATATCTCGCAATAGAAGCCGATCTTTCTCCGGAAGTAGAAAAGAAAGCTTGAAACAGCCAAGTTTATTAGACGCTTTTCGAGTGCTTTACTTAAAACGTAATTATTTATTTTTCTATTAGTTTAAACTACAGATTTGTATTTCTAATGCATACATTTCGACGACACATTTGGCTCAGTTTGTAGTGATCCTACTTTCTGCGCCAGCGGTCGTGGGTCCGAATCTCGCTGGAGGCATTCATTTGTTGAGCTTTGTACTCCAGTACGGGTAAAATCTAGTTACTATAATATATTTACTTTAAAAGAATCAGAAATTATTGAAACCAAACCTGATTAAACCAAAATGTTATATGCAAAATAATAATTAATAAAACGAATAGCTTTACTGAAATTTGTTTCAATTTTAAATTATTAATAATAAGTTAATTGCAATTTTAATTGATGACTATAAACTCCTCCAAAGTGAATATTGAACTTCATGAATTATTCTATCTGTATAAGTTAGTATTGCTTTATTATGATACGTGTAGATACTAATGTATGTATATTTATAAAAATACTAGCAATAATAACATAAAGCTTCAATTAAATCTGTGCTTTTTTATTTTATTAAAATTTGTTTGCCGGTAAAAAGTAGCTTATGTCACTCTCAAGCCCTTCACTTAACTCTATACAAAAAATTACGCCAATCCGTCGCTCCGTTTCGACATGAATGAAAGACAAATATACGAACAAACTTACCAAGACAATTATAATAAAGCTCTAATAATCATTAAAACGTTTCGTTTAATGTTAATACTAAGTAAAATTTTATATGTTAAAAGTTATAGTTTTCCTTCCAATAGTTATAATTTAAAATTTATAATATATTTGAATTGTTAAACCAATTTGATTGATTGAGTTACATACATTGAAATTTATATTTATTGTTTATTACAGCAAAAAAACACAAAAATAACACAACTAAGTATTTGGCTACGAAAAGGAAACAGGATCGAATACAGGAAATTCTGAAAAGCGACGGTCTTGGGTCGAAAAAATGGTTGTTCTACCCGAGACGTAAAACAGAGTGTGTTATAGAACCGGTAAATAATAATTGTGATAAAAGGGTCAAAATAGATGCAGATTTCTTCAGAAAGTATAAGAAGCGAAAGCAGGTGGATAGCGATGCGCCGATAGCGAAGTTGAAAAGATGGGAATTGATTTTTTATAAGAAACTCGGCTTTATACAGGCTGTTTAGTGAAATAAAGTTTTGTTCATATACTTTTTTGGTTTAAGTTTTTCTGGATTTAGTTTTAATGCACTTTATTGATTGTAAAAGATTTTAGAGTTTTTCGTTTCTTGGTGTGCTTCATTAAAATAATACATTATTACTTTTAATTCAATAAAGTTAATATAAGGTGAACCGGGGCTATTGTATCTAAAAAGTGAATTTTCTCCGCCCGAGGTAGGTTTGAGAAGCTGTATTTCAGCTACTGAATAATTTACGGAAAATATGTTTAAATATCTTAAACGATCAGATACTTAAGACTTATTTTGAATTAATTGTATTAGAAAATACCCAGTATATTCTTATTAATATTGATTTTAATTTCAAGAACAAATTTTAGCTACATTTACCCCGTATCGGGGGCAAATGTAACTATTACTTTTTACTCCTAAACTTGACGAGATATGATGCTCGGACTCCCTGAATATGATAAACAAGGGCATTTAAGAAAATAATTTGGGCATTGTATCAATGTAAGAAGGCTAGTTCCTACTTAAAAATATTGTTTTTCGTAAAAGAGGGGCTATTGTAGCTATTTTTAAAAATGAAGTGTTGGGATTATGCCTGATAAGTATGTTATATCGATTGTCGATAATATCTATACAATATATCATATAATAAAACAGTAACTTTAAAAATCTGTACATTAAATATTTTAAAAACAATGAATGAATATTAAATAATTATTATTACAATTTATAACGTAATTAACCGATTTTAACCAAATTTTGTGTAGTAATAACGTATGTGGGGGTGATTACTAAAGATACATTTTATTACAGAAAAATGTTCTATTTTCATAGGAAAACAAAATATTGTTGATTAACTAGTCCTTGAAAAGCTAGCGGTGGTTAAATCTTAAAAGATACGTCAAAACATAATTATTGAAGGAAAGTCAACAATATTAAATATCTTTCTTCCAAGTTAGTGTAACTCAATACCTATTTTTATCAGTACGTACAAAAAGCAGTACTACCTAACTTAGCAAATCTATCGGCGCATTTCACGCAAAAAGGACTGAATCCATTTGAACGAAATTTTGTGTATTGTACTATAGTACAGTGCATTCTTACACGACATTATAAGGTCATATCATATATCGTATAACGGGACTTAACGCGTGTATTACTTAAAGGTAGAAGATACCTTATTCCCGACGTTTTGCTCGGGTTGCACCAGCCGTGGTCACGGGGAGACTGGCGGGGGATGGCATCGCCTGCCACGATTAGAGGAGTGTGTTGCTGGTACCCTCATTTAAATTTAATAATTTGTTATGGCCACTACACACGGTGCTAATATTATCCATGGGTGTGTCGGACGGGAAATCGCGATATCTAAATTTTTCTATTACCGGATTCCACGCAGACGAGAGCCTGTATCCATCTTCACGATTGAAGTTTGGATGTTTTTTTATTTCGATAGCCTCGCGAACGATTGTTCGGTAGTATCTTCGATCGGTGGGCAAAACCTTCGGCTGGTGGAGCTCAATCCAGTGATTGGTATTTGAGTTGAGCAGATCGCTGATTTCCCTGTCTGGTTATTCTTTACAACTGTGATATGTTCTTTGACCCTCTCCGCTATGGTTCTCTTGGTTTGGCCAATATACGAACTACCACAGCTGCAATTAATTTTGTATATACCCGGTGTTTGGTACGGGATAACATCCTTCGGCGTGCGCAAAAGTTTTTCATGCTTGGAAAACGGAACGTATACAGTCTTAATGGAGTAATTTTTTGGTAGTAATCCAACCTTGTCCGTTATTCCTTTGATATAAGGCAAGTACGCAGGTTGGCGGTTAACCTCTGGATGTTTCGTACGTGTATCACGCTGACCTAGATTCCTTCTACCTACTTTGTACCCATTCCTCTTAAGTACCTCCTGAACATGCGCAAGCTCCGCATCCAAATGTTCAGGGTCACACAGATCATGGGCTCGACCAGTCAGAGTCGTTACTACCGCTTGTAAATGACGTGAGTGATGATGTGAGGAGGCATTAAGGTATCTATCCGTGTGTGTCGGTTTGCGATATACAGTGTGCCCTAGAGAGCCATCTTCTCGCACAAGCAACTTCACATCCAGAAATGCCAGCGAACGATCGCTCTCCATTTCATATGTAAATCGTATTTTACTGTGAATGGAGTCAAGATGGTCGAGGTATTGCTCTATTTCCTTCTTATTCCCTTTAATTAAACAAAACGTCGTAAACGTATCGCTTCCATATTCGGATATTGAAAGGCCCTGTTTTCAAAGCTTTTTCTTCAAAATGTTCCATCCAGATGTTGGCTAAGGAAGGTGCTATTGGGCTACCCATAGCTACTCCATCAATCTGAAGATAGTATTGACCCTGGTAAAGAAAAAAGTTACCTTCTAAGCAGTGTTGAAGTAAGTTTTAATATCATAATCTATCGTATTCATCACTACTGTGGCGTTACCTTTGTCGGCCTTGAGAACCAGGATATCTTTGTTTTCGCGTAGTTTGCCAAGGGCTGCGTGTTTTTCAAGAGTAATGTTACTTTTAGGTAACTTAGAGCGGCGCAAAATGACTGCAATATCCTGTCTTAATGCATCCGCATCACACTGTGGCATTTTATTACGTATAATGGCCTCCTCGACATTACAAATGATATTTTCATAAGGAACCCGCTTAGGTGTTGGTGCGTAATCCAAACCTTTTTCCAGTACTGATAAAGTGGATTCATCAAGAGTTCTGTTCGAGATGTTAATCACCGTGTTAGCTTTACGGTCAGTATGTTCTAAAGTTGACTTACGTGAAAGTAGCTTTTCAAATTTTCGGTTGTGTTTGCTACTAGACAAATCAAATAATATCTGAGCTTGTAGGTAGGTAAGGCGGTCACACAACTCAAAATCACCATCCGACATAACAACACTGCAATCCAAGTGTAACGCGTATAATTTACACTGTATATCATTTAAATTCTTGTGGCTATTTCGAATCAATTGGCGTAGCAGGCGGACACTCGTATTGCCTAGAATACGGTCAGAATCCGCTATATCACTACGTGGTTTTATACGAACACATGTAGGTAGCAAGTTCCAATCGCGACACTTTTTAAAAAATGTCAACGATTTTTCAAGACGCACTTTCTTCCGACGCAAACACTCTAGCTGACGAACTTTAGATGCTAACTCCGGCAACTCCGTTTGCAATATAACTTTTTAAGCTTTCGCGTTTCATAACTATATCATATATCGTATAACGGGACTTAACGCGTGTATTCCTTAAAGTTATATTATTAGGTCATATCGGAATCGGTTTCTTATTCTCACTACCCTCCACGTGACCCCTGGGTAATGCTAATTGAACAACATTATAATAGGTGGTAGAATTTGGCCATGGCTAACACTACCCAGCGAGCAAAGACGAACTGCCAAATCATCCTGTAGCATGGTTCGTCGCATCAAGGGTTGGCTTGAGTTCCGGTGCGATGTTCGCTAGCTGATTTATACGCGGGAAAATGATTCTGTACAGTTGTGCTGCATTTCAATGACAGGTTCTGACCTGAGTTTTGGTGGCTTAATTTGGAGAAAAGCTGCACCACAACCTTTGGTGAACAATTCTGGGATGACTTTCATCGTGCCGGTTGGTGACCTGAGAAAAGACCCGATGGTGATATCCAGGAGGGTTCTGGCGTAAGTGTGGTCTTCAGTTAAATCTACCATTAACACTGCTCCAATTAGGGTCATGTTATCAAGAATGCAGCTCTGACTCATCAAAAGCCAAAAGAGAAATGATTTTAAGCAGCGACTGCTTATTCTCTCCTTTTCAGTGTGCTTCTCTAAAATTCGAGCATTATACTCTTATCTCTATGCGGTCCACTACTACCTTGAGATCGCTAATTAAGAGCCCTGCCAGCCCAGGATGTACCCGGGGTATTCACTTGAGAAAAATTTTAAACCCCGCGGAACCTCGAAGCGAGTCCGGTTTGTACGCTCGTAATAACATCTGCTACCAACGTCTCTGTACTTTCTTCTCGGTTTTGTGGTGCTTGGTCGATACTGGTTTTGTTAGGTGTCGAACAGTCACATAGCGGTGATCGGAAGACAACTCAGTTGTTCAATTACCTAAACGAAAAAGCTGACATCGTTCAACATCGATATCCAACCGTTCAAATGGTATTTCTGGGAGGCTTCATGCCCACCACAGCAGTAGCTGTTTCTATTCATAGAAACTGATCATGCTGGGAGAGGCGTTTTTCGCACTATCACTATCTCACAGTTAGGTCGGAAAACCGAACATCAAAAAAGCAAATTACTTGAACCTTCTGCATATAACTGATCCTGATATTTTCTCAGTCTCAGTTTCTTTTCCCTTGGGAACCTCAGACAACTGTATCGTAAAATCTGCTTATCCTCTGACTCCAGACTCCTCAGTAAAAAAAGAGGCGGGTAGTGGCGATTCAGATGGCAAGTCAGCAGATTGGGACGAGTTGCAGCATTTCTTTGCATCTTACCCTTGGCCAGTTTGTTTCTCTACTAAAAATCCGTCGAGCTGTGATGGACCGGTTGCAATAGAGCCAGACGTTACGCTTGTTTTGTTCGGCAGCCTCTCATCCAGGAGACTGTGTTACGAGGCAAGCTCGTGGTGAAGGATTTCGGCTGCTTGATTGTGCTCGTGCAGATACTCAGTGCTAGTGAGCGCTGAATATTCCGAAAGCACATGCTTGAGTGATTCACCGGGATGGCGACAAACTCGATAGACGTCCTTCATAATACTTTATTTAATACTTTCGGTATTTTTGCGTCTTAACTGCCTGATCCTGTATTGTACAGACAAAACCCTTGGTTTTCCCAAAGAGGTCACCGAAGTGCAGCCATTACACGGACGCTTTTTATGTACGTGTGGCTCATTAAGAGCTTTAAATAAGCGTACGTGCAACTCCTTCTCCTTCCACACGATCTCACGGTCAGAGGTGCTAAGTACGACCGGGGCCGGCCACTTGTTTTTGGCTAAGAATAGGGGAGTGAGTCCTTTATCATATTCTACGTCCATTGCACGACTCTTTCTTTGTCTCGAAGTATGTAACTAACGTTTACTATATCCCGATTATGCATGGTTTTGACGCTCAAAATACTTCAACCGCATATACAACCTTATTACATATGGTGCACCTAAAATCGTATATTTTAGGTGCACCACATGCGTTAAAGAGTCAAAGTCGTGCAGACTCTTCTATCCAGGGTTTCAAATTCAGTTTAAGTTTATTTAAGCACGCCGAAAGTATGGGTATAAGCCGCTATAGGCTCGGACTTTATTAGCACCCAACAAAAAGCTTTTACAAATTTTTGCCAAATGACCAAAAAAGGCTTCGCTAACAGACTGTTTCATTTTCATCTCATTCACCCCTATTGATTGCGACATACCCAGATACCGGTACGATTCAGGTTCAGAAAGGGTCCTTATTCGGTTTATATAGGGTCGACATTTATCTCAGCCGAATGATTAACCTGCTCCCTCATCACATGCACACTTGTCTAGCTCAAGCCCCATCCTGATAGAATTACTAAATTCAGTGGTGATCTTCAGTAATTTCTGCAGGTGAGTGGCGTTGGGTGCCAGCAGTTTGAGGTTATAAATATACAGAAGGTAAAGCTCTCTTGTCCCTCCTCTCTGAAATTGAAAACCAGCAATAAACTGAGCTTGGTTTAGAGACGGGCAAAACCAAATTCCTCGAGGAAGTGTCAAACTATACCATCAACTTTGTACACCTCAAGGACCCTCAAGAATATTGAATGGGACACCGAGTCTTCTTATAGTCGAACCAGTCAGCAGAGAAGTTCCGGCGGTTGCGTTTGACCAATTGCTTCGCAACGGAATCGATGGGAAGAATCTGCTTAGTGTAATGGCTACCCCAGAATGATGTTATTTTCGTCTACATGACGGGATATCTTGAGGCTCATGACGGATCTTATCGTCTCAAAGATGGTCGTAAGACACGTAATGGAGCGGTACTTAGCTAGATCAGAGGCATCCAGGCATCCGACTTTGGAGCTAGGTGAGTGATCCCAGTAGTGAAAAGGAACGTGAGCGTCCTCTGCTCGAGAGCTTCCTGGAATTGTCGAGCAAAGGTCGCATGGTAAAATCGAAAAGCCCTTAAGCCAGTAGTGATGCAAACAATCAGGATCCGAACTTTTTTTTGCATGTGGGACTCACTGGTTTAAAGCTCTCACCCGTCTTAATGGGCCGTCGCAGGATCGCTTGCGCAAGCAACTGCAACGTCCCAACGTTTTTTGGCTTTGCGTCTAGCTGGCTGCCAGATGCTACTAAGACCCCACCACGACAAGGTGACCACACGTTGGTCTGGTATTGCTCGACCAGAAGCTTTAAAGTCTGCCAATGAGACCTCTGGCATGGTTAATACAGTGTTCTATCCACCTCAGCAGCATTGCTTCCTGAGCCCGGGATCTTGGCTCCGACAAATCCGTTTTTGGCTTAAGCCATACCAGGCCAGTGCTCTCTAGGTATTGAGGCAGCATTTAGTTAATGGCCTCAATGACATCCCACGTCACTACATTCAATTTGAGGTGAGAGAGCCGCGGAGTACTCCGAATCTCTGAAATCGCTTCTTCTAGAATCCTTCTCATCCACTCTAAATCAAGGGCGACTGTTTCCTGGGTGCTTTCCTCAACAGGCAAATTGTGGAAGATGGTAACCAGGTACTCCTCAGTAGGAACAGTTGGAGGCACGATTTGTTCTTTGGTTGGATTTGTCACCTCGGAAACAGCCTTACGTCATAATAGTTCGAGCGCTGTATTTTAAACGCTAAATATACCGAATCTGATCTACCAGGTTTGGTTCCGTAACAGTTATAGTTGGCTCAAGCAGCAGGAACTCACAGTACGTTGCCGCTCGGTAGCCAGTCCGTCAGGTTCCTGCAGTGACATTCTCGTTCATTTGAGACGTTCATTTCATGCGACATACACCACCAGTGGCGGGCCCCTAGAGGATCCCGTCGGTACCAATCTCCGCAAGCCCTAACCTACGCCCTACTACGGGTAACCTAATAAGCTGGTAAATGGTTCCCCAGTTTCCTTAATTAATCACCTCTAAGGAAGGAGGGCAACATTCTACGCTGCCGGTGCCACACGGTTATTATTAGAAACAGGCATTTGAATTCAATTTATATGTACTCTAGTGTATATCATATACGCTTGGAATGAAGCCATCGAAAAGACGGTGAGGTACTCGCCGTTTCTCTCGATATTTCGAAGGCTTTTGACCTGTCTTGCATGGCATGGCATGGCTTGATGTCTAGCATGGCATTTTTATCATTAAGCTTCCGGCATATGAAATAACCACTGGGTTTTGTAGCTGGATGTCTGATTTTCTGAGAGAGAGATCATTTCGGGTCGATGACGGCTGCTTATACGTTCTTCCCGCATCACTCTTCCTGCTACTCAACAACGATCTTCAGAAACCCGGTATCTTTGGATGCGCTGATGACAGCGCTGTTGCGGATAGATACTTATCTAGTTTTAAAACCAGTGCTACTAAGATCCTTGAGCAAAGAGAGGTTTTGGTGAATCGCGTTGACTTGAGGTGTCCGACTAGAATTATGCCAATTTAGTTAAGTTTAATACCACCAAAACAGGCGTGTTTATTCACCTCAAAAAGAACCCGATTAGACAGTAGTGAGTGCTTGAGTTAAAGTTACGTGAGAGTAGAGCTTTCGTGGTTGAAATCCAACCAACTCACGAAACGTTTTAGTTCAATGTTTCTGATACAAACTGCTAAATTGTGAAACACCCTTCCTACATCCGTCTTTTCTGCCACTTCAAGGCAAGAGGGAATAGGAATCTCCAAGGCAAACGTGCTCCAACCTAGACCTCATCAGTGCTTCCTAGCATTGATTGTCGTTAAGCGCATTCTATCTAATAATAATAAAAATAGTGACATTTCAAATCCAGTTTATTTTGCTAACTCTTAATGTATACAGCAAAACTGTGCAACATCGTGCTAATCGATGTGCACGTTCATACAAAATGAGCTGAGCCGATACCATGGACTACAAAGATAATACAAAACATTTTATTATCTCAGGAATATAATTCTCTGACTGATTCCGGCCACGGCGTCCAATCTCATTGAGTTTGCTCAACTGTGCAGGAAATATTACAGTGCAAGTGTACGCGCAGACACTAATGCATTTTCTATTCTTATCACTTTCATACTCCGGTGAGACGACTGTTCGACACGACTAGTGAGAGCTAAGGCGCAGGACTGACGCTGACTGACTGCTCTCCGAGGCTCGGGGGTGACACATCGCCATCTTCCCAACTCTGGGTGATTACTGAGACTTACTAACCAGAAAGACTCAATAACTAAACTACACTGTAATTGGTTAAAAGTAGTAGAATTAAACTAAACTAAATGGGGAATCAATCGTTGGTACCTTATAAGTTACCATTAAAATAAAAATAGTTTTTGTACTTTTAGCACGAGCGAAACCGCGGGTCCGCTAGTTTTGATTAAAACTCGAAGACATTATATGTTCCACAGCTGTATAATATATTTTTTTATGTATGTTCATCGATAGCTCCGTCAACTGTTAAGCGATTTAAATAAATAAATATAAATGTTGGGACAGTTTTAGGTATATATTTTTATTAAATTATACGATGGTAAGCAAAATCTAAAAGTAAATTGTAGTTATGAAAAATTATGTTAATATATAATAGTGTAAATTATAAACTTTTACAGTCATTTACTCGCAAATTCAGTATTTTTTACTTTATCGATAGAAAAAATACGTTGGCGTCACTAATACTTTTATTTCCATACTAAAATCTACGGGGCTATTGTATCTTTCATTGAAGATACAAGAGACTTCTGTAAAAATTTTCGTGGGGCTATTGTATCTTCATAAATAACTCTAGATAACTACGGCAGTGAAAGAAATTAATTATCAATTAACAAGCAATTATTCTTTATCTTTGTAATTTCCATAAAGTTTGTTATATAAGGCTCACATTAAAATTTTATCCACTAAAACACAACAGTAGGTTTTCAGCGCTCTCAATGAAAAATAGTCGATCAAAAATAATGCGCCATCAGTAAAAAAGTAGACGCGATACAACTACAATCTATGATCCACTCTTTTAAGCATTAGTTTCTCTATCAACTAGTAGTGTCGTTACTCCTTTAACCGACTTCTGAAAGAAGATAAAGTGATTAGATACAATAGCCCCGGAGCTACAATAGCCCCGGTTCACTATATTTATACATTGTA
The DNA here is from genome assembly GCA_905231865.2 of Boloria selene. Classification (NCBI taxonomy): domain Eukaryota; kingdom Metazoa; phylum Arthropoda; class Insecta; order Lepidoptera; family Nymphalidae; genus Boloria; species Boloria selene. The sequence goes on from HG993134.1 coordinate 1,878,237, forward strand.
TACATATAAACATATAAAAAATGAAGTTTGTATTTTTATTTTTAAATTAAAAATTTTCACTAACTGCCAGTTTCTATAACCTGAAATAGAATATAGAAACTGGCAGTAAATGCTTATATAAAAAAGTATATACGGTACTAACATCAAAAAATCAAGTTCTGAAGGAAATTTTCGTCAGTTCCGGTCAATCTCTGAAACAGCTGGACCGATTTTGACAGGACTTTCACTCGCAGATAACTAATGTTTTAACTAAGGCTACTCTACATTTAGAAATATTAACTAGCTGAACCCATGGCTTCGCTCGCGCTAAATCTAAATCACTAGTATATCAATATAATTAATATTTATTGATATTTATAGAAATATACAGTTCAATACATACTTATGTACTTTTTATGATATATTATAACTTTCAATAAATATAAAATACTACATAAATAAAAAATATACTTGCATTGAAAATTGTTTCGAATTTCCAACAGCATACCTTCACTAATAATACTTTTAGCTAAAAGACGCCTTTCAAAGCGAACATAAACTAAATAAACTAAAATTTTAATTTAACGAGATCCGACTAGACCGGTGTTAGGATAATTTTCTACACTTAGCTATACAGTCTCAAATAAATGCGGGTTAAGCAATAAATTTAAGCATTAGCTTGCTTGGTGTAATGGTCCATAGAGCACGAGAAGAAGTTTTAAATTAGTACCGAATTGTGGAGTTATCGTGTGGAAAATTGACGCGTGGGAAAACTCGCTTACAGAGCTCCTTTGTTGTTTATACTGATTTTTTGTGTTTTAATAGTTTTTTACGTTAAATGTATGTTATTTATGTATCTAAAATATTTTATAATACTCGGTGGTGTAGTGGATAACATGTACGGTCATACATCGAGAGGTCCTGGGTTCGAGTCCCAGGTCGGGTCAAGTTTAATTATTGAGTCTTTCTGATTAGTAAGCCTCAGTAATAGCCCGGAGTTGAGAAGTTGGCGGTGAGTCACCCCCGTGCCTCGGAGAGCACGTAAAGCCGTCGGTCCTGCGCCTTAGCTCTCACTGGTCGTGTCGAGTAGTCGTCCCACCGGAGTATGAGAGTGATAGGAATAGAGAGTGCACTTGTGCACTATAATATCTCCTGCGTAGTTGGCCAGTCTCAATGAGATTGACCGCCATGGCCGGAATCAGTCGGAGAACATTATTATTATATTATTGTAATTTTGTGCCAACATTTTTGGAATGATTATAAACAGTGGGAGAACCCAGTTTTCGAAGACAACTGAAGTCTGCCACTGAAATCCGCCAACCCGCACTAGGCTGGTGTGAGTGATAGCCTATGCCCAGCAGTGGGACGATAAAAAGGGCTGAATTAAAACAAATACTTTTGCGTCTGTTTTTATAAGTCTTTTTTTTCGTTTTTTAGTTACTTAGTTTTGAGGAGTTATCAATTAAAAATTGGAAATATTATGTTTTTTCTTTATTTTCAATAATGACTACGGTCGAATTTTGAGTAGGTACTAACCTATCGCTAGTAATAATAATTTTGTACTTTTAATTCCACACGGAAACTATTTTTATCTATCGATGCATGCTGGTTATTTTTTTTCCACCAGTAATATTGGTGAGCTTTTACTTACAGAATGGTAATATAGCCCTTAAAATAATAAATTAAAAAAAAAAACATGTACCTATAATATATACCTACATTATAATATAATTTTGATTTGGATTAACAATATTGATAGGTATAGTAATGTAGAAGAGAACACATAATATTATATGTTATTAAAATAAAAAAAATTAGGAATACCAATTTCAAAAAAAAAACCAAACAAGCTTTACCAGAATTATCCATATAAGGGATATGATATTAATGTGCTGACAAAATTTTCATTTGTTAGATATTGGTGTACTGTACGCAAAATAAATTCGAGAACTTAGTATCAGGTTCGACTTAGGAATAATAGATGACACACTTGGCTCAGCTTGCTTCGGCGGGCCAGCGGTCGTTGGTTCGAGTCCGGCTGATTCACTAATGCAGTTGTACTGCAGTCATGGGTGTTTAAATATAAAATACTAGCTCTACCCGGGGCCTCGCCCGCTTTCGTTTTTTTAATTGCTAATCAACCTCATTGGGTTGATCTGTAGGATGCCTAAAAGTTTCTTCAAAATTACTCTAGCTATTTCAGAACCAATTGTTAATGCAAACAATTATTTAATTTTTCGTAAAAAATATCCTATATTACTTCTAATACCTCCAAGAATATGTGTACAAAGTTTCATGACGATCTGTTGAGTAGTTTTCGCGTGAAAGCGTAACAAACAAACTTACATTCACATTTATAATATTAGTAGGGATGTTTGTATTTAAAGCTATATAATATGTGTAGTGTGAATATCTGGTATCCGTAGCACTAGGTGGGGTTTTATCATTGCTTGAAATGTCGAAATGAAATGTCATTAGATGTGTATAAAGCCGACATTATCATATACAAAAAAAATATTTTAGTTGAATTGTAAGATTATATTCGAATATCAATATCAAAATTTTCATCACCGTTTATGCCGACCCTACCATCTCCAAACGCCAGGCAGTTTTATGTCATGTACACGTACATGCTTTGCTGTTATAGCACGTTTAATTCACAATTTATGTTTGAAACTTCGTGCACTTGATGATACTAAAAGTCATATTCATATAATATGCTACTTTACTTTATTAAGTTAGGTGATTATTAAATATTTCATTAAATTATAATAATATTAATGTTCTCCGACCGATTTTATCATCACATTCACACATTCACATCGATTATAATATCTCCGCCATGGCGGATAGTTTGGTTTTAGGACATCATTACAATGCGCCATCTAGTTCCGTGGTAAGCTACGAAGGAAGCTTGTGTTACGGATACCAGACAGTTGATATACTACACATATAAGTTAAATACATACATATTATAAATATAAACCCATGACTGGAGTGCAGACATTCGAGTTTAACAAATGAATGCCCCAGCGGGACTCGAACCCGCGACCGCTGGCGCAAGAAAGTAGCGTCACTACAAACTGCGCCAAACGTGTTAGTTCGTTATTCTTTCGAGTAATAGGCAATAATTATAAAACATACAAAAATGTGATTCCTAATTAAAATGTACATAGTATATGTATTTTATAAATTTTTACTTTTTATCCATGTTTTACTCTAAGACTTTTATGGCCGCTTGTAATCAACGTAAAGTAAAATTTCATTGCACGTAGACATTCCGTCTCGTTGAATATTTCTTCGTTATAATTTTAATTCTGCCCTCACGTACCTTTGCCCATGGGAGCGAGGGTGTCAGTCTACTCGGTTTTCAGAATTATGCAATTTATATGGAAAAACCATGATTTTAATCAAATATTTAATTATTTACATCAGTCTTAGAAATTAATTTGTTTAAATTATCGTTAACGTTGGCACTAATTTTGAGAGTCTTTATTTAACGGTTTTTTTTCCTTTTTAGTTTGGTCTATAAGAAAATCTGACACTGCTAATTTCAAAACTCTGACTCTCCAAGACCTCTTCTTCACTATCACTACATAGTATAAAAGAAAGTTGCTTTCTCTGTCCCTATATCCCTATGTATGCTTAAATCTTTAAAACTACGCAACGGATTTTGATGCGGTTTTTTTTAATAGATAGAGTGATCCAAGAGGAAGGTTTATATGCATAACAAGCAGATCCCGCGGCTTTACCTGTGCTAAATCTAGGCAAGAGCCCGAGCGAAGCAAGGGCGAGTCGCTAGTCCTGGATAAATACATAATTTTATTATTACATTGTAAATCAAAAAAAATTTCATAGTTATGTTTTACATAATAATTATATTCATAATTTTCATTTCATAATATAAATTTCTTAGTAAAATATTACTTACTCGTAGTTCTAATAACGAGATGAATTACCTAAATATCTCTTCTACTGTACAAAGGCATGAAAAATAGTATGACGCCAAAACACGTAAGTATACATAACTTTTGGCTTTTATATATTCATTAACGAGGTCAAAATCTATATAATATTATGATTTTCTATATTAACTACACTTAATCTTGCTTTATACATTATTTCTCACTGCAAAAAATTAACTGGAACAGCTCTTCTAGAAATAAGTTTTTACTTTTGCCTACTTATATTGTAGTAAAATCATAGTATACTTGGTGTAGGTATATCATTTTCAAGCAATAAAGAAGAGTTTAAAAATAATATGACAATAAAGTAGAACCCTTTTCGAAATATCACCTCGAACTTCACGTTTTATTTTTTTTTCGATTATATTTGCGTAGAAGTCCTGCTTCACTTGGGTTTTTAAGTAATTGCTTGCATTTGATTTCGGTGAGAAATTGAAAGTACTTTTAACAAACTTAACCCCAGCTAAAGAATTTTGTAAAGAAGGGGGAGCGTTTAGAAATTTAGCGAAGTTCAATTTTATCACGTATAAAAGTATCCGCTACAAAGTTATTATTTCTCCCGTCATTTGAAAAAGCTCAGTAAAATAATGATTTAAGCAAAACTTTAATGAATACTAAAACGCTTTAACTTAAAAGTTTTTTTGTTTCTATTTTCTTCTTTTAGCCCATTTTATCAAGTAATTAATGCATATTCTGCACCTACCTATACCTACTTATATGTAGGCAAATACAAAAAAGTTCAATTGTATCTAGTTACTGACGTTAGGTAACAGCAAAATAGTCAAAAAGATTATATACATACCTAGATAAGTTATTAAAGTAAAGACAAAACGTAATAATATATTTTTTTAATATTTTTAATTAATAGGTTAATTATAAATATTACACAATAAAAAATATTGAGTAATAATTTTTACTAAAATAAGTAAAAATTCCATTTTCGAACAATCTGTTTCTGAACCAAGATTTCTTAGAATATTTAACCGAAGTACAACCAATAAACTAACCTAACTCACCCAGGTTTCGTTCGCGTTCTTCCCCACGGAATAGGTACAAAATCTTTTCTGTGTAGGGAAGACCCCTAAGTTAATTTTAACCATCGGTTTACATTTCTCAAAGATGATAAATATAAATAAATAAATATGTTGGGACATTTACACACAACACTATCTAGTTCCATGATCAGGTACAAGCCTTGTGTTATGGATACTAGATGATTGATATACTACGCATATATAAGTTTAAATACATACATCGCTACATAGTATAAAAGAAAGTCGCGCTCTCTGTCCCTATATCCCTCCCTATGTATGCTTAAATCTTTAAAACTACGCAACGGATTTTGATGCGGTTTTTTTAATAGATAGAGTGATTCAAGAGGAAGGTATATATATGCATAACTAGCGGATCCCGCGGCTTTGCCTGTGCTAAATCTAGGGAAGAGCCCGAGCGAAGCGAGGGCGAGTCGCTAGTACATATTATAAATATAAACATCCATGACTGGAGTACAAACATTTGTGCTTAACAAATGAATGCCCCCAGCGGGACTCGAACCCGCGACCGCTGGCGCAGAAAGCAGGCTCACTACCAACTGAGCCAAACGAGTCGTCATACAGGTGATGATACACATTATATTTCCAGTAAAAAGTAGCTATATCAAATCATTTCATCAAAATCTGTCCTATGGTTTATCGGGATGCGATCACAGATAGACAGACTTTTCAAAAATGCTAAAAGTTATAGATTTTTTTATTAGCTGTGATATTTGATAACGTACGGATCCTCCCAAAAAGCCAATATATCGGTATAAAAATGATTAATCAAAAGTTATTTTGTGCTTATATTAGAAAATGTCTTCTAAATAATCTTCATTTTTCGGTATTTTTAATAATTAAATTATGAGAACACTTAAGAATTTGTGAATAATTGGAATTTTCGTTAAAACCATAGCTATTTTTTTATACAAAGAAAAAGTGAAGATCAAAGAATAATTTCTCACATAGGAAAAATATTGTTTTTTTTTATTTGAAACCAAAATAAAGCATAAAGTTTAAAAGCTCTTCTTTAATTAATTGTCTTATATGCTTAAATAATAAAACGAGCCATATGTTAAAAAATAGCACAACGACTGTTACTGGAGCAATAAAATTTCATACGATTTAATGTTATCAAAAAAACTCGATCCTAACTAATGTTAGGTTTGATCCTCTAAATTGCCCAAATAAAAACATTAGAAGCTTCCACTTGATCAGTTCGCAAACCCTTCCTCCTATACGTTAAGTTAAATGGTGCTGGAAATCGTTAAAAAGGACCCCACTGTGCGGGGCTTAATGTCCCTGCTTATATCGAGTATTCAATTTAATACATTTTAAATGTCAATTATATTGGTTTAAAATTCTTTTTGACTTTTGACTTTAAGATGCTAATTACTGTACGTATTACTGTAGCAATAGCACACGTCTGTCATTATTTGATTTTGATATTTTAATATATTTTAATTTTTTTTAAACTAATATCAGTATTATAAATGAAACTATCTTTTCGGATTTTGTCGCGGATTTATTTAGATTTTTGGTTCGACGTTTCGAATGCTTTAAAGCAATCATGGTCACGGGAGACAGAGAAAATCCGAAAAGATAGTTTCATTTATAATGTCAAATATTCGCGTAAACCTAAGAAAGTATTATATCGGTATAGCAATAGTGTTAATAATAAAAATATTTTTATATTGCTTAAAAAGGAGAATATTATATTTTAAACGCCTTACAAAATCAAAATAGCAATTTAACAGAAATAAATTATTCCAAGAATTATATGTATTCGATAAATAGGATTTAACATTTAATGTGTTGTAGTATAATTTTAAATTCATATCAATTACATTACGTCTGTCTCTTAATGATGCCACTGTAACGGTAAAAGTTCATTATTGTTGCAATAAATTATATTAGTACTTTAATGAAATATAATATAAATGACCTAAGCTAGATTATTGCACTTCAATTTGATTCATAATATAAATAATCCCTTTTCATAATAAATATAGGCACTGACGACGACACGTTTGGCTCAGTTGGTAGTGACCCTACTTTCTGCGTCAGCGGTCGCGGGTTCGGGTTCCGCTGAGGGCATTTTTTTTGTTGACCACGAATGTTTATACTCCAGTCATGGATGTTTACATTTATAATTTGTATGTATTTAAAGTTATATTGTATTTGTGTAGTGTATCAACTATCTGCTATCCGTAACACAAGCTTCGTAGCTTACCACGGAATTTTACTGTAAACCCAATAGTGACGTGCTCCCTTGAAAAACCGAGTAAAGTGGGTTCAAATCCAGGTTCAGATCTCTTATATTTTCATGGTGAATCGTTTCTAATAAGATTACCAGTCTTATTTTAAGGCGAAGAAAAAACATCAAAACTTAACCCTACTTTGGACTAAGTATAAAATAATATTATTATTTTTGTTAACAGTATAAAATTAATACACCTATTTTAAGAAATTTAATAACGTAAATACAACCAATAAGTATGTATTAATACTGGTATAATTTTTTACGCAAATGTAGAGTAGGTACTGTATCACGCTCCTTTGCTCTTCAAATAATTATAAAATGAAATTATTAACCAAACATAGCAGAATTTTTGGGGTCTTAAGTACCCGAATTATTCCGGTTGCAGGGTGATTGTAGTGGGGTTCGTTTATATTATATTATTTAATAAAGAAAACGATATTGCGTCACTATAATATCGGTACGATATATTGTGTATGTAAGTTAGGAAATGCATTAACGCCTACCACCATGTTATATGGGACTCACCGGTTTAAAATAAGCTAGTACTACCCACTGAAACTCAACAAAACCTTTCTCCGTCTTAAAGACATGTCACAGGATCGACCCACAACGCCCCGACGGCCCGGCAGGCCTACCAAAGAAGACCACACGGCCAAGAGGGTTACTACACAGTCTACTCTACTACCAGAGAAGTACCAGGAGCAATTTGCACTGCATGTCACACCCACTGAAGTGGACCCTCCCAGCACATTTCTTGGCTTCGCATCCGGCCGGATAGCCGAACGCTACTAAGGCACCACACAGAACCCCCCACGACAAGGGGTGAAGTCAAGTTGATGGGGTGTAGGTTACCTACATTACTACTTAATTACATTAACAAGGTTTAGTATAAATAACATGTACATATAATTCATCTCCAATTTAATAAGCAAAGTCGCGGTTTAAAACTAGATATTCCACAAATTGCAAGTTTAAACTCAAACGTCATCGTAAATATCACGACTTGGTTCTTCTCATTTGAAACAAAAATTACATAACACATGGGTTTACACGAGGCGGGCCTTTGTCTTCCTTTTACTTTTCTTGCTACGATATAAAGCTACTGGAAAAATCATTCTATAACTTTGTTTTAGAATTCATTAATAATAAAATCTTGCAAATGGTATGTAAATTTTACTTTTGATCAGCTTTTGAAAGTGAGGAGTTACAAAATATTTTTAGCATTTACTTGCCATCTTTTTTTCTTATCTTTTTCGTTTTTAGCATATATGTCTAAGTTCCGACCTTCCCGAGCTTCACGTAATAATAGTTTTATCATTTTATTCCCTATTTCGTTCATTTGTTAAATGTTAAATGAACGAAATGCATTTAACAATTTTAATATTTAAACGTAAAGTCCTATAAAAAGGTACCGTCTTATGTATTACTAGACTTTCTCGCGGCTCTGATCGCCTTCTAAAGGCTGACAATCAAAAAAATATTTTTCTCCCATTTTTGCATCATTTTTCATTGATGCTCAGCTTCTATTGGTCGTAGCGTGATGTAAAATAGCCGATACTCTATAGCCTTCCTCGATAAACGCACTATCTGACACAAAAATAATTTTGACCAAACCAAAGAACCAAGACCAAACAAACAAAAAAACAAGCAAACCCTTCAGCTTTAAAATATTATTACTCTTCAGCTTTATAATATTAGTATAGATGTAGGTATAATTATAGAGACTTGCTCATTTAATAATAATTGATTATAATGAATAGTTATATTAATAGTTTTCATCTTTTACAAAAGAACTTATACTTAGCAATATCAATATCACATGCATTTAAGAAATGTATATTGATAAATATTTTTATAAGCCAGATCTAGCTAAAAATATTGTACGTCTCTTTCATATTCCCTACGGTAATTTAAATGCAGAGTGCGATGAAGAAGTTTCGTGCATAGTACAAGGGGAACTATTCCGAATGTTATGTACGTTGTAGTCTTAATAGTCGCCTTGAGGGCATGTTTGAGTATTGTCGATATCTTGGTGGGTGTTACATTGAACGGTTAAAGATTTATGCCATTTCCAAACTTTAATATCGTTTGAGTAGCTAATAATGCTAGCTTATATGAGTTAGTTTATACGTTAAATACGTGTAGGTAGGTTTCTTAGTTTACAAAGTAGGTAATATTTTGTTTCCATATTTATTTATTTATTTATTTGTTACATAGGTTGCTAACAGAGTATACATTCATACAAAAGTAGGTGATATACAATAAAAAAGACAAATACTAGACTAAATGATGCCCTAATTAAAAGCAACACTGCATTCCTATGACATGACAACATAAAAAAAACTTATAGAATAAAAGAACAGACTGACATTAGAAGGTAAGTAAAAGTTATTAAAAAGTTAATAAAGTAGGTAGGTACCTTCCTGTAAACAAAAACAAAAACTTAAAAATAAAAGTGTACTTCTATATAAAATTTTAATTAATAACTAATTAACTATGTAATTCAAGTAAATTGATGAAGTTTAAATTTAATATTTCTTTTAAATTTATACAATGAATCTGAAAAAATATCAATATCATGGCTTGTGCATAACGTTTTATGAGAACGGATAATTCTATTCAGAGGCGCATTATGACCTAGGTTTGTACAAGACCTTTTTTTGACCTTTTTTTATACAAGTAGAATGTTAAAGAATATTTATTTTAATATACAAAAAGTTTCGATCCATAATTTTTGATTATTCTTGAAAAGTCTAGTTTTATCTAGCTTATTCCCTAGGCCAAAGATCTTAGAAAATTCCTATCTTATTCGTGATTAACTTCATTTGCTTGTAATCAAATCTCTTATACGCTCCTAAATTCCGCTAAAAGAAATGAGATTTTAGTATAAAAGTAGTAACTAATTACTATATTTTTAGTATAAAAATCTTTCTCGTCGAAATTCTTTCAATACTGAAAGTTTTCAATAGAATCGGTGCCTGCGTTTTGTTCGCATATACAGTCCAAGAAATAAAACTTAAGTTTGTAAGTAAGGAGTACCTTTTTTGATATTGAAGACAATTTATTTAGAAGTATCGTATTGACGACACATTTGGCTCAGTGCCTCAGTTTTTAGTAACACTAGTTGCTGTCCACCAGTCGCGGGTTCTAGTTCCGCTGGAGAACATTGATTTGTATTATTAGCACAAATGTTTGTACTCCAGACATGGATATTTATTTTTATAATACTATGTCTTAATATGTATAGTGTATTAAATATCTGGTATCCCTTAGGGATTAACATAGTAACATAAGCCTTGTGCCTCACCATGGTATAAGTATGTCCGAGCTTATTTATTTACTAGCTGACCCGTGCCCACTTCGTTGGGCATAATGTTAATAATCCTTTTTTAGTACAGAGTGTTTAAATAATTTAATATATTTTATTAATATTAAAAATTAAAAATTAAATTATCTATACTAATATTAAAAAAACTACTTTTTATAACTTAAATATAAAAGTTAGACATATGCTGTCGTTGACTTTTTATTTTTCGGTTTTTTATATTATAACCTATGACACTCAGCAATAATGTGGCTTTTTATTGGTGAAAGAATTTTTAAAATTGGTTCAGTAGATCCCGAGATTACCCCTTACAATTTAACAAACAAGCAAACTTTACTTCTTTATAATATTAGTATAGATTTAGCATTATTTATTATACCATTCGCACAAGATAACATGTTAAAATATTTTCGATATTTGCAACTTAATTGCAAAGACCGTAGATTATTAGAACGGAGCGTGTGCTCATTTATCATCTCCTCCTAACATACAATATTCGGGATCACAACAATTTCGTTTAATTTATCGTTGTCATACCAAGCCTCGGGCGATGGGGGAACAAGTAGAACAGTAACCGTAGGTAATTTTAAATTTTTGTCTTAGTTATTAGTGATATGGAGAGCAATGCCAGTAAAATTATTATGGATATAGTTGATATGCTATAGGGTAATCTTATATTTGTGCTTTTAACAATTATGTATAATATATAATTTTTTACTTATTTTGATAAGATTTACGTAAATATTTGATGTTTTAAATAAAGAAAATATCGTGTAAAAATTCGAAATGATTCTTTTCTTTTATTCTGCAAAGTTTTAAAAGACATGTTAGATTCAGAGAGGTTCGTTTTAATTAGAGGTTGTAATAAAAAAAACGTTTTTTTTTCTTTAAAAAAACAGTGTATTCTAAAAATGTAATTATTATAGCCTATTATTAAAAAAAAGAACATTTTTATACCATCATGCGTCAACCTTTAAAAATATTCTGCCAAAATACTGATTTCACTACATGATAGGAAACAAAGTCATCCGCCGCGTCTGTCTGTCTGTCTGTTCGTGATAAACGCAAAACCTACAGCACTGATTTTCATACTGTTTAAACCAATAGAGTGGTTCTCGAGGAACGTTTTAGTGTATAATTTGTCAAATTTTTGTTTAAATTTTGTGTAGTTATATAAATTAATAATTTAGCGAATCCCGCTTCTTTGCTCGCGCTTAATCTAGTTAAGTAGAAATATTTATCAGAAGAAATTGAGTCAAGATCAATTTATCAGTAGTCAAGATCTATATATAAAACGAGTGGAAATTCGAGAAGGCGCTGTAATAAAAAAGACTGATAGCTTTACGTTACGAAAGGTCCAAGCGCCTATATAGGGTCCGTACTTCATATTAGCAAACGTCCAACGCTCTTGATAGGAGCAATCTATTGCAGATCTAAGGGATAAATGCTGAATCATGACAAAAATAAGTTTAATATTGATCTGTTTGATTTTATTGTTATTGTTGTCTTTACCATAGAACATAACCTCTCTTATGTTCCGAGGTGGGCGTAATGAAGCTGCGACACAGTTTATACTAATGCAGCTAATTGCGAACTAACTGTTTTTAAAATGTATGTTATTATGTTCAATAAAAATCTTAAATCTAATTGTAGGCAAAGCATTTGTAGCCAACTAGCTTTTGGCCAGTTGTGGGGCGTTGAAAAAGGTTAAATACCCACATTTACATTATACATTTCTAACTATATTTACTTTTTTATTTTTCTTTAGTAATATTCATATTTTCTCTTATAATCTTCCCATAGACTACCTTGCTGGTACATATAGTTTTGCAAAATTCACACGACTTCAGATACGATTGACTCAGAAAACTCCTCAACAAAGCTTTTTCACTGTTTTAGATCAAGACAAGATGTTCTCGAACATGAAAATCTTCATTTTGAGTTCATCTCCAATGAAAATCTTATAAATAAGTGCATGATTAAATACTTTAATAGTTTTTAATAAAAAGTTGTTTAGTACACTCATTATTCGAGAAACACTTATAATGCCATTTCAAGCTATTAATACCCCTAAATCCTAACAAGTGAATTGGACGGCATAATTCCATTCGATGCGAATCGATCAACGCGGGATCTCTAAATTGACACTTGTTTGCCGATTCGTCATAGAATTGTCAAACTGGACTTAGATTTGTGATTTTTGTTCTCGTCATAATAATAATAAAATTGTTAAAGGGTTCACCCATTTTGATGTTACTATTTTTTGAAAATTCTGCATTTTGAATTTGTTTTGGAAATTTTAAAAATCTATAGTTTTGAGAGAAAATATTTGTCTTCTGTTGGTCCTTTCGATCTTGTATCTCTCATGGATAAGAAGGAAAATTAAAATATAATATTTAATATGCAAATGTATTGCTTTGAATTAATTATAAGCGATAACAATCAAGCTGTAGTCAGTACATAAATGAATAAACATGAGTTTAGTAGGGAAGTATTTCCACTTTTAGGAATTTTTGGAGCCTTTATTAGCTTTCGCCTTAAAGTTTTAAGGATGCTATTTGTAATATGGTGATCTAAATAGCTTAATATCGATTATTTGAATCATAAGCAATCTAGTTTAATTCAATTAAATAAAGTAGTTATTTAATACGTTTATTTATTAAATAAATAATACACTAAAAAATAATTATTTAATATTTTATTTAATAAAAATAATTTGTAACCCCTTTTTTATTTACTAATCAAGTCTAATACTTATTATATCTCGCAACAAAATGACTCTTTTACTTCCAAGCAATTCTCCTTTAATTCATTCATTACCCTCATCTAAAATGTACACTTCGAAATGAAATTGTTATCCCCGACATGAAAACAAACACAAAAACGCAGTACAGACATTGCATAGAATACGAGTCCCCCGGGGCCTGAGGGGCCAAGAATTTAGGGTACATTTTGAACCAGTCTTCTCCCCTATCAAACTTTTATGACTTGTAACTCCTAAACTTAAGAGTTATTTCTGCTTGATCGAAAGCTAACTTTGAACGCTCTGCAGATGACAATAGGGTAAGTAATTTAATAGATGACGCGTTCGATTTACAGTAATGGATGGTGGGTGGAATTAAAAATTCGGTAGACGTGTTTCTTTTTAAGATTCTCTTCCCGTTTCGTCTTGTTAAGTTTGGATTGCAAAAAATGTTGGAGTTTTCGAGTGAATTGACGAGGGAGCGCTTAAATACTTGTTGTGCGATTTGAGAGTACTGATTAGATGATGTCTTATTTACTTTTTACCAAATTTATATTGAAATATAAAAGGTATCTATTTAGACATTATATAATATTCTTTATAGCACTTATAAAACGTTAAATTATTAATAATATTATTATAAAATTCTAAGTCCAATCTGTACTTTTATATTTTTATGAAATGTGTTATTGAATTCTCGTTATTATGACACAAATTCAATTCTATAGATTGAAGTTTTTTTTATCAGTCTCTTTGGGACGCATCACTAGAAAAAATGGGCATTTTGTTAATTTTTCTTGTTTTTTGTCAACATATAGGACTCTCTTATTACGGGAAAATATCACCTTTTTAAACATATAAATATTTATTTTTTATTAAACCATAAAAACTTACTTACGGAGTCCCAGTTAGTGTACTAACTCAATGCAGAACTTGCGTGTATCACTACATAGTATAAAACAAAGTCGCTTTCTCTTTCCCTATATCCCTATGTACGCTTAAATCTTTAAAAGTACGCAACGGATTTTGATGCGGTTTTTTAATAGATAGAGTGATTCAAGAGGAAGGTTTATATGCATAACTAGCGGATCCCGCGGCTTTGCCTGTGCTAAATCTAGGGAAGAGCCCGAACGAAGCGAGGGCGAGTCGCTAGTCTTTATAATATATCGCGAAATATTCACAAATTGTCATAATTAAGGTGTTTATCTTAAAACAAGTTAAAAATATTTTTTTTGCATGTTCATGTACATCGTATTTAACCTTAAATAGTTAACTGTATATAGTGCATTCATTAATTAGTAACTTCATATTACCTACGATAAGGAAACAAAAAGGTTAAACAAATAAAATTATATTCTTTATTTTTAAGCTAATCTCATTGCGTGTTGCGTGTTACCAAATAACCAAGTTCAAAATAAATGAATAATTTATATGGAAACGCTAACCATGTATAAGATAGTTACTTTAGATAGTTACATAGTATCATATTATTGTGGTTCGATTCCCATCAACATTTTTAACATCCATACTTAATCTATAAATATTTAAAAATTATAACTAAATTGCATATGTTCATTATTAAAAAAACCTAATTGAAATAGTCACTATTATCGATACTATCTTATCTTTAGATTTTAGGATTTTGTGTTGTGTTTGTTTACTACATACATTAAATATTATACTGTAAATCATCAGCCCCTTTTAACGTCCCACTGCTAGGCACGGGCCGCCCACACTACGAGGGGGATCAAGCCATAGTCCACCGCGCTCGCCTAGTGCGAGTTGGCGGACTTCACATGCCTTTCGAAAACTTGCTAGGTTCTCCCAGACATGCAGGTTTCCTCACGATGTTTTCCTTTACCGTAAGACAAGTGGTAATCATGATAGAAAAGATTCGCACATGAAAACCTCAGAGGTGCGATACCAGGATTCGAACCCGTATCACACTTTATTAATTATTTATATTAAGTAATTTCAAGCTGAATACATGCTGAAGTTCACTGAATACAATAAAAAGCTTTGAGCTTATTTATAAAAGCATATTTTTTAGTATAATTTAACATATAAATTAAGTACAATTCTTAAAATAACCATAATTCAACCATTCTCGTATAGAAGGGGTGAATGAGCAAAACAAATTTATCGATCCCCAAGGATTTTTTCCGGCGTCACGCAACGTTTTACAACGGTGCTTGATGGGTCATAAAAGACCCTTGCATGAGTCATTTATGATTTGGAAAGTTCGCATATGGTGCTTAGATTTGTCACTAGTTTCCCGTTTTATGGTAATTCTGGGAAAGTAAATGGTGAAATTTTATAGTATTTAGCTGTAATATTTAGTAATAAAATGTTTAAGTTATTGTTGGAATAGTATTATATTGGAATAACCTGTAAACCCTACTTTGATGTTATTTATATCTACACCTATATATAAAAATCAATAGAGCTGTTCGTTAGTCTCGCAATATTTATTTACTTATATCAAAGCTACTTACATGTCTATACAATGCTCATGAATGGGTGAAAAAATTCAACGAAATTTATTGGCAAATATTAAAGCCCTAGCAGTGACTTTTCGTTTTTTCCACATGAAACTCGAACTTGATTATGTGTTAAAGAAGCAAAAACGTGTAGAAAGCATAATTTACTTAAAATTAATAAAATTATGCATAAATAAAAAATATCCATTCTTATATACTCGTAAGATCTTGCGGTTACATACATATAAATAAAAAAAAATTACGATCAGTTTTTGCCGATGATAAGACAAAGATCATTCGACATGCCAAGAAAGAATTAATGCCCAATTTGGTGGTTTTGCGTAAAAACTAGTCAATATTGAGATATTGCACAATATGTTCTTTATAAAATTAAATAAAGTTCTATATAGAAAATAAATGTCAAAGCCAATCTCATATTAAATAATAATGTCCTCCTGATAAAAGGCATCGAAGTCATTTTTCTAAAGCTAACCTGTGCACTGTGCAGAAAATAGAATAGTGCACAAGTGCAATTTCTATTCCATTAACTCTCAAACTCCGATATCGTAACAATTCTACACAACCGGTGAGGGATCAGCGCAGGGCCAATGATTTTGTAATCTCCACGTCACATTAGTTTGAATGTACTTTAATTACCTACACACATAGCTTATAAATGTTAATCCCGAAAGCCCAGTAAATCTACAACGATAGCTTGGAATAAACTAACTTATTCAACTCAAAAGCAGTCAACCAGTTTGCAACTATCACTATGATTAACGACTGTTGTATCGCCTTCGGTCCTACAGACCCAAATCCACTTTAGATTTGTTTACTCAAGTTTCAAGTATAACAGTATACATTTAAATGTCATTAGAATTCAAGATTAAACTTAGAATAGTATAAGCTATTATAATAGATTTTATTGAATTATTGTTTTATTAAAATTTTCCTTGTTATTAAAATATATTTAGTTATTTTATTAAAATATATTCAAAATAATTCATATTATGTAGTTTGTATATTGAAATAAATTAAGTAATTTACACAAGTATTTACACTTTGTTTAGGTACTAGATTTTGCAGAGCTGGAGAGCAATATCTGATAGCAAACTAAAATCAAACTTTTCGACCTAAAGCGATCCATCCATCTCCAATCGATCACAAAAGATGAACAATTGCCTAAACAACGAAAAAACGCGATAAAAACTGACATGCTACATACAAATTTAGTCTAAAACGTGCCGTTAATCACAAACTCGCTCACTAAGCTATAGGCTGATACTGGGTTAAAAATCACTCTACATAAATCTGCGGGTTATCTGCCTAAATGACCCCCGGTTGCGTTTGTGGGTTGAACGGTGTTCGTATATTAAATGTTTTATTGTGAAGCTTTGATGGCATTTGTCAACTAATGTTTTGTGGTGCGGTGTATAGCACTGGTGAATTGGGATGAGAGATGAATTTTCTTTATAAAAAGAGTATTTCGTTATTGCGCAGTATATTAATTTAACATCCTAAACGTATTTCTTCTCTTGCAGGTATTTTAAAATATATGTAAAATAAAAATTAATAATTAGAAAAATATGGATAGAATTGTAGATTCAATTCATATTTCAATATTATTCTTTAAAATAATGGTTTAAATTTTTTTAGTGTATTATTCACAAAAGAAGTGCTTTTCTTTCGTATTACGAGTTCTAGCAAATTAATTTAAAATCACAATGCCTGTAGCTGAATCGTTTCCACTTAAATCTATTAAAGATGCATTTGCATTAAGCTTTTAATTGTCCTTAAAACGCTCAGCAGGAACAATAATTTTCTACGACGATGATGTGACATTTTATGTTAAATTCAGTTCTTATATACTAGCGATGCACCTCGCCCCGCTTAAGTTAATGTAAGTATGTCTTAACGATTGGTATGGATTTCCGAAAAATGAAATATTTTTCCACAGTTAAAAGTATTATTGACTCGTACAACAATGAACAAGCTATCATCAAAATATGAATAGTATTTTTTGTGATGCGTTTCCAGTCTGCGGGAAAACATTCGAAAAGCAATAGATTAGATTTTTTATCAATATAGTTATATATTTATACTGAATTATCGATAATTCAGTAAGAATTTCCAAAAAATTCGACTCATAATTTTATTTTATCCATTACATAGCGTACAACCACTCCGTCTGTTACCACCCTTAGATCTATTAACAGCTGCACAATCTCCGCAAATGAATCTCCTTTTTCTTAGCAACTACGAAGAGTTGGCTTTTATTTCCGTTCTGAAATCTTGTTTCAATAGCTCGAGTTAGTCTCATGATGTTAGGTTTTGTTCGACTGTGTTTTGGTTCCGCCACAATAGATGAGTTTTCCCAGAATTCCTTGAAAAAGGGAATATATAATCACTATTTGATTCTTTTAGTTCTACTTTCGACGACACGTTTGGTGCAGTTTGTAGTGACCCTACTCCTAGTATAATATGTTGGGACATTATTACACAACTAGTTCCGTGGTAAGCTACGAAGCTTTTGTTACGGATATCAGATAGTTGATATACAACATATTATTTAAGTTTAAATACATACATATTATAAATATAAACACCCCAGACTGGAGTACAAACATCCAAGTTTAACAAATGAATGACCCCAGCAGGACTCGAACCCGCGACCGCTGGCGCAAAAAGTAGGGTCACTACAAACTACGCCAAACGTGTTGTCAAAAAAATTAATACAATAATTGCGAGCAAAGAAAAAGGCAAACAAAATTTCTGAACACATTTCATCCACAAACCTCTTAATATTACACATTTTCCTTTCATGTAAATACACTATAACGAGAAAAGCCGCAGTTTTACATTATGTATATCCAGTTAAAACAATCAGACGTCGTTGCATTATTGAACTGTCCATTTTCCCTTGAGTCCCTCTAGTTGTCAATTTACCCCCTCCCACCCCAAATCTGCATACAAAGGGGACGAGAAGGAGAGGCAGATACACCGTGGTTCTGCAACTATAACTTTTATACCCGGCGTTGTCTTAATTGATTAATTGAAACGATGCAGCGTCGCTTTACAGTGGAATCCAGATTTTTACTTTAGACTTTTTTAAGTGGTTTACGCGACGCTCTTAATATCTGTCAGTCTAGCACTTTGCTGTTTACGGTGGGTTGGGCAGAAATGATTTAAATTACTGCTGTATAAAATATAGCTGGCTATAGAATTTTAATTCATGTATTAAAGAAAACATAAGAAAAAAAAATTTAAAGGGCAAATGCATGATATGGTAAGGTGTTTTGAATGTGATATTTACCAGATTTGTAATCTAATTAAGAGCAAGATTTTCTCTATTTATTAGATACTAGCGATTCGCCCTCGCTTCGCTTGGGATTCCACTTGGCACATCCTCTTGAATCACTCCATTTATTAAAAAAACCCGCATAAAAATCCGTTGCGTAGTTTTAAAGGATCTAAGCATACATAGGGACACACAGACGACAGCGGGAAGTGACTTTGTTTTATACTATGCAGTGAATTTTACAATAATTTACAGACGATATTCCTATTGAATAAAATTCTACGCGATTATAACTTACGTCTATTATTGCTAATTTTAATACAGTTCAAAAGTCACTTACTAAAAGGAACATATATTATAAAAGTAAAGATGTTTTTTTTAATACTTTGAACCTTCAAATTCAAAAAAAAATATGGCCTTATTATTTATTTATCCTATCAAAAGTACTAGTAAAGTAAATACTTAAATATAATTAAATCATATATGTACATAATGTTACCAGTACTTCGGTCCATCCAGAAGCACAGAACCAGAAAGAAAGGCAATTGATCGCTACTTGCCTTGTCGCGATTGAAGATCTCAACTAACAGGTACAACTTATAATACTAATTACAACACAAACATTCGACAAATTCTTCAAAATAAGTTAACCATTCACTACAACTTTATATCTGATGGACTTATCATGACACCACGAGGGTCCCTATTGATTAATATCTTTTTTGTACGTAAAATTCTAGTTTTACTTTACAGGGTGGCGCGTCAAAATGACAAGTTATTTAAATAAAGTAAAAAAATATGTTGATGTCATAATAAAATTTGGAAGCTTCGTTAGTTAATTAAGTATTAGGGTCCAAAATTAAGAGAGAAGCGTATTTAATAAAAAATACTATAGAAATCGTAACGATTCGAAATATATTTTCACAAAAACTTTTACAACATTTTTTGTATTCGAATCGTTATTTGTATCCACTGGCTCTTGGGCAATTTTATTGAGAAAATCAGAAATAGGGTCACTTATATAAATTTTAAGCTACTATATTCCTTTCAACACTTGTTTTATTATATATTGGGACATTATTACACACAGCGCCATCAAGTTCCGTGGTAAGCTACGAGGCTTGTGTTACGGATACCAGAAAGTTGATATACTACACATAATATTATAATAGCATTAAATAAGTACATACATACTATAAATATTTTTAGTTTATTACTTTCATTTTCACTAAGTTTATTTAAATTGAAATAAAAATTCTAGTTTTTACAAACAAAAGATTTTTTATTTTATAGGTAAATTCTAATCATATACGTTTTCCTCAAACTTTAATTAATTATGGTCGATTTTCGACTATTGGGCGAACATTAGTTAATATAATTGCAGCTATACATTTTATTACTTACACCAAATCAAGACGGAAAGACGATAAGTCAGTGTTCCGAAAGATTAACGAAGTGAAATGTAGTGAGAGAATTAATGAACTTGCCCCGGCGTCAATTGATTGAATCAGTGAGATAGTCGAAACATGTTGCTGGAAATTCTCAGTTATTAAGGCAAAAATACTCGTATATTATTTTACTAGCATTTCCTGCGGCTTCGCGCGTTCTAAGGCCGGAAACCAAATTCTTTCTGAGCCTGACCTCGCAGAACGCACGTTTCTCACTCATTTTTCATTGATGCTCAGCTCCTATTGGTCACCTTCATAGCCTTCTTCGATAAACGGACTATCCAACGCAAAAATAACTTTTCAATTCGGACAAGTTCCTGAGATTAGTGCGTTCAACCAAACAACCAAACTAACTCTTCAGCTTTACAAAATTGAATATTAGTATAGCCTTTTATGCCGCGAAAAAATGCTGTGTATTTAAAATTTGAAGGAGTAAAAACGGCTGAGTTATCCTTTCTCACGTTAATTTGGATTGAAATTTGAATCGTCCATTTTCAGTCATTCTGTTTATTCTAGCGCTTATAATATAATGCAACTAAATAGTTAGTAAAAAGAATAAGTACACGATTAATGAGGACTTTATATTTGGGCCTATAAAACAAATTTAATACGTAATACAGATCAAAATAGGGTTTATAAATTAATATAGTTTTCAAAAGTTTACAGAGAACTGAAAATTTCAGGAAAATATACATAAAAAATTAACTATCTTTAAAAAAAACGAACTAATTTCCATTTTTATAACAGTCTACAAACAAGCCATAAAAAGAAAATAAGTTGACAAACACAAGAAAATAACTTACTGCGTTATCGTTACTCTTTATAAGATAGACTGTTAATAAAATAAATAAATATGTAAGTTACCATCTTGAAAGAAAGTTTAGTGGAACTTAAAGCTCATCAAGTAAATATTGCGATAACCCATAGCATTTATTCGTCCTTCTTTACTATCGGTTCTAAGGATTGATAACTTTATTTTTATCGGAACTTTGTCGTTAATAAAAGCTCATCTTTATGTTTGTACTAGCTTTACCCGCGGCTTCGCCTGCGTTCATTTTTTTAATTGCTAATCAACCTTATTAGGTTGATCTGTAGGATGCCTGAAAGTTTCTTCAAAATTACTCTAGCTATTTCAGAACCCATTGTTAATACAAACAATTTTTTAATTTTTCGTAAAAAATATTTTTTTTAATAAAAAGTATCCTAGTTACTTTTAATACCTCCAAGAATATGAGTACTAAGTTTCATGATGGTCGGTTGAGGAGTTTTCGCGTGAAAGCGTAACAAACAAACTTACATTCACATTTATAATATTAGTAGGGATGTTGTGTACGGTGTAAGGAATTTAAGTATGTAACCAATGTTATGGTAAATAATCGCTACTTTCTTATGGATCATGGAGCGATATTATATACATTATGGTGTTATATAATATACTAACCAGGCCAGCGCTCGCTTGAATAACCGAGTGATGCGGGTTCAAATCCGGGTCTCGCACCTCTGATATTTTCATGTGCGAATCTTTTCTATCGCGAATTACCACTTGTATTACGGTGACGGAAAACATCGTGAGGAAACCTGCGTGTCTTAGAAAAACCTAGCAAGTTTTTCGAAAGACATGTGAAGTCCGCCAACACGCACTAGGCCAGCGCGGTGGACTATGGCCTGATCCCCCTCGTACTGAGGGAGGCCCGTGCCCAGCAGTGGGACGTTAAAAAGGGCTGATGATGATGATGATAATATTTAATTTAGAATGAGCGAAGCCTCGAGTTCCGCTAGTAAATGTATACAAAACATATATACTAAAACCTTCCTACCACCACCCATCCATTGTTTTCCAATTTAATAAATTTAAAAATATATATTTTATTTTCATTTTTTAACTAATTCCTTGACCTGTATAAACTAAATAACTAAATTTACGGTTTATTTCATTACCCACTTACTGAGCTTTCATATCTCAGATATACCTATAGAAAATTAAATTATTACGTTTTTACTTATAATAACAACAAAGACAATATTATGAACTCTTTGAAAAAAAAAATTATAAACTACCATTTTGTTGTATACTTCAACACTAACTAAAGAGTATTAATTTTCTAATTCCTAACTTCAGTGCATTTCTATAAATATTTCAACTCAATATGAACTCTCTTAAGAATTCTCAAACAAAATTTTTAACATAAATCAAAGCTGGGATCGTGACTAGAAACACTTATTATAGAGCGATAAAATTGTACCAACTTAAAATCTGTAACGCAAATAAACTTTCAAGTTGATAATCCTTACTAATATTATAAATGCGATAGTAACTCTGTCTGTCTGTTTCGCAATCACGCCTAAACTACTGAACCGATTTAAATGAAACTTTGTACAGATATAGTCTAGAACTTGAAAAAGGACATAAGTTACGATAGTCTAGAGTCTGAGAAAGGACATAGATGATTTTCCAATGGGTTGAAATAGGGGATGAAAGTTTGTATGGAAATTACGTTAATTTTAAAGCTAGAAGCTTGAAACTTGTTTTTAAGCCTTTGATTAGACTATAAATAAATAAGACATTCAAATTTGTAAAAATTAAGATGTGGCAGCACCCTTTCACCCTCTCATACTCAGCCTAGTATTAATTATATAACAAGTGATAGCTGTTATTAAATTATTATAAAAATATAAAATCTGGTATAATGAAAGAAATAGAAAACAATTACGAAATCGCCGACCGCTTTTTCAATTTTCGTTAATATTAGGCAGTAAAAGGTCAATTTCGAAGCAATTTTTGCTACAAATTCAGTAGACAGCTTAAAAGAGGAAACCAGAGGCGGCGTCACGTGACGGCACATAACGGAGGAAATTACCAATAGGGCCAGGAAACTCAGCACGGATCGTCAACCTTTTCGTGAAAATAATTTACTATAATAATTCTATTTAGACGTAAATAAATAAATAATATTTTGGTAGATTTACGCGAATGTTTCATATTTGAAATAGGATTTTTTCTTGCCTTTATTTTGATTTTTGGTTCACGACGTTTTAAATGCTTAGTAGAGTCGAAGCCATGATTAGAGCAGAAAGTTTTTTGGAACTACTATCTTAACTTAATTTTAATGTTTAGACGTAATCCAATATCTCCAATATTTTTAGATCTATTGATAAAATATTCATGTTATCAAAACATCTTAAATACATAATACTCTTTGCCTCACTCTTTAAATGTATTATTTATAAGTTATATTAATGTTATTATTAACTTTATTATTAACAGTACTTAAAATAACAGTAACAATGTTGTGAATAAGCACACAGATTTACTGTGACTTGGGTTACTCACAAGTCACAGTCCGATGATAGAAATTCGGTAGCAACATATTTGGGTAGGCATATATCAAAGGGAAATGTATGAATTAAGTGTAATATTTTGTGCCCTGCGGGTAACATGAGTCGTAACGACTATTGAAAGACGAGTTTCTATGAAGTAATACGTTCTGACAAAAGTGGACGTAAATATAACCTTTTACTTATAGGTTTATTTCTATTATGACTGAAGTAATAAAAACAAAATATGTTCTTTTCATTATTTTCTTATATATTTTATATTTCAATACTTGATACCTCAACTCCTCTTTTTTAAAACCGTACAACATAAACTAATTACATGTAATTTGTTAGAATATAGGGGCTATGAGATTTGGTTACACAGATTATTGGACTAGAAATTAGCAGTCCATAAATCCACCCATAAATGGGACATCATATAACGTACCTTACAAACAAAAAAAAAAAGAAAACGCACCTTGTTCAGTATTTTTCATAAATATGCAAGACGAATAAAATTACTATATAATTATGAAGTTTTTTTTGTTTTTATGTACTTAAATTTAACTACAGATAATTCTGTGCTTTTGATTAGACATATATTATCTATAAATAAACAATATTTTTTGTATGTTTGTTTATTCGTTTCTAAACCATAGTTCCGATTGTGAGAAACTTTTTTCTTTATAAGACTGCAAATGTTCTTCGCACTAAATATCTTCGAAACCGGGCCGAGATAAGTCGGTAGTATAAAATCAAGAAATAATTATGTGTCTTTAAATATTTTAACAAAATGTTTGGAGCCCCTGTATCAATCGAAAATTAATAACGTCGCGCGCTCGTTGTTTATTGGTTGGGCTAATCGGATGAATCGCGAGCTCCGGCTTTTGTCGGATAAGCGATGTTTTCATTGTTTCATACTTGTATTGAAATTAATTTCGTTAGTGTTTAAAAAATCATCTGATTGTAATGTATTTTAATACTCGATACTGATATCATTTTCGATGAAAGCAGTCATCATTTGAGTATTCACACATCACACCAGCCCTTTTTTAACGTCCCACTGCTGGGCACGGGCCTCCCTCAGTACGAGGGGGATCAGGCCATAGTCCACCGCGCTGGCCTAGTGCGTGTTGGCGGATTTCACATGTCTTTCGAAAAACTTGCTAGGTTTTCTCGGACATGCAGGTTTCCTCACGATGTTTTCCTTCACCGTAAGACATGTGGTAATCATGATAGAAATGAATCGAACATGAAAATATCAGAGGTGCGAGAACCGGATTTGAACCCGCATTACTCGATTATTTAAGCGAGCGCGTTACTGCATCATGTGAGTACGCCGGGGTTATTATTTGCTCAGAGCCTTTAAAGCGGAGCCAGAATTCTTTTTCTAAAATAAAAGCTTAAGTTGCTACCTATAACATCAGCCATCTCCCGTGAAAGTCCGTCAAAATTGGTTCAGTCGGTCGGTAACTAACAGACAAACAGACATAATATGTTTCTTAATACTTTCAAATGCATTTATATAAAAGTGGCTATTTTGATAATAAAAACACAATTCAATTTTATTTTTTATATTATATATTATCTGTATAGATTTTTCCATAATCTCTTTTATCAAAGTTATTCATGTAACATTATTTCTTAAATAAATTATGTATTTAAACTTAATTTTGTTTCTGTACTGTACTATTTTTTCCCTAAAAACTAACTAAATAACAAACTAAGAAGGCTATTTCGAGGACAAATTGACGGTACGAAACTTTCATGGTAGGGACTATATGTAACTGTTACACACGGTCCTTTATTATTTTTAGAACTTTTGTCATAAATAGCCAAAAAAGTCTAGCCCAATTAAAACTTAAGATTTTATTTTATTGACTAGAAACTCAGCCTTGCTCTGCTCGATTTCAACACTACATATATTATAACGGTTAGTAGGTACCTGGTACCTATACATTTCTTAGAGATGACATAAAAGGCGGTAAAAAGTACGCTACATATTGACCCACATAACCAGCTATCATCATACCGAATTTCATCAAAATCTGTCTAGAGATTTTCTTGTGACGTCACGGACAGACAGATATACAAAATAAAAATAAACTATATACGCCGAATAATAAGTATCGATAATAATGGCAATTTCAATGAAATTTTCCAAAATAATATTTAATTTATAAATATAGACTCTATTCAGAATTTTATTATAATTTTCTTTATACATTATTATTATTATTGTATTTATTTGGTGTTAACTAGCGAAACCCGCGACTTCGCTCGCACAAAATCTAAGGATGAACCGAGGTGTTCGAGTGAAGCGAGGGTGAATCACTAGTCTGGTACATAATCGAAACGCTAAATTAAATATTTCATGCCCGTTAAAACTAAAGAGCTTATTACTTTCAACGAATTGAATAAAGTGAAAAGAAACAGGCTAGTGCCAATAGCGTGTGCGGGCGTCAGGTGGTTGCAATGAAAGAAATTGCCAATTCCACGCATCTACTCACTTTATAAACTACGGTGTTTTATAGCCACTTGAATTCTTTATTGTTATGTAAAATATGTTAACAATACTGTTAAGGGTTAGTTGAACTAAATAGGCTTAGACAAATCAGGTCACGGGTTTGATTCTCTTTGTTATATTGTTTTTTATTTATTCATTATTTTTAAGTAGGTACTAGTATGAGAAACGCCTAGTGATTTTTATTATTTATGTAAGAATAAGCAGTTTTTTCCATGTTAGAAACAGCAATTATAGGATGCAGAATACTACAAAATTTTAAAATGGATAATGTAACGGAAGGCGATGATTGCAGCAGGCCTAAGACAAGATTGTCATGAAAATCTTTGTTGGAGGCCTTTGTCCAGCAATCGATACGTTTCTGCATCGAACGAGATGGAGTTGCTCTTTGTAACACGTTATTTGGTTATAAATAATTTATAGATATTAGAATATGTTTAATAGATTTTGCTAAACATAGGTTTTGATCTTTCGGAATGATCTCAGATTGATTACAATACCAACGCTAAGGTATATACTGGAAGAATTTAATTTTCAAGCTCAAGTTACCGTAATAAATTGATGACTCAAGCTGGTGTTTTTTAACCGAGGTGACATTCTACAAATATTAACGATTTTATTAAAATCATAATATAATTCTTACTTCTTTTACGCTGATTTGACGCAACGCTAAATAAAACGTTTATGTACATATTTATTTTTAGGTTTCTCAATATACATAATTTTAGCATTGAAATTTGTCAAATATAGTAGTAGTATGTGATATATGTATGGGAGCAACTTTAATTTCATATTAAGTAGGCCAAAGTTATATCAGTTGTAAATTGGCTTATAGATTACATCGATATGCTCTCCGCCTACATGCTCGTTAATGCAAGTTAACATATAAATGGTAACGCGAATAATATTTAAAGTTTATGAATTGTATTATGTATAACTAGCGACTCGCCATCGCTTCGCTCGGGCTCTTCCCTAGATTTAGCACAGGCAAAGCCGCGGGATCCGCTAGTTATGCTTATAAATCTTCCTCTTGAATCACTCTATCTATTAAAAAAACCGCATCAAAATCCGTTGCGTAGTTTTAAAGATTTACGCATACATAGGGATATAGGGACAGAGAAAGCGACTTTGTTTTATACTATGTAGTGATGTATGACAGATCTTTTTGACATCCCACTGCTGAACTTAAACCTCTCTATCAAGTTGGAGGACTTATAAAAGATATGTAATCTTTTGAAAAGTTATTTCAGGCATACAATTTTTCTCACAATAATTTTATTTATCGAAGACCAAGTGTTAAGTTGAATTGCTTTACTCAGTTTTCCAAACGGGCGGGCAAAAGTTTTTCACTGATTTACATAATACAATATTATTTATCTCCTTAACTGACTGAAACAAAACGAATTAACAATTTTCCCTATTCATTATATTTTTTGACGACACATTTGGCTCAGTCCCGCTAGCATACATTTGTTGAGCACGAATGTTAGTACTCTAGTCATGGGTGTTTATATTTATAATATGTATTTATTTAATGTTATATGTGTAGTATATCAACTATCTGGTATCCGTAATACAAGCCTCGTTTCTTAACACGGAACTAGATAGCCGTGTGTGTAATGTATGTCCCAACATATTTACTTATTTATTGTTTATTGAAACTAAATTCACTTATGTATTTCAAACAAATTACGACATAATTACGAAAAAATTAGTTTCTACAATTTCTAGGAAAAAACATAAATTATATATAACTGAGCTTATTAAATTTACGTCAATTTAACAATGTAGGATAAGCTTTATCTAGTTCGATCAAAATGTCAGGTGTTGGGAAATAAAGAAATTGGCAATTCCACGCCTCCACTCCCTTTATAAACTAACACGTCTGATGTTGCTGCAAATGATTCGCTATTTTATAGCCACTTTAAAAATTCCTTACGTATTTCAATGTACTTTCTTTGAGAAATAAAATTGTTGTTATCTTGTTCTTTAAAATAAGTTTGTTTGTTCATTTTAACGCAATTTTTTAGAATGGCAAGTGTTTTATATCTTTTGTCGCTTGGTTTCTTTATTTTGACATAAAAGTAAAACATAAATATTTTTATTTGTTTATAGTTTTGGTGAAATTTCTGGTTACGGTTACCTTTTAGGGAAGAATTCTACTCTTTTTGCTCTTCTTGCTTATTAGCTGTTTAATTTATCAATCATAGCCGGTCCTTGTCCATCGGTTGCAGGGTTCTTATAGATCTATCTCATATTACTCCCACCTTAGTCAACTCACCTTAGTCTCTTCTCTCTTCAACAACAGTACACACTCTAGTACAACTACCATTCTAGTATCAGATTCTCTTTTCTGCATTTAAATTTTGTTTCTTTAGCGAATACACACATTTAAAATCAACATTTAATTCATGTCGCAAAAGACGCACGGCCTACGGGTTGCAAGAAGGATATGAGTAAAACCTGAGCGGATCGCTAGTATGGGAGAGATAGCGAGATACACGTACAATGTACATACTTAGCCGCTCAGCTTCAAAGTCTAATAAAGACGAGAACCCTTCGAGAAAAGTTGTAGGGTTTAACTAGTTTTTTAATAAAACTAAGAAGGCGTCTCTAACAAAACAACTTGAGCCGTTGAAATTAAGCAAAAACGAAATTAAAAGTCGACCGACGGACTTCTTAGAGGATACACTAATGAACAAACTTTTATTAGTCACTGCGAGAGGTCACTTCGAACGTGGCCACAAAACGAGGGATCTTCAAAATTTATTTGTTACATCTCTACAGTTTAAAAGTTTGATATTTATATCTTACACGAACTACGTTTACTGTTTAACTGTAGTTTCCTTTCGTGCGTTTTTGACTTGTACTTATTTACTTACTTAGACTTTTTTACTTAGACTCTTTGACTTTGAAACTGAATAAGCATGCTTGTAATTTTTTTACGTTGTGATACCTCTTCTAACTACGCGAATTTCAAAGTAGATTAGAGGCCAAGTAGG
This sequence comes from Boloria selene, assembly GCA_905231865.2. Classification (NCBI taxonomy): domain Eukaryota; kingdom Metazoa; phylum Arthropoda; class Insecta; order Lepidoptera; family Nymphalidae; genus Boloria; species Boloria selene. Next base: position 1,907,613 of record HG993134.1, read on the forward strand.
TATTTAACGCAAACCGAGCTGTGCGCTTACGTTACCGGTGAGAACCCGTATGATAACCCATAAGAGACCAAGTGTTACAAAGTATAAGCGCGTCTTTACTCTTTAGGCAATAGGCCATCATTATTTCGTTTTTATGAACCTTACCAATTTTAAACTTCCAAACTCTACCTTTTCATGGCCTAAACTCAAGGCTGAATCTTGATAATGTTGTATTTTCGAAGAAAATAATTTTTTGTTTTCATCTTTGCTGAAATTTATATTGCTTTGAAACAAAAATTACACTTCCCACGCTTCAAAAGTTCATTTCTCAAAAATTATACAAAATTAATGGCTCATAAAAACAACATTACATTGTATTTTGCGTAACTTAGAAAATAACTGTTGTCGAGGATAATTAATAGGTCAATTTTGTTAAAAATGCTATCAAAATTCGGGCATTTATCTTTAACTAGTGAATCGTCCTTGCTTCGCCCGTGTACCAATACTTGTACGTGCTAGGCAAACACCAACTGCTTATACAATTAATAGTATCATCATTCCATAACACATTGTTTTTTTAAACGTTGATTTAATATAATACTGTCTTACGTTTACGCGAATATTTGACATTATAAATGAAACTATCTTTTCGGATTTTGTCGCGGATTTATTTAGATTTTGGTTCCCGACGTTAACTTGAGGCTGTATTTTGCCCAAATTAGGAAATAAAAATATTATATCATTTTTAAGTCTCTATATTACTTTATATTATTGGTTCGACCTTTCGTATTGATTTATTTTAAAATTATAAGAGTCTTAAGTAAGTTTACCTTCGTCTAACTCTTTATAAGTCCTCACACGAAATATTAAAAAGAAATCGAAATAACAATACATTGATTTAAGCTTCAATCTTATTTGAATCCATCTTATGAAATTGGCAATAAAATGTACGTCGGGTAACAAATCCGTAACAATCTTTCCTTACAAAAGTTTACTGGAATGTAGAGCACTGCCAAAGAATTTAGATTATTTAAACTTCAGTTACGTTTGTTTAACGTATAATATATATCAATTGGTTTATTTTTTTTCTGTTATATCTAGTAAATTTATTTTTAGTACAATCATTTAAGTTTTTTAAATGAAAAAAAATATCTACTTAGTCATTAGTGTTTGTCGTGGTCTTAAATTTTACTATAATCATGAAAGAAAATTTGAGAAAACATCTACAGAATTCGCATCTAAAAATTGGAAAGGGGTTTTTCTTATAAATAAAGCTTTTCAATAGCTGACTGAAAAACAAAGATCATTGGAAAATAAATATTATGGGTAAACACTATTTGGTATCCGTAATACAAGCATCGTAGCTTACCACGGAACTAGATGGCGCTGTGTGTAATAATGTCCCAACATATTTATTTCTACATTTAAAAATATTGTATTTGACCCTCTTTAACCACTGTTAGACAATCGACATTCTTCATTAAAATGATGTTTTAATATAAGTATTATAAGATAAACCATCTTGTTTTTTAGTTATCCCAAAATATGTTTTATCAAAAGTGTTTACCCCTCGACAGTCTCCAAGTAAAAATTAAACCGTAATGCACTCCTTTAATGGTGCATTGTAGAGGATAGAATTTCAAAATGGCCGTAAGTGCTTGAAATGTTTATCACAACAGTCTAGGCAAGTTTTATTTATGCGAAAACTTGTTTCATTTTTCTTTCTACAGCTGTTTCGTATCGTTTCAGGATATAAAATAATCAAAACAGTTAGTTTTCATGAATCTTATCTCTACGTGTGGTTTTTGGTAATTTATCGAAAACTAACAAAAACTAAGTTTTTTGGATTTTTTAGTTTACAACTTAAAGGTGTGGTTAAGCCCAGAATGTCAAAAATTGAAGAATGTTGTATAAGAAAGAAGATATGCTTTCCTATATAATATGTAACTTCCACTTAAAAGTCTGTCCAGTGTTTGAGTAAAAAAGCTTCAGATAAAAAAATAAAATTAAAAGTACCTATGGACGAACGAAAGCGAAATAGTGAACTTTTCTATCATTTTAATACCTTGGTCATATATTTTGCAATTTTTATATGATCTAAGCTTTATAACCTGTGTGTATACAATGACTTTTAAAATTTCAGAATGACATTTTAAAATTCAGACTGTTATGATAGTCGATATAAAGTTTACTTTGATTCCAAATAAGCCAATAATGAGACAGTGGTAGCCCAGTGGTAACGCGCTCGCTTGGATAACCGAGTATTGCGGGTTCAAATCCAGGTCTCGCACCACTGATATTTCCCTGTGCGAATCATTTCTATCGGTGAAGGAAAACATCGTGAGGAAATCTGCAGGTCTGAGAAAACCTAGCAAGTTTTCGAAAGACATGTGAAATCCGCAAACACGCATTAGGCCAGCGCGGTGGACTATGGCCTGATTTCCCTCGTACTGAGGGAGGCCCGTGCCCATTAGTGGGACGTTAAAAAAAGAAAGGGATGATGACAAACCAATAATAATAGCTTTGTCTTACCAAGCAAAGTTTTCTAATGTAAAGTAAGCGTTTGACAAGTATATTTAATAAATAAATACATAAAATATGTTCGGACATTATTATTTGTGATACAGAAACTAATTCGTAGAATTTTAAAATTGTAGAATTACGATCAACTTTTCTATTATATAGCAATCGCGATTTTCATTACATTCCCAGATTACAAATGGAAAAGCTTAAAAAAGATTTTTCTTCGTACAAAGTCAACTATTTCAATTAAGGAGCTCGTAACGTTCCATTTGAAGTTTGTTTAAAGCATCGCGTCGAAGTTTTCAATTCTGGAGCGGCTTCCAATCGTACTAATATTTTAGAATTTTGTGATTTAATTGCAATCGCGCTTTTTCTTCTTCAGACACGGTTATTGCATTTCATTACCACTATGATGTACGTACATGTGGAAAATGACCAAATCTATTATATCAAAAACATCTATGTCGCTTTGTTTTCTTATTTACACTCGTCAAAAATTATAATATATTTAATTTTCTTTAAATCGGCTAGAAATCGTTCTTATTTTGAAATCTCCGATATAGTCACAGTCGCGGGTTCGAGTCGTGTTGGAGACATTCATGTTCACATTTATATTATGTATGTATTCAAAGCTATATAATATCCCACCAAAAACATTTTCATGTAAAATGTTGCCAAGACGAGCCCATATGACTCGCACTGTCAAAAAGTTATCAGATCTCATGTAGAGCCAAGCTTCTAACACTACACGCCCTAACTCTACAAGGCCTAACTTCACAAACTCTACACCTTAGTCAAAATATGTGGCTTGGCCGTTCGTTACTTTTGTGTTATACAATAGTTCTTGTAGTAACGAACACTCACTACACTATACATATATATATCTGGGGGCACCAAGTTTTAGATTATAGATTAGACCTCTAGCGTCATCAAAATTTAATTTAAAATTACAGGTCTCATACAAACTCCCATCCCCTAGTTTAAGGGGTTGGGGAATGAAAGTTACAAGTTTTATAATTTTTTTGTTATTTGTGTGCTAATACTAGCTAACATACAAAATTTCAGCTTTCTAGGACATTTGGAAATACCTTAAGAATTTTGATGATCATCAGTGAGTCAGTGACGAAATCAGCGTTTTTTAGATATAAATAAAATCTGAAGTATAAAAGCTAATGTAATTAAAACTTAATATGTTCAATAAGTCCGCTATTGACAATATATCCCGAAAATTTTGTTGATCTAGCATAATCCAAACCCAAGTTATGAGGGTTCAAAAAAACGACGAAGCGCTTCGAGAAAAGGTAGGTAGTGCCCGTGCGCTTCGCTTGGCTCGTCTTGGCGGGGGCACTACCGTGTATAATAATATATAACACAAGCCTCGTAGGTCACCATCAAAAAATCTGAACTGCCATAAACTATTCTTACTACTATAAAACTATTCTCACTTTTCTGTTATCTATTCATTGAATATTTAAATAAAAATAATGCGATGATAAGTATTATTTTTGTCAAAAGAAACGCTAGTGCTGTTCCAAAATTCCTCTCTAATTCTTTTTTATTGGTCGCTGAAAAGATTTTCGAATTTTTAATTAAAGTGTAAATATAATAAGCAATTGAGTTTTAATTTTCCCTGTGGTCCTTTTTATGGGAATTATAAAGCAAGTCTATGGGTTCAAAATCTTACCGTAAGTTATTGTCATATTTTAAGTAGGATAACGTAAGTTATTGTCATATTTTAAGTATGAGCTACTAATAAACTAGAAAATGCTAAAGAACAAAGAATATTTTTATAAAAGGAGTACTTTTATTCGTACGTTTTTAAAAGATGATAGTTTATAAAGAAACTAGCAACTCGCCCTCGCTTCGCTGCTTTTTCCTAGATTTAGCACAGGCAAAGCCGCGGAATCCGCTAGTTATGCATATAAATATTCCTCTTGAATCACTCTATCTATTAAAAAACCGCATCAAAATCCGTTGCGTAGTTTTAAAGATTTAAGTAAACATAGGGATATAGGGACAGAGAAAGCGACTTTGTTTTATACTATGTAGTGATAATTATTTGCAATATAAAATATTATATCCAAGCATGTATATTTAATATTATAGCGTAGTAAAAAGTGCAAAAAGTTTGGGCTTTGTCGTGTTATCAGCGCTTTACTAAGTCTCTTTGTGTAGCTTTCGAGAAAGTTTTGTTTTATGTTAAAACTTATTTCATATTTCTTATTTAACAGTACATACGATGGGAAAACAACGTTATACCCACAGGGAGTGAAATTACGTTCATTTTGATGGCAACACATGTTTTCACATATACAATATGTTTATGTAATGTATAATAGAGGTCGTGGGTTCGAGTTTAGTATAAGCAATTTTTGTGGAATTCTTGTTTATTATAACATTACAGAATCTGTATTTTTCCCTCTATTTCTTTATCTCTAAAACAAATTTCAAGCTACTACTAGATTGTATTAACAGAAAGCACTTAGTCTATTTTGACATAATTTAGAGCTTTTTATTTTATATTTCCATATATAGGTAGTATGTATTGAGGATTAGATAGGTTTAATCGATTTTAAAAGCAAAGGTACCTAATTACATTCACTCATGTATATTATTTTGTATATAGTATAAGAAATATTTGTTAATTTATAAATAATTTTTACAACCTATACTAATATTATAAAGCTGAAGAGTTTGTTTGTTTGTTTATTTGGTTGAACGCGCTAATCTCAGGAACTACTGGTTCGAATTGAAAAATTCCTTTTGTCTAATAGAAGCGGAGCATCAATGTAAAATGTTGCAAAAACTGGAGATATTTGGTTGCCAGCCTTTAGAACGCGCGCGAAGCCGCGGGGAAGGCTAGTTTATTATAAAGTTATAAAATAGTATCGATTTTTTTCTCTTTTAAGCTCTTTTTTCCTAGTTAGTATACACATAATTATGAATACTAGTCAAAAAATGTACCTGGGAATTTTAGCTATAAATATTTTATATGCTCCAAAAGCTCGCACGATATAGTCTATAGGAAACTTTGTGTAAATCATTTAGGACTCATAAAAACCATCATATCAAAATTTATTGTAACACTAAACAGTAGTGGTCCAAACAATAAATTATTCGACGGAAATTGGAGCTATAAAACTGGGATGAACATCCTCTACCATGTATAGTGGAACAAAATAAGTTATAAGTATATGAATAGCTTATTTAATATGATTAAAACTTAGAGGGTACACGTTTGATACCTGTGTGAGGCAGTTTTGTATTTATCAATATCCAAAATCTATATATATATTTTCATTCACCGTCAAACTTTATATATAAAAAGCTATATTCTAAACGGTGATAGCTGTTCATCTGTGTCAATATATAAAAAACTACACTTTTACTCGCGGAAAAATATCTCATTTCTAAGTAATCTATACTAATATTATAAAGCTGAAGAGTTTGTTTGTTTGTTTATTTGTTTGTTTGTTTTTTTTTCTACTGGTTCGAATTGTCATTTTTTTTTGTATTGGATAACTAGTCCGTCCATCCATCCATCGAAGAAAGCTATAGGCTGTATTATATCACCAATAGGAGCAGAGCATCAATGAAATATGTTGTAAAAACGGGAGAAAAATATTTCTTTTGATTTTCAACCTTTAGTACGCGAGCAGAGCCACGGGAAAGGCTAGTAATAAATATTCACAATAAGTTTCAATAGGTTTTGATCCCAAAACCCAATGAGATTGAAGCCATTACACCTACAGAAGTTAAAACCGCTATTACTGCAATGAAAAATGGCAAAGCTACAGGACCTGATGAAATACCTGCAGAGCTATGGAAAAGAGCAGGTACTAACGGTGTACATTGGCTAACAAATCTATTTAACCTTATTTTATCTAAAGGAATTATACCAGATATGTGGAGAAAGAGTAGAATGATACCATTCTATAAAAATAAAGGAAATATAGCGGAGTGTGGAAGTTACAGAGCGATCAAGTTGACGTCACATACCCTGAAGATCTGGGAAAGAGTAATAGTCAAAAGACTTTATAATCTCACGACCACCTCATCAAACCAGTGTGGCTTTACTGCAGGAGTGGGTACTACAGATGCTATACATACGTTGCGGATACTGATGGACAAATACAAATCCCTTAAAAAGGATCTGCATATGGTCTTTATAGATTTGGAAAAAGCCTTTGATCGAATACCGCGGCAACTCATATGGCAAGCACTCAGAGCCCAACAAGTGCCTGAACAGTACGTAAGCATCATACAAGACATGTATAACAATGTGACCACCCAAGTTGTTTCACCTGCTGGCATGAGTAATAGCTTCGAAGTGAAAGTCGGAGTTCACCAAGGGTCTACCCTAAGTCCTCTGCTCTTTAATATCGTCATGGAATACATCACCAAAGATCTTCAAAAACCGGCCCCATGGACACTTCTATACGCAGATGATGTAGTTCTAATAGAAGAATCCCCGTCAGAACTTCAAAGGAGCCTTAATGCATGGCGGGTAGCACTGGAGAGTAAAGGTCTAAGAGTGAGCCGACAGAAAACTGAGTATATGCACTGCAACTTTACCGAAAGTGACGTACGTATACCTTCCCCACCCACAATCGAGGGCAAACCCTTAAATAAGGTCGAGGAATTCAAGTATCTCGGGTCCGTCGTAAACACTAAAGCCAATATTGAAAGCGATATTCAAAATAGAATAAACGTAGGTTGGCTTAAGTGGAGATCTCTCACTGGTGTTCTTTGCGACGCAAAAATACCAATTAAAACCAAGGGCACCGTGTACAAACGGGCTATAAGACCGGCTCTGCTCTACGGATCTGAATGTTGGGGTATGAGAAAGGGAGATGAACAGAAAGTACATGTCACCGAAATGAAAATGTTGCGTTGGTCTGGAGGTGTTACTCGATCGGACAGAATTCGGAATGAGTATATCCGAGGCACTTTTAAAGTTGCTGATATACGTCATAAGATGCAGGAAGGTCGATTACGGTGGTATGGTCATGTAATGCGCAGGGATAAACTACACATGACAAGACGAGTAATGGAAATAGACGAGGGCAAGAGAGGCAGAGGTCGCCCGCCAACAACCTGGACTAGAACCATTTCCAAAGATATGACGATGCTCGGCCTAACGCCAGAAATGACTCAAGACCGTAGAATGTGGAAATCGTGTATCAGGAGGGCCGACCCCAAATAGGGAAAGTGCCAGGGAATGATGATGATGATGAAGTTTTGATCCCTACCATAAAAGTTCTTAATATTTTTTGAACGTCGCTTTTTGTGTCGATAATTTATATAGAAATATTTAAATATTTTAATATTTAAATTAAGCTGTTGTACTTTCAACTGTTTGCTTTAATGATAAAACAGTTCCATGGGAAAGCTTTGCTATTGATATTTTTAGACATTAATTTATGCTAGAAAAGAATTTTAAGAGAAAAATTATACCTATCTTAGACTCCCAACTTTTTGTATCAATTGTTCTTATAATAATTTTTCTGTAATAAACCTTTATACCCAATTTGTGGATTCCTCATCCGATATCCTCATTGAACGATACTTATTCTACCGCTTGTTCGGAAAACGATGCTTTACTAAAATAACTTGCCAAAGAACCGTTTTCACTAGCAATTTTCACTTTTGACAAACTTTTAGTTTATAAGCTTTTTTAAAGTTTTGTTTGCCAACTTTACCAAAAACGAGGAACTCAATTCAGTTGTTTGTTTTATTTTTTATTTTTGTATGCAAATGTCGGAGCCAGTGGTAGCTCAGCGGTAACGCGCTCACTTGGATAACCAAATGATGCGGGTTCAAATCCGGGTCTCACACCTCTGATATTTTCATGTGCGATTCATTTCTATCATGATTAACACTTGTCTTACGGTAAAGGAAAACATCGTGAGAAAACTTGCATGTCTGAGAAAACCTAGCAAGATTTCTAAAGACATGTGAAGTCCGCCAACACGGCCTAACTATTACTAGCCATTAGTATATTTTTAAATAAATTATTTTGATCAATAATATATATTTTAGACGATAAAATACTTCGGTTGGAATTATATAGGTATGTGAAGTCAAATCACTATTTCGGTATAACAATAAATTTTGATGATAAACATATTATGCTGTATTATGTACTCTACATGTAAGATTAGATTCACGACACATATTCCTATGTATACAATTTTGTTATATTATATATATTTTATATAATGGCGAAAAAGTTTGGTAAAATTTAGCACATTTTTACACAATTAAAAATAATAAATAAACATTTTGTTTCTCTCTGTTTCCTTATTGTTTCCTCATTCATTATTTCCTCAAACATTTCCGTAAGCTCTTATATTAAATGAAAACTTTATTCAAAATATAAAACGTTATTTTCTAGCGAGCGGAAAATTGAACTTAAAGCTCTAATAGCTCTAATATCCAGACTAATAAATTAATGAAACTTGTCAATATTGTAATAAAAATTAAATTTAACGAAGCTTTCTAAGGGCGGCAAGATGTCCAATTAAAAAGGGTAATTTACTTCACTAAAATTAACAAGATTGGCTCCATCACCCCTTGATGCCTTCCGCTATTTTATATTAGGTGATAAGTGATAATAGAATTAAGTATGAACATAATGACATTTAGACAACTTGGTATAGTCTTTTGGAAGGCATGGGTTCAATTTTCTTAGATAACAGAGTTTTTATATGATAGAGATTTTAGAGTTTTTATATGAGAGAGGTTTTTATATGAGAGAGATTTCAGAGGTTTTATATTTTTTATTATGATTGACTAATTCAGTCCTCTTTAACTTTTTCCCACTGCTGGGTATTGGCTTCTCTTGATCAGTCTAGATAAGTGTGGTGGACTATAACCTGTCTTTCGAGAACTGGATAGGTTCTCTCAAATATGCAGATTTAATCATTAGGAAATAACACGAACATGAAAATATCAGAGGCGAGACCACAGAGTAAATACAAAGGGCGAGACCTAGATTTGAACCCATTTCACTGGTTTAAAAGCGCATTAAGCTACCACTGCCTTATAATAAAAACTTATAAAAAATATTATTCTTTAAAAACATTCTTTTATTAGTATTCGAAATATGTAAGGGTGACTATAAAACCATAACAAATCATAATATTATAATAAGTGTAATAACAAAATTAATAATAATATTTTCTGTTGTTAAAAATCTAAGAAATACTTTGAAGAAACATAAAACAACGAAAAGAAAGTATTGATTTTAAGAGCAATTTAGCTTTCGAAATGACGAGGGCGGAAGCATTTAATTACTTATAATTGAAAGTCGTGGGGAGTAAAGCTTTGTGGTGAAATACGTAAATGTTTTCGCGCATGAATTGTTATTTAAGTTATTTGTTGAAATATTACGTGAGACGTTTAACGATTTTATATAGCAGCACTTTTCTTAGAATTGGCAATGAATCGATTTTTTATTATTTGTCGTATACTAGTGGGCCACTCTCACTTTGTTTATAACCTACTTTTTTCATATAAAAAGTAAAGAAAGTAAGTTAAATTTTTGAACAGAACAGTTGTTATTAGAAATAAAAACCTAACTAAACTTTTTTACCTTCCAAAAATAGGCACGAGCTTCACTGTCAATCATATGTTGGTAAAATTAACAGATCTTTAAATAAATCTGTACATTTCTCAAATACGTAGTTTTATTAATATTATAAGGTATTCGCACACATGAAAAAATCTAATGTCTTACAGTTCGTTATTTTACTCAAGGTAGTATGTAGTAGTATTCTAAGCTAGCGCACTATCACTAAGCTATTCCTGTTAATAATCGATGTTTATTAATTATTATCAATTTATCAAAAAAATTCCAGATACATAATTTTTTACAAATTCCTTAATATTTATGGAATTAAGCTTTCAAACGTACAGACAGAAAGACATTATATTTTATTATGTATAACATTATTTATTTATTATTTACAAATACAAGGAAAAAATATTATCATTTTAATGAAAATTATGATAATTTTGATTAAGCTTTACAGTGTATTGGATCAGAACAACGCAAGGCGTGAAATATTCAATAAATTACATCCACTATACACTCGAATAAATATAAATGAACAACAGCGGATGAAAAAGAGCGGATGAGTTTATTTATATGTATATACATAATATGTTATTTAATATATTTTTCCATCTTACTTCCCTATGTTTTTATTTATTTAATTATTATTTATCATTAAGATACGCAGATTATAAGTAGTAATTTACCCTAACATTTTTGTTTAAACAAGGTGGCAGTTTTTTCAATAAATCCATATAAAATATTTTAGGTATGAAATGACATGAGAAAATGTAACACAAACTTTTTTGGAAGTCAGAATTAAATAAATGTATATGATACTAGTGACATACCGTCGTTCCGCTTGGGTGCGTTTCTTACGTGGGTGTTTACGGGTACGATTCTGTTTCTAAAACTACTCTGTACTTTCTCAATGCGTTCTAGACAGACAGACAAATATTCTAAAGAGTATAAATTTAGCCTCTGTATCACTAATAAAAAAAAATATTTTATTTATATTTTTATAAGATTTTCTCAAAAAACGCTTATGTAGGTACACATTCGACCTGGTTACAATTTCATTGTATACATAGTTTAAATATAAAATATTTTTCCGACCTTTTACGTCGAAAAGCGGTAATAAAAGTGAAAGGCCAAATTATGAAATAAAAGTCATATAATAGAATAACTGAACCGAAAATATAGGTTGGCTTCAAACAAAAATGATACGTTTGTTCTATTGAAATTTTTTGATTTAAAATTTTTTAAGCAACACCATTCGTTAAATTCGCACAAAACATACGGCATTGATTGTTGAAAATTGAAATATTAAAAATCGTCCAAGCATTATTTAATAGCCCTTGCAACTGCTAATTGTTTTTGATCTGCTTCTAAAAAGAAATAAATAAGAGAAAAAATTCCTATATAAAAATAGATGTAAGTATATACGTATGTACAGATCGTACCACGAAAGATGAGACTTGAAATTAATTATACATAGCTCTTACTGACACGACTTAAGTGCGAAAATCCCCCGCTACTGTCGCTCGTCAAGTCTCATCTTTCGTGGCACGCAGAGTATGTGTGTTCTTTATTTATTCCAAAACTAAGTATTTGGAGCTATTGAAATTTAATCAAAATAGATTAAATTTTCAGGCAATCTTCAAATTTTCAGCGGATGATAATATGAAGTTTGGTTGCCATCGAAAGTTTGAACGCGAGTAAAGTCGCAGTTACTTATAGTTGAGTATATTATTTTAAAATCATTCATTGAAAAGTGTTTTAAGATAGAAATAATGTATTATTTCAATTCTATAGCATGCAAATGTATTTAATTATGGTAAAAAAAACGTAAATAATGTACCTATAAAAAATAATTATGATGATTATTTTTCACATATTTATTAAAAAATTAATAAAAAAGCAAGTATACCAAAAACCTGTTTGTTTGTAGAACCAGGCATCACTCGATAACGACTGTTATCTACGAATTTTAATCTACGAAAAATATTACTTAGCTTCATTTTAATTGTTCGAGTTTATAATTGTTTAAATTAATTCGTTTCCAAGAAGAGAAAGCCTAGCGATATTATCTCCAGACTATCGGGTTTACGTGAAAAATATTTTAATTTCAAGCTAAATTATTACATTTAATAAAATAAGATAACGTACATAAAGTAAAATATTTAGTCTTGGACCAGTTAAATATAGGCTTCTTTAATATTTACAAAGGCGCCTCTAAAAATATTTCAACATAAAACTGCCTACAAATAAGCAATATTTGTGCGAAAAAATACACTTTTGCCGCACCGTAAACCCTTATATCAACCTTTTAAACACGAGCTCCACCGTCCTTTTTGGCCTCTAAGGCCCGATCCGCATTAGCCTGTCATGATCTTTGTTACGTTACTTTGAAAAATATTAACCAAATACATACTTTGGTTAGATATTAATGTTATAAGCCTCGTTCAATATAATAAACTTGCTTCTTAGTATGAATTTAAAATTCCGTAAATATGAATTTATTGTAAAACATCCATATCGGCCAGTAGTCGCGTATACTGCATAATGTCAAAAATATATTGTCTAATAGTATTAAAATTATAATTATTACTTACTTTTTTATTACTGATTGAGTATTTGTATTGCAAATTAAACTTTATTTCTACCATACAATTGCCAGCAAAAGTTAAGTTTAGATACATAGGTATTACAATTACGAATTGTTATCGATTTCATATAAATATTTAGGGTAATATTTCAAGCTCATCACTACATAGTATAAAACAAAGTCGCCTTTTCTGTCCCTATATCCCTATGTGCGCTTAAATCTTTAAAACTACGCAACGGATTTTGATGCGGTTTTTTCCAATAGATAGAGTGATTCAAGAGGAAGGTTTATATGTATAACTAGCAGATCCCGCGGCTTTGCCTGTGCTAAATCTAGGGAAGAGCCCGAGCGAAGCGAGGGCGAGTCGCTAGTTTAGTCATAAAACTCACTAATATAAACAGAAATTTTCTATGTACTTATAATATTTAATAATTACTTTACGATTTTTAATGCTTTTACTTTTTAGTTATAATTATTTGATTATTACTCATAGGTATTAGTCGATTGTTATTACTAAAGTGTGAAAAGGGCTTAAATGTACCTAACATTTTACACGTCTTAGGAAGTTTTACGTTAAAGTAAACTTTGTGCCAGATGTGTACATTATGTTATAAAAAATATGAAAAACAAAAGGCAATAAATTAATTTTTCTGTTAAATATATTTAAACATTCTTCAGGTTTCACAAAACAAAATAACTAGATCAAGGCTATAATATAAGGTAATTATTCAATATCTGATTGACTTCTCTATTTTGCCCTTATTCATTTACCTTGTTATTTTATAAGTTATCTGACTGTTTGTTTCGGCTTGACCGATGGTTGATGGACGATTGACCGATTTTGATCCACTGGAAGATGGCTGATGTTGTAAGGAGTAACTTAAGCTACTTTTGTTTTAGAAAAAGAATTAGTGCTCTACACAAACATAAGAAACCTAGGAGCAATCCCGAGCTAACTAATTTAATTATTTATTGTATTCACACTACGAATATATTAGTCATATTTTCATATATCATCATAATATATCGGACAGAATTCGGAATGGGTATATCTGAGGCACTTTTAAAGTTGCTGATATACGTCATAAGATGCAGGAATGTCGATTGCAATGACGTAGTAAAGTTTGTATGAGATGGAAGTGCCAGGGGAATGATGTTATAAAAATATAATATGTTGGGACATTATTACACACAATGCCATCTAGTTCCGTGGTGAGCTACGAAGCTTGTGTTACGGATACCAGATAGTTGGTATTATATACATATATATTAGTTTAAATATATACATATTATAAATATAAACACCCATGAATAGAGTACAATCATCTGAGTTTAACAAATGAATGCCCCCAGCGGGACTCGAATCCGCGACCGCTGGCGCAAGAAAGTAGGGTCACTACAAACTGCGCCAAACGATGATGATGATGATACGAATATTAGTCATACTCACCCTATATCATGTACAGTACAAAAGTAATAACGTGTAGTGTAATAAAATGCATTTAGAATGCTCAAAGGCGCGGTTTATATTTGCGGGATGCCGAAATTAAAATTAAAACACAATGTTAATTTGCTTTGTGAATCGTTTGCGTCCAGACAGACAAAAATGTGGACTACATATTTTATTCTTATACTTTGTGTGGGTATGCCATTCCATTCCATGAAAGATTCTGTAAGTATACAATTTTTAATACTCATAAAGTTTTATTTTAAGATATTATAATATAAAAGTTAGGTGGGTTTTAAGTTAAACGTTTGGATAATATTTATTTGGAGAATATTTTACTAAATTGAATAGAAGCAAAAAAATCATTCAAATTTACGAGTAATTCCTAATTACTTTGATCAATTAAGAAATTATCTTAAACTTAAAATACGCCCAATAAAATTATTAACGACCATGACAGTTAGGAAAAGTAGAAAGAATGGTAATTTAAGAAAAAGACTGTAATGATAGTCAAAGGTTAAGGGAAACAAAATTACTTAAGTTTATATTATACAAAGAGTACAAACGAAATTAAAAGTATATACTGTAAGTTAAGCTAAAAAGCCGTATTAAAAATTCCCCACTAATCTACCGACCTATAGCGTGGTGGGTACACACTTTAACGGAATATTCCTGAAAAGATATAAACGAGTTAGAAATTTAAAACGTTGCTTCAATATTTTTTCGTCATGGCAAGTAAGCTTTTAAAGTTAATGCTCTAATGGTACTGCACATGTCTCTCATAAATTGTTTAAAAACGAACATTAATAAACTGTAAACTATTAAGAGGAAGCTCGCAATATATCCTTTTAAATTATTTGTACTAGTAAAGTATAGGTTGGAGTGTAAGAATAATTATTGCATGAGTATGCCTATCACATCTATTATTACCTATTGTTATCTATCACAACTGTCTTCTATTTATATAATAAAGTCCTCCGCCGCGTCTGTCTGTCTGTCTGTTCGCGATACTTTAAGTTGTAGTGCCATGCTTGTTACCTTCGGGTAGCAGCCGAATGGGCCGGCGCACAGTGGAATATTTGGGTCCTTTTCGGATCAAAAATCTATAACTTCGTAAATATTATAGATAGAACTATCAAATTTTGTCTTAAAATAAAGTAATATATATAGATTCACATCAATTAAGTTTCGTTATTCTGGGTTCACGCGTTATTTTTTTTTTAAATAAATAAAAGTCACAATCTGTTAAAATGGCATATATTTCTTTAAATGTGTTTTTATTTCGATAAATTTCGTATAATATTTCTTAAAAGCCGTTATACAATAAATATTACTAATATTGAATAATTATTATGAATGGTGCAGTACGCATATATTACGTTAAATATAAAAAAAATATATCAATATCTTTGTAAATATTTATTTAAAATTTTATATAACCCAATTTCTGATAGCAGCTTATGCTTACATTATTTACATCTATAGAAAGAAATTGATCGAAATAAAAACACATTTAAAGAAATATATACCATTTTAACAGATTGTGACTTTTATTTATTTAAAAAAAAATAACGCGTGAACCCAGAATAACAAAACTTAATTGATGTGAAGCTATATATATTACTTTATATTAAAACAAAATTTGATAGTTCTATCTATAATATTTGCGAAGTCATAGAGTTTTGATCCGAAAAGGACCCAAATATTCCACCATTCACACCGTATTACATTTTTTCAATATCTTCGTTAGTCGCAAAAAGTCGCAGCTAAATTTTTGATATGTTTTTCAAGAGTATCTAAACTATATATAATCTTAATTTCAAAGCACCGGGAAACGCCGCTAAGTGTTAAAAGCTTCAACGAAATTCAGATACTTCTGTTTTTTCTCCATGTGTTGTTTCATCGTAAATACATACATAATCCATCAAAAATATATATATAAAAATATTTTTTACGAATCTTCTAAAAATGAGCTTTTCAAAAATGTATAATACTCAATACTTTACTATTCAATATTTTTTACTATATCTTTTTGAAAACTGTTAACAAAGAAGTTCAATTTTCTCATTAGTAAAAACGGTTAACATTACTTCATGTAAAACAACTTATTTGCGCCAAAAACATAATTAATTCTTACATAATATTAAAGTCTGACTATCGAACTATTAAATAAAAATAATAAAATAGCCTATTTCTGTAATTGGTAAAACTGATTTATGATATGCCTTTGTTCAGCCATATTCCACTGTGCGGCGCGCCCCGTAAGTACCACTCTCTCACAGAAGACCGGCGTGAAGTGGTAGCTATGCTGTCGCGTTCTCGCGTCCTACCTCCCTATTCCCTTCATCCTCCGTCTTCGTTCCCCCCTCCCTCTTCCCTCCCTCCTCCCTCCCTACCTTTCCTAAAAGGCCGGCAACGCATCTGCAAACCAGGCTTGCAGATGTCCATGGGCGGAGGTGATCACTTCCCATCAGGTGAGCCTCTTGCCCGTTTGCCCTCTTTTTACCATAAAAAAAAACTCAAAAACTACTGCACCGATTTTCATATTGTTTTCACCAATAGATATAGTGTTTTTCGAGAAAGGTTTTAGTATATAATTTGTCAAGGTTTTTGTATACTAGCGATAAAATCTGATGTGATAAGCTTAGCTGGTAGTCCTATCCCAGGATGCAACCCATGTTTTGGCCGAGCTTTATCAAAATCAACAGTTTAAGCTTGAATAGGTAACAGGCAAAGGTACTTTCACCATTATTATTATGGACTAGCGATTCACCCTCGCTTCGATCGGGTTCGTGCCTAGATTTAGCGCGAGCAAAGCCGTGTGTTCAGTAAGTTAAATACTAAAACTTTCCTCGAGAACCACTCTCTCTCTTTCTTTCTCTCTCTCTCTCTCTCTTTCTCTCTCTCTCTCTCTCTCTTTCTCTCTCTCTCAATCGGTGAAGTAGTTTTGAGTATATCGCAAACAGACAGACAGACCGACGTAGCGAAGGATTTTTTCTAATATGTAGTGATTAGCTTAGTCAAAATACACTATAAATATTAATATTCCCATATGGACAGTCAAATGTTAAAAAAGGCTTGAGGTTAAAAAAATATTAAATAAATTTAATATTTTTTTTATATATGTATATAATATATATGTTACTGTAAAAGCCCGAACGACGGTAAATCCTAAGATTTTCAAGTAAATTCTAAGATGTACCACCCCTTAATGGTAAAAGTCCGAACCGTTCTATGATCGAAGTTTATTTCGGACTTTTACCACTATTCACATAGTAAATCTTAAGATTTACCTCAAAGACACGGTAAATGTTGAGATAAACAATACGTGTTCGTCGTATGGCCTTGTACTCGTGGCATTCTGCAGCCCTTCTCTACTCGTTCCATCTCCCTCTACCGTCTACGCTCGCCTTAGTCAATCGTTTGACACGTTAAAACTTTAATTCAATTCCTGTTTGTGTTTTCTAAGTCTAAAAGTAATTTATTAACAAAAAGCGAGTTTGAATTGTTTTATGTTTGCGTTTTTAGTGTCTGGAAGTAATTTTTAATGAAAATGAGTGTAAACCATAGATTTTATGAATTAATGGACGAAATCGTGGCAAAGAATTAAGAAGTATGCATTGTTTTATTTCCAAAACCAACATTTACCAACCGTTACTGGTAAAGCCTAGCATGTACTAAATTATAATGGTAAAAGTCCGATCAAATCGTTTCTTTTTTACATATTCTTACATTTACCGACTCGTGTTGGTAAACCTTAAGATTTACTGGTAGAACCTAAGTTTTACCAATATTCGGGCTTTTACAGTAACATATAGATAAATCTTTCACTAACAATAACTGCCTTTATCCTTCATATAAGTTTTACGTACAGACTATAACAGCAATTTACCTCTTAACAAGTTTCGTCAAAAATTTCATTATTCAAGAGTAAAAAGGATTATTTTAAAAATAAACAGTGCTTTATATTAAATTAGCGTAACATCGTTTGTATGCAAGTTTTATTCGCTTTACTTCAACTGTTGATGAAAATTGGCCTGAATTCATATAAAATAATTTAATGTACAGAATATGTGTACTTGAATTGTGAATTGAGACGATATATTTTTGATCAAATATACCTAAAAGAATTTAATTTATGTAGTACTATATATTTAAAATAAATATAGTTAAAATAAAAAAAATCTAAATTAATAGTAGCCTAAGTTACTCTTTATAACATTAGCTATCTGCGAGTGAAAGTCCCGTCAAAATCGGTCCAGCCGTTGGATCGTTCATATGGATTTAGTGAAAAGCTGTTAATTTGAAATTAAATGCAGACACTTTTTAACTTATTCTTTTATTTATATGTATAGATATTTTAATTTTTAATATAGTTATAGTTGGTCCAACATTAGATTCTAATTTCCACACATTGCCATACTTACTCACTAACTGTTTAATTCACAAAATATTCAGTTAAAATTATAATAGACATAAATAATAGTAATGTATTTTGGTGAATATAAGAAAGATTTTTATATTTAAGACATGCTGTTTTAATCTGCAAAAGGAATATGGTCGGAGTTTAAGACGGTAGCGTTTACAATATATGAAAAAAATTCAAGTGAATGAATGAATCTGTTCAATTAACGACACGTTTGGCTCAGTTGGCCCAACTTTCGTTCGAGTCCCGCTGGGGGCATTCATTTGTTGAGCACGAATGTTTGTACTCCAGTGGTCACGACTGCTTATATTTATAATATGTATGTATTTAAAATGTATATGTATAGTATATCAACTATCTGGTACCGATATAGGTATAGATATAGGTATTTATTTATTTATTGAAATAAAAAAAAAACAATTATGTATGAGAGAGAGAGAGAAAAACATTTGGAGATGGTTATGAAGGATGGACACTTGCTTTAGAGCCCTGCTCAAGTTCAGTACATTTCTATTATAAACTACTATAAGTATATATAATAAATCTACTATATTTATAGGAACTGTCTCTCGTTTCGTATTGTCTATACGTGGTGATAGTAAAGTCCTATATTATTATGTACAAAGTGACTATTGTTAAATTAAAATACAACTTTTCTTGCTGTTATTTTTATTTGAACCAACATTTCATGTATACGTCACTAATAAATAAGGAAGAATTATAGTGAAAATAATGAAGATATATCTAAAATACATCGTATCTGTCGCCATATTAGAAAAATGGCGCCGAATAACGATTTTTTGTATATCTATCTTCCAACACTTTCGCGACTACAATAAAAATATTTATTAACAAAATTGTTCTAAAACTATAGAAAACGTAAACTGAAAAATGACTGGGCTAATAATATAAATTTACATACATATTTTATTTGTAACTTTTATATTTTTGCTATTTTTATGTTTTTTGTGTATGGCTTATTGTTTTTTATTTTGTTTTCTGGTTTTTACGCATTTGTTAAAATATAGTTGATTTTAACTAGTTGATACAAAGCATAACTTTCGGAACGTTTCTATTTATATTACATGTTAAGTTAGCTTGTAATTGTGGCGTATAGTGTAGTAAGATACCTTACACATATGAATGTTGATGTATATAAGATAAAGCACTGTATACTATGTTGGCTTCCTATATAAATAAATACATAAATAATCGAGATGTCAAAAAACCAATGCCTATTTAAGCAATATAGCTAAAATTGTCACGGGCATTACTTAACGTGGTGAACCAAAAATATCGAAAGAAATATTTTTAATACAAATACAATCTTACTAAGTTTACAAATTGTACCACACGACAATTCCTACTGAAGTAGGCAATAAATCTTTCGTTTGTCGCCGACAGATGGTGCTGGTGTCCAGGTTTTTACCATAACTCTGTAACAAAGCACTCTTTCTGAGATATACCTGAATCGTGAGAATATATGAGTACTTGTACTGAGACGGTTTTTCTTAGTAATATATAGGCTTTCCGCTCCATGGGAGTTTCCGTAATTAGATTATAATTCGTTTTTGATGAAAGTAACACGATTTTTTTTATCAAATGTGTATTAATTTCAGCCCTATTATTCGGTTAGGCATGATTTTTTCGTCAATGGGGTATCAAGCAGACCATAGTCTACCACGCTGGTTAAGAGCGGGATGGTGGATTTTCACATATCTTTTTAGATCTTCAATGTATGCAGATCGCACTGCAATGATATCCTTCATTAAAAGACAAATGAGGATCATGTGTGAAATAATTCGCACGTAAGTAAATCAATAGGTAGACTTTATACTGTTTGTTTTCAATAATGATTATAAAGCACTAGGCCAAAAGTTAATTTCAAAATATATACATTTTTTATTGGATATTAATACAACAGGACCATCTAGTTCCGTGGTAAGCTACGAGGCTTGTGTTACGGATACCAGATAGTTGACAGACACATATACACATTTTAAATACATACATATTATAAATATAACCCCCCATGATTGGAGTACAAACATTCGTGCTCAACAAATGAATGCCCCCAGCGGGACTCGAACCGGCGACCGCTGGCGCAGAAAGTAGGGTCACTACCAACTGAGCCAAACATGTCTTCAAAACATTATACTTACTTATGTTAGAACTCTAAAATATTCACTTGAGTTTGAAAATGTAAAATATAAAAACACTTGTGGATATAGAATTTTCTATAAAGTGGCAGTGGATTCGAAAATTAATTAGCATTTTTTTCTTCATGAACACAGACTTATGAGTTAAATATGTTATAATTTTCTTCCATTCCAAAGTGGTTTATAATTTAATTAAAACGTGTTATTATTTTAATTCATGATTTTGGGGCGAAGTGACACATATGATATCTGTAGTCAGTTCGATTTCTATTTATGGTTAATATTTGTATCAATACATATATTTAAATGATAAAATATACTATAAAGTATAATGTTCTCTTATTAAGACTGGCCAATTACGCAGGAGATATTTAGTACATAAGTGTAAGCGCCGACACAAGGGCTTTACGTGCACTCAGAAGCACGGGGGTGAGACATAACCAATTTCCCAATTCCGGGCGGTTACTGAGGCTTACAAAACAGAAAGACTCAATAACTAAGCTTGGCCCGACCCTGGGCTCGAACCCAGGACCTCTTGATGTATGACCGTATATGCTAGTATATATAGATATAGTATAATATAATATAAATATGTATAGTGTAAATATCGACTTTGCTTGCTTCTGCTTCGCTTTTGCTCTTCTAGATTCAAAGTATATAAATGGACATTTTTGTATATGTGGGTGCGTGTTTGTATGTATGTATGTATGAGAGTTTTAGTGGGCGTGTGTATTGTTATGAACAATGGATGAATTAAAACATAATGATAATAAGCGAAGGCTAAAAGAAAGTAGAACCATGATTTACATTAAAGTAAATCAATGTATACTTTCTTATTTACTTCTATTAATTAATATTATTAAATATAATTTTAACATTTATAATATTCTAGTTAAATGATATAGGTAAATAGCCTACAAGACCTAGTTTTGATGTATGGCCGTGATGAGCAATTGAAAATATTCCTTACATTTGAAACTGTATGGTGAAAGTTAATGAATACAACTTTTTCATAATAAATTGTAAGTAGTATTCATATTTAAAAATTATAAAGTAGCCTACTTATTATTTTTTATTCCATTCACATTATGTACATATTTAGGTACTTTTGTTTTTTTTTTATATATTGTAAATTGTATAAATACAAAGGGTTTTCTACACTTATGTATGTTACGATAATATGGACATTATGACAAAACTTTAAAATGTTTTTGTTAATTAAACTAGCGACTCGTCCCCGCTCCGCTTGGGGTCGTCCCTAGATAAGTTTTACCGATTGGTATAGTTTTCTTAGTAAGATGGAATTAATTTATTTATTTTATTTATTTTCAAAAATTAAAGCAATCTTTACAGGAGTTGTTGCTAATGCGATTGAAATATAATACTATTAATAGGAAAATTAATTCACTAAAAACATCCTATTAATTTATCCAGATAACCAGCTACCATCATACTAAATTTCATCAATATCTCTACAGTCATTTTCTTGTGGTGACATTTAACATGATATCCGGACAGAGAAAAATTCTAAAAAAACTATGGATACGATAGATAATATAATGTTGGACATTATTACACACAGCGCCATCTAGTTCTGTGGTAAGGTACGAAGGTAGCTTGTGTTACGGATACCATATAGTTGATATACTACATATTATATAAGTTTAAATACATACATATTATAAATATAAACACCCATGACTAGAGTACAAACATCCAAGTTTAACAAATCGCCTCCAGCGGGACTCGAACCCGCGACCGCTGGGGCATGAAAGTAGGGTCTCTACAAATTGCCCCAAACGTGTCGTCAAATTGTGTAAAATTAATGATAATTATTTTAATATATTTTTAACTACTATTCAGATTTTACAAAAAAAACTAATGTTCGATTCAAAATTTTAATTAATATATGAGAAATAAATAGGAAAAAAAACGATTACGCCATACACAATAATATGTAAAAATAAAACGCCCCCGGGTGGGCTCGAACCACCAACCTTTCGGTTAACAGCCGAACGCGCTAGCCGATTGCGCCACGGAGGCCTTGACTACAAAGTCGAAATTATGTAACATCTTCTATAAACAATATCAATACATTCTTATCACAGTTGATAAGTTAACATTATTATTAGTATAATATTTTTATCATAGTTGATAACAAATCAATTATTGATAACTTATTGATTTCTATATAACTTTGTAATTACTATGTAATATTTTTACTATGTAATATTTAAATATTTATATGTATAAATAGACGAAAACAAAACAGTTTAGTATTATTTTGTTCTCTATTTATCAATCAATCATAATACATATTTTACTTTTATTAAGAAGCTATATACTAGTTTAGTTTATCGATAAAAAAAATAGCTAAATAAATAAAATAAATATTTTTTGGTTAGTTTTATTCAAATATAGATATCGATAAAGAAGAAATTATAATTTTATTTAGATCTAGCGCGGTCGAAGCCATGAGATCCGATAGTGTATTATACATATAAATCTTTCTGTCAATTCTATGTCAAACGTCAAATGTCTAAAGCGCTATGGTTAGATTAAAAATAATTTTATATAGTGGTTAAGTAATTATTTAATTCCGATCATTTTCATATTTATTTACTTTTTAAACCTTCTCTGGACTTCCACAACTCACAAGTAATTCAAGACCAAAATTAGCCAAAAAACCCAGCCGCTCTTGAGTTCTAGCAAGACTAACGAACAACAATTCGTTTTTATATATATATATAGATTTTTGTTTGTCTGTCTGTGGTGAGAAAACAGCTACATATATTTCATCGATTATGATCATGGTTCTGAGAAAACATCTCTGAAAAATACATGCTAACCTTAAAATAAACAAACTTTACAAACTGTATAATATAAGGTATAAAGTACAAAATATCTCTCTAAATCTCTTATATTATTATATACTAGCCTTACCCGCGGCTCCGCTCGCGTTCTATAGGCTGAAAATCAAATGAAATATTTTTCTCCCGTTTTTCAACATTTTTCATTGATGCTCCGCTTCTATTGGTTATAGCATGTAATACAGCCTATAGCCTTCTTCATTACACGGACTATCCAATACAAAAAATAATTTTCGAATTCGGACCAGTAGTTCCTGAGATTAGTTCAACCAAACAAACAAACAAACTCTTCAGCTTTATAATATTAGTATAGATTACGAGGTCTAAATCATAGAAAAGTACTGTCAAAACAAAACTTCAAAATACATTTCCAACGAAAACCTATGATCATGTCTTGACTTGACTCATAGTACCTAAATCAGTAATAGTTAGGACAAGCAAAACTCTGTCGAAGCCAGCAACTTAACTTTTATGAAATATCGCGGCCGCCACTCGTCCCCTAATAAAATGGTTTAAATCCAACTTAGATTCAGCGGATATGAGGATTTCGTGTCTGAACTTTTATAATAATTTTGTAAGGAAATTGTTTTTTCTTTCTTTCTTTCATATGTGATGTAAGTGTAAAGAATATAATAGTGTTCTTCGAGTATTTGAAACTCGATCATTATTGAAAATTTGAGGCAAAATATATATTTATATGACTAAATGTTACCTCTCCATATAACTACATAGTATAATACAAAGTCGCTTTCTCTGTCGCTATGTATGCTTAAATCTTTGAAACTACGCAACGGATTTTGATGCGATTTTTTTAATAGATAGAGTGATTCAAGAGGAAGGTTTATATGCATAACTAGCGGATCCGGCGGCTTTGCCTGTGCTAAATCTAGGGAAGAGCCCGAGCGAAGCGAGGGCGAGTCGCTAGTATATACATAAATAAATGAGCAAAAAATATGTTGGAACATTAAGACGCATCCTTGTCTGTGGCCTTGTGTTATGGATACCAGATAGTTGATATCCTACATTCTACACATATATCATAACTTTAAATACATACATGTTACAAAAATAAACACACTTGCGTCGGAGTACATTCGTTGTCATCACAAAAATGAATGCCCGCAGCGGGATTTGAACCTATAATCGATGGCACAGCAAGTATTACAAACTAAGCTAAAAAAAGTAACTTTTCCCAAAATAGCTTTTTAGGGTCAAAAAAGGATTTTTTTAAATATATGGAATAGGTACAGATAAGATAATTTAATAGTAATTGCCTTTCTTGATTTACTTACAAACTGTCGATTAAGCGTCCTACAGCAAAACGTATACTAAAAGTGAAATTTCCATTGTTCTTACTCTACCTTCAATATCAAGTACAAAATTACAAGTAAATACGGTGCTTTTAAAATTTTAAAACTTCCATTAGTTAAATCTAACCTATAGAAAGGGCTTACTGGATTATTTCATTAACAAAGGCTAAGTAAGCATTGTTTTGTAAAGTATTGCAGAAAATGATTAATTTAAATATTTTCTATTAAGGGTACAAAGTCAAGGGTAACAATAGAAGCTTATCAGGTACAAAGGTGGGAGGGTTCATTCGCTAAAATATAAAATGGAACAATGTTTGAAAGAAATCTCAGAACTGATGAAACGTTAAAATTTGAATTTAAATATTTAATAAAAATAGCTATTATTTCTTAGAAATACCTTCGTTTGAAGTTATACATAAAAGACAGACAATATCTATAAAAAGGCCAGTACAGTTTTATGATTTCCCAAGTCATTATTTTTTTTCCAATTTATAAAGGTCATAAGAGAGGAGATATTTTTAAATGGTAATTATAGGTCTAAATAAGATCCACAGAAAAGTCCGCAATAGTATATGTCTGTACTCTAAATAACTCTACTAATATTACAAAGGAAAAACATGTTTTTTTTGTAAATTGGCTTGTAAAGGATAAGCTAAAAATACTCTAAACCGATTTAGAATGCAAGGTATGAAGATAACTTAAGACCTTAGGCAAGACATAGGATAGTTTTTATCCCAAAAGTCATATCTCAAGGGGGGAAAGGAGTAAGGTCATTTAAAAGTACTTAATAAGTTGACTACTGTACGTGCAAAGGGAGCGTTATTTTATTATCAAAATGACTATAATAATGTGAATACTAGTCAAAATCAAATATTTAATTTAAATAAATTTTGGGTATCTATTTGGATCAAGGTTAATCTTCCCTTTGAAGTGAACTCTATTAATTAAAAACATTTTTATTAAATACTGTTTACGATTTGCAAAGGTAACACATAACATGTAAAAAACTCAAATTAAAAAGTTTCTCCTCTTCAGACTCGGTTAAATACAGTAATTTATATTAATTAATGTTGTTGTGCGTATTATATTATTATTATTCATATCTTCTTAAACAACTTCGTCATTTAATCGCTAGTTGGCAGAAAACTGGCAGCTTCTAATAAAAACGTACATGATAATATTTTTTCAAAAGAAAACGTATTTTATTTTAATAAAAAATGCTTTAACACCTTGCGTCTTTATTTCTTGTCCGACTTCGAAAATAGAATGTTCAATTTAATTTTGAAGGCAAGCTGACATTGTCGTATCAAAATTAATTTCGAAACGAAAAGTTTCTAAATACTCGTGTGAAAAGTAGAGAAAACCCAAACAGCTTAAAAATTAAAAAAATCGAACTGCTATTTTTTTGGGTATTAATACTAACTCTCCTGTTCCAACGAAAAAACCCTAGCAAGAGTGAGTCACTGCTTTAAATATAAATTAACAGAAATAATTTCAAGCAATTATAACATTTTAAAATGAAACTAGCTAAAGAGTATAGCGAAAATTATAAATGAAACAATTTTTTGCATTTCATAATTTATAATGCTCAGAATTAAAATGTATAAATTTATAAGGTACTTTGGTGCCATTTTGGATGTTTTGTAAATTGTGAGAAGCACTGTCTGTAACAATATAGCCCCTGAGACGTCAAATACCTTAGCATCTCCCGTGACCGTGATTGCTGTAAAGCATTCGAAACGTCCGGAACCAAAAATTAAAATAAATCCGCGATAAAATTCGAAAAGATAATTTCATTTATAAAAGCTAAATTAATATACTACAAAAACATGAGTACGGGATACTCAATAATTTTAAAACCTAAATGTTTTTGCAAATGCTAAAAGCTGTACTGATTTGTTTTGACTGAGGTACTTTTTTAATGTTAGCTGTCCACATTTTATCAATTAGCTTAATTGGTCATAGCGGCCTAATGGATTGGTGCTACTATTATTGTCCTCGAAAAAGAGTTTGTTTTTAATTTCAACTCGAAAAAGTAAATTTTTAATGTTAATTTCGCAAGCTATTGATTTCTTATTTGTATAATGTTTTTATTTTCTTGAGTGTATAATGAATAGAAATATTTCATGATTATTTACACTTATATTTTGTATGTAAAATGAAAGTATCGCACAGTACCCTCTCGAGCTTTATTTTTATTTATTTAGAAAAAAAAGTACACTAACAACACACAAACTAAAATATTTATATTTTATATATTTAATTAATAACAAGAACCAGTCAGATATGTATGTCTTTACAAGTGTATATAACATTCACTATAACGACATAATAAAAAGTATACATTAAGAATAATAACTCCGTAAAATAGATATAATTATTTAACAGATGCAAATTAAAACATTAACATAACTTTATAAGTCAACAAAAACAGCCTTTTATCCTGCATCTTCAACATAATGGTGCGTCTAAACCGATATTTTTCTGCAATATGTGGCTGCAATAGAGTGCCAGCAACATTGCAAGCAATATCGGCAATCATGTTTGGTATTGCCGCGTATGGTCGATATTGCCGGACGATCGCTGAGCGATCGATTTTCTGCGATATTGTCCGTCCAGTCCTGTTGTTGTTTCGGTTGCTCTCTATTGTTATGGCATAGTTTGTCCTTTTCTACGCGCCTAAAGTTTGCCGTGAGTGACTAATTGCTACATTCTGTGCAATTGTTGTTTTTTCAGTTGCTACGTTACCTTGAAAAAAAGTGGTAGTGCCACGCTTGTTACCTTCGGGTAGCAGCCGAATGGGCCGGCACGCCCCGTATAGTTCATTAGTACCACTCTCTCACAGAAGACCGGCGTGCAGCTATGCCGTCGCGTTTCGTCCGGTGAGTGAGAGTCCGGGAGGCCCACTCTCCTTCCCCCCTCCCTCTTCCCTTCATCCTCCGCCTTCGTTCTCCCTCCCTCCCACTCCCCTCTCTCCTCCCTCCCTCCTCCATCCCTCCCTTTCCTGAAAGGCCGGCAACGCATCTGCAAGCCTGGCTTGCAGATGTCCATGGGCGGAGGTGATCACTTCCCATCAGGTGAGCCTCCTGCCGGTTTGCCCCCTTTTTACCATAAAAAAAAAATATATAATTGCAACACATTGCCCTGCCACATATTGTTCGGCCATTGTCGCAATATTTTTGTGATGACCCTGCAATTAGTTGCCGATATTGCAGCCACAAATATTGCCCGTTAGCTAGTATTGGTACCCTGAATGAAATGTATTACAATTAGTGTGAAATGAAGATACCATAATACTTGTATATATCGTTAAATGTCATAGTGGTAAGTAACGTAGGGTCCTGAGCATAAAACTCATTAGCAAAAGCTCAGAAAAACTGGATTAATTATAGCAAGTAACAGAAGTGAAGGGACAGTTCATGGGGGAACTAAAACATGACGAATCATGGTATAGGTAATTGAAAATATTCAAAATAAGACAGTGTACTTGTCTATACAAAAATTATAAAGAAGAGTTTGCTTGTTTGGTTGAACGCGCTGATCGCAGCAAATACTGTTGTGAATAGAAAAATTAGTAGTGTTCAATAGCCTATTTCATTATATCATGTTATAATAATATTAAAATCTTAAAAATTTAGCTTGCAATCATATTTAAAACCTATTTAAAAAAAAACAAATAATACCTATTATGGGTAATATTTATTGATTTCATATCTCAAAGATTATTTTCAATATATGAGAAAAGAAATGATGTAGTATAATAGCATTAGTTTTCTTAAGTTATACCATATAGTAAAAAAAACGTTTTGAATTTTATTTAAAACAAAGCATGATAATTATACGTATTCTGTAAACGTTTTGGGGTTTATTTTAATTTATTATGTAATAATAAATAATACATTAGTCCCCCGTCTTTGTCCGATATTATACGATATAACAAATATTATAGTAAAGTTTGTTGATAAATACCTGTTACTTACATAAGCTGTGCTGTTTATATAGACGGTACCACGAAAGATGAGACTTGAAATTATTTATACATAACCCTTACTAACACGACTTACCGGCGAAAATCCCCCGCTACCGTCGCTCGTCAAGTCATAACATAGAGACTGAAAGACTTGTAAAAAGCTTGTGATAACAAGGTCTTGTAATACCTATTTTTTAAGAAATTCATCCCTAACACTAAATTCTACACAAGACCACCGCGGTGCCAAACAAAAAACAGGATTGGTCAAATCAGGGTCCAATAAAATGATTCAGCATCATCATAACAATTTCATTAGTCAGCGAGTGGTAGTGAAAACAAAGATGTAAGAATTTTGGATATGACATTTATTTATATCGTTTTGTGTTGTTCTTAATATTATATATTTTTATACATTTATATAGCTAACATTAAATGCTAAATAGTTAAAAAAGCTAGAAAATCTAGTACAATCCACTGAAAACCAATTGAGTCCCGTCTTTATGGGTCGTCCCAGACACTTACGCACTGAGGCACGTCGCCCTGCCAGCTGCATTGCCACAACAACCAGGAGTTTGGTCTACTCTAATGTCTGAGATGTACTAAGAGCAATGTCCAATTACTGGCTTTAATTACTTTTTTTAACAATCAGTACGTTTTATCGATGTATTGGTACTTTTTATCTTAAGAGAAACCGCAGGCTAAGTCATATAAAAATGAACCACAAAAATTATAATTATAAATGAAACTATCTTTTCGGATTTTGTCGCGGATTTATTATGATTTTTGGTTCCCGACGTTTCGAATGCTTTACAGCAATCATGGTCGGGACCATGATTGCTGTAATTGCTGTGATTGGACAATGTCAAGTATTCGCGTAAACCTAAGAAAGTACTAAACTATAATTACTTCAAATTCATTAGTTTCGTTAAAACAAAATACCAAGGTTTTATAAAAAATAGTTTGTGATTTTTTTAATAATCAACAATATATTTATGTATATACATATTTGTTACATAATAATTCGTTCGCGAAATATTAGTAGCATATCCATTCGTATAAGCTTCGTGGTTTCAACTAGTGAGTTGTTCTAGGCCCCCGTATCTTATCGGGTGCATCTATGGCCCTGCGGGACCCGAGGCCTGATCTAGTTCAATCAAGTGGATGAATTGACAGAAATAAACTATTAATTTAATGTTTTTCAACGCAACGAAAAGATTTCTATTACAAAATATTTAAAGAGAGAGCCTTTTCTAATGTGTAGACTTATTAGTAACAGTGTGATAAGATTTTTGTATGAGTCATACATATAATTAAGACAAAATTGATAAGCCATACAACATGTATCAAAATTTATTTACTTGAACAAGCAACAAAGAAGAAAAACAAGATGGTTGTAGAGATCTGAATGGTCTTCTGTTAGTAATTATATTTATTTTCATTCAAACTTATATTCATCCATAAAATCAAACTTACGAAATACAGTGCAATAGGGTATTTCCATGGACGTATTACCTAAGGACCAGTCATAAAATACAAATGCATGAAAACACTTTCAACCATTTGAAGTATAACGCACACAAAGAATTGACACAATACATCAAAATTCACTTTAATGCTAGTGCTTGAACGTAGTCGATAAAATACATACATCAATGACATTTTAAATATTAATAATAAATATTGTTTGATTTTTCGCCGACAATCAAACCCAGAACGTTCGAATGGGAAAGAAAAGGCGTATCATAAATAAGCTGTAAGGCAAAGAAAATAAAGGGAGAATAAAGGTGGGGTAAGCTTCCGGTATTTATATTTTAATTATACTAAAATAAGCAGGACATTGTTATGAACTTTTTACTCAATTATATTTATTATAGACTTCAAATTTTTTGTTAAGAATTTCTTTTCTCTTTCGAGAAGGATCCCTAGGAAATCTAAAATTTTGTGTAATTTATGTGTTAAAATAAAATAAAAATTAAGTACACATACTAATTATAATTTTTGCATTTATAATGTTTTTATTTAATTATAAAAATATTATTATAAATTTATTGTCATCAGATTGTAGGATACTGCGATAAAAGTATTTTATGTTATTGTACTGTACAAATAACATCCATTATTCGCTTAGTTATTTCGTCAAATATCGATATATTTTTCGACATTGTCAAGCACTAGTCGATGTCAAATGGACTTACTCGACGGTTCTGTCATTTGTTTTGAACGGTATAATCCAGCCATTTTATGATGGTTGTCAGATGTCAACAATACATAGATATATCGACTATATTTAACATAGTTGAATAATAAGAAATTTTATTTTACATTTACTTAAATTTTGTGATAAATAACATTAAATGTAATAAAATATATTACTTACAAGTGAAAAGAAATAGTGCTGCTTCCGCTGCTTTAGTTTTTACACCATCTAATAGAACATTTAGTCATTTTTGGGAGATGTTTTGTTGACAAGTAAGTGCTTGAGACTGACGTAAAATCAAACGGCCAGGCCTAAAATATCCTGATTACTGTCAAGGCCGGTAAAGGTACGTCAGCTTATGTGTCTCGTCCTTAGTTAATACGTCTATGGGTATTTCTAATCATTACTACTGAGCTGCAAGGTTATGATTAATGATGAATATTTAATATTAGATAATATCGTTATTACACCCCGTCCCTTCGAGCTGGGCGAAGGGTAGGGCGTCATTACTCATTAACCCATTACAACGGTAAGTTTGTGACTTTTGATGACTCGGCGTCCCTATCAATTTTTGCGTACCATAAGTCTAGCTTATTGGAACTTTTAATAGATTTATTAAATTACGTCATACTTTTTTACTTTTACATCGTTTAGAATGTTTGATCACTTGTAGATCTATACTAATATTATAAAGCTGAAGAGTTTGTTTGTTTGTTTGTTGGTTGGTCGAACGTGCTAATCTCAGAAACTTCGGGTCCGAATTAAAAAAATATTTTTGTGTTGGATAGTCCGTTTATCGAGGAAAGTAACAGGCTATATTACAACACGCTACGATTAATCGGAGCAGAGCTACTATGAAAAATGTTGCAAAAATGGGAGAAAAATATTTCTTTTGATTTTCAGCGTTTAGAATCGCTAAATTATTCAGATTTTTTAAACCACTATCTGTAACAACTATTACATTTAAAACATTAAAAGCCTTAGACTTCTGTAGAGAATATGATATATATTTTGCATTTTAAATATAAAAACAAAAAAAATCCTTTTTTCATTTTCAATCAGTATTTTTTCATTTTCAATCAGTATTTTGCGAAAAAAATACAAAATTATAGACTGAAAATAAAGTATTAATTACATTGACTGTTTACACACATTAATTTTCGTTTAGTGGTCGAATAAGACCAAATTCAGAATTCAAAATTATCTATTTTAAATAATTTACTTATATATGACATTACTGTTTCAAATGTTTTTACTCCTAATACTCCTACTACCTACCTAATAATCCTCAACGGCTAATAAGCTAAAAATATGATAAGATTCGTTGAAAAATCCTCTCATCTGAGGAGGATGCCGAAGTCTTTTCTTTGCCTATTTATATATAAATAGTCAAATAATAATTATATTACATTTCACACCCAAAACATGTACGTACGTTAACAGGCGTCACCCATAAATCATGGTGTTTCTGATAGTTCATATCGCTTTAAGCTGCACGTGCCTGTGAAAGGGGGAAGTGTTTATATAATAAATGTATGAATAATATGCTTAACAAAATATTATATGGGATCTTAGTATTACTTAACTAGTAGATTTACGCTACTTTGTCATAATTTATGGGAGTTAGCTATTAGATACTGTTCTAGATACTGAGTATGAATAAAATAAATAAAACAAAAAATAAATAAATATACCTACAAAAATAATATATTATATACTAATATTAACCAAACTGAAAATTTATTCAATTTTAAATAAAAAAATAAATCATTAAAATCGTTTGATTTGTTAGAATAGGTACGTGTGATATAAGACAAAATAAATTTAAGATTTACGAAAGGAAGAAAGAGAAATAGAAAGTGACAATTTTTTAATTAATTTTTGAGAAATTATCTCGAGATTAGGAAATTTGGAAGCTATACTAAGCTTTGAATTAAAAAAATCAAATTGTTCAAATATACCTAACTCACAAAAGCTTATCTTTAAGTTCAATTAACTGAAGCTTTTTAAAAACGTATAACTCAATTTATTTAAGCATGTATTCAAATAAACTATCAAAAAGTTTAACTAGCATTAGTGTGGACGTATTCAAAATATTTATACTGAAATTGTCAGATAAAATAAAGTATACTAAAGCGTTCGCTTTCATAGGGAATTATATAGCTTATATGCTTAAGTTACGCTGGGACGGAGACGGTAAAAGAAAATACATCGTATTGTTGATCATAGAGTAGATGAAGTAGACTTGAAACATTTACTTATATATACTATAGTAGTTAGTAGTAGTAAAATTTGTTTTAATTTATGAATAGAAGTCATGAAACAAAATAATTGATTTGAATTAAATGATTTGTGTTCGGTAATTTCAGAAACTATTAAATTCAAACGTCTTTAATTCGAGTGTAATGAATATATAAATAATTACTTTTTATAACTACCATTATTTTTTATATTATTACGAATATATTTCTATAAAAATAGAGATGAGATAGTAATGTTTTTGACTTTCTTAATTATATACTTTTCCTGGTTTCGTCTTAACCAACCTATAAATACATAGGTGTTTTAAATCACTATATACTAAAAAATATTAAAAATCAAACTCGTATCGAGTTTTACTATCATCAACCAATTCTTACATTTAGTTATGTTTTATATTCTTTGCCTGAAGACTTATCATAAACATAATTGTCCTCTTGACAGGAGATTCTTAATAAGAGGGTGAATTCTACGGTGGAAATTAACAATATTGTAGGTATATTTATATTCATGGGTATTAGAGGGTGCATATTAAAGCGGTTCTGTGATCTGTCATAATCTTTGTGTCAGTGTATAAATCCATTTCGGACTAGTGTTTGTTTTTGCTCTATCAAATGTCGACGTTTATTTATTTTACAGTATAATGTCGCCCAACGTTTTTAGTCTTTAGTAGTGCTTTAATATTGTTTCTCGAATACGAAATTATTTTATGTATAATTTGTTTATTTAATAATTTGAAAAAAATTGATACCTTTTTGAAGCTATTTTTAGTTAGAACTTATTTCTAATAATTACACGATTAGTATAGTCTCTAACGACTTAGTCTCGTTTAGTTCGGGTTCATTAGGTGTATATAAATTTTTATGGGCGAAATCTTAAATCTTTTTCTAAAATAAAAGTTACTTTTTATAACATCAGCTAGGTATATAGCAGTGAAAGCCAAGTCAAAATGAGTCCAGCCCTAATAGCCAAAAAAATGTTGTTATTTTGACATTACAAATACGCCTGTAATTAATAATATTTATCTGTATAGATATTTAAGTAATTCCATTCACAACAATATGAAAATATAATGTTGACACAGCAAAAGTAGAACTAAGCTTCTCCTCTGCTTTGGAAGTTGGTCAAAAAAGCTCTATGGTACGACTCGTTAGTCAGCACCCACAATATCTTTTTCAACCGAGTTTAGCTCAGTTTCTAGTGACCCTACTTGCTGGGCCAGAGGTCGCGGGTTCGAATCCCGCTGGAGGCATTCATTTGTTGAGCACGAATGATTGTACTCCAGTCGTGGGTGTTTATATTTATAATGTATTTATTTATAATTATATATTTGTAGAACGCCTCGTAGCTTACTATGGAATTATATATATTTATTTATAAAAATATAAAAACAGTTATTTTTTATGAATTATAATTGAAATTTAACCTCTAGGCGAATAAAAGCTGAAAGAAATCTTCAATTATATCGTTAGCTTTTCAGTTGTATCGTTTTTAGAGTATGATGTAGAATATCCTCTTACACATGAATATTCATTCTGTTGGACATTGCCTATTCTGTGTTCGGGCTAGGCTTTACACTATGCGGATATTATTCACTGGTAACAAGAGATAGGAGTGTAGTTGAATTTGTGAGAAACATCAAGCGCTCGAAATCCATTTTAATATGTAAATCTATTGTTTTTGTATAGAATAAAATTGAAATATTTTATTTATTCAAGGCTTAAGTAAACTCAGTTTGGGGACATTCATAAAATATCAATGCATATATGTATACATTTTCTGTACTACGCTAAATACTTGTACGAATTGTTCAGTACAAAAATGCTCTAAGAGGGAATCGAACTTAAGATAATCTTAGATCACCAGACAACTAAAATTATAAATGCAAATGTGTCAGTCTGTCAGTCTGTTACATTTTCACATGAAAACCGCGGAACAGGCTAGTATTTTTTCACACGAGCGAAGCCGCAGGAAAAAGTTAGTATTTTATAAGGCCACCTACTCTTCTTAGCTTAAAATTACAGTATGTCATAGCTAGATTGTATAATCAGTAGCCTTACCAGATGGTACTACTACGTAAGATACCATAATGACGTAGTTTATGCGGTGCAATATGTTAATTCGGATTATCGTAGATGAGACTTCTCGTTAGCTCTTTTTTTAGAAAGCTTTACGACTCACAGTATTTTACATTATTTTATAAGTTTTCGTCGAATATTTCATAATATTACGAATCCTATAGAACCCGGTTTCGAAAATTATTAATGTAAATTTAACGGCAAATTTTTATTTCTTAACTTTGACCTTTCCAAATTAAGGCAATAATGAGGAAAAATACACTTATTCTCTTCTGTTTGACAAATGATTTTATTATTAGCTTTTGATGAGCTTTACTTAAAAATATGTCGAATTACGAAAAAGCTCAATATAAATCTCGACACGAGTTAATTTAAATATTGCCATAGCTTTAAATGGCCGGGAAAAATATTTTTAACTTTATTACTAGTTGCCTTTTATTTATTTGTCTATTAGAGCAGATTTAAAAAGCCTGAAGTTTAAGACTTCGTCTAGGCATGAAATATTAAAAAGTAAAAAAATGGCTTCTTTTAAAGAGAACAATGAAAGTTTACAGACTGTTTAGGTTTGCGATTTTGTGTTAATGAAATGCTGAAATAGCATGATAATGAAGAAACTATTATCTAGACTATTCTTCACTACCCATTATTAAGTCAGTCAGTTAAATAAATTTTAATTTTTTTGTCTGTCTGCCTGTCCGTCTGTTTGTTTATAATCTCTGAAACGGCTGTACCGATTTTGACGGGAAATTCACTCGCAGATAGCCAATGTCATAAGGAGTAACTTAGACCGCTTTTATTTTTAACTTACGTCCAGCGAAACGGGTTGGATTAGCTAGTTTATAATAATATTATGGGTATTAAATCTATCATAAATTTAATTATTTATAGTTCAAGTTTAAATTTCAATTTAAATTTCAACATAATTATGACAATTGGTGAAATAGGGAAAAAAAAACGTAAAACTTTAAAGAAAGCATCATAAAATATATAAATCCATATTATATTATCTCCTTAATACAGATTATTTTATAACCTAGCAAGGAGTACAGAACTTCACCCACTCGATTGAAACTACATTGCACAATTTATTAAATAAATAAAATATATTTAATTAATTATAATTATTATAGACCACTAAGTTCACAGATAGGCATAGAAAATATATCATTCTTTATGATAATCGGATATCATAACTAATTCCATTTTAAAGCTTTTTTAAACTTTAGATACATATTATAAAATCCTGAGTTGAATAATATTAATAATAATTAAATATTTTTTTTAAAAATCTTATTGAGATAGTCATAACTACACACTATACAAAATCCGAATCTATAGTGAGCGCATCATGAGAAAACCACTGCACAAATTTTGATTAAGTTTGGTATTTTTATAGCAGGTTAGGGAAACATCACATCTCTGAGAAATCGAACCCAAGTGAAGCGAGGATGAGTCGCAAGACATCTATATGGAAATCATCATCATCACCATCATCATCATTATCATCATCATCATCATCATCATATTCAGCCTGCTTTCGTCCACTGCTGGACAAAGCCATCTATGGCATCTCTAAAGAAATCAGCGTTTCCAAATCAATTTAAATGACCACCGAATTATGTAAGGTGGAAGGTCCACGGCTGTTAGTATTTTCGCACCATCACAGGGTTACTTAGGGTTAAAGCGAAACATTACGTGGGAACGATAGAAGCGATCTCATTCTCACGAAATTAAATTCAGCATATCAAATCGGTTCACGCGAAAATAGTTCTTAAGAATTGATCTATAAAATCAAAATAGCTTATCAAATTTTGCTTAGCAATGTTTGGAGGAGAGCTGTATGTAGTGGAGATTCATTTGCATTTGGCCCAAGAACAATAATATCGGACAATCTTCTTTGAAATGCGCACTGCGATGTCGCTTCAGTAGAGGTTATAATGAATCCCAAAAGGATAAAATATTCATTTATGTTGTGATTTCTTGTATATAAAATTTTATAGCTAAGCTTTGTTTCATAATGGAACTTGCTGACGGAACTACTTAGTATTTTTTATTTATAAATAAAATATTTAGCTTAAATGTCCCAACATATTTATTTATTTATTTATTTAGCTGGCTTAGACATTATTGTTCTAGTTTCATCGAAAAATAAAACAATATGTGAGTGCAAATGTATGTATACATTATAAAGTAATATGTTATTACTTATTATGATACTATAATTAAAATCATGATAAGTATATTATAAACTAGCAACTTTACCTCGCTTTGCTCGAGTTTGTGACTAGGTACGTTGTAATTTTATTGTGCGGAACCTAAAAGTAAGTTATAACAACTGCTTGTTGCTAGGTGAAAATGCCGTCAAAATCTATTCAGCCGTATAAGAGAATACCGAGAACAGACAGACGTTTTCTTCAACCATATGGAATTAGTACATCATATACACTTTGTAAAAATTGGTACAAACAAACAATTCTATTTTATTTATATGTATAAGTTAATTAAATTTTTTTCTCCCCTTATTCCTAAGATAGAACAAGATATTGGAAACAGTTAAAGCAACGGTAAAAAGGTCAAAGGCTTTTTCGGAAATTATTATATTTTCTCTCTGATCTCTCTTCAAATTGTTAAGATTAGACTACTAGTCCGTTCTTGAGACTCAATAGCGTCTTTGAACGTTTATGAGTAAATGACACTTAAGTACATAGACAGACTTGTTTTGGATTGACTCTAAAAATACTTTTGTGAAGCTTTTATAACTTAACTTGTAACAAACAGTTAATGGCGGTTAACTAAAATAAATAGCAGAACTTTTCAATGGCTACATGTAAACCTTTAAGTTTGGGCTTAAAGCTACAGTTGTAATGAAACCGATTCGTATCATAATGATTGTTTATTATTAAAATTTTCTACATCCAGATATTTATAATGCAGTAAACTTAAAAAAATAAAATTATAAAGCCATAAAATTTCATCCATAGGTTATGTAACATGTAACGCTCCCATGGGTAACTTAAAGCTTATTCAAATCACGGGTCTCGCACCTCTGATATTTTCATTGTGCGAATCGTTTTCCAACATAATTATTAATTACCACTTGTCTTATGGTGAAGGAAAATATCGTTTGGAAACCTGCATGTCTGAGAGTACATAGCAAGTTTTCGAAAGACATGTGAAGTCCGATAACCTCCACTCGGTCAACGTGGTGGACTATGGCCTGATCTCCTTCGTATTGAAGGTAGAAGTTAAATAGTCCTGAATACATTCAACTTTATCGCAAAATTTCAGTATTATATTACCAAAAACAATTTACAAATAATATTTTAAAGAACACAACCAAAATGTTTTTATTATCAACCAATAAGCATATATTTCAAGCTCGTAAATAAATGCTTTATTTACGAGATACGCAGTACGAAAACGTGATATAAATTTGCAGAAGAAATTAGGCAGAAAAATGCTCACGCCCAAAACACGCTAAGAACAAAATAGAATAAAAGGAGTGTAGATCAAAATAAAGTTCCCGTAAAAAAGATTCACGTATAAAAGCTATTCGTCAATACTGAAATATTCAATACAAAATAAAAAGAGCCTAATGTGTTTAAGAATAAATGTTACATTCGCTGAGCAATTATGATTATACTCGTAACTCAACCTCTCGACTTCATATTCCGTGTTTGTCTCACATCTTGACAGACTTGCGAAGGTACCGGCAATTTATACTTGCCTATTTCATTTCCATTGTTCTAACAATTTTTGCTTTGTGGGAAAACGGTTTTATCGTACTATCTATATCATAAATCATGCTGTTAAATTATGATGTGGGTCCAAAATAACAGCTTTTGACAGGTTTTAAAGGAAAGGTTACATTTGACAATTCATTTGTGTTTTGTGATAATATTTAATGAATTTTCATGCAACTTTTTAAAGTAAATAAGTTATATATTAAGGCTCTCATATAAATTTCTTAATTATTTCGAAATAAATCTGCCCTTTAAGAGACGATTTTGCAATTTTTATGCGTTAACATGTTGTTACATTAAGGTTAATTATAGGTTTAAAATTAGGTAATGAAATAATTCAGCAAAATTAAAAAATAAACATTCTCTTACGTTTTGTTTTAACTATATATTTTATTATTACATTTAAAATTCCAATATCACAACTACAGCCAAAAGCAACAATTATTATTACGTCATTTTTATCATCAACCACCATAACACACAAAGATAAATAAATAAATAAATAAATATGTTGGGACATTATTACAATAGCCCAATTTAGTTCCGTGGTAAGCTACGAGGCTTGTGTTACGGATACCAGATAGTTGATATACTACATATATAACTTTTAAATACATACATATTATAAATATAAGCACCCATGACTGGAGTACAAACATTCGTGTTCAACAAATGAATGCCTCTAGCGGGGCTCGAACCCGCGACAGCCTAGAAAGTAGGGTCACTACCAACTGAGCCAAACGAGTCGTCATAGTTATTTTTCCACTCTCATCACGTACACTGTCTTTGGTGACCGTCCCCATCTGTGTGGATCAGTGCGTTGATAAGCTGTGACATCTTGATATACCACCTCAAACTACGTACATATTTTTACGTGACTATTTTTAACGCAGTATTCAGTAAAAAAAGAGCTATAAAATCAGTTCTGAGTTTGTTTTCTTGATTTACTCTTACTTCGCTCAAGTATTCATAGAGGACTTTTGTTTTTAACCGACTTCAAAAAAGGAGGAGGTTATATGTTCCGTTGTATGTATTTTTTTTTATGTATGTTCACCGATTACTCCGCCGTCTGTGGGCCGATTTCAAAAATTTTTCTTTTGATTGGTAGGGTATAGTTCCGAGGTGGTCCCATTGTCACCAAGTCAGGATCTGATGATGGGATCCCAGGGAAATCGAAGGCAACTCTCAAAATTTACAGGCACCTATTATGTTTTTGATATATTTTCTAAACCCGATAAAGCTTTTACGTATGAAAATCATCATCTCATGTGGATGAGCTGATGATGGAAGGTAAAATTCCTCAACAGTTGTTTTTTATGTGTTTTCACCGATTTCTCCGTGAATTGTGGGCCGATTTTAAAAATTTCTTTATTGTTCGGTAGGGTATACATTCAAGATGTTCTCATTGTCACCAAGTCAGCATCTGATGATGGGATCCTAGAGAAATCGAGGGCAACCCTTAAATTTTATCGGCACTGATTACCTTTTTCATATATTTTCTAAAGCTGTTCAAGAATTTGTGATGATGTAAGGAAAAAAAATTCTTTTAATATTATACGTACTTATGAACTGATAGTCGTTTTCCTTCAGGATATTAGGTGGATTGATAATAGAAGGTAAATCTTATTAACGTCTACGAATTACGTGGAAAAATAGACGTGGACAAATCTCGATTGACTATTGTCGTTCATTTCAAAACTTCGCTGACTTATTGGAGCAGTAGTTTAGTTAGCCTTCCAATATTTTATTTAAACATAATAATTTCCACAAAAAAATTTAAAATAAATTATTTTTTAACAAAAATGAAAACCGACTTCAAAACGCGACAAATCGAAACTAAAAAGAAAAAAAAATAATTTTAATTACTTAGTTATTGTTGGAGTCGGTGCCAGCCAAAGCAAAATAATCTTAATACAATTTAATTAATGTATCAATTTGTAAATATAATCAAAATATCCGTTCGAAAGTTCATTGCAAAGGCAGGATAAAACTGTCCTTCTTGGCTGGCACCGACTCCAACAATAACTAAGTAATTAAAATTATTTTTTTTTCTTTTTAGTTTCGATTTGTAGCGTTTTGAAGTCGGTTTTCATTTTTGTTAAAAAATAATTTTTACAATATCGTATACCACAAGTAGTATATTTTGTCTTTTATAATAGTATAAATTGTCCTGTACCAAATCTAGTCTATCTGCGTACTAAATTTCATCATAATTTTTCCAATTATTTAAAAGTCAAGCAGTACAAATTTCTCATTAATATTAATAATAAATAACAATAAATATGTGTGTCATGTAGTTCCGTGGTAAGCTACGAGGCTTATGTTACGGATGCCAGATAGTTGAAATACTACATATATAAGTGTAAACTTCCGGGCTTAACAAATGAATGCTCCCAGCGGGACTCGAACCTGCGATCGCTTGCGCGAGAAAATAGGGTCACTACAAACTGCGCCAAACGTG
Source organism: Boloria selene (assembly GCA_905231865.2). NCBI lineage: Eukaryota > Metazoa > Arthropoda > Insecta > Lepidoptera > Nymphalidae > Boloria > Boloria selene. The sequence goes on from HG993134.1 coordinate 1,949,201, forward strand.
TCGTCAAAACATTTATACTTAACATAGCAAAAGAAGCGATCGAATCAAAGCAAAGGAAGCGATGATGCGCAAAAGTCCCTATATACGTATATGTATAACATACATTTACTATCAACTGTGTACAAAGTGACCTAATTACCTTTTTTAGGTCGCGTCCCTTGGCTGGCACTTTCACTGGCCGATTAACCCTGCAACCTTTCACTGATTAATATTCTTCCTTCACCCAAAGGATTTCTCGCAATATTTTCTAGGCATACCACAAGATTGTGTTTATTAAAAAAATAACTACATTACGGTATGCAGTGAATTATTATGGCCTTAGTGATTTAGGTTTTAAATTAAATAATATGCTTTATAGCTTCAATGAAGTTATAATTAAAGTAATTTTGTTTAGGTTAAAATTACTTATGTTATATTGTAATAAGAAGAAGAGAGAGAAAACTTGGAATACATAATATGAGCAATATGTCGTTGTCTTGAAAATATATTTTTTATTACATATGTATGTATGTATAATTATATAGGAAGTGTGTATTGTAATAGTATTTTGGTAACTTTTCGATGTCCATTATTTTTTTTATTTTCACTAATAAACAGTTAATAAGAGCCAAAAAAATTGCTCACCTCACAAATCTCTACATTAGAGGTAACGGGTTCGAGTCCAGAGATAAACCTTTATGTAATTGAAAGCTAAAGGCTACGTATAATTAAGAAAAAATATGATACTCTTACCACCATTCTTAATTTAAAGTGTTGTTTCTTTTTGTATGGAGATAAATAATTGAAATGTAATTATGTATATCAAACACATTCTGATGGCTATGATTACACCTTTTACATAAAATATTATAAATCGACCGCTACGTGACAACCTTAGAATAATGGTAAGTGTAGAAGTGGTATCAATTTTGAAATGTCAATAGGCGAAGAAAATGTGTGTTTGGATAAAATATGTTATTTGGACCCCTGCATTTCTACCAATTATAAGGATTTTTTTTGAATTTGCTGGGCAAAGGCCTCTTTTGAAAACGGGAATCAGGCCTTAATACACCACGCTGATCGAAAGTTAATTGTCGGACTTAACATGTTATTCGAAAATTTTAAGGTTCTCTCAAACTTGCAGGTTTACTCATGATGCTTTCTTTCATCGTAAGACAAATCATGTTGGAAAATGCTTTACACATGAAAATATCAGAGCTACGCGACCCGGGACTTGAAATCACTTCACTCGGTTTCCCAAGCGATTGTTTACTCTTCTGGGCTACCGTTACCTTAATTTATAATTTGTCATAATCATATCATACCTCGTTGTTTTATAAAATAAATGTCCTACTACTTGTAAATATAGACTTTTATACTTATCTCCATTATCAAAATCACTATGTGTGATATAAAAGAATCTTGTATGAGAACATACAAAATAATCACAGGTAATTAAAATAATTTATTTTATTATTAACAATAGCATTTCCCGCGGCTTCGCACGCGTTCTAAAGACCGAAAACCAAATACTTTCGGAGTCGCGCGGTATGATACCTCGTAGAACTAACGCCAGCCTTTCCCGTTTTTGCAATATTTTTCATTGATGCTCCGATAAACGGACTATCCAACACAAAAAGAATTTTTCAAATTGGACCAGTAGATTTTGAAATTAGCACGTTCAACCAACCAAACAAACAAACAAACTCTTCACCTTTATAATATTTGTATAGATGACATGATACCATTTCTATCAGTCTCTCTTATCTTCAAATGATGTCCAGAAATAAAAAGCACGGTCACAAATTCATTACAAACCCAACATGATTCCAATTTAATTCACAGCTGGGTCATAACAGGGGTTTTTATGTATATATAAAAATTCGTTGTGTCCCGCTGTGACCAAAAAGGTCTTTGGAGGCTAAAATATTTACTAATGGTACTTAATAAAATTCCTCTTAGAGTGTAATTTACTGTTCAATTTTTGGTAACGATGTATGGATTGACCAATTTTAGTATTATAGTTGTATTAACGCTTAAACCTCTAAAATATACTTATTTCTTATGACTGCTCGATTGTCGAAATAAAACGATCATCATTTGAGGAATTTATCTATCCATCTAAACAACTGCGTCCATTTTTTTTATTGACGTTCTTCTATAGCAAGACGACACGTTTGACACAGTTTGTAGTACCTACATTCTGCGCTAGGGGTCGCGGGTTCGAGTCCCGCTGGGAGCATTCATTTGTTGAGCAGAGATGTGTGTACTCCAGTCATGTTTATATTTATAATATGTAGATATATATTTCAATTTATATATTATTATGTATTTTATTAACTGTCTGGTATCCATAACACAAGCCGCGTAGCTTACTAGATGGTGCTGTACGTAAAAATGTCCCAAGAACATATATATTTTATTTATAGCTACTAAACATAAAAATAATCAAAGCAACGTTAAAGGAAGGAATGACATTTTGATAATATTTAAAATATAACACCTAATATTTAGCGACCCGCAAATGTAATGTTTAGTAGAAATAGCAGTGTGTTAAGTTCAGTTAGTTTTCGTTCTCAAAATAAGTAAAATAACAAAAAATAAGTATAAAACTATTATACAGGGTGGCCCAAATTAACGTTGACAAGTGATTTTTCAAATAATTTTATTAACTTTAAACTTAAATGAAATTATGCTATAAATTATAAAAACGCAACTTATTTTTTACAAGAATTTCTATTTGTCTTCACAATAACCGTTTTCAGTGTGAATGCATAGAGTGAAACGCTTGGTAAAATTTTCCACAATTTTCCGCACTTCCTCAACAGATATTTTGTCCCACTCCCGTGTAAGAATAGCCTTCAGCTTATCAACATTTCTATGAGGCGTAGAACAGGTCCATGCCTCTAAAATTGACCATAAACTGTAATCCATTGGATTCAGATCAGTTGAGTAGGGTGGCCATTCTTTTGAGCTTATGAAATCAGGGAAATTGCTATTGCACCACTGTTGAACACTTAAAGCCCTATGAGCTGGAGCAGAGTCTTGTTGAAATATCCATGGATGGTTATCAAAGTGCTGTTGACTCCAAGGAAGAACCACAGATATAAGGATGTTTCGGCGGTAATTTTCTTGGTTAATTTTTATACCATTTTCTACAAAAACGAGGGGAGTTTTGCAAGTGGCGCAACCTGCACCCCAAACCATAATTGATTTTGCGTTTTGGCGACGTGGAATGACTGCAGCAGCTCCAGGACGAGTGGAAGACCACATCCTATCATTTTGGTGATTATGGGCTCGTTCTATCGAAAAGAATTTTTCATTGGAGAATACGATATTTTTCCAATTCGAAACAGCGGAGCGTTGTTCAAGCAAACGACATCTCTCAAGGCGAACTTTTTTATATTTCCCTGTAAGCGATTGCGTTTGTCTCAGTTTGTATGGTATCAATTGGAGATCATAGTTCACTATACGCTGCACGATGGAGCGACTTATCCCCAAGTCTCGCGACATTTTTCTCACCTTGGTATGTGGATTTCGGACTAATCTTTGTTTGATGATGTGTTGGTTCCTAGCAGTTCGAACAGTCCGCTTACGTCCTCTCTCAGGACGGCATCCGATGTGGCCGAGCTCAACATAGCGTTTAATTTCTGAAGAAACTAGCTGACGACTAACACCAAGAATGTTTACTATCCCACACTGCCGTTTTCCACGCTCATACAATAAAATTATGGCTCCACGTTGCTCTGACATAACGTAATAAATATATTTTAAAACTTTTTAGCCAACAAACAATATTAAAATGGCGCCAAAGAATGAAGAAAGAATAAACAAAAACAAAAGAGAACGCAAAGCATTCCATTTTTGAAATATTATTTTTTAAATTTTGTCAACGTTATTTTGGACCACGGTGTATTATATATTTATTTAACGAATATATCTCAACTATCCATCTACTCAACGACATCTTATCAACCTATTAGACTATATTGAGAAAATATAACCAGTGTTAACATTTTTCACGTCTTCATTAAATATGTATATTGAATTTAATTTTAAATTTCCAAAAATAATGAACTAATATTGTAATTCTATACAAACATTTTTATTTCGACGATAACATAAATAACTTCGTAATATGAATAATATTCTTCCACGCATGTATCTGTTCACACGTGCTGTTAATTAGTTGTTCCTTATGAAAAAATGGGGGCGATCACGAACACTTTCAACTTATATCATGCTTTAGTACTGTTGATATAAAGCTATCTGAAAAATAAAGTTTCTTATTAATCAATTAAATGCATACGATTTGTTTGGAATTTTTACAGATGATTATGTGATTCTTATAATTATTTTTAAAGTAAATGTGTTATTACCTTAAAATTAAACAGCAGATTAAAAAAAAACTTAAGTAGGTCCGCAGATTTTTTTTTTAATAAAAGTAAGTTATCTATTAGTTCATTGAGGTACTTTACATATTATATGTTTATTTACTTTACTTCCTTAGAAACTAAATTAAAAAAATCTGTAGCTACCTTATACACTTATCATTACGTATTAAGACTTTTTTGTAGGTATTTACCTACAAAAAATTAAAATCCGTTACTAAATAATCACTAACTCAGTTTTTTCGATTAAAAATTAATTTTTATTGAAGATGAAAAATATATATAAAATAAATAGGTAAAATATAAGCAAATAGGTAAAATAATATCTACAATAGTTCATATGAATACTAAAATAAATCCAAAACAAATTGTAATAAGTTCACATTTTCGTAGTCGAACAGTTCAGTAGCAGGACGCCCAGTACTTGTCAAGTCTCAAATTAGATACAAACAAGGAGACTTTCGACCAATTAACGAATTGAATGTACAGAGTTATTTTTCATACGTTATATTTATAACATCAATTATTACTAATTGCTGTTGGGATGGAAGTCTTGGTAATAAGCATTTTTATTTCATTTACCATATTATTCTGTACAGTGGTGTCTTAGCCTTGCTTTAATCGAGTGCATCCTTAAACTTTGATAGTGTATTCGTAGGAACGCTTATAAAACATACGTTTACAAAATCTTCGCAGGATAGATTCGAGAAGAGGTAAAGGACATACAAACAGATATTTATTTTTATTTAAATATGTATATAGAAAAAGATAGGCATATAAAGAAGTTATATGAAAGCGTGTGTACAAAGTACACATGTCAGAAGTAAAACTTGAATTTAAATTAAGGCTAACTCTTCCCCATCTCTGAGCGCCAGGTACTATGGACTTATTTTTTCGTTTCATCGAGTTTGAAATCACAACGATTCTAAAGAAGTTTCACTTCAAAAATAATAAATAAGTTATAAAATAATTATAAAACATCTAAATTAAATACAGACTCAGTTTGATTATTTTTAAATTATATAAAAAAAACATTGTAATTTTTTCCTTATATACTTTTTATACATGGAAACAAAAATAGGGTTAAACAGAATCTCCCATCTTACAATGTATTGTTGTCTGTTCTGCTTAATGACAATCATTCTAATAATAATAATGCCCATAAATAATCACAACATAGTATAAAACAAAGTCGCTTTCTCTGTCCCTATATCCCTATGTATGCTTAAATCTTTAAAACTACGCAACGGATTTTGATGCGGTTTTTTTTAATAGATATGGGTATGTAATAGATATGATAGGGTGATTGAAGAGGAAGGTTTATATGTATAATAACAGTAGGCTATATATTTTATACCCGTGCGAAGCCGGAGCGGGCCGCTAGCTAGTAATTAGAAGATATCTATATTAGAGATAAGTCCTTACCCCCATTTTTTTATAATATTGTATATTTTAATTGTTGTAGTACATGACAATATTACTTGTATTTTACAAGGTTATTATGTAACAATACAGGCTAGTAATTTATCGTACCTCGATTCTATATACCTTTTCTGAGAACAATGACATCGCTTGTCTGCTATTCGCATATATCTGTCGTATAAATCACATAAATATTGCGTTCCGGACATTCTGCAGTTGAATTAATTCTTGAGATTTATAGGTAGAGACTTATTTATAATATATATTCATGGATATAAAAATGTTGTTTCATTAAAATAAAATCTAAAAATTTAATCAAAAAATGCTTACGCTATTTTGTTTAAGCTATATAAGCTTGCATTCTTACATCATATTATCTATGGCTGCTTTACTGGCAAAGAATTCAAAGTACATACGAGTATTTAACGTAAAGTAGTCTCTTGATATTAATATTACTCAAATATAAGTGTTGTTTTTTTATGAATCATGGCTAGCCCTATTTTTTTCACTAGCCTATGTTTAAACCCGGGGTGACACAAGCATTCTAATGATACCACATACATCGAAATCGGTTTAGGCGTTTAGAAGGTATGGTGGAATAGTCTATCTATATACAAAATTTTATGTAAATCGGTTAAGCCGTTCAAATATAAGGAATAACAAAGATACACATCTACAAAACTTTCGCAATTATAACCGCAGTCGGTTATAATTCGTAGAAATTACGTATATACAAAAAGGAATGGTACCTACATATACAAGTAGGTCATTTACAAATCGGTCAAAATATTGTGAGTTTTTTTTATGTATTATAGGCACACGCTTGACCACTATCACACCTGATGGAAGGTGATGATGCGGTCTAAGGTGGGACGCGCATGCCTAGAAGGTGCCTATTCACTTTAGCTTTAAAGCTACCCAAATTGTACGTGTCAGGAAACACAGATCTCGGAAGAGCATTCCAGTCCCTAGCCGTGCGAATCAGGAAAGAAGACTTGAACCTCTTCGTGCGCGTGGGTGGTATATCAACGATATAGGGATTGAAGCCCTCCCGATGTCTTGCAGTGCGGTGGTTAAAGGGTGAAGGGGGGACAAGGTCGAAAAGCTCCTGAGCACACTCCCCAAAATATATCCTATAAAACACAAACATAGGCAAGCAAATTTTCGACGGTGATCGAGACTCTAGAGTTTGGCTAAGAATGGAGAATCTTTACCAATGAGATTCCTTGCTCGACGTTCTACAGCATCTAGTGCCGCAAGTTGGTACTTGGCGGAGCCATCGAAGAGGTGACTGCAGTACTCCATGCATGACCTGATCTGAGCTTGGTATAGTGTAAGCAATTGATGAGGCGTGAAGTACCGCTTGACCTTATTAAGGATGCCTAATTTTTTAATTTTTTACCTATACTAATATTATAAAGCTGAAGAGTTTGTTTGTTTGTTTGGTTGAACGCGCTAATCTGAGGAACAAGTGGTCCTAATTGAAAATTATTATTGTGTTGGATCGTCCGTTTATCGAGGAATGCTATAGGCTATATTACATCACGCTACGACCAATAGGAGCGGATCAGCAATGAAAAATGTTGCAAAAACGGGAAAGGCGGGTTAGTTCTGCGAGGTACCATACTGCGCGACTCAGAAAGAATTTGGTTTCCGGTCATAAAAACGCCAAAGCCGGAAATGATAGTAAAATATATGGGTCAAATCTACTGACATTTATACCTAAAACAGTTTTTTTTACATATATCATTATTAAATAATATGAACAGGTCTATTTTCATTTAAAACAGTACATTTGAAACGCAAGAAATATCTACTGAAATACAGTAGTCTGCATTTAAAAATTAAATATGAATGATAAATTGGGCAATACATCAATGCATTTATTGTATGAAGCTTTGGCCGTTGACTGCAATAAATTATGATAATACTCGATCGCTTTAATCGTTTTATATATGTACTAGTGGAACCCGCGGCTTCGCTCGCGCTAAATCAAGAGACGAACCCGAGCGAAGTGAGGGCGAGTCGCTTGTTACATTACATATTACGTGTAACTCAAGCGGTTTAGGCAGGGCACGCTAGAATAGCTCGCAGATGGTAGATTTTTACTACTTACTTGACACTTATCGTCCTATTTTGGACAATTCATACAATATCTTTATAAATAGTAGCCTATGTGCTATTCTGATGTATAAGCTATATTATTGTAAAGTTTAATTAAAATCCATTAAGTAGTTTTTACGTGAATGAGTAACAAACATCCATACATCCATACTTACAAACTTTCGCGTTTATAATATTAGTATAGATATTTTATACTTTGCAATCGCTACTGTAATAAGAAAATCATACTATTACATATATACTTATAAATAAAATTGAAGTGTATGTCTGTGATTTCAAAACTACAATATTTTTATATTTTACATTTTTGAACCAAAAATCAAAACAAACCGGCGAAAAATTTCGAATATAGAGTTTTATATAAAATGCCAAACATTCGTATAAATTAATAAAGTATTACTAGATTATTTTTATGATCCTTTTATTTCTCTTACTATAGAATTAGATGATACATCTACATTAATAACATTTGCCGAACTGTCCATGATAAGTGTACTTGTGTGTTACAGTACATAATATTTATGCACCTACTTATAAATATTTATCCTCAGCGAAACGAAACTACTACCTCTAATGTGCATAGATATTCAAACCCCTAAGCCTAATACTTGTTATAATGTAGGAGTTTCTAAGACAGCGCTTTGAGACAAAGCGCTGGCTTAGAAACTGTGTGAATAAGGCAAACATTTTGGTCAAAACTAACATTGATTTTGTGTAGAAGTCAGTGAAATGTAAGTGTGATTTGGTTTAAGCTCTCGCAGAGTTCTGTTAAAAATAACTCAAAGTTGAATACTTGCACGTATATTCGTTTTTATTATTATATTATTAATTACATAATACTAACATTGTATAGAGATTAAAAAATATATAAAATTAAAAACAGTCCATTCTATAATTTTCCGATACAATTCGAGCATGTTAGATAGTTTCAAAATCAAAAATCAATATCTAAATATTTTATTCAGCATAAAAATTGTTACAATTTCTTACTGAACGTCATGAGTCTACCACCAGTTCGGAAAGAAGAAACCTCTGACCTGAAAGGAACTGGCGAAAGAAACTCAGCGGGATTCAATTTTTTTTCTCTCTTTTTCAAATTAAATTGCGAATTAACAATAATTCTATATTTTGAAATAGCCTGGCGGCGATCACATCATTCCCAACGCGTACTGTCTTATAAAAAATCGTTAATAGAATAATAGCCTTTAGTACACAAACGTTCCTTTACAATTTTTTTTAAATTTGGCAATAGAAGCTTTAGAAATGTATGTTCAACTAGAAACTCGAACTTAAAACCTTTAAATTTGCAGCCTACAGCCACTACAAACTACCTACTGCCAACGATTACATCGTTAATTCTTAACATCCTTAACGATAAAGAAAATACTGGCTTAATTTATGTGCGTACATACTTTTAAATGCTTTACACGTATCTCTTACTTGTACCTTATATGTAAATACATAATTAAAAGCATATTTCCTGTTAGTAGAAGCAAGAAGGTACTTTATTGACAGCTTATAATATTTTATGAAGTAGTTAGGGCAGATTCACACTATAAAGCCTTAAATAGAGCGTTCTCGGTCCGATATTCTGGGAAAAATAAAAAATAATAATATTGCTGTACTGTGTTTCAACTAAAAGTTGACTCAAATAATGCTTATTTACTATATACTTTATATACTACGCCAAGTTTATATCAGACTGAGAACGGACCGATATAGGCCTCCAGTGTGGATCAGGCCTAAAGTAACGCGACACTAACAACAAAAAGCTTAAGTATCGATTTCAATTTTGTACACTCAATTTAATTTTATAACTGATTTCAAATACGATTGCAGGTAGAAATATTTTTAAAGGTAAATTTAACTTTTTTCTAACCGATTTAACGGAAGGATGATTATAACTTTAAAAAATTTTGTATCTTAAATATTAAATAATATAAATAATATATAAATAATTTGTTGCGATACATCAAATTGTGATATCTGTATTTAGAATACTTCTTTTAATATGTAATTAGCATTTATTCCATACGTAACTCGCCGTAACGTAACTTCCATTTCCAAGGGTCCTTTCCATTTTTTAGCATATATAATTCTATTTCTATATTTTTTAGAATTTTGTCTGTCAGTCTGTGACATTGAATATATTTAGATGAAATTTTATATGATAAGAATTACCATAGACATATAGAATACTTTTTACTACGGAAAAATATCTCATTTACGTATTGTATTATCGTATATTTATAAATCCAAACTAACAGCTAAAAAGGAGGAAACTGGGGAAGAACCTGAGCGGAGCAAGGGTAAATCGCTAGTTTGAAACTATATATCAGCAAATATTTCACTTTTAAAAAATATTATTTTTAATACTCATATATATGCTTAATTTTATTAATTAGTTTAAAGTATGTTACTGTACCAAATTATAATTTCGTACAAAGGCCGATTCTACGATTTTGATTTACACAAAGCGTAGTTTGAGTTTTAAAGGTAATTAATTGTTTTAATTAAATTATTACGTGTTTTATTTAAATTGTTTGTGGAATACATTACCTGATTATTGCTTTAAAATACTTATACGTGGCAGTTGAATTAATAAAATAATAATAGTAGTTTTTTTCAATAGGTCCACAGGTTTGATTCTCGATTGATGTTTTCTTAATGACAATATCTATAAAGAAATAGCATATAATTTTCCAGGTTTTTCAGCTTTTAATATAATAATTAGTTATTGTGTAGAACAAATAACATATAAATATACCCACAAATATATCAAAATTAAAAAACTTTGCCTATAATAAAGCTTTAATAAAAAGCTCTAAGTTATAGCAAAAGCATTTATTAAAAAAAACTATGTTTAATTTTACGGTATATTTAGCTTGTGATAAATTTTACTGTAAACATTCACTTTTATGAGGAATATGTACTTATTTTTAGATATTTTCTATTCAGATTAGAAGTCTCTGACCTCATCTCAATGTACGTAACGTTTCTCTGTGACGAATTGCTCCCAGGGGATATCTATTTGTATCAGCTCGTATATCGGTTTAAAACTAGACTGGGATATTCATGTAATTCTAGTATGTTAGAATTATATTTATTTCGTGTAGTATTTATTTATCTATACTAATATTATAAAGCTGAAGAGTTTGTTTGTTTGGTTGAACGCGCTAATCTCAGGAACTACTGGTTCGATTTGAATAATTGTTTTTTTGTTGGATAGTCTGTTTATCGAGTAAGGCTATAAGGTATCTACATTACATCACGCTACAACTAGTAGGAGCCGAGCAATGAAAAATGTTGCGAAAACGGGAAGGGCGTATATATATATAATATATATATAATATATATATATATATATATATATATATATATATATATATATATATATATATATATATATATATATATATATATATATATATATATATATATATATATATATATATATATATATATGACTTAAAAATATGAAAATTCTTAAAAGCTCGTATTCGTTCAAATTTGTATCGTGCGGTTGGATCTGTTTGAAATTTTGTATTAACTAATAGATTTCAAAGGTATTCTATCTAAAAAAATGACTGTATATATTTTTTTGTTTATCGTACTATCGAAATATAATATAATAATAAAAACAGACGGACAGAATACTTTGTTTTATAATGTGTAGTGATGAATTTCGAACAAAATCTAATGCTATAGCTATATTAGTCGCTATCACGTTTTAAAGAACAGTGGTATTATAAATTCAAAGGGGTCACGTAGTGTCAGGGTTGGAAGAATTTTAATTTTATTACCTCTACAATATATGGCTAGATCTGTACACGATGTGCGCGGCCCCATTGTTTAGAGTCGATTTACATGTTTTACTGTTTGAAAAATTTATATATAAATATTTTGGAGGACATGAAATGATTATACTATAAACAACAAAGCTTTTAGAATAGTACAAATTTTAGTAAATTTCTTGATTTATTAATAAACTAGCTGCGCCCCGCGGTTTCACCCACGTACCCGTTCCCGTGGGATTACAGGGATAAAAAGTAGCCTATCCTTTCTGAAGGTCTTCTCTATCTGTGTACCAAATTTCATCGAATTCGGTTCAGCGGTTTAGGCGTGAAAGCGTAACAGACAGACAGACAGAGTTACTTTCGCATTTATAATATTAGTTAGGATTAGGATAGTTAGAATAGTTAGGATAGTTAGGATTTGTATAATACAGTAATAGATATTTATTTTATTTATTTATAACTGCCTTGTAGGATGTAGGTGTAATGGCTAGCAAGTACGGCCACACATCGAGAGGTCCTGGGTTCGAGTCCCGAGTCGGGAGGGTCAGTTACAGCCGGGAGTTGGGGAGATGGCGGTTTGTCATCCCCGTGCCTCGGAGAGCACGTAAAGCCGTCGATCCTGCGCCTTAGCTCTCACTGGTCGTGTCAGACAGTCGTCTCACCGGAGTATGAGAGTGATAGGAATAGAGTTCACTTGAGTCTTCGCGTACACATGTGCACTATAATATCTCCTGCGCAGTTGGCTTAATGATCATTGGCCGCCGTAGTCGGAGTCGGTGGAGAACATTACATTACTATCAGTTATTTATTTAAATTACCTTTGACAACATCTTTCGTGTAATTTGTAGTGCTACTTGCTGTGCCAAGGGTCGCTTATTCGAGTCCCGTTGAGGGTATTATTACTGAATAATGAGCACGAATATTTTCAGTGCAGTTATGGGAGTTTCTATTTATAATATGTATGTATTTAAAGTTATTTATATATAAGTAGTATTTTTCATAACAGAAGCCTCGTAACTTACCATGGAACTATTTATTAAAAAAACCGTTCAAACATACAATTATTATGAAAAACAGATCACAAACAGGAACACAATGTAGTTTAATCTACAACGCTGTATCCGGTGCACGCTTAGCGAATTCCAAGCTGACAATTTCTACCTGAAGATTGCCTGAAAACCTGAAACTTTTCACAAGCACGTGAGCAATCTGGATTTTAAATTTTTACAAACGAGTTTTACTATTGTCCGCAGCATCCTTTGCGTGATTAATATTGGTTTGTTTTGTATTCTGGGGCAGTTCGAATTTCATTTTATTTTCTTTGTGAATTCTATAAACAAAAGTGTATAACATATTTATTTATATAAGTATTTTATTAAAGACTAGAGTTCGTCCAGTGGTCTAAATTCGACTATTTTTCTATTATATTGTATTGCTTGTTAAAAGCTTCTAAGCAAAAACAGAGCATCCTTTGACAAATAGAGTGAAATAAGTAGATACTTACTGTATTAATTTATTTTAGCCTATTTATAGTTATAGATATTATGTTATCATGGGCTAGTTTGCTTGTAAAATAAATCAACTTATATGATTAATTATTATTATTAATCCAAAAAAACATACGGCATTATTTCCGTCATGTATATTCGTTCTAAACTTATTCTTTATCCCACGGGTGGGCATCGTTTGTCCCATCAATTTCACCATAACTTGACTAAATAGCTATATTTATTTTCAAATCCTACCATAATCATTAGAGATGTTATAAGACTAAGCAATTGTCTTGACTAGTACAATTAAAGTTTTTGCGCCCCGCCTCCATGTTACGAAGCACTTGAGTTTTTACGACGTTAATTAATATCAGAGGAAGTACCACTTTGTTATGTTGTCACTTCTTAACACATATAAATGACTTGCTTTAGTAATTCGATTTTACATAAGAGTTAATTCGTTACAAAATCTAACTTTAAGTGAATCATTAGAAAAATCCAATGTAATTTTTAAAAAAATATATCATTAAAATCGATTTATACTGATCTTAGACTCTACTTTTTTAATGCTCCATAATAAGAAAAATAATCATGATCGTATGTTACAGTCATTTGAAGTAAATAGCTGAAAAACTACCTTCAGTATGAATAGTAAAAACTAAAACATTTATTCAAATCAAATCAATCAAAATATTTTATTCAGCATAAAAATTGTTACAATTTCTTACTGAACGTCATGAGTCTACCACCAGTTCGGAAAGAAGAAACTTCTGACCTGAAAAGAACTGGCAAAAGAAACTCAGCGGGATTAAATTTGTTTCTCTCTTTTTCAAATTAAATTGCGAATTAGCAATAATTCTATATGTTGAAATAGCCTGGCGACGATCACATCATTCCCGAGGCGTACTGTCTTATAAAAAATCGTTAATCGAATAATAGCCTAAATTTAGTACACAAACGTTCCTTTACAATTTTTTTAAGTTTGGCAATAGAAGCTTTTGAACGTTTTCTGGGAAATTAAATATTAGGAGATTCGTTAAAAAAGCAAAGAAAATTTAAAAAGTCTATCCTTTTTATTTCAATCAAGAGCAATTAAAATTTACACCAGAAGTTGAACAATAAAAACTTCTTTACATCCAGTTTTCATTTGCTATAACGATTGTTAAACTCTCCCCACAGAAAACAAAAACAGAATATACGACGGAGTGTAATTAAATAAATTAAAGTCACCGCGACCGCTGACGGCGGCTACCGATCTTTTTGTTTTAAGATCCTATTTCTTTTAATTGTTAGGGTCCGTTTGACCCCAAGCCCGGATGGATGGTATGGCAATTTTAAAGCTTTAATTTTAAAATAATGTTTGTTAATGGCTGTATATATTTAATCATTTTCTTTAACTTTGAAGTTTTCAGTACTAATATTATGGAAATGCTTCCAAAAATTTTAGAAAAAGCTCTCTTATCTATGATTCATAACTTCTCCCAATTTCCCTATTATGCAAACTAAGTCACAAGTTATATGTATGTAGATATTCTCAGTCTCCAAAATTATTCACTTTAAAACTACAAAGCAAAGCTATACAATTAAAAAAAACGCATAAGCTTAATTAAAGTTAATTTTCATTTCACGCATTACATCTAGATGCGTTAAGCTTCAGAAAAGATAATAAAAAATAAAGTAAAAAAAACTATAACCCGACTACGTAAAATAGGGGTCTTAAAGGACGTAACATATATAATTCAAATAAAAATCCAGAAATGTATAGGTACAAAAATAGTCCAGGTATATCCATGGTCGCACTCGCGGTGGATGCGAGGAAAACCATCATTAAACAGAAATGGTATGTACAGTATATAGTATATATACAGTATAGCCTTTCCCGTGGCTTCGTATGCGTTTTAATGGCTAAAAACCAAATACCTCGCAGAGCTGTTTTTATTTCTTTTTATATTTTTCTCCCGTTTTTGCAACACTTTTCATTGATTCTCTGCTTTTATTGGTCGTAGCATGATGTAATATAGCCTATAGCCTTTCTCGATAAACGGACTATCCAACACAAAAAGAATTTTCAATTCGGGCCAGTAGTTTTTGAGATTAGCGAGTTCAACCAAACAAACAAACTCTTCAGCTTTATAATATTAGTATACAGTATAACACAAAATACTTATTACGAAGACAAAATTAAAAGTAAGTTAAAGTAAAAATAAGAAAAAAGTTAGAACAGTTCATTCGAAACTCGTTTTTCAAATTTTCAATTGATAAATAAAAATCTCCACCAAAGGATATTCCAAAAGCCCGACACATGACGCAGATTTAATTTCGTATTCTTCGCTCAACATCTGCTGTAGCAAAAAATGTCTTCAGAGCACATTTTGTTCCACTTTTTAACAATTTTGAGTTTAGCCAGCGATGAAACGAGTTGTTTCCTGAGAGTGTTTTTATTACAATGTCATAGTTGATGTAAGAAATACGGTGTCACTTTACATTCAATTAACAGAGGAAGTTTCTTAAGAACTTAATTGATAATTTACGTGTGAGAAAGCTATTTTAAGACATACACTCTGACACAGACCAGCTAAATCTCACAATTAAAGGTCTCAATTTAAACACACAGTTATTATCGTCTTTTGTAAACAAATCTTGGAATTGATTGTATTAATAACAAATCAAATTATTTTATTCAGCATAAAACAATTTTACAATTTCTTACTGAACGTGAGTCATTAGTGTATTACCAGTTCGGAAAGAAGAAGCCTGACCTGAGAAGGACTGGCGTAAGAAACACTTGCAGCAACTTAAAACTTTGCATATGTGCTGTATATGAAATCTGGATAATTATCTACAAATGACTTACATATCCTAGCTATGAAGTCAGTGGCAGTCCATTAACACAAGGTATGCGGGTTCTATATACCAGAGAAAGTGGACATCTAAGAAAATCTATACAAACTGAAATAAAAGTCCAATCCAAAACGATTCTTTATTTAAAGCTTTATAACATCAATTAAACTATAAATATATATATTAAATGTACCTACTACATGATACCAATTACATCGATTTAAACGAGAATCGAATTTACTACCCCTAATATAATATGCATCATATATTGTATAAAATAATTCTAAAGTATGAAAATTAAACTGTGTACATTGATAGTCAATGATGTAGTTAAAATCAATGGGTATCGTTATTACAATAACAGTCACAAATTATTTATTAGTTTTATCTCATACAATTGTTTGTTTAGCTGACATTTTGTAACTAAGTGATTTCTATTGAAATTTTGATGCCAGAAATTTTCATTTGGAACAAATATTTGAAAATTTGGTACGGATTCAGCACTTTCTCATATCCCACTGCTGGGTTTCCTTTCAATACGAGGGGCATTAGGCCATAGTTCAAGTGGGCCGAGTGCGGATTGGCGGTCTTCACATATCTTTTTTTTTATGGTAAAAAGGGGGCAAACGGGCGGGAGGCTCCCTGATAGGAAGTGATCACCTCCGGCTATGGACATCTGCAAGCCAGGCTTGCAGATGCGTTGCCGGCCTTTCAGGAAAGGGAGGGAGGGAGGAGGGAGGTAAGTGGAGGGAAGAGGACGGGGGAACGAAGAGGGAAGGAGGGAGGGAGAGTGAGGAGGGAAGGAGAGTGGGCCTTCCGGACTCTCACTCACCGGACGAAACGCGACAGCATAGCTGCCACTTCACGCCGGTCTTCTGTGAGAGAGTGGTACTATACGGGGCGTGCCGGCCCATTCGGCTGCTACCCGAAGGTAACAAGGTTCTTTCAGATAATTGGTTTCCTCACGATATCTTCCTTCACCGTACCTAAAACAAGGATTCGCACATGAAAATATCAGAAGTGTGAGACTTGGGTTGAACCCGCTCCACACGGTTACCCAAGCGGGTGCGTTACCACAGGGCTACCACTGCCTTGAATATCTTATGTTTGAATATAATTTATAACCGACCAGAATACTAAGAGTGGTAAACCCTAAATTACTTCTAACACTGTATAGTTTAATTAATACGACCACTGAGAATAATCTGTTTAAGCAAATAAACTAACGGCTTACAGTTTATATTTCAGTATTGAAGTAATTTAAATTGAGGCAAATTTAGATCAACAATTTTGCACTTTTCCTCTATGAAAATGAAAAAAACTTCAATTTTGTATATAACGGCTTTAATATACTTTAAATAGCAACATCAAAATGTTTCATTTAACAGTTAAAGCATTTTTTAATTATTTTCCATAATTGGTTATAGATATTGCGATATAAATATAAGTACAAAATAAATCATCGCCATAAGAAGCCATATTCGAGTATTTAATTTGCAAATAATCCAAATCTATGCTATGGCCGGCAAAGCCACAGTCAACCACTAGTATGTATAGGAATATTAAACATTTCTAAGCACGGTAAGCCCTTAAACCGCGTTGTAAATGGAATGCGACCGCCGAGCGATCTGTTCACCTCCAGGGTCGGAAGGACCCACAAAGGACACGTTCAAAGAAAATATAACTAACAAATAGATGAAATCGTTTGTTTGGTTTTATTAAAAGTTGCTATATGATATTTATATTATTTTTACATAACGTCATAAATAAACTTGATTTTATACTAATAGCTTGCCCCGGTTTTGTCCAGCTCTTTATATATAATTTTTTTTACGAATATATAAAGTGGTACGAAAGAAACGGCATGTTTTGCCATTTTTCATACATACCTTGGCACAAATACATTTTAGAGATAAATCTACAAAGCAATTAATTGTCGAAATTAGTGTTATTTATCGTTTATTTTTTTATTATATATGTAAACTGTGTTTGTATGTAGAGGGTAATCTCTGAAACTACAGGTCCAAAAATTCTGTCACTAATGAAATGCTAGACTATCCTTGACGGATTAAGGCTATATTTAATTTTGATTTAAAAAAGTTTTCAGTATTCAATTTTAATATTTGCAAATCAAGTCATAGTAAAATGCTTATAACCAATTTGCTAGCCTGCACTGTCCAACTTGTTGCTATTATATGAAAATAATGTTTATAATCAGGTAAGCAATAGTGAGTAGTAGCTAGCGAATTAAAATCACGAATCAACGTAAACTTTTTCGTATATTTTATGTTAAAATGTTTTTACTACGAATTACAATATTGTAAATAAAATAATAATTCATTGAGCCTTCCAATGCCTATACGCAATCGCCCTGAATGAAATGGGGCTGGCGAGGCCGATTTATACCTGCTACGAGGTAAGACCCTCGAGGGGAGCTTATAAATAATATAGAAAGCCAATGAACAGTTGATAATTTTTATTATTCGATACCTATTATAGCTATTCTTCTTGTATGGTATATATGTAGCTATTTTATTAATTGCCATGTCACTACCATGGCTAGCATGTACGGGCACACATTGAGAGGTCCTAGGTTCGAGTCTGGTCGGGTCGAGTTTAGTTATGTGTAGCAGTGGGACGCTAATAATATTAAGAACAATATTAGTACCAAAAAGTACGTTTGAACGTAATAATCTTGAAATTACACAATATAAATTACTATATAACATAATTTAATGTCTTGTAATACTAATCGCGGTAGACCTTTCGACCGTTCAGTGAATGTAATGGGACCGTGGAGAACGATCTCTTCTCTTACACACAGCTTGAAGTTTAAACAATATATTACTTAGGTTACTGTTATTGTTTGTGGAAGATCTGTTAGAAAGTTTACGATCGGACTATTAAGGGAGCGTGATTAATTGCACAGGAAAGTATACTAAGAATATTGAATTAGGTAACACATTTTGATAAGGCTAAGTAAATATTTGAAGTAACTCATTTTCGTCTTTCGTCATAGCTTTAATCATATTTTTTAACTAGAAAAGCGACTAAAGCAACTTTTAAATTATATTAAATACAGGTAGTATATAGTTTAATGCTTTAGATGGTACTTGGTTGATATATTCATTCCTTTTAAACATCCCACGGCTGGACAAAGGCCTCCCTTCAATACCAGAGGGAGGCCATAGTCCACCACACTGGCTAAGTGCAGGTTGGCAGACTTCACATATCTTTGGAAAAATAGCTAAATTCTTTCATTTATGCAGTTTACTTACGGTGTTTTCCTTCACCGTAAGACAAGTGTTAGTCATGTTAGAAAGGATTCGCACATGAAAAAAAAATGAGACTTGGCTTTGAACCTGCATCCCTCGGCTATCCAAGCGAGCGTAAGGGCTACCACTGTCTTGATTGATGGCTTTTAAATTATTTAAGCATCACTCTAAGACTCAGTACTATAAAGATAGCAAAGAAACCACTAACTTCGTTCCTGTTTTTTGAAATTTTTCAATAATATATAGCACATACAACTTCAAATACCTTATATATCAGTAAAACATATTTTAAAATGTCAGAAATCATAAATTAAAAAATCCGTAATTCATTTCAATCAGTTAAAAACAAACGAGAGGAAGACGAATCGGCATCATAATTCGAATTTCGAACGTCGATAAAAAAACAAAATGGCTGCGTTCCGCATTTATTAACCCAACCGTAATCCTTTGTCCAGTGGTGAAAAATACCCGCTGCCTCGACCTTCGGACGGCGCAGACTTGAGACAATCATTTATATCTATACTAATATTATAAAGAGGAAAGATTTGTAAGTAAGTATGTTTGTAACGAATTGGCTCAAAAAGTGCTGGACCGATTTTTAAAATTCTTTCACCATTTCAATGCTACATTATCACTGATTATACTATGTAGTGAAAGTCTACCAGCAGTATACAATTAGATACATGTGTTATACACATACAATTTGAAATATAGGCTAGTCATTGTAATACTATTTTAAGATAAACACAACTCGATCAAAAAACAAATGAACATTATAGTAAAATAAAAACAATGAGTTGGTGGTAATATAATAAGACGTTATTTTTATCAAAATTAATATATTGTAACAGTCAGAGCGATAACTTGTAATGTTATGAACATAGGATTAAAGGAATCAACAAAGGATTAAGTCTGCGCTGCCACAACACTAGGGGATCGTTATGGCATTCAAATAACTTTTAAACGTTTGCTAGGCAATATATTATAACCCTATACGATTTAATTCGGGTAAGCTCCAACAATAACGTTTTGTGATAAGGTATCTCCTGCCAATTTGTCTTTTAATCAGGACAAGAATGCTTAATAATTTTTCAAGCTAATTTAAAATACAAAAAAAATGATTTTGAAAACTTTTAAGTATATTTTTAATTTTATGGGACTCATCAAACACCTATAAATGAGCTTTACATCGAAGGTATCAAACATGACTTCAGGACTTTTAGGAAATAAATGGTTTTCAATAAATGGTTTTCAGACTACAAAACAGTGACAAATACTTTCTAGAAAGATTATAGTTTACAGCAGCAAATTACAATAAATAAAGAAGTTCAAGAAGTAAAAAAAAGAAATGAAAGATGAAATAAGTAAAACGTAAATAGCAAATAGACCATTTTTCTACAGATAAAACTCACTCTAAAACTTACAATTTACATATTATAAGTATAAACACTCATGACTGGATCATTGGTGCACAACAAATGAATGCCCCCAGCGGGACTCGAACGCGCGACCGCTGGCGCTACAACCTGAGCCAAACGCGTCGTCAAAACCATTGATCAGACAATTTTTCTTAATAATCTAATATTACAAATCTAAACTACCCTCACCTCATAATAGTATTTAAATAATTCGCAGCGAGCGCTAAGCTATGACTTATACACACACTTTGATATGCATAACGCGACTAATCTCGTTACTTTTTACGACATTATGACAAAGAACGTGTTGTGACGTTATCTTGAGTAAAGGGGTTGATCGAAATCTTTGAACAATTTGTGAGGGTTTGGTGTAAGGTTTTAGATATATATTTAATTTAAAATTTTATAATAAATTGATTTATGTCAGAAATACTTTCTTGTTTTACTGAAAAGATTATCCAGTTTTAATGTATGCAGCATTTTATTTCTGAGTTCTAAAGAGCTTATAATATTCAATTTAATGTGATATCTATACATCTATACATATAAATGAAATTGAAGTGTCTGTTTTTAATTTCAAATTAACAGCTTTTCACTAAATGCATATGAAAGTATATACAATACAAGCATCAAAAATCAATTTTTAAAATTTTTGTCTGTCTGTCTGTTTGTTCCAGCTAATCTTTGAAACGGCTGGACTGATTTTGACTGGACTTTCACTTGCAGATAGCTAATGTGATAAGGCGTAACTTAGACTACTTTTTAACCAACATCAAAAAAGGTTATATTTTATAATTTTTATTTTTTTTACTAACCTAGGGTCAAAATAAGTACATATTGTTATATACGTTAATGATGAAGTGACAATATTTAACCTTTTAGCCCCATCATTCAACTTTTATTAATAGACGCAAAAAGGCTTAATGAACGAGTAGGCTTATAATCTTAATTAAAAAAGTAATTATATCTTTTAAGTTAAACTGTACACAGACAAACATAACATGCAATTCTTAGTAAGTTAGTTATTGCTATCTATATAATATAATTTGAAATAAAGTGTAACATAATTCGCTTCTTAAACAGTAAAATACTATATGAAATATGCCAGAGCGCCCTCAGAATATGTAAGTCTTAGAGAAAGCAGGCCTCAGGCGACATAGCCCTAATCCGTCACTTGTCTCAGACCGGAATAATGTTCCATACGAATATTTCTACTATTTCGAAAAAGGTTGACTTTATGTGAGGATATTTTATCTTATTTGACTTTGATGTAGTTATTGCTTCAGTTTTCAACACGTTTTTCATCTTCTTTTTCTACAGTTTGTATCACACAATATTTTTTAGTAAGAAGCTTAGAATTCTTTGATTGAATAAAGTATTTTTAACTTCATTTTATTATCAAAATACATGTTTATAAAAAATCGTTGGAATATATAGTTAGAATATATCGTCTCTTTATTCATTTACTAGTTACTATCCCTTGCTTTGCTCGGATTCGTCTCTAAGTGCCTTTAGGTTAGAATAGAATTGACTATTGACTATAACTATATTTTCTCAAGATTTATTATTACTGCTCCCCGCCCTTGGGTAGAGCATGAAGATTAGCCTAGTTTTTCTCGTTAAATGGGATATTTAATCGACAAATAATTCCTTTTTGGTTTGAAAAAATATATATACAAAAATAATAAAATTTTAAAATCATATCTAATTTATATACCTATACATAATATATAAGAGTATTTAACCTTATAAAAAGATTTAAAATTTTATCCTCATGTAAAAACAGACTTTGGTAAATATGTAAAATAGTCTGGTTATATAAGGGTAGGCTTTATGCGAGATAAGCCTAATACGTCGCTATCATAATCAGGTAGCACGCAAGATATATTTCACGGAAAAGCTAAAAACGACCGCAATATGGGCTTTGGCACGTGTCTACTATCTAACTGGTACCAAGTAGTCTATAGATTCATTGTTACATCACATTGACGACACGTTTGGCTCAGTGGGTAGTGACCCTACTTTCTGCGCCAGCGGTCGCGGGTTCGAGTCCCGCTGGGGGCATACATTTGTTGAGCACGAATGTTTGTACTACAGTCATGGATGTTTATATTTATAATATGTATGTATTTAAACTTATATGTGTAGTATATCAACCATCTAGTATCCATAACACAAGGCTCGTACCTTATCGTGGAACTAGATAGTGCTGTGTGTAAATGTCCCAACATATCACTACATATTATAAAACAAAATCAACCGCCGCGTCTGTCTGTTCGCGATAAACTCAAAAGCTACTGCACCGATTTACATGCTGTTTTCACCAATAAATGGAGTTGTTTACAAAGTTTTACTAGCGAAACCCACGGCTTTGCTCGCGCTACATCTAGTACTATATAATATATTAGTTGCAATATGTTTATTACTATGTTTGTATTAATATGTTTATTAAAGCTAACATTTCATACATTTTTAACAATATATTAGTGTTAGTGAAATCAATTGTAGAAAAACCAGCTGCTGTCTCTATATCGGTAAGGACTAGAGTGTAGTCTCTTATTTTCCCTTTAATAAAAAATGAAAGCCAAAACATGACCTATAAATATGTATGTACATTGTACATAAGTATAAGGCTTTATGGATTCAAAATACATAATATATTATTCTATATACCTAATAGATATATTAAATAATAAAGCGCCTAAGCTTCTGCATCATTAAATCTCGAATTATCACTACATAGTATAAAACAAAGTCGCTTTCTTTGTCCCTATATCCCTTTGTACGCTTAAATCTTTAAAACTACGCAACGGATTTTGATGCGGTTTTTTTAATAGATAGAGTGATTCAAGAGGAAGGTTTATATGCATAACTAGCGGATCACGCGGCTTTGCCTGTGCTATATCTAGGGAAGAGCCCGAGCGAAGCGAGGGCGAGTCTCTAGTTATAGATATTTGAATACGAAGAAAACCTACGAGGATATAAAATTTTGCTGAATCTTGCATCTAAATTGAACTTTGAACGTTGAGATTTAGTAATATATTTAATATGAATATATCCCCCTATTATATCTAAATAAAATAAGCTTTATTATACCAACAAAATATATTTCCGAACAAGACTTAACTACACCTCTCCTGGGTCATCATTCGACTCATCGCCTACGGCTCACGCCAAGAACTATTCTCAAAATAAACTTGTTATCTGAACATATGTATGTACCTTTAATAAATATATTGTTATATTGTTATTATTAATGTCAAAAAAGTATTATTACTTTTGCTTGTAAGACAAAAAATAAGCTTTTAGGAGATGCTGAAATTTAGAAAAGCACTTAGAAAATCTAATGAGCGGCGCTATCGTTCGAAAGAGATCCAAATTCGACTATAATTATTATAAAATTTTAAGGAAATATACATTAATAGAAAATTAACCCATCTAACAAAAATCAACTTTTTTTCATTATAACATTAAAGCTATATCATCATCATCATCATAGCTACTAATTAAAAATAAATGGCCTATGAGCTTAATAAATGGCATATCTCACTGAGATTAGCCGTCTGCGTAAGACAGATAATTATAGTGCGCAAGTGCACTCTCTATGTAAGTTCCTCTCTTACTCCGATAGATAGAAAGACCGGTGGAAGGTTAAGTGTAGGACTGACGGCTTTACATGCTCTCCGAGGCACGGAGTTGAAACACTACTATCGAACTCCGAGCTGTTACTCATACTTCTCAACAGTAAGACTCAATGAACTTGGCCTGGCGCAGGACTCGAACCCAAGACTTTCGGATGCTGGCTACTACACCACCGAGCCAGTTAAATTAGTATAAATAAAGCAGCATTACATAAGTTCATCTAAATCCATAGAGTTGGTACAGTCCTATATTTGTAAAGGGGACGATAAATGCATTTCTCATGGGACATCACTCGCCTCGTTGCCGGCGGCTCAGACGCGTAAACATCCTTCCGTATAATTAACTCATACATCACTATAGCAGTTCGTTTTTAACATCAAAGTAGTGAGGGAGAGATTAATGTGGGCATTATATCGATAAATATTGCGTGGTCTGATTCTAATATGTGTTTGATACTAACTTTGTTTTTTTTGTATTATATTGTATTTGTTTCTGTAATGATATAGATATCGATTTCAAAAAATCTTATTGTACATATAAAAAGTTAGCAACAAACAACAGCACTATAATGGTTAAAAATTAATAATGTACAATATAATGTTAGATTGATTATTAATATTGGATTTATTTACTATTATAACAGGGAGGAAAAAAGATGTTGCTAAAATAGAAATCATAAACGTTTTTTTTAATTACTGCTTGCTTCGACCAATCAAGTTTCCACATTTAAATATTTCTTATAATTATTATCTTTATAAGAAACAATTATTTTAAAAGCAATTGACAAATTAATGAGAATAAATTAATTAATAAAATATTGTAAGTATAGATTTTTTTTCATGAAATAAATAATTTAAACCATATTACCAATAGCGATATAATACGTATGTTATATAAAATAGTATGAAATATATTAATTAAATAGAAATAAAAATAGTTAATTTGAGGAAAAATCGTACACCCAAATCGAGTTTTACTTAACTTTTCTAGGTGCTTCATTTTGAAATTGATTCAAAATCGTAAACAGATCGATATACATTAAAGGAAATATATTACAAGTGAAAATTGATTTAACGTAACTTAACTGTGATAAATCCTTCTTCACCCACGTCTCATTTACTTTAAAATTACAACTTAATATATTTCTATTATTAGGACCCTTAGTGGGTGGTAACAAAGAGTTACAATAAAACTGTCGTTCAAGCAATGTCCTGATTTACGTGAGATAATTAATCACAGCTCGTAAGTACGCCATTAATAGGCCGTTTGTAGAATTACCGCTTTTGTTTAAATGATATTTCAGTAAATTTTGTCAATTTAAAGATTAAATTTGTATAAATATTAAGCTTATTGATTTTTTTATCGTTTTAATGCTATTCGCAATTGCCACTGTTTGCCCTATTTTTTTCATTTCTATTTAAAAGTCCCGTCCAATTCTGTATCCGACTACAAAATGTACTGTCATATATGAATGCATGTTATATTAGCGAGGATAAAGATTTTGGACCAGACTTATGAGAAAGATCATTCTCATAACTTCAGTAAGATCATTCAATATATTTGGAAGAGTAGAAATGTAGAAAATTGCTTAAAATTAATAATTAAGTAGTAAATTAAATCGTATAACTATGTAAATTTCTTGTATTTTTTAGATTTTTATTCTTAAACGTATATCATTTGTCTGAGTAGAAAATTTAAGTATTAAAAGATTTAGGACGACACATTATACATGGTCATAATACATAAATTTTATGGTGACCATTCTTAGAAAATTGGATGAAAAATTAAAATTCCGCAGCACACTGAAGACATGATTTTTATTAAAGAAAAAGCTCCGAAAAGCTCTGAAACGCCCTGCGGGAGGCTTTTATAAGCGAACAATAAATCAAGGGCGGGGAAATATTTAAAAACTTGTATACCAAGATTCTTAGGTTTGCTACACTCTGCACTTTGAAATTGTTAAAAAAAAAATTATGTACTTTTAATTTTTTACCAAATTGATAATTTTTGATTTAATTATCGACACTCCATTAGTATCTTTTGTGAGGAGATTAATTCAGTTTGCGCATATTATTCTCCTGTTTTTTCATCATGAAACTTATAACTATGATAGTCATAAAAACTGATTTTTTAAAACGAGTAATAAAAGTTGCAATAATGACTAATAAAATGAACTTCAACCTGGTTTAAGTCGAAGCCTACTAGATGCAAATGAAGACCAGCAGTCATGAAAATCTTTGGATTAGGCCAGCACAAGACTTATCTTAGCTGGTCTTAAAAGGAACATGTCAAGTTCTATGCACAGTATCGCTCGTTTCCTCTGCATTAAATATACTCGCTTTAATAACGCGCGGTGTTGTACGTGAAAGAGATTTCCATATCCGCCGCTAAGATGTATACCAAGTTTAAAGCAAGCTTAACCTAAAAATATTAATGAATAAGCCATTTTGATGAAGTAAACAGATTTTATTCACTATCCAACGAAGTTTTGTATTAAATATACCTATATAATTACCGTATATAGCAATATTGCTACTAAGAGGCGAGCTTTGTTTGCAAAATTGGTGATTTTCATTGATTTGTTTTTAACTGTCACTTTGGTATAAGGTATTTTTTTTATTTTTCCTTATGTAAATATTAATCTATGCAATATTAACTTACTACTACATAGTATAAAATAAAGTCGCTTCCTGCTGTCTGTCTGTCCCTATATATGATTAGATCTTTAAAACTACGCAACGGATTTTGATGCGGGTTTTTTTTAATAGAAGGAAGGTTTATATGTATAACTAGCGGAACCCGCGGCTTCGCTCGCGTTAAATCGAGGGATGAGCTCGAGCGAAGCGAGGGTGAGTCGCTAGTACAATATAATCGACGAATTTAATTCTATTATGTATACAGCAAATCAATTTTTAATTTACCAACGCGAAAATCGAACCTCAATGTCAAGTCAAAATAATCTGAAACCTAAACTTCTAGTCCACCCCTGGCACTTCGCTTAAACATTAACAACACTACAAAAGATATTTTATTTTCGGCAAACGTAGGCAAATGTACATGCAATAAGTATTTTATATTTTACGAGAACTTTCATCGCGTTTTGCCTCTTTCATATAAAACGTATTTCATTTCTCTCATATCAAAAGTATCTACAATTCTTGAAGGAGCTTTGCAAATACAGACTGACTTTATGTAGAATTCAGAGACGTTTTAATCTAAAACTTTAGTTTTATTAGTATGGCGATAATACAAGGCGTAATTTGCAGCTGACTGCAACAAAGATAAACAATCCGCAACTTAAATGTAAAATCACTTAAAGCAAGGAACTGTAATTAACGAGATTCAACAGGATAATAGTCGGTCCCGGCCATAACGAAACTTCTATGAAGTTATCCGTACTCTTAGAAACTCGGCTTAAGGATACGAAAGGAAATCCCAAACATAAAAATAAACTTTTCAGTTATGAACTTTCGCACTTGTTACGAAGTATTTGTGTCACAGTAGCCGGGTAAGGTATAAAAATACGGGGTTTAAAATTAACCGATAAATATTAATCATGTTAAGACAATAGTAGTTCGACTCATATTTAGACTTTTATGTTCAGTTATTGAAATGGACTGGATCAATAATAAATAATTCTAGATACTGTTTTTTAGATAACATCTCTCCTTGTTAATAGGATAACGATAAAATGAAATACGATCAAAAACACGTTTGGTTCAATTCGTAGTGACCCTACTTACTGAGCCAGGTGTTGTGGGTTCGAGTACCGTTGCATTATTTTCTATGATGAGCGCAAATGTATGTACTCCAATTATAATTTCTATCTGTTAAAGCTTAATGTGTAGGATGTCAACTATATGGCTTCGAGCATAGTAGCTTACCATGCAACTAGCTGGTTCTGTGCGCTAATGTTCTGTCCCTACAAAGATATATAACGTAAACATGGGGTCTATTAATACCCCATGCATTACTTCAGTTTAAAAATAACAGCAGTTCGTTTCACTTTGTGTTGTTTTTTCTCAAACTGTGGAACGGAAACGGAATTAAAAAAAGGCTTTTAAAACCAAAATTTATTTAGTCATTGCAATAGTGTCGGGCCGAGAGCTCGCCAACTCGATACACGATCAATTCGAGGTTCCACCCGAATTACTCCTTTGATTCCATTTTGCAACGCTCACGGGCTTAACCGGTACGTTTTTGGTTTTTAATTAATAATAGAAGCGGCCTGCGGACAGCGTTTGTTAGTGACAGTCCTCCGCAAAAAGTTTTGAGCGAGTGTCGTTTAAATAAAAGTAATTCAATTTTATGGCGTCGAACTTCGACAGCGGACAATTGGAATGATGGCTGCCAAATTGCGTTATGGTGTTAACGACTTAATTGACCTGTATGTATTGTATGAAACTAAGTTAAACACTCCGTTTTATTATGGAATATCACACAAAGGCTGACTGAATGACTTAAAGCGCACAATCCAATGCCAGTCTAAATCGCCCATAAGCATATTTCCAATCAAACCACAGAGGTTTCGAGAAATACATCTTCGACTCTTAATAAAATGCGTTGGTGAATTCTAATGGCGCCGCTACACTACGGTATGTACGAAATGGCTACAATCAAAATCGAACTCTAGTACATTAAAATGAAAGTTAAGATCTCTTTGTGAAGGGACGTGCTTAGGTCCTTTAAGGGGAATATTAAGAAAACAGGATCGTAGCGTCTAGTAGGGAACAGTGGCGTATAAATAACGTTGCACAATATACTTGAGCTAAATCAAGGAGTATTGTTGGCCCCTCCTTGTTGGTTCGGAACGAGACCGCTGATTTTTTATTTGATATCTCAATAAGCCGTGTTTGGCCCTGGACTGGTTTATACCTGATTTTATTTTATTCTAAGGCATTCTTCCTGTGATCGATTTGATTTATAATTTTATTTGCTTTGTTAGCGAGGGTTAGTTTGTTAAGATAGTTTATTCCGTGGATGCAATACGATATTTGTTATAGAAATACTGCTACGGTTGAATAATGAAGTTATAAAACTTGGAGTATCTTTAATGATGAGAATGAGAATGAGATGTCATACATTATTTTTTGACGCTTTATTAAAACATACTATGCTTTTTAGCTTTAAGTAATGTGATCAGTTTCCATATTTAGTTACGTAAAATGTTTTTTTACTCTCTTTTCAGTTTATTTGCGGATTTCGTCAGATTTTTGGTTCGCGACGTTTCGAATGCTTTATAAAAATTATTGAGATTATGAAGAAACTATTGGTTTAGATTAGCTATATTAAAAATAATTATACAATAAATACTTTCCCATATTTATAAATTACATATAATAATTATTTTGGACCACTCAACTACGCAAATCACATCAGTCATTTCTCAAAAAGATCATGTAACTTTTATATATAATAAATTTTAATGGCAGTGGTAGCCCAGTGGTAATGCCTACTTAGGAAATCGAGTGAGCGGGTTCTAAGCCACGTCTCGCGCCTCTCTTTTCACATGCAAATCATTCCTAATATGATAACCAAGGAAACCAACATACGTGTCTGATAGAGCCTTTAAGTTTTCATGTTCATTTAAAGTTAAAATAGTAACTACCTAATATTATAAAATAATATTGTAATTTTAAAAACACCTAATCACAGGTAATGCATATGGAAAGAAGCGAGCCATTCCCAACACAAGTATCTTCGGATTACTTACTGGGAAGACTCAAACAAAACTGTTGTAAATACGATTAAGAAAAAAAAACTATTTTTTTTATTTTTTGTTTGTAAACTTGCTTCTTGAACTTGCCCAGTGTGATTGATAAGGCCTAATCCCTTAAATCTGAATACATATCATACATTTGATTGTATTTCAAAATCCTTTTTTCTCAAACAAATCAGTATAAATTACAAAAACAATATTAGCTTTTATCTGTTGGTATTAACGAATTTGCCTAACCCTTTTAAAGCTGGATGAAAAATTAAATAAAATTTTAC
The DNA here is from genome assembly GCA_905231865.2 of Boloria selene. Classification (NCBI taxonomy): domain Eukaryota; kingdom Metazoa; phylum Arthropoda; class Insecta; order Lepidoptera; family Nymphalidae; genus Boloria; species Boloria selene. The sequence goes on from HG993134.1 coordinate 1,979,574, forward strand.
TGTTCGTTGGATTTAGGATTCTTTATGTTTAAATAAAGGTGTGAAATATGAATCACGGCAATTAATCATGTGGATTTAAGAAGAGTTGTGAAATATGGTAAATTAAATATTCCGTAACCGACTGTTCCAAAAGAAAAGTAATGTACTTAATACAACATTTCCTTTCAAGTTTTTTAAGGAAACAAATGAAAATATAGATTTTTGTTTACATTAAAAAGTGAAAGCTTTTTATTCCTTCCTTTCGAAGTCGGTCAACAAAATTATTGTTATATTTCGTTGTGTAAACTACACTAGTAAATCAACAAACGTACTATCTTATTCATTTATTTTTAAAAACGTAAGGACAAGCTTTACCTCAATTTAGCTTTTTTGATAGTCATTGGCGAGCTTGAGTGATATCAATAAGATTTTTTCGTTATAAGTTCATTTTTTTATATGGGTCATACTCAGAAAAAGTGTACATTTGTCATCTTTTCTTGTCCCGCTACTTCATACTTCTATAAATGTCATATTTTACAAATATAATAAAAAAAAATTCCTTTATTGCTATATTTATCTATTAATAAACTGATTTCTTTAGTATTATATCTATAATTTACATTAAAACATACTTTTTTTTGAGATTAATTTTCTTAAAAATCATCTCTCTATACATTTTTTCAATGTCTCAATGACCGTTTTACTTGTTCAGAGACTGGTTGTTACGAATAATAATAGATTTATCTAACATTGTGTATACCCATATTATATTTGCTAAACTAATCAATTAAATTAGAATAAATTTATTCGTAAATCATAAAAGGAAAAAAATATTTTAATAAAATAATGTATGTCCTAAAATTATGTCATTTTGTTACTCAGCGTGAGTTACGCAAAATAAAATTTAGAAAGAATTTATTTAAAAGAGTAGAAATATTTTTTCTGTATTGGCTGTACCAGTAATAACGTTAAAATTGTTATTGCTGCGGCCTTTGTATTTTCATTGTCATAGTTCACTCATGATTTTTTCTCAAACAAATATTTTTTTAAAAAATGTCTCAGGGTAATAAACGACTATTATTTTGGTAAATATTTTATAATTTTTTTTAATAACTAAATACTTTTGTTATATTTTATCCAACCATTATAACTATACTCAGTGTTTTTTTTGTGTAATACACGGTTTACGTGAAAACCCTCTTTAAAGTTATAATTTCTCAGAATTGATTCTCAGGTTTGTTATATTGCGTGACGTTACGAAACTGAAAAATTTTTAAGCTTAGTTCATAAAAACAAATAAATAATAATTATTTTATGTAGTATTATAAAATATTTTTTTCAGAGCAAAAATATTAAAATACATGTTGTAGGTAAATGGTGATATGTATGATGGCAGAGATCACAAAGAATATCTAATTTAATAGTTTCTTGAATTTACGCGAATATTTGACTTTATAAATGAAATTTTATTTCAGTAGACACGCCGAGAGACAAAAAATATAGAGAACGTCTGAAACCAACTTTATATATTATTTTTGTTAAAATTCCATTTAACCATTATTACTTTTTTTTTATTAGCGATATCTGCGATCAGTCTCTTTTAGACTATAAGCGGATCTTGTGGGCCTGTTAGAGGTGCTTACCAGCGGTAGCTACCTTTTTAAGTGTCTAAGATCTAGCTCTTGGATATCGTATCGCTTCAAGCGTGTGTAGTAGCTGATATACAGCAGCACAGATGCCAGGTAATTTGGTAGATTTTTTAAGGCGGTGTTTATATTTTTGTTTGGCTGTGTTAATCTGGAGTACCTCATGTATCTCGGCGTCCTTGTCTACCTAGCTCTTCTTTCATTCAATATGTTTTAATAGTATAATTTATTTAACATCAGTATTGTGGACAAAAGTCGAAGGCGGCCGAACGTAGACGAATTCACTCGACGGCGAGTAGTCGACACGCATTTGTTTTAAGCCACGCCCTTTTTATTAACTCGTTAACGGTTAAACTACTGTGTGTATTTAGAGATAGGAGGATTCCATGTCTCAGCACGAGGAAGATAGTCAGCTGGTCACAGTACACCTGGTGGGGATGGACGGGAAGAGACACAAGAATAGTTAAGAATATGAAGCTCCTCCAACCAGAATACGTCAAGCAGGTAGACAACCTGCTGGAGAAGAAATACGCAGTGTAGTGCGACGGCACAGAACATTCGAGTGATGTCTGCTGATACCTTCAGCAGAGGTGTAAGCCTTTACGACCATCTGCTGGAGGGACCTAATCTGCTAACGTCGCTTATATTGTTCGGCTTTCAAGAAGAGCAGGTGGATACCACGCTGACATACAGGAGATAATCCTTCGGGTGAGATTCGACCTGAGGATCAGCCAGCACGATAGTTTGTGTGGTGGGACACCGACTGGATGAATTCACCTCGCCACTGATGACAAAATAAAACGCATTATCGCGCCCTCGGGGTTATCACCAGAAGCCATTGCATGACCAACTGTTCCGGGAGCTGGAATTTCTGTAGCGGCCAGAAGAACTATAACCCGCTGAAGGGGCATATCTGATAAACCAAATCAAAACTAAATATTTAATTCAGCATAAAAATTCTTGCAATTTCTTACGGAACGATCAGTTCGGAAAAAAGAAGCCTCTGAATTGAAAAGAACTTGCGAAAGAAACTCGGCTGAACTAATATTATTATTTTAAGTTTATCTCTCTCTCTCTCTTTTTTCAAATGAAATTGCAAATTAACAATAATTCTATATATTGAAATAGCCTGGCGGCGATCACATCACTCTCAAGATATACTGTCTTCTAAAAAATCGTTAACAGAAGAGAAAGGTCTGCTGCACATAACTGAGGAGAAAAAGCTGCACGTCACTGAGGAGGACAAGCAGTTCAAGCAAGACGACGAGTGGCTACCGGATCCTGCACGCTTCTCTTCTCGAAATCGGAGACATTGGTGAGAGCAGCTAGAGTATTGACATTTGAGAACAAGTGTCAACGTTGAGCTACAGGATGAAGCATTGTCACATCGAAGAAGCTGAACGCGGTCAGCTTCAGAGAAGAAATGTTACGGATTAAAGCATATCGTCCACCACCTAAGACGAGCAGATTATTTCGACTGGATCCAGTACTGGAGGATGATGTGCTGCGTGTAAGAAGCCGTATAAGATCTGCCACCTCGCCCCTCCAGATGAAATGACCTATTATCCTCGATGAAGGCCAACGCATTAGGATACTCCTTGTACTACGAGAACATTGCGCTGGGGTCACGCCAATCGAGAACGTGTAGTTCGTACTTTCCCAACAACCATTCAATTACTTTGGAATGAATTACTTCGGGCTGATAATAGCGAAGATCGGCAGATATCGAGAGAAGCGGTGGGAAGCGCTGTTCACGTGTCTCAAATCGCGTGCCGTGCATCTGGAGATCGCCCATCACAGTCCACGAGTTCGGCGATCATGGCGCTAAGACGAGTGGCAGCTAGAAGAGGACGGCCGAACACCATTCACTCAGACAACGTCACCAACTTTAGAGGAGGGGACAACGGACTTTTTTTTACGCTCTGAATTAGTGCTTGACTACGTTCCACCTGATAGTAAGCGGTAATGCAGTCGTAGATGGTAAGTCGCACTAATTCAATAGCCACCTATTCACTCTTGCCTTAAAGACACCCATATTGTAATCGGACGGAAACTCGGACGCAGGCAGGTTGTTCCAATCCTTAGCCGCACGTATGATATATGACGAAGCGAAACGCTTCGTCTGGATGGATGGAATGTCCACTACATAAGGATGGAGACTAGTCATTTATCGCGTCGTCCGATGATGGAAAGGGGATGGGGAAATTAAAATATCATGTAATTCCTGCGCGCACTCTCCAAAATGTAACCTTTTTTTTATTCTGAATTAGTGCTTGACTTGATGGTAAGTGGAAACGCAGTCGGAGATGGTAAGTCACACTAATTCAGTAGCCACCTATTCACTCTTGCCTTGAAGACACCCATATTGTAATCGGACGGAAACACTGACGTAGGCAGGTTGTTCCAATCCTTAGCCGCACGTATAATAAATAACGAAGCGAAACGCTTCGTCCGGACTGGTGGGATGTCCACGACATAAGGATGGAGACCAGCCTTTCGTCGAGTCGTCCGATGATGGAAAGGGGATGGGGGAATTAAGTCGAGTAATTCCTGCGCACACTCTCCGAAATGCAACCTATAGAATACACAAAGGCTGGCAACCCTACGTCGGTGATCGAGGCTTTGTAAGTTGGCTTTTACCAGGGTAGGGTCACCAATAAACCTCAGCGCACGCCTCTCAATCGAGTCCAAGGCTGACAGATGGCATTTTGCAGCACCAGCCCATATGTGACTACAGTATTCTACGCACGACCGGACTTGAGCTTTGTATAGATTAAGAAGCTGTCTCGGCGTGAAATACTGTCGGACCTTTGCGAGGATGCCAACTTTCCTCGCTGCTACATTAGCCTTGGACGCGATGAACCGCCCGTAGTTCATGTTGGGGCTAATGTCCATTCCCAACAACTGCAGACGGTCAGTGTATTCTAGAGGCACATTTCGGAAAGTAGGAGTCAAGATAAAAGGACTCCTTTTTGTGGTGAACAGGCACGCCTGTGTTTTGGTGGCGTTGAAACTCACAAGATTGGTATCGTCCCAAGTGGAGGCTGTCCTGAATGTGAGATTCAACCGCTCTATCATGGCCTCTCTTTCGGACTAAATTTGATCTCTACTGGCTCGAGGATTTGGCAGGTATCTCTCTACAACTGTGCTGTCGTCTGCGTACCCATGGATACCGGGTGTAAGCAGGTCGTTGATATGAAGCAGGAACAAGGTTGCAGAGAGAACAGACCCCTGAGGAACCCCTGAGTTGGTATTTAAGGGTTGTGATGAACAACCCTCAACCCTCAGGAAATCTTTAATCCAGTTGATCAGGCCAGGAGATATACCATAGGCTGAAAGCTTGCTTACGAGGCTAGCGTGCCAGACCCTGTCAAAGGCCTTTGAGACGTCGAGGGAGACCTCCCCGTTTCGCTCAAGAGCCTCGCCACAGGTGTGATTGGCATACACTAGAAGGTCCCCAGTCGACCGATTCCGGCGAATTCCATATTGTCAATCATTGAGGAGATCATTCTGTTCAAGCTATGCCATTAGTCGATTGTTCAATACACGCTCCATTATCTTGCAGTGTATGGAGGTGATTGAGATCGAACGATAATTGGCAGGGTCAGCACGGCTACCTTTCTTGGGCACTGGTTGCACGTTGGCAAGCTTCCAGGATTTAGGTACTATTCCAGTCCTAAGAGAAAGGCGGTACAGACGTGCCAGTATCGGAGACAACTCGGGAGCACATGTTTTAAGCACTATCGCTGGTATACCATCAGGACCACTTGCTTTATTCACATATAGACGACACAAAACTCTCCTCTTTTTTTCAGGCATTGAGATCCCGCAGTGAGGTAGATGTGGAAGAATAGCATTACCAGAGTCTAGACATGAATTTTGGGCAAAAAGGGAGGCAAGTAAAGACGCCTTCTCTTTTGTTGTATGAGCCAGGGATCCGTCAGATTTTACCAGCGGTGGCAGTGAGGACCGACAGAAGTTCGTCTCGACCGCTTTGGCAAGCGACCGAAAAGCTCTGCTGCCAGATGGTTGGGCAGAGAGCTTTGTGCCAAAATGTGTAATTCGGTCAAGACGAGCCTTCTTTAATGTCTTTTTGTAGGACTTGGCGGCTAAGTTAAAGGCTCTCTTCTTGGATCTTACATCCGGAGTTTTGCGGTCTCGAGCATCAACCCAGGCAAGGTAGGCCGAATGCTTACTCTTTTCAGCAAAGGTGTATTCAGCATTAAACCATGGGCGAGCTTTGCCACCGACGGGTACATCAGAGAACTCAGAGACTCATCAGAGAATAAAATATTCCATTGCTTGATGCATCATATCAGTTATAGCATCCGCACAACTCGACGGATCGGAAGAAGAGAAGCAGACCTGCCGCCAAGTGAAGGATGCAAAAAAGTGTCGCATCTCATCCCATTCTGCTGACTTGTATTGCCATACGGGCTGTCTACCAAGAATAAAACCAGCGGTGAAGGAGGAAGGACTTCTGCATTGTATGGAGTGTATGTGTAGTACTACATCCGCCGGCGAGTCATCGACGACGGCACCCGACCACGAGCGGTAGCAGCCGACCGTTCACGATCGTACCCGAACACATTAGTTTTAAACCATGCCCCTTTTATTAGATTGTTAACAGTTAAACTACTGAGTGTAGTTAGAAATAGGCCACACCTATTTTATTTACGGTGTTTGTTTGTAATGACTTGTCAACACCTAAGCGTGTGTGAGTCATATAGCACTCCTTTAGAGTCCCCCTAAGCCGTCTCCATACCATTCGATAGTTTCGTAAGCCGTGGTCCGAACCTCGCAGGAGGTGCCATTACGAAACTACACCACTTGAACTTCATAGTCCATTTCTAGCCTGTGCGCCTCCACACCCGGTAACGTAGTTAAGGCCAATAGGGCTAACCGCACTCTACATTCAGGAAAAATATGTACGGCATGCATTCACTCCGGACAGCAACATCGAGCTGAGCAGACGTACTACAGAGCGTAGCAGTGGAAAGACAGTATAAGTGAAGTGAGTCTAGCGTTGCCAGAGAAGTGTTAGTGTACATTGTAATGAACTAAGAGCTTGTAGAGCTCTCAAAGAAATCTAAAGACAAACACGGACCATCTGTGCCACAACCCGCGTCTATGAAGCATACTCTGCCTTTCGCAACCCACGTGTATTCTGTAAACCCGCTGCCAACAGCGTCCTCTGCTCCTTCAGAGTGTCAGTGCCTTCACCACATCCTGCGCCTACAGCGCAATATTTGTTACCACTAAGCCGCTAAAAGAGCAGCACTAGAAACATTGACATCGATTTAGACATGACAAGGCGTGGAGCAACCTCACAGCAGCCGTGTTTCCTGCGAACTATAATTAAGCGTACTGTCAAGGCTTGTACACGGGAAGTCTGTGGTTCAGCTGTTCGCGCGGGGCGCTAAACGCACTGCGCGTCCAATATAGTAATCTTTTCAGGATGATGTTGAAACTCCCTCGTTTCTGTAGTGCCTCTGGAATGTTTACCCAATCGCTTACAGATGGTTTCCATGCTATCATCAGGAAAAAGGTAGCTTCGCATGTGATAAGGATTCGGGGGAGCATAAATAGCATCCTGAAAATCGTGGCTGAGGACACGAGAGCTCCTGTGCTGAGGCATCTCAGGCAGAACCATTGTCAATCACTTTTGTTATGTTTTGTTTGTATTTGTTACTAACCGTAGTGTATAAGTTGTATTATCTAAGGTGTATACTAACAAAAAATGGTTCCTATATTGTTCCGAATAAAAACAATTACTATTATTTTAATTTGAGTACCTTCAAGACAAGAGTGAATAGGTACCTTCTAGGCAAGCGCACTCCTATTAGGACGGATTCACGCTACAATATCGGCAACAAAGTCAAACTCAAATAAACTTGGAATCGAGCGAGACAACAAACGATGGCAGTTATATTGCCATTAGGTCAGAAACTGTTTTGCCCGCCCCCGTTGTGTAAAGTGTCTAGGGGACCACGGGACTTCGGACTGCCCGCGTAGGGAACCCGTACCAGACGCCTCTTTGAGCAGTTCTTTGCGGAGAGCGCTCAAAGCTCCTGCGCACCACAAGGGCAGGACTCTGGTACGCGCCCTACACAAAGGCCAATGCCAAATGTATACACCGGTACCAATGCTGACAACTAACGTATGAGCGAACCGCATGGCTACCCAAAGCTGGGGTCTACCCAAGAGGCCTTCATTGCAGACAGATATCACAGTGCCTTCAGGGCAGACACGAGTCACGACACTCACGTTGGATGAAATAGTCTCATCATTTAAGGCGTTATATTCTATGAGAAAATAGGAGCCATTTCTGCTACATTCACCTCACTAACAAACCAACAAATGGCTTGTTTAGGTAGAATTAAACCCAATTGGTGTCTACAACACCAACTCACACCAACCTCAGTAGAGGAGGTTAAACAATAATCAAGACACTTCAGACTAGAAAGACGCCTAAGATAGAATCCCTAATAAAATTATTAAACGAATGGAAAGAACCTATAGTTATAGGTATTCACAAACCAGGGAAGGCTCGCAACCTCCTTTTTAGCTACATACCGATTTCACTACTAAACCGCATAAGTAAAATCAACGAAAGAATAATATAAGCCAAACAAAGGGCCATAGCATAGGCCAAAACTCTCATATTTCCTGAACAATTCGGAATGCACCGCTTAACGCAGCACATACATAGACATTTTAACATTTTTAATTGATCAGTAGGCACAGGTGTGCTCTTTTCTATATTAAAGGCGTTTGACAAAATCTGGCACAACGGTTTATTATATAAGCTTTACCGAATGGGCGTACCAAATGGTCTCGTTCACATCAAACGAGAATATTTGTCAAATCGTTTCTTCCGTTGCAAAGTAGATGGTACATTTCCAACACCACACCCCATAAGGGCAGTAGTACCTCAGGGCTCAAAGCTAAGACACGAGAGATACTTTATACACTCTACACGATCGACATTCCGAGTCATGAGACTACGACCATCGCCCTCAATGCGGATGACACAGCCATTTATGCCCCAGCAATATGCACAAATAGAATAGTTTCAAGACTTCAAAAGGCAGTCATAATCATGGGGCATTGGTTCCGAAAATGGAGAAAAGATTGGCTGCGTACTTTTAACGAAAACCGCATTTATACGCATAGCCACAGGCAGCCTGGTGCACAGTAGACCTACACAAAGACTTACAGCTAGAGATCATTAGGGACTACATAAAAACAACTTTCATTACCTAGGTACTTTACAATAATATCAATGCACACTGACGAGTTATTAGTAAACGCCGCTAATTACGAACCCGTAGATGACATTACAGATAGGCACAGACGACCAAAAGACGTAATTTAGCCTTTATCTTAGGAACACACACCGACACCGTACACACAATCACCGTTCTCGCCGACGCGAAAGAGGTCCCAAATCGTATACGACTCCTTCAGAGTCCCACTAAGCCCCCCGAATTTCATGCTCCATTTTTAGGCAGGACGTTCTGTCCGCCTCACCACGCTGTAAAGGCCAGTAGAGCCAACAGCACTCTACATTCATCGTCAGACAGCCATCGAAGAGGCGAGAACAAGAAGAATAAACGAACAAGCAAGAAAAGAATTTGAACCTCTTATACAGTCCACGACAATCAGTTAATAATTTTTGTAACTTTAAAATACATTATTTTATTTAATGTAAATAATTCATTACAATAATGTAAATAATATTTATTAAACCAAACAATTGTTTCTATACTACGCTTTATGACATCAGTTTTGTTACGAAGATTCTCAGTATCGTTACCTATCAGTTTAGTTACAAATGTCAAATGTACACTTTTTCTGAGTATGACCAATATATGTACATAGAAAAAATAGCTTTTTGACAGGTTTCATAAAAATAATGATCATGGTCGAATGACTACAACTAGACGAACATTTACTCCATTAAATAATATTCATTTCAAAATAGATTCAATATTACTCACTATTCATTTCCGAACTAAAATAACTTAAATTTCTTTTTATTATTATATAAAAAAATTAATCTTACAAAAATCTTCTGGCATTAATTAAGCACAGTAGTACTTATTCACTATAAACCAATTTGCACCTGTCAATACGTCGATGCCACCAAGTAGTCTTAGAATAGTACAAGGAACTGTTCCCATTCACCTATCACTCAGTAGTGTGAGGCCATTAGAGAACTTCGCAAGTACATTAAGTTAATTAAAAGTTACACGGCAACTTAGAAAGTTTTCGCAATATATTAATGCTATTTTTTTCGTGGCTCTGCTCACTTAGTTTTTTTGTAAATAAGGACCTACTAACGACTTAAAACAAATTATCATCAGCACATTTTTTATAATACAACATATATATCTATCTATACGGCAAATTTCATCCAGATTCGTTCAGCCGAACATCCGTACATACAAACTTTCGTATTTATAATGTTATGTAAATATGAATTACTTATGTACGTAAATTGAATTTAAAAATGAGTTAATAAAATAATATAATTGACCATAATTTTATTTTTAGGGTAAATCTCTAAATATCTTATACTAGATCTGCATTAAAATACCTTATAAAAGTCTATATACGCTCTCTAAACAGATAAGCAGAATAAAACTTTTATTTAGAATTTTAAAATACAAAAATGTCACAAATTTAAACTTTCTCAAGAATCTAAAAAAATCAAGCTTAAAATGTGTCGTTTAGAAAAATTCCAAAATCGAATGCTTCCTTGGTTGGATATTAAATTCCTCGCTGAAGCGTCATATCTGTGCAATGTCGCGGCTCTCGTAGATTTTATATTGCTCACCGGTGATACAAAATTCTAAACGAATGCATTTTGAAGGACTATTTTTAAAATTTTGCTGGCTATTTTTAACCAACTGTTACGAAGTCTAAAAGAGGATTACAAATCTCAACTTTATGTGTTTATCCTTGTCTCTAACTTTCTTCATAACTAGTAAATGGATAGAGCAACTGTGTTTTAATACGAATAAAAATATACTAGTATGCTTCAGTATAGAGATTTTAAAGTATATTTCTTAATCAAGTGTTTGATAAAACTAAGAAAGTAACTTAATTACGTTTTTAGGGTTCCGTAGCCCAGTGTCTAATAATCTCATGCAATTACGCCATGCCCGTCTGTATATAACAGTTATTTTATATTAGCGTTACATTATTGAAATAACTGAACTTTACAAGTAATTTATGGGTTTTGAAGTATTTTTAAATATATGTTTAGTTTTCAGACCATTACTTTTGGATCACACAGTAGTCGAAGTCGAAGAAGTAAAGTATGAGTCAAACGTTAAAAAGGGCATACCTCAGATAGATATAGAAATAAAATCTATCGAAGCAAACAATTTGTATTAAATACTAGCTACTGTTAATTAAATATTTATTATTATAATATAATGTATAATTTATAAGTTAACAATGAATTCAAAGCAAAATAAACGGTTTATTTGCACATGGAACAGTTATTATTTACTCTACAAAATTCAATGATTTTATATGGAATGATTTTCAAAGCAAAATTTAATGTTCATCTATTTATTATTTTTAACTTATATAATTTTTATTTAGTAGGTAGGTTATTATTAATTTTTTTACCCATGACGGAACTGAGACAGTATATGCGTTTGGGTGAGAGGATCAAGGACGTTTGTGGAAACCTATGTTGCCATTTTTCTCCAAAACTAGTCCGATTTTGATGCAATATTCAGTAATGGGTTCGGGTTTGATTGGTGCATGTGCTTTGATAGGTTTTACGGTGACAACTTACCAGAGGGGTTTTGGTTTAAATGCAGTTTTTGGTTGATTATTGAGGGTTCTTAAGTAGTTTAGTAAATACTTCTGTAGAAAATAGTGATGTAGAAACTAAAAATTCTTTAAAAAAATAATAATACATATATTCTACACGATTTAAGCGCAAAAATGTGTGTGGAGCAAAATAATATTATGTTTTAATGTCAATACTTTTTAATATTGTACAAAACACTTTTCATTTTGTAGTGAATTTACTGTTAAAGCTTAGTTTCGTAAATACTAAACTCTTATAATCTGCCACTTTACTAGACGTTTAATATTTAGATGTATCATAAGTTGGAGAAAATAAATTCAATTACGGGAATTGTTATAGAGTCAGCCGAAGAGACATAAAGTTAAGGTGCCTTTGGGATCGTGAAAATGGGCAGTACATAACTGTCTAACTCACGTGTGAAAGAACATGCCCTTTCTACAAAGAGGCTTTATTGTATTTTCTCGAGCTAAATTTTTCAAAGAAAGAAAGAAAATTTTCTAAAGAAATATAATTACACATGTATGATACGAAAATCAGATCGCAAACTTTACAAAGTATCAATCTATCGATATTTAGTTAATACGTAATATACTCCCCATTAAGGCAGGGGTAGTCCAGTGGTAACACGCTTCCTTGGTTAAGTCGGTGAAAATCCCGGGTCTTGCACCTCTATTGCTTAATTTTCTTACTTCTTCTTGATTACGACTTAACTTACAGTGAAGAAAAACATAGTGAGGAAACCTGTTTATAGTGAGAACTTAGCTAATTTCCTACAGCTATGAAGTCCACCAGCCCGTACTTAGCTAGCTGGGCGGACTATAGCTATAGTATTGAAGGAAGGCCCATGCTCAGTAGTAGTAGCTTAAATAGGGCTGAGTACATAGTACACCCTGTATGGAAATAAATCAAATAAGTGAAGACAATACAAAAACACGAGAAAGTGGGTCGTCGAATCCTACATTAGTCACCGAAATCGTTAACAACAGATGTATATCACAAACTTTTTCACAATTCCTGCCTTTTTTTCATTCCCCTTTTGAGTACCGTGACAGCCTGCTAATGGAACTCGCTGAAGTGATTCGCTTTCTTCACGATGTAGGAGAAATGAAATAGCGTTGAATGGCGCTGTGTTGTTCTTTTGTTATATGTACTTACGGTTGCTACAATCCTCAAAGCTTAATCGAGAGAGACTTGAAATTGACCATTGGATTTCGGATCTTGTTGCGTTAGCGTAAAGTTTAAATTTAAACGATTTTTGTTAGTTACGATAAGTCAGTGTGCCATTAAACTATAAAATGTTAGTTTTAGTTATTGTTGTCAAAATGTAGATCGCTTAAAGGATGTAGGGGAATACAAGGATTGTTATCTTTTGATTGTATATGACGATACAAATAGATGCAATTTATAATAAATTTATGCAAAATATGAAAGCTTTAACATAGTGAAAAAGCTCATTTTAGTATTTTTTATATGTAGATTTAATATATTTAAAATTAGTTTAGGTAAACTATAAGCAAAAGCAGTGGTAGCCCAATGGCGTAGTGTCTTGGAAAACTATGTGAAGGAAGCTTAAGCCCTGGCTTGGCACCTCTGATATTAAAATATGTGAGTTATTTCAATAGAATTACAAGTCTGCTTATACCTGAATGTCTAAGCTATGTTATAATAACATATTAGTTCACTGTACGATAATCCAAACGTATGAGTGCAAAAATGCAATTTTTAGTTTTTATTCCAGTAACATAAACCCTTTTTGTAAAGCAATAAACTTGTTAATAAATGTATTCATGATAGAAATAATGCATTTCATAAGTTTAAATAAGGTATAACACGCTTACTTTCTTTATTAAAACAAATTGTAAAAACCATTTAAAAAATAGGTCAGTTATATAAGTCCGAGAATAGCATTAAGAGCAATAAAAAGCTGTTTGCGAAGCTCCGAGCTTTGTGACTACAAAGTTGGTAACACCACAACTTTCATAACTCTTTATCCCTAATTCAAACGTACAGTTTACGATACTTTTAATGTACGGGGAAAGTAATTGTTCTTACCGTTTTCATTTTATACATATAAATATCTTATTTTTATTGATTTTAACTACAGCTTTGCTTGTAGAGCTTTTATTATTCTATATTAATATGTGTGTGGGTTTGTCTGTAGAAATTTTCTTAGAACATAATCTTCGACTATTTAAACGTTCATAATTAATATTTGATAAACAAAATATCCCGGAAGAACATAAACCATGACCAATTATTAAAATATAAGAACCTAAATATCCTTATTGATAGTATATTAGCAGCCGAATGGGCCGGCACGCCCCGTATAGTACCGCTCTCTCACAGAAGACCGGCGTGAAGTGGCAGCTATGCTGTCGCGTTTCGTCTGGTGAGTGAGAGTCCGGGAGGCCCACTCTCCTTTCCCCCTCCCTCTTCCCTTCATCCTCCGCCTTCGTTCCCCACTCCCTCCCACTCCCCTCCCTCCTCCCTCTCTCCCTCCTCCATCCCTCCCTTTCCTGAAAGGCCGGCAACGCATCGACATCTGCAAGCCAGCTGCAAGCCTGGCTTGCAGATGTCCATGAAAGGAGGTGATCACTTCCCATCAGGTGAGCCTCCTGCCCGTTCGCCCCCTTTTTACCATAAAAAAAATGTAACATTTTTTTAGAATAGATTATTTTAATAAGTTAGAAGTCATAGATTTAGACAGTAGAGGAATTTTTGTATTTATAAAATGAATATATTAGTAATATGTACATTGTACGTATGTAGGTATTAGTAATATGTATGTATTATCAACTATCTGGTGTCCGTAATACAAGCCTCTTAGATTTTGATGGAACTAGATGGTACTGTGTGTTGAACCTAGACTAAAATACCTACTTATATTTACTTAGTGATTTATTCGATTGAGTCAAAGGTAAGCCGTTAGTCTACACTAATATTAGAAAGAGTATTTTATGTCTGTAAAAAGATTTTAGGCTCTGAAACTTTAGATCTGCTTCTGAAAATTCTTTCACCAACTCAAAACTATGTTACCGCCGACTTCTAATGTTTTGTCTATTACATGATTTCATGTTAAAAAATATTATTGCATTTTTTTGACTTAATTCTATCCTCTCGTAAATAGTTTAAAAGCGTGCAGTGGCAGTAGAGCACAAATTAAAATGGATGAAAAGTGACAGTAGAGCTGCTTTAATGGTGATCGCTATCTAAATAGAAAAATAAAAAGTGATAAAAATGGCAAGAATAACTCTAGGGATGATCCCGAGCGAAGCTAGGATACGTCATTTCAAAATAAACGAATAACAAGGAGTATTGTCCCAAATATATCATAACGTATAAACTACCTGACACCTCACAATGGTTTATTAAGCAACCCTTATCAAGATCATGATAAGCTTTAATAAACATAATGTTTTCATAGTTAGCGTTTTTTTATATGCTCGCTGAATAGAGTTTCATTTGAGGATGACTAGCCATTTCTTACGCCTTTGATCACTCCGTCACCTGTCATAACGCCGGATTACTTACTACATGCTTTTATTATTTACTATAAGCGAATGCACTCGGGTTTGTCTGTATTTTTTTGCTTATTTACACTTAAAATTAAAGAACCTAATATAGTAATTGATTTGATAGTAATTTAAGTATATTAAAGTGTGCGGAAACTTACTAAAGGATATAATTGAGCAAGAAAGATGTTTTACCCAATGGCAGCGAAGACTAAAGGAGGGTTCTGTGTTTAACCTAATGTATGTGTAACCTTATCCTAAGATGGGAGGTACTTAAAATCACTGAATATCGTCTCTTTTATAAAGAAAAATTACGTTTAAGTTGCGTTTCCCAAAAGTTACAATAAAAGTAAAGTACAACGTATCTTAATGTTATAAAAAAACGTACATGTGGACTTATTTCTATTCACTTTCATAAAGATGACGATGGAAAAGAATAACCGTAATTAACTATTGAATACCTCGTCGGAACCCTTTGAGGTGACACGTTTCGGTTAAACCTTAACTCTTGTTATTAAAATGTGTATTTGATCGATCTTATTGATCTTCAAATTTTATTTGTTATAATTTTTGTAATTATATTACGATTTATAGATTTATTAAATGAATGTACATTTTTAAAATACATATAACGGATATATGTATTTAAATTTATATGCGTATCTGGGGGCACGGTAGTGCCCCCGCCAAGACGAGCCAAGCGAAGCGCACGGGCACTACCTACCTTTTCTCGAAGCGCTTCGTCGTTTTTTTGAACCCTCATAACTTGGGTTTGGATTATGCTAGATCAACAAAATTTTCGGGATATATTGTCAATAGCGGACTTATTGAACATATTAAGTTTTAATTACATTAGCTTTTATACTTCAGATTTTATTTATATCTAAAAAACGCTGATTTCGTCACTGACTCACTGATGATCATCAAAATTCTTAAGGTATTTCCTAATGTCCTAGAAAGCTGAAATTTTGTATGTATGCTAGTATTAGCACACAAACAACAAAAAAATTATAAAACTTGTAACTTTCATCCCCCAACCCCTTAAACTAGGGGATGGGAGTTTGTATGAGACCTGTAATTTTAAATTAAATTTTGATGACGCTAGAGGTCTAATCTATAATCTAAAACTTGGTGCCCCCAGATATATATATGTATAGGTACTCCTTGTTAAAAAAAAAAGAAGAAAAAAATAAAAAAAAAATTTTGTTACAAACAACACAAAAAGAAATGAAATCCCACCAAAAACATTTTCATGTAAAATGTTGCCAAGACGAGCCCATATGACTCGCACTGTCAAAAAGTTATCAGATCTCATGTAGAGCCAAGCTTCTAACACTACACGCCCTAACTCTACAAGGCCTAACTTCACAAACTCTACACCTTAGTCAAAATATGTCGCTTGGCCGTTCGTTACTACAAGAACTATTGTATAGCACAAAATTGTCGATACAAAAGCCGAAACTATAGCTTTTAGAATTTTTGTCTGTATGTCTTTATGTTTGTCTGACCGCATTACGAGAAAAAGACTGGAGAGATTTTGATAAAATTTGGTATTATAGCTCCATTAAGGTCAAATAGAAAACGAACCCGAGCGAAGTAAGGGTGAGTCACTAGTGCATTACTAATTAAAATACGATGTTATGTAATGTAATATTGAAAGTCATCATTCAAAGACAGAAAATACTTCCTCCAAATGCAATATAAAAATCGAAAATTCATCTTTTTCATTCTATCGTATGCAACCAATTCGTTTAGTCAATACATAGTGCTTGAATCAAAAAGTTCGGGATGTGGGCGACTGCAGGGTAGGTCATCACGAACTAGATGGGATTTTTTATATGAAGTATATTTACTAGTATAGAATAGTGGCTTACTGTTGACTTTTTTGCTGTATTCTTTCTAGACAGCAATCGCACAATTTATAAATTTTTCATATTCACAATATTTTGTCGTTTTTTCTGACTAACTGATCTGACTCAACCTCGCTTCGCTCGAGATCATCACTAGATTTAGCGCGGGCAATGCCGCAGGTTCCACTAGTAAATCTACAGAAAAACTTGACAAATTATATACCAAAACCATCCTCGAGAACCACTCTATCTATTGGTGAAAACAACATGAAAATCGGTGCAGTAGTTTTTAAGTTTATCACGAACAGACAGACAGACGCGGCGGAGGACTTTGATTAATAATACGAGTATATAGTGATAAGCCTTACCTGTGATAACTCACAGATTTTTTTAATCAGTGTTCTTAGAACAACAGAAAAGCCGCAGCCAAAACTCGTAACTATTATACCTATTATTATGTAAAGCTACTTAATATATGTACGTCGTATATCATCTTTAAGTTCCTCAGCTTCTAATTATATTAGATTTCGTTGCCTTAGTCCATATTTATTCAAGTGACTAATTAATATATCGAATAAATATTGTAAAGCAAAGCGAAGATTTCTAGAAAATTCCTTAATATTATAAAGAAAAATTATATTATTATGTATCATATATGAATAACTTTGCGGGTCTGAAAAGTGCCATTTGTAAAATTTAAACAATCTCCTTACATTTCGCTGATAATAATCAATTTTGTCATAAAATATAATAAAGCATTAAAAGGCCTATTTTCGCTACTACGAAGTAAGCTTCCTTCAACTCGCATAAGGTTGTTTGAACCACTCTACTTCCACTAAAGCTTATTTAAAAAAGCGAAATCACGAATGCAATTTAAAAGTGCTGCAGAATAATACCAATTAAAGTTTCCTATATTTCATAAAGCAACAGTGCCGAGTTAGGGACGAGTTCATCCGAGAAATGAATAGCGGTGTGGAAAGTGAATCTCAAGAGATCAATCATTGGCGTTGTGCCTGACGTGAAATTGGGTTACTGAGCCAGCTCTACAAGTGATGATTTGAGAACATTTCAATGACTCCTTCATAAAAAAATTTCATAAGCCTTTTATGGTCAAGTTAATCCCTTTGCTTTGTCCTTAGCAATAAACAAAAACAAATATATTCCATGGAAACTTGGAAACATGAAAATTTTTATGCCATTCCAGACTGTATGCCTCTGTGTTGAATTTCATTCAGATACGTTTAGCCATTCTGGAATAATTGAGTAAAAACATTCATGTAAACTTTCATCATCAGCCGTTTTTAACATCCCACTGCTGGGCACGGGCCTTCCTCAGTACGAGGGGAATCAGGGCATAGTCCACCGCGCTGGCCAATGCGTGTTGGCGGACTTCACAGGTCTTACGAAAACTTGCTAGGTTTTCTCAGACATGCAGGTTTCCTCACGATGTTTTCCTTCACCGTAAAACAAGTGGTAATCATGTTAGAAATGATTCGCATATGAAAATATCAGAGGTGCGAGACCCGGATTTGAACCCGCATCACTCGGTTATCCAAGCGAGCGCGTTACTTTCGCATTTATAATATTAAAAAATATATATAATTTCACTACTTATTGTATCAGAGGTCGTGAGTTCGATTTAAAAAACTCTTTCTGAGTATTACTAATGTACTTTTTACAATTAAGGATATAATTTCCATAAGCCTTATTATTTATGTTTACTTCTACACTATTGTGCATAGCGCTTTACTTTACTTCAAAACTCATCTTAACTCTTTGAAGTTATGCATTTTAAGCGTTCAAGTATCATGATTTATTATTTTAGCTCAAAATGGAGGATTGAGTGAGACATAAAAAACATAATAGATTGTTGTTATATTTTCCATAAGAAAAATATTCAGCTATTTCCAAAATAAATAATACAAGGCTTGCACCTCTGAAGCATTTTGAGTGCTTTTCATGTTAAGAGACTGCTGTGTAAATAAAAATTCGGCCAAGTGCGAGTCAGACTCGCGCACCGAGGGTTCCGTACAAACCTGTACGGAACGGTGTATGAGTAAAGGGGTAATAAGTTTAAAATTATTAAAAATATTTTTATTATATGATGTAACTAAAAATTTATGCTTTTCGCAATTTTTCCTTTATCTGTGTTATAAGACGTTGCTTCGTACCAAATTTCAAGATTCTGAGTTCACGGGAAGTACCCTGTAGGTTTTGATTCCCTTGCGAGTGTCGAAAATTTGCGGCATAAACGGGAGTATCTTTTGATCGCGTTGACTTAGAAGTTTGATTTTTTCACAGCTCCAAGAGACCATAGACTTGAGTATTTGATATGAATTTCAGCTTGATACCTCCACGCGTTCCTGAGAAAAAAGGTCTTGACAGACAGACAGACAGACAGACAGACGGACAACAAAGTGATCCTATAAGGGTTCCGTTTTTACCTTTTGAGGTACGGAACCCTAAAAAGAAAAATTATTTGTTTATATGGATAAGTTTTCAATATAACTTATTGTTGTTTAATAAAATCAAGAAGAAAATATTCGGTTTTTTTAATAGCACATGATTTGACTTTTTAGAGTATAAATATAAGAATCGATTTGTTCCAGATAACCTCCAAATGGACTGAACTATAATATTTTTTAAAGGACAATCACTAGTATGAAGCAAATATTAAGTACAAGGAGTAAATTATGTTTCTTTATTCGAGACAAAGAATTAAAATTCCACGCAAAAACAATAAAACCCATGAAATTATTAACAAAATCCGCATACCTGCGGACTAGGGTAAGCAAGTATAAACTATAGCTTACATACATAATGTCTGTAAACGGGATTCAAACTTGTTATACCGCTTTAATAATAAATTAAAATATGGAGTTTACAGGCTATTTAATGACGCCTGAGCAAGCTATTTTTGATAAAATAGTCGCTTCTGTTAGCTCAAACTTTAATTAATACCATAGATATTAAAACAAAAGGCAAGTCCCAGCTTGTACTAACAGAGACAGCGACTAAGTAAACTACTTCTTAAGATCCGAGAACTTATTTAGGTCGTTATATCAAAAATTATTTAAGTTTTCAGTTTTGTTCTGAAGAGTATATGAATTTTTATAAGACAATGCTAATGCAACTTTGTATTAAATGGGATAATAAGTTTGATTCCATGTTAGGCATTTTTTTCTTATTTTACCCTAGCGACTCACCTTTGATTTGCTCGTACGTTTTTTTTAGCAAAATCTGATTCTTTTCCTAAAATAAGAGTAGCTTAATTTGCTCCTTATAACATGAGCTATCTGCCAGTTATAGTCCATTCGAAATATGTCTAGCCGTTTCTGAGATTTGCGAGAACAAACAGACAGAAATACAAACCGTATTTAACTACATAAAGCTACAATCGTACATTTCAATTATATATCTGACTTTATGTATAGATTAAAACTCTAGCAGGTCTTAGGATTGTAGAGAAACTAACAAAGGTATGGAAATTTTATATAAAAATATCATTTTTAGCACATTAGCAAGAATCAAGACCGTAAATACATATAATTTTTTTAACGAGTTAGCAGATTTTAGGTCCTAGTGTATACTTGCATGAAAAATGCATTTCCAAAATCCGCATTGTCGTATACCAAACGGCATGGGAGTCGAATATTCCGTATAATTTCAAAAGTACCACATCAGATTTTATTTTATTGGCCATATTTGTAGGAAAAGCGATCGTACATTTCCGATTTGTATACAATTTTCCGCGAACAAAACTGACTTTACTCTTTATGTTATGTTGTTTGATGTTGCACGATTTGATATAAATTTATTCTAATATTTTATACTCGTATGTTGGATTTAAGTAGAATTTGATAAAGCTTTCATTTGTTTAAAATTACATTTGTTAGGTATATCTATAGTAATATTATAAAGCAGTTTGTTTGTTTGCTTAGTTGAACGCGCTAATTTAGGAACTACTGGTTCGATTTGAAAAATTATTTTTGTGTTGGATAGTCCGTTTATCGAGGAAGGCTATAGGCTATATTACATCACGCTACGACCAATACGAGCGGAGCATCAATGAAAAATGTTGCGAAAACGGGAAGGGGTGGGCGTTAGCTCTTACCGCGTGACTCAGAAAAATATTAGTTTAAGGTCTTTAGAACGCTTGCGAAGCCGAAGCGAAGCGGGAAATGCTAGTATTACTATAAAGTAGAAAAGTATAAAATATTAAATATAGCAACGGCTCAGTGGTTTGATAAATTAAGTGAAGCGAGTTCAAATAACATTAAGTAATCTACTTTCATATGAATCATTTTCAACATTATTGCTAGTTCCCTTACTCTAAAGGAAAACATGAGAAAAGCGAGACGAAAAATCATCAATCCGCACTTGGTCTGATCTGAAGTACGTACTTAGCAGTGTTATAGTACCAACAACAGGTAAACACTATTACGTACTATTGTAAGAATATTCTATTTTAAGCCCAACATTTGGCTCTTATTAGTCACCTGTAAATGCATCTCCAGACTGACATTTAATTATTATCTTGAAAGAGTAAAGAAAGAAATTAATACTAAAAATTACTACAAGTAGTAGTGCCATGCTTGTTACCTTCGGGTAGCAACCGAATGGGCCGGCACGCCCCGTATAATTCATTAGTACCACTCTCTCACAGAAGACCGGCGTGAAGTGGCAGCTATGCTGTCGCGTTTCGTCCGGTGAGTGAGAGTCCGGGAGGCCCACTCTCCTTCCCCCCTCCCTCTTCCCTTCATCCTCCGCCTTCGTTCCCCCCTCCCTCCCACTTCCCTCCCTCCTCTATCCCTCCCTTTCCTGAAAGGCCACCGACGCATCTGCAAGCCTGGCTTGCAGATGTCCATGGGCGGAGGTGATCACTTCCCATCAGGTGAGCCTCCTGCCCGTTTGCCCCCTTTTTACCATTAAAAAAAAAAAACTACTAATATCAAGTTATGCACGAACGTAGGCTGATCAAACATGAAAATTTAACAATTTTATAAGAGAATGCAATGTATTACAAGCGTTATTAAATCACTAATAATAATTTATTCTTGTGAACCACGTACACTAGTCAAAGCCAAGCTACTCGAGGCACAATAAAACGAGCTAAAGTAGGTAGTTCGAACACAAGGTGCGCGATAATTTATCACAGTGTATGGGTTTCGACGTACAGACAGTACTGGATGTTTTAAAATATATTATCTTGCATCGCGGATACAATTTTTAAAGTTAAAAATATTTTAACATACTAAAATTGCTTATATATTGCACTATATAAACTTAGTTCGACGACATGTTTGGCTCAGTTGGTAGTGACCCTACTTTCTGCGCCAGCGGTCGCGGGTTCGAGTCCCGCTGGAGGCATTCATTTGTTGAACACGAATGTTTGTACTTCAGTCATGGGTGTTTCTGTTCATAATATGTATGTAAAATCGTAATAAATAGTTTACACGATATAAGGTTACAAAACGTTCCCTCGGTGGTCAAAATTTACTTGAATGTATTTTTTTAATATAATATTGCGATTTTTCTTAACAATGCTACTAAAGCTACTAAACCAAAAAGAAATAAGAACATCGGTTGACAAACAAAACTACTGAACTCTTTTATTATTGCATATACTTTAGACTCGCTAAAACTAAAAACGGCTAGACCCATTTAAATAAAGTTTTTTTTGTATAGATAGTAGTGTGTTAGGAGTGTTAGGGGTGGTTTACGTATAATAGTTGTTTTATCCCATATAAACCATTAAACCGTACATAGCGAAGCGAGGTTCAGTCGCTAGTTTATATATAAACTAGCCTTTCCCGCGGCTCCGCTCACGTTGTAAAAGCTGAAAATCGAAAGGAATATTTTTCTCCCGTTTTTGCAACATTTTTCATTGATGCTTCGCTCCTATTGATTGTAGCGTTCTGTATTATAGCGTATAGCCTTCCTCGATAAACGGACTATCCAACACAAAAATAATTTTTCAATTCGAACCAGTAGTTCCTGAGATTAGCGCGTTCGACCAAACAAACAAATTCTTCAGCTTTATAATATTAGTACATACGAGTATATATGACATGAAATATAACATAAAACTTTTCTATTGTGTAAATAAGCTGCAAGTTAGACATTTTTTAATTTTTTTTAAATTCACGTCAACTAATGGCGAAAAATATCAGTGAAATGTCAAAATCACAATGAAAGTAAAAATACTAAGTCGAATAAAAGTCCTAAAAAATTTATAGTAGTATACAATACTAATGCTTTCTCGAATAGTGCCTTGAATTAGTGAGTTCGAACGCAAGCTGTGTGATGATTTATCGCGCACCCTGTATTGGACGCGACCCACTTACAGGAATTACTGTGTGTACATAGAAAATATAATATTTTATTTCTCGTCTAAATAAACTTTTGGGAACGGAAATAAGTTAAAAATTGTAAACTGTAACTACTACCACTAATAATACCTATTTATTTTATTAGTAATTGAAAGCAAATGTACAAGGGCTTAGATTTTTATTGCAAACACGCGATTAAGCCTCCCTCCAGGCGTAGATTATTTTTTTTTAACAGAACCCTAATAATTATAAATGAAACTATCATTTCGGATTTTGTTATGGATTTATTTAGATTTTTTGACTATCGACGTGTGGAATGCCTTACTGTAAGTAAAGCTGATCAAAAAATTTCATTTATAATGTCAAATATTCGCGTAAATTCAAGAAAGTTAATACTTTAACCCTAATTATTTATTAAAATAAAACTGGCTTAAGTTATGTATTCCTTATAACATCAGCTATCTTCCTTGAAAGTTCTGTCAAAATCTGTTCAGCTAACAGACAGCCAGAGCGACAAAATTGAGAGTACCTAATTGTGTTTTTTGTCAACATAATTACACATGCATTTATTAAAAACCTGTTATGTATATGCCAAAAACAAACACTTCAATTTTTTTTATAATAATAAATATGTTTGGTCATTATTACAACAGCACCATCTAGTTCCGTGGGAAGCTACGAGCCTTGTGTTACGGATATCAGAGAGTTGATATACTACACGTTATAAATAAACACCCATGACTGAAGTACAAACATTCGTGCTCAACAAACGAATGCCCTCAGCGGGACTCGAACCCGCGACCGCTGGCGCAGAAAGTAGGGTTTATCCATTGGGGGTAAATCAATTGTACTTATATGTATAGATATTTAATTAATTAGTCATACAACTTTATATACATCCGCGACGCATTTTCAAACCAATGACAGATTACTTTAAAACGACTCGTACAAAAACTCCAGCATTCAATTATTTTAGTCTCCGTGTTAACATGCAAATTGGTCCACTCAAAATTTGCCTCTGCCTTAATAGGAAATGGGCCTTTTCCGTTATTATTCCCCGTCCGGTCCCTTTGTTTTGACATTAGATTCGGATACTCGGACCCTTTTAATCGTCAACTTGCCGAGTGTTAAGTGGTGTGTGTTTGGTTACCGGAACGCAAACATAATGTTTAGACCGCTTTAATATTTGATCGAGATTGTGGATTGAGATGTACAAAATTTTGGTGAAATATGTTAATTTATTAACCGACTTTGAAGAAGTCAACCTTTGTACATTTTATATTAATTATTTATTCATTAAACTATAGTCGTAAAGCATCCATTACATCTATTACACTTTTCCTATATCCCATCTTCAAGGTCCCACTATACATCATTTATATTAGTTTGGAATTTAACAAAACTACGTCGAATCACTACCCTTTTCTTATCAGAAATACAATATTAGTCTAACATCGGAGCTACTAATAATTAATTCCTCTATACATACATTTTCCAATTAATTAAACAAAATCTCAATCAAATAACTACTTGTTTTTGTATCAAAGACGAGCGATACTATTTACACTTAAAATAAGAACTTGGCTATTCATTAATTCTATTCCATAAAAATTAGGTTAATTTTTGTTTAACATTTACAAAATATTTTTTAAAAAGAAGTGCTGTTTTTCACCGTTTGTATTTTAAGATATTTTGATTATTTGGACTATGGCATCATGTTGAAGGCCCGTGCCCAGCAGTGGGACGTTAAAAAGGGCTCATAAATACATATAATGTAAGGACCACCTTCCAGATGATTAAATGAAGAAAATCTTTATCTACACATATAATAAAATTTAAACTTAGTCGAATATGTATCCGAAATATTTACAGGAAAATTTGCTCATATAGTCATAATATCGATAAAAAGGGGCGAATCTTTAGCTTTTAGATTTCTCGTCTGTAACCACTTCACGAAAAAACCACTCGACAGATTTTGATACATAGAATTCTTTTTACTGCGGAGAAATATCTCATATCTGATATCTGAGAAATGTTTTCTAACTACATAGCTAGGAATCCGAGCGGAGTGGGAGTAAGTCACTAGTCATATACATAAAGACATAAGTATCTAAGTATTTAAAAGGAAAAATAATTTATTTAAATAATAATACGGCTAATTTTATAATTTAGTTAAAATGAGGATATCAGCTCGAATTTCAAAGGAGAAGGTAAAAATTTTATCATCATGATTAAAAGCTCGACCTCCCCATTTTATTATGAGTTTATTTATGCGGGCGGGACGAGTTAATGGAAACCCAAAAATCCAACGTTAATTTTTACATGAAAAACGGGTGAAACGTAAATTATCTAGCCTCGTGTTTCTGCGGTGAAAGTTCAGTTATTAAATACCTAAATATTAAGCTCGGTTTGAAGTAAAAAATTCTCATTTTTAGAAAAATATTTTCAGTACCGTATATAGCGAAGTAAATTATTCACTCATACTAAAGTATATCCAAACAATACATTAAAATTTGATTCCAAATTTACAAAAAAAATATCAATACTATTCTTTCGCTTTAAAGTAAATTTTATAGTGTATGTCTATTGTAACTTTGCTAAGCTTCAACTAAAAACAACAACAAATTCGAAACGAATTTCTCTTATAAAAACTTCTATTTTCGTAAATATGATAAGCTTTTCAAAACCGAAACGGACATTCCGAGAGAGAATAGAGTACTACTCGCCACTAAAGCTACATCGTACACTAACTGACACAAAACATTTTGAATATACTTAAGTCATAACAGTGTGACAAAGGAATACTTCTAGTATTACGAAACAATCACTATGCATGATACAGAAATCGAACCCACTAACGATCAATATTAACAAGAACTTTCGATTCGATAACATAAATGCTTAAATCGATATAGCAAGAATTATATTGCAGAAATCGAATGAAAATCATTTATTATTCTTTTTTTTAACTAATAAGGAGACAGCTACGAACAGCCAGATGGACAGCCAAACTCATTTTATTCTGCATATAGAAAGAAACAACCACCAAGTAGTAGATAACTAAATCTTATTAATCGGCGATTAAGGTGACACTTATTTTATTCATATTGTTAAGACTATGTTATAGTATTAAAAATTGTCAAGAGTGACTTAAAATTTTCTAATGATATTATAAATTTGTTTCACTATTTCTTACTTTTTTACTAAACTGTTAATAAAGTAAATTTGAATTCACATTGGTATTTAACAAAAAATCTAACGTCTAATAATATGAATAGAAACCTACCCCTCTTCTTAAAGTAGATTAAAAAAATCATAGGTACAAAAACGTCTCAACACGAGTTAAAAACACCAACATTAAAGAAAAACACGCTTATTCTTCCTGCAATTACATTCGCAGCTGAACTAATTAACCACTTTGTTAAAGCTAGTGTCGCGTACAGTAGAATAATTTTGCTTGAAAGTCCTGAAAATGAAATGTAAAAAGAAATATTGTAACAGATTGCATGTATTCGCCTTTTACCGAGCTTAATCAGAGATTGGTGTGGAAAATCATTTGATACGTTGTCTCACGACACGTTTGACTCAGTTGGTAGTGTACCAGTGGTCGCGGGTTCGAGTCCCGTTGAGAGCATTCATTTCATTTGAGCACGCATATTTGTACTCCTGTCATGGGTGTTTATATTTATAATATGTATGTATTTCAAATGTATACATGTGTAGTATATCAACTGTCTGGTATCCGTAACACAAGCCTCCTAGCTTACCACGGAACTGGATGGTGCTGTTTCAATAATGTCCCAACTGTGTCATTGATTTTTTTTTTCAATATATTCATTAAAAACATCTTTTTCTAAGGTTTTGTTAAGTATTCAATTTATTTTGAGATTTAAAAGCATGCTAGATGTTAGCACAGATTACCTCGCTAATGCCTAGTAGCTCTATAGTCTATACCCATAGCTGGGCACCGTTAAACAAATAATTAACTCGTTAATCGTTAATCCGTTACTTAAAAAAGTTAACTTCGTTAAACGTTAAAGCGTTACATTTCGAAAGATTTAACGCAAGTTAACGTTAATGGTTAATCCGTTAACACGTGATTAAAATTGTATTTTTATATCATTGCAACAATAATGATCTACTTATAAAATCTGTTGATTTGGGTTCTGGAACTTAAAAGCTTCTAAGCATTTAGAAGAGCCGGGACCGGGCTTTTCAGAGGCCTTCAATACCCAGCCGTTTGGGACTCTACAAGAGCCACTTCGCTATCATGAGGCACCTCTCTCTGGCCCTGGACGGAAGCTGGACGTTCCTTTTTCATTTCTCCCACTTCACCCCCATATTGATGGAAACCGTCTAGACTTTCGGCAGGCTTTTGCCGAATGTCCGGGGCATTGAATCTCTATGCCGGTTTTGAGATTATGAGATCCATGGCACTGTATGGTGCCCCCGTTTGGATAGACGCCCTCTCCGTCCCGAACGGGGTCCAATTATGCAGTACGCAGCAAGTCCTGGCGGTGAAGGCAATAAGGGGACGCACGGTGTCCTTCTGGCGGGCGACCCTGGGTACTACTGGGTACCAAGCGCAGGCAGAGGTACTCGCCGAAATGTACTAGTTTCGGGCGAGTGAGCGTGCGCGCGGGAAACTTCCAATGTGGAATCCCTACCGTCTAGCTGATGAGGCCATAATCCGGTGATGGAGGGAGCAACTGGGAAACCCAGAGGCTGGCCTGACCAAAGTGGATGCCGTTCGTCCTGTTTCACTGGGTCAGGAGGCCCACACGGTGTCATGACTTTCAGACTGACGCAGATGCTTACGTGAACACGCACCGACAACCTTACCTACTAAACTTTACTTAGGTACCTGGTTTCGTTTCACTCGACGCGACGCGGTGCTTGGTAAAGAGTAGGTACTGGATTAACGATTAACGGACTTAAGAAAATGTAACGGAAGTTAACGAGTCCGTTAAATTTTTTCTAGGTTAACTTAAAAGTTAATCGTTAATCGAAATGTTAACTTCGTTAATTAACGATTAACGGATTAACGAGTTAATGCCCAGCTATGTCTATACCTATGTTTTTATTTATTTATTTATTTATATAAGTACATAGAAAAGCTTGGTAACAATACACAGCACTTTAAAACTAACAAGTGTTTAGAATCAAGCTAACAATGTTTAAGTAACACTGCCCTCCGTACTAGTTTAACTGTTTGACGGTAGGACGGTATTTCTCGCACGAATGTTCACTCGCTTATTACAGTATAGGTAAATTTTTAGATTAAACTTATAATTTAACAACACACAAATATTAATATTTCTTTATTTTGTGTATGTGTACTGGGTATGCATGTATGTATGTATGTGTGTATGTATGTATGTATGTATGTATGTATGTATGTATGTATGTATGTATGTATGTATGTATGTATGTATGTTTGTATGTATGTATGTATGTATGTATGTATGTATGTATGTATGTATGTAAGTGTGTGTGTGTGTATGTATACTATAATGAATATATATATAATAACAGTAACCATAACAATTTAGTATTAATAATGTGGAGCTTTATTAATATTTGATATCTAATTTTGAAGGCTTAAATATATTAAATTCTTAGTTAAAATAGTAACTTCCTTTTTAAGATACGTTTCATTTTAGACTGGTTTAATCAATTTTTCTGTTTCGTTATATGTTAGACTTTTAAGATATTTATAAACCGTTTTTTTAAATTTATATCTATTCAGTGATTTTAAAGAGACTGATTTAGATATTTTGTTATATATAAAGGGGGCCAAAAATGGATAAAAATAATGAGCAAAAGCTGTTTTTGTGGAGGGTAAGTCATATACTATATCTTGCCTTCGTTTTTTAATATTTTTATCACAGGGTTGTAGATGTTGATCTTTTAATATTTCCAATATGTATGTTTGTCTGACATTAAGTACTGGTAATTCAGTGTATAGTAAGTCTGTTGGATATTTAAAATCTTTAGAATGTATTACTTTTAATATCGCACGCTGTGTTCTTTCTACTCTTAGCAAAGACGTCTTATTCACTCCACCCCAGACGGTGATACCGTATGACAGTATAGAGTGACATAGGGCGAAATAGATGGAATTCAATAGTTTAGGATCACATATAAATTTTAGAGTTTTAAATACAAAAATTAGTCTCCTGAGGCGGCCAATTAATACTTCTATATGACTCTTCCATGAAAGATGTTGATCAACAATGACACCTAAGTACCTAATATTGTTAGTTTGAGATAATTTTTGGCAGTTGCATGTTGGAGTAATATTAGGTTCACAATAATGCGTCTTTAGTTCAAGTGTCTTGAGATTGAGATATTTATTCGAACGAATGCTGAAATTTAGATATTTTGTTTTATTTAGGTTCAATGATAATAAGTTTTGGTCTAGCCATGTCGCAACTCTCCTAAAATCATCATTGGCATTTTTATATACTTCTTCATTAGACTTTCCATGAGAAATTAAAACTGTATCATCTGCAAATGTTATGATTTTGCTGTTGTTAAGTGTAAGTAAACAAAGCTCATTTATGTACACCAAAAAGAGTGTAGGGCCCAAAGTACTTCCCTGGGGGACTCCATATTTAATATCAGTTTCTTCACTTACCAAATTGTCTACTTTTAGTATTTGTTTTCTGTCCGTCATATAGCTACTCAAAAGTTGATGTGGTAGTCCACGAACTCCCACATTTTCAAGTTTTTTTAACAACAGAGGAATAGACACTGTATCAAAAGCTTTTTTCAGGTCCAAAAACAATCCTAAACACTTAACGCGACTGTCTAAGTTATTAACAATAGCCGATATACATTTTTTTAGTGCATCAGATGTTGATTTATTATTCTGAAATCCGTATTGATTATTAGCTAAAATTTTATATTTCTTAAGATAGTTTTGTAGTCTAATGTTTATAATTTTTTCTATTATTTTAGATAGTATCGGCAACAAAGAAATAGGTCTATAATTATTAATATCCTCTTTAGCACCGGTTTTAAATATTGGTACAATAATTGTTTTTCTAAGCGCTTGAGGGAATATACCTTGTTCAAAACATATATTTGAAATCATAGCAATCGGACCAGATAAAACATTAACAGATAATTTAAGCAACTTAGAAGTAATACCATCCCATCCACATGAATTGGTGTTTTTAAGTGATTTTATAATTCTTGCCACCTCATATTCATCAGTTGGGGTCAAATAAAACGAACCCCTATTATTACTTCTGCTTGGTAACATGTGTAGAAGTTTGTCTTCCGTCGTTTGAGTTCTTTGCATTATATTTTTTGCTAGTTCTGCACCAATGCCAGCAAAATATTTATTTGCATAATCAAGAGATTCTTTATGACTAGATTTTAATGTAAGTATTTCCGTTGAAGTGTGTTTATCTTTATTTAAATAACATATTTCTCTAACACACTCCCATTGTACTTTGGGGTTAAAATTATTTTTTTTAAGCTTGTTCTTATAATATAACTGCTTAACATTATTTAGAATTTTCCTACATGTATTGCGATATCTAATGTAACTTATTTTTAGTATAACATTATTTGGATCTTTACGTAATTTACTATGGAGTCTATCCCTATGTTTTATGCACCTAATTAAACCAGGGGTGATCCATGGTTTAATATTATTTTTCCTACCCGACATCTTTATAAAAGTAGTATTAGAGTCTAGTGCATTCATAACTGTAGCAAGAAATGTGTTTGTAGCTTCGTTGGCATTTAAATCTTTAAGTAATATATTCCATTCGATCTCTTTTAATAGTTTAATGACTGTATGATAATCTATTTTTTTAATGTGTGTTATTGCTGTTTTTCTGATTATTTTATTTTGTGATAATGAGACTATTACGCATGCATGATCAGTTAATGCTGTTCGGCAGACTAAAGTCTTAATCGGTAATTTAGTTTTAACAAAACAGTGATCTAAGCAACTTTTGTCTGTGGTGAGGATGTTATGTGTAGGCGTTAGTCCATAGGGTAACTTAGCCGGTTTGCCGGCCACCTTTGGTTTTCGGCCAGGACGTAGTTATATGATGTTATTAAGAAATCTTTACTCTCCTCATTTAAAAATCAACGTCAAATATATTTTTTCAAATTAACCCTACGCCTTCTAAATTTTGTAGCATTATAATGATCCAACTGTCTCGTCAGTGGGCCTTCGAAAGTCGAGTAGTGCGCGTGTGTCCTAAAAATAACAAAAAAAATAGTGTGCGAGAAAATTTTGCAAGGTAAGTTACAAAATTGTTTAACGTTTGTTAAAGATAACTTTTATTATTCTGTATTGGGGATAATTTGAATTTGTGTTATTTTAATTAAAATGGATGAAAGATAAGGTTTTATATATTTAAATTTGATGGTCGGGTAACTAAATAAGGTTTTGGGGGGCTATCTGCTTTTCGCCCGGCATGCCGAGAACTAAAAGATAGCCTTGTAAATATAATAGATTGCATTATATAATATTTAAGGAATACTTTAAAAAAAATAAATGTAAATCAAAATATAACCTTCCCTCGTTTGTGTGGTCAGTTTTCGGCCGCATGTTATGAGATAATATTTAGTAAAAAACAATTTTTAATTATTTATTATTTGACAGCCGAAAATTAGAGATATAATAATTACTTTTCGGCCTAGATAAAATGGGTATGAACGAAAACTAATAATTTGCTTACCGATTCTCGGCCAGAAAAAAAAAGGTAGTAAATGACAACAAATTAAAAAAATGAATCAAAATCGTCAGTTAGACAAACAATACAGACATAAAATAACTTCCCCAAAACCTGTCTTATTGATCAGTCATAAAATTTTACAACTTAAACAACGGCCGATAACAAGTATATTAAAAGTGAGTTTACGGCCATTATCAATAAGACGGCCGAAAATTAATTATTGTTTTTTGGTTTTCGGCCACGTATAAAGAGGCGGCCGATAAATCGGTTTATACAAACTTAGTTTACGGCCAGTAATAAAGCAGGTGGCCGAAAATTAGTTAACATGCAGTTGGTTTTCAGACGTATTTAAAAGAACGGCCGAAAATCAATTGTTGTAAATCTAGTTTTCGGTCGTATTTAAAATGACGTCCGATTTTTTTTATGTAAATCTAGTTTTCATCTACTAATATTAAAAAAAATATAAGGTATGTTTGTATGTTTATATGACTATGTGTTTGGATGTTTGTAACACAATCACACTTTACTACTGGAATACTTTTTATCTTGAAACGTAATTGTGTAGAATAATTTTGGACACTTATGCAGACAAAGTCGGCGGGTAAACTATATTGTACTAATAATAATCCTACTTTCATTTTTAGATGCCTCCTAGGAGAAATAAACTTAAACATAATATTATTAAAAAAAAGAGGACCCATTTTCAATATAGTGAAGAAGCATTGGCACAAGCTGTCCAGGCCATAAGAACAGAAAATAAAAGCATCAGAGAGGCCTGCCGTCACTATGGTGTCCCTCGCTCAACAGTCTAAGATCGAATTTCGAATAGATCCAAAGAACAACCTCGAAAAGTAGGTCCAAAGCCTATACTAGGCATTGATGGTGAGCAAAAAATTGTAGACTGGATTACAGAATTAGCCAAATGTGGGATTCCTGTAGGCAAAGAGGTATTGCTGGAAAATGTAACAAAATTAATTAAAGGTATTGGAAGAGAAAATAAGTTTCGAGAAGGGCGACCGGGACAGACTTGGTACCAAAATTTTCTCAGAAGGCATCCGGAGATCAGTGTACGTGAACCTAAAAGTATTAATAAAGCCAGAGAGGCGGCCAGAGAGAGCATAATCAGAAAATGGTTTACAGATCTTGAATCTTTTTTGATTGAAAAAGGAGTTATAGATATCATAAATGAGTTTCACTCTGCCCAAAATCAGGTAAATTCTTGGCCCCGAAAGGCTACAAAAATGTTTATGTTGTTAAAAGAGGTAATGAAAAAGAAACAATTACGGTTTTAATAATGATAACTGCATCGGGTAAAGTATGCCCTCCACTTGTGGTATTTCGGTATATTAGACCACCAAAAGCAGTTATAGATTATATGCCGGAAGGATGGATAATCGGCAAAACTGAATCAGGTTGGATGCGCTCAAATGTTTTTTACGAATACATACCTAATGACTTTAATAACTGGTTAGTGGAGAACAATAATAAAAAACCAGTTATCCTTTTCGTAAGTGGACATAAATCACATATGTCAATGCCCTTAAGTCAATTTTGTAAAGAAAATGAGAGCATTTTATACGCTTTGCCTCCAAATACTACTCATATCATGCAACCAGCCGATGTTAGTATATTTAGACCTTTAAAACAAGAATGGAAAAAAAACTCTAAGGAATTGGCAGGCTAAGCCGGACAAACACTACAAAAACTGAAGCTGTAAACTCCTTTATACCTTCTGAACAAACTAATGTGCAAGATATGATAAGAAACGCAAATTTGGATAACATAGAAGGCGGTGGTTATATTGCAGGGTGTACTTTGATTCCTGATATCTCAATTCCCGATAGTAGAAACGCAAATGTTAATTCGGCAGGAATTGGCGGTGATAATGAAGGCGATACTTTGCTTGGTGATATTCCGATTCCTGATATCGGAAAAGCAAATGTCAAGGAAGTCACTGTAGGAGGTAATGAGAATGAAGAATATTCTTTGCTTACTAATAGCTCAATTCCTGATATCGGATCTTACGTATCATTAAGTGATATTTCTGTTTTTAAAATAACTGATATAGACATTA
Organism: Boloria selene; assembly: GCA_905231865.2. Classification (NCBI taxonomy): domain Eukaryota; kingdom Metazoa; phylum Arthropoda; class Insecta; order Lepidoptera; family Nymphalidae; genus Boloria; species Boloria selene. Next base: position 2,013,507 of record HG993134.1, read on the forward strand.
AAAACTTAAATACTGCACATATTATAGACGAAGTTTCTAAAGGAGATAAAGAGCATTATGAAGCACAGGCATCGATTCAAAATAATAATGTAGCATCTACGTCAACAGTTATCACAGAAGCTGAAGAGCACAATGACACATCATCTCCAAAAAATGTGATCCATCAAAAAATTAATGACGTGAATCGTGATATAGAAAATTTGGTTAGCACTTCGTGTACTTTCCAAAATAGTAGGCCAATAATTGATCCATTTAAAAATCATTTAAGGTTTCCCATTAGTCCATCTGAAAAAAAACTACTAAGAAAAACATTCATAAATAGCTGACAGAACGAAAAAAAAATAGAACCAAATCCGAAAAAACTTAAAATCATTAACAAAAATAATGCAATACCTAAAATCCCAAAGAGAAAACTAACAAAAGCTAGAGAAACTGATAATGATACTATAAATACCGATAAAGATATAGAAATCAATATTAATAATACTAAAGTAATTAAAAAGACTGATAAATATAATATTGTAAAGAATGATGATATTAAAGAAATAAATAAAATAAGTGAAAATATAATTGATAAAGAAATGTTTCATAAAAATGAAATAGCTACAGATGTAACTAAAAGGAATCTCGAAAAGGAAGGATCGTCAATACTTTTTTTTGATATTATTCTTGTTTTTATATAATTATAAGATCTACTGTTACAGTACAAAAATTTTCTTAAAATTATTGTTATAGTGTGAAAATTTAATTAAAATCGTTGATTCGTATGTATTATTTCGTTTTACTGTATTATAGAACTTACTTAAGAGCAAATAGAGATAATTATTCTAATTGTTGAATGGTGGCCGAGAACTAAACAAATTAATGGCCGGAAACCAGATTTAGTGGCCGAAAACAGACTAAATCGCAAATTTCAGAGATTTTATTTTTTAGTAATTTTAATATGAAATTGTCAAGTAAAGGGGCTACAAATATCAAAACTACATTACCTTTTGATTTCGAAAATATTTGAAAAACTTATCGGCGACTTTATTATCCTCGAAAAAAATAGTTTCGCAGTCATACGTTCGCTTAAATGGCCGAAAACAGGCGAAACCACCCTATATAGCTGTAAGTTCAAGATAACTATCGCATCTTGCTGCATTACATCCTTCTTTAATATCAATATTTAAATCTCCTATCAATATTAAATTGTTTTGGGTAAAATCCTTAAGGATAATTTCCAAAGAATGTGTAAAATTTTCTAAATTTGTGAATTCAGGAGGTCTATATATACCTATGATGTTAATGTCTTTAAGACAAGCTACCAGACACGTAAGGTCTTTCGTATTTTGTGGTTCTATCACCTTAACTTCAAGAGATTTCTTTATATACATAACAACACCATCGTTTTTATTTAGATTTCGCTTTGTATAAAATTGGTTATAATTCAATAATGTAGGTAGTAAATTTACTTTATTTAGCCAGCATTCTGTCAAAATTATTATATCTTGTTCAATTTGTAGTTGTTGGAGAAGAACCGTAAGCCCATCAAAATTCTTATTAATACTACGTATGTTTTGTGTTAAGATGTTTAAATTACTGTTAGAGTGTAATATCCCCTTGCACTTGTCAACATCATCAATTAAGACTGCTGTGCTGATATTGGTATTATTATCAATATCAGCTTGCAGTTTCTGAATGTTAACCATTTTTAAAAATGGATTTTATGCAATACTGATATTTTGATGATGTAGACAGATTAAGGGACATTAGCAGTAATATAATAAATATATATAATATTTGTATAAGAGTAATTGTGTGTATGTGTTGTGTGTGTATAATATAAATTTGAAATTTATGATAAAAAACTACTGTAACATTTTGTAACAAACAATGTAAGTAAGATTTAAAATATAAAAGGACAATAACGTAAGATATAAGAACAGAAACAAAAACTAGTATTAAATTAAAAGTATACCATATAAGTTGAAGTGCTAGTCATATAGTGGCTTCCCCTTTAAGAGATTCAATTTGCTCAATAGACTTGATAAGAATAGCCGCATCACCTTCATTTTTCCTTACAAAGATTCTTCCTCTTGATATCCAGATGTATTTAAATCCATATAATTTCTGCAGTTGGCGGGCATGGTAGTACAATTTTCTTGTATTAGGTGTGAGAAATACATTAATATAAATGCGTTCCTTACAGTTTTGCTCACCAAAGATGCTTGTATTTAATTTTTCATCATTTTTCTTATTGTACATCTTCGTTAATTTTAATACTTCATTTCTTATCTGACCATTATGATATTCTACTAATATAGGTTTTTTAACCCCTTGTTTCACTCTAGAACATTGTCTAATACTCTCCGTCGTAGGATTAAAACTAATAGTTTCATGAAATTTTGTAATCATTTGTAAAATATTTTCATTTTCAGTTACTGGTGTAGTTATTTCAATATAGGAGGAGCGCTGGTTTTTTTTTTTTTTTTTTTTTTTTTTTTTTTTTTTTTTTTTTTTTTTTTTTTTTTTTTTTTTTTTTTTTTTTTTTTTTTTTTTAATTGCTTTATTATGGTTTTAAAAACATCTACATCAACTCAGATAGCCAAGCAGCACTATTGGCTATAAATTCTCTTGAGACCACCTCCAAGTTGGTTAAGAGCTGCATAGACAACCTGAACGTCCTGGGTGCATCCAACAGAGTTATCCTCAGATGGGTCCCGGGTCACTCAGGTATAGATGGGAATGAAAAGGCAGATGTATTGGCAAAAATGGGCGCTGAAACCCCACAATGTGGCCCTGAGCCATTTTGTGGCATTGCCAAACAACATGCCTATTCAATTCTCAAACATGACTGCAATCTCAAAGCACTTAAAGAGTGGCAATCCGCCTCTGGACAAACTCACTCCAAAGCGCTAATTAAGGGATATCGCAAAACCTTTACAAAAGAGTTGCTCCAACTCAACAAGTATAAAACTAGTGCGGTAACCAGAATACTTACTGGCCACTGCAAACTCAATAAACATATGTTTACCCTCGGCCTCAGTCAGTCCGCAATGTGCAGACTATGCCATGAGTCAGAGGAAACTGCTATGCACATCCTCTGCTCGTGCGGACCACTCATGCACCGCAGAAGTATCTTTCTAGGGCAGCATATCATGCAACCGGAAGAGATACAGAAGCTCTCCGCTCAGAAAATCTGGAAGTTCCTGGAAGCAACAGGACTAAGCGGAGAACTCTAAACTCATTTTAAGGGAGCTACAATGGACCAACACTGGTCGACGTAGCAAGGGCCGACCCCGGCACCAATCCCAAAATATAAATAATAATAATAATTATGGTTTTAAAGATTTTATCAAATTTTTCTCCTTGTCCTGTATGTATAGTTCTTATCAAAATCTGTATTTCCTCTCGTAATTCCTCAAATTCACTCCGTTCTTTACGCTTCCGTACTGAAGCATAACTCAACGAAGATCCCGCGTCGGTTTTACTGGTGTTCGCCAAGTCGGGTTGTGATGAGTATTTACCATCTTTGTTTGATGGAGATCGTAGCATCTTACTATTTTGCCTATACTGTACACTAATGACGCGTAGACGCAATGAATAGCAAGCGTTCTTATCTTACATTAAACAAGTTACAATGTAAAATAGATTTTATGACAATACTTTAAAGTTTATATTTGCTTGTTGAACTTTTACGGAACACAAATAAGCAGGTAGTATTGAGTATACGTCTACACGGCAAGAAGCCGAGCGAGAAACTGAAACGTACCTACATATATGTATAATGTACCTACATAGTCCAAATTATTTTAAATTGAATTGGTTTTACACATTCAAGTTTTGTATATAAACGCATCTTCTTCCCATTTTGATACCAATTATCAACCAATTTTTGTGTTTCTCTTTTAAGGGGCTTATCTTATGTACATATACATATATGTCGTATGATCTTTGGATATAAATAGCTTATTCATTATAAACATATTTTATATAACATAAATATTAACAAGCAAAGCAATTACCAACAGCTAGTTAAAATTAAACCTAAAATGAAACCAAGACAAAACAACCAACAGTGCCATTGTTAACTTTTAACCTTATCTAGAGGTGCCTCATAAACCACCTTTATCCAGTAGAATATCCGAGAATTTAATGACTTCAATTATAATAACTTCACGAAATAAATTAGCAGAAATAAAAACGTCTGCTAAGCGAAATAGCGGCCATAAATTTTAACAAAACGCTTAATATCGCGCAAAAAATCCAATCTCCGCGCGCTTCATTTAATAGAATCTAAGATTTGGGGACAAATAATTAAGTGACGGCAAACTTAATTCGATATTGAAAGTTCGAATTTTATCACTTTTCTTTTTATTTTTATGCTGACTTTGAACTAATTTACTCAATTGAATTATAAAATAGCTTGAGAGGAATAGGTAATATTTATTGAATATCGATTCGTTAAAGCTTTTAAGGATTAAGCTTACATTAATAATTTGATTATTGATTATTATACAGGACAGGATATGTTTATTCATTTATTTTATTATTTTATTATACAGTAGCACTTTTTATTTATTTATTTATTTATTTATTTAGATAGGATTACCAACAGTGTTATAAAAGTAATAATGTTTAAAAATTAAATAGTAGTTAAAAAAATAAAGGGTCATCTTTTATACACCAATTAAAGGTAAACACAACATTTGTATGACATAAAATAAAACAAACAAAATATCCTAGTCAATAAAATAAATTAAATTAAATAACTACTTAAAACAAAAACAACAAATTGAAAATAGAAAAATGAAATGAAACTTAATTATGTTTTAAAGAAAAGTGAACTTTTAATTTTTTTTAAATTTAGATAGAGGATCGCCAAATATATCTATGTCTATAATTTTGCTTAACATATTATATAAATTACACATTCTTATTATGGGTGAATTGGCTCCAAGATTGGTGCGTACATGAGGATAATTTAAAATTCGATGTATTGGTTGCCTAGGGAATTTAATTGGTACAGAGATAGAAATTTGTGACAGTAGATGGTTGCAGTTTATGGTACCTTTAACAATTTTAAACAATATTGTCAAATCATGAGATATGCGTTCAGTTCGCAGATGATTCATGTTAAAATGTATCAAACGCTGGTCATACGGACACCTGTAGGATATGTCACGGGAATTAAAAGCTAAATAACGAGTAAATGTTCGTTGTATTCGCTCAATACGCTGAGAGTGATTGCTATATATCGGGCTCCAAACGGAAGAAGCATATTCAAGTTGACTACGTACTAACGCGTTGAACAATATAATTTTAGTATGTGTATTCTTAAATTTCTTTGTGTTTCGTTTCAAAAATCCTAACATCTGCATAGATTTAGTGACAATGTTGTCAATGTGGGAGACAAAGGAAAGTTTTTAATCAATTATCACTCCTAAGTCGCGAATTTCATTAACGCACTTTAGAGGACTACCATTTATATTATAAGATGTTATTATGGGATATTTTTTTCTCGTATAAGTAATATAGGAACATTTGTCTACATTTAGAAACATTAGATTGGAATTACACCAAGTAATTATATTGTCTATATCATTTTGTATGAGGGACATATCATGAATGGAATTGATAGTTCGATATATTTTTAAGTCGTCTGCAAATAGAGAAAACTTACAATTATGAATGACCTGAGAAATATCATTAATAAAGATTAAAAAGAGTATTGGACCTAAATGTGAGCCCTGAGGAACGCCAGACTCTGCATAATAGGATTGTGATTCATAACCATCGACAGCTACAATTTGAGATCTTTTATCAAGGTACGAAGTAAGCCATCGTAGCAAGGAGCCATGTATACCAATTGATTCAAGCTTCTGAATAAGAATTTCATGATTGACTTTATCAAAATCTGTATACACAGTGTCCACCTGTTTACCTTTATCAACATCATTAATAACATCTGACATAAAGGATAAAAGGTTAGTCTCAGTGGAGCGACCATGTCTGAAGCCATGTTGCTCATTTGAAAGATTAATTTCAGCATGTGATGATAATACAGGACTAACAAGAGACTCAAATAATTTGGAAAAGCAGGACAAAATCGATATAGGTCGATAGTTGGTGACATCACTTTTATCTCCTTTTTTAAAAACTGGTGTTATTCTAGCCTTCTTCCATTCATTTGGAAAATGACCAGTCTTTAATGATAAATTAATTATTAACATGAACGGTAAAGCCAGAACAGATGCACAGCGTTTTATGAAAAGAGGAGGTAAGCCATCAGGTCCTGCACTTTGAAAAACATTCAGAGATTTCATTTTAATTAAAATTTCAGTTTCAGTAAAACTAAGTTTAGATAGTATCCTAATAGAGTAACTAAACTGTAATATGTTATGTGGTAATGAATTACGAGAAAATACTGAAGAAAAATGATGAGCAAACATATTGACTATTTCCTCTCCAGTTCCGGCACTATAGTCACCAAGATGTACTGGAGATGGAATGGCAGAATGATTCTTTCTTTTATCTTTCATAAAATGCCAAAAGTGTTTTGTGTTCTTAGAAATATTAGTCTCGATATTATTGCAATAATTCGAATAATTTAAATTAAGCAAATTCTTACAACGATATCTAAGAATCTCGTATTCTAATAAGTCACGAGGATTTTTATATTTACGATAATTACTTCTTAAATAATCTTTTTCAGCTAGTAGCTTTATTAGTGATGAACTAAACCAAGCTGGAAATAAAGTTTGGCACATGATTATTTAAAACATTATTTAATACTTTGTAAAAATCTGCTATCATAGAATCAATATTTGATTTTTTTTTAAATTTATCATGCCAGTTAACATTTTTTAGCTCTTTTATAATCTCATTATAGTTTGCCTTATAAAAGCTAAAGCCTATACGACCTATGGGACGAAGAGTATTATTATTAATGTATGATATTGGATATTGTATTAATAGTGGAGGGTGGAAGTTATCAATTTTACTTAAGGGACATAAAGGGCTACATACAGATATATCAGATATATGTTAATAAAATGTTGGATATACTTAACACAATATCCAACATTTTGCCATCTATGTTTCCAATATTATTATACTGTTATAAGTTACTGATAGACATTGAATCTATCAATAAATTTACCATTTGTATAATTATTTGGTACTAAATCCTTCCTTGAATCTTTAGATTCCCATTGAATAAATCCAAGGTTAAAATCGCCTACAATTATTACATTATCAACAAAATCAACTATTTCATTAACATTACTTAAAAAAATATTAACATATTCAAACGTCGCCGGCGGTGGCAAGTACAATGTACATATACAAATTTTATTAGTTGTATTATTTTGTTTAAATTCAACATTGACCCAAATGTCCTCAAGATTAGTCTCCCAATTTTGTATTCTACATGATGGTATTTCTTTAGATACAGCTATTAGTACGCCTCCGCCGTCTCGCTTTGAATCCAATCTGCAAACTCTATCTTTACGATATACAATGTAATTGTTATTAAAAATTTCACTGTCACTAATATTTGAATTTTTAACGACTCACTGCTAGGCACGGGCTTCCTCACAATATGAGGGGATCAGTCCATATTCCACCACTTTTTAAAACCTAACGATGTTTTCATTCACCATAAGATTTTACTTTACCACTTGGGTAATTATGTTAAAAATGCAAATTCGCACATTAAAATTGAAAGTATCAGAAATGCGTACCTGGGATTTAAATCCGCTTGTCTCGGTTTCCCAAGCGGGCACGTTACCCCTGGACTACTACTGCTTCTCTCTCTTTATTTTTATTTTTACATAATAAATTATTCTTGATGAGGTTCAAATAGAAAAATTACAAAGTTCAAAAATAAAGTTGTATTTCAAAGAAAATCTTTACTTTCGTAGTAGCATCATAAAATCTACCTACAAATAAGTTTCAAAATCTACTTTTAATGTAAAAACAAGTGTATTTCTGCAAATAGAAATGAAAAATAGAAAGCACATCTGCAGCTTCACCGTCCACTCTGAAACGGTCTTATCCCAACGGTGTAGTATATCACATTGATTCTCATTAGCATTTAAATTATTATTCTTCATTTAAATGTTATTGTCATATTTACTTTGTACGTCTTATATTTATAATTACCCAGATTAATTCTTCTGTATAAGTATCGGACGAAACTCGACCTACATTTCTAAAAAACATAAAAGAAACTTTTGAATCCACCATTTTTATTTAAAACAGTAAAGATGACACATCTACTATACAAAAAAGAGGATCTACTGACAAACTGATTTTATATTTGCATTAAATAAACATACACGTATATGTTAAAATCAAAATATGAATCATAACTGAATTAAAGTGCGTCAAAACCTTTTCCAAATAAATACAGCTTGACTGCGCTATTTATTATCTATATATAATTTACTACAGCTTTCTTAATTCCTCATTTATACGATTCTATACTTGTCATATTTAGGTATTTTGTCACCGACATAATAATAAAAAAAAGCTTTACTTTGAATACGCTCTTTTTAAGAACTATTCAATTACACACTGAATACTTTTTTATACGGTTCTATTGCATATATGGCAACTGCCTCGATGGTGCAGTGGCTAGCATGTACGGTCATACATCGAGAGATCCTGGGTTCAAGTCCCGAGTCGGACCAAGTTTAGTTATTGAGTCTTTCTGTTAGCCGGGGTAGGAAAGTTGATGTTGTGACACCCCCGTGTCTCGGAGAGCACGAGTCGGTCCTGCCCCTTCACTCTCACTGGTCGTGTCGAACAGTCGTCCCACCGGAGTATGAGAGTTATAGGAATAGAGAGTGCACTTGTGTCTGAGCAATTGTGCAATATAATACCTCCTACGCACTTCCTCGCTGAAATAGTTAAATAGATAGATAGATAGTTAAATACGCCAAGAGTTGATTGATAGAGAAAGCTTTACACTACGAGCTTTCATATACATCGAAGCTCATACTGAGAGGTGGACTAAAGCTACGACCAAAGTCCGGTAGTAGTTATTAGAAAATATTTCCGCACCGTCGAGCTTATTGAAAGTTTATAAAAAAACCCTTTTATTTTTAACTATACCGCCTTTGTTATTGTCAGTTTCTTTAAAGCCAGTAAAAAGATTGTCCGTATTTTATAGGAAATTTTCCTACTCTCGTCTAACAGTCTTGATATAGTAAAAGTTTGAACACTTCATAGTTTATCCTAGAAGTTAGTTTTTGTTTCATTAAAATTGTTTTACTTCAAGCGATCATGAGAGGCAGCTACTGATTATTTTCAATATTGTTTTATGGCTACTTCTCCAAACGATAAAAAAAAGTGCGTCTGCCTGGAGAAACACTTCTTCTAAAGATATTTTTGTTATATAAAAATTGTTTTACATTGTAGTTTGCCATTGTACACCTTGGATATTTACATAATGGTGCCTAACTTTATTTTAAGTACATTAAAAAAATCGTAAACAGTCAAAAATTGATCGCTCTGGTGTGTCCTGACTCCAGATTTGTTAGAATTATGTTTCATAACTTTTCTTCTATTACCGAATTTTGACTGGAAAAATGTTTATTAATTAACTAAATAATGGTTTTATTGAATCAAATGAATTTTATATAATTACGCTTATTAGTTTTGGTTCAATACAAAAAGAAAGAAGTGTCCGACGTGTTTTGTTGATAGCTCTGGAACAACATGAAATCATTTGCCAATCCCAAATTATGCACTCCAATACTCCACTCTCCTCCCAGCTAGGTGTTCCAAGTCGCGTTCCGAAAGCTACAAAGAGTCGTTGTGCTCTACGCTTCCGCAATTTCGATTTACGAAGGTAAGTCATTGATAACTCTGGCTTTGGTTTTCAAAATTATTGATTGCTATGGCACATTTTTTTAAATTATTAATAAGTTAGTATATAAATTGATTAGCCTAAAGTGTGTGTAGTGAGAATGATAAAATGATGTAAAAATAAGGAATTTCTAATATTAATACTTTTGTCAGAATTTATAAATATGTTACTTTTATTGACTGCTATGGCACTGATCGCTCTGGGCAAAGTGGCCATAGCGATTAATATTGTAAGAAAATTTGTATCTGAGTAATAATTTCTTGTTCAAATTATATTTGATGCATATATGTGGATTTATTACAAATCACTAAAATTTATATAAATTCATATGTAACTCCAAAACGTTTTTTTTTAATATTGCTCACAACTGTTAACTGGTTGCAAAAACAGATAGAATATTTGTTTGAAATCAATACAACTGTTTATAGAATTAAATTGGTAAATATCCTCGCTACACGCACCTCTTCCACGCGTATGCATCGCTACGATTCCTAAAAGTCTTCGCTATCGCCAGTGTTAATCGCAGGTGTATGTGGGAGATAACAGTATACTTTCTTCTCTTTCATGCACATATTTTACAAATAATAAATAGAAAAGTGTTTTTTCAGATCATAAAAACGCTTCGAAAAACACTATCGATCGAAGAAAAGCGAGAGAAGAAGAAGTTGGCCGAGCATCGTCGTATGGAAAAAATTAGAAGAGATCCTGATCTTTACGCTCAATGGCTAATTAAATCAAGAGATAGCTATCAAAGAAAAAAAGAACGAGGCAAAGTAGTACCAATTACAGTTCTCGAGGCATAAGCTCAGCTTTGCATTTGTGTGAGTGCAGTGTAGGGATAGGCACGACCGAAGGCGTACCACGTTGCAAGTGGTTTAAACTGGTATAAACTGGTTTTTGATGCGCGGCTATTGGCTTATAGAATTGTAGTACCTTTCGCATTTTTGTTTTTGCTTTTTGTTCTTTCGCCAGTTCTTCTCAGGCCAGAGGTTTCTTCTTTCCGAACTGGTGGTAGACTCATGACGTTCAGTAAGAAATTGTAACAATTTTTATGCTGAATAAAATATTTCGATTTGATTTGATTTGATTTGCCTTTACTTCAAAACAACAGAAATTAATGAGGAAAAAAGTAGGGAAAGCTCTAACAAATATAGTGAAAAACAGATTAGCAAAATTAGCTCAAATTCAAGAGCAATCAATCGTTTGTGATAATCGGGATGCAGAAGAAAACACAGAATGTGATCCCTTGGAAGTTTTGTCAGACCATTTGCCGCTCGATATCTATAATGATAACTTAACAAAACCAATAACCAGATCTAGGGGATTATTACGCAATGTTACAAACTTATTGCAAAGTTATGAAATTCAGGGTGCAAGTTGTTGAAATATTAATGATACATCTACAGTTTGTCCTTCATCACCCCAAATATAGTATTGTGAGAATTTTTAGTAAATAAATTTTATTAGTTAAGATTTTTATTTTAAAAATAATCCTATTTTCTTGAGTTTTTTTCATTTTTTGATTGCTTTAACAGATTCTATTATGTTTAAGTCAGTGGATTGATATGCATTTTAAAAAACTATACATATATAACAGTTTTTCTATGATTCAAAATATTTTTTGATTGCTCTGGCATCAATATTGATCGCTCTGGCTACGCAAAATTTCAAACATGAATATCTCATATACCGTTGGTAGAAAAAGAGAGACAATAAGAAAATTAGTTTTTTATAGGCCTCCTTATTTGTAAAAAACACATTAAACTCTATTATTATTAATATTTAAAAATCACCAGAGCGATCAACTAAATAACGGTATTTTGGAGAAGTAGCCAACTACTACTTCTAATAATACTTGTATATTTTATCAGTAATTGAAAGCAAATGTACAAGGGCTTACATTTTTATTGCATACACGCGATTAAAAGCCTCGCTCCAGACGATGTTTAATTTTTTAACAGAACCCTAATTATAAATGAAGCTATATTTTCGGATTTTGTTATGGATTTATTTAGATTTTTTGATTCTCTACGTGTCGAATGCCTTACTGTGTACTTACCCAAATGTGTCATCAAATGTATTTATGTGTATACACTAGCTTTTCCCGCGGCTTCGCACGCGTTCTAAAGACCGGAAACCAAAATATTTCTGAATCGCGCGGTATGATACCATAAAACTAACGCCCGCCTTCCCGTTTTTGCAACATTTTTCATTGATGTTCCGCTCCTATTGGTCGTAGCGTGATATAATATAGCCTTCCTCGATAAACGGACTATCCAACACAAAAAGATTTTTTCAAATCGGACCAGTAGTTCCTGAGAGAGAGAGAGCGCGTTCAACTAAACAAACAAACAAACAAACAAACAAACAAACTCTTCAGCTTTATAATATTAATATAGATAACATAGATAATTAATTAGTCATACGCATAGACGCATTTTCAAACCAATGACAGATTACTTTAAAACGACTCGTACAAAAACTCCAGCATTCAATTATTTTAGTCTCCGTGTTAACATGCAAATTGGTCCACTCAAAATTTGCCTCTGCCTTAATAGGAAATGGGCCTTTTCCGTTATTATTCCCCGTCCGGTCCCTTTGTTTTGACATTAGATTCGGATACTCGGACCCTTTTAATCGTCAACTTGCCGAGTGTTAAGTGGTGTGTGTTTGGTTACCGGAACGCAAACATAATGTTTAGACCGCTTTAATATTTGATCGAGATTGTGGATTGAGATGTACGAAATTTTGGTGAAATATGTTAATTTATTACCGACTTTGAAGAAGTCAACCTTTGTACATTTTATATTAATTATTTATTCATTAAACTATAGTCGTAAAGCATCCTACATCTATTACATTTTTCCTATATCCCATCTTTAAGGTCCCACTATACATCATTTATATTAGTTTGGAATTTAACAAAACTACGTCGAATCACTACCCTTTTCTTATCAGAAATACAATATTAGTCTAACATCGGAGCTACTAACAATTAATTCCTCTATACATACATTTTCCAATTAATTAAACAAAATCTCAATCAAATAACTACTTGATTTTTGTATCAAAGACGAACGATACTATTTTACACTTAAAGTAAGAACTTGGCTATTCATTAATTCTATTAGGTACATTAAAATTAGGTTAATTTTTGTTTAACATTCACAAAATATTTTTTTAAAAAGAAATGCTGTTTTTCCCCGTTAGAATTTTAAGATATATTGATTAAATATACAATGTATGTAAAAATATACAGCGCGTTGGACTATGGCCTCATGTTGAAGGAAGGGAAGGGCGGCCCTTGCCCAGCAGTGGGACGTTAAAAAGGGCTGAAAAATACATATAATGTAAGGACCACCTTCCAGATGATTGAATGAAGAAAATCTTTATCTACACATATAATAAAATTTAAACTTAGTCGAATATGTACACGAAATATTTACAGGAAAATTTGCTCATATAGTCATAATATCGATAAAAAGGGGCGAATCTTTAGCTTTTAGATTTCTCGTCTGTAACCACTTCACGAAAAAACCACTCGACAGATTTTGATACATAGAATTCTTTTTACTGCGGAGAAATATCTCATATCTGATATCTGAGAAATGTTTTCTAACTACATAGCTCGGAATCCGAGCGGAGTAGGGGTAAGTCACTAGTCATATACATAAAGACATAAGTATCTAAGTATTTAAAAGGAAAATTAATTTATTTAAATAATAATAGGGCTAATTTTATAATTTAGTTAAAATGAGGATATCAGCTCGAATTTCAAAGGAGAAGGTAAAAATTTTATCATCATGATTAAAAGCTCGACCTCCCCATTTTATTATGAGTTTATTTATGCGGGCGGGACGAGTTAATGGAAACCCAAAAATCCAACGTTAATTTTTACATGAAAAACGGGTGAAACGTAAATTATCTAGCCTCGTGTTTCTGCGGTGAAAGTTCAGTTATTAAATACCTAAATATTAAGCTCGGTTTGAAGTAAAAAATTCTCATTTTTAGAAAAATATTTTCAGTACCGTATATAGCGAAGTAAATTATTCACTCATACTAAAGTATATCCAAACAATACATTAAAATTTGATTCCAAATTTACAAAAAAAATATCAATACTATTCTTTCGCTTTAAAGTAAATTTTATAGTGTATGTCTATTGTAACTTTGCTAAGCTTCAACTAAAAACAACAACAAATTCGAAACGAATTTCTCTTATAAAAACTTCTATTTTCGTAAATATGATAAGCTTTTCAAAACCGAAACGGACATTCCGAGAGAGAATAGAGTACTACTCGCCACTAAAGCTACATCGTACACTAACTGACACAAAACATTTTGAATATACTTAAGTCATAACAGTGTGACAAAGGAATACTTCTAGTATTACGAAACAATCACTATGCATGATACAGAAATCGAACCCACTAACTATCAATATTAACAAGAACTTTCGATTCGATAACATAAATGCTTAAATCGATATAGCAAGAATTATATTGCAGAAATCGAATGAAAATCATTTATTATTCTTTTTTTTAACTAATAAGGAGACAGCTACGAACAGCCAGATGGACAGCCAAACTCATTTTATTCTGCATATAGAAAGAAACAACCACCAAGTAGTAGATAACTAAATCTTATTAATCGGCGATTAAGGTGACACTTATTTTATTCATATTGTTAAGACTATGTTATAGTATTAAAAATTGTCAAGAGTGACTTAAAATTTTCTAATGATATTATAAATTTGTTTCACTATTTCTTACTTTTTTACTAAACTGTTAATAAAGTAAATTTGAATTCACATTGGTATTTAACAAAAAATCTCAACTGTCTGGTATCCGTAACACAAGCCTCCTAGCTTACCACGGAACTGGATGGTGCTGTTTCAATAATGTCCCAACTGTGTCATTGATTTTTTTTTTCAATATATTCATTAAAAACATCTTTTTCTAAGGTTTTGTTAAGTATTCAATTTATTTTGAGATTTAAAAGCATGCTAGATGTTAGCACAGATTACCTCGCTAATGCCTAGTAGCTCTATAGTCTATACCCATAGCTGGGCACCGTTAAACAAATAATTAACTCGTTAATCGTTAATCCGTTACTTAAAAAAGTTAACTTCGTTAAACGTTAAAGCGTTACATTTCGAAAGATTTAACGCAAGTTAACGTTAATGGTTAATCCGTTAACACGTGATTAAAATTGTATTTTTATATCATTGCAACAATAATGACTTATAAAATCTGTTGATTTGGGTTCTGGAATTTAAAAGCTTCTAAGCATTTAGAAGAGCCGGGACCGGGCTTTTCAGAGGCCTTCAATACCCAGCCGTTTGGGACTCTACAAGAGCCACTTCGCTATCATGAGGCACCTCTCTCTGGCCCTGGACGGAAGCTGGACGTTCCTTTTTCATTTCTCCCACTTCACCCCCATATTGATGGAAACCGTCTAGACTTTCGGCAGGCTTTTGCCGAATGTCCGGGGCATTGAATCTCTATGCCGGTTTTGAGATTATGAGATCCATGGCACTGTATGGTGCCCCCGTTTGGATAGACGCCCTCTCCGTCCCGAACGGGGTCCAATTATGCAGTACGCAGCAAGTCCTGGCGGTGAAGGCAATAAGGGGACGCACGGTGTCCTTCTGGCGGGCGACCCTGGGTACTACTGGGTACCAAGCGCAGGCAGAGGTACTCGCCGAAATGTACTAGTTTCGGGCGAGTGAGCGTGCGCGCGGGAAACTTCCAATGTGGAATCCCTCCCGTCTAGCTGATGAGGCCATAATCCGGTGATGGAGGGAGCAACTGGGAAACCCAGAGGCTGGCCTGACCAAAGTGGATGCCGTTCGTCCTGTTTCACTGGGTCAGGAGGCCCACACGGTGTCATGACTTTCAGACTGACGCAGATGCTTACGTGAACACGCACCGACAACCTTACCTACTAAACTTTACTTAGGTACCTGGTTTCGTTTCACTCGACGCGACGCGGTGCTTGGTAAAGAGTAGGTACTGGATTAACGATTAACGGACTTAAGAAAATGTAACGGAAGTTAACGAGTCCGTTAAATTTTTTCTAGGTTAACTTAAAAGTTAATCGTTAATCGAAATGTTAACTTCGGTAATTAACGATTAACGGATTAACGAGTTAATGCCCAGCTATGTCTATACCTATGTTTTTATTTATTTATTTATTTATATAAGTACATAGAAAAGCTTGGTAACAATACACAGCACTTTAAAACTAACAAGTGTTTAGAATCAAGCTAACAATGTTTAAGTAACACTGCCCTCCGTACTAGTTTAACTGTTTGACGGTAGGACGGTATTTCTCGCACGAATGTTCACTCGCTTATTACAGTATAGGTAAATTTTTAGATTAAACTTATAATTTAACAACACACAAATATTAATATTTCTTTATTTTGTGTATGTGTACTGGGTATGCATGTATGTATGTATGTGTGTATGTATGTATGTATGTATGTATGTATGTATGTATGTATGTATGTATGTATGTATGTATGTATGTATGTATGTATGTATGTATGTATGTATGTATGTATGTTTGTATGTATGTATGTATGTATGTATGTATGTATGTATGTAAGTGTGTGTGTGTGTATGTATACTATAATGAATATATATATAATAACAGTAACCATAACAATTTAGTATTAATAATGTGGAGCTTTATTAATATTTGATATCTAATTTTGAAGGCTTAAATATATTAAATTCTTAGTTAAAATAGTAACTTCCTTTTTAAGATACGTTTCATTTTAGACTGGTTTAATCAATTTTTCTGTTTCGTTATATGTTAGACTTTTAAGATATTTATAAACCGTTTTTTTAAATTTATATCTATTCAGTGATTTTAAAGAGACTGATTTAGATATTTTGTTATATATAAAGGGGGCCAAAAATGGATAAAAATAATGAGCAAAAGCTGTTTTTGTGGAGGGTAAGTCATATACTATATCTTGCCTTCGTTTTTTAATATTTTTATCACAGGGTTGTAGATGTTGATCTTTTAATATTTCCAATATGTATGTTTGTCTGACATTAAGTACTGGTAATTCAGTGTATAGTAAGTCTGTTGGATATTTAAAATCTTTAGAATGTATTACTTTTAATATCGCACGCTGTGTTCTTTCTACTCTTAGCAAAGACGTCTTATTCACTCCACCCCAGACGGTGATACCGTATGACAGTATAGAGTGACATAGGGCGAAATAGATGGAATTCAATAGTTTAGGATCACATATGAATTTTAGAGTTTTAAATACAAAAATTAGTCTCCTGAGGCGGCCAATTAATATTTCTATATGACTCTTCCATGAAAGATGTTGATCAACAATGACACCTAAGTACCTAATATTGTTAGTTTGAGATAATTTTTGGCAGTTGCATGTTGGAGTAATATTAGGTTCACAATAATGCGCCTTTAGTTCAAGTGTCTTGAGATTGAGATATTTATTCGAACGAATGCTGAAATTTAGATATTTTGTTTTATTTAGGTTCAATGATAATAAGTTTTGGTCTAGCCATGTCGCAACTCTCCTAAAATCATCATTGGCATTTTTATATACTTCTTCATTAGACTTGCCATGAGAAATTAAAACTGTATCATCTGCAAATGTTATGATTTTGCTGTTGTTAAGTGTAAGTAAACAAAGCTCATTTATGTACACCAAAAAGAGTGTAGGGCCCAAAGTACTTCCCTGGGGGACTCCATATTTAATATCAGTTTCTTCACTTACCAAATTGTCTACTTTTAGTATTTGTTTTCTGTCCGTCATATAGCTACTCAAAAGTTGATGTGGTAGTCCACGAACTCCCACATTTTCAAGTTTTTTTAACAACAGAGGAATAGACACTGTATCAAAAGCTTTTTTCAGGTCCAAAAACAATCCTAAACACTTAACGCGACTGTCTAAGTTATTAACAATAGCCGATATACATTTTTTTAGTGCATCAGATGTTGATTTATTATTCTGAAATCCGTATTGATTATTAGCTAAAATTTTATATTTCTTAAGATAGTTTTGTAGTCTAATGTTTATAATTTTTTCTATTATTTTAGATAGTATCGGCAACAAAGAAATAGGTCTATAATTATTAATATCCTCTTTAGCACCGGTTTTAAATATTGGTACAATAATTGTTTTTTTAAGCGCTTGAGGGAATATACCTTGTTCAAAACATATATTAGAAATCATAGCAATCGGACCAGATAAAACATTAACAGATAATTTAAGCAACTTAGAAGTAATACCATCCCATCCACATGAATTGGTGTTTTTAAGTGATTTTATAATTCTTGCCACCTCATATTCATCAGTTGGGGTCAAATAAAACGAACCCCTATTATTACTTCTGCTTGGTAACATGTGTAGAAGTTTGTCTTCCGTCGTTTGAGTTCTTTGCATTATATTTTTTGCTAGTTCTGCACCAATGCCAGCAAAATATTTATTTGCATAATCAAGAGATTCTTTATGACTAGATTTTAATGTAAGTATTTCCGTTGAAGTGTGTTTATCTTTATTTAAATAACATATTTCTCTAACACACTCCCATTGTACTTTGGGGTTAAAATTATTTTTTTTAAGCTTGTTCTTATAATATAACTGCTTAACATTATTTAGAATTTTCCTACATGTATTGCGATATCTAATGTAACTTATTTTTAGTATAACATTATTTGGATCTTTACGTAATTTACTATGGAGTCTATCCCTATGTTTTATGCACCTAATTAAACCAGGGGTGATCCATGGTTTAATATTATTTTTCCTACCCGACATCTTTATAAAAGTAGTATTAGAGTCTAGTGCATTCATAACTGTAGCAAGAAATGTGTTTGTAGCTTCGTTGGCATTTAAATCTTTAAGTAATATATTCCATTCGATCTCTTTTAATAGTTTAATGACTGTATGATAATCTATTTTTTTAATGTGTGTTATTGCTGTTTTTCTGATTATTTTATTTTGTGATAATGAGACTATTACGCATGCATGATCAGTTAATGCTGTTCGGCAGACTAAAGTCTTAATCGGTAATTGAGTTTTAACAAAACAGTGATCTAAGCAACTTTTGTCTGTGGTGAGGATGTTATGTGTAGGCGTTAGTCCATATATAGCTGTAAGTTCAAGATAACTATCGCATCTTGCTGCATTACATCCTTCTTTAATATCAATATTTAAATCTCCCATCAATATTAAATTGTTTTGGGTAAAATCCTTAAGGATAATTTCCAAAGAATGTGTAAAATTTTCTAAATTTGTGAATTCAGGAGGTCTATATATACCTATGATGTTAATGTCTTTAAGACAAGCTACCAGACACGTAAGTTCTTTCGTATTTTGTGGTTCTATCACCTTAACTTCAAGAGATTTCTTTATATACATAACAACACCATCGTTTTTATTTAGATTTCGCTTTGTATAAAATTGGTTATAATTCAATAATGTAGGTAGTAAATTTACTTTATTTAGCCAGCATTCTGTCAAAATTATTATATCTTGTTCAATTTGTAGTTGTTGGAGAAGAACCGTAAGCCCATCAAAATTCTTATTAATACTACGTATGTTTTGTGTTAAGATGTTTAAATTACTGTTAGAGTGTAATATCCCCTTGCACTTGTCAACATCATCAATTAAGACTGCTGTGCTGATATTGGTATTATTATCAATATCAGCTTGCAGTTTCTGAATGTTAACCATTTTTAAAAATGGATTTTATGCAATACTGATATTTTGATGATGTAGACAGATTAAGGGACATTAGCAGTAATATAATAAATATATATAATATTTGTATAAGAGTAATTGTGTGTATGTGTTGTGTGTGTATAATATAAATTTGAAATTTATGATAAAAAACTACTGTAACATTTTGTAACAAACAATGTAAGTAAGATTTAAAATATAAAAGGACAATAACGTAAGATATAAGAACAGAAACAAAAACTAGTATTAAATTAAAAGTATACCATATAAGTTGAAGTGCTAGTCATATAGTGGCTTCCCCTTTAAGAGATTCAATTTGCTCAATAGACTTGATAAGAATAGCCGCATCACCTTCATTTTTCCTTACAAAGATTCTTCCTCTTGATATCCAGATGTATTTAAATCCATATAATTTCTGCAGTTGGCGGGCATGGTAGTACAATTTTCTTGTATTAGGTGTGAGAAATACATTAATATAAATGCGTTCCTTACAGTTTTGCTCACCAAAGATTCTTGTATTTAATTTTTCATCATTTTTCTTATTGTACATCTTCGTTAATTTTAATACTTCATTTCTTATCTGACCATTATGATATTCTACTAATATAGGTTTTTTAACCCCTTGTTTCACTCTATAACATTGTCTAATACTCTCCGTCGTAGGATTAAAACTAATAGTTTCATGAAATTTTGTAATCATTTGTAAAATATTTTCATTTTCAGTTACTGGTGTAGTTATTTCAATATAGGAGGAGCGCTGGTTACGTTGGATTTCTTCTATTTCATCTTCTAGAGTAATAATTTTTTTAATTGCTTTATTATGGTTTTAAAGATTTTATCAAATTTTTCTCCTTGTTCTGTTTGTATAGTTCTTATCAAAATCTGTATTTCCTCTCGTAATTCCTCAAATTCACTCCGTTCTTTACGCTTCCGTACTGAAGCATAACTCAACGAAGATCCCGCGTCGGTTTTACTGGTGTTCGCCAAGTCGGGTTGTGATGAGTATTTACCATCTTTGTTTGATGGAGATCGTAGCATCTTACTATTTTGCCTATACTGTACACTAATGACGCGTAGACGCAATGAATAGCAAGCGTTCTTATCTTACATTAAACAAGTTACAATGTAAAATAGATTTTATGACAATACTTTAAAGTTTATATTTGCTTGTTGAACTTTTACGGAACACAAATAAGCAGGTAGTATTGAGTATACGTCTACACGGCAAGAAGCCGAGCGAGAAACTGAAACGTACCTACATATATGTATAATGTACCTACATAGTCCAAATTATTTTAAATTGAATTGGTTTTACACATTCAAGTTTTGTATATAAACGCATCTTCTTCCCATTTTGATACCAATTATCAACCAATTTTTGTGTTTCTCTTTTAAGGGGCTTATCTTATGTACATATACATATATGTCGTATGATCTTTGGATATAAATAGCTTATTCATTATAAACATATTTTATATAACATAAATATTAACAAGCAAAGCAATTACCAACAGCTAGTTAAAATTAAACCTAAAATGAAACCAAGACAAAACAACCAACAGTACCATTGTTAACTTTTAACCTTATCTAGAGGTGCCTCATAAACCACCTTTATCCAGTAGAATATCCGAGAATTTAATGACTTCAATTATAATAACTTCACGAAATAAATTAGCAGAAATAAAAACGTCTGCTAAGCGAAATAGCGGCCATAAATTTTAACAAAACGCTTAATATCGCGCAAAAAATCCAATCTCCGCGCGCTTCATTTAATAGAATCTAAGATTTGGGGACAAATTAAGTGACGGCAAACTTAATTCGATATTGAAAGTTCGAATTTTATCACTTTTCTTTTTATTTTTATGCTGAATTTTAACTAATTTACTCAATTGAATTATAAAATAACTTGAGAGGAATAGGAAATATTTATTGAAAATCGATCGTTAAAGCTTTTAAGGATTAGGTAAGCTTACATTATTAATTTGACTATTTAATATTATACGGGACAGGATAAGTTTATTTAGTTATGTATTTATTTTTATTATTTATTTTATTATACACAAGCCCTTTTTAACGGCCCACTGCTGGGCTTCCTCACAATATGAGGAGATCCGTCCATATACCACCACTTTTTAAAGCCTTACGATGTTTTCCTTCACCGTAAGACAAGTGGTAATTATGTTAAAAATGAAAATTCGCACATTAAAATTGAAAGTATCAGAAATGCGTACCTGGGATTTAAATCTGCTTGTCTCGGTTTCCCAAGTGGGCACGTTACCACTGGACTACTACTGCTTATCTCTCTTTATTTTTATTTTTACATAATAAGTTATTCTTGATGAGGTTCAAATAGAAAAATTACAAAGTTCAAAAATAAAGTTGCATTTCAAAGAGAAAATCTTTACTTTCGTAGTAGCATCATAAAATCTACCTACAAATAAGTGTCGAAATCTACTTTTAATATAAAAACAAGTGTATTTCTGCAAATAGAAATGAAAAATAGAAAGCACATCTGCAGCTTCACCGTCCACTCTGAAACGGTCTTATCCCAACGGTGTAGTATATCACATTGATTCTCATTAGCATTTAAATTATTATTCTTCATTTAAATGTTATTGTCATATTTACTTTGTACGTCTTATATTTATAATTACCCAGATTAATTCTTCTGTATAAGTATCGGACGAAACTCGACCTACATTTCTAAAAAACATAAAAGAAACTTTTGAATCCACCATTTTTATTTAAAACAGTAAAGAACAATATCTACTATACAAAAAAGAGGATCTACTGACAAACTGATTTTATATTTGCGTTATATAAACATACATGTACTATATGATAAAATCAAAATATGAATAAATCATAACTAAATTAAAGTTAGTCAAATCCTTTTCTAAATAAATAAAGCTCGACTGCGCTATTTATTATCTATATATAATTGACTACAGCTTTCTTAATTCCTTATTTATACGATCCTATACTTGTCATATTTAGGTATTTTGTCACCGACATAATAATAAAAAAAAATAAGCTTTACTTTGAATACGCTCTTTTTAAAAACTATTCAATTACACACTGAATACTTTTTTATACGGTTCTATTGCATATATGGCAACGGCCTCGATGGTGCAGTGACTGGCATGTACGGTCATACATCGAGAGATCCTGGGTTTAAGTCCCGAGTCGGACCAAGTTTAGTTATTAAGTATTTCTGTTAACCGGGGTTGTTAATTGATGTTGTGACACCCCCGTGCCTCGGAGAGTACGAGTCGGTCCTGCGCCTTCACTCTCACTGGTCGAGTCGAACAGTCGTCCCATCGGAGTATGAGAGTGATAGGAATAGAGAGTGCACTTGTGTCTGAGCAATTGTGCAATATAATATCTCCTACGCACTTCCTCGCTGAGATAGTCCGCCGTGGCCATAATCAGTCGGAGAACGTTACATATGCCAAGAGTTGATTGATAGAGAAAGCTTTACACTACGAGCTTTCATATACATCGAAGCTCATACTGAGAGGTGGACTAAAGCTACGACCAAAGCCCGGTAGTAGTTATTAGTAAATATTTCCGCACCGTCGAGCTTATTGAAAGTTAAAAAACGCTTTTATTTTTAACTATACCGCCTTTGTTATTGTCAGTTTCTTTAAAGCTAGTAAAAAGATTGTCCGTATTTTATAGGAAATTTTCCTACTCTCGTCTAACAGTCTTGATATAGTAAAAGTTTGAACACTTCATAGTTTATCCTAGAAGTTAGTTTTTGTTTCATTAAAATTGTTTTACTTCAAGCTATCATGAGAAGCAGCTACTGATTATTTTCAATATTGTTTTATACTGAGGTTTGGTCAGATTGTGTGGTTTAGTTAGGAAGACTAATTGCTGAGAAGAAAGTTTTATACAATGTTAATTAACAGCGCTATTTTTAATATGTTGGAGTAGTGGGTTAGAACTTTCTTTGGATTTCAGTTGTATTAAAATGACACACAAATTCTAAGAGCTTTTAAAATAGTAAGTGTTTTTTTATGTTATGTCTTTATTCTTTCTTCTTGGACTTACTTTAAACTTACATTTGTATTTACTAGACTAAAATATTCATTTTATAACAATAAACTTTAATTTTTTTAATAAGTTTACAAATCCCTGTTCAGTTAGAATATGGATATGGTTCTAAGGTTACCATTGAGGACTCTTCATCTCGATATTATTAAATTAAATAGAAAACTCTAGAGCTGCAACTCCGTTAAAGCACGTATATAAATTAAATACATCAAGGTACTAGCAACGTTATTATAATAGGATATACCTGACGTAAATATTTCACTGAGATCAGACTTGCACACAGAAGATATTATAGTGCACATGTATTTGTGCAAACATAAGTGCTCTTTGATCCTTTGAATCAACTCCAATGGATTAACATATTGATACTACTAGAGCATTCTCACGTCCAATATCCAATATATCAAAGATGAGTAAAATCCCAAAAAATTAACTTCACCTGACTCAGGACTCGAACTCAGGACCTAAAGTGTTGCAGCCACAGATTCTAACAACCAAACTGCCAGTTTTTTTCAGACAGTTCATCTAATATTTCAAGTAATAAGAATCAAACCGTAATCACCTATTTCGTATACATCAAAGCTTACTTTAATTTACTACTTCTCAGAACAATTGTCTATTATATTGATAAATCGATATACTAACAATTTCTATGAAACACTAAACTTTCCTACATTCTTGAGATAATAGGGCAGAGACAGATCAAACGGCACTCAAATCGGCATGGTAATAGCTTGAGATACCATCAGTACTACAGAATACATATTATAAGTACTGTACACCTGTTGGAGAATGTCGTTGAAAACCTTATACACTATGTACATTACCGGTTTAATTAGAAAATATTTAATATATTTGAATAAAAGCAGCAATGTATACGGTATTATTGAATTAATAATAAGAACCGGTTAAACTCATTAGGTAGGTGAATACGTAATTGGCTGGTGTAAACTCCTAATACCCTTTATTTGACTACTATAATTGGCTATCAGTGTTATTTTAGTATTATTATTGGTCAGAATTTATAATTATTTAAATTAATCTTTACTATTATTGATTTGATTTAGAAATGCGAGGGGTAAACTTCTATGAATAAGGTTTATTACCCGACTGTGCTAGAAGGAGGGTTATGTTTTTCGAGTGTGTATGTATGTATGTTTCTTAGGCACGCTCTGTAGCCAAAACGGCTTAACGGATTTTAACTTCAGTTAGAATCGTTTCAACTGTGAGAGTGACACTGTGTTGTTTATTAATTAAAAATGGCCTTAAATGCGACATATTTTAATGTCTTAAAAAAATTAACTTCACAATTTTTATGTTTACGAAGTAGTAATATTTTTTTAACTTGCCTTGTTTCTGGTTTAAGGTGTATATATAGTTTCTGAAAATATTTTCTATACAAAAATTATGATGTTCATATGAAACTGCTGACTTCTGACCACAAAAAATAATATAATAATGAGAATGAATTGTATAATATATGCATATAGCTAGACGAATTTGGGTGAATTAGTGAAGACGAAGTTAGTACAAAAAAAAACTATGATCTAGACTTGCGCAAACCAAGGGCAAGTTACTAAAATTAAATAATAAGAACCTAATTATTTAAATAAAATTTCACTGCTAGGCCTTTAGAATGTTATATGTAAAGAAATCTAATAAAATACAAAGTTTTATACTTCACAGTCTCAATTCATTCAACGCGCGCTCATTTGAAAGTCACAGGCATGCCTGAGAATATCTTTATCTCAAACACTCAATTAAGCCACTGAATTAACAAGATAGAGCTGTATAAAGGAGTGCAATCTTGTTTTTCATTGTTGCTTGTTAAGGAGTTCCCTGATTAAAAACGGAATTTATTCCTGCAAGAAATATGGGGTTGGAAATGAATTTTTAAATGGGTTGTCTCTTTCTTTTATGATTTTGTAAGAAAGTTAATGTTTTAGCTGTTCAATAGTCATGGGTATTCCGTTCGATGCTTGCTTTCCCGCAGTAAATATCATTTTATGCATCATAACAAATAACATCAAAATCTATTCTAATTGGATATTTTCTCGTAACGCGATCAGACAGACAGACAAAAATGCTAAAAAATTATAATTAGTACAAAATTAAATTAGTAATCTTATCATATATCTCATAAATGTATACCAATAAATAAAATTTAAATTATCTGTTTGTAATCAAAACGACATTTTTACTAAGGTCAAATGAAAGTATTTATGTCACATATAAGAAAAAATATTTTTTTTACTGTTTGACAGTCTGTCTGTTTCGGCTAATCACCGAAACTGCCAATTTTATAAGAAATAACGGTATAAGGTAGACTCATTTTTATTTTTGGAAAAATATAAGAGTTCCAGTTAACAAAATTCGCATACCGTCATTACCGTATTACAAGATAATGTTAATAATGAACTTTCAAAAAGAAGCTTTAGTAATTTTTCTTTCACACCCACGAGAGGACCGAGCAAGTTTACGAAACACATGTGAAGTCCACCAACCCGAACTAGGCCCGCATGGTGGACTATAGTCTCATCCCCCATCGTTTTAAGGAGTCTCATGCCCATAAGGTTATAAAAGTAAGTAATTAACGTAATCTTAAATGTCATAACATTCAATATGTTTAATACTCTAAATACCACTAGAAATATTTCAACCAATTTAAAATAAAACTTAAAAATTCTCCTCGGGACCAAAGACTAAATCAATACCAAGCTCTCTTAGGAAACAGTTTTATTTATGTTTTCCTTCTATAAAGCTAAAGCAAAATAAAGTTTATTAATAATAACTAAATTGCAGTCTTCTGAAACTCAACAAACACTATTCCAGTTTGTTAACCCCATTCGGATGTCATCTGTTATGCGACTATTTGTTCAAATCTTTACAAAATTAAGTTTTCTTACAACACAATTGAATTATAACTTTATTTCTTTAATAATACAGTCGAAAATGTCACATTCCAGTAGTCGCAATAAGCATCTGCCAAGAAGGAAATCGTGAACTAAAATTAGGTTTGGTTTGAAGACGCAGTCAAGTGTAGCTCGGCTCGTACGAATTTCTTAATGTGTAATGTATGTTTTCGATAACTTCGTGAAATCAACATGAAAATGGGTAAATAAATGTATAAATATCCAAAATTGGATGTATTGGAACCCTGGTTCTGTACACTAAGAAGTAGGATCTCGTCTGACCGCCCGTCCGTCCGCCCGTCCGTCCATCCGTCCGTTCGTCCGTCTACTTAACTGTTGTGTGGCGATATTTTTCCTGGCAAGCATCGATATTTTTGAATCGATTTGAATGTATAAACAAAGCTCCAATATGATAAAGCCAAGCCTACATATGATAAAGTACTAAGTGAACCAAATATGTACCTACATTAAATATTTTATTTGGAAAATCGCATCGCCATCATAGATATATAATATAATTATTACTTAGAACTGAAAAACATAAATTAACCATTATATACGGGTACATAGATTAGATAGATATAGATCTATACTAATATTATAAAGCTGAAGAGTTTGTTTGTTTGTTTGGTTGAACGCGCTAATCTCAGGAACTACTGGTCCGAATCGAAAAATTATTTTTGTGTTGGATAGTTCGTTTATCGAGGAAGGCTATAAGTTATATAACATCGCGCTACGACCAATAGGAGCGGAGCATTAATGAAAAATGTTGCAAAAACGGGAAGGGCGGGCGTTAGTTCTGCGATGTACCGTCCCGCCGACTCAGAAAGAATTTGGCTTCCGGTCTTTAGAACGCGTGCGAAGCCGCGGGAAATGCTAGTATAATATATAATTAAAGCTAAAATAAAACGAAATACGAAAATGCTATCGTAAATAAATAATATTTTGAACCAAGCATTGCAAATATCAACCATATTATTTACGTAATAGCCGATACCCTCAGTAAAAGGCATTAAGAAAGTCACGTAATCTTTCAAATAATAACGTCGGTTTGTTCGTAAATATTCAATGAGGCATGACCTTTGATTGCCGAGCCGTACTGTACAATGGAAGCGGAAAGTAGCCGGGCCAGAGGTGCGCAACAATTATTGTGGGGTGTAAGTGACAAGATTTAAAGTAAATAAAAGCTTACGGTTTTATATTAGATATATCTATTTATATTAGATATATACACTTTAAAGGAAACTTGTTTGATTCTAATTTTAATTTCTGGCTATTTTCTTGTTGTTCCCATTCACGTTTCGAATTAGTATCTCCCATGACCATAATTATGTACTGCAATGCATTTAAAGCTTCGAGATCCATCAAAATAAATTCGTGAAAAAATCAGAAAAGATTCATTTAAAATGTTGCGAATATACGCGTAAATCTAACAAAAAATTAAATGTAAACGTAAATTGAAAAAAAAATTGAATATAAAATGTTATGGTTTTACTTAAATCTAAATAATTGTATAAATGTTACCTTCCTGAGACTTCTAAAGTTAATGATAGCTGTCATATACAGTGTCATATGTTCTAACTTACGTAAGGTACTAGAAACTTATCCTCGCTTCGCCTACCTTTCATATTTATAGTATTAGGTTATATTTAGTCAGCGCCAGCTTGATATTGCTACGAGTATGTATGAGTATCACAATCTTTACTAATATTATAAAGCTGAAGAGTTTGTTTGTTTGTTTGGTTGAACGCGTTAATCTCAGGAACTATTGGTGCGATTTGAAAAATTGTTTTTGTGTTGGATAGTCCGTTTATCGAGGAAGGCTATAGGCTATATTTTATCACGCTATTACCAATAGGAGCGGAGCATCAATGAAAAATGTTGCAGAAACGAGAAGGACGGGCTACTACTAGTAGGTATATTATAAAGAATATTAATAACATGTCATCCTAATGTAAACAATCTTATTCTTCATAGTTTAATATATAACTAATTTTATTTAATACGTTTATACACTATTTTGTATAATAAAATAAACTTGTACAACACACCCTCTACAGCCCAAGATAACCATTTAGCGGTTGCAACAAACCTGCCTATTACTGTACCGGGACCATTGTTCTCGCTAAAATAATAACCGGTAAAAATTACCCTTCTAGCCCGAGGGAAATGTGAATGTAAGGATTTATAATTGCATTTTCGCTACAATAATTATAAAATGTAATAAGTTTTGCTATTTTAATTAATTTTTCAATTATTTATAAAGAAAGCTTTAGTAAAAAGCTCTTTTTATTGCTAAAAGCTAGGGTTTGTAGTTTTATAAATATGTATAGTTGTTATTATTAGAATATGCAATGAGGACCATAATATGATACAATTGGCTGTTAAGTGGGTCGTCTTCTTTCATTTTTGCATTAGTTCAATGATGATAAACTTTTCTGTACCATCTTTGTTGGAAGTAAAATAATTATCTTAATAACTGCACTTTAAAAATATAAAAAATCATTCCTTAAGTAATTTTCAACATTTGTACGAATCATTACTAACATGATTACCACGTACGGTGAAGGAAAACATCGTGAGAAAACTTGCATGTCTGAGAAAACCTAGCAGGTTTTCGAAAGACATGTGAAGTCCGCCAACTCGCACTAGGCCAGCGCGGTGGACTATGGCCTGATCACCTTCGTACTGAGGGAGGCCCTTGCTCAGCAGTGGGACGTTTAAAAGGGCTAATGATGATAATAGGCGAAGATATCGCGTAGCACACAAAAATGATCTAGCAGTAGAATTAATCAAAGGAGCATTACTATCAGTACATTTGAATGTGTTTCTTAAGCTCAGCTAGCCTAAGCTAAGCTACACAACTCTAAAATACTGAACAATTTAAGTAACAAGTTGCAATTGCACTACTTTTGACGTCAGAAATAGAATACAAGCAAATCACGTAGTTAATTATATTTATGTGAGGTTTCTTCTTTCCGAACTGGTGGTAGACTCATGACGTTCAGTAAGAAATTGTGACAATTTTTATGCTGAATAAACTATTTTCATTATGATTTTTATAACATACGAGTATTTTTCGAGTGTTCATAATTCATCAAATTTATCAACAGGTTACTAACAGTTTCGAAGGTAGTTAGATATAATATTTTAATACATAATCTATGTACATATTTGGTAATTAAAATCATTAGTATATGTACCTATCACTACATAGTATAAAACAAAGTCGCTCTCTCTGTCCCTATATCCCTATGTATGCTTAAATCTTTAAAACTACGCAACGGATTTTGATGCGATTTTTTTTAATAGATAGAGTGATTTAAGAGGAAGGTTTATATGCATAACTAGCGGATCCCGCGGCGTTGCTTATGCTAAATCCAGGGAAGAGCCCGAGCGAAGCGAGGGCGAGTCGCTAGTATCATATAAAATACAATTCCAAGTTAATCGACTATGTACATTGAATATCTTTGGAAAATTTTATTAAAATGATTTATCAATACAGAGGCTTTATCTATACTTTTTAACCGACTTCAAAAAAGGGGGGGATTAGAATTTATGCCTCTGTGCCGTTAACATGGCCTTAGCGAGACATTTTTATATTCTTTTAACACTTATAATATTATTATATTAAAATACGTTATTTGTTCAAAAATATCAAGATAATTAAGCACTATTTTAAAGTACAATGTACTCGATAAATATAATCCTACTCCATGCACAGTTAAGTAGAACCTGCTTTCTCCATATATTTATACTTATTAGTACGTAAAGGTTAATATTTAAATATTTTGTAAGCTACTCCTTAAAACACTTTATAATTAAAGTACTAAAAACATTACTAACATGCAGTTCTAGAAATTTCGGAACGTTAAGAATGGTTAGATTCACCGTTGAAACTAATCCTATCCAGGCAAAGTTTTAATCGGGCGTTCTCGACTACTGTGTAAGTCTACCAAGATCTGCCTTTGAGAGTGCTATACATTTAGTTTAGGTTGATTTACTATTGAGTGGTAGCGATAGTTCATAGAATGTTGCAAATTTACGCTTTTACATAAGTATCTTCCTAATTCTACTTTTATAAACTTCCTCGGTGGTGGCTAGCATGCACGGTCGCACATCGGGAGATCCTGGGTTCGAGTCCCGAGTCGGGCCAAGTTTAGTTATTGAGCCTTTTTTTTAGTAAGCCTCAGTAACGGCCCGGAGTTGGAAAATTAAGGGTGTGTCATCCCCGTGCCTCGGAAAGCACGTATAGCTGTCGCCCCTGTGCCTTAACTCTCATTGATCATGACGAGTAATTACTGAGATAACGAGAGTGTACTTGTGTATGTGCGTTTACTTGTGCACTATAATATCTCCTGTGCCTTGGTTAGTCTCAATGCGATTAGCGGCATTGGCCGTAATCAGCCAGGAGTACATCATAATTATTATAAATAAAAGTTTGTATGTATTATTGTATATAAATGTTTTTTACTGAAATGGCTGGACAAATAAGGTGGTAAATCAATCCTCAAATGGACTATGAAACGATAACGTAGAGAAAAGGTATTTTACGCATGGTATCTCTACAACAGATGGTGACGAGACCTTCTTTGTTACAGTTGGGTAAGCTGGAGATTTTTAATATTAATTTAAAATATAAAAAATATGAAAATGTTTTCCGTGATAAGCTACGAAGCTTGTGTAAATGCCCATGACTAGAGTACAAACATTCGTGCTCAACAAATGAATCCCTCCAGCGGGACTCGAACCCGCGACCACTGGCGCAACAAGTAGACCCTACTTGATTAATACACTTGTTTTCTTATTTTTCATTTGTATTTCGTCTGTATGTCTACATGTAAGGAAAAAACTAAGCAAATATCCGAAAAACTATTAAAAAAACAAGATTTAATTTGAAAACTTTAAATCATAAGAATCTACGTAAATACCATTGTCATGTACCAGGATTTGCATTTGCCATCCGTCTCAGACTGCTAACACAAACATCGTTAATAAACCTGCATATCTTGAAGGAACTTTGGAGGTATACTCCTAAACTTGCAATCCTTGTCACTAATTAGAATTGACAAAGTCGAACTCGACAGTTAGTTAAATAGTTAATATTTCTGAAAAGTTACTATAAAGATAGAATAATTAAACTCTTAAAACTCATACTATTATAAAATTAAAACATCTTTGTAGTTGCTATAAAATACAAGAATTTTTCAATCAGACTAGTTGTTCTGGTAACTAAAAACTTCAGTTTTATAATATTTGAGTAAACAGTCCTACTTACTATTATCGCTACATATTATAAAACTAAGTCCTTCGCCGCTTCTGTCTGTCTGTTCGCGATAAACTCAAACACTACTGCACCGATTTTCATGCTGTTTTCAGCAATGGATAGATTGGTTCTCGAGGAAGGTTTTAGTATATAACTAGCGGAACCCGCGGCTTCGCTCGCGCCAGTTAAAGATATAAAGGAATTAAAATTTCATCGTACAAGTATTCTTAATTCTTCTGCACCTAAACCAATTTTGATGTTTTAACGTAGTTATAAAATCACCTACGTCTTAGCTATATTAGTGTGTATTTTTGTACACCGGAACAGGAAAAGTTCTGCCTAAATAAGATTAATGTACGGTGCGGTCTTCTATCATTTCTATGTACACAACATTTATTAATGTATACAACATATACGACTACATAGTAGGAACATACATAATATAATAAAACTCCAAAGTCGAATAAATTATATTTTTGCCATATGTGCGTTTTAGATTTTCTTTCCATTTTAAAATGGACAGATTTTGATAGTGTATTTTGAAGTGTATTTTGAAGTAACTATAAGTTATAACCATTTGGTATGGTTATAGCTAGTTACTTTTACTGAGAGAAAAAATATCTGAAAAACTAACTGAATCCAGAACGAAGAAACCCTAGGGTGAGTCCATATTTAATATATAAAACACATTTTGTTATTCGACGGGTCACAACAAAAAAATTTCATCCAAATCCATCCAGCCGTGTTAATACTTTTAGCTCGACGACGCGTTTGGCTCAGTTTGCAGTAACCCTACTTTCTTCGAGTTCGAGTCGAGTCCCGCTGCGGGCATTCGTTTGTTAAGCTCGGATGTTTGTACTCCACTCATGAGTGCTTATATTTATTATATGTATATGTTTAAACTAAATATGTAGTATATCAATTATCTGGTATCTGTAACACAAGCTTCCTTCGTAGCTTACCACGGAACTGTATGGCGCTGTGTATAATAATGTCCCAACATATGTATTTATTTATTATTATTTATTTATTTGTTATTAAACTACTCGTGTGTTTCATTTCGTTAATTAAGTTGCCATAAAATCCTACTAATATTATAAATGTAAATGTAAGTTTGTTTGTTACGCTTTCACGCGAAAACTACTCAACAGATCGTCATGAAACTTTGTATAGGATACTTTTTATTTTAAAAAAATATTTTTTACGAAAAATCAAAATATTGTTTGTATTAACAATGGGTTTTGAAATAGCTAGAGTAATTTTGAAGAAACTTTCAGGCGTCCTACAGATCAACTCAATGAGGTTGATTAGCAATTAAAAAAATGAACGCGGACGAAGCCGCGGGTAAAGCTAGTTACTTATAAATTAAACGAAAAATTCTAGCAACGTTGTTAATACAATTTAGTAACAATCATAACTCCTCTCAGAATCACGTGTCGCCATAAATCTGACCAAATGAAATACGACACCGCGCAGTAATCTCTCATCTTAACGCCTGTCTTGGAATCCAACCGTAATGTAATTCATGCTTGACACACGTTGAAATTTTTGAACTTCAAATGTCCTCCCTTGTAATTTTAATTTTATTTATTACGACAGTACGTTTTAACTGTTATTACAATTTCGTCAGACATGAAATATTTTGCCATCTAAAAAGTATATTATACGTAATTGACCTGAACAAGTAACTATCATTACACAAAATTTCAACAAATTCTGTCTAATGCTTTTCTCGGGATGCTTTTCTAACTATCAAAAATATATTATGTGATAAATCGACTCAGCATTTTATTTTATTTGTGAAATAGAATTGTATTTCGTAACATTTTAAATATTTGTTTTTTTATATATATACGGAGTTTTAAAAGCACAAACTCATTTCTCAACATTATTTTAATAATTGAAAGCTTAGAAGAAAACTCTGTGGGTCAAATTGATTAATTAAAAATGAGAACTTATCTCGTTATGAACGTATAACTTACAATATCTATATACGAGTCCAGTAAAATGTTTGTCAGTCCAATTTCTCTCTGTCTGTAAGGCTGGACTGATTAAGACCTGGTTTTCACTGGCTAACAATATAACTTATTTACTTTATTTGAGAAAAATAATCAGTCCACGTAAAAATTAAAACCGATAAAATTGTGAACAAAATTCGTGTACACAAGAAGCACTCATGCGAAGTAAGGGTAAGTCGCTAGTGCAAATCTAAATCAAGGAAGCAAACTGCTCTCTGTTGATTTGAACTTCAATTTAATTCTTTATATATTGTCTGCAGAATACTTAATAGAGATCCACATAAAGTTTCGTTTTCTAGAAGAACTTTTCTTTTTCTTTTTTCAAAACGTATAATATAATTACAATTCGCTTTAGAGCTTTCAAGCCCACATTTTTGCATAATAGACTGAACGATTTTTTTTTCTAAAAAATACAAAAGTTGCATTGAAATCGGTTCAGTATTATGTTACTTTATGAAATTTTATTAAACTTTCAAACCATCTTAAATCAAATCAAAATATTTTATTCAGCATAAAAATTATTACAATTTCTTACTGAACGTCATGAGTCTACTACCAGTTTGGAAAGAAGAAGCCTCTAACCTGTGAAGAACTGGCGAAAGAAACTCTACTTAGAAGTATTATAAGTCAGAAAAGCAATATTTTTTCTCTACTTTTCTCGTATGTATTTCGATATTTTTCGTTTGAAAACAGTTATAAATATAATAAAAATAAATAAAACTCTTGCATACATATTACAGTTTTTAAGATTCGTTTAAAAATATTCAACTAATTGACATAATTTTAAAATAACGTCTCAAGACTCTTCCTGTCGCCTAAAAGCCACAGAATAAAGAACATGAACATGACTCTTCCTGTCACTTTATGATAAGTCTGTGTCTCCCAAGCCAGATCTCGAGTAAATTTGATTTGTTGATTCAGTTTGCACTTAAATTCTTACAATTGGCAAATCTTAATGGACTATAACAAAGGTCTACAAATATTATACAATCTATGATTATTAAATTTTTGTCCCACTGGTGTAGTAGTTAGCATGTCCATGTCCATGACAGTGCATCTGGTCCTGATTTCGAGTCTGCGGTCGATAAGTTAAGTTATTGACAGTTTCTGTTAATAATAATATGTTGGGACATTATTGCACACAGCGCCATCTAGTTCCGTGGTAAGCTACGAAGGAAGCTTGTGTTACGGATACCAGATAGTTGATATACTACATAAGTTTAAATACATACATATTATGTTAAGAAGAATAAGTTGATCCGAATAATTGAAAATGTTTTTATTCTACATTATTGTAATATTAAATACGTTTGACCGTTATTATAAATCCTGTAAATGTTCGTAAAGAATTCGAATATAAATATCTACTCATAATATGTTATATATGTTACTCAGTGATAATGTATGTTTCTAATGGCAAATTTTTTTTTGAAATAGGGCCAGTACTTTTTGAATCTATTTGTTACATACAAAAATACAAATCTTTCCTTCCTTTTCTTTATAACATAAGTATAGATTAGCGACTCACTCTCGCCCTGCTCGGGTACTCTAGGTACGTTATAGCGCTTTGTGTTGCTTTCTCATAGATGCGGTATTTTCCCGCAGCAAAAATATCCTATAAATTATTCGGAATATCCAGCTATCTTCATACTAGATGTTGTCTAGTGAATAGTGATGTTCCCACTAACAGACAAATATTATAACTATAGATTTAACATCTGTATTAATAATAATCACCACTTAATAAGATTTTCCGTAAATTAGTTAATATTTCGACGAATTCGACCCAGAATTTTATTATATGATGTATGAAATACATGAAAATATGATATTCTTCTTAGAAATAATATCATTTCTACAATCAACGTAGCTAACAGAAAAAACAAGACATTGTATATGAAAATCAAATGTTCTGACCATGTCATATCGCTTGGACATATCAATTTCGTAGTACATTTATCTCCTACATTTCATATTCGGCTCAAATGACAAGAATAATCTAGACTTAAAATAATGTAGACTTCTATCTAATCTAAAATCTAGACTTAAACTAAATGATTTGTTCTTTATATTCAGCCTTTTTAAACATCCCACTGCTGGGCACGGGCCTTCCATCAATACGAGGGAATCAGGCTATAGTCCACCACGCTGGCTAAATGCGAGTTAGCAGACTTCACATGTCTATCGAAAACTACATTTTTCTGTAAAGTATAAAATAAAACCCATTCGATTTACGCTCAATTTTCACATAAAGAGAATTTGTGTCTCAGCCAATCTCTGTCTGCAAACACCGTTGTTTACGCAGTTTACATGCAGGCTTTTAAGATACAATATCCGCTATACTCCGAAAGCTTTCTCTATGTGGCATCTACTTGCTATATTCTGCTGAAGTTGTTCAATAAATCTATATATTATACGTAATAATAAATGTCTGTTTGATCGTTAAAGTTCTATTATATGTACAAATATGAAAGTTAAATATATAAAAATAAATATAAATATGTTGGGACATTATTACAATCAGCGCCATCTAGTTCCATAGTAAGCTACATACATACTATAAATATAAACACCCATGACTGGAGTACAAACATTCGTGCTTAACAAATGAATGCCACCAGCAGGACTCGAACCCGCAACCGCTGGCGCAGCAAGTAGGGTCACTACAAAATAAGCAAAAGAGTGAGCCAGTAGAGAAATAAATAAAATAAATACTAATAATAATAAAAGAGTACTCTATCTTGCGATTGTTTGTACCAAGTATTTCAAAATTTAATAACCTCCATTAACAAAGCTCTACTTTTAATTTGAAGTACTAGAACTTTGAACTTACAAAGTCATAAACAACAAATTGCTTCAAACAAATTAATTCAAAGTAATCTATCGGCCAATCTACATCTTGACGTTTCTTACATTTTAATTAAGATATAATAAAGAAAATAATTAATTAACTCGTCTAAAGCTGCGGGAATAATATTCATTTTGATATACCGCCTTTATTTTATTTGCCGGCATATTTCAGTGTTATTGCATCGTAAATTGTTTAATTATTACACCTATTAATGGAAATCGAAAAAGTTTTAAGAGGAGAATTACTTAATAACTAAAGTGAATATCTATTTAACCGACTTCAAAAGAGGAGGTTTTCATTTTTTGTATATTACATCTTTACGCTAAAGCAAATCGATTTAAATGAATTTCGATGTATAGAAAAATTAGCTACTTTTTATTGACGTAAGCTTGAGCAAAGCCTCGTTCAGAAACTAGTTCTGTAACTATTTCACTTGTACTCAGTTATATTAAAATATTTGTTTGCGGCCTTTTTAATGGAAATTTTATTTAAGGACAGCAAAAGTTTTATAATTTGCTTATCTTTCTCTTATTCATTTGTTAGAGTTCTTTGTAAACAATAGAAAATTACTTTTGCACGTTTTAAGTAGTTTTCTTGAGGATTAAGCTTTTTGAAGTAATGGATACAAATTTATGATATGAAAATAATATATAATTTATTTTAAGTACAATTAACCATTTCTTTTTGCAATATTATTTTACTTCACTACATAATATAAAACAAAGTCACTTCCCGCTGTCTGTCTGTCCCTATGTATGCTTAAATCTTTAAAACTACGCAACGGATTTTGATGCGGTTTTTTAGTAGATAGAGTTGATTCAAAAGGAAGATTTACCTATATGTATAACTAGTGGAACCTGCGGCTACACTTGCGATTATAAGATTATAATTTGAATGTATACTCTTTGCTTGTATTTAAATGTTAAAGCTTCGACTCATACTTAATATTATAAATGTGTAAGTTGTGTTAGTGTATAAACTAAAAATTTAAAACTTTTAACTTAAAAACTGAACAGATTTCGATGAAATTTTGCACATGCATAGATTGCATCCTGAGGACACTACTTTTATCATCGCCTCTCTTACTACCTTATGGACTTAGACACTAAATGGGATGTCCTCATGACAAATTTTGGTCATAGCTTCGATCTTTTACGCACGAACGCAACTGCCACTCCCTTTTCCTTTTTACTTTCAAAATCCAGAATTAAAAAGATTCTTTGACATGAAAGTTAAAGCTCAGATTTTACGAGGTTTTCTAGCCAAATAAATAAAACATCACCAAGCCCTTAGCTCCGTGCTGTTATTGATTTCTTAACAAAAGAGGTCAATTACTTAGTTTTGCCAGACCCAGGACGCGAACCTAGGACCTTCATTTCCACAGCCGTGCTCCACCAAACCATTTTGGCAGTAAATTAAATTTTACAAATCACTATAAACATTAAACATTAGTAATTTAATAAGCATAATTATGTTTTAATATGCTTATTAAAAGTAAATTATTAATGAAGCGAGAGTATCTCAATAGCTTATCTATATTACTGATTACTTATTTAGATAGTGCAATACGAGCTTACACCTTATAATAAAACTTTTATTAGCCAGTAAAGCTTAAATAAAGTTCCCATATAACACAAGTTGACCGCGAAAACATGTATTATATTGTAACACCCTCGTTCACGCATGTTAGCACGCAGCTTTCCCCGTGGCTGTACCATTCATATGACAATATTTAGAAAACTCAACTCTATTCCATGATATTATGGTTGATTTTTAAATATTTTTTATATATAGTCTGAACTGAATTGTATTTATAAGAACACCCTCTGTCTGGAGGCGAAAATGTGCGTCCGAGCGTGCCGTTGGACGATGCGATGTAAATTACATGGTCGATATCTGATTCAGTATTATTATGGTGAATTTATTTTTTTGCATTCTTCTTAGCTTTTGTATTAAATGTAAGTTTTTTACTGATGTGAAGCTTTTAAGCTTTAGATGTTTCATTAGTTAGCTTAAATTTTCAAATATTTTGTTGTCTTTTATAATTAGAATTAGAGTCTTCATCACAATATATAAGATATTTCAGAAATTTTCCGTGACTCTTGGCAATAAATAGAAATTATATAAATAAAACAAGTGTACTTACATACTTACAGAGTCGAGTGCCCACTCTATTCCTATCACTCTTATACTCCGGAAATTCGCCACGACAAGTGAGAGAAACATAACCAACTAACATCATTCCGGAATATCACTGAGATTTCCGTATCAAAATTACTCAGTAACTAAAGTTGACCTGTCCCGGGACTCGATCCCAGGACCTCCGTGTCAGCCTTACATGCTACCTTACACCGAAGCAGTTAACTTCGATACTCCATATAAAAATTATATAGGCATTATTTATATAGTATAATTTTAGTACTTTTAATAAATGACCTTTATCGATAGCGATTGTAGAATATCAAAGCGAATTTACATATAACACTCAATAAATCAAAATGAAGAATATAGCGTATTGCTTAACAATAGCAAGTTTCAAGTTACATGCAAGCGACAGAACAAGTAGTTGTGCTGAACTAATGGCGTCCTCACTAGCTCTGTCACCGCCTCGGCCCGTAAGCTTTATTGCAATTACCGGTCTTTGTACTAAAGCACATTTATATATACATATGTATATTGTATACATTCTTATACTTACTACTGCTATACTACCTTACTATTCTTACTAAGAAATATTTTTGGTAGTTTTAAAAATATTTTTACTCGAAATGATTGAAGGATTATCATCTAGAATTAAAAAGAAATAAATACAAATAAAGTTGACTGCCTACTAATATGAAATTAAGCTTAATCTCCAATATACGAGTTTTAAAAACGAAATACAGATGTTTTGTGATCAATACGTTTCATACGGCATAATATTATAATCTGTAAGAATATTAGTTCAAGACCCGGATTTGAACCCGTTTCCATCGATTTCAAAAGCGAACGCGTTACCAATAGACTTTTTAAATCAAAATATCAACTTTAAATAAACTTTACAGTTAAACTTAAGATAAAATAACAAAACGACTAACTCGAATTGGCCGACTGAAGCTTAACTCACGCATGACTGCCTTCCTTTGTTAATATGAACGTATCGCACCTCGTCCGTGAGATAACTCCATGACACATTACTGCCTATAGGGTAAACCGATTACTTTACTAGATTACTCTCAGTTAAGTTAGAGGATTTGAATCTTTACTAAAATTAAAATAAACTAGCGACTGACGCTCATTTTGCTCGGGTTCGTTCGTTTTTTAATCGGTAACAAAAGTCGTTGAAATTTCACCATTATCGCATGATATTAAGGA
Organism: Boloria selene; assembly: GCA_905231865.2. NCBI lineage: Eukaryota > Metazoa > Arthropoda > Insecta > Lepidoptera > Nymphalidae > Boloria > Boloria selene. The sequence goes on from HG993134.1 coordinate 2,053,559, forward strand.
ATTATTAAAAGGAATCATCATCATCATCAGCCCGTTTTAACGTCCCACTGCTGGGCACGGGCCTCCCTCAGTACGAGGGGGATCAGGTCATAGTCCACCGCGCTGGCCTAGGGCGTGTTGGCGGACTTCACATGTCTTTCGAAAACTTGTTAGGTTTTCTCAGACGTGCAGGTTTCCTCACGATGTTTTCCTTCACCGTAAGACAAGTGGTAATCATTATATAAATGATTCGCACATGAAAATATCAGAGGTGCGAACCCGGATTTGAACCCGCATCACTCGGTTAATCAAGCGACGCGTTGCCGCTGGGCTGCCACTGTCTCTTCTTCTTCCTGGCATTAATCCCGGCCATTGTTGCCAGGGTCTGCCTTCCGACTAAGCCTACTCCACTTTGCACGATCTTTAGTGTCGTCCTGTTAGAGAGCCAATGTTCCACGTTGCAAAGCGGAGTTTCCGTCTGGGTACTAACTTCTTTAGCCGTGCCCGTACTTGACACGGTAGCCCTTGCCCATTTGTCGCAGGTATAGGGCGATGTTCCTGCGCGTCGTTTAGCGGCGACGCCCTAGCCGTACCCAGCCTTTTCTTATTTCTTTTCATTGAAGCGGCAGAGTTGGTTTTAAGTGGAGCGATTGCCATCTGACCTCCAAAACTCACTTCTTGTGAGAAAACCAGTGGAAGGAATGGATAAGGAATAACAAGGGGGAAGGTGTAAGGAGGGGGACACCACTATTACGGACTGGATGGAGGGTGTAATAGTGGTGGCTCGAGGACCCGGGGTCGCGTACCCGTATGCCCTAAAATCAATATCGGACAGATACTGGATCGGACACCCTCTGAGCTATCTCCTGTCCAGCTGTCTCCTTTTAGGAGACAGTGGGCTGCCACTGTCTCCTAAAAGGAATATCGAACTGATTTTAAGGTCAAAAAATTAAGATAGTCTGTTTTTCATTTTTATTAGATATCAGATTAGGGGCCATCCATAAATTACGTCACACGAATTTTAGAACTTTTAGACCCCTCCCCCCGTCACAGGTTGTCACAGTTTTAGACCCCCTCCCTGATGTGACGTCACACATTTTACAAATTTAAGCATGTATTTAAAAATAATCAAAAGAAAACAGTTATTTTCATATTTTTCTTATTATTATTAAATAATCTTTAATAAAATTAACATATAATAAAATATTTCTGATAACAGAAAGAACAAACTACTAGTTAAGAAACAATAAGCAAAGAATTATGTTAGTTAAAGATAAAAAACTTAATCATTTTGTTTCATATTTTGGTATTTTAAATTTTAAAATGTGACGTCACAAAGCTTTTGGATTATTAATATTAATATTAATTGGCCATAATTCACCATGCTCGTAAATGAAGATTGACGATCATATGTCTTTTGAAAACTAGCTAGGTTATCTCATATAATGTGTATGTTTCCTCACCATGTTTTCTTTCACTATAAAGCTGCAATGTTCTTCATACTTCATTGTAGTGTCACTCAGTGAAGGAAAGGATTCTATTATTGATTTTTTGTAATGATGACAATAAAGCTAAACTTCATACAGCATTTACTGTATGTATTAAGTAAACTTTAATATTTACCAACAAAACAAAAATTAAACAAAAGGGTACTGAACTCTTTTTTTTACCTATTTAACATAAAAAAGCATAAGCAAGTCCAAAATTCCATCAAAATTTAATGCCCCGCTTCCGCATTTAAACTATCTTTGTAATGCAATCTCCCAAGCAGAGGATATCTGTACAAGCTTAGGAAAATGAAGCCATTTCACCATCAAATTTCTGAATATCTTTCTTCCTAGCATTTGCTGGACGAGCGAGAATTTAAATCGATTAAGTATTATTGAGTTGAAACAAAGGGAGTACTGCAAACAATTCGGCAGACGCCACAAACGAGCCAAAACAAGGAATTCAATTGAACGCCCAATAATGTTTCAACCGGATTGTTCAGGCATGCACGGTAGACTTGCGAATATGCTACACCGCCTTTATGGTGTAAGACATAAGAGCTACATGAAAGATATACTTAGCGGTATGTGAGACTGGAAAGCAAACACGGGTGCAAGCGAAAGACAATTTACTTTAGATGCTGTAATGAGAGAATGTTCTTATTTGAGTGCTGTTGAAATTACTACGTTACTAAGTGCTTGAAAGTACGCTGGACTTTTTGTACAATATTAATTTTGGAAGTCAGTTTTAAATTAAAATGACGATAGTGTTATATTGTTACTATATCTATATAAAAATAACCAATTTAAAACAATATTTGACATTATAAATGAAACTATCTTTTCGGATTTTGTCGCGGATTTATTTTGATTTTTGGTTCCCAAAGTTTTTAATGCTTTACAGCCATCACATTCTAATCAAGATTTCATATATAATGTCAAATATTCGCGTAAACCTAAGAAAGTATTAAGAAAGTCATCAGTACATTTTTCTTTGTGTCAACCGGTTTTTTTTTGTTTCTTAGCTTCTGACGAGGTATAGAAGTATTAAGTATGAAGATTATATCAAAATTGAAAATGAAACTTAAGCCCGCATCACTCGGTTACCAAAGCGAGCCCTAGTAAGTTCTCCTGCCTAGGCTAGTACACGAAAAAAACAAATCATCAGGCGAAGCTAACAAAATTCATAATTACTAACTTTGAACGACAATAAAAAACTACGTTTAAAAAAACCGACTTCAAAAACTAAAAAGTTTAAAATAACTTAATAAAGATTTAATTTAATAAAGATTTAACAGACACAGACAGTGGTAGCCCAGCGGTAACGCGTTCGCTTGGATAACCGAGTGATGCGGGTTCAAATCCGGGTCTCGACCTCTGATATTTTCATATGCGAATCATTTTATCAAAATTACCACTTGTCTTACGGCGAAGGAAAACATCCTGAGGAAAGGTGCAGGTGCATGTCTGAGAAAACCTAGCAAGTTTTCGAAAAACATGTGAAGTCCGCCAACACGCACTAGGCCAGCGCGGTGGACTATGGCCTGATCCCCCTCCTACTGAGGGAGGCCCGTGCCCAGCAGTGGGACGTTGAAAAGTGTTGATGGTGAAAGATTTAATTTAATACACTTATATACTATTATTGTATATACATATACAATAAAATAAATACTATTATTTTTACGTGCTTGTACGCGCTATTTGAAGTCGGTTAAAAACAACTTCTGAGTTGATAATACAGTAGGAGAATATTCGCCAATACAATATTTGTTAGATATGATTTTACTGTGACATTATGTAGTAAGTTGCCTTGAAATATGTCTCTATCGCAAACAGAACTGTGAAGTGTTAGTTATATCATTACTTATTGATATTATAGGAATAAAATAAAGATGTAAACACACAAACCATTATATATAACATCTTTCTTTGCTTATCTTTATCGTTCTTATACCTTACGTATAATAAAACTCAACATCAGTCCGTGTATTGTCCGTTTACTTAATTGTATTACGTTACGTTCAAGTATTACGTAACGCAATTCGGCGGGAGGGGGGTCTTGTAAAACGTTACGATGCGTTACAAGGGCGGGAGGGGGCTTCGAACAACGCGTTACGTAACATTGTTTTTTATTTAAAAAAAGTACTAATCTTAAGAAAATGTTTATTAGGCCTTTGAGCCCATTTAATATACATATTTGAAACTTAAGCAAATGCTTATTAAATTATATGTGATTACTTACTAAATAAATATATGAATAAATAAAATACGCTTGTATTTCGAATTAAAATCTATTGTTTTATTTATTAATTACTACCGTAAACGCGATTAAAACAATAACAAAAGTAATTTAGTGACTTTCCGGTAGTTTTCGCAACACAGTTTGGGTAAAAAATTTCAGTTGGGTGTTACGTAACGTTTATAGGGGGGCGGGGAGGTGTACAGGAAAACGTTACGGCGCGTTACATAGGGGGGAGGAAGGGTCAAATATCTTCAAAATTTGCGTTACGTAATACTTGAACGCCCCCTTAGTACGTAGTTGTAGACGACGTAGTAATAGTAGAAATAGTAGTACCAGAAGTTGTAGTAGTAGTAGCAGTAGTAGTAGTTTTATTCATGAAATTCGTTGCTGTACACACTTATTCTCTAGAAATAAATAAAATAAATCCCTTACTTGATTATAAACATCTTTATTTTATCAAGTTGATATGATTTGAAGAGTAAGTTTAATTCACTTATAGTGGAAACAGCCACAGGATGAAATGCAGTACATAAAAACTCAATAGAGTTGTATTAATAAAAGTTATCTTACGGATTCTTTATACATTAGCACTATACATACCAATCAATCTTACTCAAAACTACTTGAAGAAATTCTTGTATACAGAATGTAGTACCTACATAATGCATTATATATTTTAACTCATAAAATATTTCAGCAAATTTCTGCCAACACTGTAATAACTATGAATTATAATTCGACGAAGGAAGATATCAGCGGTAATCCTGTAACACCGTTTCATCGCCATACTAATTAAATATTAAAACTCTCAGCCTAGTTTATAGTTCCGAAAATGCTATTAAGTTGACACCTTGTCAAAGCAACCCCGAGACGAGAGCTAACGAGCAAACTTTTTAACTCAAAACTTGTGAATAAATTACGTTAGCTCTCGACAACCCTTAATGAACATTAACAATATACGAGTGTATATTTAATAATAATAATAATAATAACGTCGTATTCGTTCGAGTCGCATGGTATGATACCTCGCAGAACTAACGCCCGCCCTTCCCGTTTTTGCAACATTTTTAATTTATGCTCCGGTCCTATTGGTGGTATCATGATATAATATAGCCTATAGCCTTCCTCGATAAACGGACTATCCAACACAAAAATAATTTTTAAAATCGAACCAGCAGTTCCTGAGATTAGCGCGTTCAACCAACCAAACAAACAAACAAACTCTTCTGCTTTATAATATTAGTATAGATATATAGATTTAAATGAACTTCTTACTTCTTACTTCTTACTAACGAGTAGGTACTTATTTTAGATGTAGCCTATTTAGTTTACCAGTACACAATTTGCTGATGGACGTGCAGGGCTTGAACCCAGAACTTTCTGGTCACAAGTCCATGCTAGACCACGGAGACATTCACTGTCATGCATACATAAAGCAACAACACAACAAAGCCAGGCCTGAATACTTGTTACTCGGTCATACCAGAATGGCTGAACATATCTGTATGAAATTTATCATATAGATAGTCTAAAAAGCACAGTTCATTCTTTTTAAAGAAATTGTACAGCATCTGTGGGATAGTACAGTATTTATGTTATTTTCTTCAAAACTATATGGATTTGGCTACAATGCGTATACGCTAAAGTTCGGGGTAAAAAATGAATTTAAACAAGATTCATATAGCATTTAAGAAACATAGCGCATACTGTTTAAAACAGCGTTGTAAATTTTTAATAACAAAATGAAGTTTACAAACTTTGCTAGGCTTATCGCTTTAAAGTTTTCGAGCATCGCTAAAACTTTAACACCTAATTTATCAAGAGGCACCTGCAATGGACTTCGGTCTAACTTTCCGATCGCAACGCGCCAATCGGTGAGAACTTTATCAAAAGTTATAACATAACATTTTGCTTTAAACTTTGTTTATCTGAAGTACTGGTAATTAAGCTATACACATATATTGCGTTGCTATCATTTAATTAATCATTACATTTATTATAAAATAAAGTCGCTTCCCGCTGTCTGTCTGTCCCAATGTATGCTTAGATCTTTAAAACTACGCAACGGATTTTGATGCGGTTTCTTTTAATAGATAAAGTAATTCAAGAGGAAGGCTTATATGTATAATACATTAGCGGAATCCACGGCTTCGCTCGCGCTAAATCTAGGGACGAGCCCGAGCGAAGCTAGGGCCAGTCGTTAGTTGGTTTAAAATTAACTAGATGCACCCCGCGGTTTCACCCACGTAGTTGCCGTTCCCGTGGGATTACAGGGATAAAAAGTAGCCTATGTCCTTTCTGAAGGTCTTCTCTATCTGGGTACCAAATTTCATCGAATTCGGTTCAGCGGTTTAGGCGTGAAAGCGTAACAGACAGACAGACAGACAGAGTTACTTTCGCATTTATAATATTAGTTAGGATTAAACTTTCCTCTGGACTCAGGCCTCCACTGAATAGGAGAACGATGAGGTAATAGTCCATCACGTTGTTTAAGAGTGGTGTGGAATTTACACGCCTTTAAAAATTAGTTACATTAAGATCTCTCACTCTTAATTAAGTGATTTCTCACATAAAACATAGCATGTACAGTAAATTTGAAATAATAAATTGATACATATACATCTAAACAAAAATCTATACATACGTATGTACATAAAAGATATATTTTAAAAAAATATCTTTTTATAGGAATAATTGACATTAAAACTATAAATTAGAAGTTATGGTGGAATAAAAAACTCACAAACACCTTGTCAAAGCAAGCCCCGAGACGAGAGCTAACGAGCAAACTTTTTAACTCAATACATACATACATTCATGAACCCTGAAAATAGAACACTCCTTTTTTTAGACAGTTGTGTAATTATGATGCTGGCATACTAAACAACGTAATTTCTTGGAGAATGAGTGCCTCCGATCTTACAATATTTAAATATTATCTTTATAAACATTTTTATAGAGCTGTCTAAACAATCCAAGTAAAATTTACGATGGCATTCTAGTCTACATTATAACCTACAAAACCCATTTCAGGCATTCCCTAGACACCTTAACACCGCAGTATGATATATCTGTGATATCATATACTAACAAAATGTCCAGTTATCCAAGACCTGTGACAGTGAATATTTTCATACATTTCATTTTAAATTAAGAGATCTATATACAGTGGTCAGGAGTACGACACAATAACTATAAATCAAAAGGTCAACTGCCGAAAGTAAAGAATGATCTCGCATAGTTCCTCGAGGACTTAAAGGATGAAAAATTTGTAATCGGTTTTGTATAAACAAAGTCGCTCTTTGCACATTTTTTCTCCGCCTATTTCTTCTAAACTACGTAACAGATTTTGATACGGTTTTGATTAACAGAAAGAACGATAAGTTCCTTGATCATGCCAAAAACATTCGTAATTTAATTAATGAAATTACCAGTAGAAATATTAACTCAAAACTAAAACATTTTTTTCTATAATTAAATAGATTAAATTATTTAATATTATATAAAATACTTAATTTTAAATTCTCATAATATTTTATATAATGTCAATGTAATATATTTAATAATAATAATATAATAATAATAATACGTTACATTACAAAGTTATTACAAAGTAAAGTTATTACAAAGTATTTTCAAAGTGGTAGTGCCACGCTTGTTACCTTTGGGTAGCAACCGAATGGGCCGGCACGCCCCGTATAGTTCATTAGTACCACTCTCTCACAGAAGACCGGCGTGAAGTGGCAGCTTTGCTGTCGCGTTTCGACCGGTGAGTGAGAGTCCGGGAGGCCCACTCTCCTTCCCCCCTCCCTCTTCCCATTATCCTCCGCCTTCGTTCCCCCCTCCCTCCCACTTCCCTCCCTCCTCCATCCCTCCCTTTCCTGAAAGGCCGGCAACGCATCTGCAAGCCTGGCTTGCAGGTGTCCATGGGCGGAGGTGATCACTTCCCATCAGGTGAGCCTCCTGCCCGTTTGCCCCCTTTTTACCATAAAAAAAAAACATAAATCTGAGAGGTTTATAATGTGGTATTTAATAAAAAAAACAGTACGTGAACTTTTATGATAATAAATAAATAAATAAATATTATTATCAAATTTTTGATTAATAAAGAAGAAGCTAGTCTAAGTCGAATCAAAAAAACATTAGAGGCATTGAACTGTCTGTCCAAATAATAGGTAGATGCGTATTTTTATTATAGCTAATAATAGAGTAAGAAGCCTTTATAATATTTTATATACAGTGTAATAAAGCTTTATTGCTTAGCTTCCTTATTTTCGTACACATAAAGAATATTTTAAAATACAACCGATATAACACTAATACTTTCTTAGGTTTACGTGAATATTTGACATTATAAATGAAACTATCTTTTCGGATTTTGTCGCGGATTTATTATGATTTTTGGTTCCCGACGCTTCGAATACTTTACAGCAACCATGGTCACGGGAGAGACTAAGGAGAAAAGATAGTTTCATTTATAATGATATAACATTATTTATAGGTTTCGTTTAATATCTACCACGTTCAATCAATGTACTACAAAATACTAGGGAAATACGAAGAAAATCGAAAATCTTCAATGCATAGAGCTAAGCTATTAGAATGTATACCTGCATATTTATTTTCTGAAGCATCTACTCCAAACATAAACATCATATCCTTCAAACTACAGTTACTTGAATAAACACAAAACGTGCTTTCTATGAGCGTTGTAAACTTTTATCTAGCATCTTATAACTTTCATAGTTATTTTTAACCGACTGTTCAGAAGGAAGATAATGTTTTTAAGTAATTATATTTACGTATGTTTTACAATATGTGAGGATTCTTACAATAGTTTTAGTTTTCTCAGCAATAATAGGCTTAAAGTAGAGTCTCGCAAATACACTACACATATACAACTTTAAATACATATATTTTATGAATTTAAATACACATGACTGGAGTACAAACATTCGTGCTCGTCACATAAATAAATGTCCCTAGCAGGATTCGAATCCAGGACCGCTAGCATGACATGTTGTGTCACTACAAACTGAACCAAATCATTATATTATTGTGTGTGTGATGTCGTCAGATCAGTTATATATATTGAAAATATATCTAATCAATAAAGCTAAAAAAAATAATATGCTCCAATTATCTTAGCAGTAATTGTTAACTAAACTCATACTTACATTATATAGCCGTCTTTAGCTTATAAAACAGTTTTAAAGACTCTTTAAAAAGAAAGTTTTTAGTGAATATGACAACTAATATTCAATTATGCGGATAAACAAAGCATAGACAGGTAAAGATATTAGTTTTAATAAAGATATTTTACAATATGGCACATATTTGACGACTCGTTTGGCTTAGTTGGTAGTGACCCTACTTTCTGCGCCAGCGGTCGCGGGTTCGAGTCCCGCTGGGGGCATTCATTTGTTGAGTACGAATGCTTGTATTCCAGTCATGGGTATTTATAATTGTAATTTGTATATATTACAAAGGTTATATTATAATATGTTGTATATCAACTGTCTGGTATCCGTAACACAAGCTTCCTTCGTAGCTTACAACGGAACTAGATGGCGCTGTTGTAATCATATCCCAACATATTTATTATTTCTACGAGTATATATGTACACATTTATATATAAATAGTCTTATCGTAATTGTGAAGCACGCAACCTGGCTATATTTTTCAATACGGCTAGGTCGTGCTATTCATATAAATCTTGCCCGGCTGCGGGAGATAGCGTCGAACTGCTAAATTAATCTATCTCGAACACAATGCACAATATTTATCGTAAATTTATTAGGACACTGGATCTCCACACATTTAGATCTTATTGTAATCCTTGAATATATAACAAATGATGTACTTGTGTGTGTGTGTATAATTTTCTCTGACGTCCATTTTAGATTTCGCTCTATCAGTTCGTAGAAATTGATATAGACTTCTTATGCCCATTAAAGGGTTTAGTAATTTAACTTTCAATATACAGGGAGTAGTACTGTTATATGGAAACCATTTTTTACCTTATAATAATAATATCCTATAATAATAATATCCTGTTTTACGCTGAGCCCTCGCAATAAGTAAAAGATACGAGTACTTATGAGGTCTATAGAGATACTACGTGTAGTGGCTAGCATGTACATACATCGAGAGATCCTGGGTTCGAGTCCCGGGTTGGGTAAGTACCCAAGTTTAGGTATTAATTTTATTCAGTAAGCCTCAGTAATCGCCCAGAGTTGGGAAGTTGGCGGTGAGTCACCCCCGTGCCTCGGAGAGCACGTAAATCCGTCGGTCCTGCATCCTTAACTCTCCCTGGTTGTGTCGAACAGTCGTCCCACCGGAATATGAGAGTGATAGGAATAGAGAGTGCACTTGTGTCTGCGCGTACACTTGTGCACTATAATATCTCCTGCGCAGTTGGCCAGTCTCAATGAGATTGGCTGCCGTGACCAGAATCGGTCGGAGAATATTATTATTGAAATACTATAAAAACGTCTAAATGCTGATTTTTTCAGATAGTACTTAGTGGTATAAAATCTTATAAAATTACCTAATTTTTGGCATTAAAATTTAAGAAAATAACAAATCATAAAAAAAGTAATAGAAAAATGTTGGTATTTTTGATAACTTTATTTATATATAAAAGATAACATCACACTCGTTAATTTTTTTTTATCTTACATTAAACCTGTTGCTTCAGACAGTGTTAGTATCAGTACTTGGTGTGCTACTTTTACCTGTAGTAGTTTCATTTAAATCATTTGTTGTGTTTCCTTCGTTTGATTGTGACGTCGGACTGTCTACATTAGAGTCTAATGTAGACACATTAGACTCAGTTGCATTAAAAATATCAGCTTCAGATGTTATTGTTTCATTTTCAAACGTTGTTGTACTAACAGATATGTCGGGTTCCTTTAAGGCGTGATAGTCTGAAGACTCGGCTCTTGCTGTAAATATACACGTCGCAACGCATTCGTATTCATTCTTGAACATGTTCATATTTGGGAAACACCCTCGCCATACCCCAACTTCACATCTCGACCCCGGTTTCCAATAGTATAGAACTTTAACAGGTGGTCTGCCACAGTCTTCTGATCTAAAGTTGGCAAAGCATGCTTCTGGCGGCACTAAATAAATAAACTTTTGATTAATTTGGACTTACTTCGCAAATATTTTTTTTGGAAAATGGTAGTAAAAATTAACAATAGCCGAATTTATTAGAAAAAGGACTAAAAATTATGGATTAAAGTTTCAAATTTCTGCATAAAATTTGCAACTTTAGTATTTCTATAGAAAATATCAAGATAGTAAGTCCATCTCTTTCTCTCTCTCTCTCTTTCTCGCGCTCACTCTATCTCTCTCTTTCTATCGTTCTCTCTTTCTGTCTCTCGCTCTCCCTCTCTCTTGGAAAATTAAAGGAAATTTAGAGGAATACACGTAAAGATAGATATAATCATCAGTTATTTCTTCAGGTCTTTAGAGTTTCTCGATCCAATAACATGAACTTTCCTCGACTATTACCATGGCTTTCCACATTATAAGTTTAATTTTATACCAAACCATAAGTTAACAGTTAACAACAATCGCAAACTTTGTTGCTAACGCTGAAACGTTATTACCACATTAAAAGCAGGTCCAGTGTAGGGCAGTTGAAATTTATTTTCTCTTTACGATGCCTACATTGTCGCTTCTAAGCTCTCGTTAAAAGCTTGTGAGAATCATAAGCTACTGTGTTGACGTCAAGACTAAATTGCGAGTTTAAACGTGTTAAGCTGTTTGTGTTTTTTTTCTTTTTAATATATGTATTTACTTCAAACGGAATTCAATTCTAAAACTTCGGATGAGACTGCCTATTTACATTTAAAGAGCTATATGCCCTAAGATAGACGAATCATCCAAATGCACATTAAGAAGTCTCAATAGCAAAGATTATTTCTATATAATTATTAATATTATAAACTAAATTTTAAGCAAAAACCTTATATTTTTTATAAATCATAATCAAATTCACTCAATGATTTTATCGCCGATCTTCACATAATTATAAAAAAGTCACTGTTAGAAAGAATCATTTTATTTAAAGAAAAATTAAACAAACCTGCTTTTATTTTTATAAACATTGCCAACATAAATATGGCATGTAGATATGACATGGCCTCGAACACAATTTGCAATCTTAACAGCCTTATTTCACTCAATTATAAAACCGTTGTAAACTTTTAATTGTACGTGAATTCATTAAGATAGTGAATAATGGTCTCTTATCTTCGATGCGTACAGCGCTGAGACGAATTTATCACTTCAGAAGTGTTTTCAGGTTAAAAGCGTAGAGCCTAGCATTATTTTTGCAAGTATATGTTTTTTTAGTATTATATTTTTAATGGTTGAAAGTCTCAATAGTTACTACGGTTATAGATTTTTTCAGTCTAGCAATCGGAAATTATGGTTCTAGGTGAAAATTTGGATTTAAGAGGTGTGGTATATTATAATAACCTACTTCGAAGCAAGTCATGCCTATACAAGACTGATCGCTATTGAAAGAGGATTTCCCTAGTTACAGGATCAAGATAACAAAAAGACAGTTCCTTTGTTTGGTAATACTTGTGGATAAAGTAAGGTACACGTGATCAAAATTCACTTTCAATTCAAAATTTCAATGTTGACTACCTTAAGATACTGCCGGATAAACTGCGAACAAAGAGTTTTCAACTGAACGAAAGTGTCTCTTCGTAATTGGAACAAATTAGTTTTCAAGGCACAAGAATTTATTTTAAACACTAAATTATTGTCTAAATTAGTGTAGTCTTGAAGCTTGTAACCACGTGCCAACACTTTGTTTCTTCACGAATGTAAACATTATAGTTTAGCCTCGTTGTGTTTTGGAAAGATGTCTCATTTCTCATAGTGCTGTAGTTGTCGTGGGTTTGAGTCTCGGATCGGACAGATCTGTAATTGGTTACAGTTTTTTTTTTCTTGAGCACATATGACTAAGTGACGAATGTAAGTTTATCTTTACCTAACATGAATATAAATCAGTACCAAACAAAGCGGAGTGGTAAAATCACAACTATCCTATCAAACAATATACAATATAGGTACTATAAAAACTAAATAACTTGCTTTCAAATAGAGCAACAAATTGGCGCAATTTGTGGTGACCAGTTTCTTGCGCCAGCGGTCGCGGGTTCGAGTCCCGCTGGGGGCATTCATTTGTTAAACTCTGATGTTTGTACTCCAGTCATGGGTGTTTATATTTATAATATTATGTATGTATTTAAACGTATATATGCAGTATATCTGGTATACGTAACACAAGCTTCCCTCGTAGCTTACCACGGAACTAGATGGCGCTGTGTGTAATAATGTCCCAATATCATTTTCTTACGAAACAATGAAAATCATTGAATATCGAGATACCTTCTTACAACAGATTTATATAATTTATTAAAAAAACGTTAAAACTAACAGCTTAAAAATATATGTATAGAAAATGATTCAATTTATTATACTCTCAAAAAGCTCATGCATTATTAAATCGTTTAATACAATTAAAGTACGTTACTAAAATAAAATTAATTCTGTTGTCTGGACGAAGACTGTTTTAAATTTAAAGTCAATTAGCGCGACCAAATTCATTCATTCAACTTTTGATACGACTATTTATGTTTTTCAGTAGAAAATTTTCATGATTTTCAGCAGAATTCAAACAATTTTCCTTTGTTTTCATACTTGTATAACTTATCGAGCCGCAATGACATCTATAGTACTTTGTTTAATTAAACTTCTCACTTTAAAAGATTGCTGAATGAAATATTTTTCATTCGTTCTCTTTTGAATGAAATTATAATAAAATTGAAAACGACACACAATATGGAATTGGTTTTTTTATGTAATTGAGGGATTTTTTTGTTTATGGCTTTATGTACATATATAAATAAATTTAAAGAAATAAATAAATTTAACTATGATTTAGTAATTATGAAGGAACATAGAATGTGTCATAGATATTATGTATGTTCAATATATTTAGTTCAAAGTTCCTTTCTTTGGGCTTCCCTAAATGTACACAGCTGCAATATCAGCACTTTATCTCTTATGAAGTAAAAATAACGAATTTTTTGGTTGACAATTAATAATATCGTAATAAAATGAAATTTTAAAGGCACTTGAATTGCCCCGTACATTCGGCATTAGGTGAAACTTTTTTAATTTTTCATCGGATATAATATCAAAATAGACCTACATATATAGTCAAGTAAACATAAAAGAAGAAAGAACGCACAAACAAACACACATTTCTATTATTAGTAAGTAGAATTTATCCAATAATTTCCCGGGTTTATCACCCAGGATACATTTTATTGTTGCCAGAAATAAAAACATATAGTAGCCGGGTACTACAGCAAGCATTACGCAACTACTGTAGATGGGCCATAAAGTTTTTCATCTGAGACGCGTATCAGTCATGCCCATAAAACGTTTGCGGTCATCTTGATCTCAACATGCCACATTCACTATAAAATATATCAAAGAAAATAACAAAATACAGGTTATAATATACTTAAAATTAAGTATAAATGGTATGATAACATTATAAATGAAACTCTTCGGATTTTGTCGCGGATTTATTATGATTTTTGGTTCCCGACGTTTCGAATGCTTTACAGCAATCATGTTCACGGGAGAGATAATTGCTGATAGTTTCATTTATTAATGTCAATTATTCCGGTAAACCTAAGAAAGTATGATATGATATCATATTATAAATAGTATTCTATATAACATATTATAATAATAGTCTGTTTCAAAGAAAAGATAAAAGATAGAATATATTACATTTTTTTAAGTTTATTTCCTGAACTAACAAACCCGGCCCGCTTCGCTGCGTAAGTATAAATTAAACGGTTTTTATAATTTTCTACTAAAATAAAAGTAGCCTAGGTTACTTCTTATACCATTAGCTATCTGCGAGTGAAAGTCCCGTCAATATCGGTCCAGCTTTTTCAGCTGGAAGAAACAGACAAACAGACCGACAGACAAACAACTAGACAGACAGACTGACAAAATTTTAAAAAGTGTTTTTTTTAATGTAAGTATCGTATATACTTTCATATGCATTTAGTGAAAATCGAAAACGAAAAAAAAATGAATTTGAAACTATAAAATCTTTACGTTACCTGCGCTTATTATAATCGAAGAGCATCTCATAGGCACTCCAGTAAAAAGCTACAAAACAAATATAATTCATTCAATCTTTGACGACACGTTTGGCCCAGTTTGTACCTTACATGCTGCGCCAGTGGTCGTGGGTTCGACTCTAGGTCAGATCGACTACTGAATATTCACAGTCATTCTATCAGAAACTTTCATAATAATGTTCCAAACATTGATTTCTCTCCTCTTATCTTAACTAACTATTAAAATACCAATTACAAACAGTCGTACGTGCGGCGGGCGTCATCTCCGGACATACTAATGCAATATTCTAATCGAGCGATTCAATACGATTAAAAATCAATTATCTCCTCGTAGCGCCCCACCGTGAGTTATATTGGAATAACATTGGTTAGGAAAGCGGAATTAAGTACATTGTATGCACTTGTTAGGGATTTTGAATATTTTACTAACACTTGCATGTGACTCTGCTTGTTCGTATGTCATTAGTTTATACCTACTAAGTTTTGCTTTTTATATAGTTACTAGCTGACGGGTGAACGTCGTTTTGTCATTTAAAATGGGGATATGGGTAAGAGGGTGAAAAATACTTAACGTCCTATTCTCATACCTACCAATTATAAAAAAAAATATTAAAATCGGTCGAGCCGTTTCGGAGTTCAAAAACGAAACCTATATGGTACATGTAGGTAATACGTAACTTAAAATATTTAAAAAGAAACGCTATGTACTAACTCCAATTAACGCACCGACTAAGCGAAAAATTATTAAATTAAATATTTACTGTCTTTTCTATACTATATTTCTATTTCAACATCCATTCTCCATATACATATTTTGGTTACTTTTCTATATCTGCTGTACATTAAAATGTGGCGGTGGTAGGGAACTAACCTTCAAGGAAACAATACAAGGAGTGCAATTTTTGGAGAATTTCATTACTAAAAGTAGCATAATATACGTTATTATCTGTCAAAATCTTCCGGTACACATCCAAAAGAAGAAGAAACACGAACAAATTCGCAGTTACAGCTAGTATGACAAAATCACAAAAAACTGATTATTTTTTAATACAAAAGCTCTTAAATATCTTAAAAATACCTTTGCCTTCTATTATTGAAGCCCTTCATTTAACTTTCTTTTATGAAATTACAACATTTCATCCCTCTTCCGTAGGGAAAAGACGTCGCGGGTTTATTTTTTGATAATTGAGTCTTTGATGAGATTTTGTCTTATAATTGTACATCACTAAAGTCAAATGAATCTATCTCCTGTTGTTTCATGCGATTAACTGTGCTATTTATTTCAGTTATTTCTAATATTACTCGGTTTTTTATATATTTAAAAAAAAAACTAACTCGTAAAAAATAATACCAAGAATGTAGCATAGCATTATAATCCGTCATGTAATTTTGAGTCCAGCTTATTGCCCCAATTATATCTAAAAGACTTGCATGTATGTAAATATCATCGACCAAAATAATTTTAGGCGACTGACATACTTATGAGAGAGCACTTAAAATAAAACTGCATAAAATGGTTTTTGTAAGTTGTGTCAGTAATGTGGTTATATCATGCCAAGACCCCATAGATATTAAAAAAGATTAGTAATTATGAAATATTAACTTTATTGTAATGATAGGTAAAAAATACGAAAACCCTTCATAAAGAAACAATATTTAATGATTATAACTACTATAGATTTAGAATTTTTCGCAAATGACAAAATGTACTATGGTGACATATACAAGGTTGTCAAATACTGCACTAATATACGCTATATGCTACTAATATACATGTTATCAAATATGCAGTTAAAGATTCAGAGAGGCAATCTGAGTACACAGACATGCTAGAGTAAAATTCTCTGGCGCATCCATAATATCCACAAGGGCACATAATCCGAGCTAAATTAGGAAGAGAGTTGGACAGTAGAAGATCTATAGATCATAGTAAAAATAATCATCTATAGATCTTCTTCTGCTTTGTCCAACCCTTGATAATAATAGATATTATATAGTCTAGAAAATAATAATGTTCTAAAATAGGGGAGAATGGGTTAATTGCGAAATCTTAAGGGTTCAAACTGAAATAAAACCAACATAAAGTTATAAATATTATTTATTTTTAGTAATAATCCACATTGATATATTTAACATATTTCTATATAACCATTAAAGTATCCAAAATCATAGGAAGTCAGTTCTGCAAATTATAACGCTAACTAACAACTTAATTCTGAATCGTGTTCCGCTTATTAGTTGGTCGACAAAGTTTTCATTGTTCGGCCGTTTCGAGTTAGCTGTATAGCTAAATTTTAGCACCTACAACTGGTATTATAATTTATGGCTTCGATTTCGGAAATTCGCCTACTCCATGGTATAATTGCTTCTAATTTTCATATAATATAGTCCCATATAATAGTTATAATATTTTACAATAATACTGTTATTTTATACCAGAGAGTAGCGTCTTACCCATCTCTGAATCTAAGTCTAGATTGTATGCGAATGTCCAACGTCATCTATGTATTTTTTTGCGCAGAACATTTTTTCTTATCCTTATAAGAAGGAGTAGTTTTACTATGTAGTTTTAGTATATATAAAGTCTTATTAACATTGGTCCAACTGTTTCGTTTCAGAAAATAGCCAAAACAAAGAGACTGACAAATATTTTAAAAGTTGTTTCGTTTTTATAAGTACCGTATATAATGGTACTTTTTTGTACATTTAGTACAATAGTATATGCTATGATATATACTCGTAAATTTACTTTAAGTCTATTTATGCCATCAGTTGATGATTGATTTTTTCCCATTCTTGTTATTGATTTCAAAAAAAAGAACTATTTAGCAAAAAAAACCTACTAAAATCTTATCTTTTCGAAAGCATTAAGGTCATGTATATAAGTATTTAAAATAAGTTGTGTAACAAAAAATCTGAATCATACACTTAACAGTCATAAAGATATTAAATTAAATTGCATACATCATATAAGAATGCCTTGAAAAATATGAATTACAGGGTGTTTTACGCTTTTTAACTTTACCCACTTTTGATACTAAGAAGTGAAGTAATCTTAATTGGTATTTAAGCGGTAGATTAATCAAATAATTGCCTTAATGTCGACATTTGGAAACCTGTCCGAATTGGGTAACATTGGCATTTCATTCATAAAATTTTTAGAGCAATTTTTATTAATAAGTTCAGGGGAGAAAGTAACGATTACTCATGTCGATGGTTGCAAAACTCGTGCTTTTGTAATTATATTCAAATTTTAACATATTATGTAGATATTATGATATACTTATATTTTTACTAGCATTTCCCGCGGCTTTAGCACAGTTAGGCACAGTTTTAGTAAACATTTTCATTGATGCTCCGCTCCTATTGGTCACAGTGTGAGGTAATATATAGAGTTATATTATATAGCCTTCCTCGATAAACGGACTCCAACACAAAAAAATCAATTCGGACCAGTAGTTCCTGAGATTAGAGCGTTAAGCCAACCAAACCAACAAACAAACAAACTCTTCAGCTGTCTAATTAGTTTAGTTGTCATAAGTTAAATATAAGAGATAATAGATGGCGTTAAGTTACATACAATAGATAATAGATGGCGTTACAGGTAAAATTAAAACGCGCTGGCAAGGTTACACATCGAATACATGACCCTAGCCGATGGGCAATTGTTGAGTTGAGTTTGTTCTACTAGAGATTAATACAGTGATACGTGTGCACTTCTAAGTGAGTGTTTGTGTTGGACCCCTGAAAGAGGACGTTTTTACATGGTGCCGAAACCAGGATTGAAACATGGACTTGAGAAATCGTGAGTAAAAGACATAGTGTAATAGTGCAGTGAAGTGAAATATTAAGATAGACTAATTTGGTGATTGTGGGACTTGTGAAATTTACGTAAATTATCATTAAAAACACTTAGAAAAATTAATGAGTTGTGGACTTGTAAAAATATCGGTTGTGTACGTACTGGACTTAGAAAAATTAGATTTACTTTTGAACTTGTAAAATTTTGTGTTTACACTATATGGACTTAGTAAATTCAGTTTACTTTTGGACTTGTAAAATTTTGCGCTTATACCACATGAACTTAGAAAATTTTGCTTACCTTGAGACTTGTAAAATTTGGTGCATAAATTGAAGTGTTTATTGGACTTGTAAATCTTTTGCGGCCAAACTATATTAACTTAGATATTTTAACTGTCAACACATTTTTATAATATAGACTTTAAATAACTTCGCAATGGCTAACGAATTATTAATTATACAAAACGAACTGTATGAAAGACTGCAAAAGGCCGAAATAAATTATAGGAAGTCGCCTAAAGAGAGATTAACTACTGCTTATATAGAAACAAGATTACAGACCTTAGAAGAACTTTGGAATGAATTTAAGGAAGGACACAAAAAGTTTATTTCCACAGTATCGAAGAGCAGCAAGGAGACATTAACATATTTTACGAGTGACGTATATAGTTTGTTTGAAGAGCAATACACTACTTACAAAACTGCATTAAAGTCTGTCCTTGACGCAAAAGCTACTAAACCTACGAGTTCAAATGCGATGTCACCTGAGGCCATGAAATCTTCAGAAATACCACTCCCACATATTCAGTTACCCACATTTAACGGAAAATATGAAGAATGGCAGAGTTTTTATGATATGTTTGTTTCATTGATACATGATAACACATCGCTATCCAACGTACAAAAGTTGCATTATTTAAAAGCCAACTTAACGGGCGAGCCAGAGATATTACTACGCAACTTTGCTATTACAGAACAGAATTATGAGGAGGCTTGGAAACAGCTGGTGAAGCGTTATAACAATAAAAGATATAATGCGAATGCTATACTTAAAACCTTATTTACACAAAAGACACTTACGTTTGCATCATCAAATTTGTTAAAGCAACTACTTGATACCACGACGTCATGCTTACAATCACTACAGAACATAGGAGTTGATACGAAATCATGCGACGCTTTTATCGTTTACCTGGTTGTGTCTAAATTGGACACAGAATCACACAAATTATGGGAGCAAATGTTAAGTTCAACAACTGATTTACCGACGTGGGTACAACTGACTGAATTTTTAGAAAGTAGATTCCGCAGTATTGAAATGATTGACCCTTGCAAACAATTTGTGAAGTCTTCAGTTTCTAACAAGAGCAACCAATTTTCTAAACCTAAATCATTTCATTCAGCAGTACAAGAGATATCCAAATCCTCAAATGGTATTTGTGCCTTATGTAACGGTTCACATTACGTTTATCACTGTCAGAAATTTGAGCAAAAACCCATACAAGAGAGAATTGATTTCGTACAGCACGAAAGACTTTGTTTTAATTGTATGTGTCCAAATCACATGGTGAATAAATGTCGTCATAATACGAGTTGCAGGAAGTGTGGTAAGAAACATCACACGATGCTACACATTGAGAGAGAGGGGTCTATACACAAAGAGAGTAACACGAACGAGGGAGAAATACACATACAAAAGAGTGACAGGAGTAACACTGAGACAAGAATTGTGGCTAATTTTTCGCAAGGACTACAGAGTCACAATGTACTATTGGCTACAGCTATTATTAATGCACAAGCTACGAATGGAGAAAAATACCAAATACGCGCGCTACTGGATCAAGGATCGCAAGCGTCTTTTATAAGCGAATCGACTGTACAATTACTTAATCTTAAACGAATACCAGTAAGTGGTGTGGTGTCAGGCTTGGGAGACGGTCAAACAAGAATTAAATATTCTGTTTCTTTATTACTAGAGTCACGTTTTAATCCAACTGCTAAACACCGTGTAAATGCGTATGTGTTAGGAGTACTAACGTCACTAATTCCAGGAGATCAACTGTTCACTTCTAAATGGGTACAGTTGGAGCAACTTCAGTTAGCCGACCCAGGTTACGCAACGCCGGGAAAAATAGATATTCTTTTAGGTGCCGAGGTCTACAGTGAGATTTTACACAACAATATGTTGAAACATCCAGAGGGCAATTTAATTGCACAACATACGGCTTTCGGATGGGTACTATCTGGAAGAATACAAAGAGAGTCACTACACAAAGAGAGTATAATAAACATGCACATACAATTGAGAAGTGACGATATACTTAGAAAATTTTGGGAAATTGAAGCAGAACCCGATTTGATTAAGAAGAGACTTACCGTGGAAGAAGAGAAGTGTGAGATGTTTTACAACAGAACTACTACCAGAAATGAGAACGGAAGATTTATAGTACGATTACCTTTCAAAGTAGAGGATCCTAAATGTCAATATGGAGATACAAGAAAAATAGCGGAAAGGAAACTATTATACCTAGAGAAGAGATTACAAAAAGATACAATTTTAAGAAAAGAATATGTAAAAGTAATGGAGGAATACCTTACCTTAGACCATATGGAGCTCGTTCCACTCGATGACCTGGAGAACCCACG
Organism: Boloria selene; assembly: GCA_905231865.2. Taxonomy (NCBI): domain Eukaryota; kingdom Metazoa; phylum Arthropoda; class Insecta; order Lepidoptera; family Nymphalidae; genus Boloria; species Boloria selene. The sequence goes on from HG993134.1 coordinate 2,074,913, forward strand.
CGCTACTTACCTTCCCCACCATGCTGTCGTGAGAAATGACAAAGAGACTACAAAAGTACGCGTCGTCATGAACGCATCTTCACAAGGTGACAACGGTGTTTCGCTCAATGATGAATTGATGGTCGGACCCAAAATTCAGCAGGATCTGAGACACATTTTGATGCGCTGGCGAACACATCCTATATGTATTATAGCTGATCTTGTCAAAATGTACCGGCAAGTTCTTGTATATAAAGATGACGCTAATTTCCAACGGATTTTGTGGAGATCAAACCCAGACATGCCAATTCAACACTACAGATTAATCACTCTTACCTTTGGAACCGCTTGTGCCCCATACTTAGCAATTAAAACATTACAGAGACTTGCTGATGAAGAGAAGACGAAGTATCCGATTGCAGCTGAAATAACAAAAAATGATTATTATGTAGATGATTTGATGACGGGTTGTGACACAGAAAACGAGGCTATAAACATTTACGAAGAAATGAATTTACTTATGAACAGTGGAGGCTTTCAGCTACAGAAGTGGTCTAGCAATAGTAAAAAGTTATTACAATACATAGGACAAGATAAACACAGCATAAAAACATCAGTACCAATTAAGAGCGACAACATGTTGAAGGTGTTAGGAATTTGTTGGAATAGATTAACAGACAGTTTCGAATATACGATTAACTTACCTGAGATAAAAGGAGCTGTTACGAAGCGGCAAATGCTGTCAGATATCGCTCGATTGTATGATCCCCTAGGCTGGATTGCTCCCGTAGTTATTAGAGCTAAGATTATTATACAGAAGGTATGGAAAGCACAGATAGGTTGGGATGATGAATTACCGGAGGAGTTATTAGAAGAATGGTTGAGATATAGACAGGAACTAAAAGAAACAAAGGCAATAACTATTTCACGATGGTTGAATTGTACAAAAACATGTAGAGTAGAACTACACGCATTTTCGGATGCATCTACTTCTGGTTACGCGGCAGTAGTGTATCTTCGAGTGGTGGATCAATTTAACCAAGTATACTCATCTATTGTGTCAGCGAAAACAAAAGTCGCCCCAATAGAAAAGGAACTTTCAGTGCCCAGACTGGAATTATGTGGAGCAGCTTTAGCGGCTAAGTTACTATCTGAAATATCCCAAGTGATGAATATTCCTAAACAACAACTTTATGCTTGGACCGATTCTACAATAGTGTTGGCGTGGTTAAGAGGAGGTGCTTCAAGATGGACTACATTTGTGAGCAACAGAGTTTCGGAGATATTGACCATACTTGACTATGAACAATGGAGTCATGTAACAACGGATATGAATCCTGCAGATTGCGCCTCACGAGGATTACGACCTACAGAATTACAAAACAATACTTTATGGTGGCATGGACCCGACTGGATATACAATGTAAACTTCAATAGAAAATGTGACGAAATACCTGAAACAGAAGAAGAACAAAAGATTAAATCAATGAATATTATACAAGACAAAACTGAAGAATTTGAGTGGACTAAATTTTCTAATCTAAATCGAATGTTAAGAGTTATTTCATATTGTAAAAGAGTTTTATATTGGACAAAACCTAAAGAAGAACGTGATAAGTTACCTAAATACATTACCATTCAAGAAAGGAACAATGTGTTACAGATGTGTATAAAACAAGCACAAGAATTTCATTTTGGAGAGGAGATGAAGCATCTGAAAAACAAAAGCAATGTCCCCAAGAAGAGCGTACTTCACACTCTTTATCCGCTTTTAGATCAAAACGGCATTTTAAGAGTTGGCGGTCGCATTGACCAAGCACACTTAAGTTATGATGAACGACATCCAATCATTTTACCATCTAAGAGTCATCTTACATGGTTGTTAATATCGGATGCACACTACAAAACATTACATGGCGGACCTCAAATCATGTTAAATTATCTTCGCACGAAATACTGGATTTTACGTGGACGAGAACGAGTAAAAAAGTACTACAGAGCATGTGTTACTTGCAGAAGATATTCAAACAAAACTAATACGCAATTAATGGGTCAACTTCCTGAAGTACGGCTTACGCCAAGTAAACCATTTAAATCATCCGGAGTTGATTATGCAGGACCAATTAACATAAGATTCTCACCCGGAAGAGGTTCAAAATCATTCAAAGGATACATATGTCTATTCATATGTATGGTGACAAGAGCAATTCACATTGAGGCAGTAACAGATCTGACATCAAAAGGGTTTCTTGCTGCGTTCAAACGTTTCACATCGAGAAGAGGCCATTGCCAAGATTTGTATAGCGACAATGGCACAAATTTTGTTGGTGCTGACAAAGTATTACGAATCATGTTTAACAGTGCCAAATCACAATTCACTCATGATATTGCTGAAGCTCTCGCTTTCAAACATACAAATTGGCACTTCATTCCCCCTCAAGCACCAAACTTTGGTGGGTTATGGGAAGCCGGAGTGCGTTCTGTGAAACAACATTTAAGAAAAGTTATTGGTGAGAGTACACTTACCTACGAAGAGTTATCCACGGTGTTAGCAGAGGTTGAAGCGTGTGTTAACTCGAGACCCTTAACTATTTTAAGCAATAATCCTAACGACCCCCTCCCGCTGACACCAGGCCATTTTCTAGTAGGCGAACCCCTGTTGAATGTTGTACACAAGGATGACAATGTTGTTAATCTTCAGGATAGGTGGCAAATATGTAACAAAATGGTCAGACATTTTTGGACTAGGTGGAGTTCTGAGTATTTAGTGACACTAAACAACAGATACAAATGGACAACCCATAAGGTTGAACCTACGATAGGTGATATTGTAATTTTAAAGGAGGACAATATACCTCCGGCGAAATGGCTTTTAGGCAGAATTGTAAAAACACACCCAGGCATTGATAATATTGTAAGAGTTGTAACTATTGAGACACAAAAGGGAATGTTGAAACGGCCCTGTAATAAACTATGTTTTCTGCCAACAGATGGTTCTATTTAGTTAGTATTAGATTGATTGTTGTTGTGTTAAATTTTTTGGTTTTGTTACACATTAAAGTTTTCTTTATTTTGATTGCATACTGCACAAACGTGTTGCTCATCTGTTTAGCACGGTGGGCGGTGCTAGAGAATTACGGTGCACTATTATTTTTTTTTTGTTCGTTGTTGTTATGTACATTAAGTTTGTTAATTATGTGATTCGATGTGTAACTGATAACATAACTATTAGTATTTACTATAGATATATAATATATAGAATACTGTTTATTGTTTCTTGAGGAAAGAACTAAGTTCTTGGTGGGCGGAATGTCTAATTAGTTTAGTTGTCATAAGTTAAATATAAGAGATAATAGATGGCGTTAAGTTACATACAATAGATAATAGATGGCGTTACAGGTAAAATTAAAACGCGCTGGCAAGGTTACACATCGAATACATGACCCTAGCCGATGGGCAATTGTTGAGTTGAGTTTGTTCTACTAGAGATTAATACAGTGATACGTGTTACAGTACAAGTGAGTGTTTAATTTGTGTTGGACCCCTGAAAAAGGACGTTTTTACATGTGGTCCTTCGACATTAATAGGCATAGATGTAAATAAAATACGCTGAAATGCCATATAACGCTTTTCTTTCAATACTTGTGTATCTATTCAGCCCTTTTTATCGTCTCACTGCTGGGTACGGGCCTTCCTGCATTACGAGGGGGATCTGACCATAGTCCATCACGCTGACTAAGTTCGGATTGGTGGACTGCATGTCTTTCGAAAACTTGTTAAATTTCCTCACAACGTTTACCTTCACTCTTAGATAAGTGGTAATCATATTAGAAAGGATTCTAGCATGAAAATATCAGAAGTGCGACACCCAGGATTTGAACCCGCTTCCCTCGGTTTTCAAGCGACCAATTTACCTACCACTGCTTAAATTATTATACTAATTTAAAAACATATCGAGCTTATATTACAAAATGATTTGGCAATATTATTTAAACGATTATTAGAAGACGGTAAATGTCTTAGATACGTCGAACAACCGGCTTTCAGAGATGCTCTTACATAGGGGATAAACTGTATCTCGCTTACTACAATGTTCACAAGCATGAATAAATCTCACTTACCCACATTACGCTGTTTGCTCTAATATCAAAAACGAGAAGCTACAGTCAATAGCGCTATCGTCTTATAAAATTTAGTTTAAAATTTGAAATATTTATAATATACCTAACAAATTAATTAATAGTAATGAAAAGTATATAAATTGTTGTTATTTGCAGTTAAATTTGAAAAAGAGAGATAAAAAAATTAATATTAGTCCCGCTGAGTTTCTTTCGCCAGTTCTTTTCAGGTCAGAGGTTTCTTCTTTCCGAACTGGTGGTAGACTCATGACGTTCAGTAAGAAATTGTAACAATTTTTATGCTTAATAAAATATTTTGATTTGATTTAAAAAAACTTGTTATATTTATTTATATTGTCCTAACCGAGAATAAGACTTCGACTTAATAAATAAAAGCTTGTTTTTTTAAGTCGCAAATTGTAAAATCCTAAATTATGATACATAATTATTATGTATGTAGAAATTATGTAATAGAATACGCTAAAAATAAGTTAATAATATTGCCATATTTATAATATAATTTAAAAAATTAAAATCTTAAATGCTTAGAATTAAAATGTATAATTTTATAATCTACTTTAATATCATTTTGAATATTGTAAATTGTGGGTAGGCACTGTCTGTAACAAGTATATAACCCTCTGAGACGTCTAATACCTTAGTCTCTCCCGTGACCATGATTGCTGTAAAGCATTCGAAACGTCGGGAACCAAAAATCATAATAAATCCGCGACAAAATCCGAAAAGATAGTTTCATTTATAATAGAACCAAATTAAATCCGCGGAAAAGTCTTAATAGTGTTACGTAATTTTTAACAAAATCGGTATACATTTAAAGCAGTATCATAGGAAACATAGACGAGATTAAAATTTCTTCGTACACTGTTTCATAAGCGTACGCCATCTGTGCCTTGACAAGGGTCCCGGTCAGCGCGGACTGACGGGTTCCGTATGGAAATAAATGTAACTTAAATATTTATAAACAACTGCTGTTATCATTGTGTATTGTACGTAATTTTGAATTTATATTGTACTTTAAAATTGCATTTGAGAAAATCTGAGAAAATTAATTCTAATATGTTGGAACATTATTAAACACAGCGCCATCTAGTTACTTGGTAAGCTACGAGGCTTGTGTTACGGATACCAGATAGTTGATACACTACACATATATCTTTAAATACATACATATTATAAACATAAATATGTACACCCATGACGGGTATAAACATAGGTGCTCAACAAATACATGCTCCCAATTGGACTCGAATTCGGGACCGTTGGCACAGCAAGTTGAGTCACTACAAGTTGAGCCACACGTGTCGTCATATATATCAGTATCATATCAATAATCAAAACTCATTATCTATCTTATATTTAAAATAATCGAAGCCTAGAAGAGTCGCTAATATAAAAAATGAATATTGAAGTTTAATTTGTTGAATAAAGGGCCTTTTGGCTTATTTTTAAATTACTATTACGCCTTTAGATAACCCCTACCAATCGTTGCTTGTAACTATTCACGCATGATTTGATTTCAATAGAGCAATTGATATATTAGTTCGATATGATTAACTTCGATAAGTTAATTGTAGATTGAGGAACCTATATAACCTATTGAATAATTTAACAAGTTCTTAGTGAATGTATACGTTATGGCGCAGTGCGAGCATTAGCGGCACTACCTACTATGACAAGAGTTGCGAGCTCGATCCAAGAATAAAGTTATAACCTTTACGCGCTGTAAGAAAAACTATGGCAGATACCGAAATAAAATTAAAAGAACTAAAGAAGAAATAAATAAAATAAGAAGTTATATAAATAATAAAAATTCTTTCTTTTTTCTAATAATTATATAAAGTTGTTAATAACAAAATATATTTCTTTTTATAAATAATAATTATTATAAAAATACATTTCTTTAATTTCAATCTCACTTCCGCGACACCTTTATTACAAACATACACAAAATAACATACAATCAAATTGAGAGCCTCCTCTTTTTTGAAGTCGGTTAAAAACTGTAATAATGCAATTATTTTTTAGGTAATCAACCTTTTTTGTTAAACATTAACTATCAATATGTAAAACTTATATATTTGCTTAATCTATACTAATAATATATAGAAAAATTATTTTTGTGTTAGATAGTCCGTTTATCGAGGAAGGCTCTAGGTTATATTACATCACGCTACGACCAATAGGAGCTGAGCATCAATGGAAAATGTTAAAAAAACGGGAGAAAAATATTTTTTTGATTTTCAGCCTTAAGAACGCGAGCGGAGCCGCGGGAAAGGCTAGTCATTCATAAATATAATATTATATAAGATAGATATTAGTACCTAATATTAATTCATGTACAAACGTGCTCGTTTAGTTTGGTTTGACGCCATTGAAGGCAAATCACTCGCGATTTGATCCTTTGAGCTTCGCTGAGCTTTAGTCTTCGGATTACTAGACTATGACCATTCTCGATTATCATATCCGGAGATGGCAGGAGTATTATAAATACTTCATTGAGGTTATTTTTACTGTAGAGATAAACATTCTTCTGATTGGGGGTAAATAGTGACACTTTATTGTATAAGTACCATGTATATAGAAATTGCATTCAAACCAGATTTTTTTGATTGGGAACTTCTTAGATCTAGCAATTTAAGATAATATCTTGAAAACTCACCATATCACTCACCATATTACCATACTAGCGCGACTATTTAGCGCGAGCGAAGCCACCCAGAAAGAAAACACATTCGTCAGTCGTCACTACAATTCGCTATCGTCATTCTCTAAAATTATTAGTGCTATTTATTATACATCTAACCTTCCTCTTGAATCACTCTATCTATGAAAAAAATAGCATCAAAATCCGTAGCGTAGTTTTAAGGATCTAAGCATACATAGGGAAAGACAGACAACGGGAAGCGACTTATCTACTAAATCTACAAATACATACCATCAAAACTGTAAATTAATTTATCCATAAGTACGAGTAAAACACGTAAGCAAAAGTACCTCCATGTCAATAATAAATATAATATAAATAAATATATTGGGACATTTACACACAGCACTATCTAGTTCCACGGTAAGGTACGAGCCTTGTGTTATGGATACTAGATGGTTGATATACTACACATATATAAGTTTAAATACATACATATTATAAATATAAACATCCATGACTGGAGTACAAACATACGTGCTCAACAAATGTATGCTCCCAGCGGGACTCGAACTCGCGACCGCTGGCGCAGAAAGCAGGGTCACTACCCACTGAACCAAACGTGTCGTCATTATTCATGTATAATATTATGCAACTAATATTTTTTATTTTTATAAAAAGTTATTGAGTTAACTACATATAACTATTAAGAAAAATTGTGCCGATTGCATTTCATCAATTTAAATTAAAAGCTCGGATTTTATATTAAAATCGCTGAACGTTATTTCAAGAGTGCATTTATGGTTACTTACGCGTAAACACGTGCTTCGTTTTAATATTTTTTAAAATATTATTAGAATTCTCTATATAAATGTACACTTCTACACTAATATTATAAAATTAAAATTTGTATGTTTGTATGTAGGTTTATTTATTGCGAAAACTACTGCTTCGATTTTGAAAATTCTTTCACTAAAATATGAAACCCGATTACTAAAAAAATCTGTACTTTAATTCTTTTTTTAAATCTTATTGAAACAGTCATTCTACACGAAGGTTAAATTTATAGTTTTTAGAATGTTTGTTTGACTATCAGTTTTTTATTTAAAAAAGAAACCCAGTGAACAATTTTATGTGAAATTTTCATATAGTGATAGCTAGTTATACGGTTCAACATATAGGATACATTTTACTGAGGTAACATATACAATTTGTGAGAATATTAATTAACTATTTAAATATAAGTAAAGCACGGACACGAAAGGAATGAGAGTGAGTCGCTAGTAGCAAATAAAACAGTTATGCCACAAAATATGACGTACATTATCTTAAATCATTTTGGCTATAAAGACTTTTATGTTTTTTGTATCTTTCAAATATAATAACATTAATATTTTTGAATTCAGCACTTTTTAACGTCTCACTGCTGGGTACGGGCTTCCCTTCAACAAGAGGGATCCATAGTGTCTTTCTAAAACTTGCTAGGTTTTCTCAGAAATTCAGGTATCCTCACGATATTTTCCTTCACCGTAAGACAAGTGGTAATCATGATAGAAACGATTCGCACTTGAAAATCTCAGAGGTGCGAGACCCGGATTCGAACCCGCATCACTCAGTTATCTAAGCGAGCCCGTTACCACTGAACTACAACAGTTTTACAAATTAAAAAAATATATTTTAGTAATATATTACATAATTATAATTTAAATTATACTCGTACATTTAATTTAAAGTAGCCGCCCCGAAATTTACAGTGCGCAATAAAATTACCCTTTTATTATTTCTTTGTCATTACCATCGTTTATGAGTGCTTGCATTGAAATTGTTGACAAAAGCTCAATGGGTGGTACCATTTGGTTTTATTACAATAACTTATTTCAAGGGGCGACTGCTTAAATTGGAGATGTTTAGAGCTTTTTTGCATCAACATTTGTTGCGACTCAGTTTTTTTCTGTGTTGCATTTTATGGTTACAAAGATAAAGGCGAATAAAGGAATAGGTTTAATAATAAGTTAAATATTTATTTAAATTCATTGCATTCTTTTATAAAACATGATTTTATTTATATAAAATTTAAACAGAGCCGCGTGTGAAAACTAGTTGAATAACAACAAAGTATTAACCACTTTTACATGAACATTTACAAAATCTTCCATTACTCCAAAAATTTGCATTTACGATACACCGAATCTAAAACGTATCGTATGCCATCAGTATTTTTTTTATTTTTCCGAAAATCCGGCTTTCCATGACGATGCCACCACGTTGATCCTAAGCTAGAAGCATTCCAACACGTTCAGTAGTCATTCACAACTCTATGGGGGTAGAGTGGTGTGAAAAACCTTTTATACCGTCCGCCCACATATAGCTACGCTTTGTAGGAATGGCTTTCTTTGTTCTAGGTAAAAAAAATATTAGTAAGTGTCGCTATATGTGTTACGCAACGGATTTTCATATAGTTTAGTTTCATTAAAATGCTCCGCCTTGTAGGGAGTTTCCGTAATAATTTACAATTTTTAAAATTTATGTAATAAATATATTTTATAAGAAAACTCGATTTTATGCAATCACATGGTCGAATAAAACTCAATCGAATCGAAATATATAAAAAGAGCATTTACTATAGCATATTAAATGTATCAAAACCGATGCAGTTTTTTTTAAATAAAATACGAAAATTTATTTAAGATTCCATCTGCAACTAAAATGAGCCCTTTGACATATAACATTACATTCATTAAAAAGTTTAGTTTAACTATAACCATAAAATATTATTTAGCTCCGCATAGCTATGGACTACTAGTTTTAAGCCACTGTGATGGCCGCGGGGTAGCAGCGAGTGTGTTTACACGAAACACCACTTTCACGAAGAGGGTAAAAGAGGGTATTGTCGGTTACAATGCCCTTTCCTCCCAAAAAGTGTCGGTCACTATATTTGCGAAACTCTTTGACCAATTGCAAATTCTTACAGAGTACTTTATGGTAATGTTCGAAGAATCGACGTTCAGTTTTTGATTGAAACATCGTTTGCAATGAATAATTAAATTAAAGTTCATTTGATTTCGTAGTTCTTGCTGTGCCAGTGGTCGCGAGTTTGATTCCCACTGAATGCATTCATTTTTCTGATGAGTACGAATGTCTGTACTCCAGTCATAGGTGTTTATATTTGCAATATATATGTATTTAAAGTTATTTGTAGTGTATCAGCAATCTGGTATGTAATTCAATCGTTAGGTACTAGATGGTGTTCTGAGTTAATGTTGGACTGTGCCATGTCATGCTACGAGGCTTGTATTATGGATACTAGGTAGTTGACATCCTATACATATAAAACTTTAGATATATTCACATTAAAAAAACCCTGATTTGAGTAAAACATTGCGCACAAATAAATACGGAAATCCGAACCCGCGACTATAGGCCCAGCAAGTAGTGCACTACAAACTGAGCCAAAACTGTCTTTTTTGCCTTCACTTGCTTGGTTAATTAGCGTTCATCATATTATACAAATATTAATTTAAAATTTAATCATTAAAATGAAACCTAGTTTAGTGCAGTAAAGTTTAAATATACACATTTCATTCAAAAATCGTTCTAGGACCATTTGAATGTTTTAAAAAAGGTCTACCTAATAAAAGCTTGCATTACCAGTCATAAATGACCTTAAAACTGTCCTCACTTAAATATGAAAACTGTTAGAACATGTTACAGGTTGTTGAACGTTTAAAAGCATTTACAATTTGCTCGGTGACCATACACCCTACCAATCAGATTGTACCAATAACAAGCAAAATTGACGCTTAATTTCATATGAATACGATATATAAAAATATATAACAACATTTTGGAAGGGTGTACCTGCCCCATATACGCGACTTTTGATACGACTGAATGCTCTCGTTAACTGTAGGGATTTCGCGACTAGTTTTTCTTTTCTGTAAGTGAATTTGAAAAGTGGTTTCGGCACTTTGCTTTGAGACTAGTAAGTTAAGAGTTGAAATATTTGCTTTGTCTTGATGCCGCATACTTATTGAATATCCTATGCACATTTGTTTGTACTCTAATCCTTAGAAAAATGTGTTCTTAACTAGCAACTCGCCCACGCTTTCCTCGCATTCGTCCCTAGATTTAACGCGAGCGAAACCGCGGGTTCTGCTAGTAAAAGTAAACAAAAACTGACAAATTATATATTACAACCTGCCTCGAGAACCACTCTATCTATTAGTTAAAATGAAAATCGATGCAGTAGTTTTTGAGTTTATAGCGAACAGACAGACACGGCAGAGGACTTTGTTTTATATTACGTAGCGATCAGATTTGGATTATTATTGCAATTTATAGTTCATTCGTTGAGGACGATCAAAGGCTATCCTAACATCAATCTACAACCTTGTTAGTATTTTTTAATCAACTAGTCATTGGGGACTGCACACATAATAAGTATAGGTAGGTACATAATATCTATATACATGGTTCTAAGAAATTTTACTATCGCTGAAAATTATTCAAGTAGACTTTATCAAAGTCACTTGTTTTGATTGTGACGTAACGCTGTACTGTTCCATTTTAGTATTTAATCAATGCGACTGTGTTAAGATCTATTCCATACAGCGCTGGGACCTATTTCTCGTACTAGCGTACAATATAATAAACAAAACAAAAACAAACGTACAAAATATACTGGCAATGGCACTACAATATGTAAACTTTTTCAGGTTCCGCTTTTTTCATTTTGATGTACGGAACCCTTAAACACGTTCAACTCGTTATTTTACGAAAATTTTGGTTTATTTTATAAAATATCAATATTTTAAAAATAAGTATCGTAGGTCAGCCATACCGCTATAAATCTATCGGATCGGATCGTGATCGTGTCGTGCACATAAATTGGCCCAAGTGTTTTATGCGACGACCAACCGATAAAGCGTTTATGCTAATTTAGATACTTTATGTTTCTGAATGGGGAATTTATTAGTTCGAAAAATTCACAACAAAGTATAGGTGAAGATGTAGACGAGAGGTATGAATCACTTGGGATCACAAAAATGTAAGGAAATACATACTTACCCTGTAAATGGTTTTGCTCTTGATTTACGATTTAGCGTATCTTTTCTTTCATTTCGTATTTTTATTTTTTTCGTTTTTTCTTATAATATTTCCGAATTAAATAGAATTTCCGAGATGTTCATTGAAATATTATTTATCATTACGAACAAGTCGTTTTGATAATAAATATTATCTGATATAGATATCTCATTGTTAGAAATAACGGTTTTCGCCTATTTTTGTTGTTTAATAATAACATAATGTACTACATATTACTGTTTGTGGCAAAAGCAAATATAGTAATTATAATAGTAGACAAAACCATTAAGCATATGATTTATATGTCAATAAAATATTAATATATTGTTTTTATTGATGTCACGTTGGCTTAGTCTATGTCCCTACTTGCTGTGCAAGCGTTCTTAAGTTCTAATCCCAAAAATTTAATTATTAACAATATAATATAATTTCTAGACATAAGTATTTTAATTCCTGTGTTAGTTCTGGAAGAAGGTCAAAAGGCAGTAATCTAGAAGTACGCGAGTTGATTACTGCCAGAGCTTAATCAAGCCAAGTTATCACTCATAAGACGTTTCCTATAATACATGTTACAAGTAGGTTTATGTAATAAATGTAATGTACATACCTAACATATTTTCCGATAAAATAAATATAAACTTTTTTTAAAAAATTTTTTAAAATTGACTATTGATCGACGCCAAAAAGAATCGAACCCGCGATACATTAATGAAGATATATATACTGATTACAACACCATATAGGTACAGTAATTATATTATTGATATCTAAACTAAAGAGGAAAGATTTGTATGTAAGTATGTTTGTAACGAATTGGCTTAAAAAGTACTGGACCGATTTAAAAATTCTTTCACCATTTGAATGCTACATTATCACTGATTAATATATGCTATTTTAGTTGCAAGAAAAAAATAAGGAACCCTATTAAAACTACAATAACAGGAGAGGAGGAGGAGAGGACGCCGCACATAATACATATATGAAATAGGTAGCCGCGCGGCTCAGGAGTATATTAGAGCTGGAGTAATTTTGGAGAATTTTCAACCCAGCAAATGATCGAATGAAGTTTAGTAGCGATTAAAAAAATGAACGCGGGTGAAGCCACGCGTATCGCTAGTTATGAATAAAGTAATTAAAACTACAATACGCTCATTATCGTTAAATCTCATTAAGAGACAACTTCATCAAACACTTTCGTTCAAACAATCATTTATAAATGTTGATCATTTTAAGCTAATTTATATTAAATATATAATTTTTATTAATAGCTTAATCATCAGAGAAAAAATATATTTTTTTTAAATGTACGCTAAAACAATCAATTCAATTAAATTCAAGAACATTCTCCTTTGAAGTCGGATAAATATATCTTTAAGTGAACAGTACATAATATATATTTAATAATATTTTTGGAAGTATACGTACTATTTCTTATTCTATTCAAGCCTTTTTACTCATTAATAATGTCTTTCGATTTTCCTTATTAGAAGAAAGACGATTTTCCTTATTTATGCTAAACTATTTTTTGCCCGCGACTTGGTTTTCGTTTTAAGTGAGGGTACCAGAGGGTATAAATGGGTGATCTACGGATGCTACATACGTTTTTGCCAAATTTTACCGAAATCTGTTCAGCATTTAAAGCGTGAAAAGGTTCCGGAAAGTTACTTTTAATTATATTACGAGTATTATGTATATGTATACAATTTATATTATCATCGACACGACAACAACAAAAAGAAGAATTTATGCATATTATTATTTTTTAATTTAAGTAATATTATCAAATTTTTATACTGTAATCCTTTCACAAACATGAAAAAACTGAAATCGATATAAACGTTAAATAATTGTAAAATTAAAAAATTTACACATGAAGCATAAAAAATCATATTTTGAAAAAAAAATAAAACGCATGTTGGCATTTATATCATTAACATTTTGCAGACCACTATCGAGCTTTATACGTTAAACTTTATGAATCTGAAAGGCAAGGCCTGTGATTTACGCGTGTAATTAATAGCAACCTAGGTATGCATTAAAAGCTCCCCATAAAGAAGCTTAGTCATCGATAAATGCGTGAGGTACAAGGAAAGATCAAAACAATTTAAGATGTATTAGCAGCCATAAATCTGAAAGACAAGTTACGAGTTCCGACGAAATTCGAATTTTTATGCAATGAGTTGTATGTGAACTTGAATATAAGTTATTAGGATACTTTGTTTATTTTAAAGTCGTGACACGCCTCTTCATTCATATGTTGCGGAAATATTTTGTGAAACAAAATATGATATCTACATATATAAGTTACTTTTTTTTTGTTAATACTACCAATAAACTTTCGTTTTAGTTAGTCATTAATTCTCTAATATAATATACTAGCCTTTGCCGCGGCTCCGCTCGCATTATTAAGGCTATAATTGAAAAGAAATATTTTGCTCCCGTTTTTTACAACATTTTTTATTGATACTCCACTCCTATTGGTCGTAGCGTGATGTTATATAGCCTATAGTCTTCCTCGATAAACGGACTATCCAACATAAAAAGAATTTTTCAATTCGGACCAGTAGTTCCTGAAATTAGCGCGTTCAACCAAACAACTAACCAAACAAACAAACAAACGCTTCAGCTTTATAATATTATTTTAGATAAGAGTGTAAGGGTCTTTGAACTGGAGGTAGAGGAGTCATTAGCATCCCACAATCTAGGCAGGCATGAAGCTGAATCATGCTGGGAAGCTTAACTTGGTGGGCAGTATACGGGTTGTTCCTGACACTACTCTGCCAGCATAATAGACCAAGGTCATCAAGGCATCCCCATGTTTTGGTCAAACTCTAATGTACTACATGTAAATATGTAACGTTAACGAACGTACGTTACGAATAAACACTTAAAACTTTCCTACAAAGATAAATCTAATTTAACAGTAGTAATAATTTATCAACGATGAAGGTAATCAGCTCTAGTACAATTAAAACGTGTATTTTTTTCATTGAAACTAACATTTTTAAAACCCTTTGAAGGCTATAATTTATTATTAATACGTAGCTGGGTAGAAAAATGACACGTCTCAGCACTAAAGGAAATTGCTGGCTGTCTGGAACTCGTCTAGTTAATAATTATTTCATACTGTAGCTTGACGCAGCTATTTTTAGAGCTTGCCTTTGTTCTTTTGTATTACCATGCAGGATTTCTTTTAATAATGACCGTCTTATATAAGTATGCATATGAATTCTCTAGTAAAGCAACTTGGTATAATGTTTCATAGATTTTATATTTGATTAATTTTAGTCATCGAAATTCACATTACTTAGTAGCTATTAGGGTAATAGAAAATTTTAATTTTACCTATGATCAGCGTAAGACGGTGTGTACGGAATTGAAATTAGGCCATGCAGAGAACGAGACAACACAATTTGTTCACCAAAATATATTAAGATGATTTCTAAATTATTAACGTGAAATATATGAAAGTAAAATAATAACTATGATTTACAAACTTTTCATTTAAAAATGTGGTAAAAAACCTCTAAACGTATATAAATTATTCGATTAGTTGTGGAAATCTCACAGCTTATTATTTTATTTATAATTATTTATTTTGACAAGTTGCTGCTTATGTCACTAGTGAGTAGTGACTAGACCCTTAACCAGAAAAGTGGTGAAGGGACCACCTCACGTTTTCGTCTCCCTCTGCAGGAGATGATCCCTCTTTTACTACAAGGAAGATCAGACCATAGTCCACCACACTGGCTAATCGCAGGATTTCACATGTATTTCGAAAACTTACTATATAGGTTCTCTATGACATTCAACTTCTGATATAATATTTATAATTTAACTGTTTATCATAAATGTGACTACACTTTTTCCATTTTTATATTTCATTAATTTTTGTAATTTCTAATTTCAAACCGAATTTTTAAATGCAAGTAAAATATTTTATGGTCATAGTATACCTACGTACTAAAGTGTGAATTAAAATTAAAAAAGTCGATGTTAAATCCTCCCAATATAGCAATTATAGACAAATAACGATTTGAGTACTAATACTATACAGAGAATAACGCTGAAAAAATTGCTAGGTAAAGAAAAGCGGCTCTGAAAGGACGGTAGTTAGTAAATATTTAATGATGAAACCTGACATGTCTATTTCAATAGACCGTTTTACATTTTCCTTTATTTGACTAAATATGTCTATGAATTTTAAATATTATATACATAGTTCTATTTTTTCTATTGTATATGGTTCGAATAAGTTATAATATTGAATCCGCCTGGCAATCCGGCTGTCCGGGAAACTAAGAAACGCAGAAGGAGGTAAACCACCTAGCGGCTATCTGAAGCAATGCATGGATTAAGGATAATTCTATTAGTTTTTGTTAGGTTTTAGTTCACCGTAAGACAAGTAATCATGATAGAAAAGAGTCACACTTGAAAATATAATGTTAGACCCGGATTTGAACCCGCATCACTTAGATATATAAGCGAGCGCGTTCCTACTGGGCAGTGGTGCCTATTCCCACTGAGTAATGCCTATGTTATTTACTACATTAAATCATAATATAATGATATGTAAAATTCAAAGAAATCGTTTGAGGGTAAGAGAAGTTAACTATTTTAAGTGAACGGAATTAGATGATCTTTGGGACGTGAAAATCTTAAAAGTCCGAGCGTATTACAAATTTACTAGTATTTATTAATCAAAATATTTAATTAAGCATCATAAATTTACAATAAGCTTATCCCGTGAAACATTACCAAAGAACGTAACTCAAGGTTAAGGCGGCGCAAGAATTTAAATGGAGATAAAGCTCTCGCTATAAAATCCGCTAATTTAGAATGCTTACCTTTTATTTAAATAAAATAAGTAGCTATAAACAAAAGCTGCTTAATTTGTTGTTTCAAATGAAATGAATTTGTATTTATGACTGGACTAGATAACGGTTAGTGTAGAATTCTCAGAAATAAGATATTTTCCCGCAGTAAAAACTATCCAATGTGTAGACCCGGATATCCATCTATTAAAAGGTACTAGCGACTCGCCCTCGCTTCGCTTGGGCTTTTTCCTAGATTTAGCACAGGCAAAGCCGCGGGATCCGCTAGTTATGCATATAAACCTTCCTCTTGAATCACTCTATCTATTAAAAAACCCGCATCAAAATCCGTTGCGTAGTTTTAAAGATTTAAGCGTACATAGGGATATAGGGACAGAGAAAGCGACTTTGTTTTATACTATGTAGTGATACCAAATTACACCAAAATCTGTCCAACCAAAACCACTGGGTTTTCTTGTCAAAAATTTAAAAACTATAAGAATTGGCTTACGCATATACGATAAGGATAACTTAACAAGATTTTCTAAAAAATATTTAGTATACAGATTCGATTATGTTACAATTTTATTATATGTAATTGGAGCCTGCTGATGAACTTGTAAGGTGAATAAAATAAAAAAAAAACAATAAAAATATGATTAAAATGACTCATAATAGATCCACTTGCGGTAAAACCGCTGTTAACGACGGCTTTCGTGACCAAAAAATAGCAAAACGAAATGTATGTGAAAATGAGAATGTGGAAATAATACGTAAAATCCGACAGTTGGCCGCGACGTTTGTGGTTAATTTTTGATATCTTTTGTACTTTGAGTGTTGCAATTTACTAAATAAGTAATTGAGAGCAGCAAAAAACCTTTTCAGATGTAGCGACAGATGCGGTGTACATAAAGAAGAATATACTTAAAGATCTATACATAGAAAGTATTACAATTACCTTTAGAAAATATATATTTCATCATGATTTACACTCTTATATTTTCATATGTGAATCATTTCTAACATGATTACCACTTGTCTTACGGTGAAGTTCAATATCGTGAGGAAACTTGCATGTCTGAGAGAACCAAGGAAGTGTTAGAAAGACGTGTGAAGTCCTCTAACCCGCGCTTGGCCAGCGCGGTGGACCATGCCCTGATCCCCCTTGTATTGAAGAGGTAGGACGTTAAAAAATGACTTAATACATGTTCACTGCAGATCCGTAGTCCTGGTTTAAGGTCAGGCCAAAGCCAGTTATTGAGTAATTCTGTCAAAAAAATACTCAACAGCTGCCCGGGGTTGAAAAGCTGTCAGCGTTTCACCCCCATACCTTGGAGAGCACGTAAAGCCGTCGGTCCTGAGCCTAAACTCTCTCTCAGACCTGATCTATCGTCCCATCAGAATATGAGAGTAAGAGGAATGGAGAGTGTACATGCATCTTGTGGACTTTAATATTTCCTGCGAATCTGGCTAATCACAGTGTGAATGGCTACCGTGATCGAAATTGGTCATGAGGGCATTATTATTTAATATCACCCTTGATGTATCTTATTCATTACACCTAAACTAGTACAATAGTCAACGTTATACTCTTCACTAATATTCAGTTGGCAAGTTTAGCTAGTCTGAAATCTCACTTTTTGATCTATTTTCATAAAATCACTACATATTATAAAAAAAAGTCCTCCGCTGTCTGTCCGTCTGTTCGCGATAATCTCAAAAACTACTGCACCGATTTTCATGCTGTTTTCACCAATAGATACAGTGGTTTTCGAGAAAGGTTTTAGTATATAACTAGCTGAAACTGCGGCTTTCATATGCGCTAAATCTGGGGACGAACCCGAGCAAAACGAGGGTGAGTCGCTTGTTAAAAATATTTCCCTAACATAAATAATATATTATCATAACATTAAAATTTATGAATAAGAGCATAGCTAAGTAAGAAACTATGTTTTAAAAAAGCACATTTGTTTTCGATAAACTTAGCTCAAACTAGCGGAGGTCTAATTTATTACCGTGGTAATTTAAAGTGGTTTTTCACATTTGAATAATAAAACAAAGAGTTTCAGCCAGTTGCTTTTCTTGGAGAAGTTTTACTATTTCCATTTAAATAGCTTTCACCGATACTAATTTATTTACTGGGCGTGTTAAAAGCATTTCTTGATGAATGTCCGTACTTCTTACTCACACGTGATTGCTATTTTAAATAGATTTTGCTATATATGTCATATACTCGAAAAAATATAAAAAGATATGGGCATATTTTTTTGAATTTTCGATTAATAAAAGATATAAAATTACACTTAGAGTGTTCTGAATGAACACGAAGAAATACCTAGCGATCTTTTTATATATAATAATTCTTAACCACCTTAGAGTTAAAAACTTAAACCTATATTAGAATGACTGTTTAGATAACTTTAATACATTTTTATTAGAAAAATATACTTTAAATTTTTATTATTATCGTCCAACTAACTAACCGGAAGAGAAAGAAAAGAAACGCATTTAAGAGGTTGCCCTCTTCGACGGCCCTTAGTAGGGTTTTTCTTGTAAGCAGATCCTAGGAGCACCGCCCTTTGGTCTGCATCAGCATGCCAGCCATCTAGGTGCAGTGGGTAGGGAAATGTACCATTAAGACTACGAAGGGTTCGTTTAGTCAGTACTAGCTTTTCAAGGTGCAATTATTAAAGTTATGGATAAAAAAAAATTTATTCAAATGGATAAAAAACTTATCAAAATCTGTTCTCAGTTCAAAGTAAATATAAAGTACTAAAATTTATTATTATTTAACATTAAAGCAAAAGATTCTGATTGAATTAAAAAACGGTTTTCTTTTTCGCATAATGCTGCAGATGTTTCGAACGTAGTTTTATTCAAGAAAGGATGCCAAGCTACCCGACCAAAAGATTTGTTAACTTTTCATCTACTATACTATTTTCTATTTACTTTTGATATCGATTTCTTAGTTCAATGCATTTAAATTGTGATGCAGATACTACGTAAAAATGTACGAAAAGCATGATTTATGTAGATATTTAGACCTTAGTTTAAATTATATAATTTTATGTTCTTATCGTTGGTTTTGTTTTAACATGAACAGGTCTGAAAATGGGTCTCTATAGAAAAATGTTTAAAAATTAAATTAATACTCGTAAATTATTAATCTTCCGACAAAAAGAGATAAAATATATAGAAAATATAAGTAGGAAACTATTTACTTTTTATTTTGTATGACATTTGTAGGGTGCTCTCTGAAACACGCGATCTGGCAAGGACATATTATACTGCACAAATGTGATAATTTGAGAAAAAAGGCGCAAACCCGACAGTTGTACGTGTTCTCAGAATTACGAAGATGAACCAGGGGGCGTACTATGAACTCTTATAGCATGAATACTATAATCTTACTTTGACTTTTCGTACCATGACGTCCTTATAGCAAGGACAGTAAGATTTATAGTTAACTTGAAATAAAACAGTCTTGAAATAAGAATGTTTTCAAATAGTTCATGGTACGCCCCCAGGTCCTTTGGATTTGCAACCGTACCTGATAATCTATACACCATAGAGGCAATTAAAAGGTGTCTGTTTTTAATTTCAAATGGACAAATTTTCACTAAATGCATATGAAAGTATACCCGATACTTGCAATAAAAACCAATTTTGAATATTTTTGTCTGTCTGTCTGTTTGTTCCAAGTAATCTCTGAAACGACTGGACCGATTTTGACAGGACTTTCACTCGTAGATAGCTAATGTTATAAGGCGTAACTTAGGCTCCTTTTTAACCGACTTCAAAAAAGGAGGAGGTAGAAATTTTATAAATATAAACTAGCTGAACTCGCGGCTTTGCCGACGCTACACTTTGGAACGAACCCGAGTGAAGCGATGGTGTGTCGTTAGTATTAAATAAATAAACGTGTAAGCAATGAAGATGAATTCATTTACATAATACCTTTCAGCTGTTCACATATCATACCTATTAAGCATACCTACTTGAAATGTAGAAGTAGAAAACAGTGTACTCACCTGGGTCAAGTGGGGCTGTAGACCCAACATCTCTCACATAGCCTAGTCATTAAACAATCTTGTCCTAGTAGGGTGACCATGAAAAATGAACGTTTCCGTACTGTAAAACACATTAAAAATAAGTAAAGAAAGGAAATGAAGGAAATATAGTAACCTACCTATATAAAGATTTTTTATAGATAAAAAGTTAAAACTAAATAAAAAAATTACTGACTCTTTAGGTTTGTTAGTTTCTAATTCGTCATATTCATAATAAAACTTTGTTGTTATAAACATACTAACTAACTACTGGAGGTATTAATGCAATGACAAAATATGTTAAAGTCTCTCAGCCCCACCCCCTTCTCTATCTCTTACTCTTCATTTTTTACCTTAGATATACGAGAATATTCGACATTTTAAATTGTAATGATTGCTATAAACCATTTTAAACGCCGGAAACCAAAATTCAAAATAAATCCGCAACTAAATCCAATAAGAAAGTTACATTTTATTTTATAATTTCATTAATAATTAACTCCTTTCTTATTAATAACCAATTTTATAGTACAGTCTTCATTATCTGAAATTCAACGTCACCATACTTACCTACTTGCGAACCCTTTGAAGATCGCTCGAATACACCAAATACCTAGATCTACCTAAACTCCTCCCACGCTTTCATTACTACAGTTATCAACTTTAAAGGAAATGGAGTCTGTAGATTGATGTTCTAAGTAAATTATTTAAATCACTTCGTTTAAAGTAATCAGTCGTTAGATTTCAAAGGTTTTAAAGGAAAAAGTATATTTTAAGTGTTAAGTTTAATTGTTATTATACTTTTAAGAATTTATAACACACACACACAAAAGGGATTTTGTTTCTGGGCCTTTTGCTTCATTAGATACTATTGCCAAGCTTGACTTACAGTTCAATAAATGCAAAAAAATAAATGTAAAATTCAAAACGTATATTCGTATATGATTCTAATATATAAAAAATACTCGTCGTCGTCTGTTTAACCGATTTTAAATATACCAGCTTTTCATTCACTTTTCCGTAAAACTTCATGTTTGAAGAGGTGTTATATTTTCTACTGACTTGGAGAAGAAGAAGGTTCTCTATTTATCTCTACACTCCGTCATTCAATTTGGATATTTTTTTTTGTTTCAAAGCGTTTACATATATACATTATAATTCGTTACTATTTAAATTTAAAAATAAAATCCATTTGTATAGTATATTCTATAATATGTTAGAATATGTTAGGACATTATTACACACAGCGCTATCTAGTTGCGTGTTAAGCTACGAGGCTTGTGTTACGGATACCAGATAGTTGATATACTACATATATAACTTTTTTTAATAAATACATAATAAAAATATAAACACCCATGATTGGAGTACAAACAATTCAACAAACTATGCCCCCAGCAGGGCTCAAACAGCATCAAATAGGGTCACTACAAACTGAGCCAAACGTGTCGTCATTATCATTACCTTTATTTTTGTTTCAACAAGTATAACTTTTTCAGTGTTTTTCGGTGTCAATGATTCTTTGTTATTGAATATACCTCAAAATCTAATCCCATTTAAATATGAAAAATACACTCTTAAACTGGAATTCCCTAAGGTATTATTGCATTTTCTTACTTCGCTACCACTATGTTTCCACTAAAAATGTAAAAATAAAACCTTCAAAATAAAAAAAATATTAAAAAGTAAGAAATAACTGATTGACAGATTATTTACTTATAAGCTAGTGTGGGAATATCATTAATGTTAAAAATGTCTAAGGGTGCACTAGTACATAATATATACCATAACATATATAATACACTTAATGACAGTATAACAAAGGAAATATTACATAAAAACATTTAAAAAAACTAGTTACTTTCTTTACACCTGTCTGAAAATCCACAAGAACTTGCAGGTGAATAAAGAATAAAAGCAAATGATAAGTAGACGCTTCAAGCTTCAGCGTGCATTAATTATGAACTAGACCAGATCTATGCAGCCGGCAATTTCCTTCAGTACAAAACGTAGTATTTTTCCATCAAATTTAGTATTCATAACTTAACGGTTGGAGTTTGATTCAAAAAATTATTCATAGAAAATAAATTCTTCATTTTGTTGGTTCTTTATACTTTGTCTGCGATTTGTTTTTGGATGTACCTAAATTTCTTTATGGCAAGCAAGGATTTAATGGATAAAAATATTTTGGGACAACAAAAGACAGCACTATCTAGTTCTATGATAAGATACGAGGCTTGTGTTATGGATACCAGATATACAGAAATACATAAACACCCGAGAGTATAGTACAAACATTCGAGCACATTGCCCAAATGAATGTCCCCAGCAAGACTCGAACCCGCGACCGCTGGCATAGCAAGGATCTGCACAAACTGAACGAGTCTTAAGAAAAATGAAGATCTATGAATCTTGACCTTCTTATAGCTGTAAATGTTATTTTTACATATTCCAAACACTTACTATCGAGAGGTAGAAAAAACGCACCAAGTTCTCTCAATTGGTAATTATTATTCAATTACCAACGAAGAAAAAAATTAAGCGAAAGCTCTTAATGGCGACCAATTTTCCACTTCTGTGCTTCCAAAACCATTTTCAACTAGGACTTTGTTAGCTCTCATTAAAAAGAAATGAAACAAAATATTATTACGATTTTAGTTTTGAATGTTTATTAAAATAACCTATTAACGAAAGAAAATACCTTATAAAAGCATTTTTTTTAATTGATGATTCAAAAAAACTACTAGTCTAACTACTAGTCCGCGCTACATATATTGCATATATGGTGGCAAACCTTGATAAAACTCTGATTAAAAGTCTCACTCTTACATAGCTCAAATGCATCCCTCTATAAGTAAGTGTAGCCCAAGTATAAATAAATAATAAATAAATATGTTAGGACATTATTACAACAGCGCCATCTAGTTCCATGGTAAGTTACGAGGCTTGTGTTACGGATACCAGATAGTTGATATACTACATATTTATAAATTTTTACTTACTTACATATACATAATATAAATATAAACAGTACACCCATGACTGGAGTACAAACATTCGTACCCAACAAATGAATGCCCCCAGCGGGACTCGAACCCGCGACCGCTACCGCAGAAAGTAGGGTCACTACAAACTGAGCCAAAGTCATCATACTCCTGACTGTAAACTATCCGTGTAGTGATTTTTACGAAATTGATCCAGCTGTTTTACAAACAAAAAGTAAAAGGCACACACAAACACATACATAAACATAAACTGTATACTTTCCCACTTATCTCTAATTAGTAGTGCGATTGACTTCATTAAACAAAAATACTATATATACGCGCCATGAGTAGGTATAGCTTATTGATAAATAATGAGTTGCAAATTTTAAAATATACCACAAATAAATGACCTAAAATATAATTACCGAATGACCGAAAATAAAGTGAAATATGTGACATTTAAAAGGATTTTGAAACACGATGTTACCTACCTAACTTTGCTCATTTTTTTAATATCTACAGAATTATGAAATAAAGATAAGTAGGTCTTTACTTCTAATAATATTTTTATACGTTTGAGTATCCTTACAGGCAATTAACAAACAAGTGTTCTCAAATGGGAGTATCGTACAAAATGCAAATTTCCATATGTCTGGCACGGAATAGAGCCGTAGGCAGTTTCCGACGAAAGCACTCTGTTATTTAAATTGTTATAATTATTTTACCATACCATATCCACTTAACTGTCATAGAGCTTTTAAAAATAGCTTTAACATACACAAATAATGTGTTTATTTATACGGATATGTAGACCATTACTTAGCTATTTTATAGAATGGATTTATTATTATATCATTGGACGACCCTACTTTCTTACACCAGCAGTCGCGGGTTCGAGTCCCACTGGGGGCATTCATTTGTTAAACTCGGATGTTTATACTCCAGTCATGGGTTTGTTGTTTCAGTTTATATTTATAATATGTATGTATTTAAAACTTTCATATGTAGTATATCAACTATCTGGTATCCGTAGCACAAGCTTCCTTCGTAGCTTACCACGGAACTACATGGCGCTGTGTGTAATAATGTTCTAACATATTTATATTTATTTATAGGTACTATATTTATATTTATTATGAGGTCTTGCCAGCGCTTTTCTATAGATTTTTCATGACGTTTAGAAATAATTAAAACTCATAAAAACTTTGATGTCAATTTATAATGAACTAAGGTAAAGGCACCTAATTCCGCGGTATTTTCACCTAAACTAGAAAGAACTTTATATATTAAGCATTTACTATATCTTTCTGCAGAATTCGCTATTTTTATCAGAAGTATTATTTATCTAACTCTTGAAATACACTTACAGTTTAGCAATAGAAAATTTTATATTATCTTTAATTAATTAAAAATGTGAAGAAGTCGAGAGCACCTAATTGCGATGTAAAAATCCTAATTCCGATGTATTTGGTTCCTAATTCCGAGTGTTCAAAATACAAGGAAATGGAGGTGAGTAGAATAATACATGGTGTTCAAAAATCAAGTCTATTTATTTACTGTGGTCTTTAAATCAGTCTTCAGTCTTTTATGGTAAAATGACACCACAACATGTAATTTATTTAGATTAATAATATTATTCTATGTAAATATGTAAAAAACATAGGAGTAACTAGTAACTATATATAATTAATTCGTTAACAGTATTTTTTGTTTTCTTCATAATATTACAAATAGATACACTACTACCCTCATTGATTGCTGTAATAGCATTTCGGAGATCTTCTTCCGTGTGTTCTTTTGGCTTCATTATCCTACAACAAAAATAATAATAATATCAATATTTAAAATACTATGAGCCCATACCTTATGAATTTCTATAAAAGCTGCGTAAGATAATTAATGTAACAGGCAGTTTTTCAATGTGTCATGATAATTGATTTTTAATTTGTTAAATAGGCAGCGATTCGAGTACTAAGAACTATAATACAAACATTTGAGAGATCAATAAATGAGATTGTTAACTGTTGAATATTGTTTTCTGGAAACTCTTCTGAACTTTTTAATAATTAACACACTGTATTTTACTTGTGTCAATACCACGAAATTAGGTGCTCATAGAACCTTATTCCGACTTACATACATCGGAATAGCGTTTTATAATACCATATCACATTTTTTAACTCCGATTATTAAAAACCAAGAGATTTTTCAATATTTTATAAATAAATGAATCTTTAATTGCAATATCTTAGAAAAAATACATAGAACACAAACAGAAATATATCAAATACATTAATAATACAGTTTAATGTTATTAGTCTTTCCATATAATAAATTAATAAAGTACCTAAATAGATAATCTTTGATCGTGTATAATTAGTGAGTTTGACGCCAAAACATACATCGGAAATAGATTTTTATATTTATTGGCCATTTAATTAATCAAAACCAAAACAGTAAATTTTGTAATTATAAAATTACCATCAAAATTTAAGGAAAAGAAAACGTCTATGAAATCGCAATTCCGTGGTATACATCGGCATTAGGAACCAACTAAAATATTTGGCACCTAATGCCGTGGTATTTTTAAACTTTATTTACTCTTAAATTGTTAAGAAAAATACACAAATGTTACGTGTTTTAAATAAAAAATATAACTCTCCTACTATTTTAATCTAAACATGTACTCATATAGCATTAAAATATCATCTAAAACACTATTTAGTAAAACATAGTACTTACGTGCGTAAGGTCCAAAATGTATGGAGCGTGCGTTCAAGTCAGCTGCTAGCGCAAAGTTTACGCATTATTTTAAAATGTACACACATTAACACTCTCTTTTACTCATATAAACACGAACAGATAAATTATGAATTCAATATGGTATCTTACACACAAAAAGAACTTGTAAATCACTTGAAATCACTGTTTGTTTAAATACCTCGGAATATGGTGCCATTTTTAGAACCCCTCGGAGTTAGGTGCCTTTACCTTAACTGATCTATTTCTAACGTCATTACATATGGATATTATGTAAAGAGCAAAAGTGCTAACACTGATCATTTATTAAAATAAAAAATATATTTTAATAAGCATTTCTTGAAATAAGTAACAAGAATTACAAAATTATTTACAACATCTAGTTAGTACTAGTTTAGTATTTGTTATATAAACTTAACTAATTTAGACTTTATAAATTTCCTCTCGAAACTTGAAGTCAAAGCTCTAAACAAAAACATAACTGACCGATCCAGTGCCAAAACTGTGACTAAAGTTTCTCATTAGAACAAAACACTAGGAGCAAACAGAGACGAGTGTGTTTGCTCCACATTCTCGTTGATTTGCAAAACTTCGCCACGTCTTACGACGAAACAACTTTGACAGAGTGTACCGCCTTTTCTTCCTGCAAATAAGGCTATTCAGCTGGCTTCTTCAAATAAAAATGCAAGATAAGATGCATCCTTTGTAGAATTTCGTCACTTTATGAAATTTAATATCTTTCACTAGTGACACTACGGGTTTCATTCAGCCTTTTGGTTATTAAAAACAAATAGGTTATACTTTCTTAGGTTTACGGGACATTTGACATTATAAATGAAACTATCTTTACGGATTTTGTCGCGGATTTATTTTGATTTTTCGTTTGGCACCAAGCCATTTTGGATTTTTTGTAAATTGTGGGTAGGCATTGTCTGTAACAAGTATATAAACACCTGAGACGTCAAATACCTTAGTCTCTCTCGTGACCATGATTGCTGTAAAGTATTCGATACGTCGGGAACAAAAAAATCTAAATTAATCCGCGACAAAATTTGAAAAGATAGTTTCATTAACAAATAGGTAAGTAAAACGAGCTTTATTGAAAATATTTCGTCAGAATGCTATAGTATTCTGTGATATAAAAAAATGTTTGATAATTTTTTTCCATTTAAATTTTTCCTCTTATATTTATTATAAAAAAATATTATAAAATAATACAATTTGATTTGTTTAATCATTATACATATCATTTATAATAACAGAGCGTTTGTTTAAAAATAACGTATTTTAATTTATTCATATTAAAGAAATATACAGAATATATGGGACAAATATCAACCATTTGACACGTAACAAATGAAATACCCCCTACTATTAATTAATTATTTGTGGTTGCTTGTTTTATACATTTTTCATTGGCACAATCAATTTTGTGCAAAATCGACATGATTTGTTCGAATTCTAAACTTTCAAAATGATTCGTTCCTTTTATAAGCATATTTCACTAAGTTTGGAATAAAAATTTTTGATTGATCTTTAAAATGTAACTTTTTTTTAATCAAATCAAAATATTCTTTATTCAAATAGACTTTTACAAGCTCTTTTGAATCGTCATTTTTACATAATTAAAATTAAATGTCAGTCTGTAAGTCTGTGAGTAAGCTACCACCGGCTCGGAAAGCTGTTCTGCTGAGAAGAACCGGCGAGAAACTCAACAGTTTCTCTTTTCAAAAAAATATTTGATAACAATATTGCATTACAATATTTATCTATTTATCCTACGTGAGACACAACCAGACATTAATCCCACACATTTACATCTACTAAGTATTCCGTGATGGTGTAATAAGCCTTATTCATGAGCGTATTTTTAATTTTATATTTAAATTGCTTCAAAGGCAAGCTCAGTATTGACTGTGGAATTTTATTATACATGCGTACACCTTGCCCCATAAATGACCTATTTACTTTTTGTAGGCGAAAACTGGGTGTTACGAGTTTATCATTATTTCTTGTATAAATCATAGATATGATAGTAATAAACTTGGGGATTGGGGATCGTAAAAATTTTATTTTTATATTGCATTTTATTACCTATAATCTTTACTTAAAATTTGAGAAAATCATACATTAATAGAATTTATTTTTCTATATAAAACTAGCAGTACCCGCGGCTTCGCCCGCGTTAACTTTTTAATAATACTTAACTTTATAATAATTTCAATTCACGTGGTAATTATGCTGTTAAAATGTAGCTTATATGACACGTTCGTAGATTTACCATAGCAGCGCCATCTATTGATTACTTACTCAACCCAGTCGAAAGGTATCGACATCTGTTAGAATCATTTGAAGTTAGCAAAAAATTAAAATTGCGACTATAATTTGAGATTTAAACTATCCTATCTCTCAAGTTGGATCGAACTGCACATGGTGTGTGAATTTTATTATAATCGGTTAAGTGGTTTAGGAGTCCATTGAGGACAAAACATTGTGACACGAGATTTATATATATTAAGATTACCTTCTCTACTGCGTGCTGTTTAATCCTTCAACTCCTATCTATTTAAAAGAGCGTTTCGGGTTTTTGAGTGACTCTCACACTCGATCCCTTCGCTCTGATCAAAATCTCCTTCTTAAGATTCCTTCCCACTCTTCTAGTTTCTTTTCAAATTCTTTCTCAATTAAAGCAGTCCGCCTTTGGAATTCTCTTCCTTTAAATATAAAATGTGCTCAGCTTGGACAAATTTAAGATTTTATTGAAAGAATATTATTTATCCCTTTAACTATCTCCTTTTTTCCTTGACGGTATCCCTCATGTGATTACTATAATTTTTCTTCCTAACATTTTTTGAATTATTTTTATTTGTATAATCAGACTTTCTTAATGAGCTCTTCTATATGTATGTTTGTATGTATGTTAAGTATGTATGTTATGTATGTATATGTATGTATGTATAAGGATGTATGTATATATCTATGTATGTATGTAAGTTAGTATGTACGTATGTACGTATGTATGTTTTATGTATCAATAGTATATCTATCGAAGTCTTCGCGTACACCGCCTACCTTACTTGCAAAAACTTACTCCTCTACCACAAGGGTTGTCTGGAAGAGATCGCTTTAAGCGATAAGGCCGCCTTCTGTACATCTTTTCTTTTTGTGTTTTTGTGTCTAATCTTTGTGTGTATTATTGGTGTACATTAAAGAGTTAAATAAATAAATAAATAAAAACATACGTAGTACTAAAGCTCGTCAATAACTAATAAAGAAAAAAGAAGCCATTTGACTAACAGAGAAGATAAAGCCACCGAAATGTTTTATTTGCTTTTATCTATTTCTTTCTACATGTCCATGTACCGTACAATAACGTGACTTCTTAATTTTACGCAACATTGGTGAAAAAATGGCACTCCTAGAAGCCCTTGCAAAAAGAATTGTATTAAATTTATTTGTCAATTTATAGATATAGATAATAATTATGTTTATATGTATCAAATGTTTCGACGACACGTTTGGCACAGTTTGTAGGGGTAGGGTACACCCTATTTTCTTGCACCAGCGGTCGCGGGTTCGAGTCCCGCTGGGGGCACTTATTTGTTAAATTCGGATGTTTGTATTCCAGTCATGGTTGTTTATATTTATAATATATATATGTATTTAAACTTATATATTTTTAGTGGTAGTGCCATGCTTGTTACCTTCGGGTAGCAACCGAATGGGCCGGCACGCCCCGTATAGTTCATTAGTACCACTCTCTCACAGAAGACCGGCGTGAAGTGGCAGCTATGCTGTCGCGTTTCGTCCGGTGAGTGAGAGTCCGGGAGGCCCACTCTCCTTCCCCCCTCCCTCTTCCCTTCATCCTACGCCTTCGTTCCCTCCTCCCTCCCACTTCCCTCCCTCCTCCATCCCTCCCTTTCCTGAAAGGCCGGCAACGCATCTGCAAGCCTGGCTTGCAGATTTCCATGGGCGGAGGTGATCACTTTCCATCAGGTGAGCCTCCTGCCCGTTTGCCCCCTTTTTACCATAAAAAAAAAAAAAAAAAAAAAAAGTATATCAACAATCTGGTATCCGTAACACAAGCTTCGTAGCTTACCACGGAACTAGATGGCGCTGTGTATAATAAGGTCCCAACATATTTAATTATTTATTTATCAATAAAAACAAAAGTAGGGGTAGCTTAATACGTAACAAACTCATAATTTCGTCTGCAAAGCAGTTAAGAGCTTTTTCGTGCAGCACTTGTGTTCCCCACGAAGAAACGTTTCTCGACTATATTTAATATAATTACGTGACATTTCTCCAAATATTCCTACATGTTTGAAGCAAGTACTAGGTTTGGTAAGACTCGTTGTTTATAATTTGCAATTGCAAAGACCATACTACTTTATTTTTATGCCATCTCCTTCCCATCTTGGGTCCACGTTCATTTGGATTTTTTTAATGTATATTTATTGATTTCTTTAAGAAGGTTGAATAAATAACACATAAAATTATATTTCAACACATTAGAGTAACTTTTCTGTTATATATATAAAACAGATATTATAAAATTTATTTTTAATATAACAGGTACCTAATCGTCACTTAAAATCGCAGAGCTTTTCGCAGATGAAAAGTCAGCTATAGTTAACTTAGAACTAAATTTCTAAATTTTTCTTATTTTCAGCCTACCGTTTCCTACCAATGGATTCCTTTAAGTTATAAAATAATTTAAAATACCACTGTGTTATTTTATTTGACAAAAATATTCAAAAACAATCCTTTCATAAAGCTTTATAAAATGAGATATAAAAGCTTCAAAAATTTCGAATATACGTACTATTAATTGACTTTCATCCCACATAGCATAGTGTAGTGTAGTTGGCAATCGCGATTTTTACGTAGCATAAGCTGACTACAAACAACTGTTGCCTGTTTTGTGAAGACAAGGATTTTAAAGTAAATCTAAAATATTATTACATTCAGTTCGATTTTAAAAGAAAAAAATGTTTTTTTGCTCTACTATTCATATTTTTTACTTCGCTAGATCATGACAAAAATATGTACTTATATAAAGAAAATTACAAAAATGTGCATCATGTCATATTTGGAATTTTATTTTTTTAATTGCATTGTGTGCAAAAACGAGTCATACATTTGGCTTACGTGGTTGTTTTCCTTGTTGTACGAACGGTCTCAGATTCGATTCCCTCTGCAATGTATATAAACACCATAGTAATATTTGAAACAATAGTTAATGTAAGTTCAATTTTCACTTAACGGATTTTATTTACGTAGCTATGTATATTGTATGGTTACAAGCTTTAAGTTTCCAAAACAGCTTAATCTCTTCTGAATTTAAAATTTCCCTCTTAGTTTATTTTCATTGAAAGTATTCCATAAAGATAACTGGTCTTATAAACAGAGTTCACAACTTTATTAGAGATGCTCAGATACGTACCTGAGCATAAAGTTTTAAGACTACACAACATAAACTTTAAATTTACGTGCTTTACCTTTTTTAACGAGACACTTTTGAAAATTTTTAGAAATTCAACTAAAATTACTTAATTTCATAAATTTTGATACTGTGTGGTATTCTGATCGCAGGTTCTATTCCTGCGTGAGGTAACTGAGTAGTCTTTGATATATATTAATTTGCATTATTAAATGTAATCCCCTATAATGAAATTAATATTTCTGAGGAACATTTCTGAAAGATAGACAAACGGATGGACAATAAAGCAATCCGCTTTCCCGGGATTGTAACTGGGGCAGGGTCTTCTGAGGTAGTAACCTATTCCCTATCCAAATTTCATCACAATCTGCACCTTGGTCTAGAGAAAAACAACAGACAGATTTAATTTCACATTTACAATATTAGTAGATATATACTTACTTACTTACTAAGATAACTTTTTTATATACATAACTGTGAAATTGAGGAAACTGAAAAGTATTTATAAATAACTCTCCAAACAGTCGTTTAGCGCAAAGTCAAAACTGTATTTTGCAAGTTTTCAAAGAGATAAGGCCAATGTCTATATGTTTCGCGACATAACTCGTAAATAAGTTAGTGCACAACTTTTTGATGTTAACCATAGAGTATATGAATATAGAAATGATTTGTATGTATTTACCTACTAGTTACAAAAAATAGTTAAGTTAGAAGTCCAATTAGTTAGAAAAAGCTAGTAACTATTAGTTTTACAACTAATTATAAAAGAAATGTAAGTACTACATCAGCTTAAGAACTATAATAATTTTTTATCGTTCTTAAGAAAAATTACATTATTTTGTATACATCGTAATTTTTAATAGCCATCACCAACGACTAAATAAAGGTAAGTAATACTTTGCAAAAACTAATGATTTTGTCTATATCTCGATGAGGGTATTAATAAAATTACTAGTGCACACTCTCGCTTCGCTCGCATTCGTCCCTAGCACCTCCCTGCCAAAAAAGTTTGAAGTACAGAAAATCAAGGACAAACAAACTTGCAAGAGCCCTTAGACCTACTTAGCCCGGTCCTGTCGTAAATTCCATTCTAAGCCGACGTCTACTAACTAAAAACTACCTGATACCTCCCTGCCAAATTTCATCTTTGTACGTCTAGCAGTTTTTAATATTTCGTGATAAGTGAAAGTAATGACCTTTCGCTTTTATATATTTAGATTTAGATTTAGAAAGAGAAAAGAGTAACAAGTTGCAGATAACACTTCTAATGTATTCGCAGCTCTAAGATGCAAACGTATTTGTGGCCGTGTGAAACTGACAAAGTTTATGATTTATTGCCTAGGAGCAACCAAAAATAAACTTCTAGTAATAAATGGATAAAAACATTGCTATTATAAGAAAATTATAAAATTATTTTACGGTACTACCGAGTCGCCCTTAACTTATACAAGCACTGCATGCGTGCTTGCTTAGTGTAATGCTTAGTTATTTGATGTAGACTGAAAAATAGATTTACAAATAGTTTGAGAAAGCTCAACTTTTTTACAATAGAAAAATAACAAGTTAATTTTATTTTTACTTTTATTGTATATTTTAATGAAATACTTTATATTACTGAAAGGATACATGCTTTCATCTTTTTCATATTTATCTGTATATATATAAAAGAGGGTCAAAGATTTTATCGCCTCTTACGTCTTAAAAAATATGAATAACAAAATTTATTAAACTAAATTTAAAACTAACTAACTAGTAATAAATAAATAATTTGTCAAGTTTTGGCTTATTTTAATCGTTATACTGAGACGAGATCCATAGAAATGGTTATTTCTGAGTGATTTTTTTCTATAAGAACTAATTCTATTCTTTAAATTTACACTGTGCTTGGTCATGTTACATGAATAAGAATTAATTCTATCCTTCTTTCACACTGTGCATCTTCTATACCCAGCATTGTGACAGCTGAGTAATCTTACTGAAAACTGCCGTGACATACTTTACAAACAAAACGTATTACCTACTAACCTGTTTTTATTGTATGTACTTTATACTAGGGCTTAGGGAAACTGGGCTAAACTATACTTTCATATGAGATATAATATTCTAAGACGTAGTGTCCACTTACTGAGCAGGAAGCAAATATTTGATTGAAAAGGCTTGTGTGCTTTAGTTTTGTATCAAGTTCTACAAGAGCTTTTACTAGCTATAGATTTACACATAAACGACGATGAACTACTTTTCTTTAAATGATAACTCAATCGTTCTAAACTCTCCTCGTATGTATACTTTAGTACTAATACTTATTTTATTTCGTGTTTTTCTTATTATTTATGTTGTAAAATTTAAAATTTAATTGTACTATAATGGTATTTAGGAAATATGATTTATTCTTAAGAAAATTGATTTAAATATAAAAAAACCTATGTATAAAAATTAGGTACGTATTAAATATCAAAGCAACCTTAAATGTCCATGTCAATAGACATTAAATACTATGAATCAGATCCTTTGTCTCTGTGCTCCGAAAAAAAAACCAAGAAATGTGAAGTTTGAAGTTTTATTTTATTGTGGGTTCCGTAATATTTTTGAGCTTTTCAATGATTTTAAAGATCGAGTTGTATTCATCTTTTTTCTAACCTCCCACTGGTGGGCACAAGCCTCCCTTCAATGCGAAGAGATCAGACCTTGCTAACCAAGTGAGAGCAATTGGTTGGAGAGACAATTGGACCCTATATTCTTGCGCCAGCGGTCACGGGTTCGAGTCTCGCTGGGGGCATTCATTTGTTAAACTCGGATGTTTGTACTCCAGTCATCGGTGTTTATATTTATAATATGTATGTATTTAAACTTATATATGTAGTATATCAACTATCTGGTATCCGTAACACAAGCTTCCTTCGCAGCTTACCACGGAACCAGATGGCGCTGTTGTAATAATGTCCCAACATATTCATTTTGCTTTTGGCTTAAGTTGTGTAATATTAAAAATAAAAGGATGAAAATATCTCGCCATGAGGACTCCAAAACAATTTAAAGCGCGCGGTGAACGTCTTATATTAATTTAAAACAAACTCTCACTCCTACCTGCTCAGGTAGCGGCGCCTCGCTCAACAAAAAACAGAATCGTCAGCGCGGTTGATATGCCGGAAGAAATTACTAATTAGGCGGAATGAATCGGACAAAATGTATTGTAAGAGAAACCTATTTGTGGTAACAATTATAATACAAAATAGCATCTTTTGTTTGGTTGCGTTTCGATTAAATTTTATATTACTAGCTCTCTTGTAAACGAAAAGGAATTTAAAACTTGTTTTCAATATAAGCACCTTGATCTTGAAATCTCTGGTACATACTACATACCTTTGCCCGTGGGTTTCCCTGCATATAGTGACATAATTTTCATAGTAATCGGTTAAATTGTATAGAGTTAAAGCATTTGCAGCATTTAGGAACCTTTATGAAAAATTGTTATATAACTTATAAATAAAAACAATCTAGTATAATATTAAAAAACTTATGTACTCCTAAGGATTTTTTATTGTATAAAACATAACTATGGACAACCCAAGCGACGCGAGGGTATATCATTAGTATAATATAAATTATTAAATTTATATTATATAAAAGTAATAGTAAGAGGTCCGAGTAACATAAAACCATGGCGCCAGCGCGGTGACATTTTTTACAAAAAAGTTACACATTAAATCTTTCATAGATAAGCATAAATCTAGTGAAACATAAACTTGATTCAAGCTTGAGATAGTTTTAAGGATATGCTATTTATCAACCAATTTAAATTATCAAATAATAAAATAATAAGGTTCTCCGACTGATTTTGGCCACGGCGGCTAATCTATATAGAATAATATATAGAATAGAAGAATTTATATTATAGTGCACAAGTGTGCGCAGACACGAGTGCACTCTCTATTCCTGTCACTCTCATACTCCGGTAGGACGACTACTCGATACGACCAGTGAGAGCTAAGGCGCAAGACCTACTAGAAGACTAGGCTTTAGGTGCTCTCCTAGGCACGAGGTTGAAACACCGCCAACGCCCTAAATACGGGCGGTTACTGAGGCTTACGAGTACTAAACATAACAAAAAAAACCGACTTCAAAAAGAAATACTATTCCAAAAAGAATGAATGTGCACTCAAAAGTAAAAAAATAATTGCGTATTCTTCTACAACTTAATAATCAACTTACTTTTTTATTTTATTTAGAGTTCTCCTAAGTAAAATGAAATTACAATTATTGTTATTTTTGGAGTTGGTGTCAAGTCGGTGGGTCAAAGTCGAAAAGAATCGTCAAATCCGTTCACCCAGTCAAAAGTTCTGAGGTAACAAACATAAAAAAATACACTACCTCCTCCTTTTTGAAGTCAACTGATAAATTAAGACTCAATAACTAAACTTGGCTTCGACTCGGGATTCGAACCCAGGACCTCTGGACGTGCACCGGTACATGCTAGTTACTAAACCACCGAGACAGTTATAGTAATAATATTGATTAATAAGTGAAGGAATAGAGACTTTCAAAGTCAATCAACTTTCCAATTTGACTTTTTGCCCTCCCTAATACAACCTATAAAAAAGAGTAAAAATCCCCGACGAAATAAAAATTGCCGACTTAACGTCACTTTTCGGCCACATAGCAATAAAACGCAGTAATAACCAACGTTAATATTAACCAAACCCAAATATAAAATACTTTAAAGTGTTATTCGATTGTAATACTAGAAGACGACTCGCTGTTGGCTCCGTACCAAATTTTCTTAAGTCAAAAAACTTTAAAGAACGAACAATATTTTTTTTGTAATAATAAATATTAATAAATATGTTGGGACATTTTTTACAACAGCGCCATCTAGTTCCGTGGTAAGCTACGAGGCTTGTATTACGGATACCAGATAGTTGATACATATAAATTTTAAATACATACATAATATAATTATTAACACCCATGACTAGAGAACAAACATCCGTGCTCAACAAATGAAACCAGCGAAGCAGGACTCGAACCCGCGACCGCTGGCGCAAAAAGTAGGGTCACTGCTAACTGAGCCAAACGTGTTATCTACGTTTTAAAAATTACAATCTCAGTCTCATACTAATATTAGGGGTTACCTGAAGATTGGCTTAACGATGGAAATTTAGAAGTTTAATGGTCTCATTTTTCGTCACCACGCTTTATCGAGCATGCGCTATCGCATAAATACGCGCTCGCGGTAGGTTATTACTTCGGATAGCATATTATAAAGTGAATAACGTGCCACATTTTCGATTTTTCACTAAAAATGGGTACTATTCGTTTAAAAATGCTTATTGTTTCTCTCAATATGTTTTAAAACCCGACTACTAATATAATAAACTAGCGAATCACCCTCGGTTTGCTCGGGTTCCTCCCTAAGTTTAGTGTCAGTGAATGGGTTCAGCTAGTTAAAATAAATAAAATTTCTACCTCCTTCTTTATTTGTAGTTGGTTGAAAAGTAGCCTAAGTTTTGCTTTTTAACATTTGCTGTCTGCTAGTGAAAGTCCTGTCAAAATCGATCTAGCCGCTTCAGTGATTAGTCGGAACCAACTGACAGGTTGGTTGGTAAAAATTGGTTTTTGTTGTTAGTATCGTATATACTTTCATATGTATTTAGTGAAAAGCTGTTAATTTGAAATTAAAAACAGACACTCCAATTTTATTTATTATTTTTTATTTATTTTTTGTGTAAAATTGTGAGGAAGGGAATGATTTTTACTCAACACCAGAACGGCTAAACGGTTTTGGATTAAATTTAGCACAGAAATAGATTATAGTCGAGAATAGCACTAAGCTACTGTTCATCCCGCAAAAATGTATGGTTTCAACGACATAGATTGTTTTGTTTTTAAATTCTATTTCTGTGTGTTGTAACTAGTGTAGTTGATTATTTTGAAACATTTTTCATACTTTTTTAGTTTGAAATGATAATTATTATAATAATATTATAAATAAAAGTAAAGAACCCATATTATTTACAAATTTCTTGTAACATCCATAAAACGTATTCCTTCTTTCTGCCAAACTTCGCCTATTTATATTATTTCATGTTACTTTCCCTTTCGTACGATGCTAACAATTTAACCGAACGAAGATCAAAATTACTTTGAATAACGTCTACCCTATTATCGTTTGTATGAATTTATCATCAGAAAGTTTGAGGGAATCGCTAACATATCTCGAAGTAGAATATATTTTTATAAATTCGAATACGCTAAATGAACTATAATTTATTTTTGTATCAACATTTATGGTAATATAATATCTCGTTAAAGACGTTATTTTTTCGATGTTTAATAAATAAATCTCTAAAACGAAAACATATAGCTAATTATTCCTAACTTAACAATGGACCTACATTTTAAAACTACATACGCTTCAATGAGACTTTTTTTTTCAATATTTAAATAGAGCTTTTGCTTGTGTTAAAAATGAAAAAAATGTATTAAAATCCCTTACTGTCTAAATAATAATTGTTTTGCTTGTCAATCTATTGACCTAAAGCAAGGAGCACAACAACTAGTCGAGGAAGCATCGGCACGTTTTTGTATAAGCTCAAAGTCACTCATTTACGGCAGGGGGAGAGATAAGCTTTGCCAGCTGTGATTGGTTAACGAAGTGACAACCAAGTAACGACTGATTCGTATTGGTCCGTATTTAAGCATAGAATTGCAACGATTGACCAAAATTCCGTCGCGTAGGCTTGATTTAGCATAATATGTTTAGTGAGCGTGGAAACCCCTCCATGACCTAAAGATACTTTAAGCTCTAGCTCTCGTGTCATAAGTTCTACTTGTATAACCTTTTTACTCCCACTATATCTATAGTGTTATAGGAAACTAGGATTAGACCATCGATCACCTCGTTGACCAAATGCGAGTTAGCGGACTTCAAATGTCTATCCAAAACCTGTTAGATTCCCTCATACACACAGGTTTCCTCATGATGTTTCCTTCACCGTAAGACAAGTGGTTATGTTGAAAATGATGGAACTTCAAATAGCAGTTTAAACCCACGATTTGAACTCTCGGTTTTCCAAGTGGGTGCGTTATCTCTGGGCTAACACTCCCTATATAGGTAATTGTAGTTATTAAAATCTATACACCAACAAATTCCTCTAAGGGTTGATAAAGCGACAGGGAGGGCATTGAAGGGTGCTAAACAAAAAGTTCTTAAATTTTATTTATGAAGCGACCTCCTTCGCTTTGTTTCTTATCTTGCGTATACCCATAACCAGTAATAACAGAGAAAATGATCACAACTTAGCTGTATTACGAGGTGTTTGAAGCTAACAGCCACCCAAGTTTTTATGAGGCCGAGCAAGTAGCTATCAAATAATTCTTTATTTCCTACATCATAATAATACCATTATTAACAATACTTAATATTTATGTACTTACTATATTTTTTATATTGATTAATATTTGACGACACGTCTGGCTCAGTTTGTAGCGACCCTACTTCCCGCACCAGCAGTCGTGGGTTCGAGTCCCGGTGGAGGCAATAATTTGTAGAGCACAATTTTTTTGCTCCAGTCATGGGTGTTTATATTTATAACGTGTATGTATTAAAAAAAGTTATATAGTACTAGCCTTTTCCGCGACTCCGCTCGCGTTCTAAAGGCTGAAAATCAAAAGAAATGTTTATGCTACATTTTTCACTGATGCTCCGCTCTTATTGGTCGTAGCTTGATGTAATATAGCCTATTATCGTTTGTATGAAAAACGGAGACCTCGATAAACGGAGTATCTAAGACAAAAAGAAGTTTTTCAATTCGGACCAGTAGTTCCTGAGACTAACGCGTTCAACCAAACAAACAAACTCTTCAGCTTTATAATATTAGTATAGATATATGTGAAGTGTATTAACTATCTGGTATCCGTAACACAAGCCTAAGCTTACCACGAAACTAGATGGCGCTGTGAGTAATACTGTCCCAACATATTTATTTTATCTCTTATCATTTCATTTAAGCCGGATCCACACTATAATCTGATTATGGTTCGTTCTCGAACCGATATTGGTTTGGTAAAGTAATTTAACCCCTCGAGCGTTTCACGATACACCGTAAGATCATAAGAGAAAAGGCTCGAGGCGTCGACGGCTCCGCATATGCATCCTAATTTAAAAATAATTTAAAAATAAAAAAATATATATTACATCACTGCGAGATAAGGTCAGTTTTATTTGCTTATTAAATTATATAAATAGTTAGATAAACTCATAACGAAGCCGGGAAGGTATAATTTATACCATTTTAATATATACATATCAACGAATTCATCGTTTTTCCGAAGGTCTACCCTATCTATCAAACGTCCTTGAAATTACGCCGACGCTTCGAGCCTTTTCGTAAAACGGAGGCCGACGCTCTAGGGGTTAATAGAAGAAACAATGAATGCATGATAGTGAATGCACAATACCAGTAAATCGAGTTTCAGTCGAATAACGCACGAGCAACGTTTCATAATAATTAATAGCTTGGTTAAAATTAACATATTTTACAATATAAATAAAACTGTATTTTTGATTTTTTCCGGATTTATGAAGATTTTTGTTTCGAATGCTTTACACTTTACACTTTAACGCTCAAATAACTAACGCTGACTGATCTTATGAGGTACATAAAAATATTATACAAAAAATTGTAGTATTAGTCGTTACTGTAATTCAACATATAATAAAGAAAAATAGAGTTAAAAATCAAGCATAGAGAAAGAGACCCATATTTTCAATAATTATTAAACAGAAAAAGCACACAGAAGCTTTATCAGGATATATATTGAAGTAGGTCAACGGGTTAAAAGCATCGTTTTAGCGAAATGTTACGCCTTATAATCCTCTTTATCTGAACATTAACAGTCTGTTTTGGTATCTTGGGATAAATTTCTAAAATAATAACGTTTCATTAGAATAACACTAAAAAGGATGTGGGGCTTATCAGACCCTTCCTTTCCATATATTAAACTAATAGTGACCACTGACCAAGCCTCGCTGAGCTTAAATGCGTCCATCTAAGTATTGCGTTACAAAAATAAAAATCATATATCTACGGTGGACAATCAATAATATATCTTTTTTATATGAAAAAAAAACTTAAATCTGTAATAAATAAATAATATAACCTGAATCTCTGAACCTTCAGTATAGCACATACAGACAGCTTTAATGTAGTAAAAGGTGCGAATCCATGATTTTCATTATTAAAAGACCTATGACTTCTCAACCAATAGAACTAACTACGCTCAAATGCAAAACTGGGAGATATATTTTACTTATATATTATAACATACATAATATAATAGAATATAAGGAAGTTTTAAATATGTTGGCGAATAATTACACGTTAGTACTAGTTCAATTCCGTGGTAAGCTACGAAGCTCGTGATACGGATACCAGATAGTTAATACACTACACATCATCATCAGCCCTTTTTTTAACGTCCTACTGCTGGGCACGGGCCTCCCTCAGTACGAGGGGGACCAGGTCATAGCCCACCGCGCTGGCCTAGTGCGTGTTGGCGGACTTCACATGTTTTTCGAAAACTTGCTAGGTTTTCTCAGACATACACACACATAACTTCAATTACATATTATAAATATAAAAACTCATGACTGAAGTACAAACATTTATGCTCAACAAATGAATGCCAGTGGGACTCAAACCCGCGACTGTACCAGTACAGCAGTATACTACAAACTAAGTCAAACGTGTCGTCAAAATACACGTATACGAGGTAAGTAATAAATAAAATTACTTACCCTAATAGCGTTATCGACATGAAACGTGGCACATTCGAATTGCGAACTCATTAGCTATATGGATACAGGTTTACAGCATTCATTACTAACGTCACTATGGTAGACCCGTCATAACCGTTACATCTTAACGACGGGTATAAATGACCGGCGACGCGTAAAACATTTAACTAATCGAAGGTCGCAGTGGCCATGTCTTCTTATACTAAGTATGAAAGTTTTAATTTCTTTCCATAATATATATTCATAGCTTCAAAATATTACTGTAAAATTAGTTTTTCATCCGTCAGTAGCCTCTGGAATTAAAAAAACACGCGAAGTATTTCGAAACTTTAAAGTTACTCTAATTAAATTATAAACCCTTTTAGTAGTTCTGTAGTGTAGGATGCTCTCCAACAAGTCGGAGCGATGAAAAACGCAATGTGGCTGGCACCAGTTGGATGAAGAGCTGAAGATCGAGCTAAGTGGCTTGCCAGGAGTGATCTATGTCCAGTTAGCAGAACGACTGCTTATCATGAAGATGATAATAACATTTTCTGTTGCAACTTTTGGTCACATTTTCTTTTGTATAACAAATTTGATAAATTAGAAAAGTAAGTTTTGAGCAAACCTTCTCAAGAACTATCAAATAAATTCAAATTCGTTCTACAATAACGGTTCTACAAAAGACAGACCCCTAATAATAGATAAACGAATTGTTACAGGATAATTATCAATTTACATTATTTACCAAATAATCATTGGAACTGTTCGTTTCGATGTAATTAATACACCTGTTCAATGATAAAATAATATGTGGGGACCGTCATTAAAGATATAAATGGTTTCATCGGGCTTTACGAAATATAAACCAATACAGGCTATTAAAGCACTTGTACTGTTTTAATAGGGATGAAATTAGCTTGCTATAATATTTTAAATAAGGATATCGTTGTAGATTGTATGGGCTCATAAGTGTACAATAAAGTATCAGTTTATTGGTCATTAAACTTTCTCATAATGGGTTAAATGTGACAACTTTTATGTTAAATCATATTAATATTATATTTTTCTACAAAATGATAAATGAGTATTAGTTCTACATATATATTTAGAAAACAGGGTAGTAAGTAAATATGTAAGGGACATGAACACACAGCACCATCCATGGGAACAATCTTGTGCTTATGGATGCCAGATAGTTTATACACTACATATATTAACTTTAAATTCAAATGTATTATAAATATAAACACCCATGACTGGAGTCACACAAATGAATGCCCCCAGCGGGACTCGAACCCGCGACCGCGGCAGCATTGTAGGTACAAACTGAAACGAAACGTTAAGCACTATTACTAGCAATGAAATGTCTACATTATTTATCTAAACCGTAAATTATATTAAAACGTCTATATGACCAAGAATGGTATTTCCATAATATTGTTCTTTAAGCAAAAAATAATATGGAATAAAAATGTAAAAATATACTTGCAATAAATTGGTATACGCTAAAATTATAAACCGTGTAAAGAATGTTAATTAATGAATAACGAGTGTAGTGCAGTTGTGTCATTTCTGTTTTTATTGCACTATATATATTTTAAGATAACTTCGCTTAAGCAGTTTTATCTTATAGTACCTAATTTTTAATCAATGTTACTTATTAACATATATTCTTTAA
This sequence comes from Boloria selene, assembly GCA_905231865.2. Classification (NCBI taxonomy): domain Eukaryota; kingdom Metazoa; phylum Arthropoda; class Insecta; order Lepidoptera; family Nymphalidae; genus Boloria; species Boloria selene. Next base: position 2,118,269 of record HG993134.1, read on the forward strand.
AAACGCAAAAACAAAGGCATTTATATTTCCTTTATTTTTAAATTTTCAAAGTTGGTGTTATATAAATTTCATGAAGTAGTAGTATTGAAATGGTTTTGAAATCGATCCTACAATAAACTTATTGAACTTCTAAAATTCGAACCACATATATAAGTATAAAAATTATATTTCTACTTGACTATGTATAGTTCTACTATTACTTAATAATTTTCCCGATAAGAGTACTTTAACTTAGGCGATTAAAATAAACTAAACGCTTTCATATTTCATAAAAACACATGCTTTACGATATGTAGTATTAACCTACTCTACTGTTCCACTTCTTTTTATTGCAATAGAAGCTGAAATTAGACCCTTTATAAAATAAATATGTTGGAACATTATTACACACAGCGCCATCTAGTTCCGTGGTAAGCTACGAAGGAAGCTTGTGTTACGGATACCAAATAGTTGATATACTACATAATACATACATATTATAAATATAAACTGAAACATCAAACCCATGACTGGAGTACAAACATACGAGTTTAACAAATGAATGCCACCAGCGCGGGGACTCGAACCCGCGACCGCTGGCACAAGAAAGTAGGGTTAATACAAACTGCGCCAAACGTTTCGTTTAACCTTTATATATTTAGTTAGACTAATTATCGCTAGTATTGAAAGAAAAAATATCATAGTCAACTTTATGCTATTTGTTCATAATAATCAACAGAATGGTACATATTTATAATGTACATGCATATGTATTTACATTTACATACTTATGTTTGTTATACTACTCCATATCTACTACTTTCCTAGATTTCGCAGATAGTAATATTTAAGAAACCCCAAAACGATAGCTTAATATAGTAAATAATTTTAATCGCCTTGTGAGTTTTTTCAGAACGAACGAGAGCAATCTCAGTGCTTGATAGAAATTGTAAATTAAACTTTTAATTACATGGCAATGATAAAAATATCACAATATTCATTTTCAATTAGTTACAAATTTTATTATTATATGCAACTTTGCTTAGAGCTGAAAAACACTTGGAAGTGTATGTCTATCCATATGTAGCATCGTACTCGTAGCTTCCACACAATATTTCTTTTGAGTAAGGGCTATTCTAATGAAAATGTGTTTTCTTCACCATTCAATGAATGACATAGCAAGTTTAAATTGATTGATTTTATATGGCACTATTAATTCTCTGTCTTCTTCACCAGAAAAAAAGTAAACAAAAGAAAACAATGAACCTATGTTCTCGACTTTGAAATATTTGGCCTACAATACCTCGCAAATCTTTGTAGTAAATCTACTTATACACTTAGCGGGTTTCAACAGGTATTAGGCTTATTCAGGTTATCTATGTTCCTTTTGATAAACCTATTACGGGACACGACATTTGTTACTGTAATATAGTATATCCGGAAATAATATTGATAATCGAATTTATAAATTCGTAAGTTTATATGTTTTTTAGAATTTCATTGAAAAAATTAATAGATGAATGAATAACACCTGTATATAAATAGGTGGTTATGTGGGTCTTACACTGCTTCGGTCGTGGTGTAGTAGCTAGCATGTACGGGCAGACATCGATAAGTCCTGGGTTCGAATCCCGAGTTGGGCCAAGTTTAGTTATTGAATCTCTCTGGTTAAAAAGCCTCAGTAACAGCCCGGAGAAAGTAAAAGTTAGATAGTAGGCAGTGTGGCACCCCCAAGCCTAACGGAACCTATCCCGTCTTATTCGGGGGTCGCAGAAACCCTTAGGTACGCTCTTAAACACGACGTTGCAATGGCCTGCCAAGGTAGAACCACCCATGGTCTTTCTTCAGCTTCACAACTCTATTTTCAGATACCTATAAGTACCAAGAACAAACCGCGCAACGAAATAGGTTAGCTTCTTGAAATGACACCTTAGGAGATATTTTAAGTTTTACACAAAGAATGGAATCTATCACCTTTGTGGTTGATTACTTGCGGCTTAGTATTTAAAACACATATAAGTTAGTGATATAATAATAACTTATAATTAGCAATAATGGTTATTATTTTAAATTTTTACATCATAAAACTATTAAAAAGGAGTTTTTTGTTAAAAAAAAGTCCTAAATTCATAAACCCGCCAAGGGGAATTCAAATAGACTATTTTAGTTTGTAGGGTTAAACTTTTTCCATTACCCTAGCTGTATTAGAACTTCTACCTCATTTCAAGTTACATAACTAAATAAGCCATGTTTTATATTCTTTTAATGAGAAATCATTTTACAACACAATTGTCTCAGTTTGTTTTGCCACTGGTCGAGGGATCGAGCGGTAACGCGCCCGCTTGGATAACCGGGTAATGCTGGTTCCAATCCGGGTCTCGCACCACTGATGTTTTCATGTGCGAATCATTTATATCATGATTAACACTTGTCTTACGGTGAAGGAAAACATCGTGAGGAAACCTGCATGTCTGAGAAAACCTAGCAAGTTTTCGAAAGACATGTGAAGTCCGCCAACACGGACTAGGCCAGCGCGGTGGACTATGGCCTGACCCCTTCGTACTAAGGGAGGCTCGTACCCAGCAGTTAAAAAAAAGGGCTGTAGAAGAAGAAGAATTTAGCATATAGCTCAATTAAAATATAATATATTAATACATAATATTTTACCTAATAGTAACAAATCAACTGACATCAAACAAATAAGTAATTTAGCTGCTACGATGGAACATACTTAAATACATACAAAAATAGCTAACACAAAACCCTTTCTTTTGACTGTAGTCGAGTAATAAAGCATAAAAGTTATGTAGGACGTAGTACCTCACGTATATAGACATAACTCTGCCCCATAAAGCGCCGCACGTCCCATTTTGATAGCGCGGACGATCTCGAGAGCATTATGCTGTAAATTCCAACATTAATCGATTTTTCAAACACCTTAGAAAGCTGGGTGAAGTTTACAACCGATTTCTTGATTTCTTGTAATTTAGTTTTATGTAACATTTTTTATTATTATTTTTAAGTAACGACTCATCCTTGAGTTGCACGGATTTGCCTTCAGAAACGTTTGCGTCGCTCGGATTTGCCTTCAGAAACGTTTTGTTTTTGAAGCGAACCTTAAAATTATTAATATTTATAGCATCAGCTATCTGCCAGTGAAAGCCCCGTCGAAATCTGTCCAGCCGATTAAAAGATTATCAGAAACAAACAGACCGTATTTTCTTATTAGTGCCGTATATAATAACATGGGCGTTTAGTAAGATGTTGTTTATTTGATGGAAAAGAAACAGCCAATTCAATTTTATTTATCTACATTATAAAGATTATCCTCCAATATGTAGAAATCAAATTTTCCCTATTAAAGCATTTTGTTACTACGAAAAAGGTATATTATATTGTTTTTAACATAATTTTAAAAGTAACTAATTATACCCTTTGGGGATTTAACTTTCAAATTTTTAGGTGACCAAAACATTTGATCTAAGGTAGTCGAATTACACTAATTTGCCTATAAAAGTAATAAGTGTAAAAGGAGGAAAATTTCCATAAAGGTAAAATTTCATGAAAATGATTATGATTTCAATGAAAGTGCTATAATTAATATAATTAATATAAATATAATTATAAATTAATATAAAATATATTAATTGCAAACAAAATATAATAATTTCCCAAAACTGGGCATGGGTTTTCCTTCAATGTTCCTCCCTTATGTCTTTCGAAAACTTGCTAGGCATATAAAGCTATTTCTTACTTTATAATGCTTTGAAGTGGGCTTAAAGCTTTAGCATATCTAAGTAACTGACTAATCGAATAAATACCATAATTCGTTCAGAAACTAATTTAGTCTTATATTTGTGATTTAATTTGCCAACTTAAAACTAAGAAAACCCCGAGTTCCATGAAAGCTAATTTCCCGGGCCGATAGGTAATTTTGTCGGGGTAAACGAATTATTTTCGCTTATTCGCCACCAGACTGACTCTGAACAGTAGAATGTAATAAGAGGCATGTGTGATGATTAATGTATTTTTATGTATTAATCATTTGTTATGTAAACAAATTTGTTAATTTTAAAAAAATATACCTATTGCTTATAACTTAGTATAAGGGCAAATTCGTACATAAATGGTCTTGAAAGTGCTTTTTTTGAAATATGTCATTCATTTCATTACTACCATACGGATTATTTAAAAAAGGTGAAGATAAAGGGAATCCTACAAATGAGAAAAAACAAAATGAGTTTAAGTTAAAATAAAAAAGTAAGTAGAATTTAAATTTTTCATTTTTCAAAGTAAAAATTAAAAAGTAAGTCGAATCTAGACTTTCCAAATAATCCGTTATAATCGAATAAGAAGCAAAATATGAAACTACTTTACGTACTTTCATTGATATATATTTTAACCGACTTCCGCAAGGAGGAGGAGGTTGTTTTAAATACATATATGCTTATTATGTTATCTGTATTTCATACATATAAGTTTATATGCGATACATACTTCCCCAGTATAACTCTATTTAGAACAAGGTTTTAAACAAAAGGTAAAAGTGAAAAAAATTAAGACCTACTGTAGTTGCCACTGATAGCACTTCTAAACACAAATACCTGTTCTGAGAACACATAGATATGCCTATTTTATAAGGTCAGGTCACGTACCACCACATTGCTACTTTATTCAAATACTGAAATGGTTTTAACATTTCATAAGCTTTTTTCATATAAAAACATCCACAAAAATAATGGTCTGAATTTGAAAAAGCACATTCATATTTTCAATATAACCTATTTTGCCATATATTATAATAAAAAATATAAAAATAACGTCTAGAAAATTCACTTTATTTTTGTTTGAATGTGTTATAATTTTGTGTAGAAGAAAGTATTGAGTACATTGTTTACTATGTTACTAGTTCATTCAGATATTTACTTGGAACTGTCTAAAAAATTGGGGCTAAAATGTAAAACAAAATCTATTATTTTCCTTTATAATGTCAAATAATAATGCTAGGTAAGTGTTGGATGTCGAGGTCCGTAGAATTGACGATGGATCGATGAAATAAAAGAGAGCCTTTGAAGAAGTGTTGTATTTCTTACTACTTTTATAATTAAACATATAATAATTACTAAATAAGCCGGAGATGCAAACCGATTGATTGACAAACCGACCGAGTCCGAGAGGGAAGTGCCAGAGAGAAGCGAGAACTATGATAGCATTACCAAAAACAATTATTGTCATAGATTACAAAATAAGGCATAGCACACAATATTGTTACATTACATTCTACACCCCCCCTTAATGGAACAATTTATATAATCAAAACATTTTCAAAATAAACTAATCTTATTCGGACTTGCTCGGTTCTATGACTACAAAAACTTAAAAATAATTAAATTAAGCCAAGCATATTTCTAAATTTATCTAATTTAGACTTAGGTAAAGGCTTTGTCAACAAATCTGCAATTTGTTCATCACTTTTTATATAATTTAATAATATTAAGTTTTGTGATAATTTATCTTGAACAAAATGGTATTTTATATCTATATGCTTTAAACGTTTTGAAATGCCACTGTTATTAGCAGCACAGATTGCAGACCTATTGTCTTCCAAAATTAAAACACAAAGTTCATTATTTGATAACAAAGATAATTCTGAAAACATATGTCTTAACCAACATGCTTCAGCTACACACTGACTCAGTGCTATATATTCAGCCTCAGTGGAAGAGAGAGAGACACATGTTTGTTTTCTACTACACCACAGTACTAAGTTATTAAAAACCATTAAACAATAACCCGAGGTTGATTTTCTACTAACTGTGTCGCCTCCCCAATCAGCATCCACATAGGCTTTTAAAGGATTTTTACAAACAATATTATTTATATTTTTCTTATATACTAATTTTATATCTAAGGTAGCTTTTATATACCTAAGCATATGTTTTAAATGTTTCCATAGGTCAGTGCTAGCACAGTTTTGAAATCTACTTAATATACTTATTGATATTGATAAGTCAGGCCTAGTACCTAACATAGCATACATAATGCAACCTATTAATTTTCTACATCTATTTTCTACTTCTTGAGATTCAGAGCTTTCTCTTATTAAGAATAAACTGTTGAAATTAGGTTCTAATGGTACAGTCACACCTTTGCAATCTGACATATTAAATAAATGCAAAATATTTTTTAAGTATTCACACTGATCTAAAGAAATAAATACATTATTTTGTATAATTCGAATACCTAAGTAATATGAAGCAAGACCTAAGTCCTTAATTTTAAAAACTTTACTCATTTGTTGTTTCAAACATTCAACAATAGACTCATGAGAACTTATCACCAAAATATCATCTACATACTGTATAACAAATGATTTTATATTTTCATTTATTTTGAAGTATAAACACATATCAGTTTTAGATCTTATAAAATTTTGACTAATCATGAAATTACAGAAAGTATCATACCAGTACCTAGGTGCTTTCTTTAACCCATAAATAGCTTTCCTAAGTTTTCCTACTTTACCTGACTGATTATGACCCTCTGGTAAATATATATAGATATCCTCATTAATATAACTATGTAGAAAAGCACTACATATATCAAATTGATAGATATTCCAACCATAATAGGCAGCTATAGAATATACCTATCTGTTGAAAACCACGAGCAACTAAACGAGCTTTATAAACTTGTACTTTACCTTCACTGTTTTTCTTCCTTTTAAATACCCATTTTGTGTCTATAACATTTTCTTCTGGTGTTACTGATACTAGATCCCAAGTATGGTTTTCTTCCAAAGCTTTAAGCTCAGTTTGAACTGCTTCTTTCCATTTAGTAGACTCACTGGACTCCATAGCCTCTTGGTAGGACTGAGGTTCATTTTCTAAGTCTATCATATAAGCATAACTAAGGAAATCATTATCATACCTTTTTGGGTTGTTGAGTTTATTACGATCACGTAATACGATATCACCTGCTTGTCGTGAATTTGATGATGCACCAGTTATATTAGTTTTAACCTCACCAGTATTCTCCATAGAGATTTTACCTTCCTGAGAGTACTTTACTTCCGGAGAGTGTTTATTTACCTCTTTTGAGTCTTTTAATACCACCTGAGTGTGTTTTATTACCTCCTGAGAGTGTTTACTGCTCTGACTTTGTTTTTCCTCTTCAGCCTCTTCACTACTGGAAGATATGTCAGAGTCATTATTGCTATAACTTACCTGATTTTCCAGTGGACATTTCTCACCTTCTGGTAGAAAGATGACATCTCTCACCGTCTCAATTTTATCAGTATTAGAGAAATATACTCTATAGCCTTTAACATTGCTATCATAACCTACAAATATCCCAAATTTGGTTTTACCATCCAGTTTTCTTCGCTTTTCTTTAGGAATGTGTACAGAACACTGCATACCAAATTTCCTAAGAAAATTAATATTAAAAGATTTATTAAACCATACCTCATAAGGAGTTTTATTCTTAACTGGACTGGATCCACATCTATTCAAAGTAAAAACAACTGTGTTGACAGCTTCAGCCCAAAAGCGTTTAGACATTCCTACAATTAAAGTTCTAGCTGCTTCCATGATAGTTCTATTCTCGCGCTCTGCACGGCCATTTTGTTGAGGGGTATAAGCTACTGTTTTCTGATGGCAAATTCCTAAATTATCTAACATGATTTTAATATCATTATTACAAAATTCTAAGCCGTTATCAGTTCTAAAATATTTTATAGAATTACCTGTCTGATTTTGAATTAGCTGTATACAATTTTGTAAATGTAGTTTAACTTCATTTTTATGTTTGAGAAAATAAACAAATCTATAACCTGACATGTCATCCTTAAGCAACAAGAAATATTTGGAACCACCAATAGAATTGGATTCTATAGGGCCACATAAGTCAGCATGAATTAATTCACCTGGCACTGCAGACCTTGACTCACTGCTACTGTAAGTTACTCTGTGCTGTTTGCCTTCTAGACAAGACCTGCATGGAAACACTTTAGAATTCTTATAATAATGAAGATCAAGATAATTTTTAACATAATTATAATTTTGATGACAAAACTTTTCATGCCATTCAGTTAAACTAGATACATAGTTAGCACTAAGTGATTCTATTTTAAAAATTAATTTATATAATTTAGTATTTAACCTCTTAGCAATTGCTCTTACACTATTATGAGAATTTAAGATTTTACAAAAATTTTGATCACTTTTCATGAAATAACCTTTATCTAAACATTTACCAACAGAGAAAAGATTAGCTTTTAATGAGGGAACATACAACACATCTGACAACTTTGTTTCAATCCATTTTTTACCATTCCAGGATTCACACTGTATGTTACCGATACCTAATACATCTAAATAGGTGCCGTCACCTATTTTCACTTTACGCTGAGAACTTTCACTTAACTTTGAGAACATAGACCGATCACAACACATATGTTCACTAGCACCGGAGTCTAGGATCCACTCGCTATATCCCGATGATGATGATGCAGCTGCAACTGCAGTCTCCTCGTCAGAAGCCAACATAAATGCATTGGTATTCTCTTTATACGACTTTTGTTTGTCTTTCTTTTGTTTAAACCAGCAGTTATTAATGGTATGATTATATTTTTTACAAAACTTACATTGTAATCTTGACTTGTGATTGTATGTTGAGTGATGTTGCTTTTTCTTAGCCAACAATGCCTCGCTGGTCTCGCTTTCCTTGGATCTTGTTTCCTCTAAGTGTAGCCGGGCACTTAATTCATTTAGAGTCTGTCTATCCTCAGGTAGCGATTCCCAAGCTGAAATGAAGTGCCTGTATTCTATTGGCAAGCTCATTAATACTTTTGTGATAATCATTTTATCTGAAAGCATCTCTCCTCTTGCAATAATTTTGGATTTAATATTTTCAATTTTTGTAAGTAAATCTGTTATGCTTGTTTCATATGCAATGGCATAAAACTGCTGATAAAGTAAGTGTATACTTACATTTGAGTCTTGTTCATATATGGACAATAATTTGCACCACATCTGGCTGGCACTGTCACACGATAATACGTGTGGAATAACATGCTCGGTCATGCGATTTACCAATAACGCCATAGCTTTAGCATCTTTTTCAGTATTTTTCTCCTCCTTCATAAGGGTGCAGTATAACCCCTTTGACTTTAATTGAAGCATAACTTGGAACTTCCATACGCTCCAGTTTTCTTCTCCCCGTAGTTTGATTTTGGAATCATCTTTGTCATTGTCCGCCATTATAACGTATAAAGATGCAATCGTACTTACTCTGAGCAAGTTCCGTGATATAAATTCACGTGTAAACGGGTGTTGTTCAAAGGTTTGTAAACCCACGCCGCCGCACCGGCACAACGTAGTATTATATCGACCTTTTCACGTCCACGTGTTCTGGGCCCATAACCTGTTGGATGTCGAGGTCCGTAGAATTGACGATGGATCGATGAAATAAAAGAGAGCCTTTGAAGAAGTGTTGTATTTCTTACTACTTTTATAATTAAACATATAATAATTACTAAATAAGCCGGAGATGCAAACCGATTGATTGACTGACCGAGTCCGAGAGGGAAGTGCCAGAGAGAAGCGAGAACTAAGATAGCATTACCAAAAACAATTATTGTCATAGATTACAAAATAAGGCATAGCACACAATATTGTTACATTACATTCTACAGTAAGCATGAGATCTAATTACACCATAAAAGGAAGATAATCCACAATAATAAGATAGATGATCACAAACGTTTTAAGTAAAAAGTAAACGAGTCGGACTAGCGCACGAAGGGTTCTGTACCGTTATCTATAAAAAGAGCAAAAAAGGCAGCCCCCACAAAAATATTTTTTTATATTCTGTTTTAGTATTTGTTGTTATAGCGGCAACAGAAATACTTCATCTGTGAAAATTTCACCAGTCTAACTATCACGGTTTATGAGATACAGCCTGGTGATAGACGAACAAACTGACAGACGGATGGACAATAAAGACCTCTTCAACCTTTGAGAAACTAGTGAATCACCCTCACTCCGCTTATCGTTAAATCGATTTTAACGGTAAGTACCTATAGTTTTTTCACAGATATATGCAACCTCGATACCTAGCTATTCATAATTTCTCATTCTATTCAGCCTTAGTATCAATATTACCTAATGCCTATTTCAATAAGATATTATTTCAATAAATGTTTAATGTCAGATTCGAATCAGTCAAAATTTTATTATAATATGTATAGAAAATAAATATTAAGAAATTCTATACGAACTTTCTGTATTTATTTTAGTCAGGCGAAATTGAATGTGACAGCTGCTTTAAAATCACAATACAGCAATCTATGGCTAGATTCAGAATAAAATCCCGAATCTCATATCGCGGGACGTCGTCGGATCATCTGAGTTTTTATGAGCGTCCACGTATAGGAAAAATCCGGTAATATTTCCGTATAGTCTGGAATTACGACCAATAACTGATGAGTTTAACGAATCCGGTCAACGCAAGTTTGTTCGGACGAGCTTTTAGCTTTGTTCGCTCTTTGTTTTCTACTAAAAATTGAAAAAGTACCTATAAATAAACTTTTAAATTACACTCGCATTATTGTTATCTTAATTAAAGATTATGTGTTCATTCCTTTTTAACTCCACACTTTTGGGTAGGACGTGGAGGATCGGGCCATAGTCCACCACTCTGACTATGTGCGCCAATGATTACATATTTCTATAGAGACTTGCTAGATACTCGCAGACATACAGGTTTCCTGGAAATGTTTTCCTTCACCGTAAAGCTATTGTTCTTGATGTATCGAGTAAAAAGTTATTAATTTCACAAAAATTCACAAAAGTTTTTTATTTTTTTTAGTTATTTAATTTTTTTTTGTAATTTTAAATTATAAATTAGCTTTATCTATTAAGACTTTACCTCCTTATATTTAAATGAACTAGAATAAATAAACATTATTATCTTATATTCTACTCTAAATAATAATATTTATACGACGCTTTACATTAGACGTCTTGACGTGTCTCAGTGGTTTAATCCCGAAAGACTTGATTAATGTACGGCAAATACTAAACAAAGCAATTTGTACTAAGATTTTATCTTAACTGATGTGTCTAAAAGGCTCTTGTAGATACATTTTCATACCATAATTCTGTCGAAGTTTATTCATATACTAGCGACTCGCCCTCGCTTCGCTTGGGCTTTTTCCTAGATTTAGCACAGGCAAAGCGGGATCCGCTAGTTATGCATATAAACTTTCCTCTTGAATCACTCTATCTATTAAAAAACCGCATCAAAATCCGTTGCGTAGTTTTAAAGATTTAAGCGTACAAAGGGATAAATAAAGTGATTACACTGAAAATATTCTCGTATTAGTACCTATAGAAAAGTATTTGTAATATGTTATTCAAAAATAAGCTATCACTACATAGTATAAAACAAAGTCGCTTCCTGCTGTCTGTATGTCCTTATGTATGCTTAGATATTTAAAACTTCGCTACGGATTTTGATGCGGTTTTTTAATAGATAGAGTGATTCAAGAGGAAGGTTTATATTTATAACTTGCGAAACCCGCGGCTTCACTCGCGCTATATCTAGGGATGAACTCAAGCGAAGCGATGGCAAGTCGCTAGTTTTATAAAAGAGAAGTGCTTGTTCGCTAACGTTTTCATTAGCTTAAGCCTACGATTAGTAATTCGTGTGTAATAGGTTGCGAAAGTCGATTGGAAGCTTATATCGATTAGTTAATCTTGGGGATATTTTGTAAGAGAGGCAGATAAATAACAAAAAAAGTTATTTTCTAGTATTATAAGGGAAATATAATTTTTATCTTAAAAAAATTTAAACTACTTTCTAAATGTAATGTGTCTTAGCTTTTAAATTTCTTTGGAACAAGAAACAACGTGCAGTTTTTATATTTTTTGATTCTGATTAGACAGAACTCCTGAACGCATAATGCGCTCTAGGAACAATAATGAGATATGCTCCTCACTGACAGCAGCGGGCCATCAAGTGCAAGAAGTGATATTCATTTGTTTATCTTAGACGTGCCGCCCCTCTACCCCCCAGGGTGTACTGTTCATCGGAACATGCTAAAAAACAATGTTGAGACAAAAATCCTTGTTAAACTGCTAGCCACTGCTGCTACGCGTAGGTAAAGATTGCTGTTAAAAAAATATTTTGTTCGTAGTTTACGAGTTTAGTAAGCATTTTTAATAATAAGTTTCACCAATTTAGATTAATATATTAAAATTAATAACTAGCCTAACCCGCGGCTAAGCTTGCGTTCTAAAGGCTGAAAAACAAAAGAAATATTTTTATCTCGTTTTTGCAACATTTTTCATTGATGCTCTGCTCTTATTAGACGTATAGTCTAGTCAACAAGTTCAAAAACGTGTTAAATAGACATAAAGCTCAAAATAAAGTGTCTAGATTACACTATAATTTATTCAAATTTTTAAATTGTTATTTAATATTAAAAAAAAAATATTTTAGGTGATATACCGGCTTTTTTGGCGGCGCGCCTATGCCGTAACGCCCTCGCGGAGCCCTATTTTCAGCGTTAACAAAAAATTATAAATAATATAGATAGAGTTTCGGGAGCTAGGACTTTTTTATTGGAAATTTTCTCCTCTTTCAGGTTCTTTTTTCAAAATTCCTTAAATATCATTATTTTAAAAGTTATTAACGAAAAACTAAATACCTTTTTTTTTTCTTATTTTGTTACTAACAATCGCAATTTTTTATGTGCTAATATACCCTTAAAAAACATTTTTCTAGACGTCATTCCGAATCGAATGAGCTATGGCACATATTTTTAGGAGCTTTATGTCTATTTAACACGTTTTTGAACTTGTTGACTAGACTAGTAGCGTGATATAGCCTATAGCCTTCCGCGATAAGCGGAATATCCAACACAAAAAGACTTTTTCAATTCAGACCAGTAGTTCCTGAGATTACCGCGTTCAACCAAACAAACAAAGATTATTGGATTTATTAATTATTGGTAGCAAATTAAACACAATAACAATAGCAAATTAAAATCACAAAAACGGCGAAAATTTCTATTTCACATAGAAATTTAACTAAAAAGCTTACGTTATAATAATTTTAAATTCCTATTACACTCATTTCGTATAACTTAAAAGCCTAAAATACAGTAACATATATCAGAAAATGAGCCAACTAATACTGGTGCAATGATTTAAAAGTTTGAAACTGCAACCGAAAACCGATCAAGCGACTCCAGCTAAGCTCAGACGTAGCTTCTCAAAGATAAAAGCAACTAACAGGCAATTTAAGTTTTTCAACAACTCTCTACGATTCAGAAATGTGTGGTTTGAAACGTTCCAACAAGTACTAAAGTTGTCTTCTTTCTATTATATTTAGGAGGCTATTACAAGTAATCTGCATTTATAGTGCTAGTTTTTCGTAGAAATAGATTTTATATGAAGTTGTAAACTAGTTTTGAGCTGGTAAATTGGGACTGTATAAATAAATAAGTATATTTGTATTCCTTTGCTTAAAAAATCTATATGGCAGTGGCAGACCAGTGGTAACACGTTTGCTTAAAAACCTAGTATTGCGGGTTCATATTCCGGTCTCGCACCTCTTATGGTCTTGTACGAATCATTTCTAATATGAGAACCGGTTCTTCATCTTATTGTAAAGGAAAACATCTTGAGGAAACCTCACAGATATTTTATATTGCAGCATATTAATAAAGCATGTTCATTAAAAACGCATTTTCATTATTAAATAATAATTATATTGGTTAACGGGTGTATCATACCGACTAATGGTTCTGAGTCCCTTACGTGGGTTATTTGCGGTAAGTATAAAGCTACTTTAATTTTATGATGCGTTATGACCAGTGAAACAAATCCCTATCGATAAATCACAGAACTAACTTTAAGTTAGATAAAATTACTATTAAATAACCTCAGTCAATAATTCAAATCAAATCAAAATATTTTATTGAGCATAAAAATTGTTATAATTTCTTACTGAACGTCTGAAATGAGTCTACCACCAGTTCGGAAAGAGGAAACCTATGACCTGAGAAGAACTGGCGAAAGAAACTCAGCGGGACTAATTTTTTTAAATTACTATAGCTATAAACGACGATACGCTTAGCTCAGCCTGTGGAAACCCTACTCGCTGTATCAGCGGTCTCAGATTCGAATCCCGCTTGGGACATTTATTTGTGGTGGTGGGTATTTACAAAATGTATGTGTTTAAAGTTATATATGTGTAGTGAGTATAATGAGTAGTATAGTAGTACACTACACATTGCTGTATGTGCACAATGTACCTTACATATTTATTTTCTTTATCTATACTATATTACTAACTAGCGACTCGCCCTCGCTTCCTTTGGGCTCTTCCCTAGATTTAGCACAGGCAAAGCCGCGGGTTCCGCTAGTTATGCATATAAACCTTCCTCTTGAATCACTCTATCTATTAAAAAAAACCGCATCAAAATCCGTTGCGTAGTTTTAAAGATTTAAGCATACATAGGGATATAGGGACAGAGAAAGCGACTTTGTTTTATACTATGTAGCGATTACTAAGTTCTTAAATTTAATTAAATAAGTAAGTGAAATATCTAGAATTTTTAAAGCAAAATTAGTACGTTCGAAAATATAGTTTGTACGCTGTTCAACGTTTAATATTTTATACTCTAAGAGTAACCTAACTTACTCGTATATTTAGTTTCTAATTAACTTCAGATTTTATGTAGCTTCATACTCATTGGAAAATATAAGTTAAAGATAAAAGATTTACAATTTTTGATTTTATAGTGCTCATATTTTAAGTTCCATTGCTTTCTTATGTTTTAGGAAACTAAGTGGACATCTGAATGAAATGCTTGATTTTTTCAGGGATGGATCAAATAGTTTGACCTTTCTTATCTTCGATATTTGATCAAATTGATTTATTTAGTCATGGTTGGCGGTGATAAGTTTTTTTACCGATCATAGTTCCCATGGTAAGTTCCCATGACTTGTGTTATGGACACCAGAAAGATATATAACAGATAAATAGCTTTAAATACACACACCCATACAAATTTTTATTTGACTGGAGTAAAAATCATCATCAGACAAATGAATGCCCCTAGCGGGAAACGAACCTGCTATCGCTAGCACAGGAAATAGGATCACTTCAAATTAAGCGAAACGTACTCTTTATAGAATTCCTAAATATTTTCGAAATTCAGCTAACATCAGTAGCGTATAATCATCTATTATTCTTTAGAATAAAAAAATACGAACAAAAGGAAATCAAATAGCCGTACGATGCACGCGTAACTCAGAACTTGCAGGCTGGCTGTTTATCGACGAGTGCAAAGTAAACACAGGCTTTTCTTAAACTGGGTTAATTCAACACGCTGTTTAATTAATACTCTCTAAAGACGGGGAATTTATATCGTCATGAATGAAAATAGTTTAAATTGATTTTGTAGACAAAAGTTTGTGTTTTCGAATCTTTATTAAAAGGGTTAAAACGATAAGTCCAAGCTACAAGGAAATTAATTATAATTATTAACTAGATCATTGTATATATAGTCGAATAATCAATCTGTTCGACTTCGTCGAAATTCGGCCATAGTTGGTATTGAAATTTTGAGAAAAACACAAACATGAATGAATTGTTTTCAAAAAATATTTTTTTAATACTAGCTTTTGAATAGCTACTAAATGATCTATTTATATAAAGATTACGCGATAACTTCGCTAATTGGGAAGGGATTGAGAAAAAAAACATTAAAAGGCTTACTAATTAATAAACTTAATGAACATGAACAAGAAAAATAAACTTTTGAAACGATTTTTCAGTGCATATTTAGTTCAAAAATTGTATTATAAATTATAAATTTTGTTTGTTGGTTTACATTTTCAAGTAGCGACGAAGTGCTCGATTAGTGTGGGTTAATTGTCTTTAGCCCTTTCTTTAACGTCCCATTGCTGGGCACGGGCCTCCCTCAGTACTAGGGGGATCAAGCCATAGTCCACCGCGCTGGCCTATTGCGGTTTGGCAGACTTCACATGTGTTTCGAAAACTAGCTAGGTTATTTTTTCAGACATGCAGGTTTCCTCACAATGTTATCCTTCCCAGTAAGACAAGTGGTAATCATGGTAGAAATAATTGACACGGATTAGTACCCGCATCACTCGGTTATCCAAGCGAGCGCGTTACCGCTGGGCTACCATTGCCGTCGCTTAATTATTGCACATAAATTAGGTACTAAATATGAAAAAAGATGTGTTCTAGTTACTAATTCAAACTGTAACCTCCTAATTGAAATACTACTCTAACAGTAGTGTCGAACTTGCGGGCAAACACGGTTATTTTGGTTCTGCAAACAATGTCATGGTTGAAGAAGATGGTGGAGCTTCTGTTAGGTTTTTGATTTTTCTTGTATTCAAAGAATTAAATTACTTATTAATTAATTTTTTAAGTGGTAGTGCCATGCTTGTTACCTTCGGGTAGCAGCTGAATGGGCCGGTACGCCCCGTATATAGTAGTTTATATATACCACTCTCTCACAGAAGACCGACGTGAAGTGGCAGCTACGCTGTCGCGTTTCGTCCGGTAAGTGAGAGTCCGGGTGGCCCACTCCCCATCCCTCCCTCCTCCCTCCCTCTTCCCTCCATCCTCCCTCTCTCCTCTCTCCATCTCTTCTCCGTCCCTCCTCCCTTTCCTGAAAGGCCGGCAACGCATATGCAAGCCCTGCGGTATTGCAGATGTCCATGGGCGGCGGTGATCACTTTCCATCAGGTGACCCTCCTGCTCGTTAGCCCCCTTTGTCCTATAAAAAAAAGCTACCAATGCTTTGTCACATTATATTTAACAGTTGATACACTGTTCATACAAAATATTATTATTAATTATCACGAAAAAAATCTGCAATTATGTTGATTGATTCCATTGACCATCTCAAAACGTGAGAAATAATTGAAATGAAATTATTAATGTCACAAAATGGATATGGATTATATGAGTCTATAATGGAAAGCATTTAAATTCGGACCACAGTACTCGGTTTCGTATAGGATTATATTATTAACCATTTTATTTATACAGTAATAGGGGTAATATATTCGCAATACACTCGACTGACTTAACATTCTTTTATATGCAACTTATTAATTACCTGTATCTTTTGCTTGTTGATTAAATTTTTAGTTTTATAATTGCAAAAATTACTTGCTTAGTCATTCTGACACCTTTAAAAAAATCCAAAAATCCAAATTTACCATCCATTTTATCCATAAAAATAGTTAGCTTAGATGACAAGTTCACACACAAAACTTCTTAGCCTGTGTACTTCCCAAAGAGAAACATAATTACATAAATTATATTAAATTTTTATTTAAGCAATAGATAGCGTATGTATGATGAATATAAGACATCTTTATTTATAAAGAGATAAAGAAAAGCTACATTTTAAATGTACTTGTCACGTGACTGAATTATTTAAGAAATTTCATTCAAATATTACCGTTTAACTTTTCATTCTTTACTATATAGTTTTAAATAAGTCACTACGATTCTATGCATCGCGGTGACACATTTATAATTAACTCGTATCGAGGCTTATACTATTTTTAATTCTGCAAATTAGATTTAAAAGCTCCCTATTTATAAAATTTAATTAAATATGCAGTTTAGCTTAAAAAAATATAGTGTAAATGTAAAAATATGTGTAAGCTGTCAGGAGACCCTGACTTCTACATCATTTCGCAGATGATATAGTGCATAATTGCAGTCACTACTATTTTCTAACTTGGAGTCCGTTGGAACAACAATCTGCCACAAACGGCTATTGAGAGATCAGATATAACTCATAGGATTAACACGTTTTTTTTGAGGACACGTTTGGTGCAGTTTGTAGTGCCTACTTTCTTACGCCAGCGGTCGCGGGTTTGAGTCCCGCTGAGGGCATTCATTTGTTAAACTCGGGTGTTTGTACTCCAATCATAGGTGATTAGATGTAGTATATCAACTATCTGGTATCCGTAGCACAAGCTTTCTTCGTATCTTACCACGGAACTAGATGGCGCTGTGTGTAATAATGTCCCAACATATATTTAAACTGCCTTACGTGCCTCCGAAGGTTTTATGGGAATTAAACCCAGGATTTATGAATTTGCAGACGTACATACTAACCACTTGTTTTTGTTAACGGGTAAGCCTATCATGGTGACCCTGTCAGTCGCCGCAGTCCAATGGGGCGTTGCACGATCGCTTGCACACACACCACAATACTACACCTACATACTTACCACTAAACCAATGCGGCATTTTAAAATATAAACAAAATATATTAAAATTATACAGTGATATAAAAAATATTTACTACTAGAAGACGTAAGGTAAAATAAATTAAACTGTTTTTAATTTTTATATTTTTCTAATAAAATAATAGTAGCCTAATTTACATTAGCTATCTGCGAGTGAAAGTCCCGGAAAAAGCAGTCCAGCCGTTTCAAAGATTAGCCGAAGCAGACTGGCAGACAGACAAACAGGCTGACAAAAATTTCAGAAAATTTATTTTTTTGGTGTAAGTTCTGTGGGTATATATTTCTACTAGCATTTCCTGCGGCTTTGCACGCGTTCTAAAGGCAGGAGATCAAATTCTTAGTGAGTCGCGTGGTATGGTATCTCGCAGAACTAACGCCCACCCTTTCCGTTTTTGCAACATTTTTAATTGATGCTCCGCTTCTATTGGTCGTAGCGAGATGTAATATAGCCTTCCTCTATAAACTATCCATCACAAAAAGAATTTTTTAATTCGGACCAGTAATTCCTGAGATTAGCGCGTTCAACCAACCAACCAAACAAACAAACAAAACTCTTCAGCTTTATAATATTAGTATAGATTAGCCCTTCATATGCATTTAGTGAAAAGCTATTAATTTGAAATTACAAACAGACACTTCAATTTTATTTATATGTATTAACGTTCATTTTCATACGATGTATAATTGATCAACATATATATATTTTGGTCCTACCATTTTCAACTAGATCACATTTACAGTGCAGTTAAATCACCACCGTATTAGATTTATTCTTCCGTCATCTTCACTCCGATTACCTAATTTCATGCACATCCAAACCCGACACGACGTGATTAAATTTCGAGCTGAAATGCAATAAATTCCATATGCATGGAGACAGGCGACAAGTAAAGTAAACGTCTGCACCTTCATTATTGGGATCTGGGCTCGAGTGGGATATTCGCGGAGCTTTAACGGTCTGTTTTTAGAATTAGCACAGGTATCTTAATTAAATTTTAATGCTTAATTTTGATTTTAAGATAATGTATAATATATAATGTACTAGCGACTCACCCTCGCTTCGCTGGGGTTCGTCCCTGGGTACGTGTTGTGAGTTTTGTATATTTACTAATTGCCGGTTTAATTCATAATAATAATTGTCATGAACATAATCTAACGTCGTTAATTTTATAGAGTTTTCTAAAATTTTCTAATTTTCCGTGCAATTTTCTTAATTTTTTCTTTCATAAGAACCTTGTCCTGACAATAACAAACACAACAAAAAAAGAATTAACGAAATCGGTCCAGCCGTTCACGCGTGATGACGTGACCAAGGCAAATAGGGTTCGTCGGGATAAAATCTGAAAGGTCAAATGGTTTCATACAATAAATATGACGAAATGAAACATTTACCCAATTATATACAAGAAACAGTATAATTACAGTACTAGTCCTACTTATTTGGGATAATGACAAGAATGATTGAGGCTAAAAATGTTGTCAACCAGTAAAGGCGATAACTTATTACACTTTTTTTTACAAATTGGTAAAATATTCTGCTATTAAATCTAATTATATGGTTCATACCTTATCGCGCTATAAAGGAAACGACTGTAAAACTATATAACTGATAGCTTATCACTAAAATATTTTAGTTAGTTTTAATAGTATTTTAAACAAGCTAATCACCCTCGCTTCGCTCGGGTACGTCACTACGTACACTTAAACCCCAATTTAACCATCATAATATAACATCACAATCTGTCCCGATTCCCGAGCTATTCCTGTGATGCAGTCACAGACAGACAAAAATCCTTAAACCTATAGATTTTGCCTCTGTATCGATAAAATTTTACTATGAATAAAATTTACCAAAAATTATTTAATGTATAGATTTGACTCAGTTATAATTTTGTAAAATAAATATAATTGTAGTGTCTGTTTTTAATTTCAAATTAACTGCTTTTCACTAAATGCATATGAAAGTATATACGATACTAGCAACAAAAAAACATTTAAAAATTTTTTTTCTGTGTCAACAACAACAACTGGACCGATTTTGACGGAACTTTCACTCGCAGATAGTTAATATTATGAAGTATAACTTTACTTTTAACCGACTTCAAAAAAACAGGTAGAAATTTTATTTATTTTAACTAGCGGAACCCGTGGCTTCGCTGACACTAAACTTAGGGACGAACCCGAGAAAAGCGAGGGTGAGTCGCTAGTATAAAATGAAAAAGCTTAACATATGCCTTAGACCGTTAGACGTCTGCCTATCTTCTACTAAACCAACGTTATTGCTTAATCCGAACTGGCGAAATATCCGTAGAAGATTGAAGCTGCTTTAGACCAAGCTGGATTTTATGAGATAATAAACGTTTATTTTGTAGATTTCACTTCCCGCACTTATATTGGATGTTGAAGCATTATCTTATTGCCCACGTTCACGTTGTTTAGGACCAGTTAAAAAGCTACTTTTTCGTTTTTCTTGTTAAATAATATGCTAGATGGAGATTTTACTTTAGAAAGACTACTATTTTGTTTAAATTATATATTGTATTATGTATAATGCTTTGACGATGCCTAAGCTGATTTTTATGTAGTTAAATATAGCAATACAACTTTATTATTTAATATTTAAATCACCTTTTCTTGTAGCTACACTCGCGTAGTCAATAATTTTATGTACCTTTGTATAATTATTTTGATCCTAAAACTAAAGTTATCTACTTGTACTCGTACGGATACGTAGAATCGTTCATTCAAAAACTTTTTTTTAATAAAGTTAGTTACAGACGTTATCGAGCTTACGCAAAAACAGATTTTCTATACTTTATAGAAAATACACAATTTAGAGCTTACCTTTAAATTTAACATTAAAAAAACTTTGTAGTACCTATATACTATTTAGCCAAGTGACCTTCCTATGATGTAGGTACATCTATACTTATATTATAAAGAGGAAAAACTTGTATGTAAGTATGTTTGTAACGAATTGGCTCAAAAAGTACTGGACCGATTTTAAAAATTCTTTCACCATTTGAATGCTGATTAATTGCAAGAAAAAAAATAAGGATCCTACTAAAACTACAATAACAGGAGAGGAGGATGAGTGCACGCCGCACATAATATATGAAAGAGCCAGCCGCGTGGCTCAGGAGTATATTAACACTGGAGTAATTTTGGAGAATTATCAACCCAGCGAGTGATCGAATGAAGTTTATTAGCGATTAAAAAAATGAACGCGGGCGAAGCCGCGCGTATCGCTAGTTGCTAGTAAAAATTGAAGCACTCACATTTCTTGAAGACAACCAAAACCAGCTGAAAATTTACAATGATGTTTAATATTAAAGAAATGACGTAGTTCAAGTTTTAGATTGAGTGCCTGAACTAGTGTTTGAAAGTTTGACAGGTTTACAAATTCAGAAATACCGGTTAAACCTAGTTTCCTTGTATTAGCATATTCTCGCTTGTTTCTATTAATATATTCCATACTAGACAGGTTTTATGATGTTTTAACGTTCTTTGTTAATGATTTGAACATATCCAAATGCCATACATTTGTTATAGACGAAATAGTACTTTCTTAGGTTTACGCGAATACTTGACATTATAAATGAAACTATCTTTTCGGATTTTGTCGCGGATTTATTATGATTTTTGGTTCCCGACGTTTCGAATGCTTTACAGCAATCATGGTCACGGGAGAGACTAAGGTATTAGACGTCTCAGGGGGTTATATACTTGTTACAGACAGTGCCTACCCACAATTTACAACTATTCGTCGGGAACCAAAAATCATAATAAATCCGCGACAAAATCCGAAAAGATAGTTTCATTTATAATTATAGACGACATGTTTGACTCTAATAGTGGCTTAACTTGCTGTCAATGGTCGCGGCCTCCAGTCCAACTGGACGCATTCATTTGTGTGACCACGAAAGTAAAAAAAATATATTTGCGTATTTACTAGTAAGTATTATTAGGAAGTGGTAGCCCAGTTGACGCGCTCGCTTGGATAACCGAGTGAAGTGGGTTCAATCCGGGTCTCGCACCTCTAATATTTTCATGTGCGAATAATTTCTTGTACGTTTGCCACTTTTTCTTAAGAGGAAAAAATACATCCTGAGGAAACCTGCATGTCAGAGAACATAGCACGTTTTCGAAAGACATGTAGTCCGCCACTCGCATTAGCCAGAGTGGACTATAGCCTGTTCCTCCTCGTATTGAAGGGAGGCCCGAGCCTAAAAGTGGGATTTTAAAGAGCTGAATACATACTTACATACATACATACAATATTCGTTTTAGTAAATCAAGTAAACAAATAGAAAAGTGTAAAAATATATTATTGTACACTAATTAACCTATCTTAATAAAAGCTTTAATGAAAATAAGCTTAAATTTTCTTTTTAATCGTACTAAAAACGCATTTTAGTTAGTGTCGACGGCCCTATAAAACCACTATAATTTCAAGACACTTGTGATATCGCTAAAGTTTGATTTAATATTACTTTGATAAGGATAATTTTAACGCTTGTGGCTAGTCGTAAAGTCTGTAGGGTGCTCTTTCACTGCTAGCGTGATGTGTCTGCGAGATTTATGATTTTGTTAGACTATTAAAGTAGCTGATTACTATGAAAGATTAACAAGCATCAAGCAATAATCTGACTGATCTGAAAAATATATACAAGAAAGTCGTGTTTTTATGATATGATGAAACCAATTTTTATGATATTTGATTTTTTGCATTTCTCTTAGTTCGGAATAGCATATTAAGTATCTATCAAAATTTAACATTTACCATTAAAAAATTTAAAACAATAATTAATCTAGCTTTCGTAATGGTTAGATAGATCGAGATGTATATTTGACAACAAAATATTAATTTACAATGTTCGCTTCCATGACAACCAAATCGTTGGACTGTTATTAATATGTCTTAGGGCGAGCGAAGCCGCGGGTTTCGCTAGTAGTTCATATAATAGACACTAATTTTATACTTTAGTTTCATTATGGGAATATATGTAGGTAGTAGATACCATTAATATGTTTAAGATCAAATCTGCATCCATTTTCCGCTTATTGGATATATCAAAATTACCTACTTGCTTTTCGTTCGGTTCGGTAATATTCAAAAACGGCTGGGAAGATTTGTTTTTTTTTCATTGAAGTGGGTTTTAAGTGTAAAATGTAGGGAAAGTTAAAAAAAGCTGGAAATTATTATTGGATGGAAAACTAACAACTTCATTTAAATTTATATTGTATAGGTATAGTTTATTTATTATTCACAGGTACTTATGGACGAATACAAGCGAAACGAGGTTGAGTCGGTAGTAGGCCTTTGCGTTTATTCCAGACAATCTATAGTGAACCTAAACAAATGTTTATAGTTTTAAAAGACTCAGAAACAAGACCTGGCGAAGGTCAAGACTAATTAAATGACCAAATATTGCAAAATACTTGTCAAATATTTAAGTTATGGTTTTAAAATAAATATTTGAGGTCCTGTTAACCACCTCGTTTATCATCAGATTAGCTTATTACATTTATTGTTAGATGGATTTTTTTTTTTAGTTTTATTATTTATTTAATTATTAGGTTTATATAAAATACTTATAAAAAATAGAACTAAAAATTTAAAACTGATTGTGTTGATTACTTACAAATAAACACAGCATTGTCAGAAATAAAGATTTAAAATAGTACACAATTCGTTTCAAATTCGTCATGAGCCATTCGTTACAAACATACTTACATACAAATCTTTCCTCTTTATAATATTAGTATAGACTTAAGCAGTGAAATTAATAAAATGTAATAAGGGATAGAACTAACCATAAGATTGTGAAATCGGATAGTTCAAAAATAAGAAAATACAATTAAATTTTCTAAATATCATAAGATATACGAATACCGTATAGCTCTAGTCGATTGTAGAGGTTATATTTGCATATGCCCTGTAGCAAGCGTGTCTCGACGGGGAGCCTCCGGCAGTGCGATGATACCCTACGACACTGTCTCCATTTCGTGACAGCATCAGGGACTTTAAATATGTTATATTAAACTTCGGATTCAGATTAAACTTCGGATATAGCTTTTGATTACGCTTTAAATACGAGTATAATGAAATATGATAAAATAATAAACTTAAACAAGATTTCTAAAGTGTAAGAATCAAATCAAATCAAAATATACTTTATTCAAATAGATTTTTACAAGCTCTTTCGAGCGAAGCGAACTCTAACACTTCCCCACAACCTAAGCAATTTGTGGTACACTTTACTGAAAAACTATCACGCCTATAGATTTATGCTTTAACATAGTAATTTTACTTCATATCTAGATGTTATTTGTTATCTATCAAAAAATATAATTTTATAACCAATGAAAAAATAACATTTACAACTGTCTAAAAAGTTATTATCCGTTAGAAAAACAACGCGAGAACTCAGCTTTTTTCCAGTAATACTCGTATATATTAATAATAAAGAGTTGAATATAAATCTGTAAGTTTTGATTCTAGAGTAGAGAGTGGGAGTAGAATATTCTACATAAAACTATAAAAGTACATAAACTAATAAAAAGCTATGAATAGCCAAGTGCTATTTTTTATCTGGAAAAAAAAGTTTTATGTCAGAAATCTTTAATATGTACTTGAATTAAAATAACAAAATGCCTGTAAAATTATCGGTTTATCTTTTTATGAAATATATATTTGAAAAATATAATTAAAAGAATGATAAGTTTACCAAGTTTAATAACACCAAAAGCTTATCAATTATATATTTTTACGTCAATGAAAAAGCTCAGTTTGAAAAAAATTGTTGATATTATCATTGTCAAGACATTTTTGCACATTATGTATACAACTATATACCAATACTATAGAAGTTTATGCATTAAATAAAAGAAATCGTTCGACAATGGAACCTGCACTTGTCTCTTCCCGGCGGCGGTCGTGGAAAGGACGCCACGGAGCCATCGAGCATCCACGACATAGGTACAGTTATAAATTTCCGACATTATATTCTTAACCTGCACCCTCATAAAACTGCAAATAGCTGTAAACTAGCTAGAATTAAAAGATGAAAAGCTTAGACGAGTCATAAGCATTAAATAAATTTCATTTTAATAAGATATTTTTATAGTTTATTAATCACTACATAAAAGTCTTCATCTGTTAAACACTGCATGATCAGTCTCTTTATATAATAAATAAACTAGCGACTAACCCTCCCTTTGCTCATGTTCGTCCCTAAATTTAGCACGAGCGAAGCCGTGGATTTCGCTAGTTATATACTAAAACCTTCCTATAAACACCTCTATCCATTGGTGAAAAAAGTATGAAAATCGGTGCGGTAGTTTTTGAGTTTATCGCGAACAGGCAGACAGACGCGTTGGTTAAATATTTATATACTGACTGTAATAATTATAATTTATAATTTATCAAATAAAAATATAAATAATAATAAATAAAAATCTTCCCATCTCGCACGACAATATTTTCTGTCCAGTGTACGCGTAAATCTTTAAAAGTGCTACGCTGACTGTTGAATTTTTTTGATGCCATAAGTTATTGCCAGGAGATATTCTTTAACAATATTTTTATTTAATTTAATAAGTTATGATAAATAATGTAAAAAATTGTAATGAATAAAAGTTTTGTGAGTTTCGACTTAATACGGTTTATTTTAGCTTACTCAAAAAATATAACAGTAATCAATTGCATTAGATATCTTGCCCACTGTTAGTACAAAGCCATATTTATTGAAGAATACCTGAATACTAATGCAAAAAAAAATAATTTTTGAACCTTCTAGGAGTAAGATCACTCGCACAGCGCACTTGACCGATTTTCATTACTTTCGACGTTACCAATCAGATAAATAAAATTTCTCAAAAAGAGTTTTGCTCAGTAACCCTACTACATAGTTTGTTCTTGAGACATGGGTGTTTATATTTATAATACGTATGTATTTAAAAGTTATATATTATGTGTAGTGTATCAACTATCTGGTATCCGTAACACAAGACTCGTAGCTTACCACAAAACTAGATGACGCTGTGTGTAATAATGTTCCAACATATTTATTTATTTTATATTATAGTCAGAATGGACACTAAAAAGCCCTTTGTCTTCTCTCAAGTCTCAACACAACAAACATCTGTGAGAACCACTTTGTAGACATTATTTAAGCTTTCATAAACATTATAGGAATTAATTTACGTCACTATTGGCATAACACAAAGAAAACTTTGGAAAGTTAACGCAGAACAATAGATGATCAACGAAAGGGGCATGTGCCATGGGGTGACAAGTTGTAAGGCTATTGTGTAATAACGTTAATATGAAAACTTTCATATAGTTTACATTCTATGTATTAAATTGGCAGTAAACTATAATTACACTTTAGAGGTCAAAGTTGTACTTAATTGTTAAGTAATATCGTCTTCACTTAGAGCTTTTTAAAATACCTTAAAAGCTATCACTATGAATGCCAAACAAGTAAAAGCAAGTAAACTTTTTATAAATTAGATATTTTTCTTTTTAATTCCTGAGCCTTTTTTTCAATAATTACTTTATAAATGATCTGTCTCTCCCGTGATCATGATTACTGTAAAGCATTCGAAACGTCGGGAACCAAAAATTCTAATAAATCTGCAACAAAATCCGAAAAGATAGTTCCATTTATAATGTCAAGTATTCGCGTAAACCTAAGAAAGTATTAAATTATAAAAATTTCTTTACCATTTACTCACGTAAAATTAATTACATTTATAAAAATTTATCCAAATGCATCCGAATTTATTAGCAGAAACTGGTAATGATTTGACAAACACTATCGAAAAAATATTCGCTCCGGTAAAACCCCTCATCTTTTGAATTTAAATCCAAGACCCCGGCTACCTGACTACCTGTACTTCAATACGTTTCCGCCAAACAAAACGGCCTTACAATTTACGCCAGATGCATTGGAGACCTAAAAGTTTCTTCTTATCTTAATATCCTCACAAAAGATTTTTGGCTCGTCATTAATTTTTAACACTTTTTATCTAAAATTCTTGTTATTTAAAATTAAAATTAAGTTAAAGCTAACTTTATTATTGAATATCGACTTACGTTTTATCTATGGGTTTCTAGTATTTATAAAATTACTAGCGACTTGCTCTTGCTCCACTCGCAGTCGTCCCTAGATTAAGCGCGAGCGTAGCCGTGGGTTCTGCTAGTTTTATACAAAAACTTGACAAATTACTTATATATGTACTAAAACCTTCCACGAAAATCACTCTATCCATTGGTGAAAAATGCATGAAAATCGATGCAGTAGTTTTTGATTTTATCGCGAAGTTTATCAGACAGTCTGACGCAGCGAAAGACTCACCCTCGCGGTTTAACGGTTCCATTTAAACAGTCTTCGCACCACCCCGTATATATTTGCTGAATTGTCATTACGCGCAGCGTGGCAATTATCATAACATAATGTATCAGGCGTCGTTAATTTGTTTCATCTATAGTTTCTCAATACTTTAATAGTTATTATGCCAATATAGGCAGTACAGAGACAAATCTAACAAATTAAAAATCACGAAAATCCATCTAGTCGTTTTCAAGATAACTTGTACTTATAAAAGTGGCGTAATTAACGCGTCTTAGTTTTCTATATATGTAGTATAGATTACGGTTAATTACGGTAAAATAGCTTTTACACAGTTTGTACAGTGATATAGTAGCCTATATAACAATTATTAAAACTCCCAGCAATATTTCAATTACAACATTTATTAAATATTCTTATTTATTTCACATACTAAAATGTACATCTTGCTGTAGATGTGAAGCCATGCGTTGTCTAGAAGCTTGTTGCCGTTCGTAACCGCTAGAGACCTAGAAATCAACAACTTTTAAAAGTACTCAGAATAAATATTTTACATTACTAAAACTACGTATTTACAAGAAATGTAAGATTAGCGAAATAAAAAAAATATTTTTATAGGTCACTCTTAGATTTTAATTTTATGTACGAATAGTGCCCTAAGCCCTAATGCTTCAGTAGCCCTAACCCTATACTTCGTTAGTTACAATTTCAATCAGAGCGAATATACTTGTATTATATATTTAACAACATACATACATAAAAATTTACATTTAAGATTAATTATAATTACTAATAATCAAAACTTGTTGTTGTATGGTTCTAACAATTTCGGAAAAGATATCGAATCAAATCAAATCAAAATATAGTATTTTCTTAGGTTTATGCGAATACTTGACGTTATAAATAAACTATCTTTTCGGATTTTGTCGCGGATTTTTTATGATTTTTGGTTCCCGACGTTTCGAATGCTTTACAGCAATCATGGTCACGGGAGTGACTAAGGTATTAGACGTCTCAGGGGGTAATAAATCTGCGACAAAATCCGAAAAGATAGTTTCATTTAAAACATCAAATCAAAATATTTTATTCAGCATAAAAATTGTTACGATTTCTTACTGAAGGTCATGAGTCTACCACCAGTTCGGAAAGAAGAAACCTCTGACCTGAGAAGAACTGGCGAAAGAAACTCAGCGGGACTAATATTTTTTTTATCTTAATCTCATTCTTTTTTTTAATTAAATTGTATATTAACAATAATTCTATATGTTGAAATAGCCTGGCGGTGATCACATCATTCCCGAAGCGTACTGTCTTCTAAAAAATCGTTAATCGAATAATAGCCTTTAGTACACAAACGTTCCTTTACAATTTTTTTAAATTTGGCAATAGAAGCTTTTTGAACGTTTTCTGGAAACCTGTTGTATAGGCGTAAGGCGTATACATTGTCCATAAAAAGAATTACTAACTCGGCGTTAGCGAGTTACAGGCATTACAAGTTTATGTTTGCTCCTAGTATTAATGCTATGCATGTCGCAATTCTTGGGAAATTCGTGTATATTTTTATGAACATACATAACATTTTCGTACACGTATGTTTTAGTTATTAAGTTTGTGTATATTTCTCTAGTTGGTAAGCCTTATTTAATAAATAAAATAAAAAATTATAATGTCTCGTATATATATGGCGACCAAGTAAATCTAAGCCACTCGGTCAAACTCGGTCCGTCAATAAATGTATAAAGCTGAACTGTTAACTAGTTTTAATGAACATAGGTGTTGCTCGTTAGTCGCTTTGTGCAATCTACTTTGCGGAAACACTCATTGGATTCACTAATAAAGTTCGCAAATTTTTACCCTTAATATTTTCATTATTTGATTCAATTTAGATGGAATTGTTTGAGTAATATGAAATGATGTTGAACTATCTTGTTTTATTTGTTATTTTGGTTTATACTTTCATATACCAATGATTCTGATCGAAAATAAGTCCAACAGTTTCAAATTGGACTGATCTTGGATCATTGGTCGTTATGTAGCCAGGTTCAAGTTAAAGATAATACATATTATTATATATAATTATTGGTAGATTACTAAACATAATAAAAACAGTAATTCTCCCAAACGACAAACTTGACAAATTCAAAGCGCAAGACCTTTTACTTAATCTATCTTAAAAATAATTTGAATCTTAAAAGTCTCTAAACAATGTTCTTGCATGATTTTATATGTATTATGCATTTTGATTATCAAGAATCTCCTTGGCATTTTAATTAAAAGATATAACGTAAAAATAAACCACATAGATAAATAATTATATAAGGCAAGGCCCACGTGTAAACATTTTTAGAGAGCACTAAACGTGACCTCTACTTTAGCATAGCGCAATTTCAATGTATCTTAGCATTTATTTGATGAGTTGAAATAAAAGCTAGTTTTTTCATAGACTGTTTTATTACCTGTACAGTAAATAAAGTTCGTGGAAATACATCCAATTCTCGCGGGTAGTGCCAATAATTATAATAATTATTTTATATGGAAAGTTAGCTATGGTAGTTTTAAAGGTTTTCTGATTTAATCGTTTTTCTTGACATAATACCTCACTTACTCGTATATGTACGAGAATCGTTTTTTTGATTCAAAAGTTACTTGCTATGCTAGCAGTCACACCTTCGATTCAAGCTTGTGGCATTCATTTGTGAAAGCACGAATTTTTGTACTAACTCATTGGTGATTATATTTATAATGTGCAAGTATTTACGGTAGTATATAATGTATATTTTATCAACTATATGATACCCATACACAAGCTTCGTAGCTTACCATGGATGGTGCTGTGTGTTAATATCCCAACATAATATGTATTTATTTCTATAGCATAATGGGCATCAATAAAAAAATATGATGATAAAATAAATTTCTTAAACAAACTATTTCGAGTTATGTGCAGTTGAACGAGCAAACTGAAGCGTCGGTTTCAATGCTTATTGTCTAAAAAACTGTTCTTAAGACTTCGAGACACTCAGTTTTAAGTCCGAAAAAGACGAATTAATAGCACTAAAGATGCGCTCAAACTTTACTGGACAAAACTTAAAGTTGCTTTGAAAGTCAGAATTGCTCTGAAAGAAAATTTCGCAAAGGAACCGGATTAGAATAGAATTACAAGATGTTTTATAAGAAAAAAATGTCTTATTTCCTCTTATTTTAAAGGGGGATCTCAAATTTCTTACCAAGACAAATAAATCAATGAAACTGGTACTACATCTTAGGTAACTTGATATAAGGTACCTTTATCCGACAGGTAGGAAACCTTTTTAAAGTGTATGTACCATCGAAACATCACAATTAAGTACTTTACATTAACTTTCAAAATTAAGTTGAAATAATGTTTATGATATGGCACTACTAAAATTGATAGTTATTTCTTACAAAACATCCCATGCTTCATTATTAACAACATTTTATACAGTACTAGTGACTCGCACTCGCTTCGCTTCGCTCGACCTTAGATTCAGCGCGATCGAAGTCACACGTTCCGCTAGTTGTATATATAAACCTTCCTCTTGAGTCACTCTATCTATTAAAAAACCGCATCAAAATCCGTTGCGTAGTTTTAAATATCTAAGCATAGATAGGGACAGACAGACAGCGCAAGCCACTTTGTTTTATACTATGTAGTAATAATTTATTATTTGAGATTTAAATGCATCTTAATATTCATCAAGAATTAAAGTCATCTCTACACGATAATACTCAAGCAATCTGCCTATAACTTTGGAAAATAAATTTTTAATATAATTATATGTACTAAGTATTCTAAAACAAATATTTAGATTCGCATTACTATTGGAGTTAAATACAAAATTAGCCAATAACCGAGTTCTTACCCATTTTTTTCTGGTCGAAACTTAAATATTCCGCAATCTTTTGCACTACAGTCAAGTATGCATAAGTAAGTAAGCGGGCTTTCTATCGCCGCTCTTCTATAGGCTACATTTCGATATTCATCTCTTTTTATGCAGCTTCTGTTTCTATTTTACGACCGTCCGGTGCGTCAATGAGAAAGGCATAAACCGACTAAAGCCCCTTCAAAAAGTATTGTTATCAGATTTTGTGCCTTATATGTTCAGTTTTATGATGTAAAATGTCTTGAAGATATGATTTTTCGATTTTTCGTACAATGAGTCTTGTTTTGCATTACACGGGATATCTCAAAAGGTAAATGGCTTTGTTTCTACATCCGGCACACGTGGATTGCGGCGAAGCGTCGGTTCGTATTGAAATAATCGTGGAGATTTGAGGGAATAAAATTAATAACGTCTGCCCCTTCTCTTTGTGTAAAGTCCGATTTGTTGTTTTAGAATTTCTTTAGTCTCTAACTACGAGGGTTGAACTCCTTTTATTAGCTAATATTAATGGAATATCTGTTCAACGTAAATCTTAATGCATTTCACTTAAATAAATTACATAATTTATTCAGGATCTAATCATTTTACTTTGATAAGTATTAATTTATAATGAATTTTATAAGTTCATATTTTCTGTACATTAAAGTATCTTTTATAGTGAAGGAAGTAAAAAGGTAATATGAAGAAAATATTCTAATATTCGATAGTTATAAAGATAGGTCTATAATAGGAACATTATACAGTATAGTACAGAAAATTATTAAATTAATAAAAAAAATATTAATTAAATTAAAATGGCTATAGTGTAAACCTGAGACAGATG
Source organism: Boloria selene (assembly GCA_905231865.2). Taxonomy (NCBI): domain Eukaryota; kingdom Metazoa; phylum Arthropoda; class Insecta; order Lepidoptera; family Nymphalidae; genus Boloria; species Boloria selene. Next base: position 2,150,658 of record HG993134.1, read on the forward strand.
CACCAGTTTAAGAAAAATACTCGTAATTCAAAAACTACTAAATTATTATACATAACTCCTAAAATGTCTAGTTTAATTATTCATCTTACATTACTAACTATTTTCTTAACAATAAATAAAATTTGCAGAAATTTAGTTTTTGTAAAATCTTTTTTTCAAAGATTAATATCCCACTATAAATATGCTAAGATAGACGCTCTATTTTAACTAACGTAAAAAAACGATTCACAAAACTGTACCAATGTTAGTAATCGGTTAACTCATTTCTCGAGTTACGTTGAAGTTACGTATATCTCCATTTCAAACAAATTATTTGAACTATTATATCGTGATTCGTGAATACATAGCGATAAACTGACACACTTACAAATTTTTGCATCACTAAAATTAATATCATTATATAGTGACTATAGAGTAGCTAGATCGTGATAGCCCAGTGATAACGTGCTCGCTCGGATAAACCAGTGAAACAGGTTCAAATCTGGATCTTACAATCTGATATTTATAGTATGTGCTAATCATTTCTAACATGATTATCACTTGACTAACGGGGAAGGAAAACATCGTTAGGAAACCTGCAAGCCTAAGAGAACCTAGCAATTTCTCAAAGGACATGTGAAGTCCGCATATCCGCACTTGGCTAACCTGATCCCCCATTAAAGGGTGGCCCGTGCCCAGCAGTGGGAAGTACAAAGGGCAAGTACTATAAAGTTAAAAGAAACGTTTAATATCTTACATTACAATGCTTGGGGAATTGTTGGTTATTATCGATCTTTATCTTGGACTCCATATATAATTCGACATGCATTATTTATGTTGAGAGGGGTTTCGTTTATTGAAATCACACGAACAAATAGTGTAGGTTATTATTTATTTCGTTCAAACCAATATAGGCTTTATGTCTTTTACTTGTAATAGAAATTCGTTTACAAAGATTTTTGTGTTTACTTTAGTCGTTCATTGTATCAGGCCTCGTTTATATCTAGGTAACATATCTTGACTCGGCATTCGAGTAATGCTCCCCAAAATGTTTGTTAGATTGTTGGATACGGGTATCTATTTGTAATTCATTAATTTGTTACGATGTTTGTTACATTCATTATACTTATATCACTATTAGTTTTGGGCATTTAGAAGTTTACTTTTAATAAATATTTCATATATTATTATATACTAGCATTTACCCTTGCTTTACTTGACTTCGTTCCCTGGTAAATAGCATTTTAAAAATAAAAGCTGCTCCTTATAATGTCAAGTATCTGTCAGTGAAAGTCTCGTCAAAATCGGTCAAGCCGACTTGTAGGCAAAGACTACAATAAAGTAGAGCCGTGAGATTGAGAAGCGGGGTAGTGGCAGACCACGAGCCACGAGTAAGTGACGAGATGAATTTCACCAAAACTCTATCTAAATTGGCTTACTACACAAAACCTTGAAACGTAGTAGGCCTTTACCCAGCTGTAGGATAATATGGACTTACTGTCAGTGTACATACAATCATAAAAAATGATGTTTTAAACCTCTTCAGGTAAGTTTTTAATCACTACTATAAAACAAAGATCTCCATCGCGTCTGTCTGTCTGTTCGCGATAGACTCAGAAACTACTGCACCAATTTTCATGCTGTTTTCGCCAATAGATAGAGTGGTTCTTGAGGAAGGTTTAGTATCTATATAATTTGTAAACTTTTTGTATACATCTACTAGAGGAACCTTCGGGTGTGCTCGCGCTAAATCTAGTTAAAATATAATAAGTCTTAACATTTCTTATTTTTTCAGTAGAATTTGAATCTGATCGCAGACACAAGTGCACTCTCTATTCCTATCACTCTCATACTCCGGTGGGACAACTACTCGACACGACCAGTGAGAGCTAAGGCGCAGGACCGACGGCTTTACGTGCTCTCCGAGGCACAGGGGTGACTCACCGCCAACTTTCCAACTCCGGGCTATTACTGAGGCTTACTAAACAGAAAGACTCAATAATTAAACTTGGCCCGACCCGGGACTCGAACCCTCGGGACCTCTCGATGTACATGCTAGCCACTACACCACCGAGGTAGTTTTATATTCGCCAATATATCATTCATGTTAAATGGTCAGTTGGCTATAGTTACACGTGCGGAACTGGAGCGTACATTAATTTGATTTGTTTTTTCCATTACCATACATTCATCAAAATTTGTGTATATGAAAAAAGTAATTAAATCACTTTTATTGATTAGTTCAACAGTTTGCGCTTCACTGTGGGCATTACATGTCAGTGAATTTTATTAACTTACTACCAGTAGTGGTACTGTAATTGTATATTTTTTAAATCTAAACAAAATTACGAAGCAAAGTTAAACAAACAAACAAATTTACTTCTATATCGAGAATATTATTCTTCACTACATATTATGAAACCACTTACTATAAACCTCCTTCGACGCGTCTGTTCGCGATAAACTCAAAAACTACTGAACGAGAGTGGTTCTCGAGGAAAGTGTATAAATTGTCAATTTTTTGTATGTATTTACTACCATATTATTTAATAATATTTTAGATAATATTGCGATTTCCTGCGAAGGTTTATGAGATGGTCTGCAACTACAACCACAACTCAGATAACGAGCAATGAAACATAAGCGAAGCCAGACAAAGAGCCTACCTGGTAAAACCAAGTATTTGGAGATTCGAACGTTGAAAAGAATACATTTTCTTCATGCCCAGTAAGGTTCTAATAGCTCGCTTCAAAGTAGAGATTTAGTTTCAGATAAGAGCGCGGATAAAGGCGGAATTCCTAACTATCCTATAAATATGTGATTACATCCTGCAAGCATCTTTTGGTTAAGACCTCGCTATTTTTAAACTGCTCCTTCTTTTAAATTTAGTGTTAAGCGATATTAGATTTTTACTTTTATGAATAATGCAAATTATGAAAGATATGGCTTTATAATGTCTAGTTTTTATCTTTTTACTTATTTATTTATGTGTAATAAATGTAGGTCTACAATATATTATACATAATATACGTCACATATACATACATAAATATTTGGGATATTATAACACACAGCGCTATCTAGTTCCGCTTGGCAAGCTACGAGGCTTGTGTTACCGATAACAGATAGTTGATACAATACACATACTTAACTTTAAATACATACATTTTATAAACCCATGACTGAAATATAAGCATACATGGTCAACAAATAAATGCTCTCAACAAGACACGAACTCTTGACTATAGGCTCTACAAACTGAGCAAAACGTCTTGTCGTAAAAATATATTTTGTCTATTAGTTGTAAACAAAGACATACTTGCTCCATTTAGTAGTAGTGTGAAAAATCAGTACATATAATAAAAACTTGTTGCCAATATCACGGTACTCTTGTAAACATTTGTTTTTAATTTAACTTCGCGAGGAGCTCGCGAGCTATAATGAATTGGTATAAACAAAGTTGATTTAGTAAATTGTAGGCCTTACATCATGTTCACATAACATGTTATTGTTTTTATTTACTTAGAACATTATTTAACTGGTTACGAAATAGAACATTCATTGCGTAAATTCAATTACTAACAAAAACTAACAAAATAAAACAATATAACAAAATTAATGAATCATATAGTATAGAATATTGGGAACTACAGTAATTTTGAGTAGACAAAGAAAAGAAAATCCGTTTATATACTACATTAACAATTATATAATGTATTTTTAATTAAAACAATTGATACTCAAATAATGCATTACTTTGATATATTTTATAAAGTAATAGTAGTTTTAGGCCTCGACTTCGCTCCAAGCCTGAATCCTCATCAATCTAATCTTTAGGTACGCAATAAGTTAACATTCTGGCGGTTTTTTAAATTTACAATACTAGATCATATTCTCTTTAGTAAGCTACAAATATCATGAACGTCTTTATCATTAAACAAAATAAAATAAACAAAGCAAGAACAAAAAGTAAGTACTATAAAATCTATATTTAAAACGGTTTTTAATGATTTTCTAACAAAAGAAGAATAAACATTCATAAAAAATTATGAGATATATCAAGGATAATAGATGAGGAAAACTTAAAAGTATAATAAAGCTGCAATACGAAATAAAGTTCCAAGATCTCGGTTCTCTTAAACAGGGACTTTAAGTATCTTCACTGAATTCGTCGTCACTTACCATACTTCCGTTATAATATATTCTAGTTACTCGGTAAGTCTTTATATATATATCTATATACATCTTTAATATATGAAATCTCGTGAAATCGATTTTTTTTGTGTATATTTTGTAGGCCTGAGAATAAGTCGTAGGCTATTTTTTATTCCGCTCCTCTTTATATTTTTTATTGTTATTTTTACATACAATATAAATACTACGTATATTGATTTGAGGACTATAGTTTAGTTGATAATAAATAATTCCATTTACAGTTCGAATTATTCGTTTGAAAGCTTCGTATATGTTAAGTTCTATTTTTTTTTGAAAGAAAAAAAATATTTGTAAGAATAACACTAATGTGCAACTTCCTTTACAAATAAGGGATAAAGGGATGTTCACACCTTATCTAATTTACCTGAATGCCTGTGGTCTTTGTCAGATGTATTCTATTGTGATGTCAGTAGGCTCGGGTCATTACGCGACTTGACAAATTGTCACTTTCTATTTTATCTGTGCTTTAAAATTAGAGCGTTATCATTTAAGTTATTATATATTTTATTGGACGATACGATAGGCTCAGTTGGTAGTGACCCTACTTTCTGCGCCAGCGGTCGCGGGTTTGAGTCCCGCTGGGGGCACTCATTTGTTAAGCACGAATGTTTGTACTCTAGTCATGGGTGTTTAATGTTTATATTTATATTATGTATTTATTTTAAAAAGTTATATATGTAGTATATTAACTATCTAGAGTCCGTTTCACAAGCCTCGCAGCTTAGTACGGAAGTAGATAGTGCTGTGTGTGATAATGTCACAATATTTATTAAACATACAAATGATTATTAGCAAATGATGTTAAGAGTACTCTCATTTAATAAAAATAACCCTAATTTCAGAGATCTCGCTTTTCGTAAATCTTAGGTTTCAACTCACTGGTAAGGTAAATGTTAGCCATAAAACCTGAATTTGTTTATTTACGATACACCAATGTACGTCCATCAAAGGGTCACTTAACCCTGTACATACCGCATTTTAATTCTTCCCGCATAGTTCTTAGTAGATTAAAAATATGTACTGCGAAAAATTCTCTTACCGCCTACAGCCTATTTTTCAGCATAGACGAATATGCAATAATCTTTCAAAATCTCTACAGAAATACAATGTTTTTACTACATTTAATATTCAATTATATTAGATATTAAGACATTTATGCAAATTATATATAAAATAATTATTTACTTAATAACATAATTATGTTTTAAGTAAAACTCTATCTTTTTTGATCTCCCCCATGATTGCTGTAAAACATTCGAAACGCCTGGAATCAAAATCAAAATAAATCCGCGACAGAATTAGAAAAGAAATTCAAATACTCGCGTAAATCTAAGAAAGTATTAAACAAAATAATAGTAAGCGCTTTAAGTTTCATTTTAGACGTTGAAGAATTTTTAAAAGCTTTCAGCTTTGGTAAAGACAAGGATGATACGAAAAACTTTTTAACGGTAAATACATTACAAAAACGAATTATTAAAAAATGGTAACATTAATATATTGTCTATTCTCAAGTTTCAAACTCATTTTAAAGTTACTTTAATTGTAGGGGTTTGTTTTTGTAAGATTTATTTGTTATTTTAGGACTGATATTTAACTCTCCATGTATGTTATGAAGTTCGACTTAGCTCAAAATGTATTATTACAGTCTATTTATTGTGTTGTCGCAATCTTGTGTGTGGAACTTTGTTTCTTCCTTTTCGCGTGTAAACTGCTTGACAGATTGATACAATTACAAAATATATTTCACAATTTAATTCTTTGATTAAACTTTTTAATTAAAAAACCTATTTTAATTTTCTCTTCTTTCTTAATGAGCTAATGAATTGAAAAATTAATGAGCTAATGAAATGAATTTAAAAATTGAAACTCCAGAATAACTTAAAAAAAATATCTGAAAAACCATTTTTTTGTTTGTGACATAATTCAATCACGTGTGTACACACATGACACACGTATTTTTTTATTTTAAGGATTATTCTTATAAGCATAATCCTAATTGTAGTGACGATTTTTTATTTATATTATTTTGTGACGAAACATTAAAGAGCCTATATAATTTACATTTCTAAAGCAACCAACACAAAATACTTTCAAAACTCCACTAAAATAATTTCATTAAATTCGTATCAAAAATAAAACTTTAAGCATTTAATTAATTAAACCTTTGCTCTATTTCGTAATTTTTACGCTGTACAGTTCGCGAGTTTACGCACGCGGCCAGATGCGCCGAATGTTTCACTCCATAACCATTCGTTCCCCTCAGTCATTCGACAGAGCGCGTCGAGTACGGACGTGTTGCTGCACGTCGCTACCGACGTATTAAAAAACTCCGTTCACGTGGAATTATATACATATAGTTATTAAACTGTCTATATATATTGTTTATCAGTGATATATGTGATGTGCCTCGTGCGATTGTGAAGCAAAGTGAACTCCTGTGTTTTTGGGAAACAATTTTAATGCTTTTGCTATAATCTGGATTCTTAATCAAGGTATGTGAATTTCTTGAATATAAACTAGTTTCAATTTTATTAGTAGGTATATGCGCAAGTAGTAAAATCTTCAAGGTTTTTGTAGTGATTGTTAATGTAATCCGTACAGATTAGTTTTGAATGAAGTCGATGAAAAATTGCAATTTTGTATTAACTTATTACAATTAACTCTATTAATGTCTCTATAAATACTTCCTTTAAAAGAACAGAAATAAACAAGACCAACGGTTTAAACTTTTGTGAACTTCAATCGTTTCTTAGAACATTTTTCTTGCAAACATTGCAAAGTATTAAGTTTTTTTTGTTGTTTTTGTTAATAAAAATGTTAAGTATCGAACAATGTAGCTTTAGAATAATTAAGGAGTTGATGTAATATTGTTTTTAACATTATCTCCGACCTTGAAGGCACAGTGATTCATACTTACCTAAGTCTTACGCTAACTAAACATTCATATTGCCGAGCAATTATGAATTACATTCACACGTATTTGTAGCAATGAATTAACTCTAGAGAATTCTAAATGGAAAACAACTTAGTGAATAATTTTGCTAACTTGTTATTTATTTATCAAATTTATAAAATACACTGCAAAAAACCGTACTCAAAGATAAAAATAATTTAATAAATAGATGATTTCATAAGTTATCAGTTTTATTGTGAAGATGAATAGTTTAAAAACCAAGTCAGGCGATAAGTTTATTATTATATATTACATTGTAATAATAATTTACAATGTTGACAAAATAAATGTACGTACCTAATATTAGTCGTGAAAATTCGATTCGTTTGTGACAATGTTATTTTAGCCTTCATACTCAGGTAGGTGCTTCATAAAGTTTAGATATAGGTATACTATGCATATTTTAGGTTTACTAATTAGGTATATTTGTAAAATAATTATTGCTTTATGACACATTCTTAGATTTACGAACTTTTGACATTTTATAAAAAACTGTCTTTTTGTTCTAGACTCGTCGGGAACCAAAAATCTAAGTACCTAAATCTGCGAAAAAGCAGAAAGATAATTTCTTTCATGACGAAGAAATTAAAAGTGTAGGCATTGTTTTCTTTACTTTAAAAATAATTTGCATATAAATGTAAAAAATACCTTTACTACGTAACATACGGTGATTTTCAGTTGCACTATAATACCTAGTTTGAATGTACAAATTAAAAAAATGAAGTATCCCATATACACTAACATTTTATTACTGTACAAAAATAAAAAAAATTGATGTGAAAGGAGAGATAAAAAGTATCCAATCAACAAGGCCTTAATTTTTGATTTTAATCTTAAACATTTCAATTGTTACACTTTTTCAATTCTCATTTCCTCGACCCACTAAAATCTCAAATGAATGGAAACATCGCTTTCACAAAACCAATCTTTGAGTCATCGACCGAATTGAACAATGCACAAATTATAACAAACCATTCACGAACTAGTTGTTTTGAAGGTCAATTAAATGTAGGACTGTGTTGCAAAACTAGGCTAATTAAAAAATATATAATTTTTTAGTCAATGTTTTTTTTACTATCGCTTATTCTTGTGTCGATAGGAAACTTACTTTATTAAACTTATTTTATGGTTAGTCAGACAGAAAGGCTTGTTTCTATTTTTAATGGCTAAAAAACTGTCTAGTTTGTATCGTATTGCTTGCCAAAACCTCAAAATTATATTATGCAGGCATGGCAAAATACGACGTTAATTAGTCAATAGACTAGATTAAAACTTTAAAAGAAAATGTGTCCTGTCATTTTATAATTCTGCTTGTTTAAATAATCTTCGGCGGGCTTCCCTAGATATTTTTTGCAATATAAACATTTTATGTAAAACAAATGACTTGACGTATTTGGGGCTGTGTAAAAGAAAGACAAAGTACTTAACAGCCTCTCGCAGACAGTATAAGCATCGAAAATGTTTAAATACAATAATAAAATCAAAATAACCTTCAGATAGAATCCCTACAATGATAACGGTCATTCGGTCAATAAAGAATGAAATAAAATAAATAAATGTATGCATTCGTTCATTTCCGTTACTTGATTATTTTGGCGAATGTCCAGAACTTTGTGGGCTCCAATTGTAATTTGACGGAGAATATTTTGACGTATCGCTTCTTTAATTCTGCTTACGTATTACAATGGTTGGTTTTTTGGCCAATAGCATTGTCATTATAATAATAACCTAAAAATCTTTGTTTAATTTTTTTTTCTATTTAGTTCTGGTGAATTAATAAAAAGCAGTGCTATGGAGTATTAGTTAGTCCAGTAACAACACTTTCTTGGAAATCACTTCTAAATGAAATTTTGCAACTTTCATCCAGCAAGAAATAATGGAAAATATAAAATTATAAATTTTTCTATAGCATTTTAAGGAAGGCTCGTAAAATTCGACCTGTAAAACAATGAAAAGTGTTAATTACTTTATTTTAAATGTCAAATTGCGTAAATCTAATCAAGTATTAGTTTTAAAGTGGTGAGAAACTAAAATGGTGCATTGATTACATCGGCAATAGGTTATCAGAAACGCTCATGTTTATAAACAGTTTCGAATTCAGCCTACGTGAGACCATTGTAATCGTTTCTTGGAAGTGTCTACTTACACTATATGATATGAATTTGACACGTTATTTATTAATTGTAGTCGTACGAAATATAATTAAGCAGTGTGCGACTTTGTTTGAAGGCTTTGACATTTATTTGTAATTTATTATAATAACCCAGTAGTTATAATAACAAGACTTTGATTAAGCTTTTATGTTATTTTTATATTGAAGGCAGTAATAGCTCAGTGGTAACGCGCTCGCTTGGCAAACCAAGTGAGGAGGGTTCAAATCCGGGTCTCACACCTCTGTTATTTTACTGAAAGTCATTTCTAACTGAATCATGTCATGTCTCACGGTAAAAAGGACCATTCTTAAAAGTGTAGTGTAAAGCAAGTTCTAAAAAGCTACTATAGCTGACCTTCAACTTCGTAAATAAAGGTCGAAGCGATAACGTAACTTCTAAGAAGTTTTTTCATCTTAGAATAATACCTGTATTATAAATTTTAATAACATAATACATATTCCTAGAACCATAGATAAATGAATTATAGAATATTACTGTTTTTTGCTTAAGCAAGCTTTTTTAAGCTTTCATTCCTACCTTTTTTTGGCTTGAAAACGCGACAGACGGACAGACAAGAGTTTCGAATTTCTAATATTAGTAAGGGTTTACAAAAAGATTTCAAAATAAAGCTTTACCACGTAAAGCTATAAGCATAGCTAATATGGGTTTTTGTAGCTTTGCCTCATAGTTGTCTAATTCGATTAGCATATTAAAGATGGATCTACACGTTTAGTCTTTGTATTAGGGTTCTAGTCCCTATCCCTAAACAGTTACTTAACTTTGCGGAAAATCAAATATTGTCCTTACGTTAGTATGATGACCCTGGATCATTAATGGCTATTTAAACTTATCTCTCCGCCACTAGAGTAATTTTTTTTTGTTTTTATTGTTGTAGGCAAAATATTATTTTTAGTAATAAATTCATAGATACCTACTATTTAATATAAGAAACTATCTATAAACTTAGCATGGAGGCAGCAAGCTAAGGAAAATTGGTATTGAATTTTTTTCAAAATTGAAAAACCTAACCATTAATAGGTACCAATCAATTCTTATATAATGTAACATGTTTTGTGTTCTATATATAAGTACCTAATTATTTATTTTATAAAGCTGAAGATTTGGTTTGAACGTGGGTGATTTTAAAAATTATCTCGCATTTTACAACCCCTACATCACTACGAAACTTAGAAGTAGAGCTATTATAATAACTTATACGGTAGGCAAAGACGCTGACAAAAAGTAGTGTTTTTAAATATAAAAATTTAACGACTTTCCATCAACGGTTAATTGATATGTTCTACAATTACTTCTTGAAGTTCTCCATAAAACAAACGAACATTAAGATTTTATTACAATGTTTATTCACTATTACACCCTAGGTACCCTAATTCACACCTTTTTCTTACTTACCGTTACTTATCTCTAGGCTATAAATTTCGCCTAACAAAGCTGTTAATATTCGTTTTGAGCTTTTAATCCGATTTTTTAGGATTTTTTATATAGTTAAGTACCTATTTGAACCTATTTTAACATCACTAATTTGTAATATCTATATTTTTCGCTTCGCTTGAATTCCTAGTTTCGTTTTGTTTTTTTTTTAGGGTTCCGTACCTCAAAAGGTAAAAACGGAACCCTTATAGGATCACTTTGTTGTCCGTCTGTCTGTCTGTCTGTCTGTCTGTCTGTCTGTCTGTCTGTCTGTCTGTCTGTCTGTCTGTCTGTCAAGACCTTTTTTCTCAGGAACGCGTGGAGGTATCAAGCTGAAATTCATATCAAATACTCAAGTCTATGGTCTCTTGGAGCTGTGAAAAAATCAAACTTCTAAGTCAACGCGATCAAAAGATACTCCCGTTTATGCCGCAAATTTTCGACACTCGCAAGGGAATCAAAACCTACAGGGTACTTCCCGTGAACTCAGAATCTTGAAATTTGGTACGAAGCAACGTCTTATAACACAGATAAAGGAAAAATTGCGAAAAGCATAAATTTTTAGTTACATCATATAATAAAAATATTTTTAATAATTTTAAACTTATTACCCCTTTACTCATACACCGTTCCGTACAGGTTTGTACGGAACCCTCGGTGCGCGAGTCTGACTCGCACTTGTCCGAATTTTTTTATTTATTTATGTACCACACAAAAGACAAAAAATACATTGTATATAAAAAGGAAGCTGAGACATAATGTGCAAAGGATGACTTTTTCCTTTATAACGGAACCCTAATCCTTTTTCTAAAGTAAAGTAGTTGCTCCTTATAACAGCTATCTTTCAGTAAAAGTCCCCTCAAAATCGACATAACCGTTTCGGAGATAAGCCGCAACAATCATGTACCTACTTTTTTTTTAAAAAAGTTATTCTTCTCATATGTACCGCAACTACATACTTTATGTACCTATTTAATAAAAATTTGTTATTTTTACATTACATACCGACGCTTAAATATTTATCTACTAGTGACTCACCCTTGCTTCGGTCGGGTTCATACCCCCTTTGTATAAGTTTTTACAAACTTTGAATATTTTTTATTATAAAAACATTCCGTGGGCCTTAAGGAACATACAAAAAAAAATTAGGCGAATTGGTCGAGCCATTCTCTAGTTATGCGCTTACCAACATTCATTTTTATTTATTATATAGAAGATGTAGATAAAGAGTACCTAATTAATATTGATATAAGTTTCTTTCTTATACTGTTACAAAAAAAACAAACTATCATTAAATATCTAAATCCTAATAAATGGGTAGTAAAATGCGTATTTGAAATAACCATATATAATTTTATTTCGGCAACATTTAACAATAAAAATGTAACAAAATATTCTCATAAATATTTTTCGTTATTTGTTTTCCCACAAAGATAATTAAACCATATAATTTTGGTAACAGTACAATAAAGGTTTTCCACATAAGAGGATGGAATTAATAGTGTAAATGAAAGTAGTATCTTAAGAAATGAATTATGTATTTCTTACTTATTTCTATTAGAGACGTATATTTGTTTTTACGTCAAGTTCGTTTATTCTCGTGTAACGTTGTGTAATGCTAATATTATACCTTTATCAAAGAAAAAAAAGTGCGTGTGTACTAAGTACACATGTCAGAAGTAAAACTTGAATTTAAATTAAGGCTAACTCTTCCCCGTCTCTGAGCGCCTGGTACTATGGACTTTTTTTTTCGTTTCATCGAGTTTGAAATCACTACGATTCTAAAGACACTTCAAAAAGATTGTAGTTACCAAATACAATCAATTGTAAATAAGAAAATCAATGAAACACAAACAAGAGAAAGTGAATCTTAGCTTTAGATTTTTATGATCTAGATTCTAGACCCTCGAAGATTTCAATGAGAAATGGTCTTGAGTTTTCCCCATCCAGTGGGCAACAGCGATTTTGACCAATTCGTAAGTCCAATTTGTGGGAGCCGCCTTCGTCCCTTTCTAGCTGAAGACGAAGCATGGACATTTTGTCTGCTTTTCTAGTTTTCCTGAGAATTAAAATATTGTTGAACTGTATGTATGTAGTACTTTCTTTGGTTTACGCGAATATTTGACATTATAAATGAAACTACCTTTTCGGATTTTGTCGCGGATTTATTATGATTTTTGGTTCCCGACGTTTCGAATGCTTTACAGCAATCTCTCCCGTGATCATGATTTCATTTATAATGTATGTATTTAACGTTATTTTAAAAGTTATTTTTTCTTAAAGCAACCCTTACGTACGTTCTTACTGTTTATATAGCATAATAAGTAAATTGCGCTTAAAAGCTTTAAATGCAACGTTCTAAGTAAAAACTATGCAATTCTCGAACAAAAAATCCCCCGTTACAGTATTTCTGTGTGAAAAAGATAGAACCAAGAAAGACACGTTCACATTAATATTATGTAATACATAGTAAGTACTAACGTCTACTTCAATTAGGTGTAGGCTTTTTTCTTATACCGTCTAATTCGATTTCATTATTGTTACAATGGAGAATATCTTATTTTTTTCCATTTTGCAAGAGCTTTTTCGTAATTACGCTGCTCATTTAGGTCTTAGGAATAATAGAAAGATACTCGTATGTAATGAATACTGTTTATATAAACGTTTACGAATTATGTTATCGATTTTTCAACTTATACTAGCGATTATTCTCGATATTGCCTGCTTTACCTTTATAATACGTTCTTGGATTTACGCGAATATTTGACATTTAAAAAAACTAGGATTAGACTATATTTTAGGATTTTGTCACAGATTTATTTAAATTTTTGGTATTCGACGTCGGGTAAAGATAGTTTTATTTAAAATGCTTTGTCTTCACTTAAGTAATGTAATTTATAATTTTACGAATTATTGTAATTTCGATATAGTTTTTAAAACATTTTGGACTTTTATTCGACTTGTTGAGTTTGAATAAAACGTACTTTTAAATGTATAATGAATTATAATTGTATTTCAGTATAGAAGTGCCCGCAACGCTACACCCGCATCAAGAAACATCAGTGCTGATGTACTAATTTTTAACTGTAATTTAAACAATACATAAATATGTTAGTACATTTTTTACAACAGCGCCATCTAGTTCCGTGGTAAGCTACGAGGCTTGTATTACATTACAGTTAATATATTACACATATTAATTTTAAATACATACATAATAGAAATATTAACACCCATGACTGGAAAAAAACATTCGTGCTCAACAAACGAATGTCCCCATCGGGACTCGAACCCACGACCGCTGGCGCAGAAATTAGGGTCACTACCAACTGAGCTAAACGTGTCGTCAAATTTTATATATGTAGTAGGTAATGCTGAATACTCAAATTATTATAATCCGAGGTCTTAAACTTTATAATAAAATAAAGAGACTCTCGCAGTCTCCTAAAATATTATTCCCGACATATTGTAGAATGCTAGTGACTGAAATGGTTTAATAACGTTTTATTATGCATATAATAGAACTGGTCCCCATTCAAAGCCATAACTCGTAAAATTTACAACTCAATTAAAACTTAATAATTAGGTACCCTTTAAAACTACTTACGTAACAGAATTTCCTTCACATGTATAAAAAGCTCATAAAATCTCTTAAATGCCAGAAATTTTATTTTCATTTAAGTTAGAGTAATGCTTTTGTTAATGGGGTTTTACTTAACTACGGTTGTAACGTTTTTATCGATCGAGACGCAAGTAGCCGTCTGGCGGCAGGTGGTTTGGTTTGAAAGCCATTAAAAAATAACAGAAAAAAAAGAAAAAAACTATAGGGCAAACAAACTGAAGTGATCATGACTTTCCAATGTATTTTTTATGAGGCTTTTTCTGTTCCCACAAACACGTGCTACTGGTAAAGTAAATATTGACGGAACGCACATGCTTAAATGTCACGCTCTATTATTTATTACGAATTTAAATTAAACCGTCGAATTAAATGGGTGGTTACAAATAATTGATTATTGTGTTAGTAAGTTTATATTTTTATATAATCACGTCTTTCCTCCTCTAAAGATAATACAAGTTGATCATAGGGGACCTTCTTCTTCAGTTTTTAGGCTTTTACAATGTTACTCTCCGAGGCACGGGTGTGAAACACCGCCAACTTCCAAAACCGAATCCTTACTAAGTTTTACTTAAAATAAAAACTCAATAACTAAACGGCCCGACCCGGGACTCGAATCCCAAATCAGTACTAAAAGAAGGTCGGTTTAAAAATATATGAAAGAGGCACTGAACTCTTTTGTCAGTGCCTATTTATACCTTACAAAGTTTATAATTTTAACCAGAAAATGTTTTACGTAACGCATAAAATAGTGTAAATTATTATTTTTAACGGTTCATTTGCTCTTATACTGCATAATGGCCGCCGGACAGCTGTCATAGTGCTGTCGGGACGAAATTTAAAATAAACATTTCATTTTTATTAGGCTTATGACACAAACCTTGTTTGTACAAAGCGAAACTAACCGTGTAACGTCATAACGAACTCTACATATTTCACAGATAAGTAAATTAAATTGAAGTAGTGTGAAGATTTTTTTTTCTTTGTTTAGAGTTTTGCTTTAGAGCATTATAATTTTAGTTTATAAAATATTTTATACCAACTTTAAAAAGGAGGTACCTACTAATTTTGTTTTTTTATGATATGGGATTTAATCGCGAATTATGAATAGAATTTTACAATTATTTTTTTTTGGAATACAAGTGTTTTCGCGAGGCCCTGCATACTTTGTTCAATTATGTATTAATATTTAAAAAAAACTGTTTCATCAAAACCGATCAGTAGTTTTTACGTCAAAGAGTAACAAAGACCCTTCCATTCATCGTGTCACCAATTACTTAATGTTAAAATATGCACGATTCGTTTAGAAAACTAATTTTTCTAAATTACTAATTAAGTTAATATCTAATTAAAAATATCTGAATCATATTACATTTACAACATTACATTTTATCTAAATGACATGTTAATACTGTGGCAGATGGTTTAAAAACGTGCGTTTTGAATGATGCCTCGCCCATGAATTTAATTAAATTGAAGCTGTTAAACGAAGGCGTGTTGGGGGAAGCTTAGCCATCTTTAATATTTGTTGCTTCAAATGAAACCGTAATTTTCATCTTTTGAATATTGAATTTATATGACACCCGTTTTGTTTTTACTTATATTTTTACTCTGTGACTTATATGTGAGAAATTTTAATAATATATATAAAGTAAAGTACTAAGTACTAACTAGTTTTAAAATATTTCTTTTCCATAGCTTTTTAAATCGACTAGGTATGCTATTTTATTATAGTACCTGTATAATATATATATTCAGTATATGTATATTTTTTTATTCGTAGGAAATTACTAATTAGATGAATAATCAGAATTATAATACATAATATGTGGTAGGTATAATATTAGAATGGAAAATAAACATCTTTAACTTACACCATTACTTCTAAGAAATTAACTCTGTTTTGTTAAATGATTAATGCTCACCTAATAATGAGTAACGGAGTCGTCAAAAGTCCCACTTCGATAATTAGCTTATATCAGAAATTATTTAAAACGAATTTATACTGTAACTTAACAAAATAAGGTTGGAAATCCTGTATTTTACTGTAAGACGATATATTTCGATGATCGCAACGCACCTGCACTGACTATTCAATGCTCGATATCGCCATCCCTGTCTAACATACCAGTGAGACAGAGTAAGTGTGCTTAGTATTTGTAGGTGCTAATAATTCTTAGAATCTGTACACAGGACTTATTTATTTACTGCTCGTACGTAAAATGTTTGGTAATGCGGGAATTTTACAGAGTTTTTCAAGTTACCTTTAAAAATACAATATAAATATTATTTTTAATATAGTATAAGTTATATTATGACTTACTTTTCATTTATAGTAGGTATATTTTTATTTGTAACGTTTGGCGCAGTTTGTAGTGACCCTACTTTCTTGCGCCAGCGGTCGCGGGTTTGAGTCTCGATGGGGGCATTAATTTGTTAAACTCGAATATTTGTACTCCAGTCATATATTTAAATATGTAGTATATCAACTGTCTGGTATCCATAACACAAGCTTCCTTCGTAGCTTATCACGGAACTAGATGGCGTTGTGTGTAATAATGTCCCAACATATTTATTTATAATATGCAATGAATAAGATTTCTTTATTTCGGTCACAGACAGACACACAAACATTCAAAAAAACTAGATTCAGCCTTTGTATTGGTACCTCTGACTGATCTTGGGATAGTATTCAATTCAAGGACACTTTTCAAAAAATATTTAATGGAGGTCAAATTAGACTCATTTCGAATTTTATTGTGTAGATTTATCTTTAACTTTTCACAATTTTAAATATCTCTATCATTATTTTGTATCTTTCCTTTAGATTTCTGGCTCCTGCTTAAAGGAGTCGGATGCTTTGTGAGTTATTGCGTGGGAACATGTGCGATAGGGAACTATCTATAGATTGAAACAGTTTATCAAGACCCCAATCTACAGTGCCGGGTTAAAAAACTGGCTTTTTGGATAAGGCCAGACATCTGGCAGACACTAATTTGCTTGCTACTAGATGGAATCGTTTTGAGAGGGTTAAAATAAAAACAATTAAAATTATGTATCTCAACTTAGATTGGTATATCTTAAATGTAAATCGGTGAAAATTAACTGTTTCATCACTAAACAAATAACTTCCTTAAAATAATAATACTTTCTTAGGTTTACGCGAATACTTGACATTATAAATGAAACTATATTTTCGGATTTTGTCGCGGATTGATTATGATTTTTGGTTCCCGACGTTTCGAATGCTTTACAGCAATCATGGTCACGGGAGAGACTAAGGTATTGGACGTCTCAGGGGGTTATATACCTACTTGTTACAGACAGTGCCTACTCATAAACATTAGTATTAATTTTATACATTTATGGAATATAATTAAATATTTATAGAACCAAAAATCATCATAATGAATCCGCGACAAAATCCGAAAAGATAGTTTCATTTATAATTCCTAAAAACAAGTTCGATTTCCGATTGTTACTTGAATTAAAAGTGATTTACATATTAGTATTTTAATAAAATTAAATTATATCAAAGTTAAGAGTAACATAATTTTATAAGTATGAGAAAAATTGCGAGAATTCTATCTTGACTAAGCCAGTCTAATCGAGTGGCAGTAAAGCGAGAATGCGCACGTACCACCCACATATCAATGCGGCGTGAGGTGCACACGAAATACGCTTTTATCGAGTCTTGCTAAAAACATTAAATATTTTTTTTATTTATATAGAATTGCACATAATTTACAATTAAAAAATTCATCACACCATAATATCATCCCTTATAATCGGATATTTAAGACAAGTTGTTTGATACTTAATCCTTCTTCAAGTAAGAAGTAAATTTTAATTTTTTCATAGCTTTCGATTCTAAAAATAAAAAAATGTGCGTGTGTACAAAGTACGTAAGTGACACATGTCAGAAGTAAAACTTGAATTTAAATTAAGGCTAACTCTTCCCCATCTCTGAGCGCCTGGTACTATGGACTTATTTTTTCGTTTCATCGAGTTTGAAATCACAACGATTCTAAAGAAGTTTCACTTCATAATAATAAATCATCAACGCACTTCACCATCTACTTCCAAGGTAAGAAAGCAAAGCAATACTAACAGTAATAACTACTAATACAAAGCTTGTTGTGGATATAAATTTAAATACATACATATTATTTTAAATATACAAGAACGCCTGAAGTACAAAAAAAAATTCGTGTTCTTCACACAAATTAAGGCTCCCGGCGGAACTCGATCCCGCGACCGCTGACGCAGCAACTAGCAAGTACGTTCACTACAAACTAAGCAAAGTATGTTGTAACAAACTATAAAGCTTATTGAAGCTGCATGTGTTATGGAAACAGAAGAAGGTATTATAATTGACTCTTTAATTAGTATTGAAAAATTTGAAATTAAGTTTCATGATTAATAATTTGAAGGGTTAGAATTTATAAAAGGATAGACTTTTAGTAAAAAATTATTCGCTAATGTGCTTTCGCAATGTGCAAGCTTAAAGCTATTTTGCCTAAATTTTTATTATGGAATCGAACTTGTAACGTCCTATATTTGTCAGGACACTCACCACAAAGACCTTCTAATTCACTGGAAAATAAAGAACATGGAAGGCTGTTTAATTATACATTCGTTTGATTTCAATTTACCAAATTAGACGTTAAATATTCAGAAACGTTTATACAGGCCTTCTCAAAACCAATACGAATCGATACAAGAACATACATATGTAATTTTTCTTCTGAGTAGGCAATGAATAATTAATTGACCGATCGCAAACAAGGGTTACTCTCAAAACTATAAGAAAAGTAGGCTTTTGTATAGAAAAGTAGAGGTAAATGCTGTAACAAAAGTATTATTTGTTTTTGTTAGCAATAATTCATACGTTAAATATGAGTTATTATTATGTAGCTTTTACTCAGAATTTGAAAATATTAAGTTATTTTGTTAGAAACTGGTATATTTTGTATCTATTGTATTATTTAAGTATTGTAATTTACCCTTTGTTTTAAGAAAGACATACTTATAATAATAATTATAAAAAGATCTTCAAGGCCTGTGAACTTTTTGTGAACCGGAAAAGAATTGGATAAAATAATGTATTTATTTTGTTTTATATATTATTATTTCGTTGTTATAGTGAATTAGCATAATAAATATTAACATTAACAATAAATAAATACGGTACAATCATCTGGTAAAACAATTTGTTGATAATAATTAAAGGTCAAGACATTAAATATAACCGTCTGAACAATTGTAAACAAAATTTCCTATTATGATAAAAAAGAGATATTTAAAGCTATATTTATGTTCCAATTAAGACGTTGGAAAGAATAAGAAGGTCCTGTTTGATTGCAAGGAAAACCCTAAATGCACTAAATGGAAAAAATGCAATTTTAATACCTATAATTTAAAATTTTCAACAGATTTTGCTCATGAGGCATGGTACCCCATTGTTAATGCCGTCTTGTGTAAGCTAGCGAAGCGGGTTAAAATCTTGGATCTCGCACCTGTGAATTTGATTTCAGAATCATTCCTAACATTTGTACTACTTATCTTAAGGTGAAGAATTTATATTCCTCGTGAAGAACTTACATGTCTATGTACATGAGAACATAAAAGCTTACAAAATAAATATAAACAAATAAATAATTATGTTGGAACATTATACACATAGCGCCATCTACTTCGGTGGTAAGCTACGAAGCTTGTGTTACGGATACCAGATATTAGATATACTAATATATATGAGTAAATACATACACGTTATAAATATAAACAACCATGACTGGAGTAGAAATATCGGAGTTTAACAAATGAGTGCTCCCAGCGGGGCTCGAACCCATCACCGCTAGCGCAAGAAAGCAAGGTCACTACAAACTGCGCCCTCGTGTCATCGTGTCAAAAGACATTTAAAGTCCGCCAGCCCGCACAGCGCGGTGGACTATGGCCTTATCTCCCTCGATTCTTGTAATTTCAAAGAGTATAGAGTAAAGTAAAATACCTTAATCTTTGCCTAACGTATTATACCTACCTAATAAATGTATATCTAATCTATACTAATATTATAAAGCTGAAGAGTTTGTTTGTTTGGTTGAACGCGCTAAATTCAGGAACGACTGGTCCGAATTAAAAATTCTTTTTGTGATGGATAGTCCACTTATCGAGGAAGGCTATAGGTTATATTATATCACGCTACGACTAATGGGAGCGAAACATGAATGAAAAGTGTTGCAAAAACGGGATGGACGGGCGTTAGTTCTGCGAGGTACCATACCATGCGACCAGAAAGAATTTAGTTTCCGTTCTTTAGAACGCGTACGAAGTCGCGGAAAATGCTAGTTATACCTATAAAGTACACCTATAAAGACATATAGGTTCATTAGCTACCAGTGAATCTATGTAATGCAAAGCAATAATCTGCGTAAAATTAAGAGGGCAGTCAAGGGGGCCGCATTTACATAAGGATTCAGTATTAAATATTCATTAGATAAGTTTACAAAGAAGTTGCGCGGTCTTATTAAAGTCGGGGAATGAATGGGATGACTTTATTTCTGTAGGTTTTGCGTTCGAAGTATGTTTCTTAATTGTCACTGTAATGGTTCAAGATGCTAATAACATTAGTTGGACTAACTTCGTCTTTGGTTCTTTGAAATAACTTACAATTTTTGATAATTTTACAGTTTTGCTAGATTAAGATTTTAAAGCATTTAGCACATTTAATTTTACAGATAAATAAAAGCATAATGTTATAATATACCTATAAAACAAATAAATTTATAAAATTTTGTATCGGTCTATCTCAGAAATTTTCAAGCATATTTTGATGGGAATTTCACTGGTAAGCTAAGGTTTTAAGTATTTAGACTACCTATATTTCAGGAAAAGAAATGCTAGTGTGAGTCGCTAGTATCATAAATAGAAACGTTCTTTTATAAGTAATCGTAACTACGACGTTGCCAGATACACAAAAGCTTTCATTCATTTTAAAGCCTTCAAGCATGCTTTCGGAATTTTTTAAATATTATTGTTTTGAATTAGTTTCGAAGCGGAACTATTAAACATTTTTACGTCAAAGATATACAAATAACGAAAAACTTTAAGTTTATTTTAATTACAACTTACACAAGATGATGGATTGATGAATGGCTGGCATACGTTCTAATTAGTATTAGCATAATAAATTTTATAGTCGGCCGTCGTAAAGTGGTCATTATGGATGATGGCCTGTTTGATTGCACGGGATGTAAGAAAAGCGGGTGGTTTGACCGACTTTGAAGAAGAGTTATTTTATTCATGTTGTGTCTTTATAATTTTGAATATTACGAAATACACTAAAAAGATGTACCTATATTAGGTACATAATTAATCCTTTATGTTCTTGAACTATTAAATGTGTAATTCGCTTTTAATTTAAAGTGATCTTTTAAGAATAGATTCAATTTATAAAAAATTAAGAGGTACACAACAACCTAAATGTTACCAAAATATCCGCCATATTTGCAGTGGGATGTAAAAAAAATATCTGGTAAATTTTTCAATAAACAAGCAATTTTCGAAGTACTTACAATAAATATTTATAAATATTTTTATACATTATTAAGAATATTTATATTACTTTTTTTAAATGGCTCTTTTTTGAAGATGGTGAAAATATACTTGTAACATGAAAAACGGTTTTAAACTCGACTATCATGTATCATACTATATAAGTAACTTCCAAGACTTTTAGTTATATGATTTGACCTACAAGTCGACTATTCGATTGTAGATTTTGAATAATTAACCTGAACAGAAAGCGACAGTGTCTTCTTATATCTGAAAATTTTATAAGCTAGGTGTAAAAGTTAAAACTTGCTAGTATCAGGTCAGTAGTGATATTGAATAACTTATTGTGTTTCTGCTTTAAACACTTGCCCTAACTTTGAAGTATGTATTTAATTGACATTAAACTAGTTCGAAAGAGTGTTATAAAGTACCATTTTAGTTATATACGTGTATTTTTAACGCCTTCTAGTTTTATTTATTAATAGATATCCATTCTATTAATATGAAAATGTATGTGTTTGTTGATAAATTCTTCACGCCAAAACGGCTAGACGGTTTTCGATGAAATTTAGAAAATTTAGACTATGACATGAAGTTAAAGACAGGCTATTAGGCACCTTGGGACGACTATTAACATATCTATGTATTTTGTATTCAGTATTATCAAAAATCACTTTATTATTACATAATATCACCCATGGGAACCATTTAACGTTTATATACAAAAACCCATGGTAATTTATTGCTTAGTTACTGTCCGAGTAAAGAACCAAACATTTATTTTTAGAGAACAAAATTTTAAGATTATCGTCGTAACGCAATGTGGTATTTTGCTTGCGTACATGCTAAGAAGATGTATTTACTTATATAAATTAATAAATATATTGGGACAATTAATACAAATGGAACCGCCCAGTTCCATGGTATGGTACAAGCCTAGTGTTATGTTACCAGTTAGCTGATACACTACACTATAACTTAAAATATATATATATATATAAATAAATCTTCTTAGACATTATGCGCCGCTTCATAGTACCACCCTGTTGGTACCACTGAATGCGACACCATTTTTAATGTTTTTAATGCATATATGTGCAGTTTTTATCCTTACGATATCATCAATCAACACGAAATTTCAATTAAATGAAAAATGTTGATATTCATTTTTCATATTTCCCGCTTCGGTTAGCGGATCCAAACTATTACCGAGATCATACCAGCACACTGAATATATAACGTATCCTTCATGAGATTGTTGAAGCTTTAGTACATCCGATGGATTATATCAATCATATTGTCTCCTGAATATAAACGTATCTTCTCTATTTAACATTGTTGACTTAACGAATCCGAATCATTAACCGAATCATGCGGTATCTACACTGAATAAGTTTAAATCGGTCCCTCCGTCGATCGAATTATGATACTATTTTGATTTTGTATTTAATTTGAGTTAAGCAGAATTCTACTTATACTTGTTACCAAATACATAAACAAATATAATGTTACATTAATAAATGTGTCTATCTTTTAAGATTTTCGGTTTAAAGATTGCATTACTAGCGAAGGCGTTTTTATAAAATAACTAGCTGTACCCGCGGCTTCGCTCGCGTTCATTTTTTTAATTGCTAATCAACCTCATTGGGTTGATCTGTAGGAAAAAGAATTGTCTAAAAAATAAAAAATAAAATTTAGGGGTGGACTACCCTTAACATTTAGGGGGAAGAAAAATAGATGTTGGCCGATTCTCCACCCTGGCCGACAATCACACTAAGGATCACAAAAATTGGTCGAGCCGTTTCGGAGGAGTTCAAGTTCGAACCCCGTGACATTTTAATTAACAAATAAAATATAAGGGTTGATCGTAGAGGGGTGAAAATTTAGGGTTGTATGTATTTTTGTATGCTGTGTCATAAAAAAATAAAAACAAAAAATTTTGCCTAAAAAATAAAAATAAAAATTTAGGGGTGGACTACCCTTAACATTTAGGGGGATGAAAAATAGATGTTGGCCGATTCTCAAACCTACTCAATATGCTCACAAAATTTCATGAGAATCGGTCAAGCCGTTTCGGAGGAGTTCAAGTTCGAACACCGTGACACGAGAATTTTATTTCTAACCTTAATAAATAGAAACTCATCACAAGTATTTAATTTGGAACATAATTATATTTATATTTGATTACATTTAATTTTCATCATTTATTATTTGATTTCAATAAATGTCTCAAGATATATTATAGTTTTAACATAACTTCGCAACAAAATAATGATGACCGCGTGCAAGACGGGCGCGGGGCGACGAAGGTCTTGAGGGGGGAGGGTCACCGTTAGCTCCGCGAGTTACTTTACCACGCGCGAGAAAGAATTTGAATTCCAATAATTAAAACACGGGCGAAGCCGCAAGAAATAGTAGTAGAATTGTAAAAACGATACAATTTTAACACTGTCCCTCGAGCTGTAATTATTTCTTAGGAATTAAAGAGCTTATATTTATTTCTTAATTATTAAAACAGAAAAAAATCTTAAGAAGACTTTATTTTTTTAGAAAGTTTATTTTTTTTAAATTCATGTGAAGTGTTATAGCAAAATAGTCAATACATTTAATATTGAGTAAATAAAACATTTACTATTGAATAAATATAAACATTTTAATGAGGCCATCTATGAGAAAATATAACGCATCATTTCGAATATAAATAACGCCATCTACTGACATGTTTTTGAACTATTCATCTATCTTACTGAAGATATTGATTTTTTATTTATTTATCAAACGAAGTTAAATTAAAATTATGAAATAAGGTGACAACCTGTTTAAAGCTAATACACGTAAAATTATTTTGTTAAAGTAACACGTTTAAAATAACTAAAAACATATTTTCACTTAAATATACATTAAGATACGCAAATTAATAATGTCTTATAGAACACACCGTAATTATAAAATTTGTGAAACAAACACAACAAAAAATGTCTATTTTACGCTAAAATCAACTAAAAAGACAATAAAACAAAAAACATAAATAATACAGAAGTGCAAACAGAGTCGCCATATTAATTTACTTGAATTTAATCTTATTTTTTATTTTGTCATTCTAAATTGAAGCAATAAATGTTTAAACGCAAAAGCCCTTTTGGGTTTTGCCCAACTTTGCCCACTTTTATATCGCAAATAAGATCGACGACAAGTAAGAACTTAAACTTTATAAATAGATTCTAAATATTATAAATTTGTTCAACGAACAAAATCTGTCCGACTAAAAAATTGTATAGATAGCTAGGAGCTAAAAACATCGTATGATACTAATATGCCCAGTAAGAGCGGCTTACGCAATTTAAATTAAATTAATAATAATTATATTAACATTTTTGATAAGGCCTATAATGGCCCAATCGAATCCGGGACTTAGCATCAGCACCACCGGGCCATACCCGACTCGAACATAACTGAGCGGCCCGCCTCCCCGCCGCCCCGCCGTGACGTCAGCCCTACCTGTGCTAGCTACAGCCGCGAGCGCCGGCCCTGCCGCGCGTCCCCGCCGCCCCGCCGCCCCGCCGCCCCGCCGTTGCAACCGCGAGCGAGCATATTTGTTTTATTGTAATTTACCTTACTAAACTTTTATTCAAAATATTTATTTACAATAAAAGAATTTACAAGTAGGCTTATCTATATAATAATTTATTTTATTTATGTAATTTTTAAATATGCAAATTAAAATATAAGAAGTCCTAGATTTGTTATTTGAAATCACATCACACGACTATTGCATGATGGCAGACCAGCCACGATGGTCTAGCTATTCTTAACACACTCCTACAACATGTTTATCAAATGAAAGGATTTGTAGAGAATACGAATGCGGGTTAAAAAAACAACAGTAAAAGTAAAAAATAAATTAAACTCAAGCTTTTATTTAAATGTGTTAAAAAGCTAGAATATTCCTTTCCTAAAACTATTCCTTTAAAACTTTTTCTATTACCTTATGACGTCACTAGAATTAGGGCGAGCGAAGCCGCGGGATCCGCTCGTATGTTTATAATTTATAGCCTATGTGATATGCTGATGTGTAAGCTATGTTATTGTAAAGTTTCATTAAAATCCATCCATTCAGTAGTTTTTGCGTATTCTTAAAAACTGTCGCTCAACTTTTATAATATTAGTAGGATAGCGCAATTTACCTACCAGTACATGAGTACATCAGTATATATAAATAAAATTGAATTGTCTCTTTTTCTGATTTCAAAACAATAACTTTTTACTAAATTCATACGAAAGTTAAATACTTACCTAAATAAAAAAAAACAATTTTTAAGATTTTTGTGTCTGTCTGTTTGTTCCTGCTAATCTCTGAACCGGTTGGACCGATTTTGACAGGAATACATTTTACGAGAAAAGAAAATAAGTTAAACGGTTCTGTTCGTGATATTAATATTTAACATTAATTTAACTAAATTAACAGCAACATTAAATTAGAAAAATGTAATTCAACCGGGATTCGAACCCACGACCTCTAATGGCTCTGTGGGCCAATAACCCTATTGTTAATAAGGGCGGCAAATTCACCCATCCAAAGTCTAGATAAATAACAATTTATCAAAATAGGTATGTACAAACTTGTTTATATAATGTATGTATGTCTAAGCGATAGCATAAGTTAATCTAAATAATATTTTTAGTTACAACTTTATTACAAATTACAAGATAAAATAAAATATTTTTAAACCTCCATCAATTCACACAAACAGTCATTAAAATAATACACAAAGTTATATTATAAAATGATTTAATTGAATGATGCAATATTGAATAACATTCACTAGAAATTACAATCTATCACAATATCTTGTTACATACTTTAAACAAAACAATGTTTAATTTATTTTCGCAAACATTCTTATAAATAACAATAATTGTTATATTATTAGGCAATGCACTCGCTAAAATATTCGTAACTAGCAATACGCGCGGCGTCGTTCATTTTTTTAATCGCTACTAAACTTCATTCGATCACTCGCTGTGATATCAGTGATAATGTAGCATTCAAATAGTGAAAGAATTTTTAAATCGGTCCAGTATTTTTAAGCCAATTCGTTACAAACATACTTACATACAAACCTTTCCTCTTTACAATATAAGTATAGATTTAACATAACTTCGCAACAAAATAATGATTACCGCGTGCAAGGCGGGCGGTCGTGAGGGGGGAGGGGCGCCGGTATCTCTGCGAGGTATTTTGATTCGTCTTTAGAACGCGAGCGAAGCCGCGAGAAAGGCTAGTATTAAATATAGCCTATGTTCATCAGGGATAATGTAGGATTCTAATGGTAAAATTTTTTTTAATCGGTCCAGTAGTTTCGGAGCCTATTCTATTCAAACAAACAACAATAAAATCTTTCCTCTTCATAATATTGGTGTAGAATGTAGATAGTGTAGATAGATACCTATCAACCATAATACCTAATTATCACTATCACTACATAGTATGAAACAAAGTCGCCTTTTCTGTCCCTATATCCCTATATCCATATGTGCGCTTAAATCTTTAAAACTACGCAACGGATTTTGATGCGGTTTTTTTTAATAGATAGAGTGATTCAAGAGGAAGGTTTATATGCATAACTAGCAGATCCCGCGGCTTTACCTGTGCTAAATCTAGGGAAGAGCCCGAGCGAAGCGAGGGCGAGTCGCTAGTAATAAAATACATTCAAACTGTTATGTACCTAGAATGTACTCACAAGTTTTTAATTCTACACGAATATCGCTGATCCACCTAATACATAAGTAATTCTAATGGTAATTTTTTTAATCGGTCCAGTAGTTCTCTGAAACTACTATTTTATTCAAACAAACAACAATAAAATCTTTCCTCTTTATAATATATAAGTTAAAATTACAAGGACATTTACGATACCTACGAGCATAAAACAAAATTATTGTATGTATGACACAGACCACAATCCATACATAAAATTTAAAACTAAGTAGGTACATACGCACTAGAGTTTTGATTTCAAATATCAATTAAATGTAAATACAGCAAACTGTATCTCGTAACTACACACACTGAACAATCGAAGCAAGTCTTGTTAGGGGTACGAGTAGGCGAAGGGACTGGGCATTGGCCTTCCTCTACCAATAAGTTCCTCAAATCCTAGTAGTAGGTACGCGAAGCGGTACATAGCCGTTAATACCGCCTGCACACATTTTATTTTACGTACGCAGAGCTCCTGATGCTGTAGCTTCGTTTTATATCATCTCCCGTTAATTAAACGGTTGTCACTGTTGAAATATGTCTTCGAACCTTGGCAATGGCAACCACTAGCGGCCAGGATGGATATTAACGAACCGCTTGGTTTATTGAAGACTGTCTAGGTACCAAATGCAAATACCATAGTAAGCATTAAAGACTAATACAGTATGACACTTTCACAACTATTACACAGATTCATTAAAATCAGTCCTTTGTCTCATGTACGTGCTCCAACTTCAACGCTTTAAAGTCAACTAAAGTAGTAAAGACAAAAACATAAGTCATAAGCAGAGCCGCCTTTGTCAAAGGAATGCCGACAATCGACATATCAAAGAATTGCAACTTTAATTTTATTTTTGGTAATTTTAGGCCTTTTAATATTAAAAAAAATTGAAGTAATAATAGTTCAAATACCTAAATATTTTATAAATATTATTATTTTCCTTAAGGAGCCGGCGATCGACAAATTGCTGATAAAAACGTAATACGAAAATCATTTTCAAGTTAAGCATATTTTCACCTTGTTATGCTGTTATTCGGATAGTATTAATCTAGGTTTCAAATAATTTTTAATTGCAAAATACTAATTTATAACGATTTGTAAAGTAATTGAATTTCTCACATTTTTACAGTATAAATACGATGTTATAATCTCATATGTTCTATATTAAAAAAGTTGATATTTTTAATATCGTTTGTTTTAAACATGGCTTACTATATTGTTAAATAATACAATATAAACTAACTAAAACTATTGTAAAAGCATTGAGTTTTAAATAATTTAATTCATCATTTTTGTTTATTCTTACTCGAGTGAATTTGTTAAACTCATTAATACGAGTGAAAACAAGTTTGACTCGAGTTCGTTTGCACTCGAGTTGTCGAGGGAACTCAGCGGGCCGAATAGATCAGTTAAACGCTAAAATTAGTTATTATAAGAAATATTAAGTTGTAAGTTTACAGCAAAAGTCTAATTATTATCTTATTACTGATACTTAATCAAAAACAAATTGAATTTTTAAATAAGTGAAGTTCATTTTGAACTATAAAAACTGATAATTTCTTATTTGAAATTAAATTGTACTTTTACATGGAAACTTAATTAGTCGTAATACTTACATTTTATTTCATATACCTACCTATTTAAAAATTTTATATAATATAAACTAATCGAAAATCAGCTCGAGTGATAAATTCTGAATCGAGTTGTAAGGAATGTAAGTACTAAGTAGTAAGTAGTTCACTCGAATGGCTCGAGTCGTATCTATGGTATGACACGTCATAAAATAACCAATTACATATTTATGAAGTTATACATTTATTTCATTTCAATATAGTTTTAAATGCTATTGTCTTAGAGCATAATTTGGCGCACACGACTCGTGACAAAAATATTATACGGCTAGCACAAAATGTCGAGCGCGGCAGTTGTGGTCGTATTATATGTAATAAAAATAATTTTAAAAATTAACGCTTGCCTGAGATATTATATATAATAGGCGATTTGATTATTAATTAATAATAGGGTATTTTTTCAGTTATCTAATATAACGAACACTCCTAATGACGGCACGCAATACACATTCTAACTACATATTCGCAAATGTTAAACGGCTAGTCATGCTTTCTCATCAAGTATTGCGATTTGCGCGGGAACAAGCGCGGCGCGGCGCGGGACGTATTGGTGTGTCGACGTAGTCTATAGCGAAACATGTAAATGTGTGCGTGAGCACGACGACTAGGACTAGTAGGTGAAAATATAACAAACGGCAAAACTATTGTGGCTGACTCACATATTATATAAAACATTTAATGCATAACATACATACATATAATATACAAAATAATTTTTACTCAATATATATAATATATTATATTTACATAAATAAATTCACACACCTTACACATACACCTACATAATACTTACTAAAGTAATAATATTAAATAAATAATAGAATATAAAATACGAATAGGCACAAATGTACGCGTAGCATTGAACTTGAGCCTCACGGACATCAGCTGGTCGATGCGACGCAATACTGGTCTTTCCTCCCGCACCCCGCACCGCGGTGTTGACCGTTAGCGGCGCTCGCGCATCAACTGAATCTTTTAAAGCTTTTACTGCAGACAGTCGCTATCCGCACGCTGGACGAGAGACCCGTACCGCTCGCTTACTATCCATTCGTAGCTTACGTACCTAACTGTATAAGCTTCGTAATTTTTATGTAATTTGTTTCCACTATCCTTGTGCTTTCTTTCTTTCTGTCGTGTAAACCGTCTGAACTATTTATGTGCTCTGCTCTTTCTCCTTCTATCTTTTTGTGGGTGTAAATTGTGTATTAAAGACTGATTCGTATATAGACTTTAAATTTATCTCTCGACACGTACACTACACGTAACATACCCCACATTGGTGACCCCAGTTGAACATTATAATGAGCAGTGACGAACGTGTAACGGAAGAATCTGGAGCCTCTGCGAGAAATCCACGTGTTCGCCAGCGTGTTAAGAAATGTAAGCGCATTTCAACGGACCGAGACCCATCGACGGAATTGTATCGTGTCGGCGCGCGTGTACCGCCATTTTGTATTGAAAAACCTAACATGGCTCTTCAAAAGTTAGCCGAATTAACAGACAGAGTGCATGCCATAGCACCTAGCCAGACTCAATTGGCAGAAGCATCGATTTCGAAGCTGGAATCGGTTATGGATGTCATGTCGCGTCATATAACGGCGTTGACTAAGCAAGTGAGTGAACTTACTACCCAGAAATTTGATCGTGCGCGTCCACGGCATAGGCAAAGGCCACGTCAGCGCAGCCCTTCAACTTCAAGAAGATCGCATTCTAACAGTAGGAAGTTTCCAATATGCTGGTATCACTATAAGTTCGGCAAGAAAGCGACAAGATGTACCTTACCGTGCGATTATAAGTCGCGGAACGTGACGGGGCAGTCGGTAATGGCGGCTGACGATTGCCCTTCATTTTCAAATACTGGTCGCCTGTTTGTGACAGATCGCAGTTCAAAAGTGCAATTTCTAATAGATACAGGTAGTGATGTGAGTGTTTTCCCTCGTACCGCACTTCAACAACGACGTGCAAAAACGGATTACCAGTTGTGTGCGGCGAATGGTACTACTATTAACACGTATGGTTATGTACAACTTAATTTAAATTTAGGCTTACGTAGAGAATTTAAGTGGCGTTTTGTAGTTGCAGATGTATGTAAGGCAATTATTGGCGTAGATTTTTTATCTTATTTTAATTTAGCCGTAGATATTCGCAATAAACGCTTAATAGATAATACAACTAATTTGTGTACTGTAGCCATGATTTCTAGTAGTATAGATAGTTTAGTGTCTAGTGTTAAGATTATGTCTTGTGATAATAAATATAATGACCTACTTTCAGAATTTTCTGAGATCACTCGACCAGCTGGCCCAGTACGCATTATAAAACACAACATCACACACCACATTCGCACCACACCAGGCCCACCAGTAGCTTGTTCTCCCCGACGTCTCGCTCCAGATAAATTACGGATAGCTAAGGCTGAGTTCGAAGCCATGTTAGCTAATGGCACAGCTCGACCTTCAGAAAGCCCTTGGTCATCACCTCTTCACCTAACCCCTAAAAAGGACAACGGCTGGCGTCCTTGCGGTGACTACAGGATGCTTAATGCTAGAACGATTCCTGACAAATATCCCATTAGGCATATCCAGGACTTTGCTCATAGCCTATCAGAATGTAAAATATTTTCTACGGTCGACTTAGTTAAAGCATATAACCAGTTACCAGTTTTTGAGGAGGATATTCCAAAAACTGCTATCACTACACCCTTTGGACTCTTCGAATTTCCATATATGACTTTTGGTCTACGGAACGCCGCTCAGACCTTTCAAAGGTTTATAGATGAAGTGACGCGTGGTTTAGATTTTTGTTACCCATACCTCGACGACATACTAGTATTTTCAAAGGATGAGTCACAACATCAGGACCATCTTCGTCAACTCTTTACGAGGTTAAGGGACTATGGCATCTTAATAAACACTTCTAAGTGTCAATTTGGAGTAACAGAGGTCACTTTTCTAGGCTACCATATTTCAGAGGCCGGTACTAAACCTTTAGAGAGTAAAGTAGAGGCAATAAAAAATTACCCCGTGCCTAAGACGGCTAGGCAGCTTAGGAGATTTTTGGGTATGGTTAATTTCTATAGGAGGTTTATACCTCAAGCAGCTCATATCCAAGCCCCTTTAAATGCCCTCTTAATCGGTTCCGTAAAAGCCTCTCAGACTGTAGACATATGTGGAGATTCGTTGAAAGCTTTCGAGAAGTGCAAAGATAGTTTATGCAATGCAGCTTTGTTAGCACACCCAGATTCTAACGCAAAACTAAGTCTGGTGACTGACGCTTCAGATTTCGCCATTGGTAGCGTTTTGCAGCAG
Source organism: Boloria selene (assembly GCA_905231865.2). Lineage (NCBI taxonomy): Eukaryota > Metazoa > Arthropoda > Insecta > Lepidoptera > Nymphalidae > Boloria > Boloria selene. The sequence goes on from HG993134.1 coordinate 2,183,263, forward strand.
TTAAAGGACGGTAACTGGCAACCGTTAGCTTACTTTTCTCGTAAGTTAAGCCCCTCACAAAGGAAATACTCGCCTTACGATAGAGAACTTCTATCAATTTACGAGAGTATTAAATACTTTAGACACTGGCTAGAGACAACAAGCTTTACGATCTATACTGACCACAAACCCTTATGCTTTGCGTTCAGTGAGCGTAAAAACAATTGCTCGCCGCGTCAATATAGATATCTCGACTACATATCTCAATTTTCTACTGATATAAGACACATATCTGGCAAAGACAACGTAGTCGCAGACACATTATCACGCATCGAAGAGTTACAGATCCCTGTAGATTTCAAAGTGTTAGCTCAGGCTCAAAACTCCGATAGCGAACTTAATAAATATCTTAAGGAAGATTCTTCTCTGCGTATCAAAAGGATGACAATCCCAGGTAGTCACACTTCTCTGTACTGTGATGTAAGTACAACGACACCTAGGCCTTTCATACCTCTATCGTTACGCAAACAGGTTTTTGATAGCCTACATTCATTAAGCCATCCCGGCGCTAATGCTAGTGCTAAACTCGTAGCACAACGCTATGTATGGCCGCAGATGAGGAAGCAGTGTCGCGAGTGGGCTAGGGCATGTTTGGATTGCCAACGCGCGAAGGTGAATCGACACGTGTCGTCTCCTCTAGGCACGCACGATATACCGAAGGCGCGTTTCAAATATGTGCACCTAGACCTCATCGGACCATTACCCCCATCAGCCGAGTATCGGTACTGCTTAACAGCCGTCGATCGTTTTACGCGATGGGCCGAAGCTGTACCTCTTATCGATATTACGGCGGAGTCTGTAGCCAAAGCATTTTTATCCGGATGGGTCGCACGTTTTGGTTGCCCTACAGACATTGTCACTGATCGTGGTAGGCAGTTTGAGTCTTCCCTATTTCAACAGCTTTCGAAGTCTATTGGCTTCCGACATCGAAAAACAACTGCTTACCATCCTCAGTGCAATGGTCTAGTCGAGCGATTCCATCGACAATTAAAAGCGGCAATAATGTGCCACGCTGATTATAGATGGTCAGAGTCACTACCATTTATACTCCTTGGAATACGCAGCTCCTTTAAGGAGGACTTACAGTGTTCCTCAGCAGAGCTCGTTTATGGAGAACCTTTACGTCTCCCAGGTGATTTCTTTGATCATAACATTGACAAGTGTACGACTGATATAACAGATTTTTCTTCCCGTATCAGATCATTTGCCAATGACTTAAAACCAGTCCCTGTTAGACATCACACAAATAGTAATAAAATTTTTATATACAAAGACCTCTCATCGTGTTCACACGTATTTTTACGCGAAGATTCTCTTCGAGGTGCACTTCAAGCAGCATATACTGGCCCGCATGAAGTAATTGAAAGAGATTCGAAAGTTTTTAAAATTCGTATAAAAGGTAAAGATGTCACAGTATCGATAGACCGTATTAAACCAGCCTATATACTGACAGACAAAAACTTAACATCTAAAGCTTTCGACGATAAAAATGAAATCATCACTCCAATTTTAAAAACAACTCGATCAGGTCGTCAAGTTAGATTTCCAGACTACTTTCGCCCGTGAACGGTCTCTGGAGGGGAGTGATGTGGCTGACTCACATATTATATAAAACATTTAATGCATAACATACATACATATAATATACAAAATAATTTTTACTCAATATATATAATATATTATATTTACATAAATAAATTCACACACCTTACACATACACCTACATAATACTTACTAAAGTAATAATATTAAATAAATAATAGAATATAAAATACGAATAGGCACAAATGTACGCGTAGCATTGAACTTGAGCCTCACGGACATCAGCTGGTCGATGCGACGCAATACTGGTCTTTCCTCCCGCACCCCGCACCGCGGTGTTGACCGTTAGCGGCGCTCGCGCATCAACTGAATCTTTTAAAGCTTTTACTGCAGACAGTCGCTATCCGCACGCTGGACGAGAGACCCGTACCGCTCGCTTACTATCCATTCGTAGCTTACGTACCTAACTGTATAAGCTTCGTAATTTTTATGTAATTTGTTTCCACTATCCTTGTGCTTTCTTTCTTTCTGTCGTGTAAACCGTCTGAACTATTTATGTGCTCTGCTCTTTCTCCTTCTATCTTTTTGTGGGTGTAAATTGTGTATTAAAGACTGATTCGTATATAGACTTTAAATTTATCTCTCGACACGTACACTACACGTAACAACTCCACATTTTTTTATAAGATATATTTATTCTTTAATTATAATCAAAAGAAAAGAAATGAGGATAAAGGTTACCTTTGGTATGCCATCAATTTCATTACTCTGTATGGATATTTAATTGCAACAATTAAAATATTTTCGAAAAACGAATGTGATTTCGTTTTGTTCTATAAGCATGGTTACATTTAATCGTTATATCGTATTATTTTTTAAATCTCTTATATTCTCTTCTCTCTTTTTAGATCTTTGAATCGATAATAATTGTAGGAAGGCACCGTAAAGAAATATTCTAGGTATTTGATTTGCGCACGGAATTTTATTTTAATAAAAATCAAAGCTAAAATACAATCTTTTATCTAACTTGCAAATTGCAATGTGTGTTTGTTGGGATGGAATATTGTGACTCAATTTTGAATGAAAAGCGCTTGCATTTTTAACAATTTTAATTTAAAGAAAATAATAACAGCGCTGCAGCGCTTTAAGCGCTTAAAGCGCTTGCATTTTTAACAAATTTCACCGCAACTAAATAACTAGCACTTAACTTAAAAATAACAGCGCTGCAGCTCTTTTATCATCAAAGAGGACTTTGTCACCTTCCAAACAAAAACTTACATCAAAATCGGACAATGGATTACGGAGTAATAGCTAAAAATAGAAGACAAGTTAAAAAATTGGGTGCGGCTCCTAAAGCCCTTTTACCTGACACCAATATTATAAAAATCCGTTGAGTAGTTTAGGAGTAATACACGATTTTGTCCGAGGGGGTGAGGTAAAATTGGGGGGGGGGTCGGTTTTCGTGGGAAGATTGGCGGGGTCGAGTTTTGGGAAGGTGTTAGAATTGGAGTGGGGGGTGCACGTGCCGAATTTGAAATTTTTGAAGTAAAGGTTAGGGGGGGGGGGGGGGTATTGGTAAGGGTATACTCTACGATCACGATTGAAAGATATGAATTAAAAGAAACATATTTTTTCGAAAAACAGGTAACGGGTTCGATTCCCGTTCCAGATTATACCTATACACAAAATATGAAATAATAATTCTTATATCTAAACTTAATATTTAAAACTGAAAACTTCTCAAGTCTTAATTTTTCAAGTAAAATAAATAGGATAATAATCCTATGTCTTGGCACTTTTAGCTTCTCCCATCAACTAATATGAAAAATATTGTACAAATTTTGTTCGTTGAATTTTATTATTCATATTATTTTTCTATACAAAATCTCAGTTTTATAAAAAAAAATTAATTATACTAATTTTACTGATTTAGTTTAATTAATTACTTATTCTACTACTACTTTTTTTAATTTTAATATTTTAACAAAATTGACTTTATTTAATATAAAAGTTACAAGGATATCCAAAGAATCTAATATGTATGTCGATATCTGTAAAATATTTACGTAAACAATTTTTAAACTATAATTTTACATGTCATTTTAGTACCTTAACATATATCTACTCCGATATCTCCGGATCCACTGAACGGATTTGAGTGCTGTTTTCTTCTCTGGAAAGAAGAAGAGTTGCTCCGTTGGGTCTAATAAGTTCCAGGGTGGGGCATCGATCTAGATTCTTAGTTATTTAGGTCCAAAGTTAGGTTTCAATTTTTAAAATTTTGTATGTTAGATAACTCCGAAACTACTGGAGCTATTTTGATGGGATTTCGCTTTTTGTGATCCTATTGTTATGGGTTTTCCTCTGATGTCTGTCGTGACCGTCTAAGTTTACCAACGGCGAAAAGAGCAATTTTGCTGGAATTGTTTTTTTGCCTTTTTAGCGCACTTAGTGGAGTCCAAAAAATTCAGTTTTTTGGTCATAGGTGGAGGTCAATGAGCACTTTAGAACGCACTATTTAGAAGCATATGTCGTAGATCTTAATCGAGCAGCGTTCACGAAAAACTAAATCGGTCACTCACAAAATTACAGTTTTTATGCCAAATTAGGTTCAAATTGTTCGATTTTGAAGATTTAAAATAGTCTGTGCTATTCACTGTCACTTTTTACACCTATATAGTCACTTTAAAGTTTTAAAATCGTCAATTTTTCCACTTTTTATGAAACGGTTGGTTTTGGCGGGAATCCATTTTTCGAGAAAAGAAAATGAATTGCTTGTGAGGTATTATGTTATACGGTTCCGTTGGTGATATTAAACTTAACATAAATTTAACTAAATTAACAGCAACAGTAAATTAGAAAAATGTAATTCAACCGGGATTCGAACCCACGACCTCTAATGGCTCTGTGGGCCACCGTGTCTCACAATCACGATTTTACACAAGCTATTCTTTCTCTTCTACATATTTATTTTTTAAATTAACATGATTAGTAAATAAAATAATAATTTATTGTAATAATCTTTTTTTAAAATAACAACGCCTACAAGAAGTCAAAATCAATAAAAATGTATTTCTTGCTTAAATCCTTCTTCATAGAAATGCCGCGATAAGACGTAGTATATTGTGGCTTACCGTTTTTGTGTATCATTCATGTCTTTGGATTGTATTACATCGATATATTAAAATTAGCCCTTTTACATATTCTTATGTGCGTGCACGCACTTCAAAACTTTTAAGTCAACTGAAGAATAGAAATAGAAATTAGAAAAACATTTTTAAGGATGTTCTTTATATTTTAACATAATTTTTATTACGTATAATACGACCACAACAAAGAGAATGTAATCAATATGGACCACAACTACCGCGCTTGACACTTTGTGCTAGTCGTATAGTATTGTTGTTACGAGTCAAATTATGCTCTAAGACAATAGCATTTAATACTATGTTGGAATGAAATAAATATATTACGTATTAAATTATAGGTATTTTTTTTCTTTTTAAGATATTTGTCCGCCAAATTATGCTCTAAAACATTCATTTTTAAAACTATATTGAAATGAAATAAATGTCGTGCTAACCGTGTAATATTTTCGTCACGAGTTGTGTGCGCCAAATTATGCTCTAAGGCAATAGCATTTAAAACTATATTGAAATGAAATAAATGTCGTACTAACCGTGTAATATTTTTGTCACGAGTTCTGTGCGCCAAATTATACTTTAATACAATAGCGTTTAAAACTATACTAACTATACTAACTTGAAATAAATATATAATTTATGTACATATTTGGTTATTTTGTTCCTAATATAATATTTGTTTGTATTATACGTTACGTTAGATTGTTTTTAAAATAATATTAGTGCGGTTTACTCGCTTGAATTGTTTATCAATATAAAGAACACTCCTTAAAAAACATAAACCGCGTTCGCCAAAGAAATGCCGACATAGGGGGTCAAGGACATAGCAAGTGTGACTACCGTAGTTGCGGCGGTAATTGTATTGCTTTACTTAATTGCTACTTTAATATTATTATTGATATTTTTAGGCCTTTTAATATAAAAATCATATTATTGATGTTTTAAAATATTGACGTAATAATAGTTTAAATTAAAATATTTTATGAAAAGCTTTATTAAATATAATGTCAGAAACGTAATAAGAACATATAATTTCATCTTTTTTGAAGTCGGTTAAAAGTATTGTCTGAACACTAATTGTGAAATATGAGCTAACAAATATATTAAACACAAAACGCGCATGCCGCTCCGCCTTTACCCGTGCACCCAGAGTGGCCCCCTCAGTAGTCAGTGAGACACAATAAAATCGACAAAGTAAATGCGAAATATACGTAGTTTACAAATATTATAAACACGGAAACGCACCCCCGCACCACCCCGCTCCGCCTTTACCCGTCAACCCAGTGCGGCCCCATAATTCGTAAGTGGGACACAATAAAATCGATAAATTAAAAGCAAAATATACGCGGCTTGCGAGCACCCTCCAAATTTCGCGCGGCCGATGGCTGAACTACGATATTCGCCAAAAATCACCCTAGGAATAAATTTGTGTCCGAGCCAAGTTTCCGCCCGTGCACCCAGAGTGGCCCCCTCAGTAGTCAGTGAGACACAATAAAATCGACAAATTAAAATCGAAATATACGTAGTTTACAAATATTATAAACACGGAAACGCACCCCCGCACCACCCCGCTCCGCCTTTACCCGTCAACCCAGTGCGGCCCCATGATTCGTAAGTGGGACACAATAAAATCGATAAATTAAAAGCGAAATATACGGGGCAAAATATACGCGGCTCGCGAGCACCCTCCAAATTTCGCGCGGCCGATGGCTGAACTACGATATTCGCCAAAAATCACCCTACGAAGAAATTTGTCTCCAAGCCAATTTTTCGCCCAGTCATTTCAAACATCGAAACAAACCTTTGGACAAAAAATCAGGGTTGGTTAATATTGTATCCGGAATACGGATACAATAGGCCGGTGGATACAAGAGCGCAGCCAAATTTCCCCATACTTGGGACAAGATGATTCGCGAGATTTATATATATATATATATATATATATATATATATATATATATATATATATATATATAAGATATAATTATTGAGGATTTTCAAAATAAACCACGATTTGTTTCTCTGAAAAGCAAAGTTTTGTTTTATTTAACACGCCTTTACAAAATTACATCCACAAATTACATTAATTAAATTACAAATTACAATCTCACCTGAAAAGCAAAGAAACGACATTGAAAGTTTACTAATACCGCTCAATTATATCTTTACTTTATCCCTCTACAAGTTTACAATTATATGCAAAATAATCTGAGCATCTTCATCCGCCATTGTGCGTCACCCCGATGCGTACTCTCTGATTTCCACAGATAACCAATAACAATTCGAATGAAATGTCATTTCATTACATCTCCCCCCCTAAGAAGGAAAATTCTAAATAATATATCTATATACTATATTCATTTTCTTCTACTTCATCTTCCTCAGCTTCTGTTGTGACAGGTTGTAATTTTGTTATGTGAAATAAAGTTGATTCTGTTTTTCTGTTGCCAGTGTCAATCCTATAAATGGAGTTCGATATTTTCTCTACTATCTTAAAAGGACCTATTTTTAATTCGTCTAATTTCTTTCTATTCAGTCTATTTCCATTTTCTACATATACACTGTCTCCTATATTAAATTCTTGCATTTTTCTATTTCTATCAAATATTTTCTTATTGTACTTGTGAGATTTTATTGTATTCTCTAATGCCAATCTTTTATCAGCAATCCACTTGTCTTCCCTTTCTATTGTTTTTAATTCATTTGGTAGAATGCTGACATTCGTACCATCCAGTAAATATTTTGGTGCGAAACCTGTAACGGAGTGTTCTGTTTCATTATATTTCTGTATACATTCTCTTGCCACTGTTGTCCATGTTCTCTTATTATTTTTCTCATTTATTTTACATCTTATTTTATTAATTATTGTTTGATTTAATCTTTCATTCAAGCCGTTTGAGAATGGTGTATTCACAGCTGTAAAAATTAGTTTAATATTATTCTCTTGCAAATGTTGCTTAAATTCTCTTGAATTGATTCCTGGATATTGATCCGTCAGAATTATTCCAATCTCATCTGTTTCTAGTACATTCTTTGTTAATTTTATAAAGTCACTTGCATTCTGTGTTTTTGAAGTTGCAATAAATGCATATCTTGTGTAGTGGTCTACTAAAAGGTGTAGGTATTTTTTTGTTGACCTAGATCCTCCAAAGCCACCGATAGTATCCATTGACATTATCTCAAATGGTTTTGTTGCTGGTCCCAGTTGTGACATTAATCCAAATTTTCCTTGACATCTTGATTTATTTTTTATGCATATTTCACATGTTTTACAAGTATTTATGATATTTTTTGTTAGGTTTTTAGCAGTATATATTGGACTAATTTTTTTTTGTAGTTGTCTGATCCCAATATGGCATAAATCTTCATGTACCTTTTTTATAAATTTTTTACTAAATTCTTCTGAGAGGATAATCTTTTCATGTTTCTTTATTTTTTTATAATAGATTCTATTTTTGTGTATTATATTTTGTTTTTTTCCTTTTATTGTTTCATTTTTCTCTTGGTCTTCAACTATATCTTTTATTTGTATTAAATTAACTATTTTCAATAGTTCCTCTTTGTTATCTTCTGATTGTAATACAGGATTTCGGCTCAAACAGTCAGCTTCTACATTTTCTTTACCAGGTATATATTTTACTGTAAAGTCATATTGAGACAGGTAGTATGTGAGATCACCCAATTCTTCGTCTGTCCTGCATTTAATGTTCATATTTTCTAGGGGTTTGTGGTCTGAGTAAATAGTGAATTGTTTTCCAATAATAAATTTCTCTGATATATGTTTTAGGTTATGTTGATTTTCTTTCTTCGTTGTTGATTCTATTAATTTTTCCAGGATATGTTGCAAACTGTCATCTTTGTCTCTTGGTTGTTTTACGTTCATTTCTTCTAAATATTGATCTAAGAATTGCATATTACCTTCCTCATCTATATATATTTTCTTTAGATCTTCATCCAACTTTATCCATATTTTTCTACTTTGGTACCTTTTCTTTATGCTATTTTTTATTTTTGAGAAAGTGTTCAATCTAACAATATATGTATGATGAATCACCGGCTTTAGTTCATCAGGTAAAACATAACATTTTCCTTCTTCTGTAGATATTGAGGTTATGGCTAACACATTAGATTTGCCATCATTTGAGGCTATCATCGTAAATTCAAATTGCAGCCGGTCCATCTTCATTTAGTTAACAAAAATGTCGTTTTATAAGATATAATTATTGAGGATTTTCAAAATAAACCACGATTTGTTTCTCTGAAAAGCAAAGTTTTGTTTTATTTAACACGCCTTTACAAAATTACATCCACAAATTACATTAATTAAATTACAAATTACAATCTCACCTGAAAAGCAAAGAAACGACATTGAAAGTTTACTAATACCGCTCAATTATATCTTTACTTTATCCCTCTACAAGTTTACAATTATATGCAAAATAATCTGAGCATCTTCATCCGCCATTGTGCGTCACCCCGATGCGTACTCTCTGATTTCCACAGATAACCAATAACAATTCGAATGAAATGTCATTTCATTACATATATATATATATATACATATATGACCATGACACCCATGACTCGAATACATATTTTGTATCACACATAAGAATCCCATACGAAAGTAGGGTAGGGAAACGTGTCAAGATGAGTAGGTACTGCTATACTCTAAAAACTGGAGATATGAAAATGTAATAACTAAAAATCTGTTATAAGTACCTACCTATACTCGTAGAATAATTAATTTTATTAGAAAAGTGAACAGTATGTACCTTTGTTTGTTTATATTTAAAATGTTTGCTGATTAAACTACGTTATTCAATATTTAATGTTATTCAGGGTTACATAAATCACGATTAGTCTATGAATGAATGCGTGTTTCCAGACCGATGACACAAGGATTAAATTAATATTTCAATAAATATCAATTGCATATCCTGTTTTAGCTATTACTCACTCGCAAACATTTTTACGTATACAATAAATATATAAAGAAATATCTATAAATGAAACTAAATTTTCGGATTTTGTGGCGGATTTATTTTGATTTTTGGTTCCCGACGTTTCGAATGCTTTACAGCAATCGTGATCACGGGAGAGACAAAGGTATTTGACGTCTCCTAGGTTTATATAATTGTTACAGACAGTGCCCACCCAATTTACAAAAAAAAATCAAAATGGCATCAAAGTACCTTATAATGTAAGAAATATAAGAAACATCTACTACAAAACATGATATCACACTTATGAACTGATTTTATAAAGGAAAGAATTTAGTCATAGATAATACTGGTGGCTTGAAAATAATAATTTAACTTCAATAAAAAAATCATCAAGAGGATGATGAATTCATATTAATTTAAGGTACTAATATACCTACTTAAGTTATAATCACTACATAGTATAAAACAAAGTCGTCTTTTCTGTCCCTATATCCCTATGTGCGCTTAAATCTTTAAAACTACGCAACGGATTTTGATGCGGTTTTTTTTAATAGATAGAGTGATTCAAGAGGAAGGTTTATATGCATAACTAGGCAATCCCGCGGCTTTGCCTGTGCTAAATCTAGGGAAGAGCCCGAGCGAAGCGAGGGCGAGTCGCTAGTTTATTCAATAAATCTTTTTTGAAGTTTAGTCGAAAAGTAACAGTTTAATACAAGAGTCTTGATTTGATTACTATAACTATGTACTTCTGAGGATATATTTAAAAAAATATTAAAAACGACTTCCGGTATTAATAATAGGCAGACCTACTTACCTACGTAAGGAAATAAAATTCACAATTGACTAACCTCGCTTTTTTAGGTACCTTGGTTCCTTTTGTATATTATATACAGGCTGTATCACTTTTCGACCAACTATCTTATCGATTTATGTACTTTTCACTCAAACCTGCCCAGCCATTTCAGTACTGTATACGTTTTTTTTGCAATAACAATGATGTTCTGGTAATGGCTATAAAAAGTATTAATTACCACTGATAAATAATAGACTGGATAATACCGTGCCGTTAGTGAACAATACATTTTTAACCTGTCCGTAAGAGCGCTGTCATTCAAAGCGGCCGAGATCTCGTAATTGTTGGGTGTTCGCCGCGTAATAATAGCGTGCTTGATGTTGCGGTCTTAATGGATGTAGAACAACGTACATACAGACATGATTTACGAATGTAAAATATTTTATATATAAACATAAATTGTTAATTTATGAAAAAAATTACGCATCGAAATAGGTATCTATTATATACTTACTACTAGAGACTTGTTCTCGCATTTCGTGGTTGGGTCCCTAGTTACTTCTTTATTTATAAAAATACTAGCGATGATCCCTCACTCCACTCGAGCTGCTCCCTTCGTTCGTTTCAATAGGTAGGTCTTCGTAGGTTTCTCGAATACTAAATATTTTTTAGTTAAATGATTATGTCTAATTTCACCAAAATGTTTTCTTCTTGATGCGTTTCCAGACAGGCTGACAGAAAGACAAAAATTCTAAAACCTATAGGTATGTACTTACTATATTATATCCTTTAAATTTATTTTTTATGTTGATTTCATTTTGACAATGTAAAGAGTGACAATATAATAAACCATAAATGGTCTTATTTCAATAAATTATATTTTATTGATTTAAGTACAAATAAAAACAGACAAACTTATAAATTAGATATAGATTACCTACATAACCAAATTAAAAATAACTTATTATTGTTAGTTTCAACAACCTTTATATTAATTTTCTTATAGCTTCTTTAAATCTTCTACTCTATGACATAACAAAGAAGCAAGATAATGAATACTGTGGGGTATTAATCGGTGCGCGCAATGCCGTGGCGCGGCGGCAAGCGAGTGAATATTTAATTAAACGGGGTCAGTGATCGGCGAATGACCAAACAGCCCGGACTGATACATATGTAAATGTAAGAGAAAAAATACTGGTTATGCGAACAAATCACATGACGTTGTAAGTTGTAACTACTTAATCGATTCGAGTGAAATTTCGTGTTGGAGATAGGTTGAATCTCGAATTAACACTACCGAATCTTTATGCTATAATGAATGGTACCGCAGGCTTTTACTAGTCAATCTGCTTTTACAAAATATTAAATAGTTCAGTGACACATTTGTTACATCTATGGAATCGGCTGGACCGATTTCGATAAAATTCAGTACACGGTTAAACTACAACCTTGAGTAAAACATAGGTTACTGTTAGGCTATAGATCTGTAATACCTAAAAAGAATGTAAAAAGTATTAATAACGACAAAACAGATCTGTTATTTCGGCGAATGACCAAACAGCCCGGACTGATACATATGTAAATGTGAGAGAAAAAATACTGGTTATGCGAACAAATCACATGACGTTGTAAGTTGTAACTGCTTATTCGATTCGAGTGAAATTTCGGGTTGGAGATAGGTTAAATCTCGAATTAATACTACCGAATCTTTATACTATAATGAATGGTACCGCAGGCTTTTACTAGTCAATCAGCTTTTACAAAATATTAAATAGTTCAGTGACACATTTGTTACATCTATGGAATCGGCTGGACCGATTTCAATAAAATTCGGTACACGTTTAGACTACAACCTGGAGTAAAACATACATAGGTTACAGATCTATAGCCTATAGATCTGTAATACCTAAAAAGAATGTAAAAAGTATTAATAACGACAAAATACCATTCCAGTTTGTTATTTTGTTAAAATTAAAAAAACATTTTCACCCATGAGCTTAACCTCGAATTTCGTTTTACCAATTATCGCATGCACATTTTTAGGGTGAGTTATTGTACAACGGGTGTTATTGAACCTGGGACCCCTTAAATAATCCCCCATTGTTGACTTACAAACGGCATTATTACTTTTTACGGTTTAGCAAGCTCGTATTTTACTTATCTCATGTGAATAGTAATTGTATTATTCTTTTGTAAGGGCAGCGGTGAGGGTTGCCATTTATTGTGTCCCTTAAGATCCGATGCGGTTTTTAAATACTTTTATCGTTTGGAAGGAAAAAATATATTTTTGTCGTGTATGAATTCCAATTGAACGTAAGGGATAATAGAATAAAATAAGTTTGATAAATTATTATTAAAAGTGTTCTTATTGGTGTTCTATTCAACAATTTTACAAGCGTAAACTTGACGCCAAAGATGGCGGGATATGTTTTTTATGCACTCCTATGATACTGATTTTATTAAAAAAAACTACTGAGCCAAACTATTTTAAATTTTTATGGAACCAAATGGCAACTATTCCCCTTCAAACAAAAGAAGAATCACGTCAATCGGATTATAAATCAGAGTTATTGGTTTACATGCTTTAAAAAATAAAAAGCGAACCTTCTTCTTTTGGAAGTCGGTTTAAAATACAAATAAATAACGAAAAAATAAACAATAAATTAAGCCCATCAATCGTTTCATTATACTAAACAATAATATTTATATGATATAAAAGTTTGTTAAGGTATTAAAATATGTTTTATCATGAACTAGCGACTCACCGTCGCTTCGCTCGGGCTCTTCCCTAGATTTAGCACAGGCAAAGCCGCGGGTTCCGCTAGTTATGCATATAAACCTTCCTCTTGCGTTGCGTAGTTTTAAAGATTTAAGCATACAAAGGGATATAGGGACAGAAAACGCGACTTTGTTTTATAGTATGTAGTGATACAGATTCTTATTATAATATTTAGATTTGAGTACGATCTCAACATATTCTGTCGCTTCTTTTATTGTCATCGTCCTCTTTAAACACTTCAGTGGGGAGCTCAAAGAATTACTTTCAACTTGATCTTTTTTAACAACCTTTGAGCGTCACTTTTTTTGTAATCAAATCTTGGTAATGGTATTCGATTTTTACGCATTTCTAATTGTCTTATAAATTTTATGTTTTTGGAGAGTTTATTGAAGGTATTTTATACACTTTTTGGGCCAGTATCAACTGATATAATATTAATTTGAATTACACTAAAATTCATAAGCTAGGTATAGCAAGGCTGTTATTGCATGATTAATGAGCAAACTAACGGGAAGCGTTTGAAGATTATAAGGTAGGATTTTAAGTTTATTAAAAGCGGATTTAACGTGGGAACACTAAAACCTGAGTCATGCTGTAACGGTATCTCGATACGTTCACCGCGAAGGCGACGTAATGAAATTATAACAATTATTCTTTCTCAAGACCCCAGAATATGTTATCTGGCCAGTATTCGTAATAATGTATGAAGTCATGGAAAGTGGACGAAATTATGCTGTGTACCTACTTCTTATTTCTGGAACTACTTCGATGGTGTTTCAAAACACATATATAATTGGCATTGACAAAATTCTGTTCTTTCTTTCCTCTCTCTCTCTCACACTCAATCACTCACTCACTCTATCTCCCACACACACACTCTTTCTCTCTCTCTGCCGATGTAATTTTTTGGTTTTTATTATGATCGAAAAGTATTTTAATTAATTTTCCGTAAAAGATAATGCATGCATACCATACTTGACTGCTGTGACACGTGACATGTGGCTGATTGGCTCTGTCCAATACCCCAGACACGGTTGGCATCGGTGAACAACGCTACCAAGTGAGAAGAGTGTACGTATAACACGATGTATTTGATTGTTTGTCTGTATGTGATAATTTAAAAATACCTTTATATTTCATTTATAGTTGATTTTTATTTTAATATGTGCAGGAGATACTACCCTTCAGAGTTTGACCCCTTTTTGTAGTAGGCCAGAATTTTTTGTAATTCAAAACATTTCTACAACACAACCGCTTTACCCTACAAATGCATTAAAACAGAATACATTTACAATCAAAATTTAAAAACAGCAGTCTCCATTCTTTATGTTTTTGCTTCGTTATCTCATTAATCTGATCTGCTCTAGAATTATAACCTACATTCTTGTAATCGCATCTTGTTCGCAATGCAAGTTGTTTTTTACTTATCTTATTACTATCCTTTAGTATTCGTGATAATACTAAATGACACTATATAAAGTCATTTCTTTACCACTGGGCTACCACATATTACTACATAAAATGTACGATCACTCATCCACTCACTGACTAAACACATAATAGCGAAACTTCAAACTACTTGACCTACATATTTGTTACTGTAGGTAATAGGTAAGGATGGTCTAAAAGCTATAATTTAAAGTTTATATTTTGTATAAATTCTCCTGTTTTAGTCCTTACTTTGATGCTAGAGGCAAATATAAATTATATACTAGAACTAAACCTTTGTGCCAATTTCATCCAGATATTTTTAGAGATTTTTATTTCTGGAGTGGTTGAGTGACAAACATCCATCCACCCTTACAAACTCACATTTATAATAATAGTCACATTTTCTTTATACGTATCTAAATGTAGTTGAAACGCAAGTATACACGTATGTATACGTTTCTTATAAATTTTAAATTTCTATATTGAGTATATTTAATAGCCAACGTATCAAATTGATTAATAAAATAAAATTTACTGCTCTTGTTTATAATGTTTATTGGCGCATAATTTTATGTAAATTGAAAGATAATCAACAAGACATTACAATAATGGATTCCAAATGAAATGGATTGGGCTTCAGTTTGAACATCAGATACAGAACAATCGTTTTTCTTTTTGGGGTTCCTTTAATAAATGTTGGGACATTATTATACACAGCGCCATCTAGTTCCGTGGTAAGCTACAAAGGAAGCTTGTGTTACGGATACCAGATAGTTGATATACTACATATTATAAAACTTTAAATACATACATATTATAAATATAAACTCCTTGTTCGCTTCAGTAATCCGAATAGTAGTTTAAATGGATATGGAAATTGGATTTAGGTTTAGTTTTGTTTCACTTTTTTAAATGACTGGAAAGTTAGGATGTAGGATGATAAAGTTTAAAATTTTCTCACTCCATAATATTTATGGCGAACTGACTATAGATTGGGTATTCCTTACAACGAGGTATCTGTGGTCTCGGGTTCGGTTTCTTATAGGGTAAATGCACATTGACCATAAATAGATGATATATACCTAGATAAAAAGGATAAGATAAGTCTGTCAGTCAGTCACACATTGATGTCGCTATGATGTGTCTTGTTAAGATCAAATACAAGCCAAAGCAATTTTTTTAAGAAAGATCTATTTTCCGACTAATTTCCTTTTCCATACTCCTTAACATTGGTGAATCTGTGCTCAACTGGCACGCTTCGAAGACTTACCATGAAAATTTAATTTATTTTAATTTGATAAAAAACAGCGATATTTGTGTAAAATACTTCTTGAATAGCTTAAACAAAATCAACTAAACGTAAATGCACTTTAAGTCGCATTGCTTACTCGTAGTTATTGACCCATCAGATTGACTGCACACATTACTTAATGTGTCAACATCATTGATGACTGCGTGGGTTTTGAAGATCAAACAAGTCTAGTTTGGATGCGAACAATATTAGCCGTTGGGATTTTTAAAGTTCCCACAGCTAAATTACTTTTCTAACACTACTTAGATAAGTAAACTGTTTCGTAAGGCATAGCAGTTACTTGTTATGGGTTCGCAAACAAAGTATAAGTACATATGTATATATGTAGCTACAAACTATAACATTTTATGTATCAAGTTTATATGAATTCCCACAAATCTTTAAGCTTTTAATTTAATATATTAAATGGTCACAAAATAGGTAGTAGGTTTATAGCCTAACTTCTATTGTATTTAGCCCTTTTTTTAACATTCCACTGCTAGGCTGTCCTCTCTTCAATACGAGGCCTCTTCTCAGGCCATAGTCCACCACGCTGCCAAGCAAGAGTTGGCGGATAGCATGTTTCAAAAACTCACTGTTCTTTCAGACATGCAGGTTCATGCAGGTAGGACAAATGGTAATCATGTTGGAAATTATTCGCACATTAAAATGAGAGGTACAAAACTCGGATTCGAACCCACTTTACTCAGTTTCAAAAGTAAAATCATTGCTACTAGGCTACCGTTGTCTTCTATTACCAAATCGAAAACTAACCATCATGATATATAACCCACTTCTCGCTCAGTAATAAAAGTGACATAATAAAACTATCGCAAAACATCAATCACCGGTACCTATAGTTTTATTCGCGTCGTCAGTGCGGGTGACCACGTTTAAACAACAATTTTCACCTACAAAGGCCAATTACGTCGATACAGTGTCTATCAAACGGCTGTGAAAAATGTTTGTTCGCTGACCGGCAAAAAGGTTCGACAAAAAATAGCCCATGATCGCCATACCGTCATGGCAAGGAAAAATCACGGGTATAAATACCTCTATCGAATAACGTTGACGGCAATTTTTTGGACCTTTTTATATGGGTGATTTATATTGAATCCTTATGTTACAGCTAAGGATTATGATAAATCGATCATATTGTCGGTCGTGGCGCATTTAGTGATTTTGGTCGTGAGTTCGAGCGCTGTGCGAATGTCATTGAATTTGATTTAATGTTACAAAGCGTAACTTCGGTGTTTATGAATTTGTATATGTATTCAGAAACATACGACAGTAAAAATACTCAGAAACATTATTTTTTAGTAAATCATGTAGTTATTTGTTCTTTATTAAGGACCTCTTTTCGAGTAAAGACCTCCTCCATTTTACTCCAAAGTTTTTTATCTTTGGCTTTTGACGTCCAGTTGTCTCCTGCTATCTACAAAAGTAAACTTTATTAATAACAGTAGGAACCCCTAGACCAAAAAGTCTAAAAAGTTAAAAATATACAATGTTAATTATATCGATGAGAAAGAGGGTTCCAATGCAACTCGTCGGAGGAATGCAGCTAGCATTCTTGCTTTTCATATTGTTACTGATAGAAGGAGGAATATGATAATAAAATGTAGCATTTTAACATAGACACTAGTTAGTACAAGTAGTAATATATATCTCGATTAAAAACTAATACATTTAAGCTTTGAACAAAAAGTACTAGGATATATTTATGAAAATAATTAATAATATCTGGTACAAATAAAACGTTACAACTTTATACAAAATCATGTTTATTCAAGAGACTCGTTAAATTTATTCGCGTAATGCGGATAGGTTTCAGAGAAACAAGAACAACCCTCGCCCGCATTATCAGGAATTTGGCCTTTATTTCGGCTTGTAGCTTTCCTAGAACTTATCGTACTTTGTAAAATTATTATAAAGCTATTTTAAAACAATAATTCAGGTTTGATGTCTTAAAACTTATGAGAACAATATATGAAAAGCTACTGTTATTTTAATACCTTTATACCTCGATGTAGGTATTGAAACGTCCCTTTTGAACGTCCCATTCACAACGAGAGGATTCTGACCATGACAGTCGTCCACCACGCTAGAGGAGTTTGGCCGACTTCGCATCTAATTCTAAAACTTAGCTAGGTCCTATCAGACATAGGTTCCTTCGTCGTGAGGCAAGTTCTAAATATGTTAAAACTGATTCGCACATAATAATATCAGAAGTACGACTCGGGATTTGGATCCGATTCACTCGGTTTCCTGAGCAAGCGCGTTATTTAATATCTTATAAACTTCAACCATTTATATTATTTATTTATACTTAAACGACAGTGGTAGCCCAGCGGTAACGCGCTCGCTTGGATAACCGAGTGATGCGGGTTCAAATCCGGGTCTCGCACCTCTGATATTTTCATGTGCGAATCATTTCTATCATGATTACCACTTGTCTTACGGTGAAGGAAAACATCGTGAGGAATCCTGCATGTCTGAGAAAACCTAGCAAGTTTTCGTAAGACATGTGAAGTCCGCCAACACGCATTAGGCCAGCGCGGTGAACTATGGTCTGATCCCCCTCGTACTGAGGGAGGCCCGTGCCTAGCAGTGGGACGTTAAAATTTACTTTTCGATGTAATCAATGTTATATGTTTATGCATATAATTTAATTCATGCTATATGTGAATACAGTTATAACTAAATTATACAATAAGCTCAATACACATGAGTCTTAATAACTAATTCTATAACGATAGTTATCCGAACAATTGTACAGTGCCTAGCCAACCACAATTAAATTAGAAATGTACGACAATGCGCTCGAAATTCCATTACTTCAGAAGCGAATATCTTTGAACATATACTGTTTTCATAGATTAGTATTCCCATTTAGAGCAATTGAAGAAATTAAAGTCATTTACATATTTTGGAAATTAGATATCCAAATAAAATGAACTTATCGTTTAATTGTTATAATGGCCTCTACATAATAATTAATAGGAGAAAGGGTAATTTACATCTTGCGTGTTACAAGTAAGGCGTTCATATATAAATTGAATTTATTTCTGAATGGATTAAAAGCTTTGTGTATAGAAATACTGGTATGAGCTTAATGACTTCGAAGAGGAAGCGGAAGTGGTACTTAATTGGGATGCTTTTTATGTTACGCGATATCTTTGCAATTTGCAAAGCGGCTTTTTTATTTCTTCATAGGTTTTTTTTATATTAAAAGAACTTCAAGGGTACATATTCCAAAGAAATTTCATGGGAAAAAATAAGGGTTGATCAATTACCGTCTCAATATTTTTGGTCAAGCACTGATTAATTAACGTCTAAAATTTACTTCCCCCAATATGCGTTTGCCTTGTTGGGGAGACTGTTGGAGCAATCCCATAGTTGTTGTGGTCTGATTCGGGAGACTGCATTAGTGGAAACGTGTGCAGTATGCCTTAATGTATTTCCCAGCAATATAAAAGGTTATAAATTCACTTACCTCTGTTCCTCATCATGCGTGGCGTGAATAAAAGAGGTCTTGTTAGTTTAAGTTTTAGTCCAAAATTAATTCTATGATCTCTGGAGACCTTTATTTTAATTGTTCAAAAAATTAACTAGCAAATGAAAAGGTTACATAGCTTCTCACATTTTAATATTATAATAGATATTGATAATTAATAGATATATTTAAGTTAAAAAAGGGGGAAAGAACTTGATTTTGTGATACCATTTGGCAATTCCCACTAAACTAAGTTGAAAAAAAACTATATAAGTATATGGTAGCTCGTCATTTATCGTCATTCAATCACAACGCAGGATCTCATTAATGCCGATTGGTCCGGCCATCTGTCGCTCGAACAAATATTCGATCGATTCACTTACATTTGGCGTTACAATACTTTCTGTTACATTTATGTCCCATTATTAGTAGAGAAGTTGACTGAATAGGTGCTATTTCTCTTTCATATTGCTATATTCTCTTGAAAAGTACTGAGAACGCTTATTTAATAGAGCTTTAGATCATGATGGAACGAAATAGTTATGCATATTTTTCTAGGTCTGTGTTCTATTTATAAAAAAAAATACAAAAATAAAGGCGGAGATACAAATGTATGCCTCAGTGGGATACGAACCCGCGTACGCGCCTGACACAGCAAGTACGATCTATATCACAATGTAACTAATTAAACTACTACTAACTAAAATTGAACCAAACGTGTCGTCAATGTCATACATAAGGTAAACGTAGAGTGTTATTAAGTTCCTAAATATTTCAACTAATATACACTAACTACTTATTATAAACACATAAATTGTCATGCCTTGGAACCGAACAGCTTAATAAGCAAAAGAAACAATTTCTCAACGTATTATCTTACACAATAGCAAGATTTCTTCGTTGTAAATATATCGCCGCCCCCGGAGAATAAAATGATAACTGATATTACCATAGTTTTAGTGTTATCCCATATTTGAAGTCTACGGTGCCTAATACATCTACCCAATTTTTTTCGTGAACTTCCAGCCATTATTCAAAAAGTTATAGAATAATGCAATAATATTCGTAACTTCTTTAAACACACAAGGTTTCTTGAAAAAAAATATAATATCAAGTTAGTGATACAGTTTTCTCATTAATGATACTACAAAAACTTTTGCAATAATATTCCCGGAAAACAAATTGGCGAAATAATTGTGAATGCTATTGTCATTTTGTTCTCGTAACAATCCGTTTAGGCTCCGCGACTAACATGTTTTTAGTAAATAGTACTAATGATGACTGAGCAAAGAAGTCATTACAATTATATATTGCCATTCTCTTCTGTCATTAGAGCAAGCTTACATTAGACAGTGATACCACAATGGGTCAATGTGTGCAATTTTCGGCACGTGGCAATTTTTGTTTACATGAATCAGTGCAATCCTTGGATGCACATTATAGATTTTTTTGTGTTGTTGTTTTTTTTATTTTGAGTGTTTGAACATCTCTGAGAGGCCGCTGATGTGGCTATCCAACGATACCCCACCGCGCAGCTTGTCTATCTGGGGGACTTTAACGCCCATCATGAAGATTGGCTGTTTTCATACCTGAAGACCATGCTGGGAGAGAAGCGTGGAAGTTTGCAGTGTCACTTGGACTCTCTTAGTTGTTTGACCTAGCAATGAGGGTACTTGATGTTGACGGCCACATAGCTAATTGTCTGGACCTTCTGCTGACTACTGATCCAGATAGATATAACATCCAGGTTTTATCCCCATTGGGTAAAAAAAAATCCCCATTGGGTAGCTCTGACCACTGTCTGGTAAAAACTGTATTGTCTTACTCTCCACCTGATAACAACTTCATTGGTGCTAGACGAATATGGCAATACAAGTCAGCAGATTGGGATGAGATGCGACACTTTTTTGCATCGTTTCCATGGCGGCAGGTCTGCTTCTCTTCTTCCGATCCGTCGAGCTGTGCGGATGCTATAACTGATGTGGTGGATCAATGGAATATTTTATCCCATTCTCTGATGTACCTGTTGGTAGGAAAGCTCGCCCATGGATTAATACCAAATGCATCTTTACTGAAAAGCGTAAGCATTCGGCTTACCTTGCCTGGGTTGATGCTCGAGACCGCAAAGCTCCGGCTATAAGATCCAAGAAGAGAGCCTTTAACTTAGCCGCCAAGTCCTACAAAAAGACATTAAAGAAGGCTCGTCTTGACCGAATCACACATATTGGCGTAAAGCTCTCTGTCCAACCATCTGGCAGCAGAGTTTTTTGGTCCTTCGGCCCTCACTGCCCCCGCTGGTAAAACCTGACGGATCCCTGGCTCATACGGCAAAGGAAAAGTTGACTTTACTTGCCTATCTTTTTGCCCAAAATTCATGTCTAGACTCGGTAATGCTACTCCACCACATCTGCCGGATCTCAATGGCAACAATTTCCATAACTAATAAGAAGGTAAAGAGAGTATTATGTCGTGTAGATGTGAATAAAGCTTGTGGTCCTGAGTGTATACCAGTGATAGTTCTTAAAACATGTGCTCCCGAGTTGTCTCCGATACTGACACGTGTGTTCTCTTAGGACTGGAATAATACCTAAATCCTGAAATCTTGCCAAAGTGCAACCAGTGCCCAAGAAAGGTAACCGTGCCGACCCTGCCAATTATAGTCTGATCTCAATCACTTCCATACTCTGCAAGATTATGGAACGTGTATTGAACAATGGCATACCTAGAACAAAACGATCTCCTCAGTGATCGACAATATGGGTTTCGCCAGAATCGGTCGACTGGGGATCTTCTAGTGTATGCCAACCACACCATTGGAGAAGCTCTTGAGCGAAGTGGGGAGGCCATCACTGTCTCCCTCGACGTCTCAAAGGCATTTGACAGGGTTTGGCACGCGAGCCTTATAAGCAAGCTTTCAGCCTATGGTATATCTCCTGGCCTGATCGGCTGGATTAAAGATTTCCTGAGTGACTGATCACTCAAAGTTGTGGTTGAGGGTTATTCATCTCACTCGTTAAAGACCAATTCAGGAGTTCCTAAGGGGTATGTTCTCTCTGCAACCTTGTTCCTGCTGCATATTAACGATCTGCTTACACCCGGTGTTTATGGGTACGCAGACGACAGCACTGTTGTAGAGAGATACCTGCCAAATGCTCGGGCCAGTAGAGATCAAATTCAGTCCTAAAAAGAGGCAATGGTAGAGCGGTTGAATCTCACACTCAAGACAGTCTCCACTTGGGGCGATGCCAATCTTGTGAGTTTCAACGCTACCAAAACACAGGCGTGCCTGTTCACCACAAAAAGGGGTCCTTTTATCTTGACTCCTACTTTCCGAAATGTGCCTCTGGAATACACTGACCATCTGCAGTTGTTGGGAATGGACATTAGCCCCAACATGAACTACGGGCAGTTCATCGAGTCTAAGGCTAATTTAGCAGCGAGGGAAGTTGGTATCTTCGCAAAGGTCGGACAGTATTTCACGCCGGGACAGCTTCTAAATCTATATAAAGATCAAGTCCGGTCGTGCGTGAAATACTGTAGTCACATATGGGCCGGTGCTGCGAAATGCCATCTGTCAGCCTTAGACTCGATTGAGAGGCGTGCGCTGAGGCTTATTGGTGACCCTACCCTGGTAAAAGCCAACTTACAAAGCCTCGATCACCGACGTAGGGTTGCCAGCCTTTGTGTATTCTATAGGTTACATTTCGGCGAGTGTGCGCAGGAATTACATGATTTAATTCCCCCATCCCCTTTTCATCATCGGACGACGCGACGAACGGCTGGTCTCCTTTCTTATGTCGTGGACATCCCACCTGTCCGGAGCGTTTCGCTTCGACATTTATTATACGTACGGCTAAGGATTGGAACAACCAGCCTGCATCAGTGTTTCCGCCCGATTACAATATGGGTGTCTTCAAGGCAAGGGTGAATAGGTGGCTACTGAATTAGTGCGACTTACCATATATGACTGCGTTACCACTTACCATCAGGTGGAACGTAGTCAAGCACTTATTCAGAATGGATAAAAAAAACCCAATTGAAACTTGCATACAACAAACCTCTACCAGTAAGCAAAGCTTTAAACTCCCTATTACATGGTTTTTATAATTGACTAACATTTCATGATAGAGCTAATGTACATATTAAATGATCAAGATGAGGTAGAATAAGTTTTTAAGTTTATTTTGATTAGGTGGTAATATTATAATGATTACAAAAAGATCAGATCAGGAGTACTTCTTTTCGTTTAGTTATTTAAATTCATCAATATACCAATAGTTGATTACTATAACATTGTTTTATTGTTAATCCCGGAATCAAATTACAGGGTTCTATTATCGTTTAATGTAGTTTCAGTATTAACGAGAATAGAATGCCAAGTGACATTATTTTCCGTTAACTTAGTCTCTATTATTGGTTAAAACTATTGTAAAACAGTAATGCAATACTCACAATCTGTTAAAAGTAACGAGAATAAAATGGTATGTGTTATTACTAAATAAAACCAATAACATACTTTTAGTAACTTTTTAAATTCTAAATATCTTCAGTCCGGATAATGTTAGCATAACATATTTTAAAACATTGTAAAGGTTAAAAAAATAGCTATCCTTGAGCTTATTTTTATCTTTCTACATTTATTGCTTAGCAAGTTATAGTCAAAAATAGGTTTTTTATTTTTCCTGAAAAATCGTGTTTTTGCATTTACCATTTTATTCTCCGGAGGCGGCGATATGATAAGTATAAAAATATGTATAAAGTAGTGACAAATTTCGCTATTTGTCATTGAATATCGCGTAGGTACAACGACAGTGCTCTGAAGAAGTAAGTGGGACAGGTTCATAAAAATTCAAGCATGAATGTTTATCGAGATGGCAAAACGATTCTGTATCTGACATCACCCTAAAAGCTTTGGATATTTAGGCAAATATCCTCCTTTCTGTATACTATAGTTGTACTATTTACTTTCTTTATATTAAAATACATACTTATTTTATTTCTCAAAGGGTTTCTTTTTAAATTATTTTTAATTCTAATATATAAGCAGAAATAAAGTATACATTATTTTTTATTGTTATCATCCATATTATTGTCCTTTTGGACCTTAGTCCATAATCACTTAACACAGGGTTCGCTTCTACGTTAAGTATTACTCAGAAGAGTTCATAATGTTCCTTTGAATCTTACGTTTTGACCAAAATGTGTCATTGAGATCCATCAAGCTGTTCTCTGTAGAACACACTTCTTCCACTTTAAAAGGTTTTATGAAAATCTATCGCTTTCTATGGAAACCTAAATTACTATTATACTTTACACTACTACTACAAAGTGCTGATAATTGTCTTTAACTAATATACCCCTATAATTACACCCCTACATACCAATCATCCCCCAAAAATCCAGAATTTTTCCAAAAATATTCAATGCACAACTTTGACCTGGATACAATTTTATTATATACAACATAAACCCCTCTCGTTATGTCGGACAATAATCCAGTTATGTCTAGTTATAACCGGTTATGAACAGTTACGGGATATAGCTCGTAAATTTCACGTGAGCCAATATCGCGAGTGTGTAAGGAAGCTCCGTATTTGTACATGTACGCTTTAATTGAACATCGGCACGATCAACGTTCACTAAAAGTTACATGGTTTTGTGTCAAATATTCATTTTTAGCAGAATATTTTAAGTTTTTTACATTTATATAATAATTGAAGTAATTGAATGACTTTATTACCCATAGTTGTTGTGATGGCCGTGTTTATAATTTTGTTTCCTAGCATGTAGTTATGCTAGCACTAGCTCAATCAAAATGTTGACTCCTCTTCCTCTTGATCTTTTTAGCCATCGCACCCTGTCATTCATACTAATATTATATATGCGAAAGCAGCTCTGTCTGTCTGTCTGTCAAGCCAAAACTACTGAACCAATTTAAATGAAATTTGATAAACCGATAGTCTAGAGTCTTACAAAGAACATAAGCTACTTTTCAAGGCGATAAAAGAGCTGTAAGGGGTTGAAATTGGGGATGGAAAAAGTTTGTATGGAAATTACGTCATTTTTAAAGCTAGAAGCTTGAAACTTATTTTTCGCCATTTGATTAGATATAAATAAATAAGGCATTCAAAGTTTGTAAAAATATCATCCTAAACGGATACCTATGATGAAGTAAGGCATAAAATATTTTACAAACACAATATCATTTAAAATTTGATTGATAACTTTTTACAATTTTAGTACTTTAGCTCGCTCGACTACAAATATCTTGTTTACAATACCTACATATGAAATGGGTTAAGCAAGGCATGTTTAATTAACGTTGTCTAATGTGTTACTAGTGTACTTAGCCGTTAATAGGATGCGGAATACTGACTTGAGGTAATTGCTTAGTGTAAATCTGATCAATCCATATACATTATACACGTATGTATAGGTTGACCAGGGTCTTAGGGGATCGTATTATCCAATTATATTTAGACCAATATTCCACCCCGGTTTGCTTCCCTATGACGAGTATTTTTGTTTTTTCTTAATAATTCTTCCTTTAAAGCTTTGTTTTTTTACACGATTTTTTATTAGTTTTTATAAGATAGGATTTAGTTGATAAACCAATTTTAAACTATTTGCTTAATTTCATATTGATTTGAAACTCAGTACCTACTTAATTATTAGGTATTAGATAGTTAGACAGAGCCAGGAGTTAGATACACTAACGTTTTAATTAGTATTTCTATTATATTCTTTAAGCTCATTTATTCCGTTCCAACGAG
Source organism: Boloria selene (assembly GCA_905231865.2). NCBI lineage: Eukaryota > Metazoa > Arthropoda > Insecta > Lepidoptera > Nymphalidae > Boloria > Boloria selene. The sequence goes on from HG993134.1 coordinate 2,209,496, forward strand.
TTCCATACGTTGTAGTCGGAATCGGAATCAAGAGTATCAGTTTTTACAGCTAAAATGATTTGAAAATAGTTACGATAGCCTTCCCTAAGATAAATTTAATTGTTACATAAGAAACTAGCTCAAAGCTAAAAAGCTTAAGAATAATTGAACGGGTTAAGCCGAAATAAGTCAGTTCGTCATCAAAATATGTATAAAAAATAAATTATAACATAGCCCTACGTACAACGTACGATACGTATTATAAACAATGTGCCTACCATTTAAATACATATTCATCGGTGGCAGATGAGTCGCAATAAAGGACGATTTTTTCATCTTCACATACATGCGTTATTCACAGCGATATATTGCGAGAATAAGATGGCGACAAATTCAAATGTTCGCAACTCTCAACACTAAACTGGATAAGATGTTTTTACAGACACAATTTGTAAATTACAAACTTGAAAGGCTTAAACGAAAAAGTTTATTTTTCTGCACATCTTTCTTACGTTTTAGATTGTGTTAAAGGGGCTGACAAAATGAGTAATGTAATTAAGCTGATTTTGATAATTATTATTTTCCAAAATATGTATAAAAAATCACTAAATTGCTTAGAGGCCTATTCTTAACCAAAATAAAATTCAGACAAGTCAAAGAGACTTAAGATAATAAGGTTACCTTAAAAATACATTCGTGAACCGAAAGCGAGATTATAATAACACTCGTATATTAGATTCCTTTATGTTGTTTGCAGCAAGATGGCCAATATAATTTTGACGACACGTTTGGCGCAGTTTGTAGTGACCCTACTTTCTTGCTCCAGCGATCGCGGATTCGAGTCCCACTTTCATCTGTTAAACTCGATTGCTTGCACTCCATTCATGGGTGTTATTATAATACATATGTATGTATTTAAACTTATATAATATGTAGTATATCAACTATTTGGTATCCGTAACAAAAGCTCCCTTCGTAGCTTACCATGCAACTAGATGACGCTGTGTGTAATAATGTCCCAACATATTTAATATTTATATAAATGTTAACGTGACGCTTGAATTAAATCCGCGGTCTTCGTTTACTTAAGATAATTTATGAATATACGAGGAAAATGCAAAGAGATCCAAACATTCCCAGCTCGTTGACAAACATTTTATCAAGTGAATACGATGTTCTTTTATGCATACGCTGTCATATGTAAAAATTACCGACCCGACAAAGAAGATTCATATTTTATTTTATTGTTGATGTTACCTACAATATAGTTTTGAGAATAACATAACAAATTTACTCGTTATAACTTATACAATGTGAGAATCTAGAATTGTAGGTAAAAAAATCTATACTAATATTATAAAGCTGAAAAGTTTGTTTCTTTGTTTGGTTGGTTGAACGCGCTAGTCTCAGAAACTACTGGTCCGAATTGAAAAATTCTTTTTCGTTTATCGAGGAAGGCTATCACGCTACGACCAATAGGAGCGGAGCATCACTGAAAAATGTTGCAAAAACGGAAGGAAATTGGCTTTCAGCCTTAAGAACGCGCGCGAATCCGCGGGAAAGGCTAGTTATATAATAAATCAATAGGTACTTTAATACTATACCTATTCAGCTTTAGAAGTTTAAGCGGTTATTGTTATTAATAATATTACCATTATAATCTCTATAGGTTAGGCGTAAACTGCAAAGATAGAGCAATTTTTGGGTATGGAATGCTGACCCTGACGTGCGTCTGCAAATCTTAGGCGCATTCCTTCAATCAATCCTAATTCATGGGTTCTATTCTCGGTTCGGTTTTTGTATGTAAAATTTTAAAATGAAGATTTTATAAAGAATTCGCCCAAAGTAACCTATAGTTGTGAAGCTGTTCAACCCACGTCTCTTCTCTCCGTTCATGGCGAATTAACTTTAAGACTTACAATGAATGACAGCGGGCTTACGTATGAGACACTTGTGTATTATTATAATATCAGCCGTATAGAAATTGAAATCATACGAACTCAGTCCATACCTGCCTTAATAAATAGGATATGAAAAGAAAGATTTTAATTTCAAATCGGACTGTTAATAAGACAGAGATAAGAGCTTTCCTACAAACTAAATGCTCATCATTAACTTTATGTATCAAGCTTAAAGCTTCTAGCTTTAGATTAGTAAAAATTTGCAACAAATATATTACGGCTTTCCATTATTATTCCACGGCTTATTCAGCTATTCCATTTATATATAAAAATGTATATAAATAAGCGTAACATACTTTATCTAGTTATCATTACAATCATTATTTTTATGCAAAACTAGGCAAAGTGACTCCTTTCCTTGTCATTTGCATTTATTTTACGGCTAACCTCGTTTGATAAGCAAATTTATCTACTGTTTGTTTTGATAACGTATTCATTAACAGGGCTGTCTTTTCAAATTGATACCGTTCAAAACATATTTATTTTGCGTAACATAGTATCCTCATCTTTTCACTTACATTGTAATATTTTTTTAATTTAATATTATATAACTACTTTATAATAATATTATATAGTAGGTACTTTTTACTTTATTTTTATCATACTAGTAATATATTTTTGCGGTCATCATTTTCTTTTATTTTAAAGGAATTACTCCTAGCTTGTTAATTGAAGTGGTGAAAATTTAACTAAGTAACTTTATTATTAAATTTATATTTTAAATTTGACTACAATTCACGATATTCCCACAAATATTAAAAGTAATATATAAAAACATCAAAGAGCAATGACAATGTTTGCTGCAAACATCGGTATCTGACACAGAAATCGTTACACGCGTCGTCGACCGATAAAACGCCGATAGTGTGCCGATGATACACTGATAAGTTAGCCAGTATTGCGAAATAGGGCATGAGTAATTTTTAAACTTAATATTTATTTAATATTGACAATATACATCCTACTAGGTACTAATAATTTCATTATTGCAGATCATATATTGTAAAACTAGCGTATAAATGAAAAGTTAGTCATTTCATATAACATCAGCTATCTGCCAGTGAAAGTCCCCTCAAAATTTGTCCAGCCGTTTCAGAGATTAGCTGAAACAAAAAGGTAGTCATACTTATGAGTATGTAACTCCATATGTAGCTATTTATTAAAAAGCTGTTATTTTAATATTACAAACACACATTTCAATTTGACGACACGATGGCTCAGTTTGTAGTGACTCAGTTTGTACTTGCTGCGCCAGCGGTCGCGGGTTCGAGTCCCGCTGGGGGCATACATTTGTTGAGCACGAATGTTTGTACTCCAGTCATGGGTGATTATATTAATATTATGTATTTATTTAAAGTTATATATGTAGTATATCAACTATCTGGTATCCGTAACACAAGCTTCGTAGCTTACCACGGAACTAGATAGCGCTGTATGTAATAATGTCCCAACATATTTATATTTATTTATTTGTATGGATTTTAAATAATTTCAAATAATTTTATTTTGTTACAGGTAAAATTACAAAATGGTTTAACTCATTTGCAAGTAAATAGGTAAAGTATATCTACAGTAGTTACTAATTATGTTAGTATTCTCTCATTTCTTTTAGCCTTGTCAAAGAATACCCCTTGTATCATGGCATGGTTATGGCAAAATACTCTATATACACCATTGAACAAGTGACCTAGTGGCTTAATGTTAGATAATATTGTGTTCGACTTAAGTTTTTTATGCGTTAATATATCATAAATATATTTAACCCTTTGCCTTCTCTGATATAAAAGAGGGCATTTTAGTGAAAGTCCCACGATGATTAAGAATCGGTATTTGTAGCATTTTATAAGCAGTATTAATTTTATTAATAATTATAAAATAGACATCCAAATGCGCGTCTTTTAACATCTTATGCAAATAAGCTTTTTGATGAAAAATGTAAACAATTTTGATTATAATTCGTCATTTAGGTTTATTTCTGTTGAATGTTGTCACACCGGTTTTATAAATGTGAAAATGAGGGCACAAAGTAAAACGTTATACAGTAACGTCTCGGTGGTGATCATGATTCACTTACTATATTTATTTTTACTTATTTAATTTTACTTAGGTACCTAATTATTCCTAAAAATTAGTTTCTTTAAATATTTTATATAAAAAAGATGATTAAGCTAATATTAAACTTATATAGTAATGTTTAAAACATAATATACAAAATTCCTGTGTCGTTGTTGTAAGATGAACTTTAAAACTACGTATTCCATCTTAACGATATTTTAAAGGATAGGATAGTTTTGATCCTTGTCATTCTTTTTAATGTAAAATTAACGATTTTCATTACGTAGGACCTGAGAGATAGGTACCTACTCCAGTCTACAAACTCTACCGGCTACCCCCAATTTCAAGATTTTTTTTATTAGTGCGCCCCAGTAACTCATGGTTGGGTCTACCAGTTATAGACTACAGTTTAAAAATATACGTCTTCTTATAAAATATGACGTAAAAAAACTACTTTAAAAAGAAAACCAAAGATTTTAGGTAAGTCTTATTATTTATTGGCCATAAAGAATGTAGAGCATGAGATTCTACTTGAAATTTCTTACTTATTTCAAAACACAGTACAATCATAAAATCTTTTTCCCATCATTCAATAACAAAGTACTAGAACAGGTGTATGCGTCCGGAAATACCAACACAACAGTGACTACCTTAAACATTTTATTCATGCATAAATTAAGCATTTTCGAAACATATTTTAACATTCTCGCCGCGTTCCACTCACGCGGTCATTATTTGTACTGCGTTGCAAGGTTGTATAACTTGGAATGTTGGTACTTTAGCAACGATTTGATACCAACAAATGTCTTGACCTTTTAAATTTTGTAATAAATATTAAAGTTAAGAATAACAAATAAACACGCATTTGTTATTATAATTATGCCTTTATATTTTAAAGGCATAGGTAGCCCAGTATTATGTGGTAACAGGCTTAAAAAAAGGCCGGATGCTTGTAGTATTGTTACTATATTTACTGTAGAAGTAATATGTAGAATGTCTGAGAAAACTTAACAAGTTTTCGAAAGGCATGTGAAGTCCGCCAACACGCACTAGACCAGCGCGGTGGACTATGACCTGATCCCTCGTACTGAGGGAGGCCCGTGCCCAGCAGTGGGACGATAAAAATGGCTGATGATGATGATGAATATCCAGAGACGATTTTAAGTTAATAATGTAATTTTAATATTTTTTTAAGACCAAACTAAAATGGTACCTTGAATACTCCTCTATTAACGCTATATGGTAAAATTTAAGTATTAAATTATATATAAGTAAATAATAAATTGATATTATATTATGTATATTGAAATTTTACTTCCTATCACATTTTCACTATCCATATAAATAATATACTAGCTACTAGTATCTCACGGGAAATACTTGATAGACTGTAAAAAAAGTAACTTTTTGTCTTTCTCCACGCTATCGGCTACGTGCGTAGTAAATTTCATTATAATAAGCTTAGGCGTTTATAGGTAACAACCCAAAAAAGAAAACAAATAGAAGAAAGACTGAATTATTTAGTTTTTGCTTATTTACATACTAGCGACTTGACCTGGCTTCGCTCGGGTTTGTCCCTAGGCTTAGCATCAGCGAAGCCACGGGTACCGCTGTTAAAATACATAAAATTTCTAAAATATAACCTCCTTTTTGATGTCGGTTAAAAAGAAGCTTAAGTTACGCCTTGTAACATTAGCTATCCGCAAGTGAGCTATCAAAATTGGTCCAGCCGTTTCAGAAATTAGTCGGAACAAACAGACAGTCAGACAAAAATTTTAAAAATTGATTTTTTTATGCTAGTGCCTAGTACCGTATATACTTTCATATGCATTTAGTGAAAAGCTGTTAATTTCAAATTAAAAACAGACACTTCAATTTTATTTATATAGATATTATATAGATTTCGAATATTTTCAGCAAAGAGAAGACTATGAGAAGATAAATAACAATAATATGTTAATTTAACAAAATTATGTCATTTTCGTCACAACATTGTATGCTAATGGTTACAATGTTATGTTTAAACAAGTTATCGTTCAAATGCCGTCATCGAGAGAAGTCGGACGTGAGAAAACTTTAAATGAAATATTTATAATATTTACGAGTACGCGTAGCTTGTGCTTGTCATTGTTTTTAATTTGAGTATAGTTTATTCATTTGTCTAATATGATTACGATACCTCTGCGAAATGACAATTAAGGAAATTTTATTAATGAATTCATTATTGTTCTGCGTTCAGTTTAAATAATGGTATAATATGTAGGTACTTATTATATACATATATTACGTATGTAGCAACCCTCGTTTCGCTGTAGTTCGTCCTAGATATACCTACGTTTACTTTTAATTCATTTTCTAAAATAAAACAAGCCAAAAGTAGGTACTTATAACATCAGCTGTTTGCCAGAACAAGTCCCGTAAAAATCGGTTCATTCTTTTTAACCCTTACATTCTTTATCTAAACAATTTTAAAATTACTCGTAGGTACGTCGCAGGTAAGTCACAATTACGTTTTATAATAAGAACTTAAAATAATAACTTAATGATTCCATATTTAAGATTTCACCTATTCATTAATAAAATAATTTTAAAAACGTTAATTGGCAAATAATAGCCAAATATAGTGAACTTAGTTCTCTCGGTCAATAACTTTCAGTGAAAAGGTTTTCGCTAAATTCAACTCGTAAGGTATTGGACAGCTTGCATCCCTATGAAAAGGTCGCACTCAGCTTGGGCTTACGCGACTTGCATGTATCTAAAGTTAAGGTTCGATAAAGCTACCTTTAGGATTGCTGGTTTACCACATCTAAACCTTAAGTCTTAACTAACGACAGGTTCGCTTGCCCTATAAAAGGGCATTAAAATAATATTAGTTATTTAGAATATGTATTATTATAATTGTAATATTGGTTAAATTCTAACAAAATATTTAAGTCCAGTAAAGACAGTAAAGGGCAAGCCCTTAAGCTCAATGACTTAATTTATTTTTCATTAGTTTCCGTTTTTCTAGGCTTATCGAGAAATATTGAGCAGAATGATTTTAGTATATTGTTGTAACTTATTATTAGAAAATGAAATATTTGACTATACTACAAACATTTTCACTCACTAAGCAAAACATCCTGTGTTCATATAACCCGGTATCCTGTATAACAAAGTCCGTTATTCTAAGCTTCATTGTAACTGAGGGTTCACATGAGGACCGCCACTGTACATTCCTTTATCTCAAACTGCTCGATAACTCGAGTAAACATGGCTTCAACCTGTAGGTACTATATTTTGAACTAAGTAATTCACTTTCGACGAAGTATATTCATATCGTCCTCTACCGTCTTAAAAGCTAATACTGCCCAAAATAAATATAATATTAAATAGTTCATTATATTATAAAGTTAACGTTCTCGCTTAGGTAACCGAGTGAAGCGTGTTTGAATCCCGGTTCTCGCACCTCTGTTATTTTTATTTTCAAATGTTTTTAAGTTTTTAATGTGCAGTCCGCCAACCCGCACTTGCCAGCGTGGTGGCCTATGGCCAGATCCCCTTTGGTATTAGAGGGAGGTCCGTGCCCATTAGTGAGGCGTTAAAATATTATCATAATATACCAATAATTTAGACTTATTATTGTTATACACTTTATAGTAAGTTACTCTATCTGTTACTTTTTCACAGAATTTCGACAAAATTTGATATGATGGCGATAGGTTCATCCGCGGGCAACAATTAGTTTATTACAAACACATACATATTATATATACTAATATTATAAAGCGGAAGATTTAGTTTGTTTGTTTGGTTGAACGCGCTAATCTCAGGAACGACCGGTCCGAATTGAAAAATTCTTTTTGAGCTGGATAGTTCGTTTATCCAGGAAGGCTATAGGCTATAACATCACACTACGACCAATAGGAGCGGAGCATCAATGAAAAATGTTTCAAAAACGGAAAATATTGCAAACGCGCGACTCAGAAAAATTAGGTTTCCAGTCTTTAGAACGCGTGCGAAGCCGCGGGAAATGCTAGTATTTTATAATAATATTTACGTCGTACCTGATATAAGAACTAAGGTATCTCTTCATATACAGAAAATCTGTTAAGTCCAAGGTATACACGCCCTTATCTCCAAACAATTCGATAACTCAAGCAAACGTGTACACAACAACCGATTGCTTAGCAGTTAAACTTTTGATTGTTCACTGAAGGATTTAGAATTAAAACTTCCTTAAAAGTAAATTACGGTAGCCTTTGTTTATTTAGGACTCTCCCGTATACAAAATAACATTCATTTTTTACACTTATACGCTCCGATTTTACGTATATGATCAAGATATTCTTTGAAACGTTAACACTATGTTATTATTTTTCAATTTTGTTTTGGAAATGGCGAAGACACTATGTCTGTCATTTTGGTTAATTTTTTTTCTATAATAATGACTATTATGATAAGAGTTTTTAAAAATTGTACTTATTTGGCTCAGGATTGTATTATACTAGGATTTTCCGTGGATTCGCACGCGTTCTAAAGACTAGAAACTAAATTCTTTTTGAGTCGCGCAGTATGAAACTTCACAGAACTAACGCGCGCCCTTCCCGTTTTTGCATCATTTTTCATTGATGCTCCGCTCCTATTGGTCGCAGCGTGATATAATAATATAGCCTATAGCCTTTCTCGATAAATGGACTATCCAATACAAAAATAATTTTTCAATTCAGACCTGTAGTTACTGTGATTAGCGTGTTCAACCAAACAAACAAACAAACAAACAAACTCTTCAGCTCTTATAATATTAGTATAGATTATACCTATACATGTAAAATAGGCTCAAGGACCGGTAGTGAAACCAAAACCTTACCAATTTACGCATAATCATTAAATTTGAAGAAATATTCTCGCTACATGTATAATATTTTACCCAATATCTCGTATATTAACTATTATTATAAATTGCGAACGATCGTAGTCTATTTAGGCCAGTATACAGACTTATTCCGTTGGGAGCGCCCAAACATAGACCATCTAAAATCCATCCTGAAAAATGGACCTTGGAGAACTCGACAAGCTGAAATAATTAAGTATTGAGTGAATACTATATTCTAGTAAACAAAGAGAAATGTTGATATTTCATCTTATTTTCTAATTACAAGGCTTTGAAAATAATCACAGTGTTTTCAACATCTAATTATTTTTTTAGCATATTTAATTTGGAGAGCTTTATTTAATTTGAATATCAATTTTACTTCTAAGAATTATAACCTATTATAATTTAGCATCTCACTCTCGTCTTGATTTGGCTCATGCTTAGTGAAAAGAAATAACCTATTCCTGTGGAGCTATTCATTTCTCCAGAATAAACGACTCGTTTGGCTCAGTTTTAGCCGTTCTGGTTAAACAAACATTCAAACATGGCATTTAAATTTTTGGTTCCCGACGTTTGGAATGCTACAGCAATCATGGTCACGGGAGAGACTAAGGTATTAGACGTCTCAGGGGGTTATATACTTGTTACAGACAGTGCCTACCCACAATTTTTTACAAATATAAAAAATGATAGACTATAAAATTATACATTTCAATTCTAAACATTTAAGATTTTAAAATTTTTAATTATATTATAAATATGGCAATATTATTAACTTATTTTTAACTACTATAATTATAATTATTATAATTTAATATTTGTTAAAATAATATTAAGTAGTGTTGCTATTAATAAAATATGTATGGCATTTAAATAATAACAAGATTTAAATTTTAGACTTTATAAATTTGTTTAAAGACTAGCGACTCACGCTTCGTTTCGCTCGGGTACGTCTCTAGGCTTAGCGTCAACGAAGCCACGGATTCCCCTAGTTAAAATAAATAAAATTTCTATCTCCTCCGTTTTAAAAGTCGTTTAAAAAGTATTACTTATAACATTAGCTATCTGCGAGTGAAAGTCCCGTCAAAATCAGTCCAGCCGTTTCAGAGATTAGCCGTAACAAACAGACAGACAGACTAGTATTTTATTTTATTTTATTATATATTATTTCATATGCATTTAATGAAAAGCTGTTAATTTGAATTTTAAAATTAAAAACGGACTCCAATTTTATTTAAAAAGCTGTTAATTTGAATTTTAAAATTAAAAACGGACTCCAATTTTATTTATACGTATTATATTAGATTACCTCCATAGATTTTTTCAGACTATAAAAATTTTCTCAGGGCGCTCCTTACGTAATGCATACATAGAATTTGAATTCAGTTCTTTGATTTATGGCTTTTAGACGTGTCAGATGGTCACAGTTTATTCGACAATGCGAAGAGAAATAGGATTTAGTACTCTGGGGACATCAACATACCTGTCAGTTCGCCTCTAGTATTTAGATTGACAAATTGACCCCAAGCTCGCCTCACGCACCCGTGAGACTGTCCGTAAAGAATTGTTGCTTATTTTTTCATATTTTTCCTAAATAAATAATGAGTCCGCTGAGTGTGATCTATTATCATATTTTTGTGTTTAGAATATTTTTAATATAAACCTTTTTATGATATAAACGTAATTTTAAAAAATTAGAAAAATGCGTGTTAATCCATTACTGTTATAAGTTTTAGTCTGTGGTTCTACTCGTGTTTGTTATGTCGAAGACTGTCAGTTTTTTGTCCCTTTCGTGCTTGATTACTCTTTATTTCTTTAATTGATTCAAAAGAATATGATTTCTTAATGAAATTAAACATAGTTTATGCATGATCATTTTTCTAAATATGAATGTCGGTTATGAGTTTCGACAAGTTAAGTTTACTTAGATTTACGAAATTATATTACCTCTCAGTGACCTTAATCTCTTCTGTGACCATGATTGCTGTAAAGCATTCGTAACGGTTAGAAAGTATCCGTATTTTAAAATATAATTTTACATGAATAAAAAATCTAAAATAGCATAAAAAATGTCCCCTATGTAGAAGTTGTATTTTTTGAAGAACCGGAACGAAAACGACTGGAATCGTATGCATATGTTAAGTTAAATAATTCATTCGCGCTCCTTGTGGTTTATTGTTAATCAGACGTCTGTTAAAAATGTGTTACGACTGTATGATAAAAAACTCCCATGACTTAGTACCTATTTTAAACGTTGTATAATTAGATAACATATTCGCAAATATGGAGAAATGTATATAACATTCAAAAAAGAGGTACACAAATACGTTTTTTGCGTATTTTTTGTTAATTTAATAGGTTTATATTATTTAAAATAATAAAATAACACTAATTTTTATAAAATAATTTAAAATTCCCTATATTTTTACAGTTAAAATAACTAGTAAATAACTGTCAAATTACATAACAGGCAGATTTAATTTCAAAAGTAAAAGCCGACAAAAGAGCCGACATACAAAAAATTAAACAACAACTACAATTTTAAAGCATATTCGAAACAAGTGATGCAAAGTTTCACTACAATTCAGTTCACTTCATTAGTGTTATGGACAAGCAAATATGACCTAACTTCCAATTTATTATGAATATATTTAGTAGTCCTCTGGTTTGAAAACCGTACAGAATTGGGATGATCGCGTTTGTTAATAGGCTGTCGCGTTAATTTCGTTATTGGCTTTCAGTATTATAGGGGTTGTAGAATAACCCTTCTAGTTACAAATAATTTGAGCTATTAATTCCCTTTCAAATATTGTAGCGTGGACGTGCTGGAATCTAGAATCTAGACGATAATTAGGTTTAGCTTACATTTAGATATGTAATGTGTATCTATCCATATAATAAAGTTGTGAGACGAATGTAAAAAATATTTCATGAAAATAATGGAAAAAATCTTATTGTAATAGTTTTTATTATCGAAACAAATGCGCAATGTATAATTTTTGAAAATTTTATATGTCTATTTGTCTAGGTACTTTTTATGGCGAGAAAATATGCCAACTCTTAGAAATGCAAACTAAATGGTAAATTTTACCTAGGTTTGTATCTAACTAGTTTTGTATAAAATATTTGTAGCTTGAAATGTTACTGATTATTACCTATAACCTATATATAAAGCAGCGTTTTTTTGTTATTATTATTTTGTGGACTTTTTTACAAGATTTGTGTTAACCTTAACTTGTCAATACTTAATTGACAAGTTAACACTATTCATATAAGAAAGGTGCAAGTTTAGAGATTGTAGTGATATAAATATATTCGTATTGTTCGATAATATTATTCAATAATGAACCAATATCCGAATACATCTTTAATTTAACTGCCTCATTGTACCTCCATTTCCTAATTCACTGGTCGCATTGTCACCGAATTTAGATCTTGTGTAAGACTTGTATTGAAGTAGCAAAGCTCCTTTGGAACTAGTTTTTGAACTGGCTTCCGAAATTGCGCTTAAGAGAAACGAGCTTGAATTGAAGTAAAGTAGAATCTTGAAGTAAAGTAGGTATTTATTTTAAGAAAACGTGTATTTACTATTATTAATGATTTATTTCTTTTATAAATAAATATGTTGCTATATTAACTCACAGCACCATTTAGTTAGCTACAACTTACGAGGCTTGTGTTATGGATACCAAATAATTGATACACTACATATGTATAACTTTAAATACATACATAGTATTATAAATAAGCACCCATGAAAAACATTCGTGCTTATTACAAAAATGAATGCCCCCAGTGGGACTCGAACCCGCAACCGCCACAGCAAGTAGGAATACTAGAAACTCAAGTCAAGTGTCGTCAGGTGTTCATATTTACACATTTAATTCTGCATATTATGATAGTATATCTAGTGAAAGTAATAAAGCTTTAAACTCTATATTGGCAGCTATACATACTTGTACTTATGTATACAAGTTGCTCTAAAGTAGGTTAATATGTCTTAGGCAGGCTTCTAATTCTCGGTGGAGTAGGTAGTACCTATCTAGTGGGGACGTGGTTAATGCATAATCGTTTTAGGATTAAAGGAAGTTTAATACTTTAGAGAGTTCTTTAAAAATACGTTGTAACAGGATATTTAATTACATTATAATTTATTGATAAATTCAACAACGATAAATAAAATTAAATTTAATATTTTTTTACATATATATGTATTAAATATTATACCGATATAGTAATTAAAAATTAATTAGACTTAAACGAAATAAAAATTAATAACCTTAAAAAAATACCCAAAAGTACTTAATGTACTTTTAAAAAAAGTACATTAAGGTACGTTATTTACTCTATTTAGTTACAATTACTCACAACGTATTAAATAACGTACTTGACCTAAAATTAATCGTTTATCTTTCTTTAATAAACTGGTGTCAAAGGTTGAAAAAAGCTACCATTAACGTTGTAGGTCACGTAACAAATTGACAGATTCACTGAGACAATCATCTTGGCTGGGCGCGTGTGGAACGTGATTTAAAAATGTATATCTATACATATGTTCCATAGAAAAAAATTATGTTGGGAAATTATTACACACAACGCTATCTAGTTCCGTGTTAAGCTACGAGGCTTGTGTTACGGATACCAGATAGTTGATATACTACATATATATAAACTTTTAACTACATACATATACATAATATAAATATAAACACCTATGACTGGAGTACAAACATTCGTGCTCAACAAATGTATGCCCCCAGCGGGACTCGTACCCGTGACCGCTGGCGTAGCAAGTAAAGTCACTACAAACTAAGCCAAACATGTTAAACATACACAACATAGTAAATGCATGGTATTGTTAGTTAGATTATAGCTAAGTCAATGTATCGAACACAACGTTCTTATCAACATAAGAACATGTTGAAATAAAACATCAAAAAATCACCGTTCATATCTCGCCACATCCCATAACTTTGAATGGCGTCTGATTGTACCGATGATGGGCTATTAATGTGATAGAAAACCCTATAATTGGAGAAATTTAACTAATGTACTTCCTCGCCTCTGTAACGTTATCTTTATTACATGATAAATCTTGAACTTATTGCTTAGAGTGCTCGATCAAATACTATTATGCATTAGATATTCGAACTTAAGACAAAATTACTATTACATACCAATGGCTGTTTGATTTAACTAATGTGTTATGATTTGGTTCAAATTTGCATATAACGTGTAATAATATTTAGATTAAAGCGATTAATTTAAGATTATAACAGTTATCTTAAAATAAATGTAATTTAATAGTAAATGTATGTACATTCACACATCTTGAACTGATTATTATATAATTAACTATGTAAATTCTATCCCTAGTTATTGTATAACTTGCGTTTAACAAAGGAAAACCAATCTTCAAAACATTCGTTATAAATACACACGTTTGCTAATTTGTTTGTTGAAATTTATATTCGTCAAACTCAATCCTAGAACTAATATTTAATTGCTTATAAGTAATACTTCAGTCGAATCTAAAACATAAATGCGAGTCCCAAATGACTTTTCCAATAGTTACTCCATTACAAATCGATACGGTCCCGGTCTCGGGACTGGGTGAAAACAAATTAACATAAAAATACTGCTCAAGTTAATTATTGAATTAATAAGTGATAGTACTTCAATCTTTTAATTAAATAATTATAGTTTTAACTAGTGGAACCCGCGGCTTCGCTCGCACTAAATCTAGGGACGAACCCGAGCGAAGTAAGGGTGAGTCGCTTGTTTAAGATAAACATTTCCATCATACATTACATATGTGTAACTCTAGCGGTAGAGTAACTCTAGGTAGTAGCGCACGCCAGAATAGCTTGCAGATGCTAGATTTTTACTACTTACTTGACACTTATCGTCATATTTAAAAAAAAATCACACAATATCTTTATAAATGGTAGCCTATGTGTTATTCTGATGTATAAGCTATATTATTGTAAAGTTTCATTAAAATCCATTCAGTAGTTTTTACGTGAAAGAGTAACAAACATCCATACATCCATACTTACAAACTTTCGCATTCGCTACGTTTGTGTTTAACATTCAATTTGAAAACAATAATAATTCCTTTTATATTATTATTCGTTTATGAAACAAACAATTAAGTCATATAATCAATTTCATTTGTAATTGAATTACGCTTTATTTAATTTACTTCATTTTTATTAAATTTAACGTAATAAACAAAGTGATGAATCACTACATAGTATAAAACAAAGTCGCTTTCTCTGTCCCTATGTCCCTATGTCCCTATGTATGCTTAAATCTTTAAAACTACGCAACGGATTTTGATGCGGTTTTTTTTAATAGATAGAGTGATTCAAGAGGAAGGTTTATATGCATAACAAGCGGATCCCGCGGCTATGCTAAATCTAGGGAAGAGCCCGAGCGAAGCGAGGGCGAGTCGCTAGTATATAAATAATTAAGAAGATAATTATCACGAGCTACATACCTACGTTGTAATAAATGATACGTACTCGTACGTACTTTAAAAATGGTTACTTATTTTTTTTCGGAGAAAATTGATTTTCGTTTAATATGGTTTTTTACAGAACCTTTCGATTTTTTTCCATCAAATTCACTCTTAGCATATAGAAATACATAGTGTACTTTATAATTTATCTGCCTTAACTTTGCCTGAATGTTTTATTTATTAGTCACCTAAAATATTTTTTTCCACATATATAAGTAAACCTTCACCCTTCTTCTCGTCATCGATAAAATTCTTTCTTAGGATTATATTCGGTTTTCTGACACGATCACAGTGGTAGCGAGCTTGTTTGTAAAACCGAGCGACACAGGTTCGAATCCCAGGTACGCACTTCTGGTATTTTCATATGCGAATCATTTTAATCATAATTATAAATAGTCTCGCGGTGAAGGCAACATCGCTTGCAATGATGCATAGACATGTCTTAAGTTCGCCAACCCGCAATTGGCCACCGTGATGGATTATGGCCTGATCCCCCTCATACTAAAAAGAGCGCCGTACAGCAGTGGAACCTTAAAAAGGGCTAAAAATACATACATTTTGTGGGTCTTTTTAACACATCATTATTAATAAAAATAACTTTATAAGTAACATAAGATTGATTGAATAACATACAAAATATAACCATATACATAAAATGTAAATACTTATATGCAATAACAAATAAACCAAGTCACTTATTACGAGTAACAGTATTCAAGGGAGCATCAAAAATTTCCATCTCATTTGGCTCCATACAAATGTTCATATTTTGCGATAATTTATTTCTATTCATCGGGAAACTATGCTAAAAGGGAAAGCGGTGCGACATGTTTCCACGTTCTTTATTGTGTCGTTTACTTCGTCAGATGCTATCGTATCATTGTAGCAAATAAAAACGTATGTATATTTTGTTACGAAAACGCGTGTTTATTTTGAAAGGGCCATAAATATGACGATGTTGCCTAAGATTCGATAGGTAAATTTAAAAGAATAACGCAGCTAGCTAACATTTTTACTTTTGTAGATTGTACTTACATGTTTTGTAAAGTAGTTATGAAGATAACAAACAGTGGGAATTTATTTTCTATAGTGCTTTTTTTCCTTTTTTAGACATAATTGTCAACTTTTATTATTTCATTATTATTCGATGAAAAGTATGTACATTAAATAGAAATTTCAATATAAGTAATAACCGAATATGGAGTTATACGAGTACAATAAATAAAAATAGATATGTGTCAGTTACGACGATATTCTATAGTAATTTAACACATTACTTTTAGTAAAATTCGAAAAAAGTTCAAAATTCAAATAATCCTTTTAATATACGATATATGCGTCTAGCATGTAATAAAAATTAAAATATGAAACGACCAGGTAAAGCGCAGATGCGTTCCACCGCTTTATGATGATTGCCGTCAACGAACAATAGCCACTTATTGTTTTATAGTGGCCATTCACGGTAACAAAGACCCGCTCGCTGGTTCGGCATTTAACTATATAAAACGGGAAGTCTCAGTATATCGTAATGGTTTTCCAAACTGTACATTATGATACTTAGATCAAAACTTACATATATGGGATTTTTGTACCTAAACGAAATAAAAGTCAGTTTTTTTATACTTTAGCATAATAACGTATACTACGCGTATGAATCCGCTTATCCGTACTGAAAGAGTATCTATCATCCCTTATTAACTTCCCACTGCTGGGCACGGGTCTTCCTTTAGTACGAGGGTGATCAGGCCATAGTCCACTACGCTGGCCTAGTGCGGGTTGGCGTACTTATTTCTTTCAAAAACTTGCTAGGTTCTCTCAGATATGCAGGTTTCCTCACGACGTTTTCCACCAGGCCACGTCAAAATTTCAGAGGTGCGACCCGGATTTGAACTTGCATCACTCGGATATCCAAGCGTTACCACTGGGCTACCATTGTCTTTACGGAAAGAGTAAAAGAACGAAATAAAACTTCTTCGTGTTATAATTTTTGTTTTTGATTTAGGAAGACACCAAAAGTAAATAAATATCTAGTAGGTACCTACTAAAATTTTTAATTCACATTCTATACGGTACATCACTTTCTTTTCTAAACATAAACCAACCATTCATTAATAATTCCCCAATTCATTGATTTGTCCTTCCAGACTTATATCAACAGTAAATGTATTCAATCTCATTTATGACTGACTGGTATGCGAATCACGTAATACTAGAATGACAAAATCAACGATGAAAATATTTATTTGGTAACATCATAATAATAATATTAATTCAAATTTTTGAATTTTTTACATAATATTGCGTAGTTCATTTTTTCCTTAGATACAGTCTAGTCTAATAGAAAATATGATTGAAGTGAAGTGAAGTGAAAAGAAGTGCAATCACTGTTATTTTATTTACATTTATAATAAAAATCAATACACGAAATATAGATAGTTTGTGAAAAACTTAATAGCTTTTAAAATCCTCGTATTTAATAATAAAACTATGTCGAAATACCTATTCATTTTTATATTTTTTCGTATCAAACTTTAATATTCCTGCTTCTATTAAAAAATACATTAACATACATCGAAAACGATACAAAGTATCAAAAACATGAATACGCGATATTTTGCAACACTATATCAGCGAATTCATCGTCAATCGTAACTGCATTTAGCTTCAAACGAAACTGGAATATTCCGATCTAAATTTCACCGTGCCATTAATGCGAGATGTGTTCGCATTCAATTTGCACAAGCTACAAGCACTTATGAAGATCAGTTGAATATATCAACAAGATGCGGGATAATTTTTATTCGCGTCACGGATGCCCTCGTATTGACGCAGGGAGCTGCGCCTCAACTTCTCAAGGAAAGTCCCAAGAGCGTAGGAAATCTGCGGCGAATGTAACACTACACTTATCAAAGATGTAAAATTCAGAGCCGATTTTAACTTTAATTTGTTTTATTTGAGTATTAATAAATCAGTAGAAATATTTTTTTTATATATGGAAAAGTAAATAAACATGTCAATGTTGGACCTTTTGAATTTTGTTGTTTCAACTAGTAGCATTACGATATTGTAGTCGCAATTTCAAAGATTTTCTCGTAAATATTATATGTAATTTACCGACGTTATTATAGTTTCAATAGAACAATTATGTTAGGTATAAAAATTATTAATATTTTAGTATAAATGAGTCTTTTTTAACTAAACCTTGCCTACTCTTTGCCCTATACGATGTGAAAGCAGAGCCTCGGCGCCACAACGTCGTCTCCAGACTAGCCAGTCTGTATTATGTTACGCGAAATATGTGACACAAACAACCACTTTCCATTTGAAAATAGATATTATCTTTTTATAAAAAATACTGTTGTATGAGAATCTAAATTAATGTGGGTGACATATTATTGCTTGATCCTATATGTTATCAAATAACAAGGACACAAAAACAGGAACCTAAAATTATCATTATAATAATCAACATTTTAATAAAATCCAGACTAATATTATAAGCTTCTAAATATCTCAATCTATGAAATTTTTTCACTTATGAAATCTATAGGTAAATGCTTTAAGACATAATAATATGTCGATTTCACGGGTACTGTCAAAACCTTTACCCCCACTATTATGCTAACCTAGCGAGCAAAATGGTGGCAAAAAAATAGAATTCAATTAAGAATGATAATTTAAATTTTTTTTTGTTACTTTACAAGATATAATAACCTTAGAAAAATCTACCTTATTCTATTAACGATGAAAATAACTAAATCGTAAACCCAATCCAAGTCTTCTCTTAACATCGATTATAACACGTTGATTTACAAATTTTTGCACCTACTATTTGATATTTTTATGATAGAAAATACGACTATAAAACAGATTAAGGTGGCAAGCATCAAATTTCTATCTACAAAATGAGATCGTGTTCGAATCGAGAATTCGAGACGACATTTTACAAAACTAAAAATAGCCCGTTTTACCGTAAATTCGATTTAACCCAGGAATAGATTGTCAATCCACTGCATACTTCAATGCCTGTTCTCCCATCTATTATGTGCTGGAGTGGCGAATGTCTGCAGTACTTAAGATCGATAGTTATGACGCTTAATACCGTTAAAACGTCACCCAACGATGATACTGTCCCAGAGTTTTGACTACTGAATCCATTTTTTCCTTTTAATATCCGCCGAATTATCTCGTCATCTTCATCAAACACGATTTTGAATCGCTTTTAAAAAAGTAAGATATTTGTAAAAGCTATCTTCGAAATCGTGAACTTTTGTATTAAGTATATTTATATCAGAACTAGCATTTCCCGCGGTTCCGCCCGCGTTCTAAAGACCGGATATGGAAGTCATTTCACATACTGTATGAAGTTTGGTAGCCGGTTAGTTGAGATTTTCAAGAATTATTCTATCTTATTAATCCTATAACTTGACCCGAATAACCAGCTATCATTATACTGTCCAGTGGTTTTCTCGTGATGTGGTCACAGATAGACAAATAAAAATTAAATCTAAGAAACTATAGATTCGGTCTCCATATAATACACTCGTATGTGTCGGTAATATTATCTATTTCAATAAGATTTTTCAAAATATTTAATGTTTCGAAAGATAGAGATTCGACTCAGAATTTTATTATATGTATGTATACACTAGCATTCCCCGCGGCTTCGCACGCGTTCTAAAGACCGGAACCCAATTTCTTTCTGAGACGCGCGGTATGATACCTCGCAGAACTAACGCCCGCTCTTCCCGTTTTTGCAACATTTTTCATTGATGCTCCGCTCCTATTGGTCGTAGCGTGATGTAATATAGCCTTTTTCAATAAACGGACTATTCAACACCAAAAGAATTTTTCAAATCGGCCCAGTAGTTCCTGAGATTAGTGCGTTCAACCAAACAAACAAACTCTTCTGCTTTATAATATTAGTATAGATTAGTCACATCCAAATCTATCAGTCTTAAAAACCTGCTCCTATAAGTGACCTCTATTAACCAGTGCGCATATTTTGTCCACTCAATCTAGTACATACATATGCTAACCTGCTGTCACCGTGTCGACTCGCTATCCATTACGTGGAGTGCCGACGTGTCTGTGCTGCACCCGAAGATCGATAGTTATGACGGTTTGATAGCCCGCACTTGAATATACGACCGTGAAGATATTTTCAGTGAATGGACAGTAATAAATCAGCATGGGAATTTCAAAGGGAATTTTTCCTTTAATAATAATCTAGAAAGTACATAATATAATATGTAGTTATAGTTTCTATATTTGTGATTTGAAGTAACTATCCGATATGACATCATGATAGTTCCTTGAAATGTGGCACAGTCCATAAAAAATGTATAAATTAAAGTCTATTTCATTATAATTTTTGAACATCCACTAATTTTCTATTCAGCATTTTGCATTTAACACTACAATATTCACTTTTTAATCAATAAAAGAAAAGGACACTATGTACAGGTTACACTTTAGTTCATATTTTATTTTATCTAATTATATTCATAAATAGCTAACATTATTAGCAGTAAGGAAGTGATAAAAAATTCTCAAAAGATTTTTTTTCTCGTTAAACTCATTTGTATAGCTTCCATCGTCACCAGTAGTGCCCTGAGCATTGAGCAGCATTTAAACTGAGGCATATTTTAATAGGCTAGGTTTTATTAAATATAATGTAAAGAAAAACTTTCCGTATACTAAATAGTAAATGTTGACTTAATTCTTGACTTCAAGAAAGCCGTCATTTTCAACATCAAGCATTGCAAGAGCGCACTTGAGTTTTCATAATATGTTAAAGAACTCCAAGTAGTCTTAACATTGTAAATAACTTCATATACCCTTCAATTTGATTCGAAGTGATGAAAATATATTCAGAGAGACTTTCCTCAGCCATGGTAATACCCTATGGGATTTTGATTTATCTCCTATACTTTCAGCAAGCACTCTCTGCCCTATAAATTACCTCCATGCAAAAAATTGCTCTATTGTTGTAGGAAAGAAAAATAAGACGAATATGTTATAATAGTTAAAATTGACATAGGTAGTACCGAAGACGTGAGCACATTGTATAGGTTATTTTCCTTATTCACGATTCGATATAATTTTCTTTGCGAATCCACTCTTCGCGCTTGTCATCCATAACCTTGCACATTCATTCGTGGTATTTTTGAAAGGCGTCTCTTACGAATGAGGAGGCTTTACAACTTTTTTGATGTGCACAAAGAAATGGGATTCTATGAAAAACCTACTTAGCGTACGCTAAGAGAACTGCTTTCATCTAACATATAAATATGTATTCGCAGGTGAACCTTATATTATCAGATCTTCATTTCAGTAAGTATTCTACTTTAAAAATATTTTTACTTTTCCCGCATCGCTCGGATTAACATTTGCATTCATGCTGCGTAAATAAATTTAAGATTCTCCGAAAACACGAACCCATAGTATAAAGTTCATTTCGATAATGGTGTGCTTTTGTAGCGAGTGAGATTTTATTTACTTTATTTGTAATCGATTGACGTAAGAAAATTTTGCTTTTACTGTAGCTATTCTTTGAAGTTACTTATCTTCTTTTAGAAGCTTTAGAATATACGGTATGAGTATATCATATAATTGGACGACACGTTTGGCGCGGTTTGTTCCCATTCATGCGCCAGCGGTCGCGGGTTCGAGTCCCGCTGGCATTTATTTGTTAACATCGGATGTTTGTACTCCAGTCATAGGTGTTTATATTTATAATATGTATGTATTAAAACTTATATGCACATATGTAGTATATCAACTATCTGGTATCCGTAACACAAGCTTCGTAGCTTACCATATAACTAGATGGCGGTGTGTGTAATAATGTTTCAACTTATTTATTTATTTTTTACTTGTCCTACCAAAAATAGTAATAATAATCTGATCAAACCACCAGAAAATACTGTCGTTCGTCTACAATTCTACGTCAACCATCACAAAACATTTACGTTTACTTTTAGTAAATATTTCAAAGCAGTTGTACTTACGTCACAATGTCTATCGTAAAATATTCTAGTATCATTGTATTTCGTAACCGTATAAATCACTTAAAGGCTCAAGGCAGACAATTACACGTACATTTCTCAGGAACAGCACGAATAATGTATGATATAAAACAACAAGAGAATATATTATGTTCAGAGGCTATTTGAAAGACTATGTGAAATCGCTTTACCAAATTATACCAAAACTTTCGGTTCTTTTTATTATAACTTAATAAATAAATTCATATTAAAATCTTTCAATTATGTCATAATATGTCCGTCTGTGTATCTTATTGATGAGAACGATTTCGATTGCGGCTGCGCTAGAATTAGCGTTGCGGGTTCGATTACTGTATAAGACAAATTCTCGTACAAGCTATTTATGTTTGTGTTTGATGAGTTATGGGATATAAGGAAACTATAATATAGGCCGTAGTTTTACGTATCCTTTAGAATATAGTGGAATATTTTTATGTTACAATCTTAATCATCAAATCTTATGTTAAAAAACTAACAAATTGCTTATTAACGCGGATATTGGATAGAAATGATCCTATAGTATATTCGGCCTATGATCTTCACGATAGATGACAATGCTTTTTATTAACCATTTACCCATATCTACCCGTATAATACATAAATTTTCTTAACAAAAAGCTAAAATGATAATGTTAACCTCACTTAATGCCTCAGCATCCGTCTTCATCAATCAGACAAATTATAACTGTGATTAATAATACTATGGCAACCAATGCCAAAGCGAAATCGGCTTAGAATTTTCTTTGAGCCAAATTAATGTTCACAGATGTTTTAAAGAATAACTTTCAATATTATAAACTAGCAAACCTTCGCTGGTCCTAAATTAAAATAAATAAAAAAACGGTTTTTATAATGTTTTAAGAAAGTAAAAGTAGTCTAAGTTACTCCCTATAACATTAGCTATCTGCAAGTGAAAGTCCCGTCAAAATTGATCCTGCCATTTTAAAGATTAGCCGGAACAAACAGACAGACAAAAAAATTGAAAAATGATTTTTTTTTGTTTAAGTACCGTATCTATGAAAACCTGTTAATTTTAAATTAAAAACTTCAATTTTATAAATATGTACTGATGACTGAAACTTGAATTTTTTTGACTAAGATACTTGGTATTTTTGTACTAACGATCAGTATTCACTTTGTAATAGCCGTCGTTAGGTAAGTTTTTGGGGCAGGCTACTAAGTGATCCCACGGCTATCATTAGTCACTCTTCATTCTTTTACTTCTTAACCAAAAAAGATACAGCGACTTCAACAAGCATTATAAAAGCAATAATTCTCCTTCAGGAGGGTATTTTTTGCACTTGTATGACCAATTAAATAAAATCATAAAAAGTATACTCGTATGTATGTATTGTGTAATACATCATTTTTTTTATATATTTCACTATTTACAACATTTTTAAAGTCTTGTTCAATATAGACTGACTTAATTCTAAGTATATTTTAAAAACTTTTTATAAATCGACCTGATCATCTTTTAAAATTAAAACTTTCTTAGTTTTACGCGAGTATTTGATATTATAAATGAAACTATCTTGATTAGAATATGATTGCTGTAAAGCATTCGAAACGTCGGGAACCAAAAATCAAAATATATCCGCGACAAAATCAGAAAAGATAGTTTCATTTATAAAATTAAATTTTATCCAAAAACTCGAGTTTGTTAAGATTTTGTTTAATATTTGACAGCAGTATGCTTTGCAATATCTGCTTAAAGTGAGTTCGGATATTCGTTTAACGTCTATATAAAAATATACAAACAGATGTTTTAACATTTTTGGATGGAAATATTAATTAAATATTTGGTTCAACATACAGTTCAAAATTCGATATTATTTATACGTCCTTAGTTAACCAAACCCGCAATACTAGGCCCGAACCAAAAAACACGGGTATGCGCTAATTGTCGGATTTGCGTAAAACTTTAAAATCCAGCAACTGAACTTTCACAATTCAACTTTGGTATTAAATGTGCAAAATTAATAATGGACGAGCTTTCCCGATGTGAACTTTACGACCTTGTTATAAGTGTGAAGACGAGTGTACTTATAAATTGGTTAAATGAAATCCTTGTTTTGACAACTCATTATCGTAGCGTCCCTAATTGGCCTGTTCGTTTGATCGCTTCGGATTCGCTCGCGTTCGGAGATTCATTTTATTTGTTCGACGCTCGTTTACACAACTGATTGCGTGAGATGAGGTCGCGTTAGTATTCAAAATATGAACGTGCACTGACTTTACTTAGCCTTTCGGCTACATGTTTGGCTCAGTTGGCAGTGACTAGGGTCACTTTCTGCGCCAGCGGTCGCGGGTTCGAGTCCCGCTGGGGGCATTTATTTGTTAAGCTCGGATGTTTGTACTCCAGTCATGGGTGTTTATATTAGGTACTAAATATTATATATAAGTATCAATCGTACATTACATTAGACGACAAGTTTGGCTCAGTTGGCAGTTACCTTACTTTCTGCGCCAGCGTTCGCGGGTTCGAGTCCCGCTGGGGGCATTCATTTGTTGAGCACGAATGTTTGTTCTCCAGTCATGGGTGTTATATATTTATAATATGTATGTATTAAAAATTTATATGTGTAGTATATCAACTAACTGGTATCCGTAATACAAGCCTCGTAGCTTATCACGGAACTAGGTGGCGTTGTTGTAAAAAAATGTCCCAACTTACATATATTTTTTTAAACGTCAATATTACTAACAATCAAATGGCAAATTCAACAAAAAAATATAAATTAAGAAAATATCATTTTCACATTTACCCCAATTGTTCTCATATTAGAAACTTGAAAGCTAATGTAATGTAAACGATACTCTGAGCCGTGGGCGAAACAGCCAATCAGTTTGTACCCAAATTAAATCTGTAATTTGGAAAATTGCTATCGAATATAAATAATGGGTCTTGGCATTATTTCGGACAGACTACCAATGGTTTTGATATATACCTCCAGTGGGAATAATAAATAGAAACGTGGAGGGAATCATGATTAGTCTGAGACGGCACCTGTTAGTGTTATTTATGTAACGCTTATTTCTTTTATAGAATAAATGATTTTCAATATCAGCCTCTTTGTTTTCTATATTAACGATTATCTTGGGTACATTTTTATGAATATTATTATATTATATCATTTATATTTTATGTTATATTTACGAAAATACATTTTTAGTTTTCATAGTATTGTAGAGAACATTTTAGAGAAAGAAAATTACCCTATTATACCCAAATGTATACCGCTAGCGGGACTCGAACACGCGACCTCTGGCACATCAAGTACAAGGGTCACGTTTGGCACAATAAAATAAGCCAATTTAGTTCAATAAAAAATAAATTTTAAACTGATTTTCTAAGATTTCTAGAAGATAATAACTACTAAAAGATTCCGTATAACAGAATGATGAATAGCTGAATAGCTTACCACTAAATCCTAGCAAAATGTTCCTCTCTTCCTCGTTGAATATCTCGTTTGTGCAAAGCAAGCCATGATTTGTGTAATCCAATTTAACTTCGCAATCAGCGGGCACAAATGAACTAACACGAAGGCAAACACAATCGATTATTTAAAATGATTCAATTTTGATGGCCGAATCGTCGGAGTCGATTTAATGATGGTTATTTTGGTTCGCATTCGTTGATAAGAATATACTATTATCTGGTTTATTTAATTCAAGATTTAAATAGAGCATTTAATGGTAGCTTAAGGTAGGTTTTTGTAGCGTTTACATAGTGATGGCATTTATACGTAAATTATGCTTGCCTAATTGGAGTGGTCACTAGGTTACACTGCTTAATAGATCAGATCTCAGGATAAATCTCGATATCCATAGAAGGTAATAAATAAATAAAATAAATATATTGGGACATTATTACATACAAGAGCCATCTAGTTCCGTTGTAAGCTACGAATGAAGCTTGTGTTACGCATACTAGATTGGATACATGTATAAATTTAAATATATATATATATATATATATATATATATATATATATATATATATATATATATATATATATATATATATATATATATATATATATATTATAAATATAAACACCCATGACTGGAGTACAAACATCCAAATTTAACAAATGAATGCCCCCAGCGGGACTTGAAGCCACGACCGCTGGCGCGAGAAAGTAGGGTCACTACAAACTGCGCCAAACGAAGGTAGGTTTGTGTTTGCACATCCTATTTAATTTTACCTTTATGTAAACTATTGATGCCATCAAAGCTAGCCGCTGTTAGAATCATTTATTTAGAGATTCATATTATTGATAAAATTTAAGTGTACAGATTTAAATAACTATATATGTAATGGTAGGTATTATATTTACTGTGCGTGATTGCCTTTTGTGACCGAAAATTGATTAAGGGAATATTTAATTGTTAATGAATTTAATACAACACGGTAAAGTTAAAGACAATTATGGTTTACCATTTTGTTAAATAAAATTTAAATCATCGTCTAAAATAACGATGATTCACAGTAAAATGTTATTTAGTATATGAATATTCGATTTTGCTATTTTTATTAGGAATACCATTAACGAATGTTTTCATACAGAATTACTGCATGTCAATGTTCCGTCGAGACGCGTCGCGTCGAAGAGTCTGTCTGCTAACAGCTGCTCTAATTATAACCATGTTAGTATTTTTATTTATGTTTTTAAATACAAATTCATTTTTTTAATGCAATGAATAAAAATGATGTAGAAGTTATAATATTATCCTTTCTTACATTTACGTAAACTTTTGATTATGAAATCATTTCTCTCACTTGTAACCATTTGCTGTAAATTGTATGTATTCAGAACGTCAAGAACCAAAAAACCGAAGTAAAATTCTATAAAATACTATACCACTTTAACTTTTGTAAATTAGTGTAATTTAATAATAAATTTTTAAACGAAAAAGCTTCAAAATATAAAATATTAGCTTATTTTCAACCTCTTTATATTCACGACACTGATTAAGACTACCTTGGAGACGCTTGAAATAATGGTAATTAAAAGGGGAAAATTAACTTTGTTACAGTGCAATTATAATAGCCGGCTAGCGCCACATTTCACGTCACCCACTTAAGTTATTGCGCATAATGCACTGTAATATCGTAGATACGATAGTTTGGAATCTAAACAAATGGTATAGTTAAAATTTAGTGTACCTAATCTGTAAGGAATCACTGTTAGATATAGTGCTATTATTTTGATAATCTTTTGGAAGTCTTTGGAGTTTCCATTAGAAATTCTAGTTTCATTTGAAATTCTGTTAATTATTGAGCCATGAATGCTCTTAATGCTTTAATTTACCTTATAGTTCAAAGCTTTGAGTATATATGTAGGTCTAATATTTATGTATTTTCATGTTGAAACCGTCGCTTCGCTTAGGTTCATTACTAGGTACATTTTTAATATTTTTTGAGCGAAATCCTTGTTCTTTTCTGATTTCCTATAACTGCAGCTATCAGCCGGTGAAAGTACTATAAAAATTTGATCAAGCGTTTCAGAGATTAGCGGAAACAAACAGACAGAAAAACACAGTTAAAAAGTTCTTTATACAATTGCATATGCATATAATAAAAGCTGTTTCGTTGATGTTACAACAAAGATAAACACTTCAATTAATACATATAAATAGTTGCTACAGTACCGATACAAATTTTAAAATTATTGGAAGTAAAATAAAATGAAATATCGTTTTAATATAAACCGTTATTTCTACTTGTAGAAATATTTACATCTGTACATAAATTAAGAATTTCCTCCCTTTGAAGTCATACAAACTAACTCAACGGTAGAGTGACCAAGTGCTTTGTTCTTAGCACAGTTGAAACGGATGCGTGTCATATCGAATTAACTGTAAAGACCAAGTGGCCATATAAGATGGAATATTACAGCGTACATCCGTTCATAATAGTTTCTAAGCTAGTTATCACCTCTGACTTCTGACAAATTTATTTGGGACTTGGGGTACTATTTGTAGACTTAAATAAAAAGGCTAAGTTTTGTTATGTTGGTAATGTACCTTATATTATTTAAACTTAGTATCGACTTGTAATAAATGCACACATTTGCAATTATTGCTTCTATCAGATCAAAGTATACATCCTAGTAAGCGCCACCATTTTTCAATGAAATCGATATCTATCTAAGTGGACAAATGAAATTGAAGTGTCTGTTTGATATTATCAAAATATGTAGCAGCTTTTATCAAATGTTTATGAAATTATTTACGACAATTACAAGCAAAACTCAATTTTTACTACTTTTATTAAAAAAAAAGGAAATGTAAGCAGAGACGAAATCAAGCGAAGATGATTCGCAAGTATGACTAGATTTTCCAGTGGATTCGCTCGTATGAAATAAATGGGGCAGATATAAAAGCGAATATGTCAAATATTGCCAAACAGGTTAATTGGCTAAAACAACGACAATCCACGACCTCTATTTATCATCCTATAATATAAAAAATGTATATGGAGATAAACTATTAAATAGATATATTCAGACATAACCATAATACATAAATTATTTTTTCTTCATTCGTTAAAAAATAAAATATTCGATTTCATAGCAAGCACATGTAAAACATAAAAAGGAAAGTGACTTCTCCATACTCAGTGTCGTCTTACTGGTAACTTACTTAAAAGTCAAAGTTTAATTATGAAGTAAAGTATGTACAAGGCTTTAGGAGAATTCGTTTAACAAGATAATATCACTAATTATTCAATTTAAACAGCCATATTGAATGGCCAGTGTTAATTAAATTTTCACTTTGTAACAATGACAAGCGAAACATACGCAAGATGTTTCTCCTCGATACAAATAGCTAGTTATTGAGTATTATTATGCATTACCCAGCACGCATAAGATAACTGCCTCGGTGGGATAGTGATTACCAAGTACGGTCCTGGGTTCGAGTCCTGGACCGAGGACCAAGATTTAATTATCACTTTATGTTAAGAAAGTCCTAGAGATTTCCTTGCCCGTAAGAATAAAATTAAAGTTTTATTTATATTTATAAAATTCATACAAATTATTAATATTCTCACCAATATTATTTTGTAGTTTGGGGCTGATTGTCACAAAACTGATTACTTTTGCTTCGTGATGCATTTTTATCTTTAAACCGTAATTTGCAATAAAACTGCTACAATAAACAGGAAACGGTAATAAAAAGTTCAGGTAATTAGAATGTATTATTTGGCGGAAGTCGTTAAAATTTGAAAGTATTCATTACAAATTAATATAACAGGTATAAAGCTATATATCATCTCAACTCTTAGCCTGGTCGCTTGAACGGTAAAGTTGAAAATCAATATCCTTTTTTACTGTATAACGACACAATCTTATTAATTCTCGTACTAGAATAAATCAGTTACATTTGTATTTAAAAAAATATTTTATAGTACTTTTATATTATTATGTTTTGAAACTCATTTTCTGCTGTACTTAGTTATACTAAAAATATATTCTAAATAAAGTCCTTAAATTATAACAAGTGCTTGCTTATTATTAGTGTATATATTATTAGTATATTAGTGCCACATAGTATTGTAATTATAATTATTTTACTGTTAACATAAATATTAAGAATACTAAAGAGATATTTTAAATAAAGTCCTTAAATTATAACAAGCACAATATCACTATGAGGTCATTTTAGAGATACTTTTTTTAAATTTTCGTCTTTGTGTATTTGACCCCATTTTGACCCAAATAACCTAAAGTTTGTAAAGTATTTAGGCCAAGAGGAAGCCGTATTGTGATGAACTGACTACAGTAGGAATAGTTTGATGTAACAAAACGTAAGAATTCAGCTTAAAAGCAATTTTTCAAATAGGGTGTTTGAAAATTGAAACTACTTTATAAATTGCGAAATGTAAAGATTTCTTTCAAGACGGAAATGAATTATATATTACTTACCAGTATTATATTAGAATATTGTTATAATAACACTTAAAACTAAAATGTATGAGGAAAATTCGAGTAGAGAGAGTCTGTATACCTACATAGAAAATCCCTAGTTGAGTTTAGCCTTTTTATGACGGCCCACTACTGGGCATTGGCCATCTTTCGATACGATGGGTATCAAGCCATACTCCATCACGCTGAGTGCGAGTTGTTAGACTTCTCACGTGTTTTTACAACTTTCTTTCAGATATGTAGGTATGTTTTTGCATGCATTTCAGATAGTTTACTCACCATGGTTTCCTTTGCCTTAAAACAAGTGGTAAAGATCCTAGATTTAAACCCGCTTGACCGGTTTTTCTAAACGAGTGTATTGCCGCTGGACTACCACTGCACAAAATAAATACTTGAAAATTGGTCATTTCAGTAGCTTTTCTACTTTATTTGTCAACTGGATTTCTCATATTTTTTATTTAGTGAATATTGACGTGGTTACTAATAAAGAAATGTTGGGAACAGTTTGTTGTTACAATTAGTAAGATTCAATAAAGATTATGGTCAAATTTAGATCACAGGTCTAGTATTTAAAATGCGTTACTATAGTTGATTGAGTTGTAAAAATAATAATAAAGGTTCCAATATTACGTTAAGTTGATTACATTGTGACCTCATTTTAATTCCCTAAGGATCTTGGCAACATTTAATTTTAGGTGCAGATAGTATGACGTCACGTAATCCCTACTCTACCACTCTATACCAGGTTAATTGCAAATGAAAATGTACTTTATTATGTATTTAATAAGGTCTAATTATATATTAGCAGCGCACACTGAAGGAAATTGCTGTAATAATTTTATGTTAGGATTAATTGAAGACTTAACCTGTAGATGATATTCTATTTTCACGTATATTATGAAAAGTATCAAAAAAAATTGTCCTCCATTTTAGATTTCAATACAAAAGTTCGTCGGATTGTTTGTTACAGCAAAGTTTTCAGGTGACTAATTTTATCCTGTGGCTTTGCTCGTATAGGACAAATAGGGCAGGGATAAAAGCGTCCTCAGGCTACAATCTATCAAAAATTGCGATCTTTATTATCTTCTTATAATGAATAAAAAGTTACTATATAAATCTATCTGGAGTTATACTATTACCCTGTTCTAGTAAAGCAATAACCCTTACTTTCGACACAAACTTTTAACGGAACCCTACAAGTTAAACAAGAAACAAACGAGAAAAATTTCAACGTATTTTAATTTACTTTTCGCGCTTAAATTGTTTATCCAAATCTCAGGAAAGACCAAATTACGGAAATTTCCAAAGTAATTAATCCACTCGCTAATTGACAGAATATCCGATTTAGGGATAGGCTTGATTTCACCCTTTTTAAGAAAATTTCAGTTTACATTTAGTACGTCTCTTTAACAAACAAAAACTTTAACCTTTGATTTTGTTTTGCTTCGTTAGCCATTTAACTCCTAATAAAATCTCAATAAAGCTTAATTTTATGAAGCGTGAACGCTAATTGGACAGATAACAATTAATAGCTAAGTTAATAACGTAGAAAAGTTATAAAACGAGGGCTAAACTTTGTTAAATCAAACAATTTAGGAAACTTATAATTTATATCTATTACATAAAAAAGTACCATTAACTAAAAATAAAATTATTAATAACAACAAAATATTTTAATTAATTTTCCTAAGTCTTAATATAAAAAAAGCACGCTTTTGTTAGTATGTATTGTATAAAGCTTATGAAAATTAATCAAAATTAATCCAATCTTGAGGAAATCAATAGTACCTACATAGCTTATATTTTTTATCATTCAAGTCGGATATTTTACATTAAAACCAGATATTTTATGTAAAAAAAAATGATATTTTTTTAATAAACAAAGAGAAACGGTTGAAAAACAGTATTATTTTGTAACATTTGTCTATTTAAATGTATAGTATGCACTCGTAGACAGAAGAAAAAACGTAATCAGAACTGTCATATTAACCATTTTCTTGTCGCGCCTCATTTTGCCTGTTAACGTTATAATTTGGAGTGTAAAATGAATAAAGCTTTATTTTACCACAATACTTAAGTGGTTCGATGACCTTTAACTAAGGAAAAAATGACTATCATTTGCCGCGCATGTGTCTCAACTCTACGTCTTACGACAACTTACATGTAGATTTACATTTAAGTCCAAGATGGGTCTCAAAAACCATGAAATAAGTTTTTTTCTATAAACTAATTTACTTCTAATAAGGTACAATAATATTTTATTACATACTATTCGATTTGTTTAGAAGTATTTTGTTAGTAGCAGATATGTATGTATTGAATATTTAATCAATAAACAGGAATGTTTGTAAATTCTACTAATGATTCAAAGCGAATGCATAATTGGCTTTCATTCATATATGTTTATAAACTATCAATCTTCCCCATATTTGGCTTATTAATATTTCAATATTTTTAAATTTGTGTGAGGGTAAACTTACACCTGAACTTTCTTATAGTGGATAAGTTACAGAAAGTTTCTATTTTTTTTTAAATAAAATGAAAATGGGTCATGATAAAAAACGTGTTTAATTTTCTGAAGGGATCTTTATTAAACTATTTTCACACTGTGTGCTTACACAATTGATTTTCTGTAAGTACTTTACCAAAATTTAACCAACATCTAAAAAGAAGCAGGTTCTCGTATTTATAAATTTTTTTAAAGAGAATGTTCTGAATTTAGATACATTTTTAGTGTTGTAATAGATATACGAATTAAAAAACACCAAAAAAAGAAGTCACTAAAATAATATACACAATACATAGTGAATGTAAGTCTCGTATCATAAATTTCCCACATTACATAATTAACCTTACAATTTAAAAAATGCACTTATTTATAATTTCTTTATTATAAAAGCTCCGCATTACCATAACCAATTCAAATGCTAAAAAGCTATTAAAGCTTACTAGAATACGGACGGTATTAATCACGCTCGTTAGCTGTACACAATGTGGGCAAAACGTTAGGAAAGGCGTTACAAATTTTTTAGAATTAAATGCAATATTAATGTTTATTACATTACAAATTTGAATAAATCAAATCGAGTACAATGTGTACGGTTGTAAACGCATTTAAATGACTTACATAATTTTTCTTAAGTTGTTTATTATCTATTACGACACCGGCGTGAGTAAGAAATTGTATGACACGATGTTGGTGAAGTAACTAAATATTTTGTTTAAGTTAACTAAAATATTGAATTGGCTTTGTGTATATAGTTAAAATTGAAATGTCTTTTTTAAATTTAAAATTAACAGCTTTTCTTAAAGTATATACGATACTTACTTAAATAAAACATTTTTGTGTTTAAAAATGTCTATCTGTTTGTTCCCGCTTATCTCGGAAACGGCTGGATCGATTTTGACGAGACTTTCACTAGCAGAGCTAATGTAGTAGTAAAGGAGTAACTTAGGCTACGTCCGCACAGACAGGTGGCTTGCTTAGCGCCTAGAGCCTAGTGGATTACGCTCTGGCAACATGGTAGGATACACAGTGGCCGCACTGCAGGTTTTCGTGGTTGCTTGTCGGCACGTCGACTTGATGTCACTTACAAAAATTGTAAAATTGCTACTTACAGAAAATTCACATTTAAAATATACCATTTCAAGGTCCTATCCATCATGTTGGATTCATGACATAAATAAACAACTTTTTAGTCCTTACGATCTTTTTTTACTTCGACTGATATCTCACCCTATAGTTTTTTTTAAATAATTGCATTTTTATGAAGTTCATTTGCCGGATTCCACAAAGGTTCTCTCTTAAAAATTGATGCAATTAATATTTCATCCCTTATTTCTTGAATAAAATGCCTCGCGCCTAGTGTCAAAAACCAACATGTTTGTTCACTTAGATACACGCTTAGCAACTAGCTAGGCGCTAAGCGCGCAGTGCGGCCGGTTGCGTACATTCTATAATGTTCGTTTTACTAAGCTACTAGCTAGGTGACTCGTTAGGCTCTAGGCGCTCAGCAAGCCGCCTGTCTGTGCGGACGTAGCCTTAGGCTACTTATAAATAGACTATTTTATAAGACAATTATAAAACACTTTTCATTTATTTTAGCTTACGCCCAGGCAAGCGAGCCGCGTTTGCTAGTTAGAAATAACTATATACAGCTTAGTTTTTACCATTTTATATTACCGTATACCGTATTTCATGCTTAATTTAATTGAAATAAGAAAAAATATTTTTTGACTGTTAGTAAATAAAAACAGCGAGTAAATATTATATGTAGGTGTGTAGATAAGATCCTCTAATATTTATTGTTATACTTACAACGTGATGGTAAAAGATATGTTTGACCCTATTAGTGAGCTTTATGCTCACACTTGATTTACTCAGGCTTATTATAATGAAATGTACACATAGTAGACGTAAAAACAGAGATTCATCATATTAGAAACATAGAAATTTTAATTGTAATCATCCTTTTTAACTTCCCAAGGCTGGGCACGGGCCACCCTTCAATACGAGGGGGATCAGGCCATAGTCCACCGCGCTGGCCTAGTACGTGTTGGCGGACTTCACATGTCTCTCGAAAACTTGCTAGGGTCTCTCAGACAAGCAGGTTTCCTCACTATGTTTCCCTTCACCGTAAGACAAGTGGTAATCTTGTTAGTAAAGATTCGCACATGAAAATATCAGATGTGCAAGACCCGGAATTCAAAACCGCATCACTTGGATATCCAAGCGAGCGCGTAAGCACTTAGCTACCACTGTCTTAAATTTTAATTACTTAGTTTAAATTATTCCTAAAAATACAAAAATAAGTTACTTTTAAGCAAATCAAGAAAAAGTGAACGACCCAAACAGTTTATTACTAAAACATAAATACAGCTCTATTTACATATCGACATAATAAAATATATTTATAGTTTTAGCGTTCTGCCTCTTGGGTTTTATTTTGAAATACTACTCGTCCGTAGCCTAAGGCTCAACGGCAGCATAGCAGCTGTGAACTCTCTGGTTTATGATTTAATTCTTTGTTTCCGTTCTTATAAAGCTTTTAAAATTACTATAATTATGACTGAGTTACGGTAGAGTGGTTTATTTTAATAATATAGAATATCGTGGAGTTTAGTGAGTTTATCTTTGATTGATGTTCACAAATATATGTATTTTTTATTTTACTTTTGAAAAATAATAGAAGCCCAAAGAAGGTTTGTTACCTCATATAAGAGTAAATATCAATTTAAATAGAATATATAGAAAATCTAACTCTAGTATGTACGTATCGTTTACTGATACGGCTGTTAAAAAATTGAGTTCAAACAAACTCGAACGAACTAAATAAACTATTGGGATATGAAAAGTCTATATACCGTAATTAAAAACAGTTTTGAATCCACTTTCGGCTAACCAGAGCCGCAATCTGAGCATTTATTTTGAGTCTGGAGATTCCAAAAATCAGAATAAGCCTTAAACCCTAATAACCCCTTCAAAGCGAAATTTGTGGTGGAAGCGAATGTACAGTGTAAATCTTTTAAAGGTTTTAATTACGATAAGTGGGGGCCTTCGCCTCGGGCTTTCCGACATCAATCTGTTTAATGCGGAAAGATACCTGTTTGAAAACAAAACGAAGCGAAACATTTTTCCGCGTCATTCATCACGTTCACGGCCGAAATCTGTGGAAGCGTTTGCTTTCTATCTTGCCTATCCAGAGAACTTGTGTTTAAATTGAACGGCACAATAGAGACATTTCTTTTTCGAATTTCACAGAGATTTACTCGAGAACGCTACAGCACATATCGAATTTTCCAACAAAGCCCGCATGTTGGCTAAAATGGCTTTAAACGTGTATTATAAATTGCATAAAATTGGATAAAAGAATATGGGCGCACGAATATAACCTCGTAAAGGGTAATGAAGATGAGGAAGCGGCTACGTACATTTAGGATCGCTAATTGCGTTTTCCGACGGCACTTTATGCAAGCTTATGATTAAAGAGGCGGCATGTCGCAACGAAGGTGCTTCTAAAAATAAATTTAAAGAGTGAATATTTAAATAGGGCGGTCAATGCGCCCTCACGCTCTCAAGACAGCACGGCGAATTTAAGTAGTGTCTCAAACCACTCCACCGCTTTCAAATTAGCCGGACTTTTTGAAATGGCTGGTTAAATTTTAAATTAGATTAAGCCCCAGGCTGGTCGTGACGCCGCAAAGAATATGAGTGATGACTCGGTACTCGGCCAGTGCAACATGACCTGTAGTGGCTTATTGTTTGGTCGGCGAGCGGTCTATTGTACGGACCACAATTATGGAATTAAAGCAATCTCTGGGTTCCTGTTGATATAATTGAGTCTTTATGTGAATGTACTGAGGTGCCGTTACGCATAGTGATGCAATTGTAACGGCATTCCGCGACGCATTTCCTGGTTTCAATTCCCAGGTACCATAGGAATGCTTTACATCCGCTGTTTTACAAGATGCTATTTTATATGTATTACATAATTCAATTTCTTTCTGGGAAAATACTTCTAATGAGATTTTGTTGTGATCATCAGAAAATCTTAAGTATGTTCATTACACGCTTACACGTATAAAGATAATAAGGTTTATATTATTACCAATCTAAAGTTCCTGGGTTCAATCCTTTATTTGTTTCCTTGAGTTTTTGGTTGTTTTAATTTTTTTTAAAATAGGAAAAATTAATATCTGAAAAATCTAAAAGTTCAGAACTGTTTATTTTGTATGAGAATCGAGCAATAAAGCGTTCGTATTCGCTCTGTGCGAAGCCGGTGGTGGGGAGGTACTGATTTACCGTCAGCGCTACCCGTGGCTATATCCGATACTACGGGGGGCTGTTTTTATGTTTCGAGTTAGCTAAATATACAAGTGAATTGTTATTTAAAATTTATTTAAATAAAATAACATAAAATGAGTCACAAAAGTTGTTGTGTTGTAAGTTGTAAGAATACAGGTAGAAAAAGTGCTTGTCATTTTTATAAATTTCCAACAGCAAGTTGGAAAATAAATCAGAGGAAAAAATGGATAGCCGCTGTTAGGAGACAAAAGTAAGTAGAATCATAACCTTACTATCCGTAATAATAAAAATCTTGAAAGGAGTAAAACTTAAAAAAATAGTAAGTTTAGAAAATGCTAGGAAATATTATTATTAATTAAAAAAAATTTTTTTTTAAACATTTTTAAATTTAGCATAATTATATATTAAAAAATAAGATTGAATTTTTTTATTATAAACTTTTCATTAATTATTTAAGATTCATTTACTCTTTGCCACTTATTATATTAAACAAAAAGATTATCCATACCAATGATCATAAATTTTAAATATTAAATATTAAAATCTAAAAATAAAAATGATAAATTTAATCGATTAACAATTTTTCCCAGCTTTATTATTGAATTGTAATATGTTAATTTTAGTTAGCAAACATAATCTATTTTTTTTGTACTCAAAAACAATCAGCACTTTTAATTTGTAGAATTTTGAAACATCAAATATTTTGGTAATTTCGTTTAATCTAAATTTGCTATTAAAAAAAAATAATTGAATGTTTATTCAAGTTTTCTTATAATTTTAATTTTAAAAAAAACTTTTTCTATTTTCTTTTTATTTGATTTCAGTCTGATTTCAGTTAACCTACCTTTATGTGTGCTAACTTCTATGCTACTTTTTCGGTATTAACTATACTTACATTTTATTTTTTAATGCACAAGAACACTTTACATTAACAAATATTTATTATAAATATTCCCTTTAATTAAAAAAGCATTTTTTTATTTATCATTCGATATTATTATTACTGACAGCCATTCAATACTTAGTAAAATATATTACAATAGCCCCCTGTAGTTCAAACGTACCATGGCGCTGAAGTCGCGCACAGAGCGAATAGGGACGTCAACTTATCACATCAAAACTAGTAACTAATAAATTTAAAATTATAATGTATCACTCATCTAAGTTCAACTCGCATATCACACCGTGACCGCAATCATGTGAACTCCGATTACACATTGATACATTGTTATAAAACCTTATTAGTTGTGGGACTGTGCCCTATCTCCTTTCCTCAGCAGTCGTTTAATTCCTCCATTAACTGGCCCGTATACCAGATTACATACATCCGTCCGTGGCCTTATGAAGAGTAACTAATACCAATTACGCGATAGAGACGTTTAAAAGGGGACAGCCTTTTATTTGACGTGAAATTGCTTTATAAAGATTTTATGATAGGTTTTATATACTTTGAAATTAATTTATTTTACATGCAAATTTTAGTATACAAAGTAAATCTAATTCGAAATTTTCCTTACAAATAATTTTGGAAATTCTTATTGAAATATTCATTATTATTTATACTCTATACTTTCTATTTAACGACACGTTTGGCTCAGTTGGCAGTGACCCTACCGTCTGCGCCAGCGGTCGCGGGTTCGAGTCCCGCCGGTGGCAATCATTTGTTGAGCACGAATGTTTGTTCTCCAGTCATGGGTGTTAATATATTTATACTATCTATGTATTTAAAATTCATATGTGTAGTATATCAACTATCTGGTATCCGTAATACAAGCCTCGTAGCTTACCACGGAACTAGATGGTGCTGTTGTAATAATGTCTCAATATATTATTATTATTGTTATTATACTTTTTAAGTTTTTAGGAGTTTTGTCTGGTTTTGACCACATTTCGAGAAAATCTATGGACAGATTTTGGTGTAATTTGGTATGATGATGATACTTTTGACTGTGGGAAAAATGTTTATCACTGGGAAATCTGTGCTAACCGTTTAAACGTTTCTAGGGACAAATTCGAGCGGACCTCACATTAAGGTATCTCTGCTATTTAAAAGCGCGGACCTCACATTAAGGTCCTTATTACTAAGAAGTTAAAGATTAGTTTAAAAACAAAATTCATATAAATAAAGCTACTCAAAGTTTTCACTGACTGACAGAACATAAATTACATTCAGAACAGCTAATTTGAACCTAAGTACCAGGGGTGCATAACAAAACAAGAGTAAACATCACTTAGCTCAGTTAATCAAGGCGTTGCTAATCCAAAGGTCTATTTGTCCGGGTCGCCGCGACATTATTCCCGTGTCCTGCTTTGATCCCGGGATGGCTGGGATTGACCGGGATTTATCCGGGATTGAGAACTTTAGTGTCTGATGGTTATAAAAACAGCTATAACTTTTAACATGACATACTCCATGAGAATTCCCATTGATATTAAAACGAAACTTTTGTATGTAATTACGTATATTAGAAAATTAAGTCAATTAAGTCTATTACACAGTTAAAAACAAATTATTAAATATAAAAACAACGTATACAGTATAAAAATATTAACGAATACCGTGTTCCGTCAACCTCAAAAGGGGAAGCACGCTTGATAAATTTTTGAACAAAATTTAGATCGAAAACATCCAAAAGCCACGATACAAGTTAATTTTAAATGCAGAAATTATTTAAGTCATGCAATGCTCCTACGAAATTCCTAATACCTAAATTTCAAAGATAGTTCAAACCCCACAAGGGATATGAATGTACAGATATATGGATAGTTAAAATAGTATTATAACGTGACCCTCGTTAAATTTGTAAGCCCTGGAATTATTTGATTAACTTTCCTCTATCAACTGGCCGTATCCCCAAACGTCTCTCCGGGGATTTTTCTAATCTCCAACAGGTGACTCAGTGTTGCCTCATTTGTTTGCGGTGATTGCGTGCAATCAACATGCAGATGGCAACACCAATTTCACAGATAATTAACCGCGAATGACTTGTGAATTTAATGGTCGTTACCAGGAATTTTTAGTAAACAAGGGCTTTTAGGTTGCGTGTTCGCTTAAATAAAGCCAACTAAAATAACATTAACGCGTTGAAAATGATTCATGTTAATCTATGCACGATAAAGTTGAACAGCTAACAGAAAAAACGTTTTTAAAATATAAAATATTCGGATGGCTTGAAAATGGGATAACACAGTGCTTGTAAATTGAGTTTATTCAGATTTAATTTATGCTAAGGGCTAATGTTTTGCGATGTAAATTTACTATGCTCATCGAATCACTGTTATAAATACGACAGTTTTTATGTTTATTGCTTCTTTACGATCTAACAACTGAGACTTGAACTAGCTGGAGTAAAATATGAGCCGATGAATACGTCGAGAGTAGTGAATATAAGTTGCTAGTCTCTAAATAAAAAAATGGATAATATACTATACTTACTATACTCTTGACTACATAATATACCTAAGTGCTTGAAACAAAACTCTTAACGAATGTGCGTAGTAGTACTCTATTCTTACGAACAAAATTTCAGTGTTCAAATTAGGCCGTTAACATAAAACTTGTATGCAACATCACTACATAGTATAAAACAAAGTCGCTTTCTCTGTCCCTATATCCCTTTGTACGCTTAAATCTTTAAAACTACGCAACGGATTTTGATGCGGTTTTTTTAATAGATAGAGTGATTCAAGAGGAAGGTTTATATGCATAACTAGCGGATCCCGCGGCTTTGCCTGTGCTATATCTAGGGAAGAGCCCGAGCGAAGCGAGGGCGAGTCGCTAGTTATAGATATTCTGCACATATTATTTCAACATGTAATATGTCATTTAATTATACCTATATATTTTTAACTAATTGAGCAATAACTATAAGAACGTTATATTTAATGGTCTCCATACATTAAGCTACGGCTATAAATTGCACACGACTTCACTGATCAATTACGAGGAGGTAGATGATATCATTTTTATGTGTCAGCTCTTCAAAGCATATGATAATACGTATAAGGTACGCAATGAATACGACTAGATCATCATTTTGTTGCTATGCTTATGTGATGTGAATAATCAGTATATATAAATAAAATTGAAGTACAGTCTGTTTTTAATTCAAGTTTAGCTTTTTACTAAATTTCAGGTTTTTACTAAATGCATATAAAAAGTATGTATACGGTACTTACTCCAAAAATCAATTTTAGATTTTTTGGGGTACTTTGATTTTTGAAATTTTAATTATTTTAATTAAAAAAAGTATTTTTGTGGACGGGAAGTAGGGACGAACCCGAGCGAATCGAGGTATATATTTAAGTAGGGTTCGACTAATTTAGATATGATATAATAGCTAATGATATGAAGATGAATAATAAGGAAATAAGTAAAATTATACATACTATATAGTTACAGTTTGAACTAAACAATCCTTAGAAATCCGTTGAAAAAACCTTTCAACATCTTAAGCCGTTGTAAGGCTCATAATAGGGCTACTCCGCTTTGTCACCTTTTAAATAGTTGCGACGCATTGCGAAA
Source organism: Boloria selene (assembly GCA_905231865.2). Classification (NCBI taxonomy): domain Eukaryota; kingdom Metazoa; phylum Arthropoda; class Insecta; order Lepidoptera; family Nymphalidae; genus Boloria; species Boloria selene. The sequence goes on from HG993134.1 coordinate 2,251,182, forward strand.
CTCATTATGCATCCTTTGTAACGCGGTAGGCAACGTAATCTAGATAATTCGCTCACATTCCCACGCTCCACGGGTATTGTACAGGAAAAATGAAAGGTTATTCAACCTAAGGCTGTTTTAAGAAAATTTATGCACAAAATCTTATTTTCATGAAGCCATACGAGAACAAATTGTGGATTATATCGTTTCAGAAAGGAAAGAATTAGGTATATATGATATGTTTTTTGTGAAGCTTCTGAAAGTATCCAGTTTCACGAGATTTCGGCTCTCGATTTCAGGGACGTTATCAATTAATTAAAACTTGTTTCTACTGTTACTTTCTAAGGAGGCTGTTTCGTAAATATTATAAATTTAACTTTTGCCTTAGATATAACATAATAATGTCTTTTAATACAAGTTCTTCGGATATTTAAAATATTTCAATAGCTAATTATTCAATAGCAACAAGTGTAATATAAGTTGTTTACTTATATAGGGCTGATGTCATCACACATTTAGCTTAGAGGCGGACAATGAGCGGAATTCCTAACAGCTTTGATTAAATCAACGCCTACCTACAATAGGCAAGAATATTTCACTTAGCGAACATCGAAGAATACGAGAACAAAGGTAGTGAAGTTTAATATAAAATGATGTAATCAAGTGTTTGTATTGTTACAGATATTGCGGGGATGACAATCGTCTTTTCGATTAGTCAACTTAGCCGGTATGTTTTTTAGTAATATTTTTATTTATTTACACAGATTTTTTTCACATTCTATATACTGTAAAGGAAATTACATTAAGCTTAGTTATAAGAAGTCCTTACAATCCATTAGATAGCAACTAGTACATATACAATGTATGAGATAAATGTTTTGATCACCAAACTCGCAGCATCAATTAATGGCACGAAAGATAAAATTTTGTTGCCACAGCACTACTGGAATTTATTTCGATAGAACGAACTATTTCGTTTTGCGTTTGATTGAAAACACTTTATCCCGCTTGTGAGCGACAATATTTGGATATTCGTTCTAACTACACATTCGCGTTTACAAGTAAATTGGTTGCCGATGTAAAGTATCGCGTCGGTAAACTAGCATTATCATAGTTTCTGGCAATCTTTGGACAAATCGGGGCGTGTGTTGGGATGGTGGGCTTACTAGGTGCCTGAACGTGGCAATCTTCGATGCACATAAAACGATAGCGACATTTCTCGTTATCGGCGCGGTACGGCGCAAACGGCTTGGAAAATCGAGCGAGTCCCGTGTCGGCGTCCATTACCGGTATTAGAGTATTGGCGTTCGAAGATCGCTATCACTTGGCCCGGTGACGGTTTTTTTCTATCTACAAGATTGAATACGCCGACGATAAGAAAAATAAGTAAGAAAATTATGTTAGGATTTGGGATGAAAATATCTTGGAAGTAACCTTCCTTATTTTTACATTTATTGTTTCAATTTGGACAGCAATTGTTATAGGAAATCTTTCTTTAGGAATTGCTGTCTTATTTGAACTGGAATGAAAACTCAAATACATAATTACTCGAGCAATTATTAGGAAGTTTAAAAATCCACAGGAGAATTTTAGGTGAAGGTGTACAATCTGTGAAGTAATGATCCGTAGGTTCCATAATAACCTAAGTCCTAAGCCATGCTTTGTCTTAACATTCTTTAAAAAAATATTTTAATATAGAAAGTCCAGTCGTTACTAACTTCGTTATTAATATATTTCAGGTTCTTAAGAAAGTTTTGACTAAGTACAAACTTTAAACGAGCGACAATACTCATACATATAAGTAACGAAACTTATTTGAAATAGACTACTTAGAAACAGTCCCCCATTCTGCTATATCTAAAGAATAACGTTGTAATCAAAGTTTATCACAAACTTTCAGCCCTTACATTTCCTAAACGGTATATTGTACATTCTTTATATAGCAACTTTGTGCGTTCCTATTTCCTGATAGAATTTGTTCACCAAACGTTTCCGTTGGGGGAATTTACCATTGTTTGTGATATTTCGACCAGAAATTATTGAGTTAAATTTGTCCGGAACCAATTCGCGGAGATGTAACGATATAAGCCGACCGCTTTGTTCATCATTCGTTTCATCTTTATTGTTCCAACAAAAACATTTATTGCGTTGCTATTTTTTTTCGAAAGGCATTTTTTCGAGTGCTATGTTTCCGTTTCAATAGATCGTTTTTAATATGCAATTACAGTATTGCTTGTTTCTTGAACATACATTCATCATAATGTGTACTTTGCTGTCATTAAATGTTCGAATTAATGTGCACAGTAGATAAGATAGAGCGGCTTTTTACTAAATAAAAATAGATAATTTAGGAAAAAATATGAGATATTAGATAATAAATCATAATAAACTCCCATATTTTATTTTCGACGTACTTTAAATTTAATTTATGCAAACTTTAATGTTTACCAAATGTTTCTCAGACGCAATTTAGCTCAAGAGCGCAACGTTCACTTGACATTTGACATTTTATAACGAAACGTTTGCGTTGATATGATCTAATAAAACAGAATTTCCTAACTCGCACATCGAATGATTTTATCAATTTTGTGATGTAATCTTCGTTTTAACACATGATGTACTTTAAATTTTGGTTTTTTTAAAATAATCCTTTTACAAATTCAGTAATTACTCCAACATTTTTTTGGATGCATGCATTCTATGACTCGCGCTCCTTCTTTCTAGCTTTTAAATAGACAATAAATTAGTAAAAATAAAAAATACATTACAAAACTTATAATTAGACATTTAAACTGTAAAGCATATTAATTACAGTACGTATAATACTAAAAGACTAGATCTTTTTAATTCGAATCGAAAACCGTTCCCAGTTCACCTTTGTCTAATAACGCATAATGTACAGCATGTGGGTAGATAGTAAAAGCATAAACAGTGAATAACGAACACCCGGTGCGCATGCGCTTGCGTGCATTATATCTTTCAAATCAAAGCTCACGCGAGCTTACTTTGTTTTATACGGTGTTAAAGCTTCAGTAATTAACACTATTAACGCTACCGTGATCGAAATTTGTCGGATATTTTTTTTTATAATGAGGATCAGTACAGTTATAGCAAATGCCATATTACTCATATCCACGTTATTAATTATGACATAAGAATGATATATCTTTTTGAATTATCCAAATCGGACCAAAACTTACGAAGATATTAAGTAATAAACATGACGCCGTTCTGCGGGCAAATTCAAATTACGCGGGCGCGTGTGACGTCATTGTGATGGATCGAACACAGGCGGCCCGCCGCCCGAGTACCGTGCGACGCTGTTGGCAACTATTTTTAAGAGTGTTAGCAATTTAAGTATTTAAGAATGCTATTTTGTGATATTTAAGTTTATATACAGCTTAATATGAGTTCATATAAAATAGAAGCTGGTTTTGTGCAAGCTCAATCACCTTCTAAAAGTGAATTCAAATACTTATTGTTGAGTCTAGGGTCCTCCCTTCATATTCCTCAGAGATAAAATTTATCAAACCGTCAGGTGTAATTATTAGTTACCAACATATTTGTTTACGATTTTTACAAATATAACCATATTTACTTATTAAAGAAACGACTGAAGACGGTAATTTTGAAGATTTTGAAGAGTTTTTAATCTATCTATATATAAAAATGAATCCCTATTTCTCTTGGTCACGTCATCACGCGTGAACGGCTGGACCGATTTCGCTAATTCTTTATTTGTTGTGTTTGTTATTGTCAGGAGAAGGTTCTTACGAAATAAAATATTACGAAAATTGCGCGGAGAATTAGAAAATTCAACAACAATTAACCACCATATAAAATTATTTTAAATCTTACCTTAGCGCTTTAGACAATATAAACTTTTTTAATATGAATGAAAACCTTATGACGTTTGATACACAATTAACGGAAAGGTTTATATGTATAATACACTAGCAGAGCCCACGGATTCGCTCGCACTTCGCGCACTATAATTTCGGATCAACATGAAAAACAGAAATATAATAAAATAATAATATGCTATATAAAATAATAATATAATAGAGCTGAATTTTACAATTTCTTCTCATTTAACACAGTGCAACGAAATTCTATATGTACCGTTTTCAATTTCTTCTCATTTAACACAGTGCAACGAAATTCTATATGTACCGTTTTTACCTTTTTTATGTAGAAAAACGCATAGGGCTCACCAGTGAGAAAAGTGTTAGTGTAGTAGATTATTTTCTGGAGTCGTCTAACACAGTGCAGATGACTCCTCCCCTTTACTTGAGGTAATTGAGGATATCCCCTCGATATACAGACCAGGACTCTGGGCTCCGGGACTGAACGGTATTCCAGGGCGAGTTCTGTACATCGCCCTGGAATACCTGTTCAATGTACGTCTTCGTGTTGGATAGTTCCCGCAGATTTAAAAGGAGGAGAAATTGTGTCTGCTGCCCAAGGAGGGTCGTTCTCTGTACTCTCCTTCTTCTTACAGGCCAATCGTGATGATGAGTAAGATGGGCAAGTTCTTTTAGTACATTCTTGTTGCATATCACTCAGCATCTCGAGATAGGGCCGGGTCTTTCAGAGGCTCAGTTCGGGTTAAAGGCGGGTCGGTCAACCGTGGACGCCCTGAATGCCCTGAAGGTTGGGTCTCTGGCCGCAGTGAAGGAGGGAAGCGTGCTTTTAGCCGTCTCATTGGATGCAGCTAACTCCTTCAACACTCTGCCGTTCGAGACTTTACGAGAGACACTTCTTTGTCATGAGGTGTCTCTCCATTTCACGGCTCACGCAAGGGACCACTTCAGCAAGCGGTGAGTCATGCTCCTGCTCCTGGTACTTCTCTGATAGCAGAGCGGACTGTGGAGCAACCGCTGGGCTGTGTGGTCTGCCTTGGCAGACCTGCCGGGCCGTCGTGGTTAAATGCGTAACGACGACGCCCCATAAGACTTTAGTGGGTAGGACTGGATTATTTTAAGCTGGTGAGTCCCACATAACCACCTGGTGGTATGCGTTAATGCATTTCCCAACGTTAAAAAAATAAGGCCTAACCCAAAACTTAATCTTGTATCCGCCACTGCGTTGGTATGTAGGTTTATCCACAAAACTAATAAAAAGTAGGTACATATGTTTATTAGTAGGTATGTGTAATAGTATTGTTTATGTGTTATTAATACGGTTGGCTTAAAATAAGAGAATACATAGGTACACTTTTACTACACGTAATAGTAGATACCAACTTATTCTACTAATAGTATAAACGCGCAAGTTTGTAAATTCTTACATACTTGCGCGTTTGTTACTCTTTCACGCAAAAACTATTCTATGGATTTTGATGAAACTTTATAAGTATATAGCTTACAAATTAAAATAACACATCAGCTATAATTTATCAATACTAGCGAAATTCACGCCGCATTCGCGCTAAATCTAGGCAGTAACCCAAGCGAAGCGAGAGAGAATCACTAGTATCAACTATTTAGTTCAGTTGAGTACCAACATAACAATACATATCATTTATTGGGTAAAGTCGTAGCCTGTAGGTACGTTCATCGAAATAATCTTCACAACAATGTCTTGTAGTTTAGACAGAGTGTGGAGATTTATCATCTCTTTTTTCAACGGAAAACCATTTTCTACGAAGTTTTGGGCCCTTTAGTAAGTAAAAAATAGTCAATCTAGCGTTTTAAAACAAGTGTTTATACATTTATGCACTATACAATATTAATACATAGTTAAAAAGTCAATTCGACACAAATTGGACACTTAGATTTGATATTAAAGTTACGAACACACTGCGCGCCTTACCGTTGCCAACGGCTATCTGTTACTATGACGTCACAGCTACAGCGGCGGCACGCAGCAAAATTCGCTAGTAATTTCCTTATAACTTCGTCAATTTTAGTCGTAGAACAAAAATTTTTGGACTGTATGTTAAGGATTTCTTAGCTCTATAAATCTGTATTCTCAACTAAAAACCGTACGGATCCTCATTAGTCTTTAGATGATGCAAATCGTTTTCCGCTAAAATTAAATTATATTTGTACTCCAGTCCTGGTATTTATTATGTATGTATTTAAAGTTACTTCATGTGTTAAAATTAAAGAAGAAGGTTAATACTTCTATACATTACGTCTACACTGTACTAAATATACGTCTAGGTAGTTTTTATTTTCAAATATTTTTTTAAGGATAATGATGCAATAAGACTTAAATTAAACTTTCCAAGTTAAAATATCATCTTAACTTCGAATTAGCTGTGAAAAAATATCGTAAGTCAACTCATCTGAACTTACCACTCCGTACATATAAGTTTTAGTTATCTTTCTGTCAGCCATAAGACCTCAAAGTCTCTTTAAAACTTCTACTGTCTAGCATCTGATATCAGTATAAAACAAACTTTGAAGGTCCGTTACGTAATCTTAATCGTGTGATATCTTAAGATACTTTCGTCGCAGAATTTATTTTGCGTCTCTCCATTTGTTTGAAGACTTTAGTCTCCTCACGTTCAAGAAACTTCTTTTGGCGCGTATCACTCGGAAAGTTGTGGAACTATCAAACCGCCGAATCGCATCCGCTCTAAACTCTGAAATGTTTAAATGCGGTGAGATAGTAAAAATACTTGTACTACTAAATTAATGGTACGTACAGTAATTTTAAACTGCTGGTTAAAAGTTTTAATTACTATTCACATTTATTTTAGTGTAGTTGGGTTTTAACTAGAGTTGCAGTTTAGGAAACAGACCTAAGAATTCAATAGTAATATATCAAACAAATGCATTTGCCAATGTAAAAATAGGTTTTTATACAATGGCAAATGCATGGCATGAATGGCAGTGCTGGTGATCACGGAGACACCCATCAGGAAAACTCCTCGTCTTAATGGAACATACGACGTTCCACTTAAGTGCGGGAGAGAGTCATGAGTCAGTCTCTCCCGTGACCATGATTGCTGTAAAGCAAGCAAAAATTATAATAAATCCGCGACAAAATCCGAAAGGATAGTTTCATTTACAATGTCAAATATTTGCGTAAACCTAAGAAAGAACCATGGGGTTACTTCCACCATCGCAATCTGGAATCGTCCTATCTTAGTTTCGTGAGGATTGTTGGATATGTGGGTGTTTCAAATATGTTCACGTGAAAGCTACTAAGCTAATAATAATACAACTTACAGCTAATAAGCTTATACGTGGAATAATTTGTAATTAGACCATAACAAACATTATTAAATTTTATAAAACATAGTTACGTAATTACGTTACCAATTTAAAACAGTTTGTTGCAGTAATGCGGTTTTAAATCAAATATTACATTGGATTTACATAACATGCAGCAATCAAATTTACCAACTAATATGATATAATGAGCTGAATATTTAATAAGGGTTTCCTCAGTACACGTGAGCTTAGGACCTCTCGATTTCATACTAACTATATGTCTATACTAATATTATAAAGCAGAAGAGTTTGTTTGTTTGTTTCGTTGAACGCGCTAATCTCAGGAACTACTGGGTCGAATTGAAAAATTCTTTTTGTGTCCCTTTTGTTTTTTGGATAGTCCCTTTATCGAGGAAGGCTATAGGCTATTACATCATGCTACGACCAATAGGAGCGGAGCATCAATAAAAATTGTTCCAAAAACGGGAAGGGCGGGCGTTAGCTCTGCGAGGTATCATTCCGCGCGATCAGAAAGAAATTGGATTCCGATCTTTAGAACGCGTGCGAAGCCGCGAGAAATGCTAGTTTATTATATTACTTAGATCCCACTGCCCTGGTACTACCAGGGCAGTGGGATCTAAGTGAGTGGTGTGGTGTAGTGGTTAGTATGTACATAGGTCCTGTAATCGAGTTTTTTAGATTTTGTTTATTTAGTTTATTAAATTTGAAAACATTCAAAGAATCAATAATCTTTAGATCTAACTACGCTATTTACTTCAAGGTTTGACATTTAGAAGCTACCTGATAGACTTTAATTAATGATAGGATAAAAGTCGCAACAAGTTAATGGTGCTAATAATATGAAGAACCTGGAATTTTATCACTAAACTTTTCTTTTGTGCGAGTAGAGCATAAAACCGATATTGTGTTTCGGTCTGCTGTTAGCAAAACTGTCTTTCCTAGTTTATAAAACTGACATTTGAATAATGTTATTAATTAAATTAGTTTTGAAATTTTATTGATATCAAATATAGATGTAATATAATATTTTGCAAAATTAGATATAGTTAATGGGTCTAAGATGACATGTGAATTTTTGTTTTTTATTTATGTACCTACCGATAACCAGCAATTAGCCAGTGTGCTGGATTACGGTCTGCTATTCCTTGTGTTGAAAGAAGAGCCCAGTTGTGGGATGAAAGAACTAAATACATACCTATATATTTTTAACTAGCATTTCCCGCGGCTTCTCACGCGTTATAAAGACCGGAAACCAAATTCTTTCTGAGTCGCGCGGCACGGTACCTCGCAGAACTAACGCTCGCCCTTTCCGTTTTGGCAACATTTTTCATTGATGCTCCGCTCCTATTGATTGTAGTGTGATGTAATATAGCCTATAGCCTTCCTCGATAAACGGACTATCCAACACAAAAATTATTTTTTAGTTCGGAGCAGTAGTTTCTGAGATTAGCGCGTTCTACCAAATAAACTCAAACTTCAGCTTAATATTATTATATTAAGCTTGCACGAATCTAAAGTACAACACTAGCACAATAAAGTTCTACTTACATGTAAAACAACAAGATAATAAGTCCAAATGATTAATATCTGACCATCTTTTTAACGTAAAAAGTCCCCGCCCTCTGGCACTTACATCCGCTTGATAGATGACGTCGAGACGTCGTGACATAACTTTCTTGCAGAACTGTAGGTATGGCATTAATGTCTTAGTAAAATAAGCGTTATTAAATATTTTTATTAGTCTCTGTAACTTTACTAATATTTATTTTTCAGCTAAAAGGTAAAAACATTACTAATTTTAATTTTCATCTTTTAAATATAACTAATTATAGATTCATATTCTGAAATAAAATGCTAAGACTATATCTCTCTCTTTCTCTCTCTCTCTCTCTCTTTTCAAAGACACACACACACACACACACACACACACACACACACACCACACACACACACACACACACACACGGCACATTTAAATATAAAGAGGTACCAAATATAAGAATATATATAACATTTATAATTAAAACTGATCATTCTTTCATTATATACGGAAACCACCCTAAGTCGGCTATTTTGTTGATTGATGACGTCGCACGCCGTGACGTCACTATCCTTGCATAAGTGATGTGGGTTTCCTTAACGTAATTATGTGCAGCGAAATATATTGCTGATAGCGGAGATGGATTATAGGGTTACGAGAATAGACGTACACTTTAGCTGTCGCATTTTTCTCTCTCACTAAAGAATTTCACTGGTTTCGTATTAGATATGTAAAAATATTATAATGTGTGCAGAATATTTCATTTATATGATATTATATGTTAATGAAAATACATATTTTATATATTTTCCTTAGTTAAAAAATGGATGGAAAAAAGTTATTTGTCATTAAAAAAACTAAATTAAATACATAGAGAAAAGTAATATTATACTTTTAATTAAATAGAGTTTTTATATGAAAATGAATTTTGACTTATAATTTAAATTAAAATCGTCGAAATTATACATAAACAAAAAAATCTACTTTACAAGTGTACACAAATGAGTCAATTCAAAAGGTTTTCAAATGACGCGTCAGCGAAGCATCATTGAATGGTTTTTACAAATTAATATAAGGACAAAAGAGCGAACGCCTATGTCGTTTTGATTAATAAGTGCTGTTGACATTCTAATTAACTCGGCTAAAAGTCAGCCAGCCTGCCTCTTTGTTTACCCCCGAAATGGGATGTTCAAATACCAACGCTGATACAGGACTACACTAGGGATGTGAGATATGTACAGGAAATATTGAAAAAGCTTTACAAAACTGCTAGTGACGTTCGCTGGTTTTTGAAATAAGCCTACTTTCGTTATTAATGAATGCTTTTTTGCTGGTTCACGTTACGAGTTACGTTTATTTTATACATCCATATGTAATCTTTGTTAACTTAACATCATTTATAGAAATTACAAACTTGCCTCAAAAAAATCTTTTGCCATTTTCAAATATATTTTTACCGAATAGGTATCATTAAGGAAATGTGCTTTTGCGATGATGAGTCTAGCCAGAACATGTCGTTTATATATCATTTAGAGAAAGTGCTTCCAAGGTAAAACGATACCACTTTCCTACCTTGGACTATCTTTCGGTTATATTATACGCTTAAAGTATAAATTATAGTTTTATAATCTTTTCAGATCATTAATATTCCGTGCAAATGTGGGTTTCATAAAACCAGGAAGTGTGCATTAAATCAAGCTTATATGAATACCTACTGATAAAATGAATTTATATATACTGGATATGTCTAAAATTAGCTTCGTATCGGGAAAAATGTCAAAGGCAGCCCTAGCAAAAATCTTTTTAGAGCTTATATCTTTTATACCTTCATCTGTTCAATGAAACGTATCTTACGTTTTGAGCTCCACTGTGTATAGGCTTTTCAGTTTTATCAGCATTAGCTACAGTCAATACTGAATACGTTGTTTGTGTATGTGAAGTACCTTAGTAGGACTTGTAATTAACAGTTACGCTTGTTAAATTTTAATTGGTTTTTTATATCGCCATTGATATGTTTTCACCTTTATGTGATTTATAACTTCCTAGGATTTGCTTTCATTAGCGATTGAATCTGGCCTTATCAATTTCTATATTGAACATTTTTATTATTTGTTGTGCATTTTTTGTCAGTATACACGAAAAAAATTAATAATTTAACCCTTTCATCCATTCAAGATTAATTGAAAAACTTATGTAGACACATTGGGACTTTCTTTTGAAAGTACACATTAAAACTACAAATGAAAAGTTATATATAAATAAAAATGTATGTTTGTCCTAAATGCGTTCGTTTCTGTACGCGTGTTCCTGGAGTATTTTTTACGTTTTTCTTTTATACATTCTTAAACGAATTAGCTTATGGAACCAAGCAAAGCCATTGTAATTCATATAATAAATTAATGCACATTAATTATTAAACCGTTATATCTCTTATTAAACAGGTCAGTGGATATCCCAGATTTACTTTGCTCTTCATACTTCATATAATCGCGCTAAGACGAGGCTTAATAACATTTATTCGTAACTCCGTTTGTAATGTAAATTTACATATTAAAACAAAAGCATTACAGTGGAAAGCTAAGGTTTAAACTCTTAAACAATGCCCCGGTTGAATAGAGACGCGCCTAACCCCATTTCCCGGGAAAATATTTTTAAGCTGGCAACACCATTAGTGCAGTGCAACGGTTTTTCGCATTTAATTTAAATTTTTACTTCTATCTCCGGTAATATTGCGTTTTGAAACTTCTATGTTTTTTTAACGTTGTCGTTTCGTAATATTACCACTTAGATGCGCTACACTAATTTCTGGAACGTTTTAAGATAAACTTTGATTCTCTTTTATGCATAAGATTCAAATTGTTTTTCAAATTCTAAAATTGTTTTTGTCTTCCACTTGTTTTTGTACTTGTTATAGTTTGATGTGCTTCAGTTAATCTTTACATGCATAAATACATTCTAAGTGAGTCGAATCTGTATATAAAATATGTTTAAATAGTCATTATATTTATTATCTATACAAAGGCCGAGTCTATAGTTTTTAGAATTTTCGTCTCTGTGTCCGTATCACGAGTTAACCACTAGATAGATTTTGATGAAATTTACTATGATGAATATAAAATATCTGTGGGCTTATACAAGTTGGCATTTCACAATCATTAACAAAGTAACGCTTATAAACTTAAAATATTCGAATAATTCGTGACTTTTTAACGACATAACGTTTAAATATGTCATTCCCATACATTTTTTAGTTTTTTGTTCGTAAAGTATTATGAAATTTTATCGAGTATGCCCACTCGATCAATAATAATATAATTTGTTATAATATCTTAGATATTTAGAAATACAAAGTAAAAGATGAAATATGCTATAAAATTATAATCGATCTTATAATCTTTAATAAATTGTGGGAAACATTTTTGTCTTTAAGTATGCAAATTATGCACTATCTCATAAACCGGTGTCACGTAGAATTTTATAATCTATGATTCATTTTGACAATTGACATTGTGATTTGTGTTTCTTGAAAAATACATGAGGTGTGACGTAATTTACATAAGAAGGTACAGAATACAAATGAGGTATATTTAATAAAATTGAATTTCTATTGATTTAACATTGAAATACTGTATGTAGGTTATACTGAAGCGAGTGATACTCGAACATTTCTGTAGTCTTCTTTCAATAAAATAATTTTCAGAATTTCAGTAGATTTGGAGGTTTCATGTTATAACATATCATGTCTGGATATATCCAGACTAACATTTATTATTATTTCCGTAGATGAAACTATCTTTTCGGATTTTGTCGCGGATTTATTTGGAGAGATATGTCCGTGACCATAATTGCTGTAAAGCATTCGAAACGTCGAGAACCAAAATCCAAATAAATCTGCGACAAAATCCGAAAAGATAGTTTTATTTATAATGTCAAATATTCGCGTAAACCTAAGAAAGTATTATAAGAAAGTATTATTTCCGTAGATTTTAATAAATGTTAGTAGAAAAATAAAGCAAGTAATTTTGAAAAATTCAATTTTTTAAAAGTAAAAATATTGTTAAAGATGTTTCAACAGTCGTAAAACTGAAGTAGACAGGTGCTTATAATGTGTTGTACAATTGTGTTCAATAATCGTGCTACGAAAGTGTCACTATTGAACGTTTATTGACATCGAACACTTCTAACAGCGTGTGGGCAGATTAATTCCGACCTTCAAAATTTCATATACGGCTTGATTGTGTTTTTATTTATACAGACCTCACTAACTAAATATACTAACGTAAACAAGCTTTTATTTACTATAATATTTAGGTATTAATATATTACCATATATAAAATAGCTTAAATATCCATTTTTATGTTTTTCACTTAAAAATTGACGTATATAAAAAATAAATGACCTATCTAAGCATTTAGAAATAAATTTTCAAGATACCTTTATCTGTGCTATCCTGGGAATTAAAAGACACTATTGTGCAAAATTTCAATGTCTAATAAACAGTTGATATTCCCTAACCGCACCAAAATTTCTCGCAACTTTATTTCCCGCGTACTTATGTACAAAATGTATATAAAGTTCCTTATATAACTAGGTAGAATACGAAAAGCTATATATTACTCCAAATAGCCTGCATCCACTATGCATTCCCTTGACCACGGCTGCTTATATGTAGAGCAATATAGAGTCAAGTCACGTCAAAAGCGTTGCACAGTAAATATATATCACACGCTGACGTCATATGACGAATGCACCCACATACTTCAGTTTTAAACGTGAAATATTGGCAAAATGACAAATATTTATGTTATGACATATAATAGAGATATAGTAGAGCGATAACAATATGTCTTTATTTCAAAGACAGCGAGGTCGTTCATAGCGAGCCAGCGAAGTATCTTATAGCGATTGTATCGTCTTGATTCTCTTGGGCAGTTTTAAAAAATACTGCGTTTTGACGTCATCTATACCTACTAATATTATAAAGCTGAAGAGTTTGTTTGTTTGGTTTAAGGCGCTCATCTCAGGAACGACTAGTCCGAATTGAAAAGTTATTTTTGTGTTGGATAGTCCGTTTATCGAGGAAGCCTATAGGTTTTATATTACATCACGCTATGACCAATAGGAGTTGCAAAAATGTTGCAAAAACGGGTAGTATTTGGTGTCCTGCCTTTAGAACGCACGCAAAGCCGCGAGAAAGGCTAGTTTCATATAAATTTAAATACAAATTATTGTCGTGTAATGAAAGTTCATTCCTTAACAGAGCTTTTTTATAATATTATTGGTCAATACTAAAGCTCCAATACCACTCTACAAATACATTCTTTAAATGTAAGGTACATTCTAGCACCACCCATAGCTACAATTTGTCGGCTTATTTTTGGTTCTTTACCGCGGGACCCGAACTAAGGCCGTTACTGATTGACAATATCCGATTTCGCACACAAAATGTCAGGAGACGTTTTTAACCTTTTTATAGTGAGGATAAACGCAATTGCAGATTTTTATTTTATTTTTATTTGGGTTGTGTATTTATTTACTTTGGAGGTAAATCAAATTTACTAGCTTTATATACATTTTTAACTGTGATAATTCATAATATTATTAACTATCCAAAAGCATGCCATGCTTGTTACCTTCGGGTAGCAACCGAATGGGCCGACACGCCCCGTATAGTTCATCAGTACCACTCTCTCATAGAAGACCGGCGTGAAGTGGCAGCTATGCTGTCGCGTTTCGTCCGGTGAGTGAGAGTCCGGGAGGCCCACTCTCCTTCCCCCCTCCCTCTTCCCTTCATCCTCTGCCTTCGTACCAACCTCCCTCCCACTTCCTTCCCTCCTCCATCCCTCCCTTTCCTGAAAGGCCTACAACGCATCTGCAAGCCTGACTTGCAGATGTCCATGGGCGGAGGTGATCACTTCCCATCAGGTGAGCCTCCTGCCCGTTTGCCCCCTTTTTACCATAAAAAAAAAATAGCAATGGATTTGGCGGAATATTTTGTATTTTTTTAATATCCTGTTATGTATTTAATTAATGTAGTATCTTTAAATGTTAATCAGTGAACATTTTTTTCATATAAACTATGCATCCATTCTCTTAAGGATAAGTTTTCAGAAGATATTTTATTAGTTTTTACCCATGTCTGATTTTAGTCCCAAAGCCTTCTTAGTCTGTGCATCATCGAATATACTTTTAGTTAAGTTAGCACGTTTATAATGTTTCATTATAACTAGTTTGGAACTAGTAGTTCCTAATTGCATTTATATAGTATTTATTTTATAACATTTCGTCTATTCACTACTATTACAAAAGCATAAGCTTTTAGGGTTCTAAATCTTTTGTACATCAATATTATTTTATAAGTAATCGGTAGGTATATATTGGATAAATTGAAGCAAACAAAATTAGACTTATTGTTCAGTCGCCACACTACAACTATCTCGGGGCCCGTCTTTCGCTCGCTTCCTCAGCGGTTTCCTGTTCAGCCTGTGGTATAAGTTGGGGTAGGAAGCGTTATATGGAATAATAAATTTTATTAAGATAACATTAAAGATATCTATTGCTGGCATTTCCCGCGGCGGCGGAAACCAAATTCTTTCTGAGTCGCACGGTATGGTACCTCGCAGAGCTCTTAGCTCTTATTGGGCACAGCGTGATAGCCTATACTACCTACTACCTTGATAAACGGACTATCCAACAAAAAAAGAATTTTTCAATTTGGACTACTGGTCCAAAATTCTTGAGATTGACGCGTTCAACCAAACAAACAAACTCTTCAGCTTTATAATATTAGTATAGATTATATATATTGTATAAATATGTAATATAGCCTATAGACTTCCTTGATAAACGGACTATCCAACAAAAAACTATTTTTTCAATTTGGACCAGTAGTCCTTGAGATTGACGCGTTCAACCAAGCAAACAAACTCTTCAGCTTTAAAAAATTAGTATAGATTATATATATATATATATATATATATATATATATATATATATATATATATATATATATATATATATATATATTGTATAAATTATATTTCTATCTAAATAAAGTAGCCATATGACCTCGTTTCTTTAAATTCTTAAACAATAGTAAACAGATTAGAAACGCATAGTAAACAGATTTTTATTGCATATTCCAAAGAAATAATGGTAAAGAAGTAATGGTACTACTTGGATTAGAATAAAATGTAGCCCATCGATTATGTCCTTGTAAGCTTATAAAAATGTCCACTATTACTTTTAATAAAAAAACAATAAAATGATTTTTAAAGCATTGCTGCCTCACTGCTTCAATACAATACAATATTATTAAACAATTTATTTCAGTGAATTATTTTACATGATATTTACTGAACTGTTGTTTTTAACTTTATTTTTAATTTTTTTTTCACAAATGTTTGCTTGACGTTTCCAGCTAAGAAAATTTCTGGATAGTTGCTTTGCTTCTTAATACGCTATAACCTTCTTTATATTGATGTGTCTCATAAAATTTTTCAATAGAATTCATAAAACCTGAGATTAGCGCGTGTAAACAAATAAAATAATCTGCTTGTCCTCAGTTACGATTAACAAAGCTTTTAATAACTAAAGACAGAAAACCTCAATTAAACATAAAACTTTTATACATTAAAAAGTCAAATTTCGTTAAGGTACACCATCTTATTCTATCGATTTCATTTGCCTATTATCCATTGAACTATTTTATCTCCCAAAGAGATATTCATTTAAATATTATAATTAAGGAGCTTTCTCTGTTAGCTACACAATAGCCGAACAAGCTGACATTTTAAGTTATCTTGCTAAAGCGTTTAATAAATCAGCTAGTCATCTGCTATGCCTTGAAACAAGATTGCCGTCCCGAAATAATACGATTAAGCGAATGAAAGGGCCGAAATGTACAAAAGCAAATGTGATTACAGCGTTGACTAAAAGAAATAAGTAATATTTCTTACGATATTGCTGCCTCTTCCTTCTTTTTGTACTCATTGGCTTGTTCACATGACGTGTGTTGAAAAAATACATTAATCTTTAAATTAACTGTTGGCAATGTAAAGAGAAACTTAAGTAAAATGTGATGTCTAGAAATATTTGTCATATACAAATAATTGTATAGACACATAGTAAATATATCATAATAATACTTCTAAAATCTACTCGTAATTTATAATGACCAGTAAAGCTTGTTTAGCGAAAAAAGAATCTAGTGCTGAACATAACGACTTCACCACAGCTAGATCCAAACACGATTCATATATATTTTTAGGCTAAGATCATATTGGAGTGGTTTATATTGTTAAAGTTCGGAAAATGTCCGAAAAAATGGTATATTTTATAGTTAAATACTGTAATTTTTATAACAAAAGTGGATGAAACTCAATAGTTGCTCAGAAACCTGACAAATTGTCGTCTACGAAGTTGTCACCCTAGGGACATCACAGTTAGCGAAAGCAAACAGCGCAAGTTTATATTTAATCTCGGTCAAACATCTGAAATGGTACTCATTTTGTTAGTATTGTGTATCAAAATAAGGCTAGTAACGCCATCTATTGTGTATCTGTCACATAATATGTATAATCTATCGACTATCTGTATTTAAAGAAATAAATAAAATTCATTCGCTCGCTAGATCCCAGAGTCCATACTACTGAGCACGTTGTTTCATTTATAATAGGTTATGGGCCCAGGCCTACTAGCGCACTTAGTTTTATTTAAATTACGTTTCTAAATCTAAATTCTAAAGTAAAAGTAGTAGAACATAGTTAGTTAGTGTTATTCAGTGTGTGCAATAAAGTTTGCAAGAATGGCAACGAACTACCTAGTAAATGTTCCTAAACTAAGGGGCCGAGAGAATTATAACGAATGGATCTTCGCCGCGGAGAATTTTCTAATCCTAGAAAATATGGTGCACTGCATTAAACCAATTTCTGAAAGGAAGATAGAAGCCGCAGATGACGCGAGAACCAAGGCAAAGTTAATTATGACTATAGATAGTGCGTTATATGTACATATCAAAGAGGTGAAAACTTCGTTGGAGCTATGGAACAAGTTAAAGGCATTATTTGATGACTCGGGCTTTACTCGAAGAATATCTCTGTTACGTAATTTAATATCGATTCGCCTAGACAATTGTGTTTCTATGCAGTCATACATAACGCAAATAGTCGAAAATGGACAGAAATTAAGTGGGACCGGATTTAATATCAGTGATGAGTGGATAGGATGTTTATTATTGGCGGGATTGTCAGAAAAGTTCATGCCGATGATAATGGCCATCGAACATTCTGGCATACAAATTACAACCGACGCCATTAGAACAAAACTCATGGATATGGAAACGGAAGTGAGCGGAAATAGTCAATCTCAATCGAATGAAGTTAGTGCATTCGCTAGCAATACACAGAAATGGCAACATAAGAAAAATAAATTATCTATGACCCACGCGCAGAATAAAATCCAAACAAGGAAAGCTTATGGTAATGGCGGCGATAAAAGTCACGTTAAATGTTACCGCTGTAAGCAAACAGGCCATTATAAGAATCAATGTACAATTAATAATGAAAATCCAAATATTAGCATGAAAACAAGCCAACGTAAACCAAGTAACGCGTTTAGTGCTATTTTTTTGAGCAGTCAATTTAATAAATTCGACTGGTACATTGACTCAGGCGCAAGCATGCATATAACAGCTAATGAGCAGTGGATTAAAAATGCCACATATCATAAAATAAAAGAAATATGTGTAGCTAACAGTGAGAGATTGCAAGTATTATGTTCCGGCGATTTAACCATTATAACTAAAACTGATCAATGTGAATATGAAATTCCAGTCAAGGATGTATTATGTGCTCCAGGATTGACTACCAACTTGTTGTCAGTGAGCCAGTTAATAAAATCCGGAAATACAGTTCATTTCACAACAAGTGGCTGTGAGGTATACAACAAAAACAATGAACTGGTGGCCACAGCTGTATTAAATAATGGAGTATACAAATTGATAGTACCGGACAGTGTTATTGCTAATTTAGCTACATCTAGTATTACATGGCATCGCCGATTAGGTCATGTTAATAGCAAATACCTTAATAAAATGACCAGCGCAGTTGAAGGTATGAATCTTCAAGAAAAAGTTAATCTTGACAAGAAGTCATGTACAGTTTGCTGTGAAGGTAAACAGTGTCGATTGCCATTCACAACAAAGGGTTCCAGGAGTAAAGAATTACTTAACTTAGTTCACACAGATATTTGTGGACCTATGGAGCATGAATCATTGGCAGGTTCCAGATACTTTATATCATTTATAGATGACTATAGTCGTATGATACATATATATTTCATTAAGAAGAAGAGTGAAGCTTTAGGATGTTTTATAGAATATAAAGTTAAAGTTGAGAAACAAACTAATAAAAAAATAAAGATATTAAGAACTGATAATGGATGTGAATATTGTAGTAAAGAATTTGACTCATATCTCAAGAATGAAGGTATAATTCACCAAAGGAGTAACCCATACACCCCGGAACAAAATGGCTTATCAGAAAGGAATAATCGTACAATTGTTGAAAAGGCTAGATGCTTACTATTTGATGCCAATATGGGGAAGGAGTTCTGGGCAGAGGCTACCAATACTGCCGTTTATTTACAAAATCGTACAGTTCTGAAAAAACTCCTTATGAGATCTGGACTGGGTCTAAACCAGACATAAGTCACTTGCGAATATTTGGTAGCAAGGTCATGGCACTTGTGGCTAAGGAGAAGCGACTAAAGTGGGATAGAAAGTCTGAAGAGCATATACTAGTAGGTTATTCAGATGACACTAAAGGTTACAGATTATATAATCCTCGAACAAAATGTATTATAACAAGTAGAGATGTTATTATTATGGAAAGTGAGAAAAATATTGAGATGAGTATACCAATTATTGAAAAACAACAAGAGTCACATTCAGTGGGGGATATAGTTATTAAAGATTCACCAATTTCAAATGAAGTATCCACATGTGAAGATACATTGCTTGAAACTTCTAATAGTTCAGATGATACTTATGTTCCTAGTGAGTATGAGGATGCTTTTGACTCACCTGAGAAGCGCGAAAGACCTAGCAGAATAAGAAAGAAACCTGAAAGGTATGGGATGTCAAATATGTGTATTCCTGGAGAGATATTAGATGATGCTAGTGGACTATGTCTAGAAGAAGCGCTACAAGGACATGAGAAGGAACAGTGGTTACAGGCGGTGAAAGAAGAATTTAAGTGTTTTGAGGACAATAATGCATGGGAGATAGTTGATATGCCTAAAAATGGTGAAACCATAGTGAAGTGTAAATGGGTGTTGCGTAAAAAGTTAGACAGTGATAACAGTGTTCGTTACCGTGCTCGTTTAGTAGCCAAGGGCTTTATGCAAAAGCAAAATGTGGACTATACAGACATTTTTTCACCAGTAGTTAGACATTCAACTTTGAGATTGTTGTTTGCATTATCTGTTAAACTAGACTTAGAGATTACACACCTTGATGTTACTACGGCTTTTCTAAATGGGGATCTTGAGGAAACAATTTATATGCAAATACCAGAGTGTTTACCAAATTTTAAAAGTTATAAGGATAAGGTACTTAAATTGAATAAAGCTATTTATGGATTAAAGCAGTCCTCAAGGGCCTGGTATAAGAAAGTTGATGAATGTCTTGTTAGCAATGGATATAAGTGCTCTAAATTAGAACCATGTTTGTATACTAAGATTAAGGATAGAAAAAGAACTATAGTAACATTATATGTAGATGATTTTTTTGTGTTTACTAATGATAAGATTGAATATGATAATTTAAAGAAGGTATTGTCATCAAAGTTTAAATTAAAGGATCTAGGACAGGTTAAAAATTGTTTAGGTATGTCTGTTAATATTAATAAAGTTAGTGGCACAGTTACATTAAGTCAAGAAAATTATATTAATCAGTTATTAAACAGATTTAACATGACAGATTGTAAGTTAGTTGATACACCTTTAGAGCCTAAATTGAATATTGAGTTAAAAAATGAAAATTGTAATAAACAGATACCTTATCAACAACTGATAGGTGGACTTATGTATTTAGCTGTTTTAACAAGACCTGATATTGCTTATTCAGTAAGTTTCTTAAGTCAGTTCAATAATTGTTATAATAATGAAATTTGGTCATATGCAAAACGTATTTTGAGATATCTTAAGAAAACTAAATATTTTGGGTTAAAATATTCTAGATATGGTAATTGTGAATTAAAAGGGTTTGTTGACGCAGATTGGGGAAATAATATTATAGACAGAAGGTCTTACACAGGTTTATGTTTTATGTTAGCTGGAAGTGTAGTTTCATGGGAGGCAAAGAAGCAAAAAACTGTTGCTCTCTCAAGCACAGAAGCAGAATATATGGGTATGGCCGATGCTTGTAGGGAAGCTATTTATTTGCATAATTTGTTAAAAGAAATTGTTAATGAAACTTATAGTATATTATTATATAATGATAACCAGGGTGCACTTAAGCTGTCTTCAAATAATAATTTTAATAAGAGAACCAAACATATTGATATACGTTACCATTTTTGTAAACAATGTGTTGTTGATAAAATTATCGAACTGAAATATTTAGATACAGCTGAAATGCCAGCAGATCTACTTACAAAAGCTTTAGGTGTTACAAAGCATTATTACTTTATGCAGTTATTAGGAATACAGGATATAAGCATTGTATAATTATTATTATATTTTTTTGTTTAAAGGTGTAAGTTGATATGTGTTCCTATGTTATTTTGATAAGTG
Organism: Boloria selene; assembly: GCA_905231865.2. NCBI lineage: Eukaryota > Metazoa > Arthropoda > Insecta > Lepidoptera > Nymphalidae > Boloria > Boloria selene. The sequence continues at coordinate 2,272,684 of HG993134.1, forward strand.
GGGGTGTTAGTATTGTGTATCAAAATAAGGCTAGTAACGCCATCTATTGTGTATCTGTCACATAATATGTATAATCTATCGACTATCTGTATTTAAAGAAATAAATAAAATTCATTCGCTCGCTAGATCCCAGAGTCCATACTACTGAGCACGTTGTTTCATTTATAACACATTTAAACTGGCTCAAGAAAAAATACAAAGAATTTTATCATTTCCAAAGTGACAAAATCATTAAATTAACAACTTATATTATGCAAGATAAATCGTTTCATAAATTAAAAATATTGACCACGCTTTAAAGTAAAGGCTTAATTGTCTAAAGGTTTCGAGTTCGAGTATGAAACGCTTACAGGCAGCGGAAAACAACGATTTGACTAACGAAAGAACGATTGAGAGAAAAAAGCTGACTTTTATATATGGCCGGCCTAATCTAGGCAATTTTTATCGACGGCTCAGGCGTCCCGGGACTAATGTTAATAGTGAATGAAATAATTCAAGCCATCAAATTACTGGTTTTGTTTCAATATTGCAATGCATACTATTTCAAATTTTTAAGACAAATAAAACTAAAATTGACCTATAAAAATATGCTGGTATTTCCATTGAAACACATTTAAAATATAAGGGTGGATATAAAAACTATTTTAAGACGTCTTTCCATCAGATATAAAACTGGGTCAAGCCATTACCATACTTGATTGAGCGAGATTTTATTGGTTATGATTACAGTCGGGAATGAAAAGCTTCGTAAAAGTTCGGTCAAATTAACAATTACAGAAATGGTCTAGAAAATGACTTAATGCCATTTCTTCGTTTGTTGAAGCTAAATATTCTAATTGTGCAAATGTTTACAGTAAAAGCAAAAAAATTGGTGACAAAATTTACAAAGTACCAAAAACTCTCAGAAATAATATTTGATATTCATGAATGATCGTGAATTCTCAATTGAATAATCAAATTGGTTTTGCATGTTGAGCGAAATTATGATAAAGTGGAAAAATTCGAATGCTTTAGATAAACATGTTTATTGAGAGTGACTAAAAATCCTTCCACAATTTGTGTTACTACGGTTTTGGGTTACCAGTTTTGACTTTCGATTTTATAACATAGGCTATAAAACTTTCTATTTAAGCTTTTAAAGGTCACAATAGGTAGAAATATCTTTTGATAATATATTCTAAAAGTTAATTTATAATCTAATGATATCAATATAAGTGGAACTTGTAAACTTTAGGTCTATTGTTTTTCATATTAGTGGTATTAATAATTACCAATTGAACTTTAAATTTGAAACTGTATATTTACTTAATTCTAATTGATTGATTAATTTACACAGTAAAATACGATATTATATATTTATCACTAGGGATTAGGGACTTCCCTTCTGTCGGATGCCTCTATGGGTACCAAACCTCTGTGTTACTTTCGGTCATAGTCTAATTGTATATGAAAAAAAATTCGGCCAAGTGCGAGTCAGACTCGCGCACCGAGGGTTCCGTACAAACCTGTACGGAACGGTGTATGAGTAAAGGGGTAATAAGTTTAAAATTATTAAAAATATTTTTATTATATGATGTAACTAAAAATTTATGCTTTTCGCAATTTTTCCTTTATCTGTGTTATAAGACGTTGCTTCGTACCAAATTTCAAGATTCTGAGTTCACGGGAAGTACCCTGTAGGTTTTGATTCCCTTGCGAGTGTCGAAAATTTGCGGCATAAACGGGAGTATCTTTTGATCGCGTTGACTTAGAAGTTTGATTTTTTCACAGCTCCAAGAGACCATAGACTTGAGTATTTGATATGAATTTCAGCTTGATACCTCCACGCGTTCCTGAGAAAAAAGGTCTTGACAGACAGACAGACAGACAGACAGACAGACAGACAGACAGACAGACAGACGGACAACAAAGTGATCCTATAAGGGTTCCGTTTTTACCTTTTGAGGTACGGAACCCTAATAACGAACATACATACAAACATATTCAAAATTATTATAGATATATTTAAATAAGAAGTACTGTTTAAATTTAGTACAAAATATTAATTTCATATTTCAAATTGGTAATGTTCTCATGTTAAAAGATATTTTCCTACGCATGAATCAATGAAAAGGAATGAATGGATAAGAAAACGGATGCAGAGTGCGCAGATCTCAATACTTATATCGCATGACTGGTTGTTCTACGGTACAGTGATTTGCAAAACGATAGATTCAATGATTCATTCGTCTGAATCAACAGAACTGACAAAGGGTAAATTTAAACTCAAAGAATAATATTGAGTTATGTACGTGTGGTAAAAACACAATAAACATACGGACAAATTAGATGCGGCATAACTTCTGCCATGGTTTTATATAGAATCTTCAAAATGTTGTTCTAAAAATAAAGGATATAAATATTATGTGCGCTTCAATAATCCTTAATTTGTATCATAAAATGTTAAAAAAGTGCAAAAATAAACTGGAATCAGACAGAACTTCGCACGAAACGACGTAGATCCGAATTTTAATCACTTATTATTTTTAAGAGGCCTGCCAGAACGCTGTCATTTTGTCAAAGATATCTAACTCTTGCCAAGACTCTGGCCGCTTATTATCACAATTTCTCTAAATTGCCTTCTAAGAGGCAAACGACAGGCCAACTAACGTCTCAGATACAGAGATATCGTCATTTGCATGAAATGAATTCCGTACAACTTGAAGGGCGTCGCCTCGAAATATTGCCAACGAGATTCATTATTTTGATATTTCGTAAAGTATTTGACATTTCGCATTGAAATTTAATTTAATTTAATTGTACATAGATATATTTGAAATAGTGTCCAATATTTTATTTTCATTTATAAGTGTTTTTTCCACAATGAACTTCAATTTAGTTAATTCTATCTAAACGAATATAAATAGTAATATTAAATATATTCAAAAAACAACATACAGCACCATCTAGTTCCATGGTTTTATTATTTGAACGCTTTAGAAACATGTTTATGAGAGTGAATAAAAATCCTTCCACAATTTGTGTTACTACGGTAGGCTTGTGATATGAAAATTCCTAATCTACCTCATCACTACATATATATATATATATATATATATATATATATATATATATATATATATATATATATATATATATATACAATGGATTGAAAACTAGAGTAGTAGTAGAGTCGCTAGTCACTACAAACTAAGCCAAACGAGTTGTCAATATAACAACATAGTCGCGATAAAAATTAATCGTATGTGCTAAATCTCACTAAGCAAAAACACCACTCTCTACACTAGCTGTTAAAGAATAATGGCGTCGAATATTTTTTGAGAGCTAGATAAAAACAGTCCAAAACATTGCCGATTGACGGAGAAATGTGATTGAAATTAAAAGTTGGCGTGTTACTATGTCTACCTTTGAAAGCATAAACTTATACTAATTAGAAAAGAATTCTTTTCAAGATTCGTAACTTGTCGTTCGAGAACTTCGACGGGACTGTCGCACGTTTAATTGGGATCCCTAGAGAATTCACTTTGTTACGAAATTTGTTTTAGCGAACAAACTCAGGTTGTGGAACTTAGTTTTCCTTTTCGAACGTGCATGCTCATCTTAATATACGTATCTGTAATTAAAATTTACAAAGACATTTACGTGAAAGTCATATTGATGCGAGCTAAGCTCGTCGTACATAGCGCGTGGTACTCTCAATTCAATCAGTACGTTACGAATTGAATACCGAATTGATAAAGCCTACCCTAAAACGGATCATTAATTTTATCTAGGCTTCAATGTTACAGCGGGATTTGAGATAATCTCCCGAAGATGTGATTGCGTATGGGGATACGAGTGCTTCGGTAAATATTACTGACATCCTATACTTAGCTTCGTATGATTACTCCACGTTTGCAACGCAAATGAATTTAAACTTTTTTTTGTGAACATTTTACAGAATATTTTTATAAGTTATAATTTGTTTTAAGTTATAGAAAGTCAATTTTTAGTTTTTTAATGATCAAATATTTTGTCTTATAAGTTTTATTTATAGCTTGTAGCAAATTCCGTGTAACTGTTATATGCACAAGGAAGTCTCTAGCCTCTAGGCGCGTTAATTAAGCAAGAATGTTCGGCGCACCCCACAACTTTAAGTCAAAATCCGAAAACTTACTTGGAAATTTGTTTTGCGTCTTCACGGATCTTCATTAGGTTTACGAGTCCAAACTTATTACGTATGTTTGACTGGGGTGTTAGTGTTGCGGTGTCGTGACACTTCTAATCTAGAGATGTTCGAATTTGTACTAATTTCGCGTCGCATACAGCCAAATCGGACCAATTATAAAGCCGGGTCGTCTCAAATTTAGAGCAATTAGATGAGCCAACGAACTGTGTCGCTCTCACTCGGTTTTGTCGGCAATATAATTTATTAGGGAGGCTCAAAGTTGCCGGTTCCAACCCTTAAAGACTCGAGTGAAATTTGATTACAGATTCTCTAAACGTGTCCCCTCGACGCACTTCAAGTTTAAACGGATGAGTCCGTTTGCAGCTTAAGCCCATACATCCGATACATCAGTGTGCAGACAGTATTTAAATTACTTCCAAACATTTCGGCATTCGAGTCTATTAATTTAAACTGCAAGTACTCCGAGATATCTAAACGATAACGTTGCCTGCGCCCATTTAGCTTAACTGACGCAAAACCATCTAGCCTCTGCGTCTTTTTCGACCCTAAAATGAGATCAATCAAAATCATCCAGATACCAGATCATGGAGAAAAGTAAATATTTATTTTGCGTATAGTATTGTTAATAAAAATGAAATATTGCAAACCTGGCAACTCTGGTTCTGTCAGGACAAAATACGATGTCACGCAAGCGCAAGAAATAGCGGGAGCTTTAAATATACGTATGTATATTGAAGTAACCACCCGGTATGATATTTACTACGTTTTTTTATAACAATAAAATATAAACAAAACATGCATTTCCCCGTTATAATCATGATATATTGTAAACAATAAATTATTGTGTAACAAACATATAACCTCCTCCTTTTTTGAAGTCGGTTAAAAACTACATTCATTTTAATCTCAGTTGACAATTTCAGTTTAATGTAAAGCTATTTGCTATTCATAAGAATTAGTTAAACTTCCCTAAATATTTATTATTATATAACTTCGTAATAGTTCTCGGAGCGAAACGGAAAAGCGCAACATAGGGTCGAGTTAAAATGTCGTTTGTATCACTCATCGTAATTTAATGACAATGTCCGCTACACGAACATGCTATAGTAAGTTGGAGCCGCTGTCTATACCTACAAGTACAACTGTATTGTAGAGAGTAGCAAAAATATATATTATATCGAAATTAACTATAAGTAAAAGTAACTTAAAAGCAAAGAAAAAAATAGTAAAAAGGTAAAAGATATAACATTTTATAAAAGATATAGAAAATTGTTTCTCGGAGCTTAAACTATTCCAATAATAGAGATATAGAAAGCTCGAGATTCCGTCTTGAAAAGACATTCTTCTCTGGAATCAATTAAATTCTTTGTCGTACCTTTCCCTCTATTTTCTTAAATCGCCAGGGAGGTACATCAAAAAGCCTTTTCTGGAAAGGGCCAATTAAAGGTTTTGAAATTGATTCAACGAAATTCAGAGCCTTTGTAGACTTTATTGACATTGGCCATTGATGCCGATTGCCGTTTGAAGTCACAATTTTATAAAAACGTATTTTTACCTTGAAAATAAAAAAATAAGTCACGGATTGGAATTATATAATAAAATTATAATATATTATACAATTTTCATTCCAAAATGAATCAAATATTTGTTATATTTCTGTAGAACGGACAAAGGTCTTATTACATAAATTTTATCGAATTTCTTACTCAATTTGCTACTTCATCTTCAAGTAGACCCTTTATACAGTTAATTAGTTTAATTTTGTTGCTACTTTTACTGTTCAATTACACACGATTATAGGTTACGACGACTCACCCGACTATGCTTGGGCTTTTGATATAATATAATAGAGCTATGGTATTCTGAAAAAATATGAGTCGTAATCAAATCAAACACATATGATAATAAATCAAAACCATTTAGTAAGTAACTTTCGTTCATGTAGACATTAAGATTAGAAGGCGTTTAATATGAAACTGCTTTCGTGACTTTTGGGACAAATATGTATCTTAAAGTTACCTAATAAATCATGAAAATTACTTGCAAACGAACCTCTGCCTAATCAATTAATCACTTGGGATTGGCTGCTCGTGTAGTCTCTTGTAATAGGGTCTCGGCGACCCGAGAAAGGGTTGATTTATGAGAAAATAATACTTATAGGGAAATTTTATATTTTTAAAAAGTAAAAACCACTTCAAAAGTTTCCAATTACCTCACAAGAATTCGTCTTCCGTTTCCTAAGTGCAAACCTCGTAACTAAATGTGGATTAAATAGCTCTAGCTGAATCAGTTTTTCGTAAGTTTCGTTGCGCAAAGTTTCACAATTGCAAGCCGAGCCGTTATACCCCTTAGTGTGTCGCAAATCACTGTCTTTCGCTTCCACTATCAACTTTTTCGTTTGTAACGTAAGTGCTAACTTGGATAGAGTTATTGACGCTACCACTAAATCAGGCAAGTTTACGAGTTATCTCACGAGGACTCCATCACGTCACGGATTTCCTGAACCCAGACGTTACGATCTATTGAGGCCAACCTCTATAAAGAACCCTTGCCCTTGTTACGTCGTCAATGTTGTTTAACACTCATAACTTATCAACAATGGACTATTACGCTGGGCAAAAACTGCTACGGATCTTGTGAGCTACAAAAATACACTGTTAACCCAATTCCATTTTATGCAGCCCTCAAAAAGTTTTTCCCGGCTTATTGTTCAAGCATATTGGCTGTTCCTACCTTTGCAGCTCGTTAAATAAATGGAATTGTCCACCAGATATTGTATTTTTTACAATTGCTTCTTGAAATTTTAAGTGCCGCAGAATATCATCGACTAGGTCGCTTTTGCGTTTGTTTTTGCATACCGTCTTGGGACCTTCGATCGTTGCAAAATAATTCAGATACGAGTCACGTAATTGTGCCACAAATTTCTGCGAACAGAAATCTAAGGTAATTGCGGAGAAAAGTGTTTGGACACTGTTGCATACAACACTTAAACGTTAATTTTGTTTATTTTTACCTTTTTAACTAAAAACCTTCAGTATAAAATTAGTTTTAGGAATAAAATATATTAAAAACCGTAGCCTTATCTACAAGAACCATTTTATAGCTTTTCCTATAAATGATTATGTATTTCCCTCGAAGATCAAATGGCGTAAAAGTATCATGGCAATTTATGTTAACGGCACTTAAAGCCGAAGTTCGGTAAACGGTGCGTGCCTCCGCGAGGTGGCGGTTTAAATTTTTATCAAATTTATCCGAGAAATTGTTTTATGTCACTGCTTCAAAATTTCAAACCTGATTCAGTTATGACGGATTTGCCCGAACACCTGTCGTTGAGGTGCCCATGTCTTGCATTCTTAGTGTGATATAAGAATGTACTTTTAAAAAAATAATGAAGAACGATTTTACCGTAAAATACAGTAAATATATGAAAACAATAATAAATTTCTTTATTATAATTTTTCATTTTTATTACGATATCATTTTTTTTCATAATTGAAGTAAAATCGAAGTATACTTATAATAATACCTTTGCTTTTTGACTCCGCTATTATTATAGTATTATGGTATAAATGTATATAAATATTAAAATTATAGGTTTATAACGTTTAGCAAGCAACAGGGTTCCAGTTGGCAGTTTTGTATTTGCGGTACTAAATTTTATCGTCACCCTATCCCTCGCAGACAAGCGAAGTAATCCTCTTACGAACGAACGAGATATTAAGCCGTAATTATTGTGCCTTGCTACACCTACTAACCTTTTTATGACTTATTATTAAATTATTTCTCCCTAATGATATTTGCATGGTAATGTAGATTCCTGTTATAAAAACGGGACTTTAATCATAGATTACAAATGAATAACTTTAAAGAAATATTTTACATGACTTTTTTGACGTATAGTGACGATGACGCTGCCTTCTTTTCTTCCTTAGATTGCCGCATTTATTTTAAATGTCATACTTTTGATTCTTAAAAGACGCAATTTCGAAAAATGGACTTTTCACGTATATATTATGTAAAGAAAACCTTAACGTCTTATTTAGCTGTAGTTTAAGTATATATACGTATTTACAATTAATAGTTACTGACAAATATAGACGCAATTATATTCAATTTAGCATATATTTACCAAAACAATTGAAAATAAATAAAACATACATGTATATGGTATAACTTGCACGCATCTAATATCATCGCAAACACATCTGGCAAATGCGTATTATAATTTCACCAATTGTAAATATAGCTTTCAATTCGAACCCAATATTCCGCAGACGTCATTCGTTTTCGAATTATTGTTTTTTCTCCACGCCCCGCGATTACATTCTTCACGAAGATTTCTGGCGTTCGGGAACTTCGGAATATTGTAAAAAGTGACGCTCCCCAGGGAACACTTCGATTGTCTGCGGAACATTTTTGATGTAGAGTCTTCACGCGGCCTGTATTCTATTATTTTTATGTTTATTGCTAGGCCTATTTACTTTTGCGTTCCACTTTATATTTAGTTATAATTATATATCATATATGTATTATAAATCATATTTTCATATATTTAAATATGTTAAAACCAAATTATTATATTTTTGATAAGATTATTAACTCCCATTTCCTAATAATCGTTTAGAATTGTAGATAAAGATAACAATGATATGTGTACACATATGCTAATAAAGACTCTAAGTTTTAAGTCATCACTCATCTGTGATGCTATATTTCTATTTAAAATATCTTTAACTTATGACCTTTTTTTAGAAAAGTTCTAGATAAAGCTAATATCATATTGCGCTACGACTTTTAAGAGCAAAGCAATAATCATATTAATAAAAGAGGATCATCATCATCAGTCCTTTTTAACGTCCCACTGCTGGGCATGGGCCTCCCTCAGTACGAGGGGGATCAGGCCATAGTCCACTGCGCTGGCCTAGTGCGTGTTGGCGGATTTTACTTGTTTTTCGAAAACTTGCTAGGTTTTCTCAAACATGCAGGTTTCATCACGATGTTTTCCTTCACCGTAAGATATATTTAATGTATAACAGATCAAAAGCTTGACAGTATCATTACGAACTAATAAAAGTTCTATTCACTTTGAAGCTGCTTTCGGAATTATACGCCGAACGTTTTCTTTAACCTATATATATGCTCTACAATTTCATATTCTAGTTTTCAAAAGCGCTCTCAAATAAGCCTTGTACCTACTTGCATTTAATGACTTCCCTCTGTAAACTTAGAAATGTCCAACAAGAAGGATCAATTTCTATTCAGGAAATTTAGTTTTCTCTTTTCTGTTTTTAGTTCTCTGATTTATTTATAGAATATATATTTTTCTGTAAAGCTTAAAAATAGTCCAATTTATAAGAAAGATTCGGAAGGCCATTTAAATATTTCTATAGAATTTGTGTATCGTGATTTACTTTTATTCATTTATAAATCTTCCATATCATATATTATGTTATTATTACTATAGACTTAAACTTTTTCAAACACATTAATGTGGTATTTAAAAGTGAGTGAAAAAGCAAAAAGACTTGATGTTAAAAAAACTACAGTGCTCAGTGGACTAGATGCGAACCGGTTATGTGCCAAATTTCATTTCGTTGGCATAGGTAGAGCGAGACTACTCTAACTATTCTTCACTAGAGCCTTATTGTCATTAAAAATTGCTTAATTTTTAAGCTAAAACGAATCACGTTTTAATGTAAGTTTGTGTAGGTTTTTACGCCTTTATGGTTAACATTTGTTACGCGTTTAATTTATATAAATGGCATAAACGTTTTATTATCATTCTTTTTTATATTTTTTTAAGTATCGCTGTATCTGTTTTAGACTTGTAAATAATAAATAAAACTGTTAATACAAAAAATAAATTGGCTTTTATTTTTTCGTTAGGTCAGGCAATTGTATTCTGAAATAAGTAAAATTTTGTCAGTCGTATAAAAAAAAATCAAATTTGTTCGCATGTGAATGCTGTTAACTTATACCTAAAATTTAAGTTTTGATAAGAGTAATTTTGATATGAAAATTATTGTACAGAAAGTTAATAAAATTTTAGAACTTCCATCATGGTCGTCGTAGTAGTTAGTTGAAAGATATTTGAAAAAGTATCATTTATCGCATAAACATTTGTATCGATAGAAAAGGTGTTAGCCACAAAAGTTTGTTTTAAAATTTCATAGCATTCCAAATATATGCAATCTCTGCCTGAGATACGTAGAATCGTTCGTTCCTAACCTACATGAAAGGTAACTGTGTTTCGTACTCGTGTTGTATGTAAATGTAATATTGTGTGTTTTATATTATTGACATCTTCCTTCGCTTTGTGCTATACTATGGAGAATATTTGAATATTTCCTTATATATACAGGAGGCTATAAAAACTCACATAAACCAAAATTAAATCACTTATTCGCTCTGTGCGAAGCCGGTGGTGGGGAGAAACTGATTTACCGTCAGCGCTACCCGTGGCTATATCCGATACTACGGGGGGCTGTTTTTATGTTTCGAGTTAGCTAAATATACAAGTGAATTGTTATTTAAAATTTATTTAAATAAAATAACATAAAATGAGTCACAAAAGTTGTTGTGTTGTAAGTTGTAAGAATACAGGTAGAAAAAGTGCTTGTCATTTTTATAAATTTCCAACAGCAAGTTGGAAAATAAATCAGAGGAAAAAATGGATAGCCGCTGTTAGGAGACAAAAGTAAGTAGAATCATAACCTTACTATCCGTAATAATAAAAATCTTGAAAGGAGTAAAACTTAAAAAAATAGTAAGTTTAGAAAATGCTAGGAAATATTATTATTAATTAAAAAAAAAATTTTTTTTAAACATTTTTAAATTTAGCATAATTATATATTAAAAAATAAGATTGAATTTTTTTATTATAAACTTTTCATTAATTATTTAAGATTCATTTACTCTTTGCCACTTATTATATTAAACAAAAAGATTATCCATACCAATGATCATAAATTTTAAATATTAAATATTAAAATCTAAAAATAAAAATGATAAATTTTATCGATTAACAATTTTTCCCAGCTTTATTATTGAATTGTAATATGTTAATTTTAGTTAGCAAACATAATCTATTTTTTTTGTACTCAAAAACAATCAGCACTTTTAATTTGTAGAATTTTGAAACATAAAATATTTTGGTAATTTCGTTTAATCTAAATTTGCTATTAAAAAAAAATAATTGAATGTTTATTCAAGTTTTCTTATAATTTTAATTTTAAAAAAAACTTTTTCTATTTTCTTTTTATTTGATTTCAGTCTGATTTCAGTTAACCTACCTTTATGTGTGCTAACTTCTATGCTACTTTTTCGGTATTAACTATACTTACATTTTATTTTTTAATGCACAAGAACACTTTACATTAACAAATATTTATTATAAATATTCCCTTTAATTAAAAAAGCATTTTTTTATTTATCATTCGATATTATTATTACTGACAGCCATTCAATACTTAGTAAAATATATTACAATAGCCCCCTGTAGTTCAAACGTACCATGGCGCTGAAGTCGCGCACAGAGCGAATACTGGTAGTAAAAATGACGGCGTTTCCGATTGTCAACGTTTAAATTTTACGAAAAATCCGCTGGAAATGTTATAAATAAATAAATATGTTCTAGTTCCGTGGTAAGCGGAGGATCTTGTGTTACGGGTACCAGATAGTTTATATACTATACGTATATAATTTTAAATACATACATATTATGAATATAAACACCCATGACTGGAGTACAAACATTCGTGTTCAACAAATGAATGCCCCTGAGGTACTCGAACCCGCGACCGCTGGCGTTGAAAGTAGGGTAAACAGAGCCAAACGTGTCTTTATACAAGCATGTAAATATTTTTTTTAAATATCTAAATCGTTTCTCCATATAAATCAGAATCAAAACGTGAATATCGAAAGAAAAAATCATACATTTGCTTTTCCACAAATAATTATTCACGTAACACCGGCTGTGACCTGACGGCGTACCACACTTTTTTCCAAACAACGGATCATTTACAATTCCAATATTTCAGGCTTCAAATGTATCACAGAGGCTGTAAATCATAAATCAAATGGTATAACGCGTCGATCTCGATTGAAAGTTTACCTTTACATAGTCTCAAACAGCTGGTCGATATTTTATTCTTTGTTGCACTAAGTAAAATCCTTACTATTATAATAAATCCGAAAGTAACTCTGTCTGTCTGTCACGCTATCACGCCAAAACTGCTTAACCGATTTAAATGAAATTTGGTACACCGATAGTCTAGAGCCTGATAAAGGACATAGACTGAATTTCAAGGCGAAGAAAGGTTGAAATAGGGTATGAAAGTTTGTATGGAAATTATGTCATTTTTAAGCTAGAAGCTTGAAATTTATTTTATAGGCTTTTGATTAGATACAAATAAATAACACATTCTAAGTTTGTAAATATTTTATCTTAAAGGAGCTACCTAATGAAGAACCCGAGCGAAGCGAGGGTAAGTCGCTAGAATATAAAAAAAAACAATACATGTCTTACTATATACATTAAATACGATGATATATTATAGCCAATAGTCTCTCTCAATAAACGGGCTAACTAATGATATTATGGTGATGTTTGGCTTCGATAATTTATAATAATAACCCGCGACCGCTTTTTATTCTAATATTATTATTAAAGCCTTTTTTATTAGAAATCTTTAAAACTAGAACTACTGAAGTTAGGATGAAACTGATGTTTGTCATACTCTAACAATAATGTAAAGTAATAAGCCATAAGAAATAAAACTGATGGCAGCCAACTACGAACATATCTCGAATGTAAACGTCAAGTGCTTAAATATTTATTACCTCAAAATATACATTATATTTAATGATATCTCCCAAAATTTTGTTATAAATGAATATTAAGTTAACATTTTACTATTCTTAGTAATTTCTATCATAGTTTAATAATTTATTTAGCTTTAAAAATCCCACTTACAGTTCATATTTATTTACTACTAACGAGGTTTACTAGGGTTCTTCTCTAGGTTTATACGAAGCACCGTTTCGGCGAACTAAAATAAATAAAATTTTTAGCTCCTCCTTTTTTGAATTCTTATAACACTAGCTATCTGTGAGTGAAATTCCCGTAAAATCGGTCCAGCCGTTTCAGAGATTAGCCTGAACAAACAAACAGGCAGACAAACATTTAAAAAATTGGTTTTTTATTACTACTATATCCTTTCATATGCGTTTAGTGAAAAGCTGTAATTTGAAATTAAAAACAGACACTTCAATTTTATTTATATGTATAGATTATACATTTAATAATATGTACTAAGTATACAATCCCCCAGAACTTAAACCCGTCCAAAAAAACTAACTTCTTACTTATACTTAATAAAAAAGAAGAAATATCATAGCAATACTAAATAACATAAATAAAAACATCACCAAATTTAAAAATTATACAACAACGTTGCTTCTTACGAGTACATGTTGATATGAAATTGAAATGTACTGATACACGAACAACTTGCATTACATGGTAGTGCGCATGAATGGCATTTCATTTAAATACTTTCTGCCATAAGAAAAACCCGACAAACTGGTCCAGTGTAATTTAGAGATGAATCAGACACCAGCCAGGTGCGTGTGCGACGTTCCGTCTGTTCTGCGGTACAACCGGTTTAGTGCCTGCAAAATGAAAGCTACAAGCGATATTGTATACATCTACATTAATATTATAAAGAGGAAAGATTTGATTGTTTGTTTGAATTGAATAGGCTCCGAAACTACTGGACCGGTTAAAAAATCTTTTACCAATAGAATCCTACATTATCCCTGATGAACATAGGCTATATTTAATACTAGCGGAACCCGCGGCTTCGCGCGTTAATTCCAGGGACAGTGAGTAGCTAGTACATAATATAGTCGACGAATGAAGACGATATTAAAGTGGTAGTGCCATGCTTGTTACCTTCGGGTAACAACCGAATGGGCCGGCACGCCCCGTATAGTTCATTAGTACCACTCTCTCACAGAAGACCGGCGTGAAGTGGCAGCTATGCTGTCGCGTTTCGTCCTCCGGTGAGTGAGAGTCCGGGAGGCCCACTCTCCTTCCCCCCTCCCTCTTCCCTTCATCCTCCGCCTTCGTTCCCCCCTCCCTCCCACTTCCCTCCCTCCCACTTCCCTCCCTCCTCCATCCCTCCCTTTCCTGAAAGGCCGGCAACGCATCTGCAAGCCAGGCTTGCAGATGTCCATGGGCGGAGGTGATCACTTCCCATCAGGTGAGCCTCCTGCCCGTTTGCCCCCTTTTTAGCATTAAAAAAAAAACGCATGGCGCAGTTTGTAGTGACCCTACTTGCTGCGCCAGCGGTCGCACGTTCGAGTCCCGCTGGGGGCATACATTTGTAGAGCACGAATGTTTGTACTCCAGTCATGGATGTCTATATATATAATATGTATGTATTTAAACTTATATATGTGTAGTATAACCATCTAGTATCCATAACACAAGGCTCGTACCTTACCGTGGAACTAGATAGTGCTGTGTGTAAATGTCCCAACATATTTTTTATTTTTATTATTATTTTCCAACATGCTTACCACTTGTCTTACGGTAAAGATAAACATCGTGAGGAAACCTACATGTCAGAATAAACCTTGCAAGTTTTTGAAAGATTTGCTAAGTCCGCCACTACGCACTTGTCCAGCGTGGTAGGCTATGAGCTGATCCGGGATCCACTCGTATTGAATTCAGAAATAATCCTACTTGCTTATTTCAGAATTTTATTAAATAAGTACTATATTAAGATATATTTTACTAACATTAAATCATTTTCTCTAAAAGCTTATAGCTTAAAACAACGTCTAGTTGTCACCAAGCACAGATGAAGATAAAACAAAGAATGATATATGTCATCTACCGCGGCGCATACATGCATACATGGGATGTTTTGTTTTTACTGAGCTTATAATTCAATGATATAGCGGCACGGTGTTGCGAGAGCTTTACGTTCTTATAACAAGTTGTGGGATGTACTGCTTTAATGAGTTCAAATGAAACCTACAGGTTCAAGATGTCTAGATGCTAGATAATGGCATCGTGATAATAATTTAACACTATGTATAAGTAATGATAGGTAATTTATATCACGGGTAATATAAATAAGACCGGTTGGGTTAAGAAATGTTTAGAAATTACCATTGAAAATATTTAGAGTTAAATATGAATGAAATATTGTGGGTTTAAGTTTTATGGAATGTCTGAAAGAATAAAAATATATAAAAATAAACAAAATGTTGCATCTGCATCACTTAGTTTCATGGTGAGCTACGCTACATCAATATAATTTTTATAATATGTGCATATTATGTGATCATGAAATGAAGTGCCCACAGCGGGACTCGAACCCGTAACCGCGCAGGAAGAAGAGTCACTACAAACTGAGTCAAACGAGTCTTCAATATACATTAAAACTTAGAATGTATGAAAATATTATCATTTTCAATGCAACAACATACATTATGTCCATCTTCTTTGAATGAATGCGGCGCATATTATCTACAATTTTCAAGACAAGTCTTTCAATTACAGCAAAAACGCGATTCGCACGCGCTTATTGACAGCTTCACTATCGTACTTATGTCGGTATACGCGGTATAATCAATTGAATATGCACTTCGCTTGTTTCTATTTTTATTGCAATTAATTAAACGTAAGCATAGCGTTTTTTATTACTTCACTTAACAAGTAATCAGAATGAAAATTTTTGTTGTTCTTCTATAACTTACTTATAATAAAATTCTGAGACGATTTTGTACATGAATGCTTTTTTGAAGAATTTTATTAAAATAGTAATTATTATCGATACATTCACACAACCAACCGAGTAGCTCTAATCGTATGATGATAGCTGGTTACTCGGATCAACATATAGGGAAATTAATACTAAGGGAAAATATCTCTTACTAGTCTGTACTAACCAGTTACCACCAATACGTACCTAGGAACTAACGCGAGTGCAGCGAGGATAGTGAGTCACTAGTTAGCTATAAAAACTATACTATCATCATCATCATCATCAGCCCTTTTTAACGTCCCACTGCTGGGCGCGGGCCTCCCTCAGTACGAGGGGGATCAGGCCATAGTCCACCGCGCTGGCCTAGTGCGTGTTGGCGGACTTCACATGTCTTTCGAAAACTTGCTAGGTTCTCCAAGACATGCAGGTTTCCTCACGATGTTCACTTCACCGTAAGGCAAGTGGTAATCATGATAGAAATGAATCGCACCTCAAAATATCAGTGGTGCGAGACCCGGATTTGAACCCGCATCACTTGGTTATCCAAGCGAGCGCGTTACCGCTGGGCTGCCACTGCCTATATATTGATTACCCTAGCAAAAAAACACAAATAGCGAAAAACGCAACGAAATTCTTTAAGCTTGTTATCACTACATAGTATAAAACAAAGTCGCTTTCTCTGTCCCTATATCCCTATGTATGCTTAAATCTTTAAAACTACGCAACGGATTTTGATGCGGTTTTTTTAATAGATAGAGTGATTCAAGAGGAAGGTTTATATGCATAACTAGCGGATCCCGCGGCTTTGCATGTGCTAAATCCAGGGAAGAGCCCGAGCGAAGCGAGGGCGAGTCGCTAGTATTTAACAAAGCAAAAAATTGCTCAAACCTATCAGTGTTTGAAAAATAAAACATAAGATTTTCTCTTAAATAGGTAGGTACTAAATAAATAGACTATGTACGAAACAATAAAAATGTTAAACTTTTGAAATTAAATCAGATAACTACAGCAGCAAACACTGTAACAAGTTAGCTAAATTGAGTCCATGTAGTCCGTTATTCGAACTAGTTTGGACATGTTTTAATTAATAGCATTTTATCGATCATTATCAAAGGCTACATTAATAAACTAATAAATGTTCTCGTTGGTTGTGTCCACTGTTTAATGGAATTTCACAAAATTTGATATACGGTTTCGCGTTCATCGTATTTTTCGTATCTTTTTACAAGATTTACTGATGTTAAAAAAAAACTGTTCGTGTTGAAACTAAAACATTCCTTTCATTAATTAGAAAACTTTTATATATTTTAAATAACTAAGTAACTCTACCAAACAGGTGGCACCGGTTCTAGTATACATAAACAGAAGTTTATGCATAATATTGAAAACCGTCAACGTGTGTACAATCTAGACGTCAAAAATTTCGTTGGTAGTTTTATTATAATCGTATATTAAAATCTAACACAACCCTTCTAACACAACGTGAAGATTCACACCTCTATAAGCCTTCAGTGGTGCAAAAATGAAATAGAATTAAAAACATATTAAATGAAATCTAAATCTGTTTAATTCTAAGTTTTAACCAAACACTTATGTATATAATACAGATTTATATACAATTTGATTCGCATCTAACTAACTTGAGAACAATAAACAGAACTTCAGAAGGGCCGTTTTAAACGAAAGGGCCAGTAATTATGGGTCATCATTGACGCCCGAACTTTGAACTAAGTTGACTAACAACACCCTTTGCGTGTGAAACAAAACTTAAAACTTGCCAAGAATGTGCGGTCGCCCTTCTCCCTTATATTACTGTTTTACTTAATCGTACATACTATACATATCCTACAAATGTATTAATTTAGGTATGAATAATTTATGAAACAAGTCTTCATTCAGAAAAACGGTTTTTAAAGCTTACCTAAATAAATAATTTTACTTATTAATAGCCCCAATAGGATTTGAACCCTCGAAAGCTAGCATAGCAAGAAAAGTCACTCACTACAACTGAACCAAAGTAACGAAATTAAAAGAAAATATAAAGAAAGAATCACAAAATCGACCAACATATTGGCCTTAGAAATTTACGAATTCACGATGTTTTCCTTCATCGCATCATTAAGTGGTAATCATGTTTAAAAAAGATCTGTAAATGAAATTCCAATGGAGCGAGATCCAAGTTTTTTCCCGTCTTATTTGGCTTCCCAAACGAGCGCTTTACCAATATATTAATAAAAGGTAAACAAATACATATACCTAGCTAAGTTTTCTTACTCGATCGTAGAAAATAACGGTTATTTTTGGCTTTGATTTTTATCATAAAAGTTACATAAATCCCTACAGATGTTATTAACGTATCTAACGTTTACTTTGTAATTTTTATAGGCATAGTTGGCATTCGCTCATACTTTTCTTCTGACATACCGCTAACAAGTTCTTGTTATTTCGACGCCATTTCCAATACTCTATCTAAGGGCTTTTCACACAAGTACTTAACTATATTTGGAACTTATTTGCTACTTAGTTGTTTGAGAGCCGTCGCATTGTAGATGGCCCATTTCGTTCCTAATGAAGTTTGCGGAATTAAAAGTCCTTCAATTGTATTAGTGATAACTAACAGTCTTTACTAACAGCTGAACTTATGTATGTGAACTACATAAACTTAACTTTGATTTAGGCTTTTTACTACAAATTTAGTTAATCTGAGAAATAGTTTGAAAAGATAGATTTTTTCAAGTACTTATTTCACAACATATTAAAAATATTATAGATAAGTTTTCATTTTTTTTCGTAAACTAGAAAATATCTATAAAGATACAGTTACTGATGAACATGATCTATTAGGCAATACCATACTAACTACATTATAATCTATAGGTACCTATTACCTACGTCATATACTAATAATAATACTAAGATATTTTTAACTCCAAACTGCATTTATAAATGAAATATATTTTAAAATAATTTAAATTTCAAAGCTAGGACGAAGCTTGTATTTATTTTATCTGTGGTAGAGGTAGTCCTTGCTTCGGTACGGGAGACCTAGTTTCATATACTCGGTTAATGTTTCAACTCATTCTACATACGAGTACGTTGGAAATATTAATTAATGTGTAAAATATTCGAAAAACCACGTTCAAGGGATATTCATTTTAAAAAGTTAGAGCTACCTACTGTTAAATAGCTTCACTATCCTACGTGTTTGGAAGTTTATGTTTTTAGGCAGTTTGTTCTCTAAAAAATTGTTTTAATATTTAGATTATCATACATGTCTAAATTTTATCATTGGAATAGTAATGTAGCCTAGCCTATAGAGCAACAATTTATCTTCGTATTAACGAAATTACATAGATTGTAATATTTACTTTATTATATTTCATTATTTGTAGTTTTTTTAGACATACTACCTATTTTTTAATTTTAATATAAGTTTAACAATGAGCAGTCTCGTGGCATATTATACTTTCAAAATATTTTTTTTAACTAAAAATGTGTACTATAGCTGAAATCAATTGCAGTTATTTTAAAATTTATATCGGCTCCTCATTTAAGTGTACCTATGAAAATCTGTTAATTTTCGCCAAATTTATCCTCCTTTTTGAAGTTGATAAATATATTTCTACGTTTAATCTAACCGAATTATCTTCTTCCCTTATTTTACTTACCTATAAATAATGCAAACAAACACAATACTAACATATTATATAACTGTATTCGTCTTTATCCCATTTCATTTACCTTGGACAGTAAGACAGATAAATTGATAAGCATTTTGTTTATTTACATATATACCTACCTAAAAACAACTTTTAATTGTATAAATATATAAATTAAATGGATTTTATTAAAACATCGAAAGAAATGTCGATGAGCGAATTTTTGCGTTTCATTAAAACGTTTTAATAAAAATAAATAATCCGTCTTTAATGTATGACAATATAACCGCCATGATGTCACCCCAGTATAGTCGCTGTAGAGGCAACAAAAGCAGTTATAGTAGCTCATTAGCGCCAAAATAACACTTGCAATATAAAAGAGTGACGCAGCATCCCCTCCAAGCCTATTCATCTATTACGCTACGCGAAACCCGTGAAAAAATTAACCGTATTGTTTGGATGATTTTGCAAAAAGAATCACTTTGCGCTGTACAAAGTGTTTTATGCCGTATTGCTTTTTATATTATTTAAATGGCGTTTTTGGGCTTTAATGTATAACGAAAATTTTGAATATTTAGTATATTATTTCCAAACTTAATTAGGGTAATATTATCTTGCTAAATAATTAAATATTATATACTAACCATACACCCTCGCCCGCTCGGGATCGTCCGTGGGTACGTTATAACAGTTAATTTAGATTTCTCAAAAACGAGATATTTTCCCGCCGTAAAAGTATCCCATCTGTTGACCCGGATTACCTGTTGTCATCATTCATCTCATCAAAATCTGTCCAATAATTTTCTTGTGATGCAGTCATACTAGACAGACAAAAATTAAAAAAAAAAACTATAGATAAATTGAACTGTTTATAGTTAATAAAGACTATTTCAATAATATTTTCCATAATATATTTAATATACGGATTTGACTTAGTTAGATTTCTTTAAATGTATAGATAGATAACTGGTATCATTTGAGCTTAACAGCTTTCGATTGATATTTGATCGCCGCCAAGACCGCGGTAGGTCTCGCTAACGCAAAATGTAAATCTTATAGAGGGACTAATTAGATATCCTACTTGACTTATAAGTCAAAAATGTTTGTAACTTATTTACGTAAAAGCTATTTACTTAAAATATTGTGTAGAATTTAAACATTTTTAGAGAATAAATAGAACAGAATAAATATATCCTAGAGGTATTTCATATAAAAATCAACGACCTGGCAGTAAAGCTAATATAATATACCTAAAATAATAATAACTCTTATTTTCTCTTTTTCCAGATCTATGAGTAATATCAGAAGTTTGAGCAACGCGAGAAGATTTGTCGAAGATATGTAAGGTATGTAAATAATAATGTTTATATAATCAATACCTACTAATTACTATTATAAAACTATGATGTAGAAACGACGGATGCTAAGTTTTATATTATAAGTTTAGTTGCCGTGCTAAAAAAATATACGTTTCCCTTTTATTTAACATCTTCCAATATTTCCTCCTAAACCGACCTAAACACATTGAATATAAAAATCTATTAAATTTTGACTGCCTCCAGGCAACGTCTCAAAGGTCAAACAAAACCATTCAAACGATAACGTGAAAAGTAAAACTGCCGAAGGTTAAAAGAAAAAAGGTGTATTGAATCGGAATCCTTTCGAAGAACACTCAGCATAATGCTATTCAACGTTTATTTTATCCGACACACTGAATAATATTATTTATATAGCACGGAATGGACATCTGAGAATATTTTCAAAAGATTTTATTATATCATTCATACATACTTGAAATATAATGTGTATATTGAAAAGCATTGACGAATGACGAAACGTATGGCTCAGTCTGTTGTACCCTTCTTGATGTGACAGTGGTTGCGGGTTCGAGTCCCGCTGGAGGCATTTATTTGTGTGATGAGCTTGGATTTTTGTACTCCAATCATGGGTGTTTATATTTAAAATATGTATGTAATATGTATTTAAACTATTCGTATGAAACTATCTTTGCGGATTTTGTCGCGGATTTACTTGACGTCTCTTGTATGCATAACTTACCTTAGATCTAGAAGGTGATGTGTGTTAATGTCCCAACATACTTATTTATATATAGTTGTAGAACCAGCCTTCCATGAAGTGGAATCGCGATGGGGTTTTTAATTAATTACTATCTAGTAAGGGACTATGAATAAACTCGGTGCAGTGTAAGTGAAGGATCTCAGCTTACATGCATTTACTCGAGGTTATTATTCGCTAATGCTTGAGATTATTTTATATTTAAATGAATGCAATGGTTACGCAGACTTCTACTTTTTAAAGATCTTGCAGCATTTTTAATTTTCTCTTTTGTACAATGCAAATGTATGTAATTAGTAATGTTATGATGATAGTACGAAACATTTAGGTATAACCTATTTTTATTATCTCAAAATCATAGAACTAGGGTGGCATCTTTAGGAAAAGGAATAAATAAACAATTTATATAAGTTTTCTATATTTTTGCTTAAGGCATACCTACAAATCCTTGTTTATTCTGTTTATCACAATACTTTCTTAGATTTACGCGAATATTTGACATTTTAATTACACGAGTCACGGAAAAGACCATGATTGCTAAGTGTATAATCTACGATGATTGCTTTAAAGAATTCGAAACGTCCGGAATAAAAATCTAAATAAATCCTATAAAAGTTACGAAAACACAGTTTCATCATCATCAGCCCTTTTTAACGTCCCACTGCTGGGCACGGGCCTCCCTCAGTAGGAGGGAGGCACCGCGCTGGCCTAGTGCGCGTTAGTGGACTTCACATGTCGTTGGAAAACTTGCTAGGTTTTCTCAGACATGCAGGTTTCCTCATGATGTTTTCCTTCACCGTAAGACAAGTGGTAATCATAATAGAAATGATTCGCACATGAAAATATCAGAGGTGCGAGACCGGATTTGAACCCGTATCATTAGGTTATCCAAGCAAGCCAGCTATCACTGTCCAAACACAGTTTATTACATTAAAATTATTTTACAATTTACCTAAGATACCTTTACTATGACGATATTTATATATAATGTACCTTGTCGTTTGTACATGTACGAGTAGTTTAAACAGGTATCATAAAGAAAACAAACAAAACATATCAGCGCGTGAGCAACCTTGCGCTGTCCGATTCGCGCCGGTCGTGAGCGGACCTAATACGATAGTGCATTCAATATGCAACTCACGCATGCATTAATTCTATCGTTTTGCTTATATTTTAGATCATAATAATATCAGATGAAATGTGTTTATATTTAGATATAATATCCATCGAATCAAACTATAAATCATTGATCTATAAGTTCATAATGGCTTGTTTTGAATAGACCTATTTAAAACTATTGTTTTAGGTTGATTAGAGTATATAAAATAGTAAGTAGATATTAATTATCTACAAGCTAAGCCAAGTTTTTGAAAGGCATGTGAAGTCCGCCAACCCACACTTGGCCAGCCACGACGCTGGCCAAGTGTGGGTTATGGCCTGATTCCGCAGAAGGTCCGTCCGGAAGGTGAAAGTAGTCTAAAAATTATAAAATGTATTATTATAAATATGTTTATAGACAACACAGTCTGTTATGTTTTAAAGTATATAAACTTTATAGTAGAAACTATTATGCAAACGAAACCTCCTTTTTAAATAAATAAACCGTTATTTTTATCCAGTACGACGTTAGGTAATAGTAGGGTAATAGGAACGACTGATGCATGCAACACACAAAACGCTTTCTGAATATAAATAATAAAAGTACTGCTTTTGTTTACGTTATAATGCATGCATTTTAAATTTGATTTACAACTAAGTTCTACATATTCTACAAATATATAATATATACATAAATATTGGATTATTCAAATTAGTGAGATATTTGTATTAGTACATTAGCAAGCAATAAGTAGCAGTCTTTTCGATTGTTTAGCACTTTTATTTTGATTTTTGGTTCAAGAGTGTTTCTTCCACAACCAATGATTCGTAATCGAGATCAAAACACCGAAATAAATCCGAAAAAAAACCATTGTTATAAATATATACATAGTTTTATTTAATATACAAAAAAATACGTTCGTCTATAAAAAATATTCAAAAATATTTAGTAGGCAGTATAAATACTAAAAAAAATATCTTTCTGTCTGGTCGTCCTTACTACGGTACAACTTAAAAATGCAACAAATACACAAACATACATACAAATACATATATGCAATTATCAAATGTGGTCTTAAATATATAAAAATAATTTATCCTTCTCCATTAAAATTATTACGCCCCAACATCTCTATATATGTAATTCGAATGAATAAGACTGCGGTTGTTTGTTTACACTTGAGTGCATTTTCTTGTTGGGCATCGACACGTGGGTGTTTCGTGCATTGCTAATTCTAGATTGTCCTGGCATAGTATATTTACGTTGAAATATTACAATTTATAAGTATACTAGCGCTCGTCCTCGCTTCGCTCGGGCTTTTTCCTAGATTTAGCACAGACAAAGACGTGGGATCCGCTAGTTATGCATATAAA
Source organism: Boloria selene (assembly GCA_905231865.2). NCBI lineage: Eukaryota > Metazoa > Arthropoda > Insecta > Lepidoptera > Nymphalidae > Boloria > Boloria selene. The sequence continues at coordinate 2,296,839 of HG993134.1, forward strand.
CCTTCCTCTTGAATCACTCTATCTATTAAAAAAATCGCATCAAAATCCGTTGCGTAGTTTTAAAGATTTAAGCGTACAAAGGGATATAGGGACAGAGAAAGCGACTTTGTTTTATACTATGTAGTGATTATGTCTGATATTATGTTTTAGATGTAATAAGTTATCTACTCGTATAATTTCTAACGATTTATACTTGAGATGTGTTGAATGCTTTCGTCTTCAAAGTGCAAAGCAGTAAAATAAAATTTTGCTTTTTAACTTGCTTTTAAATAAATTGACTAAATAAAATACATATGGCTACATATTATAAAACAAGGTCCTCCGCCGCGTTTGTTTGTTCACGATTGACTCAAAAACTACTGCACAGATTTTGATCCATCCAAATCCATTGGGATATAGTGGTTCTCGAGGAATGCTTTAGTATATTAGTATATAATTTGTCAACATATACTAGCGGAACCTAAATTTCACTCGCGCTAAATTTTATGAAAACGTCGTATACGAGTACAAAATTAATATATAGTACAGCGCCATTTAATTCGGTGGGTCAATTCTCATTCTCAGTTCCTCCATTCGGTAATCACGCACAACTAACAAATGCAAATAAGGCAGGAAATGTAAATATTGCTGTAATCCATCGGAGCTATCGCTACATCTTATCGTATAGAACGGGGATAAATCAAGGCTTCCATAAAAGGCTAGTCTGATAGTCGTCCAGATAAATTTTATTTATTCCTTGCATTTGCTTATCGTGGGAGCACATTTTTGATTTTAATATAAAGGGACTGCAACTACCGCCGGTTTCAATACACCTGTGTGTTGCAAGAATATAATACCTCGAATGAAATCACGAAAGGAGAGACACGCGTATTTTGTGTATAATGTATTTTTTTGTATAGTACTTTTTTGATGGTGAGTCTCACCTAACCTATAAACTATAGGTGGTATACGCAAATGCGTTTTACAACATTAAAATAGTTGTTAGACACTATTACTTTTAAAACAAAAGAGCCGTGATATTATGTTTAAATTGGCATTACAAAAATACAGACATTATGATTTTTATCTACATCGGAAATCGAATCCACTATTAAAGCTGCTGTACTTATGTAGAGACTTCATAGAAATCTATTAAATTATTCTTGTTAGCGAAGTTTTCTTTGTTTACATTCGCTGTCTCCCTTGAATTACGTCCATAAATCTTCCCATAACCTGCGTCCCCAGCGTAAAGGAAATGGCAAACTCTCACGAACTCACGATCGGCGCGAGCGCATTCTATTTGAATATCCACTATGGACCAGCATTAGCAAAGTGTTAATATTTCATGAAGAGTTTCAATTTAAAATTTAAAACTTGAGCTTTGTGCTTATTTTGTATACGATTGTATATGATTACGCTTGCGAAGTAGGTGCTATTTATTTTTATATACTGGACTTCTAGTATGTTTTGTTTATGCCATTACTAGTGTTGCCCGTTTGTTTTTAGAGATAAATAAAATTAAGATATCTTTTTGTAACGCTAAAATAACAACATTTACTAAAATCATATGAAAGTATACGTTAAATGAATGAAAAACACTTTTTCTAATTTGTTATTGGCTATCTGTAACTAAATCTCTTTAACAGCTAGACTGATTTTGACAGAACTTTTAGTGATACATAGCTGATGTGGTAGAGAGCAATTTACTACAATATAGAGTAAAATTATGATAAATAATATTTACTGATCACTCAAATATACCCATCTAATGAATGTTATAACCGACATTATTTATATATTTAAGCCTTAAAATATCGTATTATTATATTTATTAACTTATAGAGAAAATAACGTTCTTTGTCGATAAACTTTATCGATAACCGCAAATTCGATGCTCTCGACCGCAGCTCTATATAACGCAAATCGTATTCGAGCTCCATTAATCGTATGCAAAAAGTATTGCTATTAAATATAAATTGTGGCTAGCCCGTAATTATAGACGGCTTTATGATTTATGTTAATATTAATGAGAAATGTATGTATAATATATAAATATTTACTTGGGAATGAGTTTCAATTGCCTTCGAGTTGATCTTAAAAAGCACAAGGCAGTGGGGCCCAATGGTAACGCGCTAGGTCGGATAACCGAGTGATGCGGGTTCAAATCTGGGTCGTGCAATCATTCTCAACGCGCTTTTCACTTGTCTGACCGCGAAGAAATTATAGTAAGAGAACCAGTATGCTGAGAGAACCTAGTAAATTTTAAATAGACATGTAAAGTCCGCCAACTCACAATTCGCCAGCGCGGTGGTCGTGTATGTAAAGAAGGCCTGCGCCCAGCAGTAGTGGGACATAACATAATTATACAAATTTATATATTATATAGTATAAATTATATATTATATAAATACAGTATTTATAGTATAAATACTATAAATGAAGGAAAATAGTATACGCGCTATTTATTTATGTACATATATCTATACTAATATTATAAAGGTCAGGAACTTCTGGTTCGAATTGAAAAATTCTTTTTGTGATGGATAGTCCGTTTATCGAGGGCTATAGGTTATATTATATCACGCTACGACCAATAGGAGCGGAGCATCCACAAAAACGGGAAGGGCGGGTGTTAGTTCTGCAAGGTATCATACCGCGCGACTCAGATAGAATTTGGTTTCCGGTCTTTAGAACGCGTGCGAAGAAGCGGGAAATGCTAGTATTTTATAAAATCGTACAATAGCTAGTTATGGAAAATCAAAGATTAGAATAAAGCCATTTAGTTATTTCTATTTCTAATAATTCTCCAAACGATATCCATATCCACTTGTACAAATTGATTCTGCCATATGAATCTGCATAATTGTTCAATCAAGGACGAATGATTGATTAATGTACCGACGTACGCCTACTCGGAAGTTTATTTATCGGCGCAAATTTTGCGTTGGCAAAACTTGATCTTGACTTGTACATATGTGGCTGTTCAAGGTTATTTTAAAGGAAACTCACTAGCTACTTAATCTCGCTTTACTCTGGTTCGTCCATAGAGAAAAAAATGGGTGATTAGTCTATGTACTTATTCCAGACTATCTAATATCTATGTTATATGGTGTCATTGAGTAACAAACATCCATCATTATCTTGACACGTTTGGCTCAGTTTGTATTGACCCTACTTGCTACGTCAGCGGTCGCGGGTTCGAGTCCCGCTGGGAACATACCTACATTTGTTGAACATGAATGTTTGTACTCCAGTCATAGGTGTTTATATTTATAATATGTATTTATTTAAAGTTATACTTATATGTAGTACCTATATCAACTATCTGGTATTCGAATTACAAGCCTCGTAGCTTACCACGGAACTAGGTAGCGCTATGTGTAATGATGTCCCAACATATTTATCTAAACAAACTTAATCGAAGAGAACCTTCTATCTGAACTAATCACTACTACAGTATAATAATCAATTTCAGAATTGCTTCTACAAAAAACACGATACCTATATTTAATATTTTATTAGCATGAAGTTTTATTTAGCATATTACGTCAAAATACGTATATTTTCTTTGAACGAATATTACCAAACTAAAATGGAAATGGCTCTATTAAATTTTATATTGCTTTCATACTTGTTATATTAGAAAGGAGAACATGAAAACCATATTTATGTATTTCAAACTGTATTCTGACGCATATAATATGAGTCGTAGAAAATGTATAAATAAATCGTTAACCAATTCGAGTTCTACTTTACAACGCGAATCAGCCAGGAAGTTACGCAAAGGAATCTATTGAGTTTGATCGAGTACACTATGTAGGGCGAGAATTGCCCCAATTGCCTTTGAAGATCAAGGTTTGGCGGACCATTGTTCGGTTTAAAGGTTAAGGGATAAGCTGTTTAGGATGACAGATATATGTTCAAAATTATGTTTGTGCTATTGTATTTGGCTTCTTACTATTAAAATTATTTTGTCATCTAATAATTCATTAATAATATTAATATAGTATTCCAAAATACTATTTTATAAACACTTAGTTGTCTTCTATAATTTGAAAAGAAAATCATTGATAAGTATATGATATGTAACTAGTGAATCATCCATTAAAGTGCTATACACGTAACTTAAGTCTAGATTCATCGCAACAGCCTACATTCAGAACTTAGTACCTAATTAGTTTTCAACAGAGCGCCCTGTCACACGATTTGCACAAATTGTTACGCAAAATAATTGGTGAAAGCAGTTTATATTTAAGTATGGCTTAATTTTTATACTTTACATTTATCATAAACTAGCGACTCGCCCTCGCTTCGCTCGGGCTCTTCCCTACATTTAGCACAGGCAAAGCCGCGGGATCCGCTAGTTATGCATATAAACCTTCCTCTTGAATCACTCTATCTATTAAAAAAAACCGCATCAAAATCTGTTGCGTAGTTTTAAAGATTTAAGCATACATAGGGACATAGGGACAGAGAAAGCGACTTTGTTTTATACTATGTAGTGAAATTCATTGTATCTTAATTGTGGATATATAGTACTAATATATTATCATTTTTTATTTATATGAAATTATAAATTTCAATCCCTAATAGGGTAAAGCTATGATATTTTTTTTGTCTGTCTGTTTGTCTGTATGTTTCGGCTAATCTCTAAAATGGCTGGTCTGATTTTACGGGACTTTCACTCGCAGGTAGCTAATGTTATAAGGACTTAGGCTACTTTTATTTTATTTTATAATACTAAAGAAAATTATAAAAAACATTTCAATTTATTTTAACTTACGCAGCGAAGCGGGCTGGCTTTGCTAGTTCTTTATATTACAACGATTAATATTTGCAGTTCGTATGTGTTGGATTTCTTTTGTTAACGAATTTTGTAAACAGTAGCAAGATTAGTATAGAATTTTCCATTTCTAAGGATTCACAGTTAAAAGAAACCTGCTTAGTGCAACGTCGAAGTCTATTACGAACGTTGTATTTAAAAAAAATGCTAAGCTTTTAGTAGTCATTTAATATTACATGATTGCACACAATTAAATATAAAGAATTAACTTCAGTATATCTGAAAGTAGTAAAAGCTCTTCTAGAGCTTTCGTTTTATCACAATTACTTTGAGTTATTCAAAGAAAACTTTGTCTAACAAATAGCCTGAAAAACTTTTATCGCCTTCTTTGTTTTTATGTCATCAAAAGTCGAATTAACGACTTACAGTCAATATTTAGTAGCATGTGCAATTGTACTGTACCATGTTAATTAAAAAAAAACACCCCTAAGAGTGGTAAAATGACTTTTTCTCACAAAACACTTTGCTACGTGTTTAAAGTAGAGGAATTGTTTGTTAATGAAACTATTTTTTCGCATTATGTCGCGGATTTATTTGGATTTTTGGTTCCCGACATTTCGAATACTTTACAGCAATCATGGTCACGGAAGAGACCTCCCGGACGGTGAGTCAAAGAGGCAAAATCCAAAAATATAGTTACATTTATAATGTCAAATATTCACGTAAACTTAAGGAAGTATTAGAAGAATTGTTTATTTCGTAATATGTTACTTTTTAAAATCAAATCAATCATCACATCACCACTTGATTATAGTATAAGTTCCTATAGTGTACTAAAAATGAACCTTGAGTATACCAATCTATTTTGTTTGGACTGGTGGATTTATGCTTATGGCAAGTTACATCGAAATCTCTTTAGAATTGTTAAAGGTTTAAACGTGAAACGAAATCAGACAGACACATTCATGCATAAAGTTCATCATCATCATCAGCCCTTTTTAACGTCCCACTGCTGGGCACGGGCCTCCCTCAGTACGAGGGGGATCAGACCATAGCCGTCCATCAACCATCCGCCGCGCTGGCCTAGTGCGTGTTGGCGGACTTCACATGTCTTTCAAAGACTTGCTAGGTTCTCTCAGACATGCAGGTTTCTTCACGATGTTTTCCTTCACCGTAATACAAGTGGTAATCATGATAGAAATGATTTGCACATGAAAGTATCAGAGGTGCGAGACTCGGATTTGAACCCGCATCACTCGGTTATCCAAACGAGCGCATTACCGCTGGGCTACCACTTGACTATAAAGTTATTTTTATATATAAAACATAGTAATGCGAAATAATTAAATTTAATATCTACATATCTGACTACGATGGTCAGTTTTAGATTAAGATGAAATAAAATAGTGAACGAGTTCCACTAGCTTAGTACGGCGACAGCCAACCGAGCGATTTCACGGACGGTATGTACGCGCCCGTAACGTCCACGCGACGGTGGCCCGCTGCCAATTTACATGTTTTTTTAATAACCCATGTATGGTGTGGAAACAACTTTTATTACTTTATCATGTGGAATTTTTTGCGTATTTATTATTAAGTAAAGAGGTCGTTAAGATATTAATTCTATATATTTCTTTACGCTTTCTATGTCTTGAGGCTCGAAAATTATGATTTTATAGGTTTATGTTTATGTTTTATATACTAATATCATAACGAGAACGTTTGTCTGTTTATTTTAAACGCGCTAATCTCACTACTATTCCAAATTGAGAATTCTTTTTATTAGATAGTTCTTAGAACGACATATGCACGAGTATTAAGCGTTACAATGTACGAGGGTTTGAACCCCAGCGAAGAAATGGTGAGTCGCTGGTCTTAATAATAACTGTAACATATACCAAAACAAAACTATGAGTACGTAATAAAATTATGGCTATACTGTCTGTAACAAGTATATAACCCCCTGAGACGTCTAATACCTTAGTCTCTCCCGTGACCATGATTGCTGTAAAGCATTCGAAACGTCGGGAACCAAAAATCATAATAAATCCGCGACAAAATCCGAAAAGATAGTTTCATTTATAAAATTATGGTTGTCTTAAAAAAGTGAGTAGAATTATCTCAATTTACTCGTATATATATTCATTCACAGCTTCCATAAATGTAAATAAAAATTTAAGTTTAATGTGAGTTTTAATTACAATTCTTATCTTATCTTACTAAAAAGATTATAAAATAGATATCCAACTAAAGACTTAAGCCAAACCAAGCGTCTAAGTACCTTCTCCAGATTTAGAGTTACTTAGTGCTTATGCGATATGGATTATCGCAAGTGACCTTTCTGGGGCACATAATGTCAAGCAAAGGTTAAGCTATCATCGTTTTAGAAATAAATTAGTTTCTAGCAAGAAATATTGTGTATAAAATAAATTTATTTAAAGTAAAATAAAGGAAAATTAGAAAAATAAGTGATTAAAAATAACTATAAATATGCATAATAAATAATAGTAATTAATATTATTATAATAATTAGCATTCTTAACAAAAATCAATCAGGTAAAAGTGGTGAGAAGAAGGAGATTCACTTCATTTCAAAGTTATGATAAAAAGAGCGACATAATCGCAACTATATTTATTAGTACTATCTATATGTGTATTATAATATATGTATGTTATTATAAAACAGTATATAATATAAAATTTAAACGTCAAACGTTCAAAACGAGAAATGCATATAAAAATCATACAAATGAAGTCAGTATCGCAATAAAGTGTAGGAACCATTCCAAAATATGTACCTAGAACAGACAAAATTGCACTTGCAACATGAACAAGACGCATTCCTCTCGTAAAACCTGGTTGCACAACAATGGCAGTGGAATCCTGCCAAGCGTCATAAATGTTTGATTCCGTGCCACCGACAATTTGATTTGACTACTTTATTATTAAGTGGACATCATTTATCTTGCCTGATCGAATTTTCAGCGCTCGCTCGATGGTTTTTCAGATTTTGTCAATATTAATAAGATTTTCCTCTTTCTCTCGCGTTTACAATTTTATTCAAAACTAGACTTAACGCGAGCGAAGCCATGGTTTTCACTAGTTATAAACCTTCCTCTTGAATTACTCTATCTATTAAAAAAACACTTTTTCACCGTTAAAACGTCTCTTGGGAACTTAGTTCCCTAGATACGTTTAAACGGTTAATATAGATTTTTCAGAGGTGTTATATTTTCAGCAGTATCCTATAAATTGAACTAGTAAAATTTAGACTCAGTTAGAATTATTATTATATGGTTAGATAATTAATTATTCTTTAAAATTATATGTATACTATGAAAGTAACACATTTTTACACACGACGGAACGGCGACAGTATATTGCGTTTGGGGTGAGAGGATGTTTGTGTAAACCATATTGCCATTTTTCTCCAAAACTACTAGTTCGATTCTGATGCAGTTTTAAGTTATGGGTTCGGGTCTTGAGAATTGAAGCCTTTCTCGTTTGAAAACTCTTTGAAAGATATTTCAAAGAGATTTAATTACTCGTTAAATAAAATGAAGCATTTTATCGAGTGAAAGTTATAGGTACGTATAAACGCATTTGTATATAGTTGTATCAGCCAAAACATTATCATAAACAAACTTTACTTTCGAAACTCGCACCATCGGAAAGTTCCGTTTTACGCTCACTGCCGAATAGAAACTGCATCTAAACCTTATGGTTATCTCTCTTTGAGCCCATTAGCTCCTTAATCGAGCAGAATATTGTTTTTAATATTAGTCATATTAAATTCTAACACGTAACAGTAAAAATCGATGGCTTAAGCTAACGTACGATGCAATATTTCATTAATAATCCTATGAAACGTTGGAAAACTTCATTTTTTTTAAATTTTCTATAAGTAGTAAAAATTTTAATAAAGGCTGAATTAGCTATCATACTTATTTCAAACCCACTCAAATATCGTAAAGCAAATTAAGTTCAACAGACGCTTTACTCGAATCGATCAAAAATTATAGTCGTAAGCAAAATACAAATCAAAAGTATAAACATTGAGATTAGATTATTTATCGAGTATCTTGTTAGTACGTGGGCATCACTATCACAGCTGATTTACAGTGACGTTCCGCGTAAATTATCGATATCGATGCCATGTATTGCTCGATTACGACGGGTTTTGTTGTAATGGTGTGAATATATTAGTTTATTATTTGCATTTAAATATCGGATAACAAATTCATGGAATATATTTCTGTTGGCAATACTTTTGTTTTCGTATTTTTTTTTATGTTTTTATAATGAAAATTTTGCCTTGTATTTTACATACATATTTTACTATTAAAATACCTTTACGAAGAGTCATTTATATTAAGGTAGTTTAGAGTATTGATACACTTATGCAATTTTAAAATCTTAGATAAGTAAGCTAAATAAACATATTAAACTAATGTTACAAATAATGAAATGAACTATATATAAGATAAAAAGATCCAAGTAACTTAAAATGCTTTAGCGTGAAGCTGATCATAGTGTCTTATACGGGTAGTAATTATTAGATCTTAGGACTTGCTAATGTCATCTTTAAAACTAAAATTAGGTTTAATGTTAAAAATGACTAAATACAACCAAACATCAAAGTTACTTTTATGAATGAAACTTAACAAGAAATATTACAAGTTACTGTAATGCCCCTTGTATATGTTGGAGGCGTTAATAAAATAAACAGTAGCTCCACGTCCCGAGCACTATCTAAGCGAAACCAGACGCGCAGGTGCGATTATGTAATGAACTCTTACACTGTTCGTAAGAATAGTGAACATGTTCAGAAAGTGATATCGAGTGTTTTAGTTATATATTTAACTTGGTAAATTGTAAAGATTATTTATACGCTCATACCAGTAGTCCAGCGGTAACGCTGTCTCTTGGATAACTGAGTGATGCGGGTTCAAATCCGGGACTCGCACCACTGATATTTTCATGCGCGAATCATTTATAACATGATAACCACTTGTCTTACGGTGAAGGAAAATATCGTGAGGAAACCTACATAATACACAATAGAAATACAACGGTTTCAAAATAGCGTCAAAATGATTTTAATTAATAAAAATTGTTTTAACCTAATGTTGCTTAAGGTATTCATAACTTTCTTGATATTATCATCAGCGCATATTCAATCATCATCATCATCCTCAGCCCTTTTTTTTACGTCCCACTGCTGGGCACGGGCCTCCTTCAGCACGAGGGATTTGTAATTTTATACTGCCATCTACTTATCTTTTTAGGTTGTTTTAAAGAATTGACCGACATGACAATCAAACCTGCTTTTTTATGTATGTATATAGCCTGTATTCAACTAATTTTAACTGTTTTGTTAGTTTAAAGTTATTTGGACCTCGAAAGAGTTCTTAATACGGCATATATAACAAATTGCCCATCATTTTGTGGAAAAATTAATAGATTTTCAGCTATAATTGCTATATATTCGCTCATTTCACATATATCACTTCTTATATGCTCGTAGTTCTGTATTAACGTATACGTAGATGTAGTAATGCAGCAGGAGCTCAGAACACGTAAAGTGCATTTCATACCTAGAACATAACTACTAGAAAAGCGATTTGTTTGCATAAAAATGAAAACTGTTATCAGTGTTATAAAAATTAATGGTACTTCATAGTTTTCTTTTTCATGGCTTTATTATCTTAATTTACAATACTAACTTTTACTTATCACTCACGTATAGAAGTGAGTTTATTTCAAATTTTTTTAACATTTTATTTGGTCCTCGCTTTAAAGGGGCAAAATGGCGAGAGATATTCTCGGTCAGTAATTATAATCAAATAAGTAGATAAAAACGGTGTACAATTTAAATACTTATAACAAGATACCTTCTGATTTCTGTTTTTTTTTAATGTATTATGCACTTCAGCATGACATCAATAAACTATTTATTATTATATATTTATGCATCTGCATTAGAAAATGGGTTTACATAACCATTATTAATTGATGTTTTCCCAACATTTTTTAATAAAAACACAGTTTTTCTCTATACCAAATTCACTTTGGTCAAATGAAAAGGAGATCTACCTAATACGATTTTAAACTAGAACGAAATCTTAAAAATAATTATACACAGGCAAGTTCAATTAAATGTATGTAACATTGAAAAACAGATTAAATACCTGCTCTGCGAGTATTTAAAGATTGAAAAGAGCGAAACTCAATAGCACATAAAAAACCTTTTAATGCAACAAAGAGCCGCATGAATTGCATCTGAGACGGCGAAATAACATAAGAAGTTCAAGTCAATCTGCATACTGTCATCGAAAATCTTGCTATTATGCCATCCCGGCTGTCAAAACCGTTTCACGACAACGCTCTCTGAATGTATAACGATATTTTGACGTGTCGGTGGCCTCTGCATTAGACAGTTGGGAATACGGAACGCACGGGATGGTAATGCATAAAATTTGAAACCACCGCGACCCGCCTGCTATTTTAAATGGTGAATGATATAAGCTATAATACCCGAGGATAGGGTTCGGGATAATGGAATGACTGAATGATCCAAAAGCATAGAACAAAAGGAGGCTCGTTTTAAAAGAGATGGAAAATGTAAAGGCTATAAAAAGGAATATGCAAGGCACATGCAAATTACTCTTTGTCTGATGTGAAATGTTAATAAGCTCATATAGAAATGCTTCTAAATTACGCCATGGGAACCTCGTAAACGAGTGTATACGCTATAGTAAAATGCATGAGTTATATATAAGTTTGTGGAAGTATAATATTGCCAATAGACTAAGTTTTGTGAATTATTTTGTTAGTTTACGAGCGGCTTACCGTCACTTAGGTTTTTTGGGTTCATCCCTAGCTACGTTTTAAAGGTTAGTTTAGATTTATCAGGTACGAGATATTTTCCTGCTGTATAAATAACTATGTTGGGACATTGTTACACACAGCGCCATCTAGTTCCGTGGTAAGTTACGAAGCTTGTGTTACGGACACCAGACAGTTGATACACTACATATATCAGTTTTAAATACATACATATTATAAATATAAACACCCATGATTGGAGTACAAACATTCGAGTTTAACAAATGAATGCAACGAGCGGGACTCGAACCCGCGACCGCTGGCGTAAGAACGTAGGATCACTACAAACTGCGCGAAACGTGTCGTCGAATGTAATATACTCGTATGTTGACTCGGAAAACCAGCTATCATTATAGCAAATTTCATCAAAATCGATAATATAACTTACAATGAGATTTTCCATAATATACAAATTAGACTGGGTAAGAATATTATTATATGAATGGATGTCAAATATTGATGTGAGCCTAAAAAGTACGAACTTTCTATTTAATTAAGATATTGTATTATTAATAAATCTAGCATTATTTCAGTAGATCCGTTCTGAGCAATGGCCGGATATTGGAGCGCCGTGTTGGCGCGTAAATTAAAAATTCCAAAAGAGACTGTATTATGTTTTCATGTATATTTTGTGCACTTCGCAGTAAAATAAAACAACGAATGTAATATGTAACATGCAGCTCTTTATAGTCAAAGTGAAGATTCACTCATTATCTCATAGTAACATTTTAAGCTTTTCGCTTGGACTTTTAAGTATCATAGCTTTTTCTTATTAATGCTCTAATTAGGAAAAACTTTGAAGTGCAGTTGGACTCGTGGTTACATCGAAGGTCCCCAGTTCGATTATTAGAGAAAGCAAAGTTATTTAGTTAGTAACAGATTTTGATTTAATTTTTATAAAATGTTCATAATATTCTAAGTAAAAGTTTCTGCAAAGAAAATAGTAAAATCGTCTAGAAAAATGAATGTCTAGAAAACTTAACATTTTTTTGTATGCACTAACTGACTGACTGCCTACATGCTAGTATTTTTATATATTTCTTTACACTACCTTTAGTAAGAAAACAATATTATAAATTATTCTTAATCAAACACACGTACCCTAACTTTGAACAATTCTATAATACTAGTGTAATATACAAATGTCCTTTCTGTTGTAGACAGCTTGGGGTGGAGTGCAAACCACTAGTTAGAGTTAAGATGGGTGGTGTTTCTCAACACCGTGTTTCGCATACACAATTCAGCCTACACATAAATACATACGAGTATTATTGTTGAATTCCTATTTGTATTAATATTAGAATACTTAAAGTTTGTTTAGTAAGTAGTAGTTCAGGTTGAAGAAATAAAAATGGCTGTGAAATAGAAATAAACTATGTCACACAAATAACGCTTTAATTCTGATTTTAGTTATGAAAATTAGCCATTAATGATAGTCCCGTCAAATTAGACATCCAAGGACAAAAATTCCGACTTGGCTGAATATTGGTAGGGTTGTTGAATACACTATTATAAAGGAAATGTGAAAACTCCTCATCGATCCGGCATGTGCAAAAAATTTACTCGGGGTCAAAGGTCACAAAAACAGGTTTTTCGCGATTTTCAGCAAAACGTAAGTTTTATCATAAAATGATCACAGACAAAAATTGTAGATACAGAGCGTCATAGTTGCATATAGTAACTAAGCTCTTTAAACGGAGATTAAAAAAAATTGTAGATCAGATAATTATCTATAAAAATGTCTAAATCCTTTTTTTTCTATCAGCCACTGTTTTTGAGATATAACGATTCAAAAAGTTGAAAAAGTTTAAGTAGTATGAAGTAGATGTTTATATTGTATATTAACAAACACTTGTACGGTACTTGCATTGGCAAGGCGTCGTTATCCACGGTTCTTGGCAAACGTAATATTTCACCGTCAGCCGCATTAGTGCTGGTATTTATAGCTTTTGCAAACCCGCGGTGGCCAACGGCGCCCTAATGTCCGAACTATTGATATGCTAAAACTACACGATGTATCGTTATACAAATATTTTATATGTACATATCATATAATGGATTGAGTTGGATAATATATTGTGATTTAAGAAAATTTTAGGTCTATGGTACGGAATATTATAAGAACAGTGCCGAAAAAATATTTTTTCAATGCTTGTTCGCCTAGTTCACGTAAGAACCAACCCAACAGGGTATCTGTTATTTGGTTATATTATCCTAAAAAACCTACGTCAATAAATGGAAAACGTGAACAACATCTTTGAATTGAAACATGCAATCTACATCGAGTTACATTTGAAATTCCTTGTTAAAATGATTATGAGCTCAGTTAGTAAAGCGGTCTTTTTCTCTTTCAAGGGGATAGCTAAGTGAAATAAAATGATATCCATTACAGATTTTATCTAGCACTATTATCCTTTATCCTTTGGCTGTATCTTGAGAAAGGAAAATGCCTCAGCTTTAACTATAAACCGTTTCGTAAAGATGTCTTCGGCTCCATTAGACAGCTTCGTCTGTGAGCCTTTGTTCGAACCAATTAGTAGTGAGTTAGAATACCTTGCTTCTACTATTATTGCTTAATAGATTATGGCGTACCAGGCTCCTTTGCTTTATCTTAAGCTTAGCTGCAAAATTTGAAATAATAAATATATCATCCGTTAAATCTAATTTAACTTAACTTTTACATAAAACATGATAACCTCATGGAAATATTTATAATATATAGCAAATTTCATCAACTGAGAATCGAACCCCGGACTCTTTTCAACCACCAAACATTTAAACATTATATAAATATACATTATATTCCATAAGAGAAATTCCAAGCATACTTACCTATATTAAGATGTCAACACTGCCTATATAAATGAAATTAGAAACGAAATTCATAATGAATCGAGCGAGTAACTGTGCGTGTCTCATACCATCTTTAGTTCATCTTTCACTGGCGATCATTTTTCATCCATTTATGTTGACTTATATGCGGCGTGTGAAGTTTAAACGTATTCATAAAATGAGAGAGGTGATTAGCTTTACTGAGCTCATTTGGGCATATTTGATTTGTCTCACGAATGTTTAGGTTTCGAAATGTTTACTTTTATATACGATGTTAATTTTATTTTATAAGATTATGTTAAGATGAGAGTCATTTTATAAATAATAGTTCTTAATTAAGCGATTTCTTGTTGTTGTATTGGAATACCTCGTCATCTCTTTAGATATTTTGTAGACAGCAGTAAAATATTCGCAATACTTTCTATCGTTTCTTCATACAAAATAAAGTGACCAAATTATAATTATTCATAGTCTAATATAATATAAATATGTTTCAAACGTCAGAACGTTTGTTCGTATTTAAAAATAGTTTTACTGAATATGTTTCTATAAGAAAAATAGAATAAGATTGCTACAAAAACAGTAAGTAATTTAAATATTTGTAATTAAGCTCAAGTAAAACTTAGACTTCTCCTTTGTAACTCTGAACTAAGATATTCTAGTATTATACAAAAGCATTTCAAAGCTTGCCTAATTAGACTTGAAATTCTAAGAAGTACCGACGACTACACAACCCATTTGCACTGTGTAGTTAAAGAAAATCAAACCTAACTTGAGTGACGAAGTTCATTCGTGAATAAATATCTTATTTAAATATCCCATTGACCTCTTTCAACTCGTGTATACTCTGTAATAGAAAAAGATGTCATTACTCATTAATTAATTTAAATAAAAAATTTTATTAAGATAACATTAAGATAATAACCGCTACCTAGAAAAGAATTTTTTTACGTTTTTTGTATATAAATTAAATTAAATGAACGAATATGAATTTTCATATTAACCCTTAAACTTTAAACAAAATCAACAAAAACCAGTAGAACCGAAATATAAAAACCATTAATGTATGAACTCCATAACCTAACTCATATAGTATTAAAAGCCTGAACCACTGGCATGAACGTTCTGCGAACAAAAAGGTGCGGACACGTCTGAACTTCACGTGAGTTATGGTCTCCTGGTACCGCTGCGTGATATTTTTAACGAAACCCATAAATGAAATTTATGTTAAGAACGATAAAGTCGCATGCGTTTATATTAAACTTGATACATATTGCAATACTGAGTTTTGAAGTTAGTTAAATACTTAAAAGTAAAGACCGATATAAAATAGACTTTTTTTTTGAAATAACTTTTGCCACGTTATAAACTAGTATATATATTTTAACGATTAGTATAGATTTGTAGGAAATGAAATATTTTTCCGCAGTCAAAAGTATTCTATATTATGTTAAAAAGCAATATCATCTTACAAAATTTCATCAAAATCTATTCAGTGGTTTACTCGTTTTGAAATTACTTGCAAAACTTTATGACATGAGCTACTACGAAAAAATACTTAAGCTGTATTAAGCTTATCATTTCTGATGCAATTCTTTATATATATTTTAAGTGATAGGTTTTGGTACGATCAATCACCGTTCACGTCCTTTTTAATCAATGTTTTTTTTTATTTGATCGACGACTATAAAATATGAATATGTTACATTTTAGAATAATAATTGTATGGGATGACCATATTAAAGTAGCAATTTTCTTATTATTTTTTCGAACGTAAGGAAAAAATTTTCCTATACCTTTACTGGTAGATAGCTGATGTCATACAAAATAACTTAAGCTGGTCTTATTTTAGAAAATGAATTTTCATTTAGCTCAAAAATATTAAACGAACGGGACGTACCTAAGCGAAGTGAATGTAAGGCACTAGTTAAATATTTAATAGAGCCGACTACCAAATATATAAAAACAATTTATAAATGAAACTATCTTTTCGGATTTTGTCGCGGATTTATTTGAATTTTTGTTTCCCGGCGTTTCGAATACTTTACAGCAATCACGGGAGAGATCCAAATAAATCCGCGACAAAATCCGAAAAGATAGTTTAATTTATCAATGTCAAATATTCGCGTAAGCCTAAGAAAGTACAATTTATAAAAATAAGTCAATATAAAAATGGACTTTCGAAACTTATATCAACTGTTTAGTCATCGCTTTACAGTATTTTAGTACATAAGAGTAGAAACAATGGCATAGCTTTCCTGGCTAGAATTACTGCTCGCGATCCCAAACAATATAGTTGAGGATCTCAGGGGAATGTATTGTTGTCTCGTAACCCTCCAATTGAATTAGGAGAAAAATAAAACTGGTAAAGAAATACACGTTGCTACAGCTTTTAGCTGTCTCAACACCAGCTTTTAAGTTTGTGTATAGATTTTAGGACCTTGCACTAATTTCAAAACGGAGATGTTAGTTGCTCTTAACTATAAATTAACTAATCGCGTAAACCTAAGAAAGTATTATATAAATTAACTCGTACAAGTTTATTAAAATTTGTTAGAAAAGTTTTAATAGTGTAAGCAATAAACGATGTAAAATTATTATTTTAACTCTTATTTCTTTTGTTAATTAAATTTTATGCTTAACTTATTTTGCCTAACGATATTATTACAATAACTGCGTATTAGATAATATTTTGTCTGACAAGGAGCTTTATATTAACTTTCGAAAACGTAGAAAATTATAATTATACTAGAGATTATTATTATATCAGCGATATTATAATAACGAGATTTAGCGCGAGGGATGCCGCGGGTTCCGCTAGTTATACATATAAACCGTCCTCTTGAATCACTCTATCTATTAAAAAAACCGCATCAAAATCCGTTGCGTAGTTTTAAAGATCTAAGCATGGACAGACAGACGGGGGAAGCGTCTTTGTTTTATACTATGTAGTGATATATTTAATACAAAAATTATAAACAATCTAAAATACAAGAAATAAAGTTAAATTAAATATTTATACACTCGTAAGACTGCAATACAAAACGTTTACTTACGAATGTCTGGAGAGCTTAAATATTGTAGTACACAGAATTCTTCGCGGTAAACGTCACCTTTAACCGCTTTTGTTTAACATTTACTTATCAAACATTGTGGAAATATAAAGAATATGACGTAAACATTCATATCTGTTACATACATGAAAGTACGTCCGTCAGATTTAAAAATAATGTAAATATAAACAATTTGCAAATTTGCACTGGTTTTTAACAGCGACATAGCTTAATCGATAGTCGTAGATAGGTAACAATATTAATAATTAAT
This sequence comes from Boloria selene, assembly GCA_905231865.2. NCBI lineage: Eukaryota > Metazoa > Arthropoda > Insecta > Lepidoptera > Nymphalidae > Boloria > Boloria selene. Next base: position 2,314,645 of record HG993134.1, read on the forward strand.
AATGAAATCCTCCAAAAGGTCGCATCGAATAGAATACTAGTAACAGGAAAGTTAGAGCGAATCCGATGCGCGTTAAAGCATTTTGATAATATTATAATATTATGTTAATAAAATTTTTACAATCAACATGCGTCTTAGTAATTATACTGTAACTTCTTTATAAAAGCTCTCTTATAAATAACCACGTATTAAAACTTTGTCAAAATTTAAGAAATATGAAAAAAATACTAACAAAATAAGCTTTTGAATTTCAAATATTTTTTTTAATTAGATTGAAGAGGACACGTCATCCTTCAGTGCCCTTAAGCTAATGTCGTATACGACCGTATCGTGTACTAGCTTGAAGGCAAGTAAGAATATGCTCTATAAGTAATTATGCTATGCCAATGTTAATAGATGAGGGCGTAATTCGCATAATAAAACAAACTCCTGTCTGTGTACACGTTTTCTATCTTTCTCATTCATTTTAACTTGACGTTCACTGACGGGAAGAAAATATTGCTTAAAGCTAAATAGGCTTCTAGCGAGTAAACGTGCACGTGAAAGTTAGCAATGCCAAAATACCATTTTGGATTTTTTGGAAATTGTGGGTATAAGTAGGCACTGTTGGTTACAAGTAAATAAACCTCTGAGACGTCAAATACCTTAAGTCTCTTCCGTGACCATGATTGCTGTAAAACATTCAAAACGTCGGGAACCAAAAATTAAAATAAATCTGCGACAAATACTAAAAGATAGTTTCAATTGTGTAGTGTTGTAGTGTTTAAATACATACATATTATAATATATTTATAATATGTATGTATTTAAACTTATATTGTGTAGTATATCCACTATCTAGTATCCATAACACAAGGCTCGTACCTTACCGTGAACTAGATAGTGCTGTGTGTAAATGTCCCAACATATTTATTTATTTATTAATTATAAGGCACAATATTTCGCCATTTCTCAAGTAATTAATTATTTAAGATATAAGCTCTTTAATTCAAATTTAAGTCAAAGTCTTTATGTCCTTAGCGTGTTGTAGTTTCACGCACGCATATTCACAAAAGTTTTGCATTTGTAATTCAAATTCAATATACGCTTATTTTTATCTCTTACTTTTTACGACTAAACCGTTCAACTGATTTTAATTAAATCTGACACAGCTTTTATTACGGAAAAACGGCGATTCCCACAGGATAGAGGATAAAAGTTGGACGAAAATTATTTTAAGACGCGGAAATTACTTGAGGGATTAATAATGTTTTGCAAGATTGTCAGACAACTCTCGGATGTAAGGTAGAAAAGTGGACAAAATATCCACTGCTGATCACGGGAATTCTTTTAATACGAGGCGATTCAGGCCTACCGCGCTAGCCAAGTGATGTCTTTCGAAATGCTAGGTTCTCAGACCATCTTATTAGAAATGATTTGCACTCGATAATATTAGAGGTGCTTGACCCGGGATTGAACTGACTTCACTCGCTTTTCCAAGCGTTTGAGATTTATGTAAAATTAGGTAAAGTTTTATCAAAATTTCCTAAAAGATATCACCTTTCTTTATCGTTGATCAGACGTTTCGTGAAATTAGATATAATACCGAAGCGTAGCGAATATTATAAGATGTTAAAAAGGATTATATTAAATTAAACTATCTTTTCGGATTATTTCGTGGATTTATTTAGATTTTTTGTTCTCGGTGCTTCAAATGCAAATGGGATATCGATCACACGATCTCCCGTGACCATTAACGCTGCAGAGAAATTACTTATAATTTCCAATATTCGCGTATATAATAGAAACTGTTATAGGAATAGACTGTTTCATCAAATAACTTATTGTATCGTATATATTTTAATCAATCAGAAATACTTCTAAATAAAAAATAGACTATGTACAAACCTCTCAATTTACCTACTCGTATAATACAACAAGGTACTTATGTACATCAAAACGGTGGCTTGAGAAAAGCCATGCAACATGAATATTAAAACTCTTCTTCAGTATTAAATATTCATATTTACGTATCGTGCCAATTTGAAACAATGTTTTATTTACTTTTGTTTTTGTTTCAGAGGACTGATGTCGATACGCCGATGCCAATGGTGAGTTAAAATTACAAAGTATATTGAGTATGTCAAGTTTTATATCTTTAAGTTATTTAAACGACTTCAAAAAAAAAATTTAAGTTCGGATAAATCCATGTACATAACACATTCTTTGAGACTTGTAAATATAAAAAAATATTATTTTATTTTATTAATAATTTATTTCATTATAAATATTTATAACTTTATTAATATTTTTTTTTTTTTAATTTCATATATTATATTTATTTACAATAAAAGAAATTACAAGTAAACTTAACTATATGTACAAAGCAAATATACACTTAATTATTACAATTAATAATTAAATTGTACAGTTTACTCATAAAAATGTTATAGAAGATAACAATTCGTAGTTCGAGTTAAAATTAACTTAAATTGTAGCCGTATTTCATTAAATTATCTAGGAAATTGGGAAATGTACTGCTTAGTTTGTGAGGTGTCATCATTTCACACTCTTCGCTTAACATGTAGCAAAGTGTTATTATGTATAACTACTGGTTTTATTGTGATAAGTACTTGATCAAATTTGTAGCTTAGACCAGCAAAAAATAAAACGCTATTACTATTACAATATATTATATTTGATTAGACCTTTTGTGAAGATATAAAATCTTACTGAATTTGCGCATATTAAATATTTCATACGTAATACGCTCGTTTTACGACTCCTCAGAACGTCTACGAGGGCCAACTCATAAAGTAGAATTGTCAATATAGTGACATCTGCCAGTGGACCGTCCCAAACAATCGCTCAAAGCAAATTAGGAAATCTTTCACGTTAGGCGGAAGGGGAGGCTTTCATAAAGGGCACCGGCATTTTCAAGAATAAAATCCAAACGGCATTTGTAAAACCTATTGGAACGACTGCCATTCGAAATCTACTGCTAATTATTCGACGCGACCCCATTCCATGAAACACCCAAAGTTTTTGTATCTCTTAAAATTTATCAATTACAAAAAGACTTAAATTCGAAACGACCTATAAAGAACTGAAGTGAAATAGCCTGCTTTGTTTCTTTATATCAAAGTTTTGGAACACTGTTTAGACTCATTTGAGTTTACACAGTTCCCTCGAATGCGAATAGCCTTTTGGTAATTTCTTTTATTAATTCTCGTCTTGGTCACGCACCGAGCGTGGAAGGCGGAATATAAACTGTGAAACAAAGGGAATGAAACGAAATTCGGAATAATATTTACGCCGGACCCTCAACCGTCGGAAACCGAACGTCAGGTGTAAATTTTCCAGTTTTTCCCCGGTTTTTCGGAAAAACTTTTCAGGGTTTTCCTTCCTGATTCGCTAACACGAGTTTTGGTCCTTGACGCGACTCTAAGTTCACAACGGCTTTCTATTGTCTCTGTTTTGAATTTATTATAATATTTTACTGAGTAGATTACAAATGAAAAGGTGGACTGATCCCCGGACTTTGTGTATTTCTTGTATAAACATTTTTTATGCGAAGCATTGTAATATTTTCGTGCTGGCCCATTTTATATTACCCTTGAGATTACTTAATTTAGCTTTATTATTTAACAAGCTTATATTAAAAATTTAAAAATCTTTACCATATTGTGTTGTGTATTCCCTTATCATAAATATTCGATTTAATATGTTTTATGTTACTATATTTTATGTTATAAATATATAAAAATAAATTTACTATTTCGTATATAGATTAACTAATAAACTAATAAAACAGAATTAAAATATTAAATATATATGTATAAAAAGGCATATTATAGTACCTACTATTTATCGTCGTATGAAAAATATCACAGGACAAAATAAGCCCAAAAATTAGCTAGAGACAATGTACGTAGCATACAAATAACAGTCTTTCTTGACTCCGTGTTTGTTTCGGCACACTCAAAGCCCATTTCCCCCTCACCCCCTGTTTACTCGCTTCTCTAAAGAACTCATCTTCTGCCGGCTTTTAGGGTTCTCTGAGATTGTATCACAGAAAGGCGTTAGGCGTTGCAATTTACGACGCCACTGCTTATAATATATTCATATTATTTCAATGTTTCCAAGGACCTTCTAATAGGGTGCCTAACGAGCCATATTCTTGAACTGTAATGAAAAAGGTGTGTAAAGTCCCTTTTTAATTAATTTGAAGTACCATAAGTTATTTTTAGACTCTTTTAGATTGCAAAAGAAACGAAGTAAATAAAATTTTAATCCTCATTAAGAAAAGAGTTGTTACAGGGATCTTTTGAAGTTATTTTTAATAAAAAAACACTCTTAAGGCACAATGCTTGTAATTTTTCGCTAATGTGACAAGTTATTGCGCTTTTTTGGTAAGTAAAGACAAATTTTGGTAAATGTATAGAATAATCATGTCGAAAATACATATAATTATATTTAAATTGCGCAAACGTATGAAAACGAATTGAAAATTAATACGAAATCGTTACAAAGTTAAAAAAAATAAACTAATCTTTTAAGACTTCCTTATAAAAGCAATAAAGTTTCTTACAATATCAATAAATCTCCGAAACTTACACAACTTTGTGTTAAGTATCCTAAACCGTAGTCTCAAACTCTTGGAGTAAATCCTAATGAATAAAACAATTTATACAATTTCTTATCCTGTTTCAGTATAGAACTGTAAAACGAAGCACACGTTATCATGTGATGAATAGAGGGGTCCCCATCGAGATAACCGCGATAGCATCTTGAAGTAATTTGTTGTAATTTACGTGACGGTTATAATTAAAGTTATCACCCCTCTTACTGCTTTCTTTTTTTTAACCACGAATACGCTTTAAACTTAAGTAATGCTTTACTGTGCACTATCTACAGATAAATAAGATTGAAGTACTGTTTTTAATTTCAAATTACCAGTTTTTCCCTAAAAAATCAAAGTATATACGGCACTTAAATTAAAAAATCAATATTTAAAAGTTTGTCTGTCTGTTTGTTCCGGCTAATCTCTGAAACGACTGGACCGATTTTGACGGGATTTTCACTCGCAGATAGCTAATGTTATAAAGAGTAACTTAGGTTAATTTTATTTTATGAGTACAAAATGGAACGACCGTTTAATTTATTTTACCTTACTCCCAGCGAAGCGGGTTTGCTAGTCTATTAGATAAGTAAAGTAAGAAGTTTTGTTGTAATTAAACAGCTATTGAATTCGCTATTTACATTTCAGTGCACCTGTGGCTCGTGAGCTTTTTATAGCAATTTGTCTTATTTTATAGGCTGAGTTCAATATAAGCTAGAGATTTTGTATTCGGGTAAAAGTTTGTATGTTACACGATATTTTACGATGCTTTTATTTTATACTAGTATATTTAAGAAAAATCCATTTTTTTTATTTTGAGTCTACCGTTACATTTAAAAGTATTTATAGTAAGAACGAGCTGTTTGTTTAACACTATAATATTCGTATTAAACAATTTATTTTTACCTTTATTTAAACTTTTTACTGGCCTAACCCTTTGGTATGATTTTCGTGAAACTATTAAAAAAATCTAAGTTACTTTAAGCTTATTCTTAATTCTAGTTCTGTCATAGTTGTTGTTTAGTTAGCATTTAGATTAAAAGTGTAAGTCGACACAGCTTTTTAGGTTTCCGTGGTCTAATAGTAAAAAGATTCTTACGTTTTATTTAATCTATGGGATAATATATTTTTATTATGAAAACTACGTAACAATACTATCAATGTAATAAATGGCTAATATTAAACAACTTATCAAATATATAAATTGATTCTCGAGCTCGACTGAGTTTGACAAATGGTATTTATATCTACGACATATGTTATATGATTAAAGTTATTTTCCTTTTATGTTTTGTTCGAAAATCCTTTATTATGTGTTTAGGCAACCACCATGTAAATAGTGAAGACGATGTTTCAAGTCTTTATTTTGCTAGATATTTTATTTACTGTTTACTTTACCCGAATATCGAACCCATTACTAAAGTAGCAGTAGTTTAACAAGTTAAGTTTTTTTACAATTAAGCTAGACTATTAAAACTTCATTTATCATTAAAATATATTGTATCAAAATTAATTTTGCTTGGAAAAAAACATACACATGTATATTATAATCGAAAACCCTCAAGGCCTCATTTCGTAACGCCTTGATAATTAACTTTATATTAAAAATACATATATAACAAACTTTTACAAAATTCATTCATACTTTCATAATTAAAATCTGGAAAGCGTAATATTATCATTATTTCTTCCTCTTACTTGTAAGCATACGCTTTTGTAGGCACGATATAAAGTATATATTTTTATTTTAATCAAAGGCAAAACAAGCGGCAAATGAGCACTACACGAATGCGCACTCGACACTTTGCTGGAATTCTACGTCTGCATTGTCTTGCTGTAATATTGTCTTTCAACACACTTAAATTCGCAAACAGTCACCCATTTAGAGTTGCCAGATTAATTATTTACGTAGGACATTTATATTTCCTAATAAGCTCGAGGTTTTAATGGTGGAAAATTGTGTATATCGATGGCTTTACAAAATAATAATCAATTTTACTCATCAATTAGCTATAAAATTGATAAATAAAGCTGAACATACGTAATTATTATTATAGTAATTTTATTAGTAGATTCATGAGCGTGAACAGCATTATTAAAAGTAGAATTGATTTTCATCAAATACGACACAATTTATAACTTTCAGACCATTTCAGGACAATCCTTGAAATACTGAAGCTCTGGAAACCTTAATGTACTTTCCCCCTTTTTCTCCCACTACTAGTGTTTACTGCTCTCAAATTACTCGCAGTATTATTAACTTTTATAGGATAAATAAAGACTCCTTTGCAGCTTTTAAGTGGGATAAAAATAGTAATTACTGTTTGTCGAACCGCTCGTTCCAGTTCCGTATCTTGTAGATTTTAAATCGATACCTCGAATCGAGTTTATATTGCAAAGAATATGTTATACCTACTATATTTATATTTTTTTTTTACTTTTAAGGCAGTTTTTTCAAAGTAAAAAGGGTAAACGGTTTTCCTTAAATATAGACAAACGTGAGTCATCGATTGGCAAATCTCAAATAGCCCATAAAACGTCCTCATCCCTTCATTAAGGGTCTCTACTTTCCCTGAATGTCCCCTTGCCTCAGTACTCGTAACTAACGTCAAGCGAATCGTCGTTTAAATGGAGCTTAAGAGTTTAAAGAGATGCGATGGCAAATATATAACGTACAAATCTAAAAATTTACAATTCTTGAGGTAAAATTTTATTTATATATGTAAGCGCAGGACGGCCGACATCAGAAGTAGTTATAGTAGTGGGCGTGATTATTAATGTCTTTCGAGGGAACACTGTACATTTAGTCAATTTAACTTAACACACTCATAACTAAATACAATGTAAACATAATAAAACATTAAATTATCAATAATTATTTACAAATACGGATATAAGTAATTCGTCGATATTACGTGGTGCACGGGCGGTCCAAATCTGACATTCCCTTTTCTCTTTATTTCAAATAGCCAATTTTTATTCTAATTCTAATTTAATGTCTTTTTAAAACATGCCAGTTTGTATCACCTTGCTGCCATCGATTCGACGCTTTACAAAAGTGCGATGTCAAAGCATGATTTCACACTCTAATCCGATAAGCTTACCAAAACCTCCAGATGGCGCACTGAGTGCGCCGTCACGGCCGGACTGACATTCGACCGTCCTCGGGCGTTTGTTTATTGAAGCCAGGAAATCAGGAACGACGCCATTAATATGTGACCCGCTCGTTCATCCTGTCACTCAGGAACAATCTAACTAGCATTACTAAAATAAGTATGCTCTATCATATTTGTATCGTACGTAAATCCAAAATTATTATGAAAGCATGTATCCTTTCGACCATCTCAACTTATGGACCGGATGACATCTTTCCAAACCATGAGCGTGGACCGGACGAGTGTGTCCCTTCGACTATCCCAAAACTATGGGCATAGACCGGACGACACCGTCCCTTCGACCACCTCCAAACCATGAGCGTGGACCGGACGAGTGTGTCCCTTCGACTATCCCAAAACATGGGCATAGACCGGACGACACTGTCCCTTCGACCACCTCCAAACCATGAGCGTGGACCGGACGAGTGTGTCCCTTCGACTATCCCAAAACATGGGCATAGACCGGACGACACTGTCCCTTCGACCACCTCCAAACCATGAGCGTGGACCGGATGAGTGTGTCCCTTCGACTATCCCAAAACATGGGCATAGACCGGACGACACTGTCCCTTCGACCAGCTCCAAACCGTGGACCGGACGAGTGTGTCCCTTCGACTATCCCAAAACATGGGCATAGACCGGACGACACTGTCCCTTCGACCACCTCAAAACCGTGGACCGGACGAGTGTGTCCCTTCGACTATCCCAAAACATGGGCATAGACCGGACGACACTGTCCCTTCGACCACCTCAAAACCATGGACCGGACGAGTGTGTCCCTTCGACTATCCCAAAACATGGGCATAGACCGGACGACACTGTCCCTTCGACCATCTTCACCGCTTAAACATAAATCGCGCAGGTGTGTCCCTTCGACCAGCCTTATAAAAAGGCGTGGACCGGACGACACCGACCTTTCAATCACTTTGTAACCGTACCGACTTATCACGAACAATCCTCCTCAGTGAGAATTCCAATCTCGTACTCGTATGTAAACATTACACTCGATCGCATCTCTTCATCTACTTTAATCGCCGTCACGGTTTCCTCATCATTGTCGGTACTTGTAAACAACCATCGCTTTTCTACGGTATTTTAAATTAATTCTCAATTTTTAGTAAATCTCTAAAGTTCATACATGTAGCTTCTTCTTCTTCATTTTCTATCTCATTCCTAACTTTACTTGTGGTCGGGCTTACTTGTTCATCTGCGCTAGCATAATCTGTCTTGATTGTCTTGAATGTCAAGCACTATTTTTGCTGAGTAGTTCTCGTTCCGCCTCATCACATAGCCGTACCACCTGAGCCTGCCCCCTTTGACTTTCTCTGTTACCGGAAACACTTTGAAAGATCCCTTACATATTCGTTTCGCGCGCCACGACGTCTTCCCAGCACAACATCTTTATCTCCGCTGTATGGAGTTGCGTTGTCGGTCTCACAACTGTATTATATAACTTGCTTTTAGTTTTGATAGGCATTTTAGGATAGCACAGAATATCAGGCAGAGATCTTCACTTCATCATCCATGCGAGAATCAGCAGCTAGTATTGATCCAAGGTATTGGAAACCGGACAACTTCAGTAAAACAGTGCCTCTACTGTAATCTAAGTAAGAAGTCCATTATTAAATTATTGTTACGTACTACGGGTTCGGGATCGGAAATTAAAAGCGTTCTAGCACTAAAGATGTTTTATTTCTTCTACATAAACCTAACAAGATGTTCACTCACAAGAGCAAGATGTTCACTCACAAGCGCAGTTTGTACACAGCACTAGTTCAATTACGTCTCCGAGCACTATAATCCACCACTTTTAATAATTCACTATACTCTTCTTCACTTTTCCACTATTTCGTTTCTCTTCGTAATTTTCACTTAACTCCGAACATCAACTAATCTCTCAACACACTGCCGGCCTTTTTATATGCGTAAATTTAGAAGATTTTAGTATCGAAAATGCAAAATATTTCTAGTAACTTCCAAATCTTTCCTGGAAATGCTTTATCTCTATCTGCTGACACATTAAAATTTGCAATAAACTGTTCTTGCTATCTAATTGTCAAAAGTTTGAAATTGACATTTGCTGTTGTAAAGCATGGTACAAGCGTGCTATTATGACGGGTACGCACTCTACTCCGCGACATTACATAACATCAGGCTCAAAACGGATCCGTAATGCTCTAAACCATACTAGAAATAGTTCACCCACACCTGCAGTGCTACTAACTTGTGTGCAAATGTCTTTATACATTTCTTGTATCAGAGAGATAAAGAGAGGCTCTAGAGAGGTACAATCATAGGTGGATATGTAGAAACATATTATAGCTATCATTCTTAAATAGTAAATAAAATAAAATCGCTTATACTTTCTATGTAACTTAGTTTGATTCCGCTCGCTATTTGTGATACGAAAAATAAACAAAGTCCTTTAGAAAATGCTTTACCTACTGGTAAACCCCGACCATAACTAAACCGTATTGCATTTGATATTGAATAAACGCTACACTGTATATTTCCGTGCGTAATTAATAACAGCCGATTTCTTACTGTTAAGTGCTAACTAAATATTAATCAGTTCATTCAATATTTTTTTAGTGAGTCAGAATTATCTTAATTATCCTCTAACTTTTTTAATACTAACCCTCCTAGTAGGTTTGCCGTAAATATAACGTTTACTTAGTGAGTTCAGAAGATTTTTTTTATATTCTCTTTATTTAATTTTATATCAATCTAGGAGTAGTTGTTTTAATTTAGCTTTGCAAAGTTAGTCGTTATTCTAACATCACATATGATATTATCGATCCTTGACCCGGGACTCGAACCCTGGACTTCCCGATATGCAATCGTGCATGCTAGCCGCTACACCGCCGAAGCGAATAGTCATATTTTGACACTTACTTATTATTACTGGCCTAGAAATAACATTATCACACATGCAAGCAAACTTTTCACAGTATTTGTAATTTTGATTTATACGCAAATTACCTTTTAAAAGGGAATAGACAGATTTACTATAAAATAAACAAAGGACATGCTCACCGAATGATGTTTCTAAAGTAACTCTCCACGTTCTCGATTAATCTCTATCTCGCAGCGCCGTCACAAATTCTCTTGTCTGGTAACGATTTAACGACGTGCCTACTGGCCGGGCTTGCCACACGTAAGGAACATAGCATTTGTTATCATACCTTGATTACGACTTAAACTACTTACGCTTTTTTTAAAAACAATCTATTTTGACCGGTGATTTTTGTTTATGCCACTCCAATGAAATGTTCCATAAAATCTCATACCAAGGTCCAAGGCTTCTAACAATAAGGATGTTGGTGTCGAACTTTTAAGCGATAAGATTTCGAAATAATTGTACTCTAGTAATTATGTAATATTATCTGGTCAGTTCCCATCGTGTTAAGCTATCTTTATAACGTAGTACAAAACAAATTCAGTTTTCACTTCTTCAGACAATTCAGGCTTAGTTATTCTTTTAAACAAATTCTATAACCACGTCGTACCTTAGCCGCAGTTTTCCTAGCTCTGGCTTAAAATTGTCGTGCTTGTAACGGTATCTGCCTTTGACATCCTTAGCTCTCAATAAAGCCTTCATACCCATTAAAACCTTCGTCAGAACATCAACCGATTTCATTGTTACATAGTATGGTTCATCTATCCCACTTCTGATGTAAGCGCAGGACGGCCGACATCAGAAGTAGTTATAGTAGTGGGCGTGATTATTAATGTCTTTCGAGGGAACACTGTACATTTAGTCAATTTAACTTAACACACTCATAACTAAATACAATGTAAACATAATAAAACATTAAATTATCAATAATTATTTACAAATACGGATATAAGTAATTCGTCGATATTACGTGGTGCACGGGCGGTCCAAATCTGACATTCCCTTTTCTCTTTATTTCAAATAGCCAATTTTTATTCTAATTCTAATTTAATGTCTTTTTAAAACATGCCAGTTTGTATCACCTTGCTGCCATCGATTCGACGCTTTACAAAAGTGCGATGTCAAAGCATGATTTCACACTCTAATCCGATAAGCTTACCAAAACCTCCAGATGGCGCACTGAGTGCGCCGTCATATATGTTAACAATATCATAAAAATAATCCAATTAAAGAGTGGCCATAGATACAATATTATTGTCCTCCATCCACGACGTTGAAAACAAGAATTTGAAAATAAATAAATTCGCTCAAGTATAATTCCTTTAGAAGTTTTTTTTTTATTTTTTATTAAATATCATTTAAAAATAGAAACATTCTGTAACACGATACTTGTTATTTACTTTAAATGTTTTTGACCATTCTACCGTGAGCTTCTCTTTGTAGGACTCGAGGGAGCACGCATCTGTCACGATTGCTCCCTTATACTCGACCCTTTACGTTAGATAGTGCACGCATTACAGCTTCTTTCCAAATAACTTGGAATGCAATTTAACAATAAAAATGCTGTTTGATTTTATTTCTTTCTTTTTTCTAGTGTAAAAGCTCGTTTTTATCTTCCCTCAAAAGCTTTAAAAGAAAATCTGTTATTCGCATAGTGTTTTGTATATGACTCTTATATAACGTTCTACAAGTTGAAGATGTTATTTCTATATGCAAAGCTGGCGTAACGATAGTGTCAGTGTCCCTTTTACACGTCTAATATTGCAATTTAAATATTTAAGTCTGCACTCCCCATGCATTACGTGTCATATCATGGCGACATATGCAACTGAAGGAATATATTGAGATATGCATGTTCTATTTATGTCATACTTACTGTTTTAAATAACTTAATATTTATATACAACTGCTTTTGATTGTATTATGTATATGTTATTTTAGAAGAACTAGAAAGATATATTAAAGAGTAATGATTCACTATACTATTCTTCTAAATAAGATAGGTTGTAATATCTAATACAAAATATCAAGTATTTACCTAACACAGGAATCGAAGTGGCGACTTAAAATGATATCATTAATGCCTTTGAAAGCCTTTTCTACAAATCCAATAATAACAATTCTTTTCTAATTCAATTTCGTACAAAAAGGAAACTGTACTAACTGATGCATTCAAAACTCGTTTTTTTGGCAAGTCGGTTTAATATATTTTGTGCAAACTACGTAGTCTCTGGGGGCCGAATGCGAGGGGTCGTGTCTGCATCCTCTTTTATTTTCGACCCTGGGGTGCGATACGCCGTTATTACGTGCACGTTGCGTGATTGACTACGAGTAATTGTGACAGAGTTACGGTCAACTTATACTTTAATACAAAATGAATTGTAATTATTATATGTAGTAGTATAGTATTCAGCTATTTTTAACACCGTCTTACTGTTAGACACTGGCCACCCTCCAATCCAAGGGGGATTCCCATATATTCAATAGCCCACCTCGATAGCCAAGTGCGGGTAGGCGGACTGCATAATACACATGGCTTTCGAAAGCTTGTTAGGTTCTCTCAGTAATGCAGGTTTCCTCACGGTTTTTCCTTCAATGAAAAAACAACTGGTTATCACGTTGGAAATTATTCGCACATGAAATGATCAAAGATGCGAGACCCGGATTTGAACCCGCTTCACTCGGTTTCTCTAGCAAGCGTGTTAGCACTGAGCTACCACAGCCTTGTAATTAATAATTATTCGTTAAATAAAATTACATATTGGTTGTATCATCTATACTTCATGACCATTTATTGCAAATAAACATACCTATACTACATCATGAAAATTGGACAGAAAAATAATAATTTCACATGAATGAAAAATAAGACTGTCTACCTAAAACCATTTTGTTAGACAACTTCTATACATCGCAACATCACTCAGCCCATATTTGATCGAACTCCCGTATTTATTTAGTCGTTGAGCGAGAAACCTAAGACGGGGGGAGGCGGGGCTCGTTTGAGTACATTCTTTTAAAACTTACCCTCTTTTATTTGGAGCTAGCATTGAGTTTGTAAAGGATTTTCTCATCTGTGAATTTCACGGGTGAAAAAGAGTAACATTTTGCTATAATTGATTTTATTTTTGTACTGGCTTGCCCGCATCCACAAATACTGCTTACGTAATTTTTATAGTTTCTCGATAAGCGCTAGTTACAAATGTATTTAATTCATATGTTAATTCGGCACAGATATTTGCTATCGTAACATTGCTCCCTATTGTCTTTTATTTGTATGTAATGATGTTACACAAAGGTGTTAAAGGATTTGCTATTTTAAAATAGTTGTATTCAATAATTAACATTCTCTTAACATTATGCGAATTTCATATGTTACACTACCTTTGCAGGAAATTTACAAAATAGCTATGGCTCTATATGTATCAATTATGACGCCTAAAACCTGAGTCTCTGCCGCTATCAGAATTGCTTTTAAAGCAATCGAAACGCCGCTAACAAAAACCAAAATAAATCCGTGAAATAATATTTAAAATGATCGCATTCGATGGTGCATGTTGCTGCATATAACATGCTTATAACCTACTTTTAGTGCAAATATGTATGTATGGTCAGTTATCAATCAAAGATTAAAATCGAATTTCCCACGCAACCATTAACACCTAAGTAAATTGAACCACAAATAATCCTAGGGAATAGCAATTTAATCATAAGTTTAGACAGTACATAAGACAAGGTCTTTGATCGCTTTGTTATTGTAAAATCAACATGTGATACACGCAGCCCTATAAAGCAAACGTTACAGTGTAAACAATCTACTACACAGTGGTGTATCAAACGGTATAGTTAATTGAATGAATCTAAAACGTCAGATTATGCTGTGGGCACGTTCAAATGAACTGTGGTTGCGATCATGTGAAACATATGTTAGGACCTTATTATACTACACACAGCGCCATCTAGTTCCATGGTAAGCTACGAGGCTTGTGTTACGCATACCAGATAGTTGATATACTACATATATAAGTTTAAATACATACATATATAAGTTTAAATACATACATATATATTATAAATGTAAACACCCATGACTGGAGTGCAAACATTCGTGTTCAACAAATGAATGCCCCCAACGGGACTTAAACCCGCGTCTACTGGACAGCAAGTAGGATATCTACAAACTGCGCCAAAGTTGTCGTTAAAATGATATATGATTTATTAATTTTGATTAAATGATAGTGATAGTCCGGGGGTAACGCTTGCTTAGGAAATCAAGTTATAGATTCAAATCTTGCACTCTTGAAATTTTGTTGTCATTTCCAACAGGATACCTATTAATATTGTTCTAGTCATATTTCGTTTCAGTCCAAATAAAAATACATTTAAATTAAAAATAATAGAAATAATCATTATCTAGGTATGTAAAAATAATTTAACATCTGCTACAATGTGCAAGCAAACTGATGCGTTCTAATTTTGGAAATCCCCTAACAACTCTTTAGTGAGAGTACTACAGTATATTATGGTCTAAGAGCCGGTGGAAGATCGACCTTCACCGATCTGATAACCAGATGAGACATATTTTTTATCAAATATAATTTATAAACAAATATGCCTATAATTACTTGCCTATCTGAAAGTGCTCATGGCTATTTTTGGCTAGGCAACAGTGCTTTAAGTATGATTTTTTGCAGGCAATTCTATATGACTGATTTTGTAATAAAACCTCTACTATTATATAATACTTCAAAAGCATAATGTAAAATAACTAACAATACCTATATAGAAAACATATATATTACATTCAAAGGTCGTTTTATCAATTGCGAAACTAAAAATTAGAATTTTTGTATGTTTATTTTAATAAATTAAATTAGTTAAACTTGAATTCTAACGTTTAAATTTTAATTAAAAAAATAAAATATAGTGTTTATTCAAATTGTTTTTGCTTACGTTATGATTAATTTTAGATTTAACCTTTATAAAGTGCCGAATTTACAAAAAATATTATTGAAAGTCAAATTCTAGGTAATTTAGAAGGAAAATCCTTTGAATGAAAAGGTGAATGTAACAGCGGGACTTTGTTTTCTTTTAATGTAGTCTGTAAACTTATCAAGGTATTTAACCTCTAAAAATCAAAAGGCAGAAATCCTTTTAAGCAACCAAATCTTTTCTTTTATACATTTATTTTAAGTTATAACTTTTTGCCTATATTTAGTTAGTTTTAACAATATTTTGGTAGTGGTAACCAAATCAATTATCGAACTCTGCTTTAAAGGACAATTGATAAAAATGTTCCAAAAATATTTTATTGATAGGGGTAAAGTTCATGAATAGTTTCAAGAAATATAGTGAGATAGAAGATAAATGTAGTGAACTGCTTAGCCTTTGCCTATTTATTATATATTCAGAACATTGAACTAGTCTTGTTTAATAGTTATTATGATCATACATACATTTTATTAGGTCAATGGCTGCCAACAAATATAAAGCAGATGTGAGCTTGGTACGTTTGATTGGACTCGCATAATGCCGTCATAATCAATCCATTCATCCGTCGTTCTGCCCCAAATACAAGTGGTAGGTACATTATGATTTTAAATCTATATTATTTTTATTATTAAATAAAACAAATGTTTGTTTATTTAAAAATATAAACTTCACCACATTAGTAAAAATCAAGAAAATAAACTGATAAAAGCTTATTAAATACTAACTCCACGAAAATCAAAATAATGTCAAATCTATGGTGAATAAGTATATATGTAGACTAGTATATTATTTTCTCGAGTTTATTTTTTAATAAACTAATATTCTTTGGTATACCTACGTTCAAAATAACAATATTTTGGCGTAATAAAAACCATTAAAGGTAGCAAATCGTTGTTTATTAGAATTTAGACTGATAAAGCATGATTTCATAAAACAGATTGCCATTATGAATACAATTGCGACTCGATAAAATTTACGATCAATTCGTCTGAGCACAATAGAAAGCTATGTAGGTTAACTTTCGCTATAGGCAATAATGTCGTGATCCGTACAATAAGTTCTTTTTAATAACAAAAATCAATTACGCGAAACAAATTCGAACTTTCAAGAACATAAAATATACAGTAAATTATTAACGCAAGATTAAGGTAACTTGGAGAATCGAAATTTTCTTTAAAAGATAAACTTGAAATAATTCAAACGTTGCTAATTTGCCGAAACGATTTTTTCTACAAATTACGGCTTTTCTAATAAAAGATGAAGGGTTGCCAAAGTTAAAGGTTTAGTTAAAACTTCAAATTACTAAAAAGACGGGTTTTTGAAGAGTCAATATTTAGCTCTAAGAATTTTCTAGATGACTCCATTTATGGTGCCTAATCCATTTGTTTAATAATTGAATAAAACACCGACCTTCTAACAGTTAGGTAGTACCTACCTTTTTGAATTAAAACCTATTCTAATACAATATGAGATACAAGTAAAGTCAGCTGCGAGCAGGCGTTAATACATAATGTAATAAATACATGGTATTGGCCGAATTCCAATTACTATAGAACGAGCCATTCATCAGGCAGGACAAGTTTCTGTTTCAATGGAGTGAAAAAGATTTTCTTTCTCCACTGCACATTGCACTGCCCCCTTTTAGCCGCAACCCGATTTCGAGATTAAACTGTCAATTCGAATACCTTTTTATCCGTCGAAATAAGGATGCGAGTACAATAATGTTCACGAAATTCTTTAATTACTTCAAGCTATTTAAAAGAAATAAGAAGTTGTCATTAACAGAAAACTTAATTAATAATACTTGTATAATATATTAAGAATATAATAAAAAGGGTAGAGTAGGGTCTAAATAATAATACATATTTTAAAATCGAATCCAATTTTTTTGAGTAAATTTTTATTTTAGTTTAGTACCTTAAACGTTAAAAAACGTCTTTAAAAATATGAAATAAAATTCACTATTTTATGGCTTACACAATTTGAAAAAATCTGTCTTTTCTAAAAGAAAATAACATTTTCCAACAAAAGCCAAATTCGTTCGCCCAAATATCTAAACAAAATTCATCAACCCTTATCTATATATTGGACCAATTTACCAAAGCTATACAAAATTACACTATCACGATTATTGCTATACAATTGCCGTAATACCGAATTGATATACCTCTTCGGTCCTTAGCTTTCGCTTCCCTTCGCTACGCTAAGCGAGTCGTAATTTAGGGTCCGCAGCTGCCTTCTGTAATGTTGATCGTATTGCGATTGAACACTTGCCTTTTTATTGCAATTACAATGTAAGCTTTAAATTGTATTTCTTTTACGCGAAATTAAATGATGTAAGGACCGATTAATTAATAGAGTTTTTGTGAATGTTGTGTGGCTTTTAAGGTGTGATTGTACGAGTTTAGATGTTATATGAGTCGTATTGTATTGTTACTATAACGAAAAAAATTCTATTCAGATTTCAATAGATTTATATTTTTACATACACAAATATATGTTTACATAAAAATTATGATTTATTGATGTTATCTATATAAAACCTTAGCAGTAATGTTTTATTATATAAAAGCGAAGAGCTATTCACTTATTAAATTCAAAAATCTCAGAACCTTTAAATGCTACAAAAATCATAGAAATTAATTTTGGTGATTCAAGCCATGATACGAGTAAGGCGTAAAAACGAAATTAAAAGTTTTTACAACTTTTTTTAAACTTCATAGGGATAGCAGCAGGCAAAGGCTAGTTCATATATAAGCTCCTATCATAAAAAGCGAATAAATTAATGTAAACAGGCCTTTAGAACCGTAAGTGAGGTTTAATTAAAACTAAGAGTAAGAAAGCAAGCGGCCGCGACTGATAAGCGCGTTGATCCCGTAGTTAGTAATAGCTTAACTACGGTAGCCAGTTTTTAGCTTACACTAAATGTGACGTAATCTTCGTTTAAAATAAAGTGTTTGTGACAGATTTAATCTCTGTTTAATGTTATCCTGCGATGCAGGTGGTATAAGGTCCTACGATATTCTAAAACCTCTACGTAATGAATATAAGCTACCCATCATTAACCATCAAAGTTTAAAAAAAAGTTTTAATTATTTTACCTTGTTTCATGGGTTAAATTTTGTAGCAAAATACGACCAATCTCCCCTTTTTAACTCTTAGTCTGACTAGCCCGATTTAAACGTGTCGTTGTGAATGCTTATAAACAAAATTGCACGTTATAAGTCAGTTAGCAAAGTGCGATAATAAGTTTAGCTACATATTACTTATATATCTATGTATATTTAGAGAAAATACTATAAAGCTTATCGCAATTTCTGTTTGTGAATTTTTAAGGTACTTTTTATAATCATTTAGATCTTCCCTTTCGTCATACGTTGGTATATTTGTTATATAATTTACGAGCTTAGCTTAGAATGGTATCCGTCATTACTTATTATCTTATCATATTATCTATACTTCTGTACTAATATTATACAGCTGAAGAGTTTGAAAAATGTTGCAAAAACGGGAGAAAAATATTTCTTTTAATTTTCACCCTTTAGAACGCGAGTGGAGCCTCGGGAAAGGCATAAAGAACAAGACAATTTTATTTCTGAACTGACCCTATCAATCATTGACCACAATCTACAGCTTCTATAGCTTTTATACAATTCTACGCGTCAATTTTCCTCACAAATGTACAATCGAAAAGTGTAGAGTCCGCGATTCAATAGCAGACTGTGCTTTGTACGGTCCCACTCCAGTTCAATGCATTTTGTATAAGCCATTGTAAGATATTGACAGCAGGGTCACATTTATATTAAACAAGTAGAAACGTTGTCCTTTTCTTCCTATTAATATATAAGTTGGGCCCAATCGCTTCGAGCTATACAAATTCAGTTACAGAGGCAAATATTACATGCATAGATTTATTTTAACTACCAAGTTCAGTGATTTCGTTTGGTCAGAATACTACTTTAGAGAGGTCGAGACATTGAAGATCGCAATTAATATTTTTAGTCATATACTTAACCGGTTAATATCTTCAGCTAAAGTTAGAGTAAGAAAAATTACTGTCGTAAAAAAAATTTTAAAACCTATTTTTGTTATTCAAAAACGTACAAAAACTTTCATTCAGTTTCTATGTTTTCACAGAGCTCCTTCATTATTTAAAAAAAAAAAACTTAATAAAGTTATGTTTATCGTAGGTCTTACTTGACACAATCCTTATTAGTAAAATTATATCCTTACTTATATCTATTATTATCAAAATGAAACAAATTTTAATACGTAATTTTAAAAACAAAATCACTCACTACAATCAAACAAAAACTACAATCTTAAGTAAATATTCGATGCAATAATTACATTCTCATGTACTCAGCAAAGCTTTAATCGCTGTAAATGCAAATATACAGGAAGCATCACGGGTTATAAGCGATCGTAGAACTGTCGACCGCGTTTAAAGGGCTTGGGATCTGACCTTTCCACATAACAAGTCTCGAGTACTGTTCAAGAAATATCCTAGCATTTGCACAAGCTAAATACGAGCTAGCTCTTACATCGCGCATCGAATGGAACTAGCATTAAGTGGTACTTTAATGTTTTATTTTTATTAAAACCTAATGAGAGAATAGAAATAGATGTATGTTTTCAGAACGTAATTTTAACCTGCCTTTTTTTAATATATTCGAATCTATATATTAAATATTTCTTGTAAAATCCTATTAATCTAGAATCTAGTTTTCAGATTTTTCTATGTGTCACGAGAAAAGCATTGGACAGATTTTTATGAAACTTACGAGTAGTTTGGTGGTAGCTGTAAATCCGGATGTATATTATATAGGATACTATCTCACCTTGGAGAAATATATACTAATTACTAACCATTAAAACGTACCTAAACGACGATGCGTCGCTATTGAAAATTATAAAGATAATAAGTGAAAGTTTATTGTAAAAGTAAAATTATATTATCCCTATAGTATTTTTCGCTTTACCTCCAACATATAAACATCCAATAAACGAATGAATGAAAACAAAATCGTAAATATATTATTACTTTGTATTAACCCATGGTTTATTTATGTTGCCAAATCCATGGAGCCACGTGGACATCGCGTGATAAAAGCATCGATTTCACACGAGTCCCCCGGGATCTCGTCCCACTAATATTGATCAATACGCCAACTGCGTGCTATTGTTAGTGTTAACCGCGTTCGAACGATGCCGTTAAATTCGATAGATAGTATAACGTATTTTTTTAAATTCGCGTTATTGGTAATTATAAATTTTAAGTGTGTTGTCTTTTTTATTTACCTTTCGTAAGAGATTTTCGATTTATTATAGATTGATATACACATTAGTTGGTTGGTTATGTACTGGCGTTTTCTAGGACTCCTAAAGTTAGTAAATTCAATTTTTAACTTGGGGTTAAAAGATGGAAATACCCTACTTTATGTAAATAAATACTATTATTATTTAATTTACATACTTATCCAAGTAGGTACAAATATTAATGATTACTTACCTTTTTCCGCAAATTTTATTACTAAAAACATCCAATGTATTGGATCAAAATTTATCTTTGTATTAAATTTCATCCAAATCGATACAGTCGTTTTTACGTAAAAAAATCAGTAACTAACAAACACAGCCACACATACGAAACTTGCATTTGTAATAGTAGTGAGACTGTAATTTAAAAAAAATAGCAATTCAATACCAGTGTCAATCAAAAGACCTCGTGAGTTGCGACGCGTTTCTACTGTCGCTATAATAGCATCAATTTCACACTACTCGCTAGGGATTATGAATCGATAGAACCACGTGTGGAGTTACTTTAGCTATTGTTATTTTACTCCAGTCATTGTGCGATGAGGGTGTCGGGTAATATGGTTTTGCCTTTATAATTCTCATTTTTGCGCGATCTATCTACATATCTATATATAGATAAATAAAATTATAGTGTTTGTGTTTATATTTTAATATATATTATTATTATTAAAATAACTACTTTTACTACATGCGGTACATGTAAAAAATACAGTTTTCAAAATTCGTGTCTGTCCGTCTGTTTGTTTCGGCTAATATCCGAAACGGCTGGACCGATTTTGAGGAAATATTTAATGATAGATAGCTGATGTTTTGTAATTCCTTATAACATTTAAGCTACTTTGATTTTAGAAAAAAAAATGTTTTGTTGATCTCGTTGCCATTTGCAGCATCCTGCCTTTTTGAGATAAATTCCATAGAGTGTTCAAAATGTATTGTAGAAAATAATATAACATTTTTGTTTCACAACGGTAATCAGCCACGGAAACTGATTTTTATTTCTAAAGGTTCCTGCCAACAAAATGTACAGCGCAATCGAACCATAAACAAAATTACTAGGGTTGTCTCGATATTATTCATTGTATAACTATAATATATTTGTATTTATAAAGTTAAAATTTATATATATTTATATAGTTATTTTCATATCATTTCTTTATGAATTTATCCTATATTAAGTACTATGGCTCTAAGTAGCTTTTTCATAATACTTCAAATACTTGTTCTATTTTGACTGCGTCTATACTATAGGCAGAAGACCATGTGACTACTAACTAATATTACGGTAAATAATACTAATGTCCAGTCTCTAAGAATAACTACATGGTGTGAAAACATAAGTGCACTTTCAATTCCTATCACACTTAAATTCAATAGCACTTCGATGCCATTGATGAGAGATCTGACGCAGGACGGTTCAACGTGCTTTCCTAGGCATGGGGGTGTAACACCAATATTGGCTGTTTTAAGATTCGAACCCACTACCATAGCATTTCCAGCTGCATATATTTGCTGACAAAGCAATGTGACAGTAATTTTATCTTATTATATTTAAAAATTTTCTCCTCCAATTAAGTAAACTAAAAGCATAATAAATACCGCTTAGTAAGTTTCTATAACCGTTTATACATACTTTATTTTCTATCGGTAAATATAGTCGCGATACAAAAAAGGAGTTGAAATGTTTACAGAAGCGTTCCATTACTAGTTGAGTTTATACACCGCTGAGTGCATCACAAATACTTATATTGATGGATCAGTTTCTTAAACTTCATATTGTGCTCTAGTCAAAATAAATACTCGTATTGTTTGTTAATTTTTAGAAAGTTAATTTATAGATCTAATATATAAAAATGTTATTAATATTAACAATTTGTTATATTGCTGTATGTATGATTCGTATACAGAGTTAACTTAAGTATTCATAAGGTATACAAGCATCACTACATAGTATAAAACGAAGTCGCTTTCTTTGTCCCTATGTCCCTATGTATGCTTAAATCTTTAAAACTACGCAACGGATTTTGATGCGGTTTTTTAATAGATAGAGTGATTCAAGAGGAAGGTTTATATGTATAACTAGCGGATCCCGCGGCTTTGCCTGTGCTAAATCTAGGAAAGAGCCCGAGCGAAGCGAGGGCGAGTCGCTAGTACTTGTTAAATTATATTATATCAACATCGTATAAAAAAAAATTAAACATAATATGGAGCACACGTACTCTTCAAAAATACTTACCGTTACATATACATTATCTGTGGTTCTGCCCGCGTTGATTATCTAATAATTTTGCTTCGCTTTTAATGGTTGTAGCGTATTATTAGAATAATTAAAAAAAAATAATGAAAAAAGTATTGATAGATAATTGATTGCCTATAAACAAACACAAAACAAACACCTCTGATATTTTATTTCCTTTCACACTTGATTACCACTTATCTTACGGTGAAGGAAAACATCGTGAGTAATCTTGCATGTCCGAAAGAACCTAGAACGTTAAGTTCCCTTTGTAATGAACCTCACGCACATGCCCAGAAGTACGGCCTTAAAAAGGGCTGAAGACATAAACAATATAGCTTTATAATGTTAGTATATAATATGTACATATTTAATCTAAGTGTTCTTTACGAGTATGAGATGTACTCAAATCCATCTCGAGCCCATCAATACAAGTACCTATATCTATTCATTACCATTACAAAAAAGTCCCTTTACGCTCTAAACCCTCTGTTTACGAGGATCGAGAAACATAAATAACGGATCTCATCCGATAATCTTCAAATAGCCATATAAAAATAAAGCCGTAAATGCCGATAAGACAATTTAGTTAAGCGAGGAGAAAACTAAGGAATTTCATTTTGACAATGGTCTAGGCTAGATTAAGACTCGCTAATGAATTGGAAGAAACAATTGTCTATGAAATATACTGTCTGCGATTTTGCGTATTTATTTAAATAAACCTTACCCTTATTAGATTTTAAAACATTATCATTCAATTTACAATTTAACTTGTTATAGCAACGAACTATAGGATATAACATTCGATTTTCAATAAACTAACTTTCTGTGGCACAAAACGCGTACTAGCCGAAGGGCGCATTTATTATTCGATTATCACCACAAAAACCGTCCATACAATGGCGTTACTGCGATTACATTAGAGCCAACCCTCCTGTCCGTACATATAAATCGGTTATCAATTTTTGTTCACTATTTTCAGTTATTATTTTATAAGCAGATTAATTTTAATTTAAAATTTAATGTTATTTAGTGTTTCAATAAATTACGAAGCAGTTCTAAGACAATTGATTTTAAAACGAACTTTCATAATTTTAAAAGATTCACATATTGAATAATCAAAGAGATTATTTCTCTTTACTGTTGTCACAATTCGATACTGTTACCTAATTCTGATATTATTTTAGTATGGCAATTTCATTAAAATTAAAAATCTTATAATGTCAACTATGTATATCGATTTTTCTAATAGCTATACTCGAATATACTCATATGAACAAATTCTTTTTTGGTAAAGATCTTCGAAGAGATTGGTTCTTCTTCCACATTTTTCTCTTACTAAGCATTAATGCATGGCAAATGTCTAAAATCTATAGGACTTTCGAGAACCTTGCAAAATTTTCAATAAAAATCCATAAAGTAAAATTAAATATCTGACAAAGCCATCCAAACACAGCCGGACATCATCTAAGTGATCTTTGAATAACTTTCTAACTGAATGATTTATTGAAGAAAACAAGTAGCTTCAAAAGCCATAAACATATATGACACATTGAAATTGACTTTTATGTTAAATATACTCTAAATGATAATTCTATATCCGATAGATGCTTTGTCGAGTCCCGTATTATCTTTTGAATGGCGTCTTTTATTGTTGTTAGCAGGTTATAAGAAGTTTTCTTATAAAAACTTTATAATGACGATTTCTGATATGCTTCTATTATATAGTTTGAAATATTATTATATATTACTAAAAATAACCATATATAATATAAAAGATAGAATGTACTATACTAATAAAATTTTAAATAAATGCTCAGTGAGTTCATATCTATACTATTATTATAAAGCGTAGAGTTTGTTTGGTTAGTTGTACGCGCTAATCTCAGAAACTATTGGTTCGATTTGAAAAATTCTTTTTGTATTGGATAGTCCGTTTATCGAGGAAGGCTATATCAAATCAAATCAAAATTAAATCAAAATATTCTTTATTCAAATAGACTTTTACAAGCTCTTTTGAATCGTCATTTTTACATTATTAAAATTAAATGTCAGTCTGTAAGTCTGTGAGTAAGCTATAGGCTATAGGCTATATCATATCACGCTACGACTATTAATCGTAGCATCAATGAAAAATGTTGCAAACGGAAAGGGCGTTAGTTCTGCGAGGTACCTAACCATACCGCGCGACTCAGAAAGAATTTGGTTTCCGGTCTTTAGAACGCGTGCGAAGCCGCGGGAAATGCTAGTATATTATATATATATTCGTAATTTATATTTATTTATTCGATTTATTCGATTTCTCATATAAAATCTATATATTATAGCTATATAAATTAATGTTATTTCTTTTTATAACTATATTTTTTTTTAATTATTACTACTTAATCATATTCTAGACCAAAAAAACCCACTTCCCACTGTATTATAACCTAGTCTTTACCGGGTAGATCAAACAAAAATATGAATAACAGCATAACACAGGAGCGTATTTGAGTTCATGAGATTGTATAAAATGTTCCTAATTAGGTAATTATATTAAGCAACATATTTTATGAGTATTACCGAGTGCAGTATGAAGCGGGATGCCCTAATTTTCACTCAACAATACATCAAAATAGGTCATATGTAGAAATACTTTTAAATGTAATTACATAACTTTCTGCAAATTCACGCAGAGTTAGTAGTGTTTGTACTATTGTAATATGTATTTTTAATATGTATGTATTTAAAATGTATATATAAGTAGTATATCAACTATCTGGTATCCGTAACACAAGCCTCGTAGTTTAACACGGTACTAGATGGTGCTGTTGTAATATTGTCCCAACATATTTATTATTTATTTAGAGTGTGTTTGTACCTAACAGTGTGTATTGTAGGTCGGGCATTAATTTTTTCTCGCTATGATTAAAATAAATGGGAACAGCGTATAAATTGTTATTTATGATAGGTTTCACCGTTCGAATTGTTGATATTTCATACATGGTTTTAATCTATCTTAATAAAAGTGAATAACAAAGATCTTTTCACGTTTGTAGGTTGATCAAATATGATTTAAAACTTTTTGAACATAATACATTACACTTATTTAATTTACAAATATTTTGTACAGTAACTTTATTTAAATACTTTCAATTGGTCGAATGTAGTTTAAACTTAAATGAATTGGTTTAAAGGATCTAACCCAACGTTAAGTCACTGCAAAGAGAGGCAAATAATATATTCTACCTAGATTCGTCTCTGCTTAAAATAGTATAGCATGTTTAAAAACTAATTTTATATTTGTTTAAGACAAATATAAAAATATTCCTTTGGATTTTATTCTCGTGAAATGTTAGTAATAAATTTTGTTGGTATTGCATTAATAATGAAATATTTTTATATTAAAAATATAAGCTAGACATTACTGAATAGGGTTCCAATTGAAAGAGCTCCGTTGACACAACAATCTCACGGAATACCTTGCATTCAAGACATTTCGGGCTAGGGTTAACCGATACGTCTATCGGCTTTAACGTCTCCTTTGAAATTCAACGATATTTTAATGGCCAGTATCGGTCCAATATTTTTTTATTCCTTTTTACCAACTTCTGCGCTTGAGCTTTGCCTCGATTGCTTCGGCTTTTTATTAACGGTTTGAATTGTAAATAGTGTAGTGTTTACTTCCAATGAGTTTTAAATTTTTCCTTTTAGCGATTTTATATATATTTTTCTGATTAAAACTAGTTCTGTTTGAATAGCAACGTTAAAGTTAATATTATGTTCTCATAGGGAAAACATTTGTAGAAAAAAATGGAGGGTATTCTAAGTAACGATAATGAGCTACATGAAGTACTAAACCTGTACAAGTAAATAAAGGTAATGTCAAATAGCTTTTTATTAAACGCATATGAAAGTTTTTTTATTTTTAAATCTATCTGTTGATCTTTTATCCGAAACTAACTGTTCGGTTAATGCGGAAATTTAATGGCTGATAGTTAATGTTACAAGCTTAAGTTACTAGCTTTTATTAATGAATAATTAGGATTCCGTGAAAAAAACCCTGAAATTATGAACAAAATAATATTTCAGGTATATTAGTGATCTATCAATAGAACCCGCTTGTTATGTTCCATTCATAGTTTACAATCATATTTCAGCTTTAATTGGGGCCATCATTAACAATACTGTAACATTGTGTCCAAATAATAGAGGACTTCACCCCTATGTGTTTGTTTCAGAGCGCTCACATTTTAGATTGGTCGCGTAAAATATTTCTATCATTGAATAGGAATACTCTATTAGCTGTCACCGACAGCGGTACCTGCTTATACTTTGTTAATTGATTTGGCAATTGAGTACAAAAGGCTGTTTTATTTTCTAATTTAGATAGGGTTTGTGACTTTGTCACGCTTTGTTATCTAAATATAAATTAATAACCCCTTTTTAAAAAGAGCTTTTATATACAAGCTTATTTTAAAAGCACCTCTACTATACAACTGTAGAGAAAAGAAGTTCTACTAGTTTTACCAACTATCTATATAGAGGTATGTTTGTTTATGAAAATTAGTATGAAAATATGTCGATCAATTGCTAAAAAAACAGAATATATAATAACAGAAATATGATCATATTTCTGTTACTAGGAGTTTTTTTTATCATTCTTGTACAAAATAATGACTTACAAATTGTAATCTATATTCATTAAAACTTGATTTAAATGTAAATTCATATCATTTTACTGTCACTTATTTGTATTTTAATTTATTCAATTCGAAATGATTGATCTAAGTGGGAATCTTGTCATCCAATTATCTCTTCAAGATAATTTATTCTTTTAACATCTACTTAATACTACAGTGCATTAACTCAATTTCAATTAAACTTGAGAATTAGAGTGATAACGTCCCATCTTCTGATATGGCGTAAATTTCAGATGAATTACGTCGTAATACTTGACTTCTATACATATAATAAAATTCTAACTTATTAAATAATGATTATAATCAATAGAGAGGTCAAATCACGAGACTGTAATCAGACTCTTGATTTGGCCTCTTCGCGATCTTTTGGCGATCTCGCGTCAGGAGAAAGCCAACTTAACAGATTTTCATGAAATTTGGTACAATGGTAGTTGGTAATCCGGATCAACATAATTGATACTTTTTACTACAGTAAAACACCAAATTTTTGAAAAATGTATCAAAAAAAGTTTACTAAGGGACGAACCCAAGCAGAGCCAGGGTAAACCCCTAGTAATGTATGCATATATCAACTTTTCATTTCATGCCAAAAAACATTTACAAGAAAACTTTAAACTCGCACATAATAAAATAAATCTAACCAAAGGTACGTCGGTACCGCTAACTTACACCGAAACGAGGCTTTCATAAACAGTAAGCACATTAATCATTTAGAAATTCCGAACGAACGTTCGATCCAAGTTTCGAGTTTCGTTAACGACTCTGAGAGAGACTCGTTGCCCAGTCCATTATTTTCAAAAGGGAGCGAATTCTATTTTTCATTTTCGCTTCACTCTCTGGCCATAAAAGCTGACGTATGATTAAAGTTCTTGGGCCCCAGTTTGCGTATTGATGAAAGCTGTTTGGTCTAATTTTATAAAGTATTAGCTATTAAAAGGACTATAAACTTTTTGAATTTTCTATTCAAAGCTTTCAGACCCAGTTCTCTGAGTAAGTACAAGAACTATGAACCGTTTACTACTATCAGGTTCTAAACGGTAGGATAATAGCCGAGCCGAATACATTTTTAATTTCTAAAAAAGATAAAACTTTTTTTAGTAAAATTAAACTTCTATTTCTAATAATAAAGGTAAGCTGATAATGCTTAAATCTTAACAACTATACACATGCCACTTGCTGATTTGCTTAAGAAATTTATCTTATTTCATTTTATAAATTTTAATTTACATACTGGTAATTTTAAATAAATATCTCTTCAGTATTCTCTTTCAGTACTACCCTTTACAATGTCGAAAACCATCCTAATCAAAATAAATACGCGAAAAAATTCGATAAAATAATATTTACATAATTGTTATTCCAGCGTTATTAGAAGTCAAACATACATAAGAACTGTATACTAGAAATGAGAGAGAAATTAAATTAACACATTTTATGTCACATTTAGTGCAACATCAGCAGAGTTAGAACGAACTTACGTCACACCACAAACATTTAATTTATTACTCTCCCAGAAGGAAGCATTCGACTTGCGATATAAACATTATCAGAGGCCTCCACAAACTCAGGAAGCATTTACTGGCGCTAGACCGTCGGCAATAAACTACTGTCGTTCGGTCTGTTATGTGCCTTTGGAAACCCACGGTCCTCGCTCCATAAATTTTTCATGAAGCGGCCATTCCTTCGTGTTGGAGTGGTGATCGAAAAAATGCGTTCCGCGATATTGCGACGCGATTGGCCGGAATTCCTTTAGCAAAGAAACTACTACTGTTTGCTGACCGATTTGATTTTTAAATTAGGTTCGGTCATCGCATGGTTCTTTTTCCAAACACTTTTGTTGAGCGCTTTTTGTTATTGTCTTGAAGATATGATTCTCAAGTAAGATTTCAACAAGGAGTACGTATAAGTACGTAATAACTTTCCTATAGACTTTTCATTTAAACTGTTCAACATAAACTACATACATTCCGTACGTAAAAACATTATTTTGGTAAGTAATTAGTTCTGAGGGTCTTTATACAAGAATAGCATAAGTTAATAAATGCCGAGCCTACAGTCTATATGAATGAATGTAATATGAAAGCAAACTCTGTAAGATATAAGAAGTACGGGAAGGTCACCTTTCCAAATGAAGTAGTTGACCTGACATGACGTTAATGTGTATGTGAGGTTCATTGATCTTTGAAACAAAATCTTGTTAAAAACTTTTTCTATTAGTATAGAAGTTTGAATGAAGAAGAAGTACCTACTAATACATTATTTTCTAGCTAGTATTTGATATGTAGTGAAAACTTTTAATTTCTGAAGAAAACGTTAATTTTTCTTTTTTCTTTTGCAGGTAAGATCCATTGATCGATTGATCACGACATTTCGTACAATTCAATAAAAAAATGTAAGTCCACAGTATATAAATAAGTCGAAGACAACCATGCAAATTTTGGTAAGATACTAAAAAAATATTTACTTTTAATTGAAAAAACCCGTTGAAATGAAAATAAGCTCCTCTATTTCTTTTGATACCAGAAATTAATGTTTGTAAACTATTTAAAATGTTTGAAGAAAATTTATAGATCATAAAAATTTTCTCTTTAGCTATTTTCTTTTCTACTCTAATATCCAATCTTGCGAGCAATGAGTTAGCTATCAGAAACCATTGCCTTAAAACAAAGAGGTGGCGGCGTTACTCAAAAGGCTGGATCTGAAATCTGAGCACTGGCGAAAAGCCATTGAAACCTCCAATCGGCACAATACACAATGACCTATTTAAAAAGAAATAACAGTATGTATATGTATATTTATAACATATATAGTAGATATAATTTAGGTCTAAAATAAGTTTTAACCACTTATAACTTAGTTCTAATTAAAATACTGTAAGTGATGACACGTTTGGCTCAGTTCGTAGTGACTTGCTGTGCCAGAGGTCGCAGATTCGAGTCCCGCTGGGGGCATTCATTTGTTGAGCACGATTGTTTGTACTCTCATCATGGGTTTTTATATTTATAATATGTATATTGTAGGTATATATGTGTAGTGTGTTAGCTATCTGGTAACCGTAACACAAGCCTCATACCTTACCATGGAAACTAGATAGCGCTGTGTGTAATAATGTCCCAACATAAGCTTCATACGTCTGTAGATAGCCTTAAATCTTATGTATAGAAGATATAACGTTACAGCATATATCCATTCTATTTCGGCTAAATCCCCGGATTTCGGAGTCTCGCGTCAAACTTCGGATTCACCAAATCAAACTGTAATGACTCGGAATAAAATACCATTTGCCGTTTCCGCAACGAAATTTGTTTTATAAAGGAAATAGATATTTATTAAGCTATTCAGTTAATTGAATACTCGCATTCAACATGAGTTCTACTGTTTTTAAACCTAAATGATAGCTTGTTTTGCTTCAACTAGCTCCGAGATAGGTTTTGTATATATTGCGAATTGTTTTAATTCCGAACCTGGAAATATAACAATTGGATAAATTATTAACTTATTTCATATAGTAGAATGATAATCACTAGTTTTAGATAGTATAAATATCTAATCATATTAATATTATATTTGACAATACGTTTGGCCAGCGGTCGCGGGTTCGAGTCCCGCTGGGCCATTCATTAGTTAAGCTAGAATGTTAGTACTCTAGTTATGGGTGTTTTATTATGTAAATGTTAAAATTAATACATGTGTATTGTGTCAGCTATCAGGTATCCGTAACACAAGCCTCGTAGCTTGGAACTAGATGACGTTGTGTGTAATAATGTCCCAACATATTAATTTTTATTTTATTTGTAATATTATGTACTATTTTACTCATAAATAACCAATCTTCTTTAAAATACTGGTTTAACTCTAGTAAATGCATCGTTAATAATTTGAATTGTAAAATAAATACGTCGGGAGCAATTTTCTTCCAACGATCCACTGCATTGTTGAAGAGTCTTGCAAGAGCAATATCTGAAAGCTAATTTGTTAAAAGAAACCCTATTTAAGATAATCTCGAGCGACGTCCGAATGTAAATTAATAGCAGACACCTGCACTCGCCAACTCCGGAAAGTAATGAAATGTAAGAAATTGGAAAGCTTCAAGTACTAAGATTGGTCCATCTACAGATGTCGTCTTCAATTAAGGTGGCGGTATTTGCAATGTCTTTATTGTTTACCGACTTTAGAGGAAAAGTTTGTTCAAACAATAATAATAGTTACAGTTAGGTTAACCAACTTTGCCAACGGAGGGTAATGTTTTTCGTCTTTCTTTGTTATTGTTTGATATATAAATACAATATGACATTTGTGATCGATAGAGAAATATTATGAAAAGAAATAATTAATAAATATAAGGATAGTTGTTGTTCACTTTTTTTATTTAATAATAATTATAATGTACTAGTAAAGTAGGTACTTTGTTGATATTGTATATGTGGCATATCTAATTAACCGTTCAGTCCATGTTTTTATAACAAAGGTTAAAATTAATTAATTATATACACATTGAACTTAAAACAGAATGAATTAGCCATTTTAGGATATTTAGTTATAATTCATCCTTTTTAATGAATAAGCATTAAAGTTCTATTCATCGAAACAATGTAGATCGTTTCCCATCCACACCTAAATTTGCGAATGGTCCCAAGCCGATCCACTTTGCATCAATCACGTAACAACCCAACATTTGTGACGTACCATTTGTAAGATGAAGGCAGTATTATAATTTATATTAGCATTGAAATCAATTCCACTATGTCCACTTGCCTAGTTGAATTGAATAATCAATGGGCATGCAAATGAGCGGCAACAGGCTGTACCGTTTTTGGACCCTGCCTCAGATTGCAACTAGGAACAAACGGAATATTTAATTATTTCAATGTTATGATTAAAGAGATTGCTTTGTTAAAAAATTACGAACTTATCTAAAGTGGATATCTGTGGCTTGGAAATTATTAGGTAGTATGAAGCGAAGTGCGTACGAGAGGTGCCGCAGGCAACAGCTAGTGTAATTGTATCTATAACTTGGAGAAACCTTTAAAGCAAGGGTCGTCTTTTGTTTCGTTTATTTATGAAAATAATAAAAATGACTATTTTATTTATGAGAAGCAATAGCAAAGCCGCTTGTAAAAGTTTATGTGAAACCCGATTCTGAATATTTTATTCATTACAAGAGAAAAGTTTACTTTCCCGCTGTGTCCATTCAGCGAATTTTTTATAAAAATATTTGTACTAATGAAGATTTTATGCAAACGTATCTACAAATGGGAAGTGCGATTCTTTTTCTTTTAACCTTTTTTGTTAACAATGACCAGCGGACGTTCTAATTGAAACAAAACCATTATTAGCGGGACCAAACGGGAAAAACGACTTCTATTTTCTGGAGCGTTTACAATAAACCTGTTAGAATTCGTCCGTTGAGATTAAAACCAGTTCCGAGAGGATTTTGAGTGAGATTACGAGTTGACAAGCGCTTGAGTATTGTTAGGAGTTGATCCCCGCGATTGCTAGCCGGTTACTCCTTTAAGCCTGCACCTGAAGTCCTTTAGCCGCTTTTAAAACAATTACTCTTTAATGGATGCAGTATAAAAGGTCCTTTCATGACTCCGTTTTTGTGATTAACGTCTTTTTGATGTCGTTTTAGTTTTATAATATTAGTGTCGGTTTGTCAGGGTCTTACTTTTTGTTTGTGGGCAGCGTTTTAATAAAGTTTACCTAATTTCGTTTTTGCAACAATGTTTAAGGACTTTAAAAATATATAACAAGTAGGTATTTTTAGCGAATATTCTACAAGAAATATGGAAGTTTACTGGCATTAGGCGCAAAAATCGCGTAATAGGCGCTCAAAAATTAATTTATATTGAATACCTCTTATTACAGGTCGGTTAAAAATGTATTATTTGTTTCGAAATTTGTAATATTTATAAAAGCTAATAAAAAGGTAAAAAGCTGCCAATAAGGATACTGATGTCATTGATTTACATTAAAATTATTATCGAATAAATCCTTTGTTCTTTCAGAGACCTATTAGGTAATAGGCCTTTATACAGAACTCAGGACACGCCATTCGTCAATAAGCTAACTTATGTAGTTTAGTATATGTACGAAACAATTAAGTTTAATTCTAATTGATGATTATATCCAATTTGCTCGCATAATGCTCTATAATTATTTATTTAATTAACACTCGTTCGGTGATTATATCAAACATAAATAGTGTTAACCAATATACTGAATTAATAATGGATTTCGTACATACCTTATGGACATTTAATATAACTCTTATAATAAGTCTATGTCTCTATTAATACTATTGAAGAGTTTCTGAAGAGCACTTTAAGTTTGTTTGAATGCTCCATCTTGTTCTCTCTATTTTTCTCGGCTATGCTCTAACTCTGATAGACTCTACCACATTCTCTGTTTCAATTAAAGGAGAATAAGAATGCTTGCGGGTTGCGGTTTTGTTTACTCACATTAGCCTATTTCATTTAGTTTTCTAAGTACATAAACTATTTATATAAGATAAATCAAATCAAATCAAAATATTCTTTATACAAATAGACTTTTACAAGCTCTTTTGAATCGACATGTTTACGTTATTAAAATTAAATGTCAGTCTGTGAGTCTGTGAGTAAGCTACCACCAGCTCGGAAAGCTGTTCTGCTGAGAACCGGCGATAAACTCAGCAGTTGCTCTTCAGAAATGCAGTAGAATAGAAAAACGGACAAGGGAAAACTATAGTTCCTTGTTAACACCGGAGCCATAAACATTAAAATAATTAGAACTTACATCCGGTAGATACATATTATGTAAACATTACAAAGTTTAATCATGTTTTTAAAAATTAATTAATAAAAGTAGATCGTCGAGCTTATAACGATATCTTATAAGGTTTAGAGGGTACTAGAAAAAATATCAACCAAGTTGATTTCCTCGGGCATTCATAATGCAGAAGCGTAAAGCACCGACCGGAAGAACTGTTACTGCCGCTTCCTTTTACGTTCGGCTGCTCTCCAAGATAGGGTTCCGTATTTCAAGCGAATGGTTTTTTATATTTTTTATTTCAAACTGTACCAAAAGTTCAAAATATTTTTTTACCTTTATAGTAAGAAAAACTTCAAGAAACCTGTCGATTAACAATATAATACGTTTTAAATTTTATTTTGACTATATTCCCATGATAACGTACTAAACTAAAAATATTAATACTAATGAAAATACTATCAGCTGTCCTACTAACATTTGAGAGAAAACTAATGTTAATATATTTCAAAACATGTAACATAATATTTAATTTAATGTATTATAATATTTAGTATATGGTTATTTCACGGGGAAAAGGGTGAATTGCAAATATGTCAGAAATTTCGTGCGACTTCCTCCCACCGAAGTTATGCGTTACTTTGTGGTATTTGCTCAGCTGTAACTGACGAATTTTCAACCTGTATTTTTGTAAGTAGGTCAATATTACGGCAAAAACATTTGTCGAAATCCATAGTTTATATTATTTTATAAATATGTAATTCTACTATATCTTATTTTAGCAACCTTATGTTGAAAAATTTTGGTTTCATGGTATTTAAGTGAAACAATTTCTTATATTGAGATAAAAAGAAGCTTATCGCTGTTTCAGACCAGTATTTATTAATACTATTCCTGTGAAAGAAATCACGCTAATCTATTGTTATGTTTGCTATATTTACAGCAACAAACAGCCGCCATCAGATTTAAAATTTTAATTAGGTAATTAGAATATTATTTACATTTATCAATTTAATTTGCAATCAATTTCTATGTTCCATATGACATCTACGCAATAGTTAAGTGGTAGTCGCTTGGGAATCGAGGGAAGCGGGTTCAAATCTCGCACCTGCAATATATTTTTATGCGAAAAATTTCTAAGATGATTACCACTTGCTTTACCTTAAAAAGAACGTCATGGGAAAACATTAGAGAGAACCTAACACGCTTTTGAAAGACATGTGCAGTCCGCCAACCCGCACTTACTACACAGCTACAACTAACACAGCGTGTTAGATTATAACCTAATCCCCCTAGTATTGAAGTTCTAATTCACATAGGCATATATAGGCGATTGTTACAATTCCAACCTATAATAGCAATTAGAACAATCCTCCAGCACTAGATCGGTAATAGTTACTTAATATAATATTATTGATGTTCTTATCCGATAGAAACTATAGAATTATGTTAGTGTCAATACAATATTACACTCATAAAATAAGCAGCAGCCTATTACGATACCAAGGCATGTTTTATTCTGTTATTAATATACACGTAGTAAAAAAATTACTTGGTTTATTTTACTTTAAATAGAAATTATATATTTTTACACGCTTTTTATTAGCTTCACCTGTATGTTTGTATGTTTGTATGTTTGTTTGTAACCGACTTCTTTGGGCGTGATTTTGACCCACTTTAAACGGCCAGATTTCGTTCAAACTTTGTAGATTTATTGAGGATACAATACACTAATTTGATAAAATTATTCCATTTTTCAATTTGCAAAATATGATTTTTGCTAGAAAAAGTAGAAAATAAATAATAGTTTAAAAAAACTAAAAAACACGCTTTTTATAGAAAACCGAACTAAAAAATAGAAAATAAAATTTTATTTTAAAAAAATCGTGGGGTGCATTTTAAGATATTATCGAAATGATAATGACACCATGCACCCCACGCTTTTTTACCCCTAAAGTCTAGTTTCTTTTCCCCAGCTTTGGGAATTATTAATGTTGTATCATGAAATATTGCTTCAAACCACTATAACTCACTACTAAACCAGTTTTCAGTGCTAGTCAGATGTCATTCCCTGTCGCCAATAGTTTACTGAAAGTGAACAATAGCTTCAGTGTCCGCCTCCATCCATTATTTCTTAAACGATTTATCTTTCTTAAATATAGTATCCATGCACAGTAGTGCCATGTCTATCGGCACTGTGTATTAGCGCAGTAGTCGTCAGTTTGATTGCATATGAGGGAATAAATAGACTGACAGACACAAATTTTAATAATTGTATTTTTCGTGACCATTTTAATATTATAAATACAAGAAAATATATCAAAGCAAAGCAGTCAAGGGAGCTAGTGTAACTCGATAGTGCTACGTGATAATTAAATTCATGTTATTAGTAACTAGCGCTCCTATAATTAGCGCGAGCGAAGCCGTGGGATCCGATAATAAATATATACATAAACTTGACAAATTATATACTAAAACCTCTTGAATCACTCTATCTATTTAAAAAACCGCATTAAAATCCGTTGCGTAGTTTTAAATCTAAGCATAGGGACAGACAGACAGCGGGAAGCGACTTTGTTTTATATTATGTAGTCCAAAGCCATACATACAGTCTATGGGTGTAGCATACGAAAGCTACGAGTATAAGATGGTTTATAATAGAGATAACTACAGGTATATACACTAGTGCAAATCTTGACGGAGCGCAAACATGCCGAGCCTGCAGGCCGTGACAAATATTTGGCCTTCTATTATTGACCCCACACCTTTCTGTAATATGGGCCAAGGGTGAGGCGATAGTAATATGGTATACATTATTAACCTATCCCGTTACTGTATTAGGGAGTTATAATTAGGAAATGTGGACTATGTCTAGTTACTCGAATACTATGGTATGTACATAAATAATTATGTGTATACGTTACAATAAAAACTTTTATGTGTAACAAATGGTTTTAATCTATACATATGTCTCCCTGTCTGTCTGTCTGTCTGAAACCTTATCAAGAGAAAACCACTGGACAGATGTTTTTGAAATTAGGTATGATGATAACTTGTTATCTGGGTCAACATTAAGAAAAGTTCTTACTGTGGTATCTATACTATTATAAAGCTGAAGAGTTTGTTTGTTTGTTTGTTGGACAGTACGATCAATAGGAGCACAAATGAAAAACGTTAAAATAACGGAAGAAAAATTTTTCTTTTGATTGTCAGCCTTTAGAACGCGAACGGAGCCGCGGGAAAGGCTAGTTATGAATAAGAACATAGTCTAGGTACATCTACAAAGTCTTGGAAATTGATATAAAACATATTGTAACACGAAGCGTACTAACCTACTCATAACTTATCGTGCAACTTCTTATAACTATTGTATTTTAACTAAAACTTTTTACCTGGGCAGCAGTTGTTACGTGGGTAGTTTACATAGCACACAGCTCCTTGTTAAGTTTCATATTTGGGTTAAGAGTTGCTTCCAAATTTTATTTCCTTTAAAGCTAGTACGTACAAGTTAGCGAAATACTCTCAATGTAAGTGAAGAAATTAAGAAACTTGTCCACTAAACTTTCAAGTTACATTTCTCTACGGACCAGCATGTGGTTAATCGGTTTAAAAACGCTCACTAATGCAGCGTGAAGTTTTTATTTCTTCGACGTACATTCAACGACACGACTTGTACAGAAAATTGATTTATTTACTAAGTGTTAAAGAAAATAATTATAATATAATTACTAGCTACTTATACTCGCTTTATATTAATATATGAATTCATCGTTATTATTTATATTAATATTATTATATATACATAGATAACGCTATTTCATGGCCTTTGCCTATCATAAGGCTAATAATAAAGCTATCTAGG
Source organism: Boloria selene (assembly GCA_905231865.2). NCBI lineage: Eukaryota > Metazoa > Arthropoda > Insecta > Lepidoptera > Nymphalidae > Boloria > Boloria selene. The sequence goes on from HG993134.1 coordinate 2,353,140, forward strand.
TATGTATTAATTTTCATATACATATATCGGTCTAGCTAAGTAGTTAAGTTAGAAACATACGTTACACATACAAATTTTCGCATATAGGAAAATTTCTTAGGTTTACGCGAATACTTGACATTATAAATCTTTTCGGATTTTGTCGCGGATTTATTATGATTTTTGGTTCCCGACGTTTCGAATGCTTTACAGCAATCATGGTCACGAGAGAGACCGTTAAAAGATAGTTTCATATATAATATAAGATAATGGAGAATGTTAACTAATTTTGATTATTAGCATTCCATATTCTCTATCAAAAATAAAAAATACTAGTGAAAGAATTACTTCGATACGTCAATTAGTTTTCGATTTAGAAGTAAAACAAGTTGTAACCGCACGGTGACGGTGTGACGTCATCGTACAACACGCTCAGTATGGCTCACTCAGTCCGCTCACGGTCGCGCGCCCGTGCCGTCGAAATTACACCTAAATACTTTTAAAAATGTCCAATCCAAATACTAGGAAATCATGTGTTGTGCCTAAATGTAAAAATACAACTACCAATTCGCCGGAAAAGTTGTTTTTTATAGTTCCAAAGCAGCCACCTCTGCTGGCGGCACAATCTCCGCAGATTACATTTAAAACTTCTTGATCCTTTTCAATGCATTCTAAACAGCAATGATAAGGTGTGGTACGTATGTGGTGTTCTGGCGTGATTCTACATTTAACCGTACATACATCACCTACTCTTTTTACTTGAACATAACCAATAGCATCATCGCCATAGCTGTCTCTTGCCGATCTGAATCAAGTTTCATATAAAAATAAATGGCCTTACGTATTTTGGTAGTAAAAAAAACAAATAAATAAAAATGGTTTAGTACATCTGTTCAAACATCTACATTTGCAATAAAAATTAAATAAATAAAATGGCCTTACGTATTTTGTTCGTAAAAAAAATACAAATAAAAAAGTGCGCGTGTACAAAGTACACATGTCAAAAGTAAAACTTGAATTTAAAATAAGGCTAACTCTTCCCCGTCTCTGAGCGCCTGGACTATGGACTTATTTTTTCGTTTCATCGAGTTTGAAATCACATAGATTCTAAAGAAGTTTCACTTCAAAAAGGTTTAGTACATTAACGTTCAACCCACTACATCTACATCCTAGGTACCTATCCTACTTCCTAATAATATTATAAATGCAAAAGTTTGTGAGTACACTGTGTGTGTGTTTGTTATCTCTCACACAAAAACTACTCAACGGATCTGGACGTAGTCTGGAATAACACATAGGCTATTTTTAATCCTGAGAAAATGTACAGTTCCCGAGGGAAACGCGGGCGAAGCTGCTGGCGGAAGCTAGTTTGCAATAAATCAATGAATGTATTTATTTAAATTTACTAAGAAGAGTGGCACCTACCTATATATACATACGTACCTACCTATATCTACAAAACTGTAATACATATTTGTTGTCTTTAACGTAAAAATTTAATGGTAGGTAGGTACCTACTTCTACTATTTGAGTTGCATTCTTCCATTACGACATTAGTTCGGTATTTTGTTTTGATAAAACAATTTAGAAAAGATAAACTACTTATATAAGCATAAGTAGTAGCAAGGAAAGTTTACTTACTTTTGCATTTTTATTCCTCGTATTTCGGCGGCAACGAAATCACTATTTGTTGATAAATAATGCGCAACCATTAATTCATCTATTTTAGGTAGATTATCCGATTGCCTTTTCCGAATCCTTCATCCATTTTATTAATCGAATAATATTTACTATTATTAGACTATTAAAGTAATACGCGGACAACACAAGAAAATACTGCGCAAGCTATTACACCTACTATAACCTCTGGCGACTTGATACAAAGCGGAGCGCGGCCCGCGCGGCGCGTTGTGAAATGACGTCACAAGCGGTCAGCGGCTGTTAGCGGGACTCGATATTTTTCGAAACTTTGGATGCGTATAAAATCAAAACTACTAGGTATTTTTGAATACAACAAAAACTAGTGTATTTATATACATACAGGCTTTATTGAGACAAAATTTCAAACTATTTTGCATACCTAGTAACATTCTCCATTGTGTGTTTTGTACTGGTATTATACATTGGAGAATTTGAGAATATTTGAGTAGTTGTACAATGTGCATCCAAGTTTGCACTTGCCAAAAGTCTCTTGTGACGCTCATGATTTAGAACGTATTCTAAGCTGTTGAAAGCTTGTAGCATTTAGGATGACCACAAAACTTTGTTCGTTAACATCGGTTGCACTACCTATGAATAATTAAGAGGAACTTTCCCGTACAGTACATAAGACCAAAGATCTTTGCATAACTGAAAATTCACTAAAATCAAGCTTACTTCATAGTAATATTTTCGTTTCAAATACCCACACTCTTATTTCAGGTGTCAGCGTATTATGTAATCACGTACTATAAAACTCCCGGTAGTTTACGAGGTGCCGAAGTTGTAACATTTTATGTGTCCAGTGTAATTGAAAAGCATTGAATAGTTTTATGTTGGCAGTCTAATAAAATGTACTAAAGTTTTGATATCTTTTATATAAAAATAAAGGTAAAAATAACATCAGAATTGTGATTATTCTTTGGTAAAATTATGTGTTCCTTTAGTTATCTATTCTAAGATAAATTTTACCACTAAACTATGGTGACAATATCTTATTAGACTTTTCTTTGTGTTTTGTTAAAAATACAAATTTTTTCATACAGAAATATGCAAAATAAGAAAACAATTTGGTTATAAATTAACATTAGAAGTAAATCCTTCAACAAACCAATCCCAAACCCCTATTAAGAAAGGATAATTCCTCAATTAAGTAACCAAAATCCTATAATGAACTACCAAACTAATTATTTATATGGCAATAGTATCCCGCAAGTTTTGCGAAGATACTGTATTTACTCTACAGTTTCAAATACGTATCGATATGACGAATCACGATTGCAATTTAATTAAGACTCATCAATTTGTTTTACCTATAAGTTTATTAGTTTCCAATGGAATATTGTGAATGTAGTGGTAGGGGCTAGTATCAAGTTTACGGGCGGCTCGATGTCGGTTCCCGATCGTCACGCGATATGGCCAAGGGACCAAGGGTTGACTTTTAATGAGGGATCCCACGACAAAGATTTCGTTAAGATGCTATTTTAAGGGTTTCGCTTTTGGATATAAGTAGAATGTGTTTATATGACCCTTAGAGATTAGGATTCTACATTTAATGTGTCTGTATTTATATGGGGATTTTAAGATATCGAAAGCTGTGTTTTATTTTGTGAGGTTTAGGTTAAGGTTTAAATTTGAATGACTTTTTGGGTGAATTGATGTCTCTTTTTGCTCTTGGCTATTTATAATATGTATGTATTTAAAACTTATATACGTAGTATATCAACTATCTAATATCCGTAACACAAGCATCGTAGCTTACCACGGAACTGGATGGCGCTGTTGTAAGAATGTCCTAACATATTTATTTTATTTATTTTGAATGTCTAGTGAATATTAAATTCTCTATTTATGTTAGTTCAGTAAAAGTTTTAAGATCATTTCGGTCGCTATGTCATAATTTTACTGGCTCTTAAAAATCACGTTATTCGGGAACGACTGTTTGGCTTGCAAGATTTGCGAATGAAAATGAAATTTATGTAATTAAGATACATTAGTCTTTAAAATTACAGTGTCTGCTTCAACGTGACATCGTTTAACTAATGCAAATGTAATTAGATACGTTACTCCTAAGAAAAACAATTTTAAAAATTTTTATTCTATCTTTCTGTTTGTTCTCGCTCGTCTCTGAAGCTGCTTGACAGATTTTGGTGACGTTTTCATTGGCAAATAGCTGATGTTATAAGGAGTAACTTAGGTTACTTTTGTTTTAGAAAAAAATGAGTTCTATTAGAGCGAAGCGAGAGGGCCGTTACTATTCAAATGAAATTATTAAACGAAAAGTTATAACACACACAACTTTCTTCAAATTAAAAATATCACGAAACTTGTTTTAACGTAAATTCCATACGTATATAAACAGAAATAACAGCCTAAATTCATCGAAACCAAAAAACCGAAGCCCGTACAAAGTTTCACAGTATTAGTATGGATAAATAATTAACACAACACTTCGGCATAAGCTGGAGGAACTATAACTAACTATGACAAACTTCCACGCCAGAAACTAAGTTATGCTACGATCCTACAATATAACGATGACATTATTATTTATAATGCGGTCTCTCGTCTGCTTGTAGATTTTAATTAATATCTAAGTACGTACTCTAAATGCGTGGTAATAGGTGCCTACGATGTAGCATTAAAATAAATATATTCGCACGTATGTTGTATGTTACGCTTTATTCGTATATTATTTATACTAAAAAGAACTAAAATTTTTATTAATATATATTTGAAACTACAGGAAGATTACAAAAAGTCGTTATCTATTAGAACTGCTTTATCTGGCTTATATAAAAGTATTTAATTTTGTCATTATTTCCTCTTATCTCCAAAACGTCTGTACAGATTTTAACGGGATTTTCACTGGCAGATAGGTGATATTATAAGGGAGTATCATAGGTACTCGAATAAAGCGACGCCAGGGAGAGTCGATAGTTTCGTATAAATGTTACGATACATTAAGGTGAAATAATCACATCTAATGTAATTTTAAGACGGTGCGTGATGATGCGTTTTGAAATATCAGAAAATAAAGAACCAGTTTGATACATATACGTAATTATTTATAAGAGTTCATGTCTTGGGCTTAATTTTTTTTCTAGGTGAAATTTCATTTTAATGGATTGTGGAGATTCAAAGACTACTTGAGCTCTATATTTTATGCACTCATATGAACTCGAGAACGCTAATTGTTTGTGGATGTAGAAGTACGTGAAGGATTAAAATATCTTAATTATAATTACGTTAGATACGTAATTGCGACTATGTACTTAGAGTTACATATATAGAGACCTGTAAGATTCGTAGAGTCCTACCATATCCTAATTCCAAATTAAATATTTATTTGTACGGAGTCCGCCAAAATGCCTAAGGTCAAAAAGCCTGTTCTTGATCTTGTTATACAGATTGTTAACTTTCTTCAAAATATGAGAGAAATATATAAATATTTATTTAAATAGTTAATTTACATTTTTTGAGAATAAATTACGAATATTAATTAATAATTATAATAATACTATAATCTTTTGTATTAAGGCATTCAAGTTGGGAAAGATATAATATATATTTTTTCTCTATGATAACAAAGTTTGTTAGCTTTTTTATATGTTAGGACATTCTTACAACAGCGTCCTCCAGTTCCGCGGTAAGCTACGATGCTTGTGTTACGGATACCAGATACTTGATATATTACATATATAAATTTTAAATACATACATATTATAAATATAAATACCCATGACTGGAGAACAATCATTCGTGCTTAACAAATGAATGCCCCCAGCGGGACTCGAACCCGCGACCGCTGGCGCAGAAAGTAGGGTCACTACCAACTGAACCAAACGAGCCGTCAAAAAATCGATAATATCAAATCAAATTAAAGTAAACAAAGATTGATCATTATTTCTTAACTGTTTTAACTTTTAAACCATTATGCTTCATATTTAGTTCTATGACACACATTGTTCCTTAGTCTGCCATCCTAATTGAGAAAACTAAATAACTTATTTAAGATTGTCTAAGTGGGTCAAAGCCAATTTCAACAGTCGAATACACTACATAATAGATGGATTACGTTTTGGCAAGTGTTTTCCTAGATTTCCAGGTAGGTTAAGCCGTGGCTCGGGACGGTTAAGTCGTGCCAACTATATTTGCCTTTATACGAACCACGAAATTTGATTTCTGTCGTGATAAAATCTTTAGATATTTTAAAAGATTTATTTATGAATATTTTCAAATATTTATAAATTAATACATATACTTATAAACAGGCCTTTCTTTATAAATTATTTAAGTACTTACTACTTTCGAGAATTAGCGTGGCCCCGTCCATAATTTTTTATACAGCCTCCCCACTCCTTGCCACTGTGTTTTGAGGAAAAAATATTTTTTGTTTGTAATATTTACAAAATAGTTTTTACTCATATTTTTTTTTCAATTGCGTTAATTTTTTTTAGGTTTTTAGCACTTTTTTTAATATTTTCGATATCTCCTTTAGGGACACTGCGTGCCCCCGCATGCCCACACAAATAAATCCCTGCTTATATATAAAGATTATACTGACTTTCGTTAAACCGTCTGTATATAGTTAATAATAAATTTAAAAGTACTTTAAAGTCAGAAAGCTTAAATTCACATTAGTCAATCTCATACAAGGGTCTAACCAAAGCAGTTTATCAAGTCGCTCGCTACCGATTTATTCCTTAGCGTATCTCTTGGATCGCTTAATGAAACTTAAGAGAATACTTCCTCAATCGTACACGACGTCAAAGCACTGGGATTTATGGTCATCTAGATACAAACGTAATATGCTTTCGCCACGTATTTTAACTTCTCAGGGACTTATTCGGTATCAAAAAGAAATTATAAGGATATCAAGGATTTTAATGGTGGTAGAGATTTGGTATTACTCCAGTTCTTTTTCTTCTTTTTAATCTTTAATGGTTTGTTCTAGTTTTTGAAGTAAAACTTCTTTAAGCGTGATTGGGAATACATTGGAAAAATTTGTGTAAGGGATGTAAGAGTCAAAAATTAAAACATAAAAAACAGGTAAATAGGCGAAACCTATTTATATTTTTATAATAGAGTATATTTGTAATATATATATGTTTTAATTAATTTTTATTTTAAATAAGAGAATATTAAAGATAATATTACTATGTGTATGATACAAATACTTTATTATTGAAAGTACTTTTCGATTAAAAAACGCTTTATAATATGATTTCTTACATATAATAAGAGACTCTAGAACTGACGCTATAATTTTGAAAATTTTTTCACAAATAGAAAGCTATTATCCTCAAGAAACAAAACCTACTCTTCCGATTGAGTAGTAAACTGTAAAAAGTTCCTTTAGTTAGTGCAGCAAGTTAGGGCGGATACTAGTCATACGTATAATTTGGACTTAGCAAGATGACATTCTATAATCGCTATCGCTATTTAAAAAATTAAATGTGTGGACATGTTAGATTTAAATGCTATATCACATGGTTTAAATAATAATTCCCATACATTTAATGGTCCTCTATAAGCGATTTCGATTATAGAAATTGAATTAAGGAGGCTTAGTCGTCAAGTGAAATGGAATATTGAGTAAAAGGACGCATAAATTGTTACCGTTTTTATCTCTTTTATGTTAGATACAAAGGCGGTGTGTGCTTCCCCTTCTCTCTCCGGTGAAGCGTGTTGGGTCGCGGTCCCCAAACCCATAGTTTGCCTTACTTGGGAACAGCTCTACGGGAAATCCCCGGTGGGGAGTTGACTTTATAACCTTAAGTCAGTAGGCGTAAATAATGTCTTGATTTGTAGATATAATGTATTATTTCCTAGAAAACTTTCAAAGTGTATTGATTTTTAAAAATAATTTCAAAATAGTGAATGCCCTAGTTTAACTGAGACAAGTTGCTAAGTTACTTTTAGCTATAAACAACATCCCATGGGATTCTTGTATCGGGATAAAAATCATGCTGCTGCGTAAAAGAAAAATGAAGCCACTAACCATTATACGCGATTCCTCTCGCATAATTTATGTACACTTTATTTATTTATCTATGTTTTATTACAAAGGGTTCTATCTTTTTATATTAAATTGTCTATTTTCTTCAATAAAGGTTTAGTAAATTTGGAATTCAAGCAAAACTATTTTTTATTTTTTATTTACTAACTATGTTTCAAAATCTAAAATTCCAAAAGATTTATTTTATTGAATGTTCTAAAGATAACGTTTTAATACACAAACTGACAAACATTCTGTTCATTAGTATAGATATTAGATAGTACCTATAATCATTATAAGCATCCATTCATTCACTGTAAAATACAGTATCTGATATCCGACAATTACTAACAGATACAAAACATCTATTATAATTATTATTATTAGTAGATAATATTATCTTAATTACAAACATTCCCGTTCTATACAAATTAAATTTTATAAAATAAACGTTGATTATCAAATTTACCGGTAACATTGTTTTGCACGCCATTACCAACACATTATTGAACAAATTGAATGTTAATTATTTATGAATTACTATTAATTATATCAATATAAGCTATTTAAGCTCCACTTATTGTATTAACTTGCTTATCATTTACATTATATTTTACATTAAATATGTACACTGAGATTATTGTAGCTCATCTCTCTGTAGGTTATCTTTCTGTAAGTTTACTCAGGTAGCAGGTTCGATTTTCGAATTTCTATCTAATATATATATAATATTGTACAATTATAATTAGGTAGGTATAAATTGTAGAAAGTATTTATGATTTGTTTTTATTTTTATGTTTCTTTATAAAACTACTAGAAGATATTTACTAGCATATTAACACATTCTATGTAATAATATGCATTTTAGATTTTCCGGAATATATAAAGTTATCAAGAAATTGTACTAGATCGTTATTTAAACTTTACTCTCCAGGAAAAGTGTGAAAATATTAAGCAAAGAAAACAATAACTATAAATTCCACAGACACAGTTACCAGATAATGCATTTTCTAATGCAAGGTACATGAATAAAGAACATTCGATAAATCTAACGCTGGTCACACTTTGGGCCAAGTTTTGCCAAGCGAAAGCACAAATATCAGTGTTTGGAAACACTTATCGGGATTTTCATACAAATGTTAAGAATATACTGCTCGGTAGCTTAGGTTGTAAAAATATAGAGCGGTATTTTGAATGATATCAATGTCTCTAATTATTTTATATTATAATAATCGATTTTTAATGCAAAGTCTACAAAATCGATTCTCAAATGATTGATAAAAAATTCTGTACCTATGATTTTATATCTTTTATTTGTAAAAATATTATTATTTATACTAGAATTTAAACATAAATTTAGTTTATAGGTCATTTTAGTCATTTATGTTTAACAAAATATTATGTATGTAATAGATTGATCCATTTCTCAACTTTCAATGCATGTTGGTTGTAGAGGTAAGGATAACACCAGTACATTCTAGAGTCAGCTAACAGAAAATACGTTCTACGGTACTGAAGTACGTAAAATGTACGAGACGTTGGGATTTTCACGTACTTTTGGCGGGGTTTCAAAGGAGTTAAAACTTCTCGAGTTATGGCTGGGACGATAATCGAATGTGTGCTATTCTATGGCTTTAAACTATTTGTTAAGCATATGTTATTCATCACTTACATTTCTTACAATAGTACATTTGTATTTTGTGTTACAGAAATATTATATAACTTTGTTAAATTAACTTTAAAAAACTTTTTAAGGGTGGTTCTTACAAATGTCTGGTCATATATTTGCCAATAGTGAACCAATTTTCACTGTAATTTTTACCATTAAGAAAAATTTAGAGGTCAATATACAGGATAATTTATTATACTCTTTATTGCACATAATATAAACAGTAATACAAGTACAAATTTAGTTTGCAACGGTGGACTTATCTCTATAAGAGATTTCTTCCAGCCAACCTGTGTTAGTGAGAAATAGTGTTATGAAGCAGGCTAAAATAGTGCAGTTTGAGTGCTACGATTATATAATATTATGGTATACAAGTAATTAAAAAAAAAACACTACTTAAATATTATATAAGCTACATACCATACTATACATACTTACATACATACATACATACATACATACATACATACATACATACAAACATTTATACATATACATACCCATATAATAGAATACATAATACTAGTAATTGAGATTGGTTAAGATAGAGTCAGAAAGTGGTGTCTTAATTTCTTCTTAAATGTATTAATAGATGGAGAAAGTTGTATGTCCTTAGGAAGATTGTTCCAGAGCTTTGTGCCATAGACTGTAAAAGAGTTCAGAAGGAACTTTGTGTTGCACTTAGGAATGTCCAGCATTGTAGATATGCCAGGGCGCCTGGAACGAGAGGGGGTAGGGAGAGTTTGGATACGAGAACGGAGGTATGATGGAGAATTAGGATCATTGAGAATGTTGTAAAGGAACGAGAGGATGTGCATATCACGGCGAAGGCGGATTGGGAGCCATTTAAGTTGAGCACGAAAGTTAGATATATGGTCATGCTTTCGCAAGCCAAAAATAAAACGAATGGCGAGATTTTGAAGACGCTCTAGTTTGTTGAGTAGCTCCTCAGTCACATCCAAATAGCACACATCAGCGTAGTCAAGTATGGGGAGAAGGAGCGATTGCGCAAGCATAATTTTGGTTGAAAAAGGGAGGAAAAATTGGAGACGCTTGAGAGAGTGTAAAGTGTAATGCATACGTTTGCTGACCTCATTGACATGGGCAGCCCAGGTCATGTTGCAATCCATTATAAGGCCTAAGTTTTTCACCCTATCACAATAAGGGATTGCAACGCCAGAAAACTGGATCTGAGGTATTGAGTTCCAGTCGATTTTGCACCTTAGTCTACTACTACCAAATATAATACATTGTGATTTGCAGGGATTCACTACAAGGCCGAAAGACTCAGCCCACGACTGGACATCAACCAGATCCGAGTTTAATGCCCCAATAGCCTCATGCAACTCGGCCAGCTCGAAATGCCGATATATCTGTAAGTCATCTGCATACAGATGGAAGGGAGAAGAAATGACTTTTGATATGTTATTGATAAAGATAGAAAATAGTAAAGGGGAAAGTACGCCGCCTTGAGGTACACCAGCAGTTAGATCTAACCAATCCGATGACGCATCGTTGGTTTTCACGCACTGCTGACGTCCGAAGAGGTAAGAGTGAAACCAGTCTATGACAGTAGGAGAAATGTTAACCGCACGGAGAGCACCAACCAGGATATCAAGGTCAACAGAGTTGAAAGCACTGCTAAAATCAAGCAGGACCATCGCGGTGAGCTGGGTTTTATCCATCGCACCGCGGATATCCTCAGTGATATTCAGCAGTGCACCAACCGTGCTGTGGGAGGAGCGGAAACCGGACTGATATCGGCATAAAAGTTTATTGTGAGTCAGATAGGAGTAAAGTTGGTTGTGGACTAATGATTCTATGACTTTGGATAGGATAGGAAGGATCGATATGGGACGGAATTGTGAGAGACAGGTAGGATTAGAGGTTTTTGGTAGTGGGATGACAAATGCTTTTTTCCACGATGACGGGAAGACATTGCGTGTGAGTGAGAAGTTTATAATGTGAGTGATCACAGGCGCAATATCCTCCAGTATGGGGAGTATCATGTGAAGGCTGAGGTTGTCACTACCAATAGACTTTGTGGAAATGGCACAGACACACTTCTTTATAGCTTCAACTGAGACTGGTTCAAAGACGAACGGAGGTAGGTCAGGGGGAGCAAGATTCGATAAGAAAGAGAGAGTAGATTTTTTTTTATGAGGGTCTAAAGTTATAGGTGGAGTGATAAACTGCTGATTTAAGGCATTGAGATCCACAGGACTTTGCGAAGTTTCTGTGGCCTTACCCACACCCAGTGACCTAAGGAATCTCCAAACTTGCGTTTGACAAAGATCCTGAATTGTGGAGTGAATATAGCGACGTTTAGCATCCCTACACATTCTGTTGCAGATGTTACGTAATTTTTTGTATGCGCTAAGGTTTTCGGCAGACGGGTGCTTTTTGTTTAAGGATTTGGCCTTATCACGCTTGGCCATAGTTCTTTTAATAACAGGTGATAACCAAGGAGCGGGAGCGTGTTTTATCCGCACCGGTCTTACCGGAGCATGCTTGTCGTACAATCTAATCAGCTCAGCAGTTAAAGAGTCAACCATGTTATCAATGTCATTTGCAGCCATTATAGCTGACCAGTTAATGTTCTTAACATCCTCTCTCAAACGTTCAAGGTTCATATGCTGAAAATTGCGCTGAAGTATAACCTTGCCTCTAGCCTTTGGAGGGCGCACTTTATATGCGAGATAAATTAAGTCATGATGTGAGAAGGGTGCAGTCATTTGACCATGTGAAACTGTAAGAGTAGGCTGTGAGACAGAGATTATATCTATAAGAGATGGCCGACTATTGGGAAAGTAATGTGTAGGGAAATTTTTCACTTCTTTTGATATAATATCATTGATGATTCAACGATTTCAAAAATCTGAACTAAACTAGTAGATTAATTTGCCGCAAACGAAAGCAATTCGAAGATACTAAAAGGTAATATTCCAAAGAACATATTTCGCAATACACAAGTAAGGTCACGTGCACTCGCCAGTCAATCTAATCCCCACCGTTATTAAGGTTGTTGGTCATTAATAACATCGTCGTTAATATTGTCTCGAGTCTGGACGTGCATCGCCACGGTACATTAACATGCAATTTCATCGTATGCAATCAAGACGATTAATGAACACGTCGGGGAAGATTGTGGCAAAGTTATATCGGGATTTCTTATGAAGGCAATTTGGGAAATAGTAAGCTCTTTACTGATCGTTTTATAAGACTTTTATATTGCTATTACACATTTACTTATATTTTTAGAGAAACTTATACGTATGTAATATAAAATATAGTATTACCTAATAAATCATAATATATAAATAAACAACTATCTTTTCTGATTTTTCTACAATATTATAATGGCCTCTTGAAGAATCTAAAACCTTAGTCTCTTCCTTGACAATGATTTCTTTACGCTGTAAAGCATTCGAAACCATTTTTCATTCTATTCGAAATATTTCATTCGACACGCGAAAAAATCCGAAAGGTTTTCTTTAGAATCTATAAAAGCTTGTACGTTTAAGTGGAGATGTAATAATCATTTTTATTGCAAGTACATTCGTACATACTCGAGTTATTCTTCAGCAAGCAAACACATTTGTAGTTTTGCTTCTATACATAAGAGTATCTCGTAGTTTAAAGCAGATTCTAGTGCATTTTATCGACATTCCCATCCATACGAGGTGAGAAATCGTTGTATATAAAATTTGAATGCATCTTTTATAATATTTCTAGGCTACAACTACAATTTATTTGGTTGCCTGTTTGTTCATGCAGCACTTTACGTTGGTTAGGAGAAACATAATTGGATTTTCACTTAAGCCATGTTTCATCGAATCAGTCCAATAGAAGGGGCGAGCTCCCTGGCGTGCATGTAATCGAAATTTATTAACTGGACATATAGAGTTGGTTGTTATGCGTATCTACTTACGTCATCTTTTACAGAACACTTTGTTTTAGAGGTGCTTGGAATGTGAGATATCCTCAATAATTATATTTTGTTAAACATAGATATATGTATGTATATATGAACGGGTAACTCATCAATAGATTCTGCATATGAAACGTTAATATTTTTTGACTTTCATTCAATACATTCGAAGTGCTTAGTTTCTTTCGCCAGTTCTTCTCAAGTTCAGAGGCTTCATATTTCTGGTAGTAGAATTATGACGTTCAGTAAGAAATTGTAATAATTTTGATTTGACTAAGGCATTAATATATAAACCACGTGCTAAATTAATATATGTATGTGTAAATATTTAAAAAAGATTAAGTTTTCTACAAAAAAAAAAGAATTATTAAAAATAAACTCAAAATATATATTCACAATTCAAATTCATACATAAAACCCATATATTTCAATAACAAAAGCCTAATGTACGTTAAATACAATAACGTCTTAACAGGAGCATTGGCTGAATGGCAATTCTGTCCGAAGCCGAAATGATCCGCAATCAATCGGACAAAGGAAAGGAATGAGCAAAGTTATTTCTAGTCGGCAATTTATCACGAGAATCATTTGTTTCCTTCTATTGCTTATATTTTGAGGAAAAGGATTTTAGATTTGGGACATTTGAGCTGTAGCTATTGAATGCTTAGAATTCCGAAATTTACCTAAATAAATAAGAAAAATACACTTCATTTACTTCAGTAGTTATTTTAAAAAGCTTTCACATTAACTGTAATTATAAAGTTTTACATTACATTATATATGAAATATGCATCAAGTGCATAAATAACCGTTCGCAGATAAGTTTATATATTACAATAAACTAACGACATAATAAATTGCAATCAAAACCACTATAAAATTGTTTAATGTTGAAATTGGTTTCTAACATTATAAACACGAAGGAAAATCTAGCCTAGTAAATACTATATACAAAGTTGGCATGAGCCCAAAACTTGATATGAATATTATTTACACCTTGACACGTTAATGCAACGTAAAATAATTTAGAAATGTTTAGAATATATGGTCATGATAATATATTTTATATGCACTATGGAGATATACTGTACTGTACGAGTATATACTAGGAATAAAAATAAAATTAATTCTTTATTAAACTAATTATTAAACAATATTTGGTCATTGTGTCAGAGTCACAATTTTCTACGACTTTAAATAAATGATATAGCTACTTGTATTTCACCGTTAAATTATTGATTTCCGACATTTTCCTAAAGTGAGGAAAATAACGGCAAATATAACAAACTGGATAAATAGAGCAGTGGCCGTCTTCATGTTTCTTTCAGAACTAGTTAGTTTTATTCGAACACACACATACTCGAAATAAGAGTAGTATTGAAAATGATCGAGAAATGAGAATTTCAGATATACGAGAGACGGCTTCGAACTATTATATATACGTTAACACTTGTAGCCTGTAAGTAATATTCTTGATTCGTTAAAGAAGTTTTACCGCTACTATGGGACATAAAAATAAAAACAGATGATTCAGTCGCGATTAAATATTTCGTAGGTTTAGTATAATTGCCTAAGAAGAAGTGAATATTGCCTAAGATCAGGATCATTGCTATTGTGATTGCCATTTCGCCCAGTAGTGTGTGTATCAATAAGCTTAAAAAAAATTAAATTCCATTATTATAACTGGTAATAAACTTATTTATTTATCGCTAGCTTACTGTATAAATATAAAGGAATATATTACGAAAGTTATTACATTGACTTATTATATTAAATTCATCATAATGATGTAAATTTATTTCACAAATACGATTCAGATATTCGCAAATTGTAAATACAATTTTATCCCGGAAAACTGACGCAGTCGTTACGCGGGAATAATTTAAACTTTCATACTCATTTTATCAATACACGAGTTTTTTGTAATTTATTTATTTAATGTCGCTTTTTAACATATAAGGTCATTAGCGACCACATATTTTGACATACCTATACATAAGTTATCCCATACAATAATCTATACTAATATTATAAAGCTGAAGAGTTTGTTTGTTTGGTTGAAC
Organism: Boloria selene; assembly: GCA_905231865.2. Lineage (NCBI taxonomy): Eukaryota > Metazoa > Arthropoda > Insecta > Lepidoptera > Nymphalidae > Boloria > Boloria selene. The sequence continues at coordinate 2,368,481 of HG993134.1, forward strand.
GCGCTAATCTCAGGAACTGCTAGTCCGAATTGAAAAAATATTTATGTGTTGGATAGTCCGTTTATAGAGGAAGGCTATAGGCTATATTACATCACGCTACGACCAATAGGAGCAGAGCAACAATGAAAAATGTTGCAAAAACAGGAGAAAAATATTTCTTTTGATTTTCAGCCTTTGGAACGCGAGCGGATCCGCGAGAAAGGCTAGTTTATAATATAATTTACATAAAACGATCGTTTAAATTAATGGGTACATTACATAACCGTTATTATTAACTAGACATTCTATCAAAATATGGAATACACTTAAATCTAGACCACACTTAATTTTGTTTCTATCAGTCTTAGTTATTAGGGGGATACAATACACGAGTTTGATTGACGACAACTTTGGTCCAGTTTGTAGTGACTTGCTGCGCCAGCGGTTGCGGGTTCGAGTCCGCTGGGGGCATTCATTTGTTAAATACTTATGTTTGCACTGCAGGCATGGGTGTTCATAATAAATAATAAATAAATAAATATGTTGGGACATTTACACACAGCACTATCTAGTTCCACGATAAGGTACGAGCCTTGTGTTATGGATACTAGAAGGTTGATATACTACACATATAAGTTTAAATACATACATATTATAAATATAAACATCCTTGACTGGAGTACAAACATTCGTGCTCAACAAATGTATGCCCCCAGCGGCACTCGAACCCGCGACCGCTGGCGCAGAAAGCAGGGTACTGAGCACTACCCACTGAGCCAAACGTGTCGTCAAATATATAATGATAATAAGTAATAATGTATTTAAAGTTATATATGTGTAATGTATCAACTATCTGGAATCCGTAACACAAGCCTCGTAGCTTACCACGGAGCTAGATGGGGTTGTGTAATAATTTCCCAACATTACACTTATTTATTTTACGGAATTATTGACAAAACTAACGATATGCTAACGGTTGTTTAATTACAGCAGTCAATAGATTGTTTCGCGTTTGCTAATTAATAACATGTATTAAATTTGTTATACATTGCGATATGAATATGAATAATGAACCGCAATGTTTGCTGGCGCTATTTCACGCTAAATTATGCTGTTTAGTCTTCGTTAAATTAGTGGTAACATCTTGAGGTCACTCAATATTATAACATTTATAGTGTAATTAACTCATTTCTTAGCTTTATTAAAACTTAAGCTATATTACATAAGACTATATAGTTATATGGGCTCCTTCCGGGTAAAAGCATAGTTATATATTTTTTTTATATATAGATTATTATATTCATGACATGACAGCAAAATATTTTTACCTGTAAATTTAAATATTCAAACAGAACTGATATCAGAGAATTTATTTCACCATTTGCCATTGTTGTATTTTATAAATAGAAATTAATGTTGCTAAGCGCAAAACTCGAGAAAGGCTCGACCAATTCGGGATTTTTTTTGTATATTCCTTAAGGCACACGGAAGGTTTTAGTATTAAAATTGCAACAGAGTTTGTTTATTTAAAACGCGGCAATCTCAGGAACTATCCTGACTTGGCCTTTTTTCCATTAGATAGTTCGTTTATTGTAAAGTACATAATAACTATGTACTAAGCGTCACCGCTTACCAGTGTATGAACCCGAGCGAAGCAAGGGTGAGAACTAGTAAATAATACAAATCCATTATGTTTTATACAACTTTAATACTTTATTTATCACACTCGTAGACAGAATTCTAGTAACACATCTACAATTCAATTTCTTGAAATACTTTAAGCTACCATTATTTTATCTATTCAGTTAACATCAAAGATAACACTCGCCGTGGCTCGTAACGCAATCAAAAAAGATAACTGTAATATACTGTACAATGAATATATGAATTTAAATGTATTTCATTAAAGGAACAGGTCATTCGATAGCGAAGATTTATAGTCAGCGGTATATCGAACTAGATATCGTTAATTAAAACTATCAAACAGACGATTTATAAACACCTGACTCGATGTATTTGACTTTCATTTACACCGTAAAATTGAATTCGACATTTCCCTCACTTGATTTGATATTCAGTTTTTTATTTCCGTTACACGAAATCAATACTGGCTCGTTCTTATTTTTATTAATGTTGAAAATTACAAAAGAGGCGACACACTTGTACATGAATATTCACAGTGAATCACACTGTCGTAAAATAATTTACTGCTTCCTTGGTATTCGAAAGTTAGTCTAAAGTACACTCCTTAAAGTTGTAATATGAATGACAGCGACTGTGCATTCACAAGGCCCGATTCAGCGGTTGAATCTTTTTTTCTCGAACGCTACGCCCTAACGACTTCCTCGCAAACGCGCATCGAAATGCAACGATTCCGAAACATGTGCAAATAACCCTATGCCGTGTCGCTTACTCACACCCTTCCTTTGTTGTGCGGAGGGAACGAACAAAACACATCCCGATTGTTCCAATGCGAAAGGAAATATTGCTGCCCGTGTGAAAAATGAATATTTTTTCTAGTTTAACGTTCGACGTTAGCTCCCAGAATTTGACGCCGCAAAACATTCAGTGTTCAAAATTTTATAGCGTCCGTCCGAAGTGCAGAATGAAACCAAATTTAAAAAATTGGGACCAATTTCTGAAGTTACGCTCTAAACTAGTTTAAAACGTCCGCGGAACAGCTTTCATGAAAAATTACCGGTTAAATGGGAACGGCTAACCGGTGCTTTCAGCCCAGTTTGGGTGCGGCCGAAGTCACGGCACGACCTGGCTATTTCCTCAGACCGCCGTTCAATTTACCGGAACGCATCTGCCCGGCTAAATAGCTTGGCTTGTGCTACTGGCATCAAACGAGTGACTCCTAATAAACGGCCAGTCGAAATAGGCGAGTCGTTTCCGCTTATTTTTAAGGAAAAGAGTAAAACAATTCAGAAAGGCATTTAGTTTGATCAAAGGGTACTAATTGTCCGGAGTGGGTACTCTACTAAAAGCGGTTTTATTGTGCGCGGGGAAAATGGGAAGGCGAGCAATTTGGCGGTCTGACCGCAAGAGCGCATGTTTATTAGAGACATGGACCTCTCAGCCCCCGATTTGCATAACGGTCTCTGTCGTAATTAGAAACCATCTCGGACGTCCCTCCTTTGTTCCGTCAAGTCCGCCGGGTGAAGGCGATCGCCTTGTATTTATCCGCTCGAGGATAAGCTGCATAATCCGTATTAGAATATTACTTGACGCATTCCAATTCCTAGAAGTGCAACATCAAGGTGCATAACAGTTTCTTCAATTATATAATAGTTTCCCAAAAAAAGCCATTAAAAGATATCCTTGTTCAACTTTCTTTTTAAGAAATGTTGAACAATATCATAAATAAAAGGAAAAATCCAGCTTTTGCATACTAATTACTTAAATGTTTATACCTTTATCTTGTCTCCATCACATCAAAAAAACCGGAGAGTATTGTTTTTTTTTAATAAAAAAAAAAGAGTAGTTTTAACTAATAGGTTCAACAACAAACTAAGGAGGACATAATCTCACATTGACTATACATGTCGCCGGGAAGATATTGCCTTGAAAATGACTCTTAATATATCAGAACAAGTCGGTACAACGTATCTCATTACAAGAGGCGTGTTTACGAGGCGGTTGTTACGCGGATAATAGCGCTAAACCGATACCCTTATTTACTGCAAATTGCGTTGCTAGATGTGGAACAAGCCGAAATATCTGTTTACTGTTGATGACTTTCATTTAGCTGATCGCTTCGAAAAAAGCTCTGGTGGAAATTTTGTAATTTAATTTGTATCAACGTTTATTCATTTCGCATTTCGAGATTTTGTACCGGAAAAAGAGATGTAATTTTTCAATAATTTGTATTATAAATGAAAAGTTATTTTTTTGGTAATGATTTTAATTTAATTTCTTTCAATTTTATTGTATCTATTAAAGAACCTCACTATAACGTGAATAGTACTTATATATGTAAAACACAAATATCTAACTTGTAACATTACAGTTTAACATCTTATCGTTTTAAATATTAAGAATTCATAATATGATTTATTATATTAAAATGAAATATATTAATGACATTTTCTTTATAAATTTATAATATAGGTAAATATTTTGCAGATAAACTAGGTAATTTACGTATAAAATAATTTATAGAAAACCCGTTTAAGAGAAAGACAAAAATTTTCTTACAAAATAAGACAAAATTTCACATAAAATTATTATAAATGGATCATTCGAAACGTCAGAACAATAATCGAAATTAACCGCGACAAAACCTACATTATTAAAAAACTATAAAATTATTTGTGAAATTATTCCTGAAAACTGACAACAAGCTTTGTTAATTATGCTAATTAATTGATACGCCTTATAAAACAAAGAACTTAAATTATTTGAATCAAAGGCTTTATTATGTGGAGGTTTTCTCTTTTTTAAACTCTTATGTATAATTCTGATCGTTTTTGCAGAGTTAATAATAGACATAACTAACATTTTTGTAAATTATGTACATGTATAAAGTTCCTTGTCCTGAAAACTTAAAATAAACCAACATATCCCTATTATGACATTAAAATCTTTAAGCACAACTTTCTGTAATTTAACTATTTCCTAAGAGGGTGAAAAGGTGTAGCAAAGTTTATATAGAGAAATCAGCCCAGTAAAGCCTGGAAAGGCTAGTAGTAATTGATAAGATTAATAAAATAATAACACGCTAGCCTAATTGAGTATCTATCTAATAAATTCCATAAGTACAACCTATATTTCAAAAGTTCTAAAAGCTTGAATAAAATTGTTTTAAGTTTGTTACTTTAAGAATGAAATTCTCTTTTATAAAACATTTTATATAAAAGTATGCTGCATCTAGATTATTGTGGATATTTTCAAGAAATTTTCATTTATAGTAGAAACAAGCAATTACTGATATTGTTCCTCTTTTGTTTGCAGGATACAATAAGGAGTTCACGGAACCAGTGCAGCACAAACTTCATAATAACCACGGTGAGTAAAAACACTCCAATCGGAGACCATTAAAATTACGAATGCTAACCCAGTTAATTAACGGCGGTGACTTTCGTTCACTTAATTAATTAAAGTCAAAAAGCAACGAGTTTTTTTTCGCTTTACCATAGCGAAATAGCGCTTTATTTCCACTTATTCTTTGAATATAATATTTAGGAAATCATGAGGGTCGTTGTTTGACATAAATTCATTGTCTTCTTTTTAATGACAGAATTAAATTAATAATTATAAAAATATATGGCTGTGTCAATTGTATCCGTGTCCATTGCTAATGCAACAATAAAAATCTACCATCGATTGAAGGCGATCGCACGAAGCGGTCATTCACAGCTCTTTTATCACTCTTTGTCTTAATTGCACCTCTATGTGGGTGCCTCTAACGAACTTTACAAATGGGTAGTGTTTTTTGAGCCAACTCTTTACTTTAAACTTGTATAGCATATGTTGACAAAAGCTTCTATCGTTTGAGAGACCTTAGCTTCTAAATTTTTAGGTTATTTCACCAAAGTTGATACTTCAATTATAGTTCATATCGTGTAAAGCCATCAAAGTAATATCAGAAGCTTTCGCTCAGCAATTTCATTTAGTATTTGCTACTTAAGCCTACCCTTGAGTATGTATAACATTACGTAAAGACAAAATTACAGCTATAACATTTTCGTCGACTGTTACCAATTAGAAGTAACTAGCAGAAAACTAATTGGCTAGCGTTGCGTTCTGAGAGGAATGGTTGGAGCGAAAAAATAAAAATTAAGGGCTGCCGTCAGAGGCAGACGGAATATTGAAATCGCCGAGAAACAACTCATTACTCATAATTAGCTCGCGTTAACTTAATTTGCCCGAGGTGATGTAGCCGTGCGGCTTGCAATTTCGCTTAATTACTCCAATGAATTATTGGTGCCCACAAGTAGTTCTCTTGGTAATGCACAGAAATCGAGCTATGAGGAATAAGTTCCAATATTTTATGCATGATCGACGTAATGAACGAACTGAAGTTCTTTAATGGTCAATAAGTTTGGCAGTTAATTTATGTTTTCCGTGCTTGCATTATTTTTTTAAGTTTTCTCTACAAATATTTTATGGGGAAATAACCCTTAAACTGAAATTTAATCAAATGATTTTTTATAATTACTGTTTTTACGAGTATAATATATCATTTCCATACTCCTATTGGATTTTACAGTCTGTAAGTTGTACTATAAAATACTCTAATAAACTAAATATTCTTAATAAAACTAATCAACTTTACTAAAGTTACTAGTATAAACATGTTACGCCTGACTTAACAAAAGCAGTCAAAACAAACACTAAGATGACGCGATAAATTTCCGTCGAGACGCCAGAACACGCCTGTAGAACTTCGATCTGAGTTGATCAGACTGGGACATAACGAAGCGTTAATGGCTACGTAATGTGACAGCTAATTTCCTGGAAGAAACGCCCCACCTTGAAGGTTTTTATTGTCCCTATCAAGAGTCTTGTCACGATCTTCACCCAAATCCCCTTCACCCATTCTCCTCAAGGGGGCACTCATCAAGCCGAAAACTTGCGAATTAAAACGTGCTTAGATTTCTAGTGTAAAAGTTTACATCAAAGAGATTGTGTGTAGTGACTTTTGAAAATAAATCCATTAATGTTTGACGACATTGTAAATTGTTAATTTACTTAAGCTTAATGAAATTATATCATATTTGAAGTTAAGGCTTATTATTCAGACGATAATACCATTTACAAGTTATATTATAATTATTTTGCTGCTTTAATTAGCTTTGTGTATTTTAGTATAAACTCTTGTAAAATATTTATTTACACAATCCCAGGAATTTTCTTTAACGAGAGCTTAATACTGGCGGTAATTTGTTATAGCGGTTTGGCATAGTCATTGCTGAATAGTCTGCTATCAGGCTAACAAAACCCACCAAATGATATCGAATACTCTCCGGCTCTCGCCTAAGTCGGGAATACTAGTTAAGTTCACTCGGCATTTGCCGTCTAAACAGAACCTATCTGAACTAATTGGCTTCAGACCGGCGATACCGCAGTTGCGCTCCACGAGATTAGGAGTACGGTCAAGAATACTACAAGTTTCCAAGATCTCATCGTCAGTTTGAATTCCATTACTATTGATCTTTATTTGCAACCTCGTTAGTTGTTACACGTTCAAAATGTATTTAAGTGATTTCAAATATATTTCAGAATTGTTATATAGGACCATTATTCTTCATTTTACGTAAAATGACTGATAAACGGTGCTACATCCGCGCAGATGAAAGAGTAATTTTGATAAAGCATTTTTCATTTTTAGCCGAACAAAGTGTTCCACGTCGCTCATAAGCTATTGGCGTTCGTTAATTTGACGTATAAGTAAATTTGGAATCCTCCATCAATAACGGTTTCGACGTTAAAACAGTCATTTTTCATTTGTAGCGTGATATTTCAAAGTAGAACTGTACAAGAACGCACAGTCAGAGGTCGCTTCCGAAACAAAACGCAACGCACCGTTAAGGATCTGGTAAACATTTCGAATCGCTTGCGAATTCAACCCTCACTCCATTTATTGCGGCTTTTATTCGTCGACGGGGAGTTACACGCACAACCTACATAGCAATGGATACGTGAATGAAAATTTTCTCTTCTAATACCGTTTTCCCAATGAAACTGTAGATCAACTTCCAAGCCATTTATTCGCAAATCGAGTTATTGCACCTCTCGTAGATCGCTTTACACAGGTCATTTGTGGGAATCCAAATATCTAAATGTTAGATAAAAAGATTTATGGCTCACTTTGAATTTTGCTCACGTCTCCGCGTTTCAGGGGACCGACTTATGCAATTGAGATACTCCATCATATCGACTGTCACTCTTTATATTACAGCGCGCTTTCGACATTACGTTCAAACATGAAAGAAATAATGTCAATTTTCACTTTAATCGTGTTTATTTTCGCCATTCAGCTTTAAACTTCACTGTGTAAGATTCATTAAGCGCCCCAATTTTGCAGGTTTTTCAGGTTTAATTAAACATGCGTATTTGTAAGAGTTTAATATTCGGCGTTCTTGTGTAGGTAGAGGACACAGTCGGATTGTCATGCTTATCACGGCCTCGCTTCGCAAACGTTATTTAATAAAACTTCAAGTTTCCCTTGTATTTCCGCGGCGCAATGTAATTTATTTTGTATTTAAACTCTTGTCCCATTAGAGCGTTTGTTTCCACAAAAGCAAATCGAGTTATACATGTAACGCCACGAGACCATACTGCTACACGATTATTTCGTTACGTACAGTCTGTCAGACGCAGATCGCTGGGAGCAGGTCGTGTTGCCTCGTACGGAAAGGTTATAATGGTTTGTAAATATTTATATGTGATGTGCTGTACGGTTTCCGCATAACGCAAATTAAATAAAGTGTTTCGACTATGAATAATAGCGAGCCGGCTTCTGAACGTGTTACGAGGAATAACAATTTGAAATTAAAATAACAATCGTTTACGCGTCAGGATATACTAAATTTTCTCGTTAACTTTAGGTGTTTCGAGCCTAGTACTCTGTGGTAACAAAATACGAAATAAGAACATCACAATGAAATATGAAATAAATAAATATTTAAGAAACGGAATAAAGATTTGCAAAGAGTACTCAAGATATCAAATCGTTCTAGATTTAGAAATAATGGCGGAAAGGGCTTGAACAAAATCTTAAGATTCTTGAATATACTCGTCGCTGCATTTCCGTCGGCATACTTAGTAAATAGAAGGGGGGATAAATATATTTAGAGGGGATAAATGTCACGTGTATATTCCTAGGTGTCGTTTAAGAATGATTTCATGTCAATCAAAAATGTGTTAATTTTAATTCATAATGTTAATAAAATAATAGTTTTTTTGTATATTTATATAATAATTAATGTTTGTAGTTTGTACCGCACATAGGTATATTTTTGTTCTTACGTTTGAAGGTTTTTGCAGAGATATCTTAAAAAGATAATTAATCTTTTGCACAATACTAATATTATAAAGCCGAAGATTTTGTTTGTTTGGTTGAACGCATTAATCTCTGGAACTTCTGGTTCGAATTGAAAAATTCTTTGTGTTGAATAGTCCGTTTATAAAGGCGTCGACGTCACGCTAGGACTATAGGAGCGGAGCATAAAAGAAAAATGTTGCAAAAAAGGGGAAAAAGTAGGAAAAAATATCCATAAACAATATCTAGATCCTAGGCCTAGATCTTTAAACAAAATGTTGATAACCAACGTACATTGTTTAAATGTAAAATGAACTGCATACGTCCACTGAGCTGTCCCAATTTATGGAGTCACGTGTGGAGGCATTATTAAAATTTCTCGTCACCAAAGGTATTATTCCGGAATATCGTGCGCTGCGCTTATTAAATCCGATCTTGTACGCACGCTATCGTTACGTGACGTACTAATTGCGGGCGGGGTTCGAAATAATATTGGACTTATTATTACGAGTGGAATTAATTTCGCTGAGTACTTAATTAAAAACCGTTGTGCAGAAGTGGCTAATCATTTTGGGATTATTTTGAAAGCATTACATATAGCTATATTTTAACAAACGTCTATTTTGAGTTGATGATTATAATAAAGGCATAAAAATGCTTACAGTCACGAGTGACGAGTCTCAAAACCTTACTAAGTAAGGATTGAATGTAGCATTGAATAAAAAATCTTTTCAACTTTAATTTTTAACTGACAATAGTAAAATATAAGATTTTAAATATTCACACGAAATATGACAAAAACAAAAGCGCGACAAGTTCAGAATACTCCCGCACTTGCGCTGTGTGCGAGGAGCGTAAAGAAAATGGCTGCTTAGTGCTTGCTTATATAGTTTATTTGCAACAAACATTTGTTGTAGTGCACTAAGTTTGGTACTGTCGTTTGAAATTTTCGGAATTTAACGTGCATGTTCCCTCGCGAGAATTTAAGAATTTTGAGATAACGAATGGGTTACATTAAACTTTAAGCACTGAAAGCCTTCTAACTGCTAAAAAGCTCTACTTTTCTCATATAAAATTTGACACTATTATAAAGTTGGTATAAAAAAACTTTTTAAATAATTACGAATTTTCTATACGTAGCCGCAGCTTTACAAAAAATTACATTTCTATTTATTATAAGATTTAAGGTAGGCTTATTATTTAATGTTAAGTACATTAAGGAATTATCATATTGTCTTTAACAAATGACATAAAAAAATCGTAGGAATCCCGGACGACGAGCGAGACACCATGTTAACAGAGAGAGATTTATTACTAACATAAAAATAAAAACATTACGTTTGTTTCGTGAGGTATTAAAAGTACTATACACGACATTTTAAGTTAAATATTAATAATATTTTATATAATGAATAATAGTATTGTTATATAATAAATAATAACTAGTAACTTTCCTATTATAGCCATCTACTAATAGTTTAGCTCCCAAAGCTCTTTGAAAACTTATGTGTAACTTAATAACAAATGGTTCGTCAGCTTTTAGGTTAGGATAGTACGCCACTGGCTAAGTTTAGTTTGATTAATTCATCACGTCAACACTGTATATTTGATTAAAAGATTTTTGATAAATTCCTTAAACCAAAACAAGAAAATACAATCGCTCCATTTGTATCGCTGCTGTCACAATACGAGACAATCATTAGAGAAGGATCAAAGATTGGACAAAGGAAAAAGCGTTTATATGATAATATTTTATTCATATCTTGCAATAATCAAATGCACTGTTGTAGAGAGAAAGTAAGCGCGAAGAAACCAGTGAAATCCATTTACAACGTGATTTTGTTTTTACGCGAATTTCCTCGAATACACTTGTTCTTAAGCCATTAAAATATCAATAATAATGGCGACAGGACAGTCAATGATTAAGTGGTTTAAATCTGTAAATAATTCAAAACTATACATATACGGAGCCGGGTAAATTGCTAGTTTTTCAGTAAATATAGATTACTGCTATATGAATAAATTTACCCGTTTGCCACCCTCGTTTGTTTAGCTTTAGCGTGACGTCTCTAGTACGAAATAGCTATTTTTTTAATGTTCTCAAATAAAAACGAGCTGGTTTCCGCACGCGAGGGGTGTTGCCTTCAAATTGTTTTTTTAATGACCACGATGTTATCGTATTTGTTTTTTTATCATATAATTGTCAAGAACCGTGGAATATACCGTTTATAGTAATGATAGTAATATAACACTTACATAAAGTTATATATAATTGGTTCAAAATTATTTAATAACAACCAATTAACGTACAATTGATCGGTATTAGACATGTGTAAGTAATGCGAGTAATGCATTACGCGTAATATTACCCGAGCGAGTACTGTATCATCACTCATTACTCGACCGAACCAAACATTACTTATTACGTCAAACATGACGCGAGCGTGATATTCCATCGTTCGGGTTAACTTGGCATCACTCCGTTTTACGAATTTTGAAATAGCAAAGCAATTCGAAATGTATTTATTTTAAAAAGCAATAATTAACACAAAATATATTTATAATAAAAATACAAATAGTTATAAGCAAAAAAAGTTATAATTGCTAGAAAAATGATTTTTAAATACGCCAATATTATAAGTTAGGCCAACGATATAAGGTTTTCATTACTAGGTCCTAAGCTGCGCCTGGTCTTCACAAAGGGTCGTTCATATTTACAACCTTTAGCTAAACAATACAATTTTGTTTTACTTATTAATTATTTTGCAAGATGCTCAGAAATTTCGCAACTGGTGTTTGTAAAAAGAGTTTTACAATATAAGGGAATGGGATCCTAAAGAACAAAACCAAGTCATAAAAGGTATATCGCTATTTACGTACAAATGCCGCAAGTTTAAAATAATTATTTGAGTATGACAAAATGCAAAATTGCAATATATAATAAAAATCTAAATCGTATCAAATAAAAGTCAACATTATAAAATTAATTGTATTAAAATACAATGATAACGCGTGTTATATTCCGAGATAGATCCGTAATGTCTCACGCATGGCAAGGTGGTGTTTAGAGAATTGTACTGTAGCAACACTCGACCGAACGAAACATTACGCATCACTTCAAAGTTCAAAGTTCAAACATTACTCTAGTCATTACTTTAGTTGTTGTTTTTTAAATTTATCCCCAATAGGGAAAGGCAAAGGACTATAGTCCATACAGCCTTCATTACTTTAGTCATGAGCATGACGCGAGCGCAGTGCTGTCAGATGAAAAAATAAGATAATAGTATACCACCTGTAAAAAAGTTGTACATTTGGGAGTTTTAAATAAAAACAATAGTACACATTAAAAATATTGATTTATTGAAAATAGTGGGTCCCGCAGTTTAGCTTGCGCTAAAAGTACAAGTCTTAATCAAATATTTTATAAATTCAACTTGGTTTTTGGATTATATTGCAGATTTATATTGATTTTTGGTTCCTGCAATTTGAATGCTTTACAGCAATCATGAACCATGATTAAAATTTATCCCTAATAGGGAAAGGCAAAGGACTGTAAGGTTTATATACTTATTACAGACAGTGAATACCCACAATTTACATAAAAAAGAATATTTAATTCCTAAAATACTATTAAAAAAGAATAATAGAATAATGTGTTCTAAACTCTTAAATCATATTTCCGTACTTTCAATTATCAAATGATGCGTAATGATTTCTCATAGATGGCGTTATTAATATTTTTATAATTTAATTTTAGTAAGTGTTAATTGTATTTTGCTAAAATATTTAATATCTATAATATACTAGCGATTTAGCGCGAGCGAAGCTGCGGGTTCCGCTAGTTCTACAATATATTTTACTATGCCATGAAATGTATGCCGCTAAGTACGCAAACATGCCGCAAGTGAATAGAAATCATTTGACTAGGACTGAAATGCAAAATTGCAATCTATTCTAAAATATTCTTTACTTACATTATGAGTTAAAGTTTCGAACTTTGTGTATCTGTCTGTTCGTTTGTAGGGGGGTTATTTTCGGAAAAACTGATCTGATCATGAAAACTCTTTCACTAACAGACAGCTACACTATTCAGGAGTGATTGTGAGAAGTGTATTATTGGCTATATTGTATTTTCAAAAATATCCCATTTTAGGGATCCCTACCTTAAATGTATCCCCAAGGTATCAAAATGCTGCATATAAACTGTTGACGAAATACATAATATCAAGCACTATTTTATATATTAAAATTTTATATTACAATACTTACTTATGATTACTCACAAAAAATTCTGCGATGGCACATGCCTTTATTATAACAATTTTTTTTTTAATTATTAAGTTCAAATACGTGTTGAATAGTGGTGATATTGGTATCATGATATTAATCCTTATCCAATTTATAAACTCCACTTTAAATTATTCGTATCGGATGTTTAATGAGTATAAAAATTGGTATAAAATTCTTTAAGACCAACTTTTTCAGTCGCTGACTTAACCTTATATAGGTGTATGGCTTTATAAATAAAGAATAATAAAAAAAACTTTTTCAGGCTTTTAAAAAATACTAATTCACGTATTCATAGTAAATAATAATTAATTCAAAATTAAAAATAAAAACTTTAATTATTCATTATATATTTTAATATTATAATGAACTTTATCAAGTATATATGTATAATGTATATAATACAGTGGACCCAAAGTCGCAGTCCTTAGAACGCGGTCGGAACCGCGGATACTGCTAGTATAAAAGTATGTTGTAAATTAGTTTTTGTTTCTTTTTCGACGAAAAAATAATAATAATTTGTATTGGTTAACTTACGACAGTAAAATTATAAATACAATATTTAAAAAATTCTATACATAAATAATAATCTTAATCATATCAAATAAAAAGTTAACATTTTAAATTTAAAAATTAATTGTATTCAAATATAACAAAGCCGTGCCGTCCGGTCTTAGAATGTGGACGGAGCCGCGGGTACTACTAGTATACGTTGTTAGTTTTTGCTGCATACATTATTGTAAACATAGCTATATGAAAATAATTTAAGTAAATTAGGTTACGACGGTAAATTTTTAAATACAATATTTAAATATAAAAAGTAATAAAAATATAACAATAATCTTACTCACAAAAAGTTAACATTTTAGTTTTAAATTAAAATCAATAAAAACGTGTGTGATATTCATCATATTATTACATGAGATAGATCAGTACTACTATTATGACAGTACGCGGGTAATATTACCTCTTCGTATCACGCATGGCAAGTAATGTTTCGAGTAATGAAGTGATGTGATATTACTCGGTGCGTAATGTAATGCCATATTTCATTACTTCATAAAGCACTGTTTTGCGCATGTCTAATCGGTATTCTTTGTCTTCAATACATAAAATAAAATTCAAACTTAGTCGATTCTGTACATACATTGAATTTTTTATCATATTGTAATAACTTATTTAAAAATAAAGGCCAAGAAATTATATATTATAATGATAGTTTAAACGCGTTTTAGAAATGTATAAACTAAAGTTGATTCTCACGTCCCACCAAGAAAACCTTATCTGAGCTATAAAACAACTATAAATCAAAGTAATGACCTCTGACGACAGGTAACCCTGTATCGTGACATTTCCACGCTTACTATATTTTGTCGATGGTTCAATGGGTACCGCTCTCGTACGTCTGTGCCGACTAATTTCACCTTTTGACACTTGTTATTAAATGACTTCTAATATGAATTTTATATAGCGTATTTAAATATGATGAGTGTTTGTTAGTGTTGTAACTATTAAAGTGGTTCCGTAGTTTTAGTATACTAGTACGTACTATTAAAACTGTTACCTAAGCATATATGTACTTAAAATTATGTAAATAAATTACGTAATAAAGTAAAAAAAGATAAACGCAATAGGTTCAATATACCGCATCTATCTATTAAGATAATAATACACAAATTGTCTTTTTGTTCGTTGAAACCGGTGATCTCTTCGATTTAATAATTTCTTTAGGCTTAGAGCGTATCTCTTAAGGTAGATGATCTAATATCACGCTACGTTTAGAAGCCACGGGCTGATACTAGTTCTATTAAAAACTATACATGCTATCCTTTTTGTTAAAGCGGCAAAAAACATCTTACAAATAATATTTTATATCAAATTACATAGATTGCCTAACAATAGCAAATAATCGTTCAACACGAAGAGCAGGGCAAAACTAATATAACAGGTATAGGTACATATTTTTATTACCTACTAGTGAAAGGGGCTTTCCAATCTTTGCGTGAGCGAAACGAATTAATATTATTTCTGTTCCGATACATCACTGGAACGATTAGGGCCGGGTGTGGCCAAGCAATTATATACGTATTCCACGTGATTTACACCCAAGCTTCCGTTGTGTACTGTCAAATAAATTTTTCTTTCCTCCTTAACTAGCTTTACTCATATTCATAAATCGTTTATTACTTGTAATAAATCATGTATAAAAAGCTTTATATATATTTAATTAGAAAAGTTAAGGCAAATGTTCATATAGATTAGATTTTCGTATAATAAATACAATGGTTTCTGCCATTATTTCCCTTACTAAATTACAAAAACAGCATTTATATTAAAAAACAAAGAGAATCGTTAAGTTAAATTTAACTAATGTTAAATGTGAAAATACTCATAATAAGCTAAGGCTGTTTCCTCGCTAGTGGCAGTTTGTAAACGTCTCGTCGCATTCGCAAACATTTTCTCTCGAAGTCCTCGAGCGTTTTGTGAAGCAAAGCGAAAGCGGACTGATGTTTGCTGAAAACAATCGTTCGTTGTCCGCCTCTTCATTATGTCTACTATCTATTCCTTGAATGAGCCGTGTGTGTTCATCTCGTACTAAAAGAATAAGAAAGACTGAGCGTCTGTAGCAATAAGTGAAGCCAAACGATGCTCTGCGAAATAAAATGGAGCAAACTAATATTATCTTATATATTATGTACTGTACGCTGTTGAAACATTGGAAAAATGGTATAAGGAGCGGTTAAATTATAATACTATTTTAGGATTCTACAACCTTCTTTGGTCTGCTTAGAGGCTTGTTAAAATTGTTAAATTTCACATATCTTTAATTAAAAAGTCCTGTTTCAAAAGAGAGCAAAAACAAATAACTTAATTTTTTTATAAAATGTCTGTATTTCACATGACAACGGCTTCATTAAAAACTCAATAATATGTTGAAATAATTGCACCGCAGCTTGACCCACTTGCTTGAAAGATGCTTCTATTTATGTGTAGTGGATAAAAATGTAGTACAAATGTTCACGTCAGAATATTATTGCTACGCTTTCTACTACGACTCACCGTAATAATGGCTCAAAACGTTTCATTTTGTTTTGTAAAATATAATTTATCCATCCCAAGCTAAAAAGAGATCAGTAGAAAACCTCTAGTTTCTAGAAAAAATCCAAATCTTGATAGAGAAAAACAAGCGAATCCATACAAATAAGTAGTATATAAACCAAAACTTTGAAAAAGAAATTGTACTGCACATACAGCTAGTAATTATAAATAACATCTTAACTTCCGCATTATATAGCGACTGCACTGTGCCGTCCGGAAACGTCCGATGCATTTGAACGCATTTCACCAAGTTATTTGGTCTGCGGAACTAACTCCGCGTCTGGTCCGGTCGCGTATTGTTCATTTTATATTCTAAAAGCTCTACGTTATAACATATAGTGCTAAATAAACGAATTATTCTTATATATATAAAAATTTAATGTAGTTATATTATATGTATCTACATATTACCGGGTAAAGTGTGAAATGCTTAATATATGAATGAATACTGCCGGGAATATTTCATCATTAGGAGATTGAAGAATTGCTTGAAAAATTAAGAAAAACAATTTGCAACACGATTTCATTAACTAGTGCAATCCGGAAGCTGCATTGCATTTGGCGGGAACACAGCTTATTTTGTGTACAGGACTAAGTCCACCCGCGTATTGTTATAGCCACGTCCTACGGAACTAGACCCCGTTCCGTGCCCCATAAAGATCCTTTATAGCTAAGCTCGCGTGTGTGCGTATAATTTATGCGTTCGAAAACCAGGGAAAGAAACTGTTTTTGTAAGTTTGCAGGCTTTTCTTTGTTCTTACTGACTAGTTTTTTGTGGTTTAATTTATTTTTTTAGATGTATTTTAATTCAAATGCGCGATTTATTTTTAGTCACATAGTTTTTATTGGGACAAAATCAATGTATGATAAACTAAAATTGTTGAATAATATAAGGTCTATATGACGTAAGTAAAATTGTGGAAAGTTGACTAAAAGGATAGCTTTATGCATTCTAGTTTTACGTATTGTTTACCTATTATTAATATTTTTATGATTTTAATTCAAATGCATTAGATTTATAAATGCAATAAATTAAAAAGGAAAAATTTCCAAGTCACTCGTGTACACACCCGCTTCTTCTGTAGCGCTTACTCGAAATATGCATTTCAAGTTTTCGTGGAAGGATTTCAGTGAACAGAAATTTTATATATTAAATTATAAGTACTTTGAATCAAAGCAGTCTACTTAATGTATATTGCAAATGTTATGTACAGTTATTATTTATTAGGCAAGCCAACGCAACATACAATTTGATGTAAAACTAAAAAAAATATAAAAGTTACCTATATCGAAATAGCTTAGCAAAACGGTCTATATTTATATATAATTAAACAGTCATGTATGTCTTAATCATAAAAATTATACATATATATTATAAATATAAATTAATCACATAAATGACATTACACAATAACCCCAACGGAAATCGAACCCGCGATCGCTGAAAAACCTTATAACTATATTTGAACTAATGAGCCGTCAAAATACAAAAAAAGCAATCAACTGTAAATTTTCATGTAGAAAAGATACATTTAAGTATTCAGAGAACGCGACATACTCCAATGTTAAACATTTCACATAGCGTTGTCAGTGACACATGGATGTTTCGGCCATTCCCCGCGAATCTTGCTGAATTATTCTCACAAAATGGTCGCGTTCGTGTTGTCCAGGAACTAGACGTGGGCATTATGGGGACAAAACCGCTAATTTATCTCCTAAAGTGCACCCTTTTATGCTAACGAGCGACCTACGACCACTATTATGGAACAAATAATACTTTTTATTTAAAAGCACCGTGTTATGAAGCTTACCTTTTTTTTCAAAGGGAAGATCAAATCGTATTTTTTAACATAATATGCACAGATTATGAGATTTAACTACATTGCGTCGCACACGATAGGGAATGTAATAACGGAAAATTTTAAAAAGTACGGTACTTATCTACGGATAAAATGTTATGTTTACAATCAAATAATATTAAGATAAACCTCTCTGTAGTAATAAATTAATTTTATATAATGTTTTTTTGTCTATTTTTGAAATATATGACTGTTATATTATTATAACTAGCCATCGCTTCGGGCTCGTCCCTAGTTTTAGCACGAGCGAAGCCGCGGGTTTCGCTTATGTATTATACATATAAACTTTTCCTTTTAATCACTCTATCTATTAGAAAAATCGCATCAAAATCCGTTGCGTAATTTTAAAGATATAACCTTACATAGGTACAGATAGACAGCGCGAAGCGACTTTATTTTATACTATGCAGTGATATATTAATATTTTTAGTCTTAGCAGACCCGACAGGCGTCAAACTTCTTAACCTTTCACTTAAGCTTTTTAATAAATATAAATAAATCAGTAGTAATCTTCTGTAATTGTTACATGAATACATGCATGTAAAAGTAAAGAAAATGCCAGGCGTTATCTACTGGGTTCAGGTATGAATCAAAACCATTTAGATACCCACCTAAAACACATTTTCGAAGTGAAACTGCTTTGAGTCGATGTGATTTCAAACTCGATGAAACGAAAAAATAAGTCCATAGTACCAGGCGCTCAGAGACAGGGAAGAGTTAGCCTTATTTTAAATTCAAGTTTTACTTCTGACATGTGTACTTTGTACACACGCACTTTTTTTTTATTAAAATCGGTCCAGTCGATTTTGTTCACATGCAAACGTACAAAAGAATATATGTATATTCATAGGTTTACGTTTGCTTATCAAAAATGAACGTAGCATAATAACAATAAAAGCAGTATAAAACAATCGAGTAATTGCCGACAAAGGGTTGAGGGTAAAATAATAAATTACGTTCACATATCAAATAATCTAGCAGACGAGGCAAGACGTTGACTTTTCAATTAAGCGGGATCCGTGCCGACAAGTTCGATTAATCAATCGCAGCCTTATTCCGAATCGATGGCTCGGGGAATGTAGCGTGTACGCACCAATTACGAAACAATCCTCTTTGATGTAAACATAGTCATAGATATTGTTATATCAGAATACGATACAATATTTACGTGATATTATTAATATTTTTTTTATTATGTTATAAAAAAGTTTCGATAATGTCGTCTAGTAGTTTGTAGGACTAATTAACTGGATACTATTACTGTTTGTGAAAATTTTTTAAATCAAATGTGTAAACTACGACGTTATAAACGGTATTTCATAAACTATGAAAGCTGAACTAAGAAAGGCTGAAGAGAGAAAAAATATCTCTCTTCAGCCCTTTTTAACGTCCCACTGCTGGGCACGGGCCTACCTCAGTACGAGGGAGATCAGGCCGTAGTCCACCGCGCTGGACAACTGCGTGTTGGCGGACTTCACATTTCTTTTGAAAACTTGCTAGGTTTTCTCAGACATGCAGGTTTCCTCACGATGTTTTTCCTTCACCGTAAGACAAAGTGGTAATCATGATGGTTATCATGATAAGACATGACTCGCACATGAAAATATCAGAGGTGTGAGACCCGGATTTGAACCCGCGTCACTCGGTTCTGCAAGCAAGCGCGTTACCACTTGCCTTATGAAAAATCTTCTAGCATTTGGAATTTCCATACAAAACGTCTGTTTAAATTGTTAGAGCTTTTATTTAAAAGCTCCATTTCCTCTTTATATTTGTCCTCACTATTTAAGACTGTTCCAATCAACAAAGTAGCTCAGTATCAGCGTTGTCCGATATCAGTATTTGCGGTGTCGGATTGTCAGTAGCATTCGCTGGAGTTGCGTTCACGGCTGTGGCTTCCAATGATTAGCTAAGCCTATACATCTATTGCAATATATTGCAAAGGTTTTACTGCTTTCTTAGTTTATACTTTGTAAATGAAATCTTTTCAGATTTTGTCGCAGATTTATTTTGAAAATAAATCCGCTACATAATCATAATACAAGATAGTTTCATTTATAATGTCAAATATTCGCGTAAACCTAAGAAAGTATCATAGTTTATACTTTGTTTAAATTTACTAAATTTACTTAAATGCCTATTCGTTATTTGTGACTAATTATAGAGCTGTTTAGATTTAATTTGGCAAAGACGAATATTCTCTTATTTCTTCGGACTTAGGAATAACGTCTAGAGTGGATAATGTTTCCAAATTCAATTTTCTTTTTAATAACTTTTTTTAATATGCCAGTAGAGCACAGACTTCAGTTTCACGAACAATGATAAAAACACGAGGGAGACTTATAAAAACTTAAAAGATATTATTAAATTGAGATGACTTTAATATGTATGTCACAGTCATAATATAGCAATCTCTTATTATATTGTTGTTTCATTTTATTCTTTAACTCCGCAATATAAAACCTCCCTTCAAAATTTTATAACCTGAGTCTGAGGCTCACGTATTTTTATCATTTTACCAACAATAACAGTGAAAACAGATGTATATTACACATTTGTCATAATATAACTTCGCCATGTTTAATTCATTAAATTAACAAATTATTTATTCATTTATATTTGGTCAGTCAATGTTTGTAGAATGGGTACACTCATCGAACCGTATTTTTAACTTAAATATGACAATTATCTAAATCGAACGAACGAACAGGTGTTATAAATGTGAAAGCAGCTCTTTCCACAGAGCACACGATACATTTTTCATTCAAATAGATTGCTTCCTAGGGACCAACATAGACTCCCTACGCGAGCAAAGCTACGGGCAAAACTAGTATGCAATAAAACGATCATTCTAACAGAACATAGGGCCACTAAATTATAGCCTTAAACTTTTGTTTACTGAATAGTATTCTAATCTATATTATATTAAAAGCAATTGTGACTTCACAGTTCATAATCGTCAGTTCCCTAGCTTTCAAAATGTTTGCGGTATGGTGCAGAAGCGATTAGATTAATAACTGCCGTAGTACCTCGTAACCGCTTCCAACTGCAAAGACAAGGTTTATAAATTTTATATATCGACGTGGCATCTGTCCACTCCACTTGGAAAATAGCGTTTAATGTGTGCTTTATCATTACTAAACTTACTAAATTAACATAAAAATAAAAATTATGAATAAAAAAACTTGTACAAAAATTCTAAAAAACAATGAAGTCCAGTACTGATTCATATTATAAAAAGATTCAAGTACAGTAAAGTAAAGCTTTATAATCTAATTTAAATCAAATTAATAATATCTTTCAAGAAGCTTTATATTATCTCGCTAATTTCATACAGACAAGATAAGATTCGCTACTAACAAAACACTAAAGAATTCAATATTAAACCAACCGTAATGAAACCATAATTTAAGCTTTCAGAATATTTACATTTAAATAGGCAAAGGCAAAACTGTTTAATGCCTTTTTATCTGTTTCTTGACCAATTTTCTTTTGTTTTTTGAAGATGAGCTTAAATTTTATTAATAAAAAATCATTTAAAAAAATGTTTTGTTCGGGGCAGACTAACCTTTGAATGGATTTAAAAAAAAAAACGATTATTGATTATTGAGAAGATTAAGATGGTGGAAGGATTAAGGTTAAGTGGTTAGGTAGAAATGATTACTATTTTGAAAAAAAATGTTAAGAAATATGCCCCAATATTAAGTAAAATATACATATATAATAATATAATGATAAATATAAATAACACAAATATTACAATTTTCAATGATTGAAACAAATTAATATGAATCTATTACCAGAAATAGCGTACAAAGCGATGAAAATTGGCTATGAAATAATAAAACCATCAGCACACAATTATCTACTAGCCGAGTAGTCGCTGTAACAGTGCATTTGACAGCAGTCTGAAACAGCAAACACAATAATCAATGGATCAAATTTCGGGATTGGTAACGCTCTTTAATCATCGATCAGGACTATTAAATAGCTAACTGTTTCGGCTAACAAACCCGTGTTGTATTAACCCTTATATATTCATTCATGCATACATTACGCTTGCAGAAATTATATACGTTACATATTGTGATGGTATTAAAAATGGATAGAAAAAAAAAGTGCGTGTGTACAAAGTACACATGTCAGAAGTAAAATTTCTTTGGCAAACTAATTTTTAAATGTCGTTTATATTTATACTAAATAACCCCGTCTAAGCTCGTTGAGAGAGGCAGATGGCGCGAAGGTCACACCCACGAGTTAGACAGAGTTAGAAATTTCACTGACTCGCGGTGGGCGAGATCTCACTAAGGCTAACTCTTCCCCGTCTCTGAGTGCCTGGTACTATGGACTTATTTTTTCGTTTCATTGATCATAACTATTCTAAAGAAGTTTCACTTCAAAAGATATGTGTGAAATTGTAAAGAAAAAATCTATTATTTTGTCTACTGTTAGCTTGACTCCATTGCTACGTATTGACACATAAAGCGAAGTGATTACCGATTATATAAAAATGTATACAATATACAGATATTTTTTTTTATGGTAAAAAGGGGGCAAACGAGCAGGAGGCTCATCTGATGGGAAGTGATCACCTCCGCCCATGGACATCTGCAAGTCAGGCTTGTAGATGCGTTGCCGGCCTTTCAGGAAAGGGAGGGATGGAGGAGGGAGGGATGGAGGATAAAGGGAAGAGGGAGGGGGGAAGGAGAGTGGGCCTCCCGGACTCTCACTCACCGGACGAAACGCGACAGCATAGCTGCCACTTCACGCCGGTCTTCTGTGAGAGAGTGGTACCTACTAATGAACTATACGGGGCGTGCCGGCCCATTTGGTTGCTACCCGAAGGTAACAAGCATGGCACTTTAGTAAAATTTCGAAACATTCTCCCCAGAATATATTTCTTTAACAGAAGTAACTTAAACCTGTAATATAAAAGCTATCAAATCTGTAAACGGTATTAAAAAATAATATGAAACCTTATTACGGTACAATCCAAATGTCGTTGAGATGCAATCTGCATAGCCGATACTCGCTAATATATTAGTGACATTCGATAGTGTGGGAATCTCTCAAACTTTCCTATTAGGAATGTAGTGACAAATTGTGTAATGGCTCTTATAACCATTGAATTAAGGTTATTAATGCTAAATGGAAATTCAGTAAAACAAGTTTATAATCTATAGGCAATAAATCCCTTCGATACACGTTTTTCTAAACTAAGTATTGACACCGACTTTTCTCATTATCATATGAGAATATCTTGTATGCTACGATTTACAAGTCAAATATTTAATGGCATAGTAAACGTTATTAAGAATAGATAACTACATGAACGATAGAATATTACGAAATCGTAAAGACACTGGTCTCATAGAAATGTATGTACTAAATGGAAAAAATATGTAAACATTGTAGCGTGTCAATTGAATACGAAATAGAATTACTTCCATGAAAGTCGTAATACTGTATCAAAAAAATAAGTGTGTTCATTTATAATTATTAGATATAAATTATATCTAATATTTATTTATTTTGTCAGTAAATATATATTAGTGATTTGGTATATTTTATTGTTCCAATTAGATTTCTTGCTGTATAATTAATTGTCAGAAGTCAGTAGAGGAATATGGTGGTAATTTCACATAAGCTTACTCTTTACTTTTGGCATTAATAGTTAACCCTACCCAATTCCCAGAAATCCTCGTAAAATACTTAAAATAAACATTACAACGTTTCTATTAAACATATTTAGTAATTGAGTGATATAAAACATGCCTAGTTTAAAATTGGGTCAACCCCAAAGGACACGAATAGGTTCGGCACAAAACACGCCAGCCCTTATCGCCACGACAAATGTGCGTGTTTAAGACCGCAATGAATTACAACAACTACCAGCATAAATCAGCTGATCACATCATAACACTGTTTTGTTGTGTCACACCGTTTTCTAGCTACGAAATTATGTCACATAGTCAGAACAAAAAGGTTGACTTCATTTAAGTCGTTAAAATATTTGCTTTTGAAGCACGAATGTTGTAGAGCTTTTAGGTAAAAGTTCATATTAATTTAAGTTCGTATTACTTGTTTATTGTGGAAACAAAAAGTTCTAGAGCTTACATTAAGTAATAATTACATGTAGTTAGAAAAAAACATGTTATTTGTAACATTTAATATTTTACTAGTAGCATTTGAAGACAAAGATTTTTTTCCTAGATTCATAAATCAACTTGAAGTTTTAAAATTGTGAATTATATTCATGCTTCAGGATTTCATGTACAAAGGTTTAAATTGAAAGTACAAATACAATCAAATTATCGTAGTTGTAGTACATAATTGAAGTTAAAGCAACTTCAATTTAGTTTGGACAAAGATTTTATAAGAGTAGACAATGACAGAGACTACATATTATATAAAATTCACTAATATAGGTAAAGTTAAGTAAATCTAATAATACTTTCTTAGGTTTACGCGAAAATTTGACATTATAAATGAAACTATCTTTTTTGATTTTGTCGCGGGAGAGTCTCTCTCGTTCTCATGATTACTATAAAGCATTCGAATAACCAAAATTCAAAATAAATCCGCGACAAAATCCGAAAAGATAGTTTTATTAACCGACTATGTATGTTCACCGATTTCTCCGCCGTCTGTGGGCCGATTTCAAAAATTTTTCTTTTGATTGGTAGGGTATAGTTCCGAGGTGGTCCCATTGTCACCAAGTCAGGATCTGATGATGGGATCCTAGGGAAATCGAAGGCAACTCTCAAAATTTACAGGCACCTATTATGTTTTTGATATATTTTCTAAACCCGATAAAGCTTTTACGTATGAAAATCATCATCTCATGTGGATGAGCTGATGATGGAAGGTAAAATTCCTCAATAGTTGTTTTTTATGTGTTTTCACCGATTTCTCCGTGAATTATGGGCCGATTTTAAAAAATTCTTTTTGTTCGGTAGGGTATACATTTAAAATGTTCTCATTGTCACCAAGTCAGCATCTGATGATGGGATCCTAGAGAAATCGAGGGCAACCCTTAAATTTTATCGGCACTGATTACCTTTTTCATATATTTTCTAAAGCTGTTCAAGAATTTGTGATGATGTAAGGTATATCTCCTCAACGGTTAGGAGTTGAAAGAAAATTCTTTTAATATTATACATACTTATGAACTGATAGTCGTATTCATTCAGGATATTAGGTGGATTGATAATAGAAGGTAAAAAGCCAAAGCAAAATAATCTTAATACAATTTAATTAATGTATCAATTTGTAAATATAATCAAAATATCCGTTCGAAAGTTCATTGCAAAGACAGGATAAAACTGTCCTTCTTGGCTGGCACCGACTCCAACAATAACTAAGTAATTAAAATTATTTTTTTTTCTTTTTAGTTTCAATTCGTAAGGTTTTGAAGTCGGTTTTCATTTTTGTTAATTTAACTAAATCTTTAAATTTGGAACTGGTTATAAAGTCTAATCAAACTTACTACATATAAAATCTCCACTCCTTGTCAATCTTCGTTAACAAGATTGCTTATAAAGAGTTTCGGGATAAGATCGGATGTGCTGAGAGGTGCAAAGGTCAATTAGGTTCGCGACCTTGTATTGTAATCAGCCCACACCTCTCCAAACTCTGTTGTCGTTCGAAAATGTTACTTCGAAATAAGCTTAGAATATATATCTGACATCTCAAGAGTACTCTCAACACGTTTTTCGATATATTTTTTATCTTAACCTTTAAAGTTTATGATTTCATATTATAAATTAAATGTAAATTAAATATGTTGGGACATTATTACACACAGCGCTATCTAGTTCCGTGGTTAGCTACGAGGCTTGTATTACGGATACCAGATAGTTGATATACTACACATATAAATTTTTAAATACATACATAATATAAATATTAACAACCATGACTGGAGGACAAATATTGGTGCTCAACAAATGAATGCCCCCAGCGGGACTCGAACCCGCGACCGCTGGCGCAGACGGTAGAGTCACTACCAATTGCGCCAAACGTGTCGTCAAATTGTCAATATTGTTTTTCAGGTATACAACTTGGTAGTGTTATCTTAAAATTGAATGTGATAAAACGAAAATTAGCTTCAATTTAATCAGAAGATTTACGTAATAACTGTTCCAGACAAATCACATAAACCGGTAGTCACAGCGCTCTTAGTAAATCTTTTTATACCATTAAGATATAATCAGCAATCCGAAATATAAAACGCCCATATCCAGTCCCCTACACCGCGGACTTTTGGCGGATTAATTAGAATTCCGCGTTCGGGAATGAATGGTGTTTCATCCGATAATAGTCTGTTATGATCCCCAATGCATGTAATATTCGAATGTGATTTACGTAGCGTAGTGAAACTCGTGTTATGTGAAAGTATAAACAATGGTTAACTGCCACGATACTGTAAATAAATGTACATAATATGTGTTCTGTGCTATACTATGTACGTTTCGATATAAATATTAGTTTGGTTTTGTTAAAATTTTACGAAATTATGTATAAAATAGATAATGCATTTAAATATTTTTTATTATAAACATACGCACAAATATTTTTATTAGATATACCGTTTAATTAAATACTGTTGAAACCACAATGAGATTCTATTAGATTGATTTTGAGGATTCAAAGTAAGTCATTGTTAATTAGTTAATTTAAACGTAAATGTTGATATTATGATGTTATGTATATTAATATTTTCCCCGAACCAAAATCTCTAAGCATTCGTCTTATCGCACAAATGTATTACATAATGGCTCATCCGTATTAAAGAAGGCTAACAAAAAAATATATCCCTTTCAGCTCTACCTAATAGCATCCTAAATGATATTCATATACCTTTAAAAATTATGTGCCAGTATATTCGAAAGTAATGTTAAAACATAAAACAATATTCGCCCCATTTACAACCCTATAAAAATATCAAACACGGGCGAACTGCGATACTTGTACAGTCGGAACAATATTTTCCTTCAAATTACTCTATAAACTGAGCCATCTTAATTCCCAATGTCTGTACATTGCTTGATATACTCTAAGCAATAATCGTTATGCGAATATTGTACCGTAGTGAGTTTAAAGCCATTATTTCTAAGTTGAGTACGAGAGTACAGTCATAAATATATATTTCATGTTATTAACATAAATAGGTTATCCTTTTAGATACTAAAATTAATTTTGTTTGTTTTTCAAAACTAAGGCTTTCTTCAGTGTATACTTTCAGACCCTAATCTTTAAGACAACTAGACACTATTACACTTTTGTGAAGAATTTATTTATACTTTATTGTCATTTATCATAAGAGAACTATAAAAATGCAAAAATATATTATTTAATGAATGACATTATTAAGTAAGTGACGTCACTGAACTTATATTTCTTATAAAGCAAGTCTTAGATCGTAAATGCAGCAATGTAGGATATATGAAACATTCTTATACGTGCCGTCTCTTTATAACCCACATAAATCTTAATCGATGCAATTGCAACTGGTACAATTGTAAGAAAATTGAACGTTTATGATAAAGCTTAATGAAAAGCTATATTTAACGGTAACAATTCTACATTACTTTTCCAAATATTATGTATGTATTAATACTAATTCATATTTTCAAACAACAGAAGTATGTATGTTATAGTTAACATAAAAACCTAAATTATTTTGTTTATTTTATACTTCAAGCATAGATAAAAAGAGATTTTTAAATTTTTGTCCTTTTTAAGGTAAAAAATTATATTTTTTATTAATAATCTTATTTAATCGACCAATCTCCATCGTTTCTTCTCCGTTCTACTTGACAATGGTAATGACACGAATAATGAAGTAAGCTCAACTAGTACGCTTTGAAGCAACATATTCAATTCAATATTGAATATTATTTTTATGTATGATTTATTAAACTAATACGGTCGTATATATTTTTATCAATGTACTAGATATTTTATGTACATATAATTTTTTTACAGTTGAAAAAATATCATAAGTTCATATTTTATATGATATTCTTAGACATGCATGCAATCTCAGTCGTGCGGTGTATGTAGGGGCTGTACTAGTAACTCTCGTAAGCTCTCATCCTCTTCTTCGTAGGTTTAACGTTGCCCTGCATTAATAAGCTTAACCATCATAAAGATATTTGCAAATTATCACGGTTTTTAACCTAAATTCTTATTATATTTCGAAATATGTTATATGATACGTTATATAACGTTTTATATACTTGAAATAGTGTGCTATTTTTCAACAAATGATATTAATATATCATCAATCATAACATAAAAAAAATAATAAATAAATATGTTGGGACATTTACACACAGCACTATCTAGTTCCACGATAAGGTACGAGCCTTGTGTTATGGATACTACATATTATAAATATAAGCATCCATGACTGGAGTACAAACATTCGTGCTCGACAAAGCCCAGCGGGACTCGAACCCGCGACCGCTGGCGCAGAAAGCAGGGTCACTACCCACTGAGCCAAACGTGTCGTCTATTAGTTAAATTAATTATTACATCTATCAGTTATTACACTTTTTTTATTAAAACAGACTCTTAATCATTTGATTAATAATTTAATTCAAAAATCATTATCCCATAAATAACAATTTAATATTAAATTATTCTGAGATATTAGTACTTAAAAGCAAATAGCAGCGCAAAATGAACAAAACAAGATTTATTTTAGGAGTCTTAGATAGTGTGGGTTTAATGTACAAATGACGTAGCCGGTGGCCATCAAACGCTTACAGCTGGGTACCACGTTTCCTATACAACATCGCTAATAATGGCGAAACGAATTATCGTTAGCATACTTGTTTGAAGTCAATATTTGTGCCAAAATAAACTTGAAGCAGAAGAAATAAAGTATAAATTAGAATAACAAATCGGATGACTAGCGTATCGCAAAAGATATTTTCCGCAGTAAGAGTATTCTATATGTTGTGACTTGTATTATCATAAAAATAAATAAATAAATAAATAAAAAAGTGCGTGTGTACAAAATACACATGTCAGAAGTAAAACTTGAATTTAAATTAAGGCTAACTCTTCCCCGTCTCTGAGCGCCTGGTACTATGGACTTGTTTTTTCGTTTCATCGATTTTGAAATCACAACGATTCTAAAGAAGTTTCACTTCAATAAATAAATAAAAAATCTGTCCAATGGTTTTCACGTGCTGTGGTCACATACAAACAAACACACAAACAGAAAATTGTTTTAGTCTCTGTATCGATATTTACTAAAAAAAAAATATGATTTTTCAAAAATAATATATATAGGTAGTTGACTCAATTTTGAATTAGAATTTTACTTTAAGCACCAAACATCCAAGAACATAGTAGTACTATTGCTCCACTGTCACTCCCAGTATGCGATTCATACGATGGTACCAATATTAAAATAAACCCCACCTCGCGAGCGTTTCATTTTCAGATGCTTGACAGTTTCAGCCAATACCATTTGAGAAAATGTTTTATTCATTATTATTACTGAAAATACAAAATGATGCGCTGTCAGTCCCACAAGCCAGTTAAATCAGACCGCAAATCTATGCCTATTGTAACCTTTTACTATTTGCAATTTAAAATAAACAGCTTTACCGCAATAGATTTACGCAAACATCGAATATGTTGATTTTTTATATTTTTTTAACTTTAAAGTCATTTCGGCCACGACGACCGTTACGTCGCGTAGCTCGAACATATCAGCGCGTATATTTATACAAACACAAGTAAATACCAGTGCACTTACTATTATTGAATAAACGATAAACCGACCAGTAAGAGATCAGACCCAGTTTACACGCCAATTTTTTCTCTTTCTCAACTCCCAAGTTTTGACTGGAACATTCTGAAAAAACTAAACTTGGTTATACTCTGCAGTCGATCCCAGGATCTACAGTTGTGCAACCAAATATACCAGCTACTACACCACCCAGGTACCATACTAGATAATAATGTATTGTGAGCGTGTGTGAAACAATGAGTATTTACTCGTTACCTCTTAATGCCATAACGGATTAACGGACTGGAGTAAAATTTCTAATGGAAATGACGGATATCCTGAATTAACATTGATTACCTTATGACGTGCCTATTATGCAAACAGAGGCATTAGGCAAAAAACATTATAAATTAAAAAAACTATTTCTTTTTCTGAAGCCAATGTACTAAACTAAAACTGTACTAAAACTAAAATTAAACGTTAGTACAAAAAAAGAATCCTATTATAATTCCTTCTATTTTCCGATAGAAATCCTAAAGCAAACTAGGAGGCGTATTGACTCTAAGAATTTAACTATTCGTTTTAAAATTCAACACAACCCACATCCATCTTCCTCAGAGCCATTAGCAAGTCAATATAGGCGTTCCAGTGCACTCCTTAGCTGCGCTTATCGGCGCCACCACGCGGCAAATCCGCCCTCGACTCCACGCTATTTATTCCTCATATTCCTCGCGTACTCGGATTATTGCCCTGTTATCGAGAGTGGATAAATTACTTTATTACAATCTCCCAGGAACCCTTTCGAGCTGTAAACGTGGAGCCCCGACGCTATTTCGCGACTTGATGGAATTTCGCGAAAATTCTTTTTACAGTGCCATCATTTTCAAGTGAATTGGGATTATGCAAAATAAGTAAATAAGTTTATTCGTTCGGTGGCAGTACTGTAAACTATGTAGATGAAATATATTCAATTTCCTACTTAAGCGAGTTAATAATTACTTTTCAAAGTAATCTTTTTATGTACGTTATATGTTTTGGTACAATCGTATGCCACATAAGATTACTAAATAAATATACACTCGTGGTATAGACCGGAAAATTGACAGTTATATGATATTCGAACAATTATAAACTGATCTAGAAAACTAATTGAACGGATGTGATCGCGTTTAACAGTTTTAATATCTGGAACGTAGTTGAAAGTTGGGCAAGTCTAATTACAAGTCGGCCTCTCGGTTCCTTCTGAGATCAAAGAGCAAGGTAATTGAGCTGGTGATTTGCGCCCCGATATATCAGCCGACGTCAATCACTCGTTTCATTAAACTGGCCTGCTAAATCTTAAAACATTGTTACCAATAAACATGTCTCTATCTTGTAGACTTAATTCGATTTTGTTAAACTTTTATCGATGTACAATTAACCTACATTAGGTTTTACTCGGAAAACATTATAATTTTACAGAATTTAGGTTCTATTCTAACATCTAAATATGTTTTAACATGTGTATAAAATCAGTACATTGAGCAAGAGTTCGTACGCGCGAGTTTTAATTTTAATA